>BSBK01000291.1:10000-1334077 GCA_027943335.1 Chamaecyparis obtusa | reverse complement strand
ACAACAAGATCAGATTCTAAGTATTTATGAGATTCTTGGGAATGAAAATGATGTGATAACTCAACATGATATAAATGTTGCCAAAGCTAATAAGAGTCTTGTTAAAATGATGGAGATCCTTCTCCTAAAGGAGAAAGAAAAATACTTCCTTGAGTTAGCTAAACAAGGGGCCAAGTTACCCCCAAACTATCAAGTTGAAACACTCGTAGCCAAGGAAGAAGAAATTAAGACCGTAAAGTCAAAAAAGATGGTCCAAGACATGCAAGATCAGATTAGTCAACTTGCAAAGAATAAGGATAAACCTGCTCAACAATTCACGATGGAAAGCATTTGTCCTTTCCCTTTTGATAGAAGTCTTCATATGCCACCTTTTCCCAGAGGTGTAGAACTCCCTAAATATGACAAATACTTGGTGCAACTGATCCCCAAGATCACTTAAGGGAGTTTGGAACATTATCTATGGAATTTATGTATGATCGAACATACCTTATGCACTTATTTCCTCATAGTTTGGGTGGACCCACGATGGAATGGTTCTCTAGATTGCCTACTGGCATTAAGACTTTTGATGAAATGAATAATCTATTTCTCCAACATTACTCACATAATATTCAACATCTGGTCAACATCCAGGATCTTTGCAATTTAAAATAGCGACAAGGAGAATCTTTCCTAACATTCCTCCAAAGGTGGAGATAATTATGTACAAGGTGTCCTCACAAGCTACCAGAGTCTGAGAGACTCAACATTTTCTTGGACAATCTTGTCCTAGACTTTGGATACCAAGTGCAATTATAAGGTCCTCTAACTTTTGATAGCATAATCAAACAAGCAGTGCGAATAGAGGCCTTTATGATCAAGAAAGGTGAATTGACTTTGAGTAAAGACAACAAGCAGGGATCTTCAAACTCAAATAAGGATAAAGGGAAGTTTTTGAATAAGAATAGAGATGTGAATGATGGAGTGGTCAACAATGTGACCCCGCAACCTACTAAGTCTATTTTTAATCTCTCTTCCACCATACAAGTAGTTAAAGCAGCTGAAAAGACCATGGTATAAAATCAGCAACCTTTGAGGTTTTCTAGAAACAAACCTTGGGAATCTTGACCCAAGCACGAATTCACTTCCTTAGGAGAACCACTTGATGTGGTCTATAAAACTCTTGTGCAGAATCAGATTCTTACTCCTTTGGAAAAGCGTCTTTATGACCCACAACCATGACCTCATTAGTGGAATGACAATGCTTATTATGACTATCACCAGAATAAGGGTCATAAGACTTCTACTTGTCTTCAGCTGAAACAAAAGGTCTAGGATTTGATTGATAGTGGTGACATTGTTGTGGATGGCCATAACAAGAATTTAGACCATCAAGCATTTAAGGATCCCTTCCCTCCTCATGAGAAGGGTGAGTCTTCAAACGCCAAGAATACCAATGCTAAAGTCAATTACACATAAACTAATGATGAAAATGTTATTGGTATGATTGAACCTATTGAGATAGAGTACTATGATGTGATTACTATTAAGGGGAGCGACGATGCTCCCAAACCTAAGACTCCTTTCATCTTGTGTAGTTCTATGTCTCATTCATCTAAATTTGAACAACCTCAAGACTATGCTAATGTTGTCACTCTATCACGAGGAAGAGTTGTTTTGAAAGGTCCCAATACTTCTACATCCACTTTGAGGCAAACTATGGATAAGGGTCCTAATACTTCTACATCTACTCCAAAGCAAACTATGAATAAGACTACTGTTGGCCCCCCCAACAAGAACACGAAATCTATTCCTATAGCTAGCTTGGCCAATTATAGCATCTTAGATCAACTCCAGCGAACCAATGCTCAGATTACCATTTTTGAGTTGTTGAAGATCTCTCCTGCTCATAGGCAAATTTTGGATAAAGCTCTTGCCAAGGAAAACATTCCCAAGGATCTCGATCTCAATCGGTTCCAATCTATGGTGGGTCATTTGACCTCGCCTCACTATCTATCTTTCTCTGAAGAAGATGATCACTCTCTAAGTCACCCACATAATGCTCCCTTGCATATAGAGGTCATGATAGGTCCTAAGCACGTCCGGTGAGTGCTCATAGACAATGGTGCTGGTCTTAATATCTATTCTGCTAAGCTACTTACTCAGCTAGGATGTGATGAGAATTGTGTAGACTCCCACAAAAATATTACCATCAAAGCTTATGATGAGGAAGAACACAAGTCCCAAGGCTTAGTTGTGCTACCTATCCATGTAGGACCAGTTGAGAGAGATGTTACATTTCAATTTCTTGACATTCCTCTTGCCTACAATATCTTGTTGGGTAGACCTTGGATTCATCAAATGCAGGCTGTTCCATCCATGTACCATCAATGCATTAAGTTTCCTTTCCATGAGGTGGAAGTCACTATACCTGCTAATACCAATTACTCTTACAACACTCTTGCACAATTTGTAGATAGCTTTGTTCCAGCTAATAGAGAATCCACTGAGTTTTATGATGCTAAGCTAAAGGAAATGGAACAAAATTTGAGACTTAAGGATACAAGCATGAGAGAATATCGAATTGAACCTGTGCTATCACTTGCTGCTCTACCTCTATCCCCATGCTCTTATGGGAGACCTTCCAAGAATAATAAACCTTCTAATGCTTCTCCTCAAAAAGTTTATGATGGCACCTTTGTAAGGGCATTTATACCTTTAGAAGATGAGGATGAAGAAAGAGCTATCAGAGCTTGGATCTATAAGGGAAAAGAAACAGCTAAAACAACTACTCCACCTCTAGATTTAGAGCAAGAACCATATAGTGAGGCCTTCAAGATCATGAAGCACTTTGGCTATAAGGGGAGTGGTCCTGTAGGGAAGAATGACAATGGTTTTCTAAAACCCATTGAAGCTACAAGCAGTAGCACAAAGGATACCACCGGCTTAGGTTTCAAGAAGATCGCCTTTCATTTAGGGATTAACAAGTTTGTGTCGGAACCTGAACCTAAACCTGAACCTGAACAAGAAATTGAAGATGCCACTCCAGAGGTAAATCCTAAGGCCAACTTTGATGAGGAAACATTTCCATATCCTATTCCTCCAGATCTTGCGGCACTCTTTGCAGAACCTGATGAGCCTATCATACCTGTCCATATGGTAGAGACTGATACTAATACTGATACTAATTCTGATAAAAATTATTTAGTGTATCAGTTCACATATGACGAATGGAAAGAAACACTAAATGATGATCCCAATTTTTTGGGTGAACAATATAGGCCACCACATTTTGAAAAGTATCTTGAACAAGAACAACTTCAGCAAGCTAGTAATGCCACAAGGAATGAAGATGAGTGAGGTAATAAAGCTAGTATTAATGAAATTCCCACATCAAGTAATGACTCACATGAATATGAGTTTGACTCTTTGTTTGATGCTACTTATGATGTAGACATAGATACTATTCACGTGTATGAAAGAATTCTCAAAGCAGGTGAAGGGTCTAGTGCTAGGCCACATGAATTAGATGCCATCGGTATTAACTTGTCCTCTACTTTTGATGTAAGGTATTATAGGGATTCAAATGCTCCTTTGGACAAGATCACTCTAGGTCTTGAATTTCTCATTCACGCTTTTGATGGTTATACCATGAATGCAATTAAACAAGTCACTACTCCCCTTTCACTCTGCCATCCCGATCTGATAAACTGGAACTCCCCTTACTCATCCAATGAAGTCCTAACATTCTAGAATGATTATGATCTAGCCTGTTACCTCCATGCTATTGAACATTTGATGTCCTCCACTAGTGAAAGCAGTGTCAGCATGACAGAGGTGGATATCAAGTATCTTAGTCAAAAAATTAAAAGAAGAAAAAATAGATGCTCGGATGGTGAAAACCACTTTGTGGCAGTATCAGAGCCAAATATAGTAAAAATACAAGACGTATCTGAGGGTGAAAACCTCTCTGAGGTGCCCAAGGATTTGATACTTGATATGCTTATTAGCTACTTTCAAGAGAGGTCATCAGTATTGATTGAGCCGACACAACCAGTAAATTTGGGTACAGAGGCTGCTCCACAGATTATTCATCTAGCACAATCATTATCTGCTGAATAAAAGGAAGAGTTCACTAACTTCTTTTAGAGAAAGAAAATAAACTTTGCATGGACCTACTCTAAGATGCCTGGATTAGACCCCAATCTAATCATGCACCATTTTTCCATTAGACCATAAATTAAACTTGTTAAACAGAAGCTGCGAAAGATGCATCCACACATAGCACTTTTGGTCAAAGCAGAGCTAGAAAAGCTTCTTAAGGATGGTTTCATAAGAACTATTGATTATGTAGAGTGGATTTCAAACATTGTTCTAGTCACTAAACATGATAAATCTATTCGTGTGTGTAAAGATTTCAAAGATCTAAATAAGGCATGTCCAAAAGACAACTTCCCACTACCTAATATTGAGATGATAGTAGACATGACAATAGGATATGAGATGTATTCCTTGATGGATGGATTTTTTGGCTATAATCAAATAAAAATTATGATAGAAGACCAAGAAAAGACCACTTTTACATGTTCCTGGGGCACCTTTTGCTGGAATGTCATGCCTTTTGGGCTTAAGAATGCTGGAGCAACATATCAGAGAGCTGTCACTACTATTTTCCATGATATGATGCATAAAACAATGGAGGATTATGTGGATGATACTTTAGCCAAAATCATGCAGCAAAGAACTCATCTCATAGATTTGGGTCCCATCCTTAACCGCATGGAACAATTTAGTCTCAGACTTAATCCAAAGAAATGTGCTTTTGGTGTTACTTCTAGGAAACTATTGGGTTATATCATTTCAACTAAAAGCATAGAAGTTGATCCTGAAAAGGTGCAAGCTATTATGGACATGCCTCCACCCAAGAACATCAGTCAAATTAGAGGATTATAGGGAAGGCTACAATCTATCTGGCACTTCATTTCATAGTTTGCTGACAAATCACAACTGTTCACTAAAACTTTGCATAAGGGTGTGACTTATGAATGGAATGAGGAATGTGACAAGGGACTCACTCAAATAAAATAGTATCTTGCTAATCCACAAATTTTGATGCCTCCTATTCATGGGAAGCCACTTATACTATACATCTCAGCAATGAACACATCTTTGGGTGCTCTCCTAGCTCAAGAAGATTAGAACAACAAAGAGAGAGCCATATATTATATCAGCAGAACATTGGTTTCCTATGTAATAAACTATTCTATCATTGAGAAGGCTTGTTTAGCAGTGGTATTTGCTTCTCAGAAGTTTTGGCATTATATGCTCACTCATACTACAAGGCTTATTGCAAAAATTGATCCATTGAAGTACTTGTTGAGCAAGGCTGCCCTCATGGGTAGATTAGTGAGATGGGTGGTGATACTTAGTGAATTTGACATTGAGTATGTGGAAAGAAAAGCTATTAAAGAACAAGCAATTTATAATCAGTTGGTGGAAGCTCCTTTGAAAGATCACCAGGCTTTGAGTATTGAATTCCCAAATGAATCCATCATGCTTCTCACACATCAATCTTGGAGCATTTTCTTTGATGGATCATTCACTCAGCAAGGATCAGATGTAGGCATTCTATTTATAACACCTCAAAGATACTCATTACCCAAAGCTTACAAATTATTGTTTCCCTGCACAAACAACATCATTGAATATGAAGCTCTCATTAATGGTATGAAGATAGCCATTGAATGGCATGTGGATGAGCTCAAGGTCTTTGGAGACTCTCAGTTAATCATCAATTAGGTTAATGATATCTATCAAACAAAAGATGACAAGCTAGTACCCTACAATATAATGGTGGATGATCTTAAATAGTATTTTGCACACATTTCTTTCCAAGAAATTCTAAGGGAAGACAATAAAGTAGCTGATGCTATGGCCACTCTTGCTTCAATGTTACAAATGCTGGAAAATTACTTCAAACATGAATTCCTGGTGGAGGCATTACACTACCCTGCCTATGATATTCCTGAATCTAGGATGATCTGTTTAGTCATTGGACATGATTCATCCCGCTACCACCATATCTTTTCCTAACTTCATGACCAGATCATTCTAGACACCTATACCTAGAATGAAAAGCATCACCTAATTTGTACTACTTCATGGTATGTCCTCATAGAAAATGACTTGTATAGACAGGGTCTAGACGGTACCCTCCTTAGGTGTTTAGAACTTGATGAGTCCAAATGTGCACTAGCTAAGGTACACAAAGGTATCTGTGGGTCTCATTCTAATGGTCTTATGTTAGCCTAAAAACTTATTAGAGCTGGTTATTACTGGCTGGACATGGAAAAAGAAGTTGTTCAATATGCCAAGACTTGCAAACAATGCCAATTTCATAGGAATCTGATTCATGCTCCTGCTAAAGAGCTTAGTCCTCTCATCAACTTCTGGCCATTTCAACAATGGGCCTTTGATTTGGTAGGTTAGATACATCCTTCTTCTTCAAGAGGACATAAGTTTATCATCATAACTACTGATTACTTTACCAAGTGGGTTGAGGCAGTGCCTCTAGCTATAGCCGATGGCAAGTCTATGGCTATGTTTATACTAAACTATATCATTTGTAGATATGGTATACCCTCATCCATTATCACTGACAATGGGGGACAATTCAAAAATAAGGACCTAATAGACTTATGCACCAAGTTCAAGATTATTTAGCATTGGTCATCTATCTATTATCCTTAGGGTAATGGACAAGCAGAAGCTTCTAATAAGACAATTCTCAAAATTTTACACTGAACAGTTCATAAATTTGGTAGAGATTGGCATCTCTAGATTAAGTCAGCTTTGTGGCCCTATAGAACAAGTATCTGAACACCAACAGGGCCACTCCCTTTGCCTTGGTTTATGGAGCAGATGTAGTATTACCTATTGAGGTCAAGATTTTGACATTATGAATCTCTCTGAGGGGCCTCATCACTAATGAAGAAAATAGAATATCCTAGCTTCAAGAGCTTGAGTTACTGGATGAAAGTCAGAAGGTGGCATTCGATCATCTTCAAGAATACCAAAAGAGGATGTCTAAAGCCTACAATAAGAAAGTCAGACAAAGAGAATTCCAAGTGGGTGATCTCATCCTAAGAGAGAACCCCAAGAATCAACAACAGCGGGTCCAAAAAGGGAAATTTGAACCAAACTGGCTTGGCCCATATGTCATTACTGCAACATTTGGGTCTAGCACTTATTGACTGTCCACCACTGAAGGAGAACAGCTCAAAGAGCCTATCAATGCTCTTCACTTGAACAAATTCTACAGTTGAGGCATTCTCTGTGTGCTCATGTACATACTTCTTGGTCCTAAAAAAATCCAAAAAAATGATATATTGCAAAAAATTCTAAAAATTGCAAAATGTCTTGAAAAAATGATCATCTTAGTGAAAACCTG
Source organism: Chamaecyparis obtusa (assembly GCA_027943335.1). Lineage (NCBI taxonomy): Eukaryota > Viridiplantae > Streptophyta > Pinopsida > Cupressales > Cupressaceae > Chamaecyparis > Chamaecyparis obtusa. The sequence continues at coordinate 1,326,648 of BSBK01000291.1, read as the reverse complement.
GTAAATAGGTGCTTTGATGTATCTATTATCTTGGTGAAAACCTAGTAAATAGGTGCCTTGATAATAATAATAATAAAAGAAAAATTGAAATTACAAAAAAATCAAAAATACAAAAATACAAAAAAAATGAAATATTCAAAAAAGTCAAAAAAATAAAAAAGATAAAAGTACAAAAAAATTGAAAAGGAAAAAAATGTACCATTGATGAAAACCTAGCAAATAGGTGTCATGGTAGCAAAAATAGAATCTTTGCCAAGATGGTGAAAACCTAGTAAACAAGCACCTCTTGTTTCCCAATGCTATACCTATTGCAGCACTGCTTGGCTCTCGCTTTGCTACTTTAGTTTGCTTTCTCGCTTTGCTGCTTTCGTTTGTTTCCTTCTTTTGGTTCATGTTCTACTTTAGTTTTCTAGCTCATGCACTTTCTTTTAGTTATCTTTGAGATTTTTTCTCAAATCTTCATGGATTGGAATTGGTTCACACTTGGGGGCATCTTCCTGGTCTAGAGGGCATTTTCCTATCACTTCTAAAAGTTTTGTTCGTGCATCAGTCACCGAAAATTCTCATTGCATCTACCTGCTAATGTCTAGCTACTTTTGAGATTTCTCCCCTTTTGGATCTCTCATGTATCAGTCGCCAGTGGTTCTCACTATGCCTACCTACTAATACTTAGCTCTCATTCAAACCCCTCTCTTTCAGGATCTCTTCCTTACATCAGTCACCAGTGGTTCTCACTGTGTTTTCCTGCTAATGTTTCATTTGCACTTGGTTCTCTCTTTCAAGAATCCTCCTTGTATCAGTCACCAGTGATTCTCACTGCATCTACCTGCTGATACTTGGTTAGTGCTCTAATATCTCCTTGAGGCTTCATTTCTCACGATAGTCACCAGTGGTTCCCACTGTGTCTGCCTATTGTCATTGTCCTGTTAAGACTTCAAATGTTGTACACTTTCGATTCAACTTCAATCCACTAAAACTAAAACTGAAAACTAACTTTGTAAGCTCCCTAAATTATGCTGAGCTTTTCTTTTGTGTGTTTGTATTTCACTTTATCATTCCTCCTCGAGCAACTCTAAGACATCTTCTTGACCAAGAGAAGCGAAGACTAGGGGTATGATCTTTCCTTTGCTTTCTGTTTGCTAGTTTAGTTCCAATGATCCAAAGAATTCACATAAGAGGGGTGTCCATCTGTAAGAGCCTTCATCATGTATTGGATGGCCATGTGTACCTTGACTCCTTTTATATGGAAACTTTGGTGAGGTTGGTTCTTCTCCTTGTATGTTTTGAGTGACTTCTTTTTGCTACAAGTGAAATTGCTAACGCTCATCCTGCTAAGTGAACGTAAGGGTCACTGTGAGAATTCTTTGGAAAAAGAAGGAACTCTCATGTGTCTGGCATGTTTGTATGCAAGCAACATTCAAGTCATTCTAGCAGCTATGCTTTGATGCTTATGTTAACTTGCTAAATTAAAAGGAATAGGTGTTCACATCATTCCGGCTTCTTGTGCCTAATGCTTACACCTCATTCCGAAAAATCTAAGACTTATGTCATATTCATATTCTCATGTCAGTGAGGATTGTATGGCATCTTACAAATGTCCATTGCTAAAAACTCTATGATGATAATATGATGAGTCCAACAACCAAGTCCTAGGGATTGCATGTTCATTCTAGGTTTGCATCTAGCTTAGGCTTACATTGAGACAGTGTTTGGTGCTCTCTTGATTGTCTTCTTCTAGATTTATTCATTGAAGTTTCTCATCTTTCATCCCAGTTTCATCATGATTGCACAAGTTTTCAAGATCGAAATCAAAATCTGGCATCTCTAGATGGCTCAAAATTATGTTTTAAATTCTGGGATCTTTTGGGATCAGACGCTTGTGCAATCAGCCTTCTAGCATCATTTTCCTACCAGATTCTCATCTCCTCATCATTTTCTTGAGAACTTCAATGTTTTCATCAAGTCAACTCTAGTCAAATCTGGTCAACCATGGTCAACCATGGTCAAACTTGGTCAACAGGACCTCTGCATTGCTTCAATTTTCTTCTGCCTCTTCTCAAATCTAGTCTAATTGCTTCTACTCTACAACCTCTTGTTGTCAATCATCCTTCTGCTATGTCATCTTTCAATTTTGCTCCCGAGGGGGCAGGATGATTACATCATTTGAATCTCATTGAATCAATTCTTGAATCAGTCTAATTTGAATCAAAGTCCTCACCGCTTGAGGCATCTCATTGCTAGGGGTAAGCAATCTAACTCAGATCCTCAAGGATCAAGCTTCATTTTGGAGATGGTTCTCGAAATCTTTTAGGTATTGGGGCAATCTAACCCTAATTCCTGGGATTCAATCTTCATTCTGGAGATAGCTCTCGAAATCTCTTTTAGACCATTATCTGGGCAATCTAACCCAGGTCTCAGAGGGCTAAGCTTCATATTGGGGAAATCTAATCCTGATTCCGGAGATAGTCCTAAGTCTACATCTGAATCTCATTCCGGCTATTGGGGAAATCTAACCTCGATTCTCATCTTCTCTCAAGACCATTGTCTTCGTAATCTAACTTAGACTTCAGAAAATCATGCTTTGATCTATCCGGTGTCTTGGCATCCTAACCTAGACTTCTAAAATTCTCGTCATCTGTCACTTCAAACTATTCTTTGAATCAACACGTTGTTCGCACATCAATTCAAAGAGGGGCAAATGTAATACCCCAAAATTGGCACCTAATAAATTCAATCAATTTTGGTGCATTTTCATCAATTTTACATCATCAAAGTCCTAATTTTCTAGGCAATTTTCTCTCTCCTACCTGACTTAATTTGACTTGATGTCAATTGCAAAAACCCTAAATTGCATTAATCAAATATTATAATTAGTTCCTAAAGTCTTTGACTTTTATTAGTTAAATTACCCCTATGATAAATTAATTTAATTCTAAAGTCCTAAAGTGCTTTAAATTAAATTAAACCCACCCCATTTGGCTAATATACATAAAAAGGAATTAATATTACTTGTTATTTGAATGGACACCTTTATTTGAATTAATAATTCAAATTATTCGAACGGTCACCCTTATGTGGCAATAATTCATTCTTTTATTAAGTAATTCATGTCTTTTTATCTCAAATGGGAATGAAGAGTTAGGAGTTTCAAATCAAGAACCTCTTCATTCTCTCTCCGAGCTTGTCTATTTAATGAACCTCATTCTTCATTCAAAAAGGGAGTAATTTTTTAGAGTAATTAAACTATAGCGCTTTTTTGTCTCAATTAATTCAAAGATTTTATTGCATAGTAGTGTAATTTTTCTTATCTTAGTTTAATATTGCATATTCATTATACTTATTTTCTCTTAGTTTAATCTTCACATTTCTTTCAATTTCTTTAGAATAAACTTGCATCATCATATTTATTTCAAGTTCTTAGATTAATTGCACTTCATTCTAGTTTAATTTCATTTTGATTATCTTCATAGCTTTTAAATCCTCCATTGTAGTATTGGTCTTATGGTTGTTGGCTCTTGTTCTGAGAGTAATCAAACACCCCGTCTACATAGGAGGCAACAGGTCACTTCACCACTAATTTTGAACTGAGTAATTCATACTCTCTCTTGTAATTTGATAAGGTGAGTAATGACCATGTTGCATGTGGAGTTGGATTAGAGGTCCACATTTGACTATATATAGGTGACATGAAGAGAAACATTGAGGATATGGAGAATTCCATGAATACTATGATCAATTTTAGCAATAAATGTTAGAATAAAAGTGCCCCAATCAACTGCGAGGGGGGAGGTGAATCAATTGATGCCAACATAGAATATTTTAAACTTTAACTTCAAACTTATTGGTGAGAACAAAATACTGAACTAAAAGTGAATACAATAATAAGTTTGAAGTTAAAGTTTGAAATCTTTTAGGTATTGGGGAAATCTAACCCTAATTCCTGGGAGTCAATCTTGGTTTTGGAGATAGCTCTCAAAATCTCTTTTAGACTGTTATCTGGGCAATCTAACCCAGGTCTCAGAGGGCTAAGCTTCATATTGGGGCAATCTAATCTTGATTTTGGAGACAGTCCTAAATCTACATCTGAATCTCATTCCGGCTATTGGGGCAATCTAACCCCAATTCTCATCTTCTCTCAAGACCGTTGTCTTCGCAATCTAACTTAGACTTTAGAAAATCATGCTTTCATCTATCCGGTGTCTTGGCATCCTAACCTAGACTTCTGAAATTCTCATCATCTGTCACTTCAGACTATTCTTTGAATCAACACGTTGTTTGCAAATCAATTCAAAGAGGGGAAAATGTAATACCCCAAAATTGGCACCTAATAAATTCAATCAATTTTGGTGCATTTTCATCTATTTTACATCATCAAAGTCCTACTTTGCTAGGCAATTTTCTCTCTCCTACCTAACTTAATTTGACTTGATGTCAATTGCAAAAACCCTAAATTGTATTAATCAAATATTATAATTAATTCCTAAAGTCTTTGAATTTTATTAGTTAAATTACCCCTATGATAAATTAATTTAATTCTAAAGTCCTAAAGTGCTTTAAATTAAATTAAACCCACCCCATTTGGCTAATATATATAAAAAGGAATTAATATTACTTGTTATTTGAATGGACACCTTTATTTGAATTAATAATTCAAATTATTCGAACGGTCACCCTTATGTGGCAATAATTCATTCTTTTATTAAGTAATTCATGTCTTTTTATCTCAAATGGGAATGAAGAGTTAGGAGTTTCAAATCAAGAACCTCTTTGTTCTCTCCCCGGGCTTGTCTATTTAATGAACCTCATTCTTCATTCAAAAAGGGAGCAATTTTTTAGAGTAATTAAACTATAACGCTTTTTTGCCTCAATTAATTCAAAGATTTTATTGCATATTAGTGTAATTTTTCTTATCTTAGTTTAATATTGCATATTCATTATACTTATTTTCTCTTAGTTTAATCTTCACATTTCTTTCAATTTCTTTAGAACAAACTTGCATCATCATATTTATTTCAAGTTCTTAGATTAATTGCACTTCATTCTAGTTTAATTTTATTTTGATTATCTTCATAGCTTTTAAATCATTCATTGTAGTATTGGTCTTATGTTTGTTGGCTCTCGTTGTGAGAGTAATCAAACACCCCATCTACATAAGAGGCAACAGGTCGCTTCACCACTAATTTCAAACTAGGTAATTCATACTCTCTTGTAATTTGATCATGTGAGTAATGACCATGTTGCATGTGGAGTTGGATTAGAGGTCCACATTCGACTATATATAGGTGACATGAAGAGAAACATTGAGGATATGGGAATTCCATGAATACTATGATCAATTTTAGCAATAAATGTTAGAATAAAAGTTCCCCAATCAACTGCGAGGGGGGAGGTGAATCAGTTAATGCCAACATAGAATATTGTAAACTTTAACTTCAAACTTATTGCTAAGAACAAAATACTAAACTAAAAGTGAATGCAATAATAAGTTTGAAGTTAAAGTTTGAAATCTTTTAGCTATTGGGGAAATCTAACCCTAATTCCTAGGAGTCAATCTTCATTCTGGAGATAGCTCTCGAAATCTCTTTTAGACCGTTATCTGGGCAATCTAACCCAGGTCTCAGAGGGCTAAGCTTCATATTGGGGCAATCTAATCCTAATTCTGGAGACAGTCCTAAGTCTGCACCTGAATCTCATTCTGACTATTGGGGCAATCTAACCCTGATTCTCATCTTTTCTCAAGACCGTTGTCTTCGCAATCTAACTTAGACTTCAGAAAATCATGCTTTGATCTATCCGGTGTCTTGGCTTCCTAACCTAGACTTCTAAAATTCTCATCATTTATCACTTCAGACTATTCTTTGAATCAACGCATTGTTTGCACATCAATTCAAAGAGGGGCAAATGTAATACCCCAAAATTGGCACCTAATAAATTCAATCAATTTTGGTGCATTTTCATCAATTTTACATCATCAAAGTCCTACTTTGCTAGGCAATTTTCTCTCTCCTACCTGACTTAATTTGACTTGATGTCAATTGCAAAAATCCTAAATTGTATTAATCAAATATTATAATTAATTCCTAAAGTCTTTGAATTTTATTAGTTAAATTACCCCTATGATAAATTAATTTAATTCTAAAGTCCTAAAGTGCTTTAAATTAAATTAAACCCACCCCATTTGGCTAATATATATAAAAAGGGATTAATATTACTTGTTATTTGAATGGACACCTTTATTTGAATTAATAATTCAAATTATTCGAACGGTCACCCTTATGTGGCAATAATTCATTCTTTTATTAAGTAATTCATGTCTTTTTATCTCAAATGGGAATGAAGAGTTAGGAGTTTCAAATCAAGAACCTCTTCATTCTCTCCCCAGGCTTGTCTATTTAATGAACCTCATTCTTCATTAAAAAAGGGAGTAATTTTTTAGAGTAATTAAACTATAGCACTTTTTTGTCTCAATTAATTCAAATATTTTATTGCATATTAGTGTAATTTTTCTTATCTTAGTTTAATATTGCATATTCATTATACTTATTTGCTTTTAGTTTAATCTTCACATTTCTTTCAATTTCTTTAGAACAAACTTGCATCATCATATTTATTTCAAGTTCTTAGATTAATTGCACTTCATTCTAGTTTAATTTCATTTTGATTATCTTCATAGCTTTTAAATCATCCATTGTAGTATTGGCCTTATGGTTGTTGGCTCTCATTTTGAGAGTAATCAAACACCCCGTCTACATAGGAGGCAATAGGTTGCTTCACCACTAATTTTGAACTAAGTAATTCATACTCTCTCTCATAATTTGATCATGTGAGTAATGACCATGTTGCATGTGGAGTTGGATTAGAGGTCCACATTTGACTATATATAGGTGACATGAAAAGAAACATTGAGGATATGGAGAATTCCATGAATACTATGATCAATTTTAGCAATAAATGTTAGAATAAAAGTTCCCCAATCAACTGTGAGGGGGGAGGTGAATCGGTTGATGCCAACATAGAATATTGTAAACTTTAAATTCAAACTTATTGCTAAGAACAAAATACTGAACTAAAAGTGAATGCAACAATAAAACACATACATATAGAGACCAAGATTTGTTCTCGAGGAAAACCTTGTTAAGGGAAAAACCCCAGTGGGGATGGCACCCAAAAATATCTACACTATAAGTATAATAGCCTTGTTAGGAGTTCTGACCCTATTAGGATCCAATTATTACAATATGCAGGTCCTAGTTAAAGGATATGCCCTATTAGGAGCTTTTACAATGTGATCCCAATTAAGGAATCGACCCTGCTAGGAGTCCAGCCCTGTTAAAGGAAATTACCTTGTTAGGGGTGTACAATACATCAACCTGGTTAAGATATTTGAGAGTTAAAGCCACCCTCAGGTTCTCCAAAACCTTGCAACTTCAAGTCTAAGATAATTCTATTCTGAAACTGCTTCCAGTCTTCAACTACTGCCAAGAAAGCTCCACCTTGTGCCCAAGTGCACAACTATTGTTCTTCAAATAGTATCCAATGCAGGCTTAAGCTTACATTTACCTCTACATCTCACATATATAGTTCCACAGTTATTTTTCAAGAATTTGAATTCTTATATATAAGTTACAATAATTAAATCTAGGTCAACCTTCATAGGATAAATCTTATTTAAAAAATTAAAAATGGACCCATGTGAAGATATACACAAAACCTCTTACAATGTTACAACAAAATAGTTACATCAATTAATCATTTACATCTATTGATTAAGCTCGCACATCAAATTACTTGAAACATGCTCCAATTCAGCCTCCAAATAGGTCTTTACCAATACACATGCCATAGATGACATCACCTGTACGATCATGAATCCATATGATCGCAATAAGATCTCAAGATAGTTTCCAACATGAACCTATGTTCACACATCATAACTTACACAACCATGAGTGCTATCCACAAAGTTCTGCAATCAAATTTGTGATAGACATAGTTTATGTCTCTTGAGAAATAGTTTCCAGTAAACTAGTTATAACTCTATCTAATCAACTCATAAGCATGTGCGATCAGGAGTGATGACCCAAGACATCATTAGGAGTCTTCCTCTAAGTGTGCATGTGTTGATTCATTGTACGATGTCCGTACAATTCTCTCTAGCCTATTCTGCAAACTTCTAAATAACCAGTCAATGACATATGTTGCCATCAATGACAAACTTTGTCATGAATGCAACACACAACTAGTTTAGCATGCCTCCAAAATTACTAGGATACTCCCCCATAGGAATACCATCATAATTCATGCTAACACTAAAATTATTCACATGTTTTCTACTACTCTCTCTTTCTTGTAGAATTTCAAGCTACAAAAGCATTACATTATCATTTTCAATGGGAGTAATTATGATTATATGTGTAAATTAATTAAGGATTGGGAAACTATATTTACTTATTACTTGTTATGTTTTATGTCATTTTATTAGTTTTTTATTTTATTACTAAATTTCATCTCTTCATTTTGATTATAACTTAGACTTTTAAGAGCTAGTTTCTAGCTAATATTGAACTTTTTTATCTTCCAACAATTTTTATTGTCTCTGTGTGTAAAATTTTTGTGCAAGCATAGAGTGTATCTCTTCTTGGGACTCTGCTACCTCTTTCTTTGCTTGTAAGTTTTCCTTGTTCTTCAATCATTTTTATTTATTTCACATCTTTAGTATAATCAACCTTCTCCCATTGCCAGTGGTATAACTTGTTTTATATCATTATAATTATTACTTTGGATTTATTTCTTGATCACTATGCCTTAGTTGTACTAGATGAACACACATCACATTGAAATCATGTGCATGTGCTATCATCCTTAACCTATGCTAGTGTCTGAGATAGAGAGCTCGCGCTTTGATAATTAATCTATGTAGTTCACATTTTTGTTTATAATAATCAAAATATAATTATCCATTGGTAGTATATAGCTATTTTAGTTTTGTACATTCCATATATTAGCTAATTGAGGTCTTTTATCATTTAGTCATCTTTATCCCCTAGCTCACTGTTAGTAAATGAATTTTTCTCTTATTCAATTTTGTTTCTATACTCTATAACCCACCAAGAAACACTAACTCTTTACTAACAGTTGGATTAAAACATGAAATATTTAATCCTCTAAATTGTGGTATAGCTCCCAATATAATTTTCAATGAATTTTTAAGAAATAGAGCAACACATTTCTACAATCATCACACTTTTAACCAAAAAGTTGATAAGGCATTTACAGTAATTTTCATCAATATGACTTAATCACTGGAATCATAAGCAAACTAATTATCTGAAGCTCACAGACTTCAATTAAAATGCACTACATAGATCTAAAAGGCATGACTTTAACTAAGATTCAAAGAAAAGAAGAAGACATCCAATCAAGAAATTATGTCCTATGTAAGATATCTCAACAGAGACCCACTCACAGGCATAAACCAACAAATTTATATCGGTAGGTATTTTCTATTCATTGATTCAGAAATCCAATTGAAAGTATTTACATAAAACACAACAAAACTAAACTATTCTAATTACTAAGCCAAAATAAACTATCATCCCTTTTAAAAGTTTTTCCCTGGCTATATATAGCCACTGGTTACATCATATCAAAATAATAATGTTTTTGAAAAATCCCTGAGTTTCGGCCAAGAACCATTTAAGACAACTGAAAACATACTAAAAATAGCTTAAACTGTAAAACTAAAAATGACCCAGGATCAACGAGGCATGATCGCTGGTTGTGGCTGAGCTGGATGCTTTCAATTAGCTTTGAGAAGACCCATATGCACGAGCCTTTTTCCACTCCTCGTGGGAAAGTGACGCACTGATTATCATGGCATGGTGTGCTAGGCTGATGTGAATAATTCTCTACCTGAGAACCTTTTTATCCTTATAGGCCTAAATTGACCTGAACTTATGGGACTCTAGGTGGTCCATACACACCACTGTCATAGCCTCAATATTTTCTATAGATGTGAAATCTTCCATCGTGAGATCCTTCCTATCCCTAATTGCCACTATTCCTACCTTAAACTCTTGGGCCATTTTTTCAGCCTTTTTGATGTTCTGAGTTCCTTCATCCATGAGAGTAATATTTAGACACTTCAGGTCTTTCTGCATTGTGTCTATCAATTCTTTTAACTCATTTAGAAAGAAGGTTTCTCCTTTGCATCCTCCTTTGATAATAGAGATTTGGCACTCAATGCTCTTAACAAAAACATAAAGAACATCTTCTTCCAAACCGTGAACTAGTTTTTCAATGAGAAATTTGAACACTCCATATTGTTCTATCTCTACCATTTGATCAATTATAAATGTCCATTTGTTCTTCTCCTTATCTCATTTAGCTAGTTCAACCAATGTTTCTGAAATGGTTTTTGTAACAACCCCACGAGTTTCAATCATTTGGGCAATGTAAGATCACTTCCTCATTGAATCATCCCTACTACCCACTTGTTAAATGATGGAATATGGATGAAGTGACTGAGAGGGGGGGGTGAATCAGTCAACCATAAAACACTTCACAATTATTTCTTTCTAGATCCCTTAGGATATCTTAATGAATATTATCTGTTTAACACTCGGTAAAATAGATTGCAGTAACTTGGTAGATGCAGAAAGTATTAGCAAAATTATCTTTAGATATTCATCACCACTTGTATATGATTAAGATAACTATTAAGAACACAAGAGACACAAAATTTAACGTGGAAACCCAATATGGGAAAAACCACCAATGTATCTAGATACTGATTTTCACTTTTCTGAAGTGATGCCCGGTTAGAAGCCAACCCAGTAAAAGGTTACAAAACACACTGTTAGGTGTGACCTTGTTAGAGGATTTAATCACCCTACTAGGAGTGGCCTGGTAAGAGGTCTTGAGAATAATTCAATGGAATTATCACCTTGTTAGAGGATTTACAATATGGTTGTTAAACCGACTCGGTTAAGAGATTTAGAATTCACTGTTACAATGATAAGAAGGTAACAATGAAAATGACCTGTATAATAATGCAACTGCCTTGGTGATTACAGATCTCTGTTCTATATAAGTGAGATCCTTCCTGATTGAATATATCTCTGCTGCTCCTCAAGGATATCTGATCATCCTTCACAATTTCGCACACACCTTTCCTGTCTTTCTTCTATATATCTTCTTCTATATCTCTTGTTTATTTTTCACATTTGACCTTTTATTTATATGATTTTAGATTTGTCGAATCGGCATTACTTAGTATAACAGTCGGCTGAATTAAGCAAACTTTATTTGCAAAAATCCTTCAAGGGCTGACAGTGCTCGGTGACCATAATGAAACTTTCTACAATCTTTCAGAGACCGAGGGAACTTGGTAAACACTGATAATCCTTTTTCTTCGATAACCAAGTGAGCTCGGTAAATGATAACTTTTCTTTGACAACCGAGTGAACTCAGTAAACACTACTTTTCTTTGATAACCGAGTGAACTCGGTAAACACTAATTTTACTGCCAGGTAGACTGACTGAGCTCGGTAGGTACTGATTGTTGCGAACTATGACATTGTGTGACATCAAAGATAATACATAATTTGAGTAGCAATTTTCTTCAAACAATTGTTTCCAACAATCTCCCTCTTTGGCATTGATGGCAACACAATATGTCATAGCATAAGAAATTTTGAAAGGATTAGCTCGGTTCAGATTCAAATCTCCCTCTGTCAGCAAACTTCCTTTTTCTTAAAAACTCTTCCTTCTGACTATTGAAAATTTCTTGAAGTAATAGAAAAGACATAGCAAACACTCCCTCTTTGACAACACATGCCAAAGACAATTCACATATTACCGGTGTAAACTAATGTACCTCAAGTACTGATTCATATGCAATGATTCTTTGAATATGCTACATCAACTGGTTGATTTTCAATCATGTTCTAGTTGATGCATCACTAAAACTATATTTAGTGAGCCTCGGATAGGGGAATGACCCCTAACTTACCTCTTAGATACACAAATGCATCCTTGGGTAATGGTTTGGTGAAAATGTCTGCAATCTGCTCTTTTGTATGAATATATTCTAATCTGATTTCTTTGTCCTGCACCAATTCTCTGACAAAGTGATATTTAATAGCAATGTGCTTGGTTTTGGAATGCATTACTAGATTCTTCGAAATGTTTATTGCACTGGTATTGTCACAAAATATAACAACTGGTTCTTTGATTTCAACCTTCATACCTTGTAATAACTGTTTAAACCAAACAATATTTGAACAGTTTACTGCAGCAGCAACATATTCTGCTTTAGCTGTGGATTGAGATGTGCAATTTTGCTTTTTACTGGTCCAGGTTACTAGTCTTTTTCCAAAAAAAAATGCTCCACCACTTGTACTTTTTTTGTCATCAATGTTCCCTGCCCAATCAGCATCAGTAAACACTTTTAAGTCTAGATTGCCTCCAAATTTATACCACAAACCATATTCTTCAGTTCCTCTTAAGTACCTTAAGATTCTTTTGATTGCCATCATATGATTTTCCTTAGGTTTTTCTGAGAATCTAGCTACTATGCCGACTGCTAAGGCAATATCAGGTCTTGTATGTACTACATACTACAATTTTCCAATCATAGATCGGTATAAGGTCTGATCTACTTCTTTTGAATCATCATTTTTGGTAAGTTTTAGTCCAGTACACATGGCTGTACCAACTGGTTTTGAATCTTCCATACCAAACTTCTTAAGTATTTCCTTAATGTATTTAGATTGAGTAATGTATATACCATTCTTGCTTTGCTGAATTTGAAGACCAACAAAGAATTTTATTAAACCAAACATAGACATTCCAAATTCTTTGTTCATTTGCTCTGAAAATTCTTTGCACTGATCATCATTCCCTGTAAATATAGTATCATCTACAAATATTTCTGCCAATACAATTTTGTCATCCGGTCCTTCTTTAATATACAGATTGCTATTATCATTGGCTCTTTTGAAATTAATCTAAATTAGATAGTTATGGAGTCTTTCATACCATGCTCTAGGAGCTTGTTTCAAACCATACAATGCTTTGTGTAACTTGCAGACCATGTCTTTTTTATCTGGATCAACAAAACCTTTAGGTTGTTCAATGTAGACTTCTTCATCAAGAATTCCATTGAGAAATGCAAATTTTATATCCATCTGATATACCTTAAATCCTTTATGTGCTGCATAAGCAAGTAGAGTTCTTACACCTTCTAATCTTTCAACAGGAGCAAAAGTTTCACCATAATCTATACCTTCTTCTTGAGAATAACATTTACATACCAATCTAGCTTTGTTTCTAGATACTTGACCGTCTTCATTCAGCTTATTCCTGAATACCCATTTTGTTCCAATTACATTCTTATCTTTAGGTCTAGGTACAAGAGTCCATGTTTTGTTCTTTTGTATTTGATCTAATTCTTCATTCATTGCTTCAATCCAACTTACATTTTTCAATGCATCTTTGATATTTCTAGGTTCAAAATCAGTAAGCAGACATGTACCTTTTAGCTTACTTCTTGTCATAGTACCATCTGATTTGTTTCTAATAATTTGATCTGGTGTATGATGCCTTCTGACATATTTGGCTAGTATAGGTTCCTTGCTTTTTGAATGAGTCATGATGTTGTCTTCTAGGATCTCTTCTTCAGGTTTCTTTGGCTCGGTAGATATTTGCTCGGTAACTTCAGGCTGAGACTCGGTTTGAATTTCTTCCTGTGACTTGATTTGAACTTCTTCCTGTGACTCGGTTTGAACTTCTTCCTGTGACTCGGTTACTGTGCTAGGTTCGGTAGATATAGTTTCCTCATTGATAGTTGTGTCTGGCAATGTTTCAGGTTCAATGTAAATGAATCTCCTATAGTTTTCAAGTTCCCTTTTGCTTTCTTCTTCAGTCTTTTCTGCAAACTCATCAAATTTTACATGTATACTTTCTATGACTTTGTGAGTAGACAAGTTCAGACATTTGTATGCCTTGCTTTTGCTAGAATATCCTAGGAATATTCCTTCATCACTTTTCACATAAAATTTATTTCTTATGGATTCTTTTAAGATATAACACTTGCTACCAAATACTTTCATGTAACTTACATTGGGTTTGTAGCCATACCATAACTCATAAGGAGTTTTGAATGTGTCTTTCTTCAATTGTACTCGGTTCAAGGTATGAACTGCAGTGTTGATAGCTTCCTTCCAGTACTTTATGGCGATGTTCTTTTCTATCATTAGAGTCCTTGCACAATCCATAATAGATCTATTTCTTCTTTCTGCTATTCCATTCTGCTCAGGAGTTCTAGGAGCTGATACCTGTCTTTTGATTCCTCTTTCAATGCAAAAGTTGTTAAATTCATGGGAGATGAATTCACCACCTCTGTCTGATCTTAAGCATTTCAATCTTTTCCTTGTTTCCTTTTCCACTCTTGCCAAGTACCATTTGAACTTTTCAAATGCTTCTAACTTTTCTCTTAAATACATAACAGTCATCATTCTAGAATAATCATCAACGAAAAGAATAAAGAATTTATCTCCAGTATAGCTTTCTATTCCAATAGGTCCACATAAATTAGTATGCACAATTTCCAAAATCTCTTTAGACTGATAGTTCTTACTCTTAAAACTAGTCTTACTCATTTTGCCAATCTGACAATTCTTACATAGACCAGTATCAGGTTTCTTCAAAGTAGGAATTCCTCTTACCTTCTTGAATTTTCTTATTTTCATCATGTTGTCAAAATTCACATGACATAACCTTTTGTGCCATAGCCAACTTTCTTCAATTTGAGCAATAAAACATGAATATTCACTGAGATCAAGATAAAATAAGTTACCTTTTGTTTGTTTGCCTGATCCAATGAGTTTTCTTTTTTCATCCAACAGTCTTGCTTGACTATTCATGAATTCAACCTTGAAACTAGTGTTGATTAGCTGTGCTACACTTAGAAGATTATGTTTTAGTCCTTCAACCCAATAAGCATTATCACATATGAGTTCTTTGGTTAATGAGATTCTTCCTTTTCCTTTTATACAACAAGGTTCATTATTTCCAAATCTTACATTGCCACTATCACAGTCTTCTAGGTATTCAAATTTTGTCTTGTCACCAGTCATGCGATGTGAACATCCACTATCTATTATCCATATATCATCTTTGCTTATATGAGAAATAAGTGCCATCTTATCTTCATCATCATCAGATTCATCTTTTATAGCAATAAAGACAATTTCTTCTTCACTATCATCAGAATCTTTAGCCATAAAACATGTTTTCTTACCTTTATCCTTGAATGATTTGAAATTCTTTTTGCCATAGTACTTGTGACCTCTCTTCTCTTCCTTGGCTTTCTTGTTTGGGCACCTAGCTGCAATATGTCCAATTTCTTCACATGAAAAATAGATTAAAGGAGTTTTACCTTTATATTTACCTTTCCCTTTAGAGTACTTCTTTGCAAGTAGTGCTTCTACAATTTCAAGATCACTATCAGAACTTTCTTCTGATACTTCTTCACTTTCTGATTGAACTTCTTTTATTTTCTTGTTCTTCCTTAGTGAAACCTTGGCCTCAAATGCTGACTCAATATTTTTGGAATTTGGAACATAGTTGTCATAGTTGTCTAATTCAAAGGCTGTCAATCTTCCAACTAAAGCATCCAAAGTTATATTGTGGTTTGTTTCACATCTTCTTTCTTGAATAGCTGATACTCTTATTGCATAGATAGGGAGTAATGTTCTGAGTATCTTTCTTATAACAGTTTCATCAGAGATTGTTCCTCCAGAAGCTCTAATTGCACTAACACTTGCTTTGATCCTTTCAACATATTTTGCAATGTTTTCATCTTCTTTCATATTCATTTTGTCAAACTGTCCTCTTAGGCTTTCTGCTTTGGCTCTTTTCACATTTGCATCACCACAATATATTTTCTTCAGTGTGATCCAAATTTCATATGTAGTAGTGCATTCTTTAATATCATCAAATTCTTCATAGCTGAGAGCTGATGCAATGTCTATCATCATGGTGTTATGACTCTTTTTCTCTGCAATGTCTTCAACAGTTAATATGCCAATAGGAACTGTGTATTCTTCATCAATGTATTTGCATCCTGAATCACTAATGGAAGCCAGATGAAGTCTCATGAGACCTTGCCATGCTGAAAAGTTATCTCTATTGAGCTTTGGAATTTCTCTCTTGTAAGACATCCTGATCTTTAGCTTAGGTCCTTGAAACCCTTCCTGCAAGCACCAAAAGCTCTGATACCAATTGATGGAATATGGATGAAGTGACTGAGAGGGGGGGGGTGAATCATTCAACCATAAAACACTTCACAATTATTTCTTTCCAGATCCCTTAGGATATCTTAATGAATATTATCTGTTTAACACTCGGTAAAATAGATTGTAGTAACTTGGTAGATGCAGAAAGTATTAGCAAAATTATCTTTAGATATTCATCACCACTTGTATATGATTAAGATAACTATTAAGAACACAAGAGACACAGAATTTAACGTGGAAACCCAATATGGGAAAAACCACCAATGTATCTAGATACTAATTTTCACTTTTCTGAAGTGATGCCCGGTTAGAAGCCAACCCAGTAAAAGGTTACAAAACACACTGTTAGGTGTGACCTTGTTAGAGGATTTAATCACCCTGCTAGGAGTGGCCTGGTAAGAGGTCTTGAGAACAATTCAATGGAATTGTCACCTTGTTAGAGGATTTACAATATGGTTGTTAAACCAACTCGGTTAAGAGATTTAGAATTCACTGTTACAATGATAAGAAGGTAACAATGAAAATGACCTGTATAATAATGCAACTGCCTTGGTGATTACAGATCTCTGTTTTGTATAAGTGAGATCCTTCCTGATCAAATATATCTCTGCTGCTCCTCAAGGATATCTGATCATCCTTCACAATTTCGCACACACCTTTCCTGTCTTTCTTCTATATATCTTCTTCTATATCTCTTATTTATTTTTCACATTTGACCTTTTATTTATATGATTTTAGATTTGTCGAATCAGAATTACTTAGTATAACAGTCGGCTGAATTAAGAAAACTTTATTTGCAAAAATCCTTCAAGGGCCGACAGTGCTCGGTGACCATAATGAAAATTTCTACAATCTTTCGGAGATCGAGGGAACTCGGTAAACACTGATAATTATTTTTCTTTGATAACTGAGTGAGCTCGATAAATGCTAACTTTTCTTTGACAACCGAGTGAACTCGGTAAACACTGATTTTCTTTGATAACCGAGTGAACTCGGTAAACACTAATTTTACTACCAGGCAGACTGACTGAGCTCGGTAGGTACTGATTGTTGCAGACTATGACATTGTGTGACATCAAAGACAATACATAATTTAAGTAGCAATTTTCTTCAGACAATTGTTTCCAACAGTTAAAAACATCCACAATTAGTTTGGTCCATTGAATCTGATCCAAATTTTTATGAACCTCTAGTGAGTAGGGGTCAAATGTCTAATAAACCTAGGTCGGAGGAAGTGGACTAGGTTCCTGAACTACCTCAATGAACTCTTCCAACCTTTGGATAGTGGCCTTCAATTCCTTCTTATCTTTTTCATCCTTGAAGGTTCTGTGCAGTATCTTCCACGTGGAGGACTCTAGATGTTTATCATCTTTTTCTCTACTCACAACTCCTAGATCTATTTTCTCAATGGTAAAATCCTTGGCAGAAGCTTCAAAGACATTCTTATCAACCTTTGGCACTACACGATCTACCAACCATTGTCCAATTTTTTCATCTATGTCTATCATAGACTCCATCCTCATTCCTCTTGGGTTTAACAGTAGCTCCCAGGCACTTACTCACCATATCTTCTACTGGTATAGTAATTGGTAACATGTTCTTCTTCTTACTGATAGAATTTTCCAGCCACTTGAGAGTAGGTGGAGTTTGTAGGGAAGTATCCATCACAGCTATTGAGGTATTCTCAGAATCAGGTTGACCGCTCTTTTGAACCAATGTATCTTTACCCAATACATTTTGATCAGTCTTCTCTGACATATGGCTATCCATAAGGTCTAGATCAATCACCTCCTTATTCTCAAACAACTTATCATATTCCTTCTTCACTCTACTTCTTGAGGCTCTCTTGTCATTGGTGAAGAACAAGGAGAGGCCTACTTTTCTGGACCAGCTTTGGATGTTTTCTTATTTTTTAATTTAGAAGTACCTGCAAGAGAAACATTTTTATTAGAAGAATCAATAGAATTTGCAATTGAATCACTATGT
Source organism: Chamaecyparis obtusa (assembly GCA_027943335.1). Classification (NCBI taxonomy): domain Eukaryota; kingdom Viridiplantae; phylum Streptophyta; class Pinopsida; order Cupressales; family Cupressaceae; genus Chamaecyparis; species Chamaecyparis obtusa. Next base: position 1,308,361 of record BSBK01000291.1, on the reverse strand, counting down.
GTTGATCTTCTTTTGTTGTGTCTCCTTGGAGTAGGAGGTTTCTTTCTAGTGACCCATCTCTTAGTTCTCTTGATCACGCTGAGAGTTTTGATTGTTATGATATCCCTCTCCTCAATACTCTAGTCAATTTTTGCTAAAGGCGTACCCCTAACCTTGGCTTCAAACTAATCATCAATTACTTCTTCATCATTACCCTCTTCTACTACTATGATATCAATTTGAATATTCAGGGTAATGACCTGGCCTAGAGTAAATCTTGACCAACTCCTTCTTCTCACCTCAAAATCATCAACATAGTTTTCCTAGTAGTCTTTTGTTTGGGGAAGATGTTGGAATTCTGAAGGTAGATTGAAACATTGAGCCACATACCCCTTACTATCAAAATATTTCCTAGGTTCAAAAGTTTTCAGATTGAGTTTCCTCAATTCATGTTCCAGGTTCAGGGCGTCTAAGGATGTTTTGCAAGTATAATATCCCAACTCAATGGGAAAGCTGGATTTAGCCCTACCCTTCCTTTCTTTAACTCCTTTGTGAACATAAGCCAACTAACAGGCAACCTCTGCTATAACCAAGCTAGCAAAGGCATATCTAGGTAACTTGAAAGGCTCTCCTTCAAAACCCCCCACTCTTAAATATGTATATCTCCTGAACTAGATAAAGAAGCTTCCATAAGTATTAACAAAAGTCTTCACCTCCTCAAACATTCTTTGTTCAGTATTTCCTTGAAGTTCACTAGTTAATCTCTTGAAGAATATTGTATTTAACTTTGGAAAGCTATTTACATGATATTCCATCTGTAGATGGGGATAGTAATCATACACCTTCATGTTCGGGATGGTTGTTCATGAAAAAGACCTTTCCATTCTCTTGTGCATGCTAGGATATAAAATAGGTAGGAAGACATATGAAAACCATTGCCTCCTAGGAAATTTGCTAACTGGTGATGGAGTTCATCAGTAATGGTTTCAGCCCAATCAATATACTTTCCCCCCCCCCCAAAGAGTAACTTGAATATAAAAATACATCTAGTCATGCCAATAGTACGCATGCTAATTTCCCTTAATCTTGTTAAGCAATATCACCAATTCGGCTACTTTAGGTTTGAAATGATCAATAGTAAGGGGTTTTGGGAGTCTAGATCCTCCTTTCTGGGCTTTCAACAACCAAGTGTGGGCTATCTCATTCTTATAAATCTATCTTTTAGTGGCAAAAACTAATTGGGAAGAGGGAATGTTCCATCCTTCATATGGGTCCTTTTTAGGGATACCCATTGCCTACAGAATGACATCTCTACATATATTAACCAGAGGACTCTCGTCTATATTTTTAATAAATTTATCTTCAAAACTATATCTTTTTTCACACTCAAACACAAGTTCTTGACAGGGAGCCACTATAGGAAAAGCAGTTGCATTAGTTGATCCACTTTGGAATGCTTTCTCCAACATGGAACCGGGAATGGGTTTCTTGATTCTACTTATAATCTCCTCTAAAGTTCCATTTTTAATCAAGGTATCCTCACAGTTAGGTAAAGAACAAATCAAAGGGGAAGTATTTCCAAAGTTTGGCATTGGGTTCTTCATATTGGCTCAAAAACTAGGAATGAAACAATGAAACATAGTAGCTTTACAGGATTTTGAATTTTAACAAAGCAAAGAGTTTCAACCTGAAAAAAGGAGGCCAAATAGAGAGAAACTAACCTAGTTTCTTACGCGATGCACTAAAATCTGAGATGAGGGAAAGGTACCTTCTTCTGCACTAGTTGCCTAAAATGTATCCACCACTATGAACAAAGATGACTAAGTTCCTCAATTTATCACCAAGCAGCTTACAAATCACAAGAGATTATCAATAAATGGTGAAATAATGGCTCAAGAGGTTTAATTAATGATGATGGGAAATTTGCACAAATAAAACATTGAATACCTGAACTTTCCCATGAGTGAAGTGACACTCAAATGTCATTTATATTAATTATGATATCCATGCCATGCACAAATTTCATAATCACCTGCTAACTGTCTTTTTCATTAAATCATCACTCTCCACTTTTACAAATTACAAACATCTGTTGAACCTTGAACCTTGAACTAGGAGAGTTCACGGTTCAAGTTCAACAGGAAAGCAGGAGGACTACCCTTTGGTATGATTCAATTAAATAAAGAAAAAACAACTAGCGGAAAGAAAGGAAGACAAAATAATAAGACATCTTGCAATATTATAAAGTTCGCTTAACTTTTAACCTTGAACTAGGAGAGTTCACAGTTCCTAGTTTAGTGGAAGAGTGCACGTTGCAAAGACAACATGCCACTAAGCTCACAATACAACAAGGAAGGCCGAACATACCAAGGGGTATTATTCAACTTTGAATCTTGAACTAAGGATAGTTCAAGGTTCAAGCTCAACCGACAAGGTTTATATGCAAGGGACTAAAAATTTCTAGTGAAATGTACCTTGAAAGGTTATGGGGTGGTTTTTGAGAAAATTAGAGCCTGAGATAATTTAGCAAAATCTATTGGTAACAATGGCTCTGACTGGGGATGAGGCCTCTTGAGGATGAAGGATGAACCCATAGCTTTGGTTTTTCAGACCAAGGAAAAATAGAAGAGAAAGGCGACAAACAAAAATAACAAAAATAGAAAACAACACAACAAAATGATATGTATAGAAGAAAAGACAAACTGCTTAAATTTTATACAACTTGAGGTCTTGACCATTAAAGGTCAAGGGCAGAATAGTACCGTCTAAATGCTCCAATTTGAAATAATTTCTTTCCAATGCTCTGTTGATGATGAATGGAACCTTCCAAAGTGATTCAAATTTTCTATGGGCACCGTTAGGTTCTCTTCTTTTGTCCCACAACAATACTTGGTCTCCCTCCATGAAATTCTAAGGCCTGGCCCTTTGATCAAAATTTTTCTTAACTTGAGCTGGGTGCGTGGCTATCTGGATCACCATTTCTTCTCTCTCTTCTTGTATTTTGTTGAGATATAGAACCCATTTCTCCAGAGCATCATGGAAAACCTAATCTTCAATTGTTTTTTGCAGTTTCACAGTGGCTAGTTCCAGGGGAAATGAAAGCTGAGCTTCAACACCATAAACCAATTCAAAGGGTGACATGCCAATTGCTCTTTTTGGAGAAGTATGGTCAGCCCAAAGAGCTTCAAATATTCTTTTGTGCCAATCCTTAGTGTTGTCACATACTAACTTCCTCATTATCCTTATCAAGTTTTTATTACTTGATTTTGCCTATTCGTTTCCTTGTGGGTAATAATTAGATGCATGAGACAGATAGATGCCATGATCATAGCAAAAAAAATTCAACTCATGAGAAGAGAAATTAGTGGCATTGTCTATGACCAACTTGGTAGGAACTCCAAACCTGACTAGGATATAATTCTTTACAAACACACATGCCACCTCAGATGTAGTCTTCTTGACTGGGATTGCTTCTACCCATTTCATGAAATAGTCTGTTGCAATGAGAATGTGTTTGTTTCTAGCACTTGAAGGGGGGTTAATTGGTCTGATGAAATCTTTCCCCCATTATTTGAAAGGTTCTTCAATGATCACTGGTGTCAAAGGAAGAGTCGCTAACTGTGGCTTTCCACCGAACAACTTACATTTTTCACAATTTGCAACCCACTTGTAAGCATCACCAAACATTCCTAGCCAGTAATAACAATTCCTAAGAATCTTGAAAGTGGTTACTATGGAAGAAAAATGACCACCGCATGCCTCATTATGAAATTTCATGAGTAATTTTTCTTGCTTTTCTTTATCAACAGACCTCAAGAAAGCTCCATCTAAACCCTTTTTATATAATATGACATCAACAATAACATACTTTGTAGCCTTTAACTTGAGATTTATTTTTTCTTTTGGGTTTAAATGAGAGTGATAGTCTCCATAAGTGAGGTAAAATGCTACATCTAAAAACCACAAATCACGAAGACTAACAAAGAGAAATGAGGGCATACTGCTATTAGGTTCTTGCTTGGACATAAGTTTGCATAATCCTTGACCCTGAACCAACTTAGTGGTATGAATTTCTAAGTCAAACTCCTGAATCCTAGAAATCCAAGTTGCTCAGTTATTCATCCCTATTTCTTGTTGAGTAACGACATCTTTGACAACAAAGGTAGGGACATAAATAATTGAATGAGAATGTAAAATATAGAATCTGAAATATTTCACCGCTTTCACCACTGCATATGCTTTCTTTTCCACCAAAGGATAGTTTAACTCATTTTTTTAGAGAGGGATGCTCACAAAAGCGATTGGCACTTCTTCATCTTTATCATTCTTCTGTAATAATAATCTAGACACTGTATGTTCTGAGGCATAACATTGTATTATAAATCCTTCTTGTAATCTAGATTTATTAAAGTGGGTGCAACTGCTATAACTTTCTTAAAGTCATCAAATGCTTTGATAACCTTCGTGCTCCATCTAAAAGGGTTCTTCTTGCTAAGAAGACTTACCATATGCTTGGTTGTTTCAAAAAAATTAGGGATCAATCTTCTAAGGAAATTGGTTTCCCTAAAGAAAGATTTAACACCAGACCTATTTGAAGGTAAACCAAGTTGTTGAATTGATTTAACTCTTTCAAGATCAATCTTGATCCCTTCCTTTGACACATTATGGCTTAATAATTTCCTTTCTGTGACTAAAAAGATGGAATTTTTAGGGTTTAATGAAATACCATGCTCTCTATATATCTGCAAAACTGATCTTAGATCCCTTAAATGATTTCTACACATTTTGGAAAAAACTGTCAAATCATCTAGATAGACAACTATTACCTTATTAAGCAGATGGCTGAAAGAAGAATTCATTGCACATTGGAATGTGGCACCTACATTTATCAAGCCAAAAGGCATTCTATTATAAGCATAAGTACCCCAAGGAGTGGCAAATTCTATTTTGTGTTGATATTGATCAGCCACTTTGATCTGATTATAGCCAGAGAAACCATCTAGCATTGACATCATTTCTGAACCTACCACAGTCTGTAAAATATGATCCATAACAAGAAGCCCATAATTATCCTTTAAACTACATTGGTTCAAATTTCTAAAGTCACAGATCCTTATTTCATTATTTTTATTTCTAACAGGGACTATGTTTGCAATTCAGGTGGAATGATGAATAGGATAAATGATACAAGCCTGCAACATTTTTCCTACTTTTTTAATTGCCTCAGAAAATTTTGGATTATAGTTTCTCAGCTTCTTCTTAAAAGGTGTGGTGCCCGGCTTAAGAGGAATTTGATGCTGGAATTTTCCTCCTTTAAAATTCTTGAGATCATGGTAGGACCAAGAAAAGGTATCCTTATATTCCCTCAATAGACTAACAAATCTCCATTTCTCATCTAGACCACAACATTTGCCCAGATTTATACATTTGGGTTCCTCTTTTTTCCCTATATCTATCTTCTCATAGTCACCTTGGTTGGTGTCTTCTTGAGGGGATGGTGCATGTTTCAAGGCATCATATCTGTCAAATTGGCTTTCAAAGGAAACAAATCCGTTTGGAATATGGTTTCCTTTTAATTGAAAAATCCCTTCATCTGTTACCCTATTTGGACAAAACTCATCACAGGTTGATGAAGACCCTTCAAAGAAGGTTGTACTAAAAACTTTTTCCAATTGCAAGAATTTATCAATCTGTTTATCATCTTGAAAAACCTGCCAATGCTCAGCATTATCTAGAACTTTTGGCCTGTACACCATTTCAATTTTGTAAGAACTATCCTTGAAATTTGAATGTGGTAATAGCAAGGAAGAAGAAACTTCTAGGGAGTCAACTCTGCTATTTAACTCTCTAGGAATGGCCTCTATAGAAAAGGCTTTGAGTTCTTCAATTTCATCCCAAACCCAATTCCTATAATGTTTGAGCCTCTCATTCTTTTCTAAATACATCCCTCTCACTTGTCTCACAACTAGTTCTGCATCTCTTCTAGCTTTGAGTATTTTTATACCCATTTTCTTGACTTCCTCAATACCGAGCAAGAGAGCTTCATGTTTGGCAAGGTTGTTTGTATTATTAAACTCTAGCTTAAAATCTGATGGGAAAAGGTCTCCTTTTTGTGATATCAATACAACTCCTGCTCCAGAACCAACCGAGGCACAACTGCCATCAAACTCCAAAGTCCAAAGGCCATCAGAATTTTTAGTTACTTCATCACTCATGTCTAGTGTGGATGAAATGATATAATTTCCAAATTCAGATTCTTGTTTGAGTATTTGAGATTTAGGATCTTCAAATGGGAATACAGTATATTTTGATTTTCCCTCTGGTTGTAAGACAATTTTTTTTATCTCTAACTAGAATAATTTCTTGAGACCAGTCAAGCTTGATCTCTCCTCCAAGATCCCGACAGAAAGTCCTTCTTAGAAGCATACCATAACTAGTTGGGATGTCAGCAACAAGTATGATAAGTTTGATCTTTTTACTAGGATATGCTGCAAGAGCCACCTGGGCATCTTTGATTTGTCTGACTAATGGAACTTGTTTTGGATCTAAGGCATAGCATTAACCAAAGGCTGTAGTTAGTGGAAGATCTAGAGCTTTGGCTATAGAAGCAGGCATGATATTATCAAATGCTCTTGAATCTATGATGTAATTGTTCAACTTAAAGCCATGAATAAACAATTTCAAATAAAAAGGCTCTAGTTTTAATCCTATAGGAGGACTCTTATCTTTGGTAGATTGGATAACTAAAATAGCTTGTTCTGACATGGCTACATTGGTAGTCTCATTAATCAAATGATATGTAGGAGTTTGGTCTGATTTAACATATTTGACAAGTCTTTCCAACTCTTTTGGATTCATTCTAAGATACTCAGCAGGGGAGACTTGAATCTTGGAACTTTCACAAAAATAAACAATATCAAAAGAAGTACTAGAATTGGTTTTCTTCAATGATTCATCTTCTTTAGAAATAGAATTTTTAAAAGTTGATAATTTTTGCAAAGAGTCTTTACCTTTATCCCATCGTTGTGATGTTGATGGTGTGTCAGTGGCTTGATAATTATGATAACCTCTAGTTAACACGGTACATGCAAGGTCTTTTAGAGTTGCCAAAATACTTCCTCCTCTCTCAGAGTTAGATTCATATTCTATATAATAATTTCCCCACTAGGTAACTGAGGACTCTCTACATCTCCAGGTGATTCTTCAGCCAATTCCCGGTTCACATGCATCTGGATAGACCAGATCATTTTTGGGCAAGAGGTGCCATCATGATCATTGGTAAGATGGAAGGTACACATATTAGCTCTTCTAGGAGGAGCTTCTAGTAGATTTTTATCATATGGGGGATAATTTTGAGACCTATGACTAGGTCTAGCTTGATCAGGTATTCCTCTGGGAATGTCTTGATACAAATGAGGGGGATTAGTGTTTCCTTTGGGAAGTTGTCTCTTGATGGTAATCACATCATTTACTAATCTTTGCAACATGGGTTCAGAGGAGGAAGTATTTTGTACATTAGGTATTTGGACATCTTTCCTCCATTTACCCATGGTGATTAGGTCATCTTCTAACTCAACCGACATATCCTGAGCCACTTGAAAATTAGCCACTCTTGCTCTTCTTAAAAGAAAACCAATTTCAGGAGGCATGACATTTTGAAAGAAATCTTTCTGATTCTCAGTAGTGGGTCTCTTCGCCTATGGGATTTTATGAATGATTTTATTGAACTTAGCTATGAACTCCATCATGGGCTCATGCACCTCCTTCTTGAGTTGAGTCAATTGTGCTAGAAGAGAATGCTCATCTGATACACTCTTGAAACGAGCTTCAAAAGAATTTTTCATACTATTCCAATCTATAATTTGGCCATTAGGCAAATGATAGAACCAGTTCACAACTAACTCAGAAAGAGTTTGTACAAAGAGTTAGATGACAACATCTTCATGTTGGATTGCCAAGATCCCACATGCAGTGTTAAAAGCATTAAGATGGTCTTCTACTGCTACTTTCCCACCTCCATAGAATTTGGGTAGGATTTCTTAGGCTCCCTTAGGTAAATTGTGATTTCCTCCTAGGTTCAAGGGTCCTACTACTGCTCCCCAAGGCTGAGCCATGATTGTTGTAGGATAAATAGTTGAGATAGGGGGGCTTGAATTCCTGATAAAGTTAAAGCTTGCAAATCATAGGTCTTAGTAGATGAACTAAAAGGTTCTTTTGGAGGAGAGGATGATCTACTTTGGGCCTTTTTCTTAGGGGCACAAACTTTTGAGGTTTCAAGATTTTGTAGTTCCTCGAAAACACTATCAAAGATTCCCTCCTTTCATTGAGACCTGGTGTAAGGTCTGAGCTCCAATTTGGTAGATTTATGGTCTTTGTACTGCTCTATCAACTACCATAGCTTCTTGAGCTATAGGGAGACCTCTTAGCCATTCACCTATTTCTTCTTCTTCTTCAATAACCAATCGAACATGTTGATGTTGTTGATTACTTGTTCTTAATTTCCAAGCCAAGTTATTTAAATCTGCAATAATGTCTACTTGAGTATCTAGAAAGTGTAGATCGGGTTGTAGGACTAGGGGGACTTCAAATTGACCAGGTATCACATCAACAGGTAATACCATGATTATTCATTAAACCAAGAAAAAGACACTGGTTTACTAGTTTAGTTCCCCAGTAGAGTTGCCAAAAATTTATTAGTAAATGAATTTGTCTCTTATTCAATTTTGTTTCTATACTCTATAACCCACCAAGAAACACTAGCTCTTTACTAACAATTGGATTAAAACATGAAATATTTAATCCTCTGAATTGTGGTACGACTCCCAATATAATTTTCAATGAATTTTTAAGAAATAAAGCAATGCATTTCTGTAATCATCACACTTTTAACCAAAAATTTGATAAGGCATTTATAACAATTTTCATCAATATGACTTAATCACTGGAATCATAAGAAAACTGATTATTTGAAGCTCACATACTTCAATTAAAATGCACTACGAAGATCTAAAAGGCATGAATTTAACTAAGATTCAAAGAAAAGAAGAAGACATCCAATCAAGAAATTCTGTCCAATGTAAGATATCTCAACAAAGACCCACTCACAGGCATAAACCAATAGATTTATATCGGTAAGTATTTTCCATTCATTGATTCAGAAATCCAATTAAAAGTCTTTACATAAAACACAACAAAACTAAACTATTCTAATTACTAAGCCAAAATAAACTATCATCCCTTTTAAAAGTTTTTCCCTGGCTATATATAGCCACCGATTACATCATATCAAAACAATAATGTTTTTGAAAACTCCATGAGTTTTGGCCAAGAACCATTTAAGACAACTGAAAACATACTAAAAATAGCTTAAACTGTAAAACAAAAAATGACCCAGTATCAGTGGGGCATGATCGCTAAGTCATGGTTGAGCTAGATGCTTTCGATTAACTTTGAGAAGACCCGGATGCATGAGCCTTTTTCCACTCCTCGTGGGCAAGTGATGTACTGATTATCATGGCATGGTGTGGTAGGCTGATGTGAATAATTATATGCCTGAGAACCTTTTTATCCATACAGGCCTAAATCAACCTCAACTTATGGGACTCCGGGTGGTCCATACACACCACCAACATAGCCTCAATATTTGGTAGAGATGTGAAATCTTTGGTTGTGAGATCCTTGTTGTCCTTGATTGCCGCTATTCCTACCTCAAACTCTTGGGCCATTTTTTCAGCCTTTTTGATGTTCTGAGTTCCTTCATCCATCAAAGTAATATTTAGACACTTCAGGTCTTTTTGCATTGTGTCCGTCAATCCTTTTAACTCATTTAGCAAGCGGGTTTCTCCTTCACATCCTCCTTTGATGATAGAGTTTTTCCACTCAATACTCTTAATAGAAACATAAAGAATATCTTCATCCAAACCATGAACTAGTTTTTCAATGAGAAATTTGAACACTCCATATTGTTCTATCTCGGCCATTTGATAGATTATATCTATCCATTTCTTCTTCCCCTTATCCCATTTAGCTAGTTCAACCAGTGTTTCTAAAATGATTTTGGTAACAAGCCCATGAGTTTCAATCATTTGGGCAATGTAATCACTTCCTCACTGAATCATCCCTACTAACCACTTGTTGAAAACATCCACAATTAGTTTGTTTCATTGAATCTGATCCAAAGTTTTACAAACCTCTAGTGAGCAGGGGTCAAATGTCTGAGGAACCTAGGTTAGAGGAAGTGGACTAGGTTCCTGAACTTCCTAGATGAACTTTGCCAACCTTTGGATAGTGGCCTTTAGCTCCTTCTTATCTTTTTCATCCTTGAAGGTTATGTGCAGTATCTTCTGCATGGAGGACTCTAGATGTTTAGCATCTACTGCTCTACTCACAACTCCTAGATCTATTTTCTCAATGGTAAAATCCTTGACAGAAGCTTCAGAGACATTCTTATCAACCTTTGGCACTGTATGCTCTGCCACCCATCATTCATTTTTTTCATCTATGTCTATAATAGACTCCATCCTAATCCTCTTGGGTTTAACACTTTCTCCCAGGCACTTACTCAGCATATCTTCTACTAGTAGAGTAATTGGTAACATGTTCTACTTCTTGCTGATAGAATTTTCTGGCCACTTGAGAGTAGGAGGTGGAGTTTGTAGGGAAGTATTCATCACAACTATTGAGGGATTTTCAGAATTAGGTTGACCACTCTTTTGAACCAATGTATCTTTACCCAATACATTTTGATCAGTCTGCTCTAACATATGGCTATCCATAAGGTCTAGATCAATCACCTCCTTATTGTCAAACAACTTATCATCTTCCTTCTTCACTCTGCTTCTTGAGGCTCTTGTCGTTGGTGAAGAACAAGGAGAGGCCTACTTTTCTGGACCAGCTTTGGATCTTTTCTTATTTTTAACTTTAGAAGTACCTACAAGAGAAACATTTTTATTTTTAGAATCAATAGGATTTGTAATTGAATCACTGTGTTTTGATCTTCACTATGTTCTGATCTTCTTGTGTTGTGTCTCCTTGGAGTAGGAGGTTTCTTGCTAGTGACCCATCTCTCAGTTCTCTTGATAATGCTGAGAGTTTTGATTGTTATGCTATCCCTCTCCTCAATACTCCAGTCAATTTCTGGTAAAGGCATACCCCTAACCTTGGCTTCAAATTGATCATCAATTACTTCTTCATCATTATCCTCTTCCATAGCTATGATATCAATATAAATATTCAGGGTAATGACCTGGCCTAGAGTAAATCTTGACCAACTCCTTCATCTCACTTCAAAATCGTTAGCACAGTTTTCCTAGTAGTCTTCTATTTGGGGAAGATGTTGGAATTTTGAAGGTAGATTGAAATGTTGAGCCACATACCCCTTACTTTTAAAATCTTTCCTAGGTTCAAAAGTTTTCAGATTGATTTTCCTCAATTCATGTTCTAGGTTCAAGGTGTCTGAGGATGTTTTGCAAGTAAAATATCCCAACTCAATGAGAAATCTAGATTTAGCACTACCCTTCCTTTCTTTAACTCCTTTGTGAACATAAGCCAACTAACAGGCAACCTCTACTATAACCAAGCTATCACATGCATATCTGGGTAACTTGAAAGGCTCTCCTTTAAAACCCCCAACTCTTAAATATGTATATCTCCTGAACTGGATAAAGAAGCTCCCATAAGTGCTAACAAAAGTCTTCGCCTCCTCAAACATTCTCTATTCAGTATTTACTTGAAGTTCATAAGTCAATCTCCTGAAGAATATTTCATTTAACTTTGGAAAGCTATTTACATGATAGTCCTTCTATAGATAGGGATAGTAATCATACACATTCATGTTTGGGATGGGCTGTTCATGAAAAAGACCTTTCCATTCTCTAGTGCATGCTAGGATATAAAATAGGTAGGAAGACTTATGAAAACCACTACCTCCTTGGAAATTTTCTAACTGGTGATGGAGTTCATCAGCAATGGTTTCAGCCTAATCGATATAGTTTCCCCCCCAAGAGTAACATGAATATAAAAATACATCCAGTAATGGCAATAGTGCGCATGTTGATTTCCCTTAATCCTATTAAGTAATATCACCAATTCGGCTACTTCAGGCTTGAAATGATCAATAGTAATGGGTTTTGGGAGTCTAGATCCTCCTTTTTGGGCTTTCAACAAACAATTTTGGGCTTTCTCAATCCTATAAATCTATGTTTTAGTGGCAAAAACTGATTGGGAAGAGGAAATGTTCCATCCTTCATATGGATCCTTTTCAGGGATACCCATTGCCTGCAGAATGACATCTCTACATATATAGACTAGAGGACTACCATCTATCTTTTTAATACATTTCTCTTCAAAACTGTATCTTTTTTCACACTCAAACATCAGTTCTCGATAGGGAGCCACTATAGGAAAAGAAGCTGCATTAGTCAATCCACTTTGGATTGCTTTCTCCAGCATGGAACTAGGAATGGGCTTCTTGATTCTACTTATAATCTCATCTAAAGCTCCAATTTTAATCAAGGTATCCTCACACTCAGGTAAAGAACAAATCAAAGGGGGAGTATTTCCAAATTTTGGCACTGGGTTCTTCATATTGGCTCAAAAACTATGAATGAAACAAAGAAACATAGTAGCTTTACATGATTTTGAATTTTGACAAAGCAAAGATTTTCAACCTGAAACAAGGAGGCCAAACAAAGAGAAACTAACCTGGTTTATTACACAATGCACTAAAATTTGAGAGGAGGGAAATGTACCTTCTTCCACACTAGTTTTCAAAAATGTCTCCACCACTATGAAAAAAGATGACTAAGTTCCTCAATTTATCACCAAGTAGCTTACAAATCACAAGAGATTCACAACAAATGGCAAAATAATGGCTCAAGAAGTTTAATTAATGATGATGGGAAATTCACACAACTGAAACATTGACTACCTATACTTTCCCATGAGTGAAGTGACACTTAGATGTCATTTCTATTAATTACGATATCCACGCCATGCACAGATTTCATAATCACCTGCTAGCTGTCTTTTCCATCAAATCACTGCTCTCCACCTTTACAAATTACAAACATTTGTTGAACCTTAAACCTCAAACTAGGAGAGTTCACGGTTCAAGTCCAACAAGAAAGCAGGAGGATGACCCTTTGGTATGATTCAATTAAATAAAGAAAAAACAACTAGCGGAAAGAAAGGAAGACAAAATAAAAAGTAAGACATCTTGTAGGATGATAAAGTCTGTTGAACTTTGATCCTTGAACTAGGAGAGTTCATAGTTGATAGTTCAGTGGAAGAGTGTGCATTGCAAAGACAACATTCCACTAAGATCACAATACAACAAGGAAGGCCGAACATACCAAGGGGTGTTATTGAACTTTGAATCTTGAACTAAGGATAGTTCAAGGTTCAAGTTCAACTGACAAGGTGTATATGCAAGGGACTGAAAATTTCAAGTGAAATGTACCTTGAAAGGTTATGGGGTGGTTTTTGAGAAATTAGAGCTTGAGATAATTTAGAAAAACATATTGGTAATACTCACCAAAGTGTTAATTGAAGTGAGGTGGTGAAAAATCTATCTAGATCATCCTTCGAGACTTTAATTGGACTCGAGGTCAGTGAATTTTCCCTTCTCAACACTTTATATGGCCTCCAACATGCTCTTATTTCTTGGTATAAAAAGATGGAATCTTGGCATGGTTGGGTTTTCTAGATGTCATTATGTTCCAAACTTATTTACATTCTATAATAGGAGGATAGTGTTAGATTTATGGATATCTATATATATTAGTCATTAATAAAAAATATTCACTCTACACTATCAAGGTGGTAATTTTGTTTCGACATGACATATTTTTTTATTTCAGACTTGGATATTTTGTACTACTTCTTGGGGATTGATATCACTTTATATTTTTCAAGTATTTTTCTTGCACAACACAAGTATGGACCTAAATATATGCTCTCTAGATTTTTCATGGCTGATTGCAAACCTCCATCAATTCCATTTTTTGTTAGGGATAAATTTGAGGCTAAATGTTCATCACCCTTGGTTGACATTATTTTATAGTAAAAAATATGTTTGAGTCTCATCTACTTGAGTCATATGAGACATTTTTTTGTATTATATGGGCACAACCTCTTGATTCATGTAGAGGACATATGAGTTGTATTAGAAGGAAATAACTAAATCCTCCACTACATTCATGGTACTCCTAATTATGTAATTTAGTAATGCAATAGGAGTGGATATTGAATTGGTAAGGTACAAGATCTCAAATTGGGTAGGCATTCTCAAGATCACAAGTCTACTTCAATGTAGGGTGACCCCACAATAGTGGGTTACACTTTTTCAGGCATGTTGATTTTTGTTGAAATAACACATTTTTAAGAAAATGTGATGATTTAAGCCTTCAAAGGTTCCATTTAAAGGAATTGATTAAAAATGGTTAGATCAAAGCCTCTTAGATAACAAATCATTGATATATCCTCTCTACTCATCATTCATACCTGCAATGGAGTCTCCTTCCCACCTATTAAAATGCTAACAAATTATCACTTTGACCTTAGCTTGAAGATGATCAAATGAATCCATTTAACAAACCTATAATGCAATATGGTACTACTCAAAAAAATGTTTCCAATGATTATAATGTTAATATATATTAAGTTTATTATGACTTTGTATTTTTAGTTTTACTAAACATAGATATTTCATCGTATATCAACCTCTATGTTCAATGCTTATGGAAATATAGTAAATGAGAGAGAAAGAAATTCAAAAAAATATCTATGCACTAGGTATTGAAGTCCTCTTTATTTCACAAAAAAGAAATTGAAAAAATACACAAAAAGTTACAAGTTATGAAATGAACATATGTCAAAATTACGGCTAACTCAACTTCAAACATTAATAAAATAAGAAATACTATGGATAAAGTTATTAAACTAATTGAAAGAATTAGATATGGACGTTAAAAAAGTTAAATTCAAAAGAATCACATTGATATCTATTTTAGAAAACAAATTATGCTTTATTAAGTGAGTACCACCCTTTAAAAATGTTGTTTATAGCAACGTACTTGTTTTAGAGGGAGATAGAAAAATGGATTCAAATCAATTCTAAAAAATTTGAAAAACATATATTTAGAATTTAAGGAAAAAAAATTCTAAAAGACACTAATTTACTTCATTTTCAAATTTGTAATGGTTTAATGGAAATATGCATCCAAATGTGAAGCTTTTTTTTTTTTTTTTTTTTTCAGAATGTACATTTTAGTGTCAATGTAGGCAAAGAAGTGTAACCTACTATTGTGGGACCACCTGGTATTGCTTTTCACTTGGTTCTAGTCTAGCTTATTCATCAAGAAAGAAGTAGTTTTCAATTTCTCTCTCGTTGATTAAGATTGAGTATCACTAGCAATTAATGTCACCAATGAGGCTATCTAGCTTCAAAGTATTCTCATTGAGTTTGATATTCTATTAAAAAAGCCTACCGTAATATTTTGTGATAATCATTATGCAATATAGATCTCAACGGATTTTGTTTATCATCAAAGGAAAAAAAAATAATTGAGATTAATATGCACTGCATTCAGAAATTGATCTAAGAATATATCATTGATCATAAGTACTATTTTACATCACATGAGACTCCATGCATAATCACCAAACCCTTTTGTAAAAATAAATTCCTTCATCTACAAGATTTTCCTTGGTTGCAACAGTCATCTCCTTTAGAACTCTTTCTCTCTCTCTCTCTAATGTTTTTTGGGGGAAGGGGCATATTCTCTCTCTATTTAGGAGGTTCTATTGTAGTTTTTTAATTTTCTTTACATTAGGGGCCATTTTTTTTCCTACACATTATTTAAGATTTCTTAGGTTTATTGAGAGTGGTTCAAATGAGGACATGTGAAATATATCAACTACATTTGTCACTCTCTCTCTCATACATGGGTAGCTAAGTTATAGACCCTCTTTTATCTTGTTGTTTCATCTCTCATAAGTACTATTTTATGGAATTACCTAAGTAGGTTATGGGTTAGTTAGGTTTCTCCCTCTCTCCTTTGGATTTATGTGCCAACTTCTATGACTCATTTTTTGTCTTCACCTAATGAGATTACATGACATGTTTTGAAATTTTATTAAGTAGGTAAAGCCTCCCACCTATTATAGGAAGTCAAAGTTAATGCACCTTTTGGATGTATATATTTCTCTCTTGTCTCACCTTCACTAGTTTAGTGATAGCTCGATGAGTGTATCGAGAGTATTTTCAAATTTTGTTATATTTTCCCTCATTTTAAATTTCTCTTTGTTATGCTTGTTGAACAAGATGAATAAATGAGAGGGGCTGAATAAGTTATTCACAAAAAACTTCTAAAATTTTATTGAATCGGTAAGAACATAAAATATTAAAAAATTTATAATAGAAATCAACATGAAAGTGTCAACACAATGAACACCATAAAACTAGAATTTACATTGAAACCCAAAATGGGAAAAAATACGGAGAAGCTAATTCTCATGAAATGAACACAAGCTAAGATGACACAGGATAAGGTGATTTTTACAAGGGATCACTTTCAATTTCTCATTTCAATTTATCTCACTATCGGTTGAGCTAACTGCCCTAAAATATAAAAGACGCTAACTACCAATATAAATAGGCTCACTGCCAATGCAATTAGTCTCACTTTGAGAATTTTTTACTAAAAAAATGTGAATTGATAGAATTGTGTATACCTATGCATGAAATAGTTCTAGTTGAAAGAACAACAATCATCATTAGTAGAAGATCCAATATAGATATTCTTCAAAGATATACCAAACCTCTACAACACATTATGTAATACCTTCTCTATGTACCTCATCAATGCTTCACTCAACTTCCTTTTTCTTACACAATGTTGCCAGATATACACCAAAACATACTTGTCATATACACCTTCATTTCTTTGTCTCTTTCTTGCATACACACACACACACAGCCATACTCATTCTAGATACAAAATATATCTCCATTTATATATTCATATGATAAGGTAGCCACATATGTCATCCAAGACACAAAACATGTCAACCACCAAATAAAAGATATTACAATTATATTTAACATGCTACCACTGAACCTAAATTTGGGCCATACTTAAGCAATATTTACAACACGTTACCATGGGACCTAAATATAGGGCACACTTAAGATGAATACATTTCATATTACATTTATTAAAATATTAAGGAACTGCCAGAACACCACAACCAAGTCGATGACTTCATCATCAAAATATTTGATCCAACTGATGGATGAAACTAGATGAGATCCTATCCAAAATAAGATATGGTCATTATACCAAAACTCTGATGAACTGTAAGAATTTTGAAGTAGTAGGAACACTTGAAAGAACTCTGTAAGCACAACAGTTGACATGTATTGACACAAAATCCAAGCAACTACAATCACCAAAACATGGTGATGTACCAAAAGATGTATTCCATAGTAGAAACAAGAACACCTGACAACATACAAGAAAAACTATGTGTACTGAATTTTATCTGCATGCATAACCAAAACTTTGATGTTTGATCGATAGCCACAAACATCCAATCAACACTACCAACAACCAATTGATGATGCTATGCAACCGATATGAAGGTTTTGATATCAACAACAATATTTATAGAAACATCTCAATATGTTAACAATCTCCCCCTTTGGTATTTATGGAAAAACATAAAAAACATAAAAAACTCCAAACAATCCAAGAAACTCCTCTTGAGTAGATACTTCATTAATGTTTTTATTTTCCACTTTCTCTCCCCCTTTTTTCCACAATGGAAAAGGACAAAAATAAGATCATATAAAAATCAAACAAATACAACAATGTTCATGGTAAAAACTTATTATACCTTTCTTTAAGAATAGGAAGATCCTTCCACTTAGAAAAAATAGCCCTCATTCAGGAACACAAACTATCGTGTTCCACTAGAATGTCAAAAGATGAAATCTGGTCTGGAGACTGAAACCTTCATTCATAACTCTCTACATCAGCAAGGATACTAGAGACATGCTCCAACCAAACTTTGACCATGTCCTTTACCAGCCAATTTTTTTTCACAAGATCTTCCCTTTGTCTCTACAACTGTAGTAATTCACCTTTTGGTTGACCAAATATTATCCTCAATTTTCCTTCCTTGTCTTTGAAATAATCATATGTCTTTTCTAGTTCATTCAATTCTTCTTCATTTACTTCAATTCTAACTCTAAAATTGTCAACATCAGCAAGCCATCGAAGATAATACCTGTACATATCTTAAATTTCCTTTATACATTCCTTGGTCTCACTAATTAATCTAGATAACTTCTATTTAGCATCAGTACACTTCTTTCCAATAGATTCCTTGATCTTTCTGCAATCTAGCTCCGCTCTGCAATAATTTATTCTCAATATCTCTAACCAAATCAATTGGTAGAACACTAGATAAACTAGAAACAATGATCTTCTTACTGATCAATAGATCAGTCAATAATTCTTCTATCTCTATTTTGGTCACTAGAGAGAAAATAGACCATAATTCACCAACTGTATCAAACTCACCATCTTCTAACAAAGAATGAACCATATCATAATCCATAAAGTTAGATTCTGATAAAGAAGCCATATATTTCTCAATATCCTCTTCTTGTTCCTTTTCTTTTGTTTCCTTCTCTTCCTCAAGCTCTTCTTTTTCATCCTTTGAGATATTGACAATTTATTTTCCTTTAGCACCAATTCTTCTCCTTTTAGGTTTTGGAGGGGAACCACTGAAAACAACCATAAACCATTTTTGACAAGAGGAGGAATCATCCTCAACATGAATCACTGGTACATCACCAAATAAAACCATACTAGAGAAATAATTACTCTGAAATCAAGTAAAATAAGCTTTACAAGTATCTGCCCTATCCTCCAAATTCCCTAAGTATCTGTAAATCTATTTACTGATAGGGATGTCATTCATCCATTCTATGTTCTATCTTCTAGGTAGATACCTCATGAAATAGAATACTAAGCATACAACCAAAGACCCAAACCAAAATCCATAACCATCTTCTACAGACATGTTGACATTTTCAAGAAAATTATAGAACAAAATATTTCACAAATCGAATTGAACAACTTCCCTAACTATTTTATGAGAAATGTAAATTTCCACAACTGAAGTGGCACCATCATGATTTAAAAACTGAATTTTGTAGGAAATTCTATAGGCAACATACCTCACCATCAAATCTTCAAGGGTGTTTCTTAGCAGTGCATGCTATGGTCAATACTAGTTAACTACTCTACTTCCTTTTATTTGATCATCATCTTTCCTAGAAAGTAACCAACACTACATAGTCTTGTGATATTTTCAATTACCTCTTTTATTACCTAATAGGGTTTTTATAACACTAGGTTCCATCATGAAACTGACTCAACAAGAATATATTTATTTCCTTGTCATCTTACTAGGGGAGGTCTCCCCATATCTCTAAACCAATATTTTGTATCCTTTGCAATTCATCCACTAAAAACCAACCACCAACTTCCTGATCTTGCTATGATCAAATTATTGCATCTCAACCTTCTTCAACATTCTTGACACAATCTCACTAGTATCGTGAACCATCAATTGAGACTTCATTATTGCACTCGAGTAATCTTCTTCAAAATTTCTCTCAAGTTCTACTAAAAACTTCTTATTTCTTCTTGCAATAGTGCCATAAGATTTCAAATATTTATTTTATATCCATGATCCAACACAATTAATATTCCTACCAAAAACTAATTATTTCTGACACAACCCAATTATACGTCACACATCAATCAACCAACATAACTACAAGCATTATTTTCTCATCTAACACTCGAGAAATAAGCTAGTTGTAACTAGTATCACCTTAGAGAAAGGAAAGTGACTAATATAGCATTTTAATACCCCCCAGAGCCAAAGAATTTGGCTCAGTTAGTAAAAAAGATAGTACTGGGATCCAATATTACAAAGGTCTCTTCACCATCATCTTTCTTCTTCCATACCATGACTGTCTTTAAAGATTCACTTGAAATCATAATATTATTACCATATCTAGTGTTTACTAGAGCACTACAAGATCTGCATGTGTTAGCATAAAGACCAATATGATTGCATTCAAAATAATTAACATTTCTTTGTCCCGATCTAAGTATCTGAACCTTAGATCTACATCGATTAGCCATGTGACCATAATTACGACACACATAGAAATTCCTATGAAATATATTATACATTCCACTTTTCTTAACCAGATTAGAAACTTGACTTCTACATTGATTTTCTTTATGACCAACCATATGAAAATTAAAGCATTGAACCTCTTGTTCCTTCCTTATCTTGCATTTAATAGCCTGATGACAAAAATTCTCTCATATGTAACAATAAATGTTAAAAGATAAGTAACTTTGAGCATTTGGTTGCCTGATCAAAGGCCTTCTTGTAGATGTTTTTGAATTTCTCATCTTTCTTGTTGTCTCAGACTTCACTTCTTCAATTACCTTCTATTTTCCTTTTTCCTTAAGATCTCAATATTAACTAGAAAACCCTAATCCTTATTTATCTTTGTGACTTTTCTACAGGGCTAAAAGTTGATAAAAATAGTACTTCTCTCACAAACCTTAGCGTTAGATCTTAGCTTCCTTAATTCCTGATCTACCTTCTCATTTTCATCTGACTTCCTTTTGATGATATTCTAGAGATTCTTTTTAGATTTTTTCCATTCCTCCATAATGTTCTTAAAATCTTCTTCTATCCTCTCCCAACCTTCTATTTTCTTCTTTAACCCATCTTTGATAAATTCTTAGTATTTTTAATGTCACCCAACTTCATTTCTAGATCCACCACTTTTTCTTTTGATTCCTTCAATTCATGACTGACTTCCTTGTGTCTTTCTCTAAACTTTTAGATCTAATCCATCCATTTATTGATATATGCATTTTCTTCCTTAAGATTTTCTTTTAGCTACTCATTCTCTAATTTAGCACTCTTAATTTCACTCATCATAATTTTCCAATCCTCATTAGAATGGAACTCTCCTTCCATCTATTAAAACATCCTAGATATCCCTCACACGGTTAATTTGTATCTGTAAGGGACCAAGCTTTGATATCAATTTTTGAACATGACAAATAAATAAGTGGGGGGAGAGTGGGGGTGAGTCAGTTATTCACAAACAACTTCTAAATTTTTTACTAAATTGGTAAACACATAAAACATTCAAAAACTTATAAAAAGAATCAACATGAAAGCATCAACATAATGAACACCATAATTTATGTGGAAACCCACATTAAGAAAAACCAGAAAGAAACTAATTATCATGAAATAAACATTGGTTAAGGTAATTTTACAAGGGATAACTATCAATCGAACTAGCTACACTGAACTATAAAAGAGGCTAACTGCCAATAAAACTAGGCTCACTACCAAAACAATTAGGCTCAATGCCAAAATGTTTACTAATAAAATTTGAATTGATAGAATGACATCTCTATATGCATGAAACAGTTCTATTTGAAAGTGCAACAAACACCATCAATAGTAGACCTGGTAAAGATCTTCTACCAACATATACCAAACCTCTACAAAATAGTATGTAAAACCTTCTATTTACTTAAAAATGGTTCACTCAACTTCCTTTTTCTTACACACTCTTGTAAAAAAATCACCGAAGTAGACTTGCACTATAACATCTTTATCTCAATGTCTCTTTCTCACATACACACACATCCATACTCCAAATACAAAAGATATCTTTGTTTATATATACATCTAATAATCTAGCCATATATCTCAATCAATCCGCAAAAAATGTCATCTACAAAACAAAAGATATTACAATTATATTTAACATGTTACCACCAAACCTAAATCTGGGTCATACTTAAGAAATCTTTACAACACGCTAGCACATGACCTAAATATAGGTCACACTTAAGATGCATACATTTCATATTATATTTACAACAAGATTATGGTATTGTCAGAACACAAAAACCAAGTCCATAACTTAATCATTAAAATAATTGAACCAATTGATGGATGAAACTAGATGAAAACCTATCCAAAACAAGATATGATCATTATATTAAAAATTTTGATCAACTGCAATAATGTCCAAGCAGTGGGGACACTTAGAAGAACTCTGTAACATAACATTCAATAGGTACTGGTAGAAACTCCAAGCAACTACAATCACCAAAATATGTTGATGTACTAGAAGATGTGTTCCATTAGTAGAAACAAGTGCACCCAACAAGGTAAGTGCACAAAGATGGGGGACCAAAGAGGGGGTATAAGATGCCACTTTTTTTTTTCTAAAATAAAAAAACTTTGAACTTTGTTGAGAAATTGAAGATAGTTAGATTCAAATTTTCAAGATGCAACAAGAGACGGAGTTGTAGTACTGTTAATCTAGTTTTTGAACTACTAATTTATTTTGAAAATGGAGATTAAGGCCCTCAAAAAGGGGGAACACAAAAAGTGGTCATGTTTCTTGTGAAAAAACATAACATAGTATCTAGTGTGCTCCCCCTAAAATGTTAACTTTTTTTAAAAAAAATTTGAATTGCTTTTGTGAGAAGTTAGCTAACATCAGGTAGTTTATCTTGGATTTTCTGCTAATTTTTTTTATGAATGTATGATTTTTTACAAATTTCCAAAATGGAGACATCCTAGAAATGTGAAATTTATTCGTGCTCCCCTAGAAATTATTAAAAAATAAAATAAAAATAAAAAATGAAAGTGTGTAGAATGGATTCTAGTTTCTAAAAAAGTAACTTGTTTCAAAATTCAATGAACGAGCTAAAATCTAAGCCCAAAATAATACATGTTGGTTTTTGAAAAAAATCAAACATACTTACAAAAGAAATGAGAGATGAAAATATTAACATAATTAGAAATCAAAATAAATTATATGGTTAGATAGCTAATAAAGAGATCTAGAACATCGTGTTGCCTGATTTTGTAATTGTTGAAGCACGTGCAAACTTGATAGGGAGCACATAAAAAAAATGTGATTTTTTTGTATGTTTGTTGGAAAAGATGTCTCAAACCTATTTGAATTCACCAAGTATCCAATCCTTATGCTTCATGGATACCGATGTAGTTAAAAGGGTGCACACCTTATAGGGTGTATGCCCTATATATGTGAAAATGTTGTTACATTCATTGAAATATTTCACTTTCAATGTTTTACATAGGGCATGCACCCTATAGGGAGCATGCCAAATGTAAGACTAGGAAAAAGGAGAGAGAGAGAGAGATGTTGGATTTGAAATAAGTGATTGTAGAGGGTTTGTATTACAAAATTTCAATACACCTTTTATAATGGTATTATTGTGTCAAGTTAGGCTTGAATTCATTGCACACCCCTTACACAATTCAAAATCCTTGGGAATTCATAGAAAATAGAAGATTGATTTCAATCTAGTCCATGCCTAGTGCACATGTTGTTTCCTGACACTTTATTATAGAGGCTTCCACCTATTATGAGATCAAAGCCTCCAACTGAGTTAATCATTTCATCAAGTCTTTCTGCTGTTAGATTCTTCACATCCCCCATCTCAATCAGTTGACTCTTTTGATGTGTTTTTCCCCACCAGCTTCTAAGGATAAGCCTCTTTTGTTTGCAAATTTTTGCAGATACAACATAATTGAATGGCATACCCAAACAATGCAAAGCAACTTATGCACCCCCAATTATAGAGAATAGAGAAAGGATATTTATCCACTTTGGAAAAATAGGCTTCAAAATAAAAATATGGTATCCTACTATTTCTAGTTGGAAATAATTTTAAAGGGAGCACATACACTCAGTCCTAGAAGAAGAGCTGCATGTGTGGACCACATCATATCCTAACACATGCTCCATTTCATGAGGTTCCAGTTGATCCAGTTGATTTGGATAGACCCATACCAATTTCTACTTTTTACATTGTGAAAATACAATATCCTTCTCTTTAGGGGTGGGTTGTCTATTAGAAAGCTTGATAATATCCCCAAGTCTAACACATAATGGAATCATTGATATTTTTGTTTTTATGCATTTTAGTTTAGCTCAATTATCCCATGATGGCCAATGATTCTGATATTGAGAAAATACCTCTTCAATTCTTATAGGTGGCAACCTAATCTTGGTGAGAAGGTGAGAAGGTGAGAAGGTGATAAGGTAGAGAGAGAGAGATAGAGAGAGACATAGAGACAAAGTGGGGGTGAGAAGTTGAGAGAAAGAGAGGTCATATTTTGGGTCCTAGGACACATTAATGTGTCATAAGACCCCTTAATAACCCTTATGACCCCTAAGATGAAGAGAGAGGTGTCCTAAAGTTTCATAAGGGATCATAAGAGATCTTAGGATATATTAATGTGTCCAAGGACCTCTTATTACCCCTTAGGATTAATGTGTCCTAGGACTCCTTTGGAACCCTAATGAATGGTAAGGGGTTGTAATGGGTCTTAAGAGGTCTTAGGACTCCTACAACCCCTTAAAACCCCTAGGGACCCCTTAACATATATTAGTGTTTGGTAAGGGGTCTTAAGGGGTCCTAGGACACATTAATGTTTATTAGGACACCTTATGAACCTTTTGGACCTCTTACCATACACTAATGTATGGTAAGGGGTCCTAAGGGGTCCCAGGGAGTCTTAAGGGGTCCTAGGATACAATAATGTGTCCTAGCAGCCCTTAAGACCCCTTACAACCCCTTAGTATATATTAGTTTATGGTAAGGGGTCTTAAGGGGTCTTAAGGCATCCTAGGACACATTAATGTGTCCTATGACCCCTTAAGACCCCTTACAACCCATTACATACACTAATGTATGATAAGGGGTCCAAAGGGGTCCTAGGACACATTTATGTGTCTTAGGACCCCTTACCATACACTAATGTATGGTAAGGTGCCATAAGGGGTCTTAAGGGGTTCTAGGACACATTAATGTTCCCCAGGACCCCTTAAGACACTTTAGGACCCCTTACCATATGGTAAGGGGTCCTAAGGGATCTTAAGGGGTCCTAGGACACATTAATGTGTTCTAGGACCACTTAAGAGC
The DNA here is from genome assembly GCA_027943335.1 of Chamaecyparis obtusa. NCBI lineage: Eukaryota > Viridiplantae > Streptophyta > Pinopsida > Cupressales > Cupressaceae > Chamaecyparis > Chamaecyparis obtusa. Next base: position 1,283,285 of record BSBK01000291.1, on the reverse strand, counting down.
CCTTATGACCATTTAGGACCCCTTACCATACATTAGTGTATGGTAAGGGGTCCTAGGATGCATTAATGTGTCCTAGGACCCCTTAGGACCCCTTACCATACACTAATATATGGTAAGGGGTCCTAAATTGTCATAAGGGATCTTAAGGGGTCTGAGGACACATTAATATATCCTAGGACCCCTTAAGATCCCTTCTCACTCTCACCCTCTCCCTCTACCCTTTTCACAGCCTCACCCTCTATCTCTCTATCTCTCCTTCTCTCTCTCTCTCTCTCTCACACACACACACACACCCTTTCTACCTCCTCATTTATCACCCTTCTCACCCCCTCCTCTCTCTCTCCATATCTCCTTTTTCTATTCTTACATAGGGCATCTGCCCTATGTAAAATACTTAAAATGGTGAAAAATGCAAGGAACTCATGATTGAGGCCAAATTTTTGTGAATTTTGTTTGGGCTCTTTGCATTATCTGACAAAACTTATGCTTTTCATGGTGTTGAATATTACAAAAAAACATATTCTATCAATTTGTCACAACCTTTTTGCTCAAAAATCAATATAGAAGTGTGAAAGTCAATGATTCTTTAGCAAAATTGGTCATTTGAGGTAAGTTTTTCATTTTTTACATATGAAATGTGAATAAGGAGTTATTTTTTTATAATTGATATAATATGGAATTTTTATTTTCATGATTTTACTTATTGTAATAGAATTGATTTTACAATTCAAGTTTGAATTAGAAGAAATATGTGTTAAAGCTCAAAATTTTAGAGAGTTCCAAAGTAATTTTAAAATTGTAATGAACAATTCCTATTGGGAAGGTGGATTGGACATAAATAGAAGTTTTCAAATAATCTATAGCTTACTTACACACACATGTAGAATTCATCATCATGCCGAGGAAACAAGAAAAATATTCTAACATCGAAAGAGAATGAAGTAGAGAAAGAGAAGAAAGGGAAAAGAATGAGACAACTTTGTGAATAAAGAAAATTGCATGCCATACAAGAATTATTTTCATTGGATTAGGAACATGAAAAATCAAAAGAAAGTAATAGAGAATTGGAATTGGAAACAAAAAGGAAATGGATGAGAAACTTGCATCCAACAATATAATTGAATTATGAAGATGCGGGAACATCATCTATGAGATCCCAAGTTGAAGGGACACCATCATCCCATGTTGGAGGCACACCATCATATCATGTTGAAGACACACCATACTCTATAATAAAAAGTGTAGGTACAACATCATATTATGTTGAAGGCACATCATTTTATACTTCCCAAGGTGTAGGCACACCATTCTCTACATCCCAAGGTGTAGCAACACCATTGTATCATGTTGAAGGCACACCATTGTTGTTGGAAAAATGGTCAGAGCTCCCCTTGGGATTTGTGACATGGTTTAACAGCCTCCTGTGTCTTCTATAAGTCTAGTGGTTGTATCGGGCATTACCAGGTCAATCTTTTGGTGCATTGAAAACCACTACTTGTAACAAGTGGTATCAGAAATTGGTCACAAGTTTGAATCCCCTCAGGTAACACTAAGGGGGAGATTGTTGGAAAAATGGTCAGTGCTCCCCTCAGGATTTGTGACATGGCTTAACCACCTCCTGTGTCTTCTATAAGTCTAGTGGTTGTATCAGGCATTAACAGGTCGATCTTTTGGTGCAACAACAACCACTACTTGTAACATTACAATTTGTCAACATTATAATTTGTAACATTACATTACTATTTGGATGGTACATGCATAAATTGTGGTGGTTTGTAACATTTTCCAATTTGTCAACATATGGAGAGTACAAATGCAATTGGGAATGAAATAGTGGAATTTAGAAACTATAAGACTATGGCATATAATCTAAAAGATGGAAAAGAGGCTAAAAGATGTGATTTAGTAGTTGAAAATATTCCAGTGTATCAAGTCATGGACAATTTTTGTGGAAAAATTGTTTATGAGTATGAAAAGCATACACATAGAGCTTGATGGTTGGATTTAAAATTCAAGTTGTGAAAGGACACACTCCCAGATGATACCATTATTTCAATTCTATAATTCACAGAGAACTACACACTACAACCACAAAACAAGGAGTAAGGAAAGTATTATAGCTCTCAACAGGTTTCTATATTTGTTCATATAGCATTCATACATTCACCTGACAGTATAGAGTTGAACAATAAGATATTAAGGGAGTATCATTTTGACATCAACAATGATTGCTCACATTCTACAGATTGTGTACATGATTTCTCTCATCTATTTTATGGTGATTTAGCTAACATGGTCATATCATATCATCGACATATTATATAGTTAGACAATTATGCATCATAATTCAAGAATTATTGGATATTTTATTGGTTGAGAATGATACATAAGATCAATGGTATTCAAATATATGTGAAATTTCATGAAGGTCGATCATTTAAACAAAGAGCACAATGGTGTAGTTGCATATATGAAAAGAGCCTTAGCACACGAAGAATTAAAGTACAAAGAGAAAGAAAAAGTGTTAGATGTGAAATGTATCATCTAGTGGTGTAATGCTACAATGGGTCCAGGTAATTAAGGTGAGCCTATGGCTCATAGATTTGTTTTGTTTGGTAGATGAAACTAACATTGCCCCATATTAGTATTTTTGTACATTAACAGGATCAAGTGAGCTACACTCTTTTAGAAGCTCTAATGCAGGTTCATAAAGTATCCACACATGAAATATTGTGGTCTTTTGTTCATCATGTGTAAATGAAGATTGGGATGAGTGTGAGTCAAAGGAGTTGGTCAACAAATGGTGTACATGAGTATTGAGCCCACTTAACTCATATTGGCCCCTAGCAGCACTGCAATTAACACAAATGGAATTATCCATTGAATTTGACCACTTGTATGATCTAGTGCAACCAGGTGAATTTTACACATAAAAATAATCTCAAATTCAGTACTTTATCCTAACTATTCAGTGAATTAATATACTCTTTATGCTTTTGTCATTGCAGACCATGTTTTTGTTGTTATTGCGCCTAAAGACAATGAAGAAGGGACATATTATTATTTTTCTTGTTGTGTTGAGGCAAAAAATAAATTGGATCACTTGGTTATAGATGGTGAAGAATTAGAATACCCTATAGGAGTAGTGGTTTTAATTGGTACATGGCTTAGACGGTATCGTATGAAGAACCCTAAGTTGTGGTTGTTCGAGGATTAGGAGACACAGAGCAAGATTCTGCATTATTCCAACTTTTTTAATGCATCAAATGTCCATTTGATAAAATATGGAGGTAAACCACACAATACAACTCTTTGGAAGGTTCATGGGTTAGACCATGAGGTAATACTTGAGACAATAAAGAGTAGGGAAGATCTAGCTGGTTCATGTTGGACTGAATGTCAATACAAAATGTTGTAATGTCAAATTTATTTGAATGCATGTACATATAACATGTATATTTGTATAGGAATAAACTCCATTATCCACATTGGGTGGAGTGTAAACTGTAATACCTCAAAAATGGGCTATAGGTTCATTAACCTCTTACATCCTCAAATCGAATGAAATCGACATCAAAGTCCTAACCCAAGGCACATCTACACATCAGTTTATCAAAAAATGATTATCTTAATTCTGCATCGGGGGAATATTCCTTGAATATTCCTAATTTATCTAATTATCCTAATTGAATATTATTTGGCGATAAATCATATTTATCCTAAAATTTGATTATTTGAATATTCTGAATATTTAGTTAATTAAGTTTAATTCAGCCACTTAATTATTTAATTATGTTTATTCCTATATTATATCATTTAATTTTGACAATAAATAAAAAATCCTACAAATAATTGATTAAATTCTTATTTAATTAATTAAATCCAGTTGTCAATATTTAATGATATATTTTTTGAATAAAGTTTGATTTAATAATTGATTAACCCATAAATCAGTTATTTTTAAATTTAAAATCAGTTACGTTGAGAATAAATCAATTTATTTTTAAATTAATTCATATTAAATCATGCACAATCAGAAAATAAATCAACTTTAAATCAATTTTCAATTTGAATTTGTTAACTTTCCAAACTCAACATCTGATGATGAGTTGAAAAAGTGAACTAAACTCTATTTTGAGTCAAAAAGTGCTTTTGCATGATTTTATGAGTTGATTTATTTATGATTTCTTGTTAACTCAAAAATCAACCTGAGTTTATCAAGAATGATTTATGGCTTTTTTCAATGCATCCTCAAGCCCTAGATTTTTATAAAATCAAGGCTCAGCTTTTCACAAAAAAACATCTCTCGAATTTGCACAATTACTCTAGTGAAATTGCATCTGAAGAATCAAGCTCTTGCAAATAGGCGATTTGTGAGATCTTTCATTATTTTTCATAGATTTACATCCATTTTCATGTCATAGCACATCATTGTTAGAATAATCTGCATATTAATTTCTTATATTCTAGACTAGTTTCATATAGTTTTTCATATCACTGCATAGAAAATACAAAAAGATAGATTAATTTGCATCCATCCTACATTCATCTTTTAGCATTAAATTATTCATTTAGGTGTTGCATCATCATTGATCTCGGTCTGAATCTAAGAATGTCATACTCGCACCTACTAGAAGGTAGTAAATCGCCTGGTTAGCTTATTTCATTTATTTGCAGATTCTTGATTTGCTAACCTCTAATGTTTTACTGAAGGGTTGTGTCCATATCTAGGTACAATTTTCACACACACATTTCTGGTTCCCACCGTGGGGCCCTTAAACGGTTTTCCATTTCATTTCTAACAATTTCTATCAATTTTCTATCATTTTTTTATCAAAACTATGATTTTTACTTTTTGTTTGTACATTTTTCATACCAGTTTTGACAGAGTGTCATGCCAAGATGCCTTGATTGTCATATGACAGTTGGTGTTTTTGAGATTTGTGCTAGAAATTTTACATTATCGTTTGGAGGTTACTTTGTCATGTGTGCACAGACCCACTATTGTATCATGTCTAAAGTGTCATGGGGGAGGTAACCCACTATCGTACGAGTTTTAGTGCCAGAATTTCAAGTGTCATATTAGAATTTTAGGTTGTTTTTCAAATTTGGACTGACAGCTAACCCTAACAATTGAGATCTTCTATTTCTGATTAGTACTTGCTGATTCTGATTGGAAAATGATGAAGGGTGCTCCCCTTAATACCACAAATGCATAACAGAAATAGAGAAACAACAACAATATGCAAGAACAGAAAATTGGCTTCTTATTATCTCCACAAATGTGGAATTACAAACTTTCAAAATTACAATATGCAAAGCCCCATGGGCATTCCCTTACAATATTCTGTAGGACAAAGCCTCGAACTATTACCCAGATCTACTACCCAGAACTATTCTGAACTGCCTAAGACCATAATACAGCGTTCCATATATAGGCAATTTTTCCACCGCCTGGGAAGGTTCCAGAATTTTATCCAATAAGGCCGACCAAACTTAGAATTATTTTATTTTACATTTTATTACATCATAGTCGGCTCAAGATAACCTTTGAAACCCAAACAAAAATTTTGAAGAAAATTATTTTCCGCCATTTCAGGTGGCCCAACTTTCGAAGACCATAAGTCATCACCAGTTGACCCGATCAGCTATTATAACCCCATTTCGGAAATGCCACGAAGTGCTCTACAGGCTTGACTCGCGCAAGCGCTTGTCACCCAAATTTTCAACCTCATCCGGGGCCTCTAAAGCCTTCAAAACTGAGTTCAAAGTTTCTGTACCCTGCTGCCAATACCGAAAATCTTCAATATCTTCCAATATACACTTGATCTGGCAATGAAACTTTACTGGCAGACTTATATGACCAAAATGAACCTCCAAGAAAGAAATCAGATCATTTAGAGCACATACGAAAATTACCAAAAATAGTAACTTTCCATAAATAGCAGCTCTGCACAAAATAACCCTTATTGAATAAAAACATAAATATTTTTGGGTGATGCAAGATTGCTCTTACACCCAGGATGGTCCTGCATCAGAAAAATGCAACAAGATTTGAAAAATAGGTAAAATCTACTAAGCGTGTTGTGTGGGAACTCAAGTATTCTGCTGCATCTGATAACACTTCAATTTGGGACATAAAACAAACTCTCACATGTCTAGCTTGTGTGCCTTTCCTACTTTCATAACACACACTTCGATTTGGGCTCTAAAATGAACATAGATTTTATTTTTGTATATCTATTACACATAGTAATTAGGCCCTATAAACACTATTTGTGGAGTTCTTGAGAGAGTGGGCTTCATTAGCTTGTTTTGCATGTGAAGCTCTTCTTGAAGATAGATCCCGTTGTAGGTAGGGAGGATAATGTTGTTATCTCACATTCACTTGGTTTGGTCCTCAATTTTGATCGGTACGTTCTCTCTTGATCCCACTTAGAGAGATCGGTAGACATTTTTGTTGACATTACAAATCTTGGTGAGGTAATTTCAATCTTAGTGTATCAAAGAATCTATCTACTATGTTTGAGTAAAAGTGAAAAGGCTAGAGGACTATGCTCTACTCCCTTTTTGGGTAGTATCAGAAACTCAGATCCTTGAATCTAGACCAAGTCCCCATGTGGTCTATTTTGTGAGTCACCTTTAGAGAGGGTTAACCATAGTGGACATTCCCTTTATTGGGTCAACCACATGGATGAAAACTCAAGAGGTAATAGCCATTTTCATCGTGGTAGCAACGGCCGCTATATAAATGTCTTTGTGGAAGAAATCTCCACAAGTGTAGTCTCTTGTTGGGCTATCAGATCTCCTTAATAGCTCCTGATTGATTAAATTCTCAAACTGTGTCAAAACCCCAGTGCACCTGGATTGGACTTTTCCATCTTGAGATTAAGAAAGTTGTAGAGTCAGACCATTACTAAAAACCCTACTGCTGTCAAATTTTCATTTTCTAGGACTATGTGTGTGATTGGAAAAACTTTTGAGAACATACACAAGTAGCATTCCTAGGGTTAGAACAATAAGTCACTTGATTGTTAATGTGCAAGGTTTCTTTGTCCCTTGCTCATTATTTTTAGATGTGCTTGAATTCCCTTGCTTGCTATTCTACGTACTTGTTATCTACTTGGTTATTAAAAATGAATGAATCCAAGATTAACTATTACATAGATCTTCAAAACTTGGATAGAGAAATTTTACAAACAATCTGATACTAAAAATTGAAAAATTTGCAAATCTGAAGAAAAATTCCTTTCTGGAGTCCAAAGTCATCCCGCAGTGTCAAAAAGTTATATGAGTTCTTCCCAAGTGTCGTGCCAGAACCCCTATATTGTCATACGAGAGACTGTATACTGTCGTACGAGTGTTGTTAGAAAAATTCAACCAAAATTAATCCCTAGTGTCAACTGTCATACGAGTGTTGCAATTTTCATATGAGTGATTTCAATTGTCATGCCAAACCTCACCCAGACTCATATAATCTTGGAGAAACTCGTATCAAAATTTTGAAAAGTTGCCAGAAACCTGCCAAATTTGTCAAAAATTTAGTTTTTACAGCCTACTTCCAGAGTTTGTCAGAGAATTTACTGTGTCAAGAATAGAGTAGAAACCAGAAGAATCTAATCATTTTCCCAAAGTGGTCTCTTGAGTTTGAACCAACCATCTAATTTATCGATTTGAATCTCATCCATATTGTGTCAAAACCTTGTCAAAATCATCTTCAATTCAATCTTTAGTAAAATGGCTAAGTGTTACGAGCTCATGTCCACCATCTTTTGGGTGTCTACCCATACATCTAGGGCACAATATCCTTCACTTACATCCAAGTCTATCTTCAACCAATCCAATCTTGACAAGGTTGCGTCATTCAATCTTCTTGAAATGAGTAATTCTTCAGCTGTCTTAATCTTGCTCTTTTCATTCACCCAAGGTTAATGGTGGAAACTAGAGCTTCCTTACAAAGAAAATAAGGAGAATAACCCAGATTCTCTTCAGCAATATCTTTTGTGATTGCTTTGACATTTCATCAATCCTACGACACAAAAAAATTTGTAGAAGATGCTCTTAGCAATCTTTACTTGAAAGGTGGTTACATTACATCACCTGCATCAATCCACAGAGGTACTCAATCATCTCCACATCAATAAATCCCTGACAGTTCTCATCACAACACAATGTATCAAGAAGGAGGAAACCAAGGATCCCAAGGCCATCAATCTAATCATGAAGATCCCAAACCGACTCCATCTGAAATTGAATGATACAGAAGTGATGAACACTTTCAAAAACTGATGAATCATTTCTTACAAAAAGAGAAAGAAGCCTACTTCTTGGACCTACCTCAACAAGGAGCGAAACTTCCTCCAAACTTTAATGTTGAAGATATCATCACTCAAGAGAAAGAAACTCATATTATGGCCATGATGAAATAGATGCATGCTATGCAAGTCAAGTTAAACAAGAAAGAAAAAGAGAAGGAGCCTAAGGATTTCTCTATGGAGGCCCTATGTCCTTTTCCATTTGACAAAAACTTGTACATGCCAAAAAGAATGGAGATACCAAAATATTATAAGTATGATGGTAACTCTGACCCTCAAAATCATGTCAGATAATTTTGTACTCAATCCATAGAGTTTATGCATAAACCAATCTACTTAATGCATCTTTTCCCTTGATCTCTAGGAGGAGCAGCCATTCATTGGTCCTCTAAAATGCCTCCAACAATCAAAACCTTTGAGGAGTTGATCAAATTGTTTTATCAAAAATACTCCTACAACATTCAACATCCGATCACCATCATCAATATCTGCAATCTCAAGAAAAACTCAGGAGAACCCTTCTTGACTTTCCTCAAGCGATGGAGGAATAAGTTTTCACTTTATGCTCGACCTATTCCGAAAATTGAAAAACTCAAAATCCTCATCAAAAATTTGGTTCCAGAACTCAATTATCCCTTGCAAATGCAAAATCATACATCCTTTGATAAAATGGTAGAGAATGCCATCAAGATTGAGAATGTGCTTGTCAAGAAAGGAGACATATCACTTCATAAGGAAAATAACTACGAATCTGGTTCTAGTTCCAGAAACAAAGACAAAGGTAAATTCTAGAACAAGAACAAGAATGTTGTCATAGATGGCATTGTTGATCATGTTAGTGTCCCATCAAAGGCACCAGCATTCAATCTCACCATGGACACTCAAACCATAAAAGCTTCTAAACCAAAGGCATTTGAACCTTCTCAAAAGTCAAAAGACTACAAACCACGGGCTAAGACACCAAAAGGCGAGTTCACTCCTTTGGGTGAGTCCTTAGAATCTTCCATGAAAACTCTCTTGGCAAACAAAATTATCTCATTTCCTGAGATAAAAGCATTTGATCTAGAACCTAAAGCAAAATGGTGGAAAGAGACCGATTTCTATGACATCCATCAAAACAAGGGTCATAAAACCAATAACTTCATATGCTTGAAACATCTCATACAAGACAAAATTGATAATGGAGAAATTGTAATTGAAAATCATAAGAGAAATAATGATCATACGACATTCATGGAACCATTTTTGAAACATGGTCAAGGAGATTCATCTTCTTAGCCTAACATGGGTGCTAAAGTCAATTACGCCTACTCTGAAAATAATGATGTCATAAATATGGTTGAACCATACCTATCTGAACATTGCAATGTCATCACAATTGTAAGAAAGGATAGAGATAATCAATCAGAAAATGCAAGAACTTGATCACAAGCTCAGGCACATCTACAAGCACAAAACTTGAATTCATCCAATACCCCTAAAGTGGCTTTCAATCTTTCATCTGCTTCTAAATAGAGGGCTGGCTCAAAATCATTAAATACTAAAAGAGACTAGGCCAACATCATATAGTATTGTCCAACAACTCCAGCATACCAATGCAAAAATATCCATGTTTGAGTTGCTTCAAATATCTACTACTCATAGAGCTATTCTAGACAAAGCTCTGCTCGGTTCCAATGTTCCTGACAATCTTGATCTAGATAGATTCCAGACTATAGTTGGTCATTTGACATCCCCCCAATATATCTCCTTCTCAAAGATGAAAATTCACTAAGTCATATGCAATACCAGCCCTTGCACATTGAAGTCTTGATCCAAAACCATCGTGTCAAACGTGTGTTGATAGATGGAGGCGTTGGTCTTAATGTCTATTCCTAAAAATTGATCACACAATTGGGATTATCAGAAGATGCAATTGATCCTGAAAAGAAGATAACCATAAAAGCATATGATGAGCAAGAAAGATCTTCCAAAGGAACAATTGTCCCACCTATTAGAACATGACTTGTTATCAAAGACATCACTTGTCAAGTTCTAGATCTTCCATTGGCTTACAAAATTCTTCTAGGAAGGCCTTGGATACATTAAATTTAATCTATTCCATCAACATACCATCAATGTGTGAAATTTACTTATGATGGAGTAGAGGTCATGATTCCAGCTAACATATCCACATCTTGCAATGCCTTGAAAGAAAGTGCTAACAAACTTGTTCCACATAATAGAGAATCTTTCACCAAGAAAACAAACATTGCATCTACATCCAAGATAGAAGACATTTCCAAAGAAATCAAAATTAAGGACACATGCATGGGAGAATATACTATGGAACCAATCCTAGCTCTCACATCTCTCCCATTGTCCCCAAAATCTTATGGACAACCTTTAGACAACGTGAAACCTACAACTAAAGAACCCCAAGTCATATTTAATGGGATTTTCATCACAGAAAAAGTGTCCAAGAAAGAGTCTGATGGGGAAGAAGCTATACTAGCATGGTTATACAAAGATGAGTCTCAATCCCAGGGAGTTCAAAAATGTGGCTCGAAAATGCCTAAAATCCCTTACAAATCTAATGGACCAGGTCATAACCTCATGTCTAAAATGGGATACATTGGAAAAGGACCTCTAGGAATAAGAGGCAAAGGCATTGTGAAACCATTTGAACATTTTGGAATGATGAATAAAGATACTACAGGCTTGGGATATCAAAAGAAGCCTTTTCATCTCAGCAAAAATTCCCCACATGTCTTAGAACAGATTGAACCATCAACAGAAACTCAGCTAGATGAAGAAACACAACAATTAGATAGTGATGATTTAGATAGCTCTGCACTTATTCCTTATGAATGTTTATCTCAAGAAATACTAGGTCTCAAAAATGAAGAAAAACCTAAGGAGAATATCAATATGGTAGCTACACAAGAACCTACTACTCAACAAGAGGAAGGTAAACCTATCACAATAGCTGAAATTTTGGGATATAATAGTGATTCTGAAATAGACTCTCATGAGTATGAATGCAAATCAGAATCAGAAGGAAATCCTTCTTGGGGGATTCGTCCTAACTTTACACATGTTCTTAGATTTCCTAGGGGTCTAGATGAAGAATCAGTGGATGAATCAAATGACTATGAATGGGGAGTTATTCCAGAAGAAGATGAGCTTATCACTAAAAAACACATTGATGTCATTCACCAATATTCACCTAAATCTGACGTGAGTCTAGAGCGAAATGAAAAACTTAATGAGTTTGATCCACCTACTTCTGAAGTAGAATCCAATAATGAGACTATTCATGAATTGAACATTTTAAGAAGTAATATCATCTTTGAATTTGAGAGTTGGGTTAGGACCAATGATGACAACACCATATGTGTGAACACCATTTCCCAATCCTCGCCTACATTGACTATCCAACATCCAAAGCTTATTGACCAAACTACTACCGATCCAAGCCAAGATATCTATACCTTTTGAAATGATTATGCCCTTCCTTGCTACCTCAATGCAATGGAACCTATGATGACTTCCATTAGCGAACCTAGCATTAGCATGATAGAGTCGGATATCAAATATCTCAGTCAAAAGAAAAAGAGTTCTGAGGGTGAAAACCACTTTGTGACAGTCTCAAAACCTAAAATAGTATAAAAAAAAGACATATCCCAAGGTGAAAACCTCTCTGAGGTGCCTAAGGATGAGATATTTGATGTCCTTCTAAGTCATTTATAGGACAGATCTCTAGTATTGATAGAGCCCACTCAATCTATCAACTTGGGTACAGTGGAGGAACCACAACTCATTCATGTAGCACAATCTTTCTCAGAAGAATAAAAATAGGCATTCACTAATTTCTTAACAAAGAAGAAGATCAACTTTGCAGGGAAGTATTCAAATATGCCAAGGTTAGATCCAAATCTAATAATGCATCGTCTCTCTATCTTTCTAGGAGTCAAACCTATTAAATAGAAGTTGCAAAAGATGCATCCACATGTTACACTTCTCATAAAGGTTGAGCTAGAAAAGTTACTAAAAGCTATATTTATCCAAGTTATAGATTATGTAGAGTGGATCTCCAATATTGTTCCTGTTTCAAAACCAGACAAATCTATAAGAGTGTGCACAGTTTTCAGAGATGTAAAGAAAACATGCCCTAAGGATGATTTTCCATTACCAAACATCGATATGATACTGGACATGACTGTGGGCTTTGAGATGTATTCTTTAATGGATGGTTTCTATGGATACAACCAAATCAAAATTGCTCCAGAAGATCAAGAGAAAATAGCTTTTACATGTGCATGGAGTACGTTTTGTTGGAATGTCATGCCATTTGGTCTTAAGAATGTCAGTGCTACATATCAGCGGGCTATGACATCTATCTTTCATGACATGAGGCATCAGGCCATGGAGGATTATGTTGATGACACCTTAGCTAAGTCTATGATAAGATCAAAACATTTGAATGACTTAATCAAAATACTAGATAGAATGGAGAAGTTTAGTCTCAGACTGTATCCTAAAAAGTGTTCTTTTGGTGTCACTTCTGGAAAGCTCCTAGGCTACATTGTTTCAAAAAAAGGTATTGAAGTAGATCCCACTAAGGTCAATGCTATCATGGAGATGCAACCTCACAAAAACATCAGTCAAATGAGAACCTTACAAGGAAGGGTGCAATCAATCAGATGTTTCATATCTCAGCTAGTAGACATATCACAGCCTTTCACAAAAACATTATATAAAGGTGTGACTTTTGCATGGAATGAGGAATGTGAAAAGAACTCCAATCACATCAAGCAATACTTATCAAATCCTCCTATTTTGATGCCTCCTAATCAAGGGAAGCCATTGATCCTATATGTCTCCACCACATATACATCACTGGGGCTATTACTAGTGCAATATGATGAAAATACGATGGAAAGAGCTATTTATTATATCAGTAGAACATTGGTAGCATATGAGAAGAACTATTCAATGATTGAGAAAGCTTGTCTAGCTATGATCTTTGCATCACAAAAACTGAGACATTACATGTTAGCTCATACTACACAACTAATAGCTAAGATTGATCCACTAAAATACCTACTAAGCAAAGCTGCCCTCACAGGTAGACTAGCTAAATGGGTGATGCTATTGAGCGAATTTGACATAGAATATGTTGAGAGGAAATCTATTAAAGGCCAAGTCATTGTAGATAAACTAGTGGAAGCACCATTATTTGATGATACACCATTACAAATGGAATTTCCTGATTCATCCATCATGCACATATCTTCTAGGACTTGGAATCTTTTCTTTGATGGATCTTACACATAGAATGGATTTGGAGCATACATAATATTCATAACACCACAAGGTTACTCAATACCCAAAGCTTTCAGACTAAAATTTCCTTGCACAAAAAATATTGCTGAATATGAAGCTCTACTTTACGGTATGAAGATAGCAATTGAGTGGCGAGTGACAGAGTTGCATATTCATGGAGACTCACAGCTAATCATACACCAAGTCAATGATGTGTATCAAACAAAAGATCAGAAGCTTGTTCCCTACAAATGCATGGTAGATGACTTAAAGAAATATTTCATATCTATCACATTTGAGTAGATTCCTAGAATGGAGAACAAGGTTGTTGATGCTCTGGCAACACTATCATCTCTACTACAGCAGCCCGAACATGAGTTACGTTACGAGATCCTGGTGGAAGCACTGTCATTTCCTGCATATGATTCCCCTGAAACCCACGTGATCTACACTATTGTTGGTCATGATTCTTCTAGATACAAAAACCTATACTCGTACCTTAAAGACCAAATTATCCTTGATTCCTTCAACCACCATGAGAAATGATACCTTATCTAAAATGCATCTTGGTATGTCATCATTGGTAATGACCTATACAAACAGAGTCTAGATGGTACACTTCTTAGGTGTTTAGAAAGAGAAGAGTCTCAACATGCATTAGAGGAAGTCCATGAAGGTATATGTGGATCACATTCCAACGGTTTAACACTAGCTTGAAAACTTATTAGGGCTGGGTACTATTGGTCTGAAATGGAGAAAGAGGCTATCAAATTTGATAAGAACTGTCAAAAGTGTCAAGTCCATGGTAACTTGATTCATGAACCAGGGAGAGATCTTATCCCCTTTACTACATAATGGCCTTTTCAAAAATGGGCATTTGATCTGATTGGAGCCATTTATCCACATTCTTCTAATGGACATACCCATATCATTACAGCTACAGACTATTTCACAAAATGGGTAGAAGCAGCTCCTTTGACTCAAGAAACTGGCAAGCAAATCTGTATGTTCATTCTAAACTACATCATATGTCAGTATGGCATTCCACATTCAATAGTCATAGATAATGGTGGTCAATTCAAGAAAAAGGACTTGGATTCCTTGTGCTCTAAATTCAAGATTACACAATATTGGTCATCCATATACTATCCTCAAGGGAATGGACAAGAAGAGGCATCTAACAAGAATCTATTGAAAATATTGCATCGAATAGTTAATAAAATAGGAAGAGACTAGCATCTCATGATCAATCTAGCTCTCTGGGCCTATAGAACAAGTATCAGAATGCCCATTGGAGCTACACCATTTTCTTTAGTTTATGGGTCTGAAGCGGTACTGCCTATTGAGGTTGAAATCCCATCATTAAGAATCAAAATGCATGGTCTAGTGATTGATGATAACTACAGAGTGTCTAGGTTGCAAGAAATTGAACTACTAGATGAGTGCAAACAAGCAGTGTATGATCATCTCAGAGTATATCAGAAAAGAATGTCTAGAGACTACAACAAGAAAGTCAGACACAGAGAATTTTAGGTTGGCGATCTAGTCTTGAGAGAGAATCCTAAAATTCAATCACATAGAGAATGCAAGGGAAGTTTGAACCCAACTAATTGGGTCCCTTTGTTATCACTGCTACTTTTGGCTCTCGAGCCTATCAACTCTCAACGACTAAAGGAGAACAGCTCTGTGAACCAATCAATGTTCTCCATCTGAAGAAATTCTATGCCTGATGCATTTAGTATTAAAAAATGTCCTTAAAAAAATATAAAAATCAGAAAAAGTCCTGAAAAAATGAACATCTTGGTGAAAACCTAGCAATAGGTTCCTTGATGATTCACAAAAAAAGATAAAAAATATCAAAAATACAAAAAAATTGAAAAAATGAAAAATACAAAAAAATGAGAAAAAAAAAAGTGCCTTGGTGAAAACTTGGAAATAGGCGCCTTGGTAGCAAAAAAAAAAAAAAGAATCTTTTCCAAGATGGTGAAAACCCGGCAAATGGGCACCACTTTTTTAAAATGCTCCATCTATCAGCGCAATCTTGGTCTTTCCCAACTTTCCATCCTGCTTTAGTTTGTACATATCTCTTGGTTTGTTTCTGCATTCCTATTTTCAATAAAGTTAGTTTGTACACCAATCTGCAAAAGCATATGTATCCAATCAATGTTTCAAAACTTGGGGGCAATCAATGTCATATCCTATGGTCTCTAGTATACCTCAGATGAGTCATATCCTGTTAAAGCCCTTTGAAGCTACATCCGAGTCAGTCAGTCTATCTCCTTACCAGAAAGGATTTTGCAATCAAACACAAACAAATATCAACACAAACGAAATGAAAAAAAATCTATGCTTCACATGTTTTTATCTCCTTGTATGCTTAATGATTTACATTGAGATTTTTGCTTATTCTATCCCCTCGAGCTCATCGATGATGTCCTTTGTCAGATTTAGAGAGTGATGACTGGGGGAAAAATCTTTTCTTTGTCTTCTTCTTGTATGTGAAAATCTAACAAATTTGGAAATTATGGATTGAAATGGTGTCCATCTGTAAGAGCCTCCGTCTCATATTGGATGGCCATGAGTACCTCAACCATTGATACCTAGAAAATTCAAGGATGTTTGATCTAACTATTGTCTTTTTGAGTGAGTTCTTACTCCTACTGTGAAACATGATCTTACCTAAGGATGTGAATGATAAAGGGTCACTATGGGTAATTCACATTGGATTTAGAATGATCTCTTGATTTCTTGATGTGTTTGCACTGCAAGGCATATTCAAGTCATCACAACATTTATGTTTTGATGCTTATACAAATTGCTATATCAAAATGGACATGATATTCAGGTCATCCTGGCATTTGTGCCTTGGTGCTTATATCTAATCCGACATTCTGAAAACAAAATCAATATTCATATATCCATGGTTGTCTAGCCAGTGGGCGTTGTAGTGAATTTTGAGCATACAAATCAATATTCATATGTCTATAGTTTCCTAACTAGTGGATGTTGTATTGATTTATCTAGTTACCTAAAAATTATGTGATGAAAATGACCGACACATGATCAATGACTAGATCCTAGGTCTTAGGTTTGCATTTCACTTTGCACTTTTCATGATTGCATGATCTCACAATTGCCAAAACAAACTTGAACGCTTAATGATTCTTCAAACCTAATCCAAAACATGACACATGAGCTGAGTCTCACATGAAGGTCTCTTCACAGATCCGTAAGCAGTCACCATCCTAGGTTAACCATCTTTTTTGACAAAAGACCAAGTACTTGTCTTCATCAATACCTGCAAAATATATCATGTGTATCACTGCATTTCAATTGCATTTCTCATAACCAATTCATTGCATTCCATACATGTGCATCTAAAAGTATAAGCCACTCATACATTTTTCATAATCAATTGCATTACATAAATCCATACATTTGAAAGAAATCATTGAATTGCATAATCCATACATTCTACACTACTCAAAGCATTTGAAAGCATCTACATCACATGATATATCATCATACACAAATTTACAAGTACAAATGAAGTCATAACCAAAATAAATTGATCTCATATATATATATATATATAACTTGAAATATTCAAGGGTGCACTACTGGCACAAGGTACAAAATAATGAGCTCATGTGAGATATCAGAGAAGATCAGTATATATGGAAAAAAATATCAAAATCAAAAAACACAAGATAGATCAGTTGTCTACCTGGTCCTCTGCATCAGGTGGAGGTGGTGTAGGTGCATCTAGAACGAGGTCAGCCTTGGGTGCTCTGGCTCCCTCTGAGGCAATCATATATTGAGAGTAAGTAGGAACTCTCTGTGCAGCAGGTACAACAACATAGTATGCATACACATAATACGCAGCCCGTGTAGTTTGATGTGTGACCTCTGCCTGCAACCATCTACAATCTACCTCTCACACTACAAGCTACCTCTCAGACTCCTTGAGATGTACCTCAAGAGTAGTGATCCGTGCCCTCAAATATTGAACCTACAGTCTGAGTCTCCTAATCATATCCGAAGGAGTCTCTGTCAATCCAAGATCCACATCTGCAGCTAGCATCTCTGTGTCCTCTGTAGGCTGATCGGCAGCCTTTTTCCTATGCACCTTGTGACATCTAACTTCAGTACCTAGATCAAAATATGGATCCACCTATGTAGTATCAGTATCAAGGCCTACATCTTGTTGTGCCCCAAGAACCTCATCGACAATCCTAATACTACCAAGTGTACCACCCTCTCCTCTAGTGAATCTCCTCTGTAACACTGTAGGTCTGCCTATTGTAGAACTAGTAGGGTGAGGTGGTCTCATGTGTCTAGCTAGCCTCTGAGGAGTAAAAAATGGCCTAGGTCTTGGTGGTGTAGTTGGCATCACCAGAATATTTGTATCATGACATCTCTGACCCCTACCCATCAGAGCACCTATAACATCTATCACCTCCTCCATGCTCGGGATTAGCTTAGTAGGATCTAAGAATCTATGCATGGGATGCTCTACCAGCCAAGCAATGAACACATTTGTAACCCTGACATCTGCTACCTATGGTCTTTAGTCCCACTCTCTTGACACATATCATGTATACTCCTGACTACAAAGAGAATAAGATAACAATGTTGTCCTTCCTTGTCCTATCTCTCAAACCAGCCATGCATATGTAGTGTAATCTTGTGGGGCATCCTGAATGATACCTTACTACTGCCACACCCATGTAATGATGAATCTCTCTAGCACTGTAGTAGATCAACCTATCAATACTCAACTCTGGCAGAAGTAACTGAACTGAGATCATGCAGTAGGAAATGCCTCTATCTGTAAATATGGTTGCCAAATGACAAAGGTCATGTCATCGAGGAACTACCTCTAGTACTCAATAATACCCATGTGAACTTATGTCACATATCTAGAATATACATATATGATGGGCTCCTATGGCTATCACTGACTCTGACATACCGGCCTATATATGGGTATGTGCTCCCATGCCCAGATTTGTAAAACAAGCACACCTGATGCAAATAAATTTCTCTCTTGATACACAATCTCATGCATCTCTAAGAATATATGTGTGAGCATGCACTGACCCCAACCCAACTCAAAAGGAGTAGCCATCAGATGAGCTACCATCAGGGCCTAGCCCATCAAGAGATCGTTCTGCTGACGGTCGGACATGATGATCCCTTCGATCATCCCCGCTATGATGCACTCAAGCCTATGGGTCTGCCCATATCATTGTGTAAGAGTCTCCTAGGATATAGACTGTGCCAAATGATCATCATCTCCAAAAAGAGTCCTAAAAGCATGAATTCTAGCATTCCCTGCACTGACATAATCTAGATGAGGACCATGAAATGGAATACACAATATCCTATAAATGTCCTCGGGGGTGACGATAATCTCTCAAGTGGGCAAGTGGAAAGTGTGCGTCTTTGAATGAAAGCACTCAATCAAAGCAATCAGTAATCTATGGTTCAATTGAATATCAGGCAAACAGATGAGGTACTCAAACCCGCATGCAACTAGGTGCACTCTCAGTGGGTCACATAGTGACATGCATAATCTCTGTGTAGCTGGGTGTGATATATGAACATGAACATCAGGATAAATAACCTACACAACATGGAAACAGGGTACCCTATCAGTAACTTGGTCAAAAATTAGGCTATAAGTATAGAGATTGAAAAGTTGACTACTTCATAAGGTACATTAAATGCTAAGGAATCAACCTAAGAAATCAAAAAAATAAAAAATTTGACCTAAGGAGGTGAAAAATGCTCGCTATTTTCCATATGACTTTTCAAACTGGTATCAAAACTCATATGAGTTTCTACAGGTTCCCATACGACATTCCATGAGTACATGACAATATACAGGTTGACGTACGACATTGGAGGGACCTAATGAAATGTCGTATGACACATGGGTCCCTCTCATACGAGTTTCCTATAGACCTGGGATGACACTCTAAAGAAAATTCAAAAGTCGTACGAGTCCCAGAGGACTGTCGTATGAGTTTCTATGGTAGCAAAATTTAAAAATTAAAATGCGTATGAAAAATCCCTAGAAAGCATAAAAACATGAAAAATTTGAATGCTAGAGAGGCACATAAGTCCACTTACCGGGTTCTCGTATTGGGGAGGCCACTGGTATCACCTGTTGCACTTGAATTGATGAGAAGAAATAGGTACCACTATTTTCTCCATTTTTCTCTCAGAGGGCTCCACAGAAATCACAATAAACAAAAGGTTGAAATGAATTGAAAATGACCCTTTTGGCCCTTATATAGGTTTTGACCTAATATTTCAAAGTGCTCCATTTTCCATGAAAATTGCACCCCTAGCTAATTTTGACATTCTGAATCTATTTTCGAGATCAAAATCAAAATTTGAGATCATTTATATTTTCAAAATTGCAATTTAAAATTTTTGGACCTAGGATGGCTGACTGCTTACATAATCATCCTTCTAAACATCAAACGAATCCAGGATTCAACTTAACTAATTATCTAACATCAAACTATTTGAATTTCAATTTGGTCAACCATGGTCAACTCATGGTCAAACCTGGTCAAACATGGTCTCCGGGACCTCTAACCGATGCAGAACACATCTTCGGACATGCACAAATGTTTCTCAAATCAATTAACATGATTCTAAACCATTTAACGCTGACTTTTCTTGTCAGATTTTGATTTTCATCCCAAAGGGGGCATGGTATTGCACATCAATCAAACCTATAAATCAAATCTTTCTTTTAGTAATCAAGACAACAACCACGTCTAGTTGTCAATTCAGCAAAAGTCCTCGTCGCTTGGGGCACATCACTTGGGGCATATCAGATTCATTGAGATCCATATCAATTTGGTATTCTCTTTATCTTGCGAACTATATTATCTCTTCATAACCATCAGTTCAATTGTGTTATTTCCTTGGTTCTTCATAACTAAAGGGTTCAGATTTGGCATCCTTTTCGATTCCTTTGGACAATCAGGTATGGAGTCAAGATAGCCATTTCTTCGTAATCATAGGTTCAGAATCAGGTGTTTTGACACTTCTTTGTAATCACTGGTACATTATTGATATAGTTAGCATCATCTTGATTCTTGGTCAATTAGGACCTGACTCAAATCATCTTCAAATCTATCAATTGGTTTCTATCTCGGAATCGGTTAATCTTTTAGGATCAGTTTTCCCACCACATAACTGAGTCCACATCAAAAATAGATTATTCTTTGAACCACTGTGCTTCGCATAGTAATTCAAAGAGGGGCAAAATGTAATACCCCAAAAATGGGCTATAGGTTCATTAACCTCTTACATCCTCAAATTGAATGAAATCAACATCAAAGTCCTAACCCAAGGCACATCTGCACATCAGTTTATCAAAAATTGATTATCTTAATTCTACATCGGGGGAATATTCCTAATTTTTCTAATTATCCTACTTGAATATTATTTGGTGATTAATCATATTTATTCTAAAATTTGATTAATTGAATATTCTGAATATTTAATTATTATGTTTAATTCTGCCACTTAATTATTTAATTATATTTATTCTTAAATTATATTATTTAATTTTGACAATAAATCAAAAATCCTACACATAATTGATTAAATTCTTATTTAATTAATTAAATCCAGTTGTCAATATTTAATGATATAGTTTTTGAATAAAGTTTGATTTAATAATTGATTAACCCATAAATCAATTATTTTTAAATTTAAAATCAGTTAAGTTGAGAATAAATCACTTTATTTTTAAATTAATTTATATTAAATCACACACAATCAGAAAAGAAGTCAACTTTAAATCAATTTTCAATTTCAATTTGTTAACTTTCCAAACTCAACATCTGATGATGAGTTGAAAAAGTGAACTAAACTCTATTTTGAGTCAAAAAGTGCTTTTGCATGATTTTATGAGTTGATTTATTTATGATTTCTTGTTATCTCAAAAATCAACCTGAGTTTATCAAGAGTGATTTATGGCTTTTCTCAATGCATCCTCAAGCCCCAGATTTCTATAAAATCAAGGCTCAGCTCTTCACAAAAACATCTCTCGAATTTGCACAATTACTCTAGCGAAATTGAATCTGAAGAATCAAGCTCTTGTGAATAGGTGATTTGTGAGATCTTTCATTGTTTTTCATAGCTTTGCATCCATTTTCATGTCATAATACATCATTGTTAGAATAATCTGCATATCAATTTCTTACATTCTAGACTAGTGTCATACATTTTTTCATATCATTGCATAGAAAATACAAAAAGATAGATTAATCTGCATCCATCCTACATTCATCTTTAAGCATTAAATCCTTCGTTTAGGTGTTGCATCATCACTAATCTCAGTCTTAATATGGGAATACCATACTCGCACCTACTAGAACACAGTAAATCACCTGGTTAGCTTATTTCATTTATTTGCAAATTCTTGATTTGCTAACCTCTAATGTTTTACTGAAGTGTTGTGTGCACAGCTAGGTACAATTTTCACACACACATAAAATTCTTATGCATTACCTTGTATGTATAACAAGAAGTTTGTAAGTCTATGTTTCTCCTATATATTTTGGGGCAAGACTAGAGGTTTTCTCTGCTCGGCTCTTTCCTACTGGTGCCCCTAGTGAGCTGAGTTATAAATAGGTTTTTCACTATTAAAAAATTTATTTGGCTCCAATCTATTTCCTATTAAAAAAAATAATGTATATTTTTAAAAATCAAAGTTAAATTAATGTCATTAATATAAAAAGGTGAATATTTATGTTTAATTTACTAATTTTTGCATTTTTAAAAACTTTGTGTCTTTTGTATTTTTTGACCCTACATGACTGCCAAACACTAAAACATGCCCAATAAAGTCAATCAACATGTCTGACCCCTCAAGAATCATCCATAATGTGACCAAATCAAATTTTCCTCACAAGCTATCGATATGATAATAGCACTCTATATGGGGGTTTTGAACCATAGAACTTCATAAAAAGTGGATGATCCATATGAATGATATGTCAGGTGCTAAAAGATTATGTTGAAACTGCCCACAAAAACCTATCACAATTTTGGGAGATTTGAACCTGTTTGAAATTAGTAACCCAATATTGGTCGTCAAAAATTGCATTGTGACTCAATTAAAAGTTGCAAATGTGCATATATTTAAAACATTTTTTTGTGGACTCAAACCATCTATGCCAACATCTCTGGTTGGATATCTAAACACTAGGAAAAGCCTCGTTTCACTCCCCAAGTATCTCAAACGTTCTTGACTACTCTGGATCGAAATGAACCTTCAAGTGTACATAGTACAAAAATTGGAAATCTTGACAGGTTGTTTCTCAGAGCTCATGTAATGTATCAATGATCCATCAAATTTTATAGGATCATGTTTCTGACACCAACAAAAACCTATCTCGATTTTGGGAGATTCGACTCCATTTGAAATTGGCAACCCAATCTCGGTCATTGTTAGAACTTGCAATGTGACTCAGTTAAAAGTTGCAACATCGTGCATCTTTGAAACAATTTGTAACAGCCTTAAACCATATGTGCCAAAAGTACTATTTGGTTGGGTAAACACTAGAAAAACCTCATTTAGCTTCCCAAGTTTCTTGAATGTTTTGGACCACTCCAACCCCAAGTATCCCTTAAGGTGCACTAAGCATGAAAGTGAACAATCTTTGGCAAGAAATTTATTAGAGCTTGTGCAACAAATGAAAAATCCATTAGGTGTTATGGAATCATGTTGTTGCTTCCCATAAAAACCTATCACAATTTTGGGATATTCGACCCCTTTTGAAATTGGCAACCCAATCTTGGTCGTTGCCAAAAATTGCACTTTGACTCCGTTGAAAGTTGCAACTATGTGTATCTTTCAAATGATTCATCATTGCCTCAAACTGTCTGCACCAATATCTCTATATGGCTGACTAAACTCTAGGAACTACCTCATTTCACTCCCCAAGTTTCTTGAATATTCTAGACAACTTTGAACTTAAGTGTCTCTTAAGGTGCACTAAGCATGAAAGTTAATGATATTTGGTGAATTACTTCTTGGAGCTCGTACAATATATAAATGATCTATTAGGTGCTATGAGATTATGTTGCCACTTCTCACAAAACCTCTCTTGGTTTTGGTATATTTGACCATATTTGAAATTCAAAACCCAATCTTGGTCATTGCCATAACTTTCACTTTGACTCAATTGAAAGTTTCAATTGTGCATATCTTTCAAACCATTTGTTTTGGCCTCAAACTATCTATGCCAAAAAAATTGGTTGGCTATGTAAATTGTAGGAACAACCTTGTTTCTCTCCCCAAGTCACTCAAACATTCTCAACTACTCTGGATAGAAGTGACACTTAAAATGCACATAGTATGAAAAGTTAGAAATATTTTATGAACTGTTTCTCAGAACTCATGTGACGTATCTATGATCTGTCAAGTGTTATAGGATCATTTTTTTTATTTCCAAAAAAAATTATCTCAATTTTTAGAGATTCGACCCCATTTGAAATTGGCAACCCAATCTCAGCCATTGCCAAAACTTACACTGTGATGTAGTTAAATGTTGTAACTTTTTGTATCTTTCAAATGGTTCATTATGGCCTCAAAATTTCTATGCTAATAGCTTTGATTGGCTAGGTAAACATCAGGAACAACCTTATTTCTCTCCCCAAGTCACTCAAATGTTCCAGACCACTCCAAACAAAAGTGTCCCTTAAGGTGGACTAAGCAAGAAAGTTGATGATCTTTGGAAGGAAATTTCTCAGAGCTCATGAAATGTATCAATTATTTTTCATGTGCTATGGAATTTTTTTACCGCTGTCCACAAAAAACTCTTTCAGTTTTGGGAGATTCAACCCCATTCGAAATTGGCAACCCAATCTCAGTTATTTCCAAAACTTACAATGCGACTTAGTTGAAAGTTGCAGCATTGCATATCTTTGAAAAGATTCATTGTGGCCTTGAACAGTCTATGAAAATAGATCTCTTTGGATGGGTAAACTCTATGAAAAACCTTGTTAAGATCCCCAAGTCACTCGAACATTCTAGACCACTTCGAACCAAAGTGTCTCCCTTAAGGTGCGCTAAGCACGAAAGTCAAAAATCTCTAGCTAGCCATTTCTCATAGTTCACACAACATATCAATGATCCATTAGTTGATATAGGATTATTTTGATGCTTCCCACATGGTTTTGGGAGATTCAACCCTATTTGAAATTGGCAACCCACTCTCAAGCATTGCCATAACTTGCACTATGACTTACTTGAAAGTTGCAATGATGCGTATCTTTCAAATGGTTCGTCATGGACTCCAACCATCTATGCCAATAGCTTTAGTTGGTAGGGAAGAAACTAATAATAACCTTGTTTCTCTCCTGATGTAGGGGCATTCTTGGGTCTTCGATGAATCTACATGGTGGTGTGTTACTTGGCCGGTGTTACTTGGTTGTAGCCTTAACCAATGGTCTTGGTTATTGAAGGAAGCTTAGTCATTGAAGGAACTCGGTGAGACTTCCTATGCTTGGTGGAACTAGTGCTTGGTAATGCTTGTTTTGCTTGGTGTTTCTTAGCTTGGTTGGTTGTTTCACTAGTGCTCGATTGTTTCTCTAGTGCTCGGTAGTTATGGTTTATCGACTGGAGTTTTGTGTTATTTATTTGGCTGACTTGGTGCATTTATTGTTGGTAGCTATTGTTACAAGCCAACATGTTGAATTTAATTATTGTAAGGCTATTGTGAGCTGACTTCTATTGCATTTAATATTTTTTAGGAGTTAATGGTTTCATCCAACTGACTTGTGGCTGATAATTAGTATTTAAGGGATGTTTGGGGTAGTTGTTTAGGAAGGACTTAAAGGGATGATGAAAAGTAGATCTGAGGGTAGTAGATAAGGGAAGTTGTGGAAAAGATCCTATGAGATCTTGTAGATTAGATTGTTATCTGATAGTTTGTAATAGCAGAGCTAGTGGTTTGCACACTTGGAGACAAGGAGATTGCTTGGAGGCTTGCGAGCTCAAGTTTAGATCTGCCTTAGGGTTTCCATCAATTGCTGATAGTTTTTCAGAGCTGAACTATCTAGAGTTGTATTGGATCTTGATGATCTTGCAGAATTGTTTCTAATTGTAATTGGCCCTAACCCGAAAGGCCTTATAGCTAGGCATGTTATTGAAAATTTGGTGAAATAATTGTTGTGTTGTGTTTTTTGTTGTGTTGTGTTTTTTGTTGTGTTGTTCTAAAGCTACAAGGTTTGGACTATCCTTAATTGGATCCACCATCCATTTGCCTGTGTCAAGTGGTATCATAGCTGAGTTGATCTTGTGGAGTGAAGGTTGACCTAGCAAGGCTGATCTTGTGAAGTTGATCTTGTGGGAGAAGAGATCATATGATCTGAGTTGCAGATCTAGAGCATTGAACTTGTGGAATCTTTCCCTAGTTGTTTGTGTGAGGTGGCAGGCTGATCTGACTTGCATACAACTTGGAGATTGTCACAAGGTGGTCAGTGTAGGGTTTGTTGCAGAGGGTTTCTCTTATCTGTAAGGATGCCTCTGAAAAGGTTGGACCCTAGAGTGATTGGAGACCTCTGTGATACTATGGAATCTAGGATTACAGAGAAGGTGAAATTAGATTTCAGATCTGAGATGGAGTTGATGAAGAATAACATGATTGTTGAATTAATGAGAGTTGTTGCTAGTGTACCTCAGAATTTTGGTATTGAAGATGGCTATGAGGAAGCTGCTAAAGACTTTGAACCTATGGGATCTAGTTGTGATGACCAGAGGGATAGATTTGGTGAAGATATAACTGCTCGGTTGCCTAGATCTAGAGCTCGATTAAGTAATAGTTACCGAATGGAAGTTTCTACTTTCTATGGTACTTTGAAGCCTGAGAAATTGATTGATTGGATTGGTGAACTTGAAGATTTCTTTGAGTTGGAAGAAATTGAAGAACCTCTTTAGTTGAGGCTAGCACAGAAAAAGTTGAAAGGACATGTTGTTATTCGGTGGAAAGAATTACAAAGAGATAGAGAAGATGAAGGTGAAATGAAGATCAATCGGTGGAGGTTGATGGTGACTAAGTTGAAAGCTAAGTTCATACCTACTGACTATGAGCTTGACTTGTTTAAGAAGTTCTAGAATCTGAAATAGAAGGATTTGACTGTTGAAGATTATACCAAGGAGTTCTACAAACTTACTATTCGGTTTGGACACAGAGAACTTGCTAAGGAAAAGGTAGCTCAGTATGTGAATGGTTTAAGATTCAATGTTTAGGATGAGCTTGGTATGCTAAAGATTGATTCTATTGAAGATGCTTATCGGTATGCTCTGAAGGTAGAATATAAGTTGAAGAGGAAACATCATAGTAATCCTCAAGGGAAGGAAAAGATTCATGATCACTCGGTGAAGGATAAAATGATGACTATAGAAGATGAATAGAAACCTGTAGAATAGAAGAAGAAGATAGGTAGAGTTATCTTTAAGGGTACTTGTTATAACTGTGGTGAAGAAGGACATTATTCTTTTGAGTGCACATAGAAGAAGCTTGGTGATCGACAAACTACTGTGGTGATTGAAAATGTTGAGAATGAACTTGAATCTAAGAAATTGTTGCTTCAGTGAACATTAATCAATAGAAAGGAGGAGCCTTGTCAGAGGAGTAACTTGTTTAGGGCTCAGTTCAAGTCGAGAGGTAAAATTTGTGATGTTATTGTTGACAGTGGTAGTACTGATAACCTTGTTGTTGAGGACATGGTTTAGAAACTTGGTTTGATTAGAATGAGACATCCACATCCTTATAGGATTGACCGGTTGCAAGATGATCATGCTATAGAAGTAAGGGAACAATGCTTTATTGATGTTCAGGTTGGCCAGTATAAGGATCTTGTGCTATGTGATATTGTGGAGATGAATAGTTGTCATACATTTCTTAGTAGACCTTGGCATTATGATTGCAGAGCTATGTATGATTGTGTGAAGAATGTGTTTACTATTGAGAAGGATGACATGAAGTTTTCCCTGATGCCTTTGCTGGATGCAACACTTGGTAGGAGAAGTCTTAGTATTGGTAGCCAAGTTAAGTTGGTAGATCCTGAGAGAATGAATGATCAATTTGGAGAATAGACCTGTGTGTTATCAAGGAAAGACTTGAAGAGGCATAGGAAGCTGAAGTGGAAGAGTATGCAAAGTGAAAAGGTGGAGGACTTGTATGTGAAGAACCAGTTTGGGATTTATGTGTTGAATCCTGGAAGATGTTCTTCTCACATATGAACATATTTTTGAACCTGGGGTGTTTGATGCAGGGGCATTCTTGGGTCCTTGGTGAATCTGCATGGTGGTGTGTTACTTGGCCGGTGTTGCTCGGTTGCAGCCTTAACTGATGGTCTCATTTGTTGAAGGAAGCTCTGTCATTGAAGGAACTCAGTGAGACTTCTTGTGCATGGTGGAAATGGTGCTCGGTAATGTCTGCATTGCTTGATGTTGCTTAGCTTGGTTGGTTGTTTCACTGGTGCTCAATTGTTTCTCTAGTGCTCAGTAGTTCTAGTTTATTGACTAGAGTTCTATGTGATTTGTTTGGCTAACTTGGTACATTTATTATTGGTAGCTATTGTTATAGGCTAACATGTTGAATTTAATTATTGTAAGGATATTATGAGCTGACTTGTATTACATTTAATATTTTTTAGGAGTTAATCATTTCATCTAGCTGACTTGTGGCTGATGGTATTCAAGGGATGTTTGGGGTAGTTGTTTAGGCAGGACTTAGAGGGATGATGAAAAGTAGATCTAAGGGTAGCAGATAAGAGAAGTTGTGGAAAAGATCCTGTGAGATCTTGCAGATTAGATTATTATCTGATAGTTTGTAATAGCAGAGCTAGTGGTTTGCACACTTGGAGACAAGGAGATTTCTTGGAGGCTTGCAAGCTCAAGTTTAGATCTGCCTTAGGGTTTCCATAAATTGTTGATAGTTTTTCAGAGATAAACTAGCTAGAGTTTTATTGGATCTTGATGATCTTGCAAAATTATATTTGATTGTAATTGGTCCTAACCCGGAAGGCCTTACAGCTAGGCATGTTATTGAAAATTTGTTGAAACAATTGTTGTGTTGTGTTTTTCACTATGTTGTTCTAAAGCTACAAGGTTTGGACTATCCTTAATTGGATCCACCATCCCTTTTCCTGCGTCACCTCTATTGGAATTAGGAGAGATAGGTACTGAGATGGGAGGGGTGAATCAGTGACTTAAAAAACTTTACTTATAAAACCTTTCTGATATATAACTGTAAACAGTAATAACTGACCAAAACAACTTGAATCTAACTACATGTATCAATCATGCATTTGACTTAAGAAAGTAAACAACATGAAATCAATATGACAATCACATGACACAAGTATTTTGGTAACGCAGAAACCATTGTTAGAAGGTAAAAACTACGGTGGGGATGACACCCACAAATTCTTCACTACTACAGATAGAAAAGGTTTGCCTATTAGGGCTACAAGTTTTGATCACTTCTAGTGATCTCACCCTGTTAGGAGTGATATGTTAGATCAGCTAGATCTACCTAGTTATAGGATTTTAACAACACTAATGAAGTGTGCACTCGGTTAAGAGATTTACATAAGACTGTTAAGTCTACTCTATTAAGATATTTTATCCAAAACTCTATTACAATTGTCAGAAAGCAATAGGTAATTATCTGCTATATGACAACTCAATTGTCTGATATAGATCTATAAGCTTTGATAAAATATCACCTTACTTATGATGAATCTCTGCTTTGAACTACTCAATAGCCTCTTCTGATTCTACTCAATCTGAATTCCTCTGTACTCAGTTCTGCTCTTTTAACTGATAGAATTGAAGTTAGGAAATTGCTTCAAGTGCTTCATGATTCATATATCAGTTCACTCCAAAAATGATGTGAACACACAAATATATAGTGTTTTTTTTTGGCCGCTTTAACAAAATTAGGTTACACAACATAATCATAACCCTAAGATCTACGGTGTACAATAACGACCTAGATCAACTATTACAAAAGATATACATTGCATTTAATGAATATCATCACATTAAATGTTCCTCAATCTTGGTAAAACATTTTATGAACTGTTGTAACTATATGCATAGAAGTATGTGCCATTTAAGATTACTATGCCATTTTTTGTGATCCTCGGTAAACACTATATAAACTGCTCAGTGTATACTATGATGCTCGATGTTTACTGTCTGTTGGTGTCGGTGTCTGCTGGTTCTCTATAAACTATCTGCTGCTCGGTATATATATGCTTTACCGACTAGTCTGTCTTGCTTCTAGTTACCGATTAGCTCAATGTAAATAACCGACCGATATCTTTACAAACCTTTGATGCTAATGACAACCTTAAATGCTGATTAGAGATAACAATCTCCCCCTTTGGCATTAGTATCAAAACGTCAAATGTATATAGACAAAATTTTCTATATAACTTATACTTTCATCATATACATATACATCAAAAATTTTCTAAGTACTAAGTACTCCCCCTCAGTGCATGCTCTCGATAATATGTAGTATACGTAGCATCTATGTACATATTTGGCATAAAGAATTATACATTGTTTTCCCCCTTTTTCATAGTAATGCCAAATGCAAAAATTAAGTAGTATACTCACATCTTGTCAAAAATATGCTGGTGGGTTTTCCTTACTAACTCCAAGAGGTTTTCCCATTCCTCTTTCAAGTTGTTGAGAGAAATATTCTCAAGACCGACTTGTGCATGCATGTCAAAGATGTTATCTAAGCTCAAAATTTTTGGTGTTACAACGAGTTGTTCGGCTTTGACAATGTGTGCCTCAAAATTTTTTAGGTATGGTAGGAGTTCTTTCTGTAACTTAGTAACCTGATCTGTTATGTGCTCTTCTTGTTTCTTCAAATCTGCTATTAACTATCAGAGTTCCTAAACTCAGTGAATGTGCTTTGAGAAAGCATTAGGCTTAGTTATAGTTGCATTTGTACTTAACTATATTTCTGCTTCCAATCCTTTGATCTTCTCACTAACTTCAATAGTGAAGGTGTCTATAGTACAAAGCTTCAGTAAGAAATTACAAATTAACTAGGTGATAGTTTTTATCTCGGTGATTACCTCAGATAATTTGACCTACCACTTCTAGGCTTATTTTTGCTACCAGCTTGTTCTATATCCTAGATTCTACCCTTTCTTCAATCCATTTATCTGCATCAATATCCAGGTCATTGATCTTCTCAGAAAGTGTAGCAAGTTGATCTATGATAGGAGTATCCTCATCAATATTCACCTTAGGTACTACCTATTGTAGGATATCCCTCACATCTGTTAAGATCTCTTTCCATTTGTGTTCTTGCTTCAACTTTTCTTGAGCTACCTTTTGTGAACATAAATCCCCATATTTACTCAAGTCTTTAGGGCTTAGGGTCCTTGAGTCACATTTAGGAATAATTACCACTTCATTGAGGGTGACCGACCCTTTTCCTTTCTTTTTCTTCTTCTTCTCCAGTGCTAGAGGTGATTTCTTCTCAATAACAACAATAGTTTTATCTCCAGTCTTCGGAGTATCCTTCCCGGTTAACACCTGTTTTTCCTTCTTCTGCTCCTTAGTAGCTATAGTCTTGGTTGATATAGTGGGAGTCTTGGATGTGGTGTCAAGTGGGATTACCTCTATTTCCTTTTTTTCTTCTATTTCCTTTGCCTTGGTGGAAGGTGCCTCTATTTGTGTAGGCTCATCTATCTCTGTAGGTTTCCCAATGTCTTGATCCCCTATGATGTCTTTGTTTTGCTCGAGGTCTGAGCCTTTGGGTTGTACTTGGGAAATAATTTTGGCTTCTTCTACAAGTATAGGAAGTTTACTTGGTAGTGATGTAAATAGACATTCAGTGTCTAGTGCTTCATCTTGATTAGGTGCTATATTTACATCTTCATCATCTTTGTCATCAGGATCACCATTTGTGATGTCCTCAATGAGTACATCATCATTAGTTTTCTTCTCCAGTTGAATTTCAACTTTATCCAGTGCATCCTATGAAACACTTATGTCTTCCTTTTTCTCGATGATATCAATTACCTCGGTAACTGATATACCGATGTTCTTTGATTTCTTTGCTATTCCCTCAACAATACAAATACCTTTACCTTTTGAATTGTGTCTCTTCTTAGACAAGTTTAAAAATGCTTCTTGCTCAACTTTTTCTTCGGCCTTCAAAATTGATGTCCACATAGAATCAGTTGTGGTATCCACATCTGCTACATTTTCATCCATTATCATTAAGGCTTGGTTCTTGATCATGAATTTTTCTTGGTATTTGGTCAAGTACTCACTAATTTCTCCAAAGCTTAGATGTGGGGCTCCCCAAACTAGAGAGTGTTCTCTCTTTCTCTTCTCGGTGTCTAGTTCAATAGCCCATTTTTCAGTAATCTTGTCATCCAACTTCTTCGGTAATGCACAGGAAAATTCCATTGGAACTTTCTTGAATTTGATCATCATTTGGATGACAGCCTCTTCTATCTTGGTTTGATCTTCATTTGACATCTTGTCAAATCTATCTAGTAAGGGATCGATAAGATCTCCATTCTCAATTATGTCTTCAATAATGTCATCTATTTTTTTTGCCTTGTTACTGACCACCTTGAATTGATTGATGTCATCTTCAGTCTCAGTATCCTCAAGATCTTCTTTATTTCTTATCAGTTTTCTCCTTTTCTTTGGTGCCTCAGCTACAGCCTTGTTCTTTCTCTTGATATATTTCCTTGTCGGTGTAGCTACCCTCATTTTTGGTACTTTCTCTTCTTCTTTCTTCTCGGGTGATGAAGCTATGGTTGATGATCTTGTTTCCATACTTTCTTGTACTAGTAATTGCTTCTTTATAGGAATTTCAGGTGGAGGAACTGGTGTGGGATCTTCTTCTTCATCGGACTTGAACTCCTCACTATCATATGGTTTGTCAGCCAATTGTAACTGACCTTTAGTTGCCTGTTCAACCGATGTCTCCTCAGGTGTTTTAGACACATCTCCATATTTAGCAGTAAGATTTTTCTTCATCTTCTTTACCTTTCTAGATATTTTACCAATCTCTATATTTGTTGAGATTCTAGATTTTGCCTCTTCATATACTCCGAACCTAGTGGCAATGGGATCTTTTGGTAATGCAAGCAGTGCATTAATAGATTTCATTGTGAAATCATGGTTCATTTTGTAACCCATCGGTGCCAACCATTTTATCCTAGGTTCAACTGCTTTTATCAAAGTATAATCTGTGTTGACTACAAAGCATATATCATTCTCAAATCTTTGAACTAATTCACTCAGAATCATGCTTCTTTTATGCATTTTAGTTTGAAACTCTTTGAAGTATGCATCAAACTCTATATTTAGTTTATCTCCTAACTTATTCATCATTTCATTGATATGTTTTTTTATCGGTATATCTGCTATCCAATTTACTTTACCGACACCAGGTATATACTTTTGTAGATAGAAAAATATGCAAACAAGTAGTGATCTGAACTTACATGTATTAGACTTCTTCTTTCTTATTGTCTTCATATTTCCCTAAAGTTGATGAAATAGTACCTCGGCAAGATCAACCTGGTGACCTTTTACCACAATTTTGTGCACCATGTCTACTATGTTGTAGGGTACATTGTTGAGTCTGCTTGATTGAAATAACTTGTACCTGATCACATGTGTTGTGAACTTAACTGCTGGGTCTCTGATTGTCGAAATCTTCAGTGCTTGACCGTCCCATTGTGCTCTAGTATTCTTCTCAACATCCGATCATGATGAACTACAAAAGGCTTTAGCCTTGTCAGTTGTAGGGAGCCCAGTAACCCTACTGATCATTTTCTTGTTGACCTCAATTGGTTTATCTAGCCAGAATTTGTCATCATGATACCTGCGCAAAATGATTCTGATCCAATCTATCTTAAATGATTGCGGAAAGTGTGTGATACATGATAACGTTGATTCCTCAATCTTCTTGTGATCTATTTTCAATTTACCATCGGTGCCACAGATTTTTTGATATGCTGCTATAGTTTCAAAATCTCCAACTTCTCTGATTTTGCAATGAATATATGATCTTACGTATTCTATCAATAAAACCCTATCTGGTATGTTAGAAAAAGCACCCATTGTATCTATTTGTCCTGTGACCTTAGGATGTGGCTTAAACTTAGGTTCGTCAAAATTTTCCCTAATGATTAGATTAAATTCCTCCTCAATACTTTGTGATTTTCTTACAGACGATGTAGATGCCATAAATTGATTCTAGGGTTTTGGCAAGCAACAAGATAAAAAGTGTTTGATAGCTAATGAACTTACTCAAAATCATCAAAGAGTGATGTCGGTTTGATCTAAAATAGCCTTGAATCCTTCTAAAAATCTTCTAGCTCAAACAGTTCTCTGTGAAATCTCCACTCTTCAAAATCGCAATGTAACAATAAACTCTACTCCCATGTATTTATAGACTTTTCTATATTCCTGCTCAAACTTTCATGCAATAAATGCTTGACCTAACTTTGGTACAAAATAGCTATCAGCTTGGTGACAACTTAAAGTTTTATCTTCTTGGTTAACATAGGGTTTCTTTGTCATTTGATACATGTTCTTGGTTAACCTTAAATAGTGATTACTGACGGGTAACCAACTCTCGGTCTCTCTTTTACCGACTGTATAACATTGTTAGCTCATGACATAAAAACCATAGTGCATCTTTATTCATGCTGATTTGATATAAGTACATCATGTATAAGGAACTGTATGTAAAATATGATCATTAGAAATGTCAGTCCCATACATACCTTTTTCACCTTAAGTGGAGGTATTGATGTCACCCAATCCAGTGGATGAGGTTTCATCGACAACATTACTTGACTCAACATTCTCATTAGATGCCTTCTTCCACATAGTGTTCCTTAACTTCGTGATATCTACAATAGTATATCCACTCTCAAATATATGGTTTTCATCTGGTGCTCGGTCTCTGCAGTTCTTGCTTAAATGACCGACCCTATGACAGTGCATACAAGCCATTCCAGTGCTTGTCCAGCTTCTTGATTGTCCAATCTGACTCTTTCTGTAACAATTTTCTGCAATGTGTCCATATCTACCACAAGCAGTACAATTAGCCCATGTATTATAATCCCAAACATAAGAGTTACCTTGTCTCTTCAGTTGATAGGGCTTTCGCTATGATTGCTACTTAGGAATCGATACTTGCTTCATCTTAGCCTTACACTCTCATGTAGTGTGTCCATGTTTATTACAAGTATAGCATATTTTCTCCATAGTGGTATTGTTAGTAATATCATTCTATTTAGTTCTACACTCATATGCAGGATGTCCAAACTTACCATAGTAATAACAATATCCATTAAACATAGGAGTGACAGGAGGTTTACCTTGTGCTTTGCTTCTACACACATTAGATAAATGTCCCGATTTGCCACAGTGATAACATGGCAACATTTTAGGTTTCTGATTTTGATTTTTGTTGACTTGTTTAGGTTGTTGTGATGATTCTCCTTCACCAGTGTAGCCTATTCCAACTTTACTCCCAAATCTTCTTTGATTAGTCAGAAATTCATTAATCTTCTTAGAATTATCCTCAGCAAGTTTCTTCATTTCATTTTGTTGCTATTGATTTTTCACTTCATTTCTCAGCTTCTCATTTTCTTCTCTGAGTCTTGCAACATCTTCTAGTCTTCTTGACAATTCTCCATTCACTTAGTTTACCTCTTGATTCTCAGTCATCATTTGATTAGTGGCTTGGAAATGATGATTAATGAGTCTCTATATCTCACTCTCTTTTTCTTGGAGTTGTTCAATCATCTATCTTTGGTCATCAATAGCTAGATTCCTTTCTTTCTCGGCTTGTCTTGCATTGTTCATTGTTTCTACCATTCTCACCATCTGAGATTCTTGAACAATTTGTAGTGCTTTCACTTGATCATTTAAATGTTGATTCTTTTTAGATAAATCAATGATTATGCTTTCAAATCCATCAAAGATGCTTCCAGAGCTATATCCAATATGCTTGAACATTTCATCAATAGGTTCTTCATGGTAACCAATCTCATTTTGTAGAATAGCTAGGTTCTTCCTTTCAACTAGTAATTTCTTCAGTCCTTCCTTGGCTTTCTTATACTATTCCACAAACATTTGCATTTGTATCTTCTAATTCTCAATAGTCTTATCAAGCTTGTATCTCTCCATGACTTAGATCTTTACCCTTTAATGGTTAAACTATTCAATAAGAGAACTCAAATCGGATACCAATTGTTGGAATTAGGAGAGATAGGTACTAAGAGGGGAGGGGTGAATCATTGACTTCAAAAACTTTACTTGTAAAACCTTTTTGATATATAATTGTAAATAGTAATAACCAACCAAAACAACTTAAATCTAATTGCATGTATCAATCATTCATTTGACTTAAGAAAGTAAACAACATGAAATCAATATGAGAATCACATGACACAAGTATTTTGGTAACACAGAAACCCTTGTTAGAAGATAAAAACTATGGTGGGAATGACACCCACAAATTCTTCACTACTACAGATAGAAAAGGTTTGACTATTAGGGCTACAAGTTTTGATCACTTCTGGTGATCTCACCCTATTAGGAGTGACATGTTAGATCAGCTAGATCTACCTAGTTATAGGATTTTAACAACACTAATGAAGTGTGCACCTAGTTAAGAGATTTACATAAGACTGTTAAGTCTACTCTATTAAGAGATTTTATCCAAAACTCTATTACAATTGTTAGAAAGCAATAGGTAATTATCTGCTATATGACAACTCAATTGTCTGATATAGATCTATAAGCTCTGATAAAATATCACCTTACTTGTGATGAATCTTTGCTTTGAACTGCTCAATAGCCTCTTCTGAGTCTACTCAATCTGAATTCCTCTGTACTCAGTTCTGCTCTTTTAACTGATAGAATTGAAGTTAGGCAATTGCTTCAAGTGCTCCATGATTCATATATCAGATCACTCCAAAAATGATGCGAACACACAAATATATAGTGTTCTATTTTTTCTGCTTTAACAAAATTAGGTTACATAACATAGTCATAACCCTAAGATCTACGGTGTACAATAATGACCTAGATCAACTATTACAAAAGATATACATTGCATTTAATGAATATCATCACATTAAATGTTCCTCGATCTTGGTAAAACATTTTATGAACCGTTGTAACTGTATGCATAGAAGGATGTGCCATTTCAGATTACTATGCCATTTTCTATGATCCTTGGTAAACACTATATAAACTACTCGGTGTATACTATGATGCTCAGTGTTTACTGTATGTCGGTGTCAGTGTCTTCTAGTGCTTGGTAAATTGTTTGCTGCTTGGTATATATATGCTTTACCGACTAGTCTATCTTGCTTCTAGTTACCGATTAGCTCAATGTAAGTAACCAACTGATATATTTACAAACCTTTGATGCTAATGACAACCTTAAATGCTCATTAGAGATAACAACCTCCCCAAGTTGCTTGAACATTTCTAACCACTTCAGACTATACATAGTATAAAAATTAGCAATCTTTGACAGGTTATTTCTTGGAGTTCATGTGATGTATCAAGGATTCATAAGATTCTATAGGATTGAGTTGCAAAAACCTATATAAACCTATCTCAATTTTGTGAGATTCGACCCTGTTTGAAATAGGCAAACCCAATCTTGGTCATTTCCAGATTTTTCACTATGTCTCAATTGAAAGTTGCAACGGTGTGTATCTTTCAAATTTTTCATTGTGGCCTTGAACTATTTAGACCAACAAATTTGGTTAGTTTGGTAAATGCTAAGAATAGCCTTGTTTCACTCTCCAAGTCACTTGAACATTCCTAACCACTTTGGACCGAAGTGACCCTTAAGGTGCACATAGTACAAAAATTGGTAATATTTGATAGACCATTTCTTAGAGCTCATGCATTGTATCAATAATTTATCAATTGTTGTAGGATCATGTTGCTAACACCCAGAAAACAAGAAAAATCAATAAAAGTCTGATTTTTGAGAAAACATAGTCAAAACATGACTATGTTTTTGTTGATCACAATTTTTTTATGCTTCATATTGCTTTTCTTTGGTCCAAATATTGCAGGAACTTCAAAAAGGGTGAATATTCTTTGATTTTAAACTAATTTGATCCCTTTTCATGGAGGAATAAGTAATTTAGAAGCATTTCTTCAAAAACTATCAGGAAACCCTCACTATCAAGGGTTTGTAAAGAAAATAGACAATTTGGGATATGTTTCACCATTAAAAAAATCTGTAACTTTAGGATTTGGAAGATCTTTTAATCCTCTAAACCTTTATGGTGGTCTCAAGTTAGGAGGACATGTTTTTTGTTATAAATTTGATGTCCTCACACTGTCTATACCATGAAAATCATTATTTTCCTATGGCTTTGAATGCAAGTAGGTGGTGCTATGTCAATTTGAGAAGTTTAGGCATAAAATGAAGGTGGAATCTTCAATTTGGAGGAAAATTAAACATGTTCCAAGAACTAGTTTAGTTTGGAGATCTTGTTTGAGGGTAGTCTCTTTGTAAAAGATGCCTAATTGCTCCCAAAAAACCATGATCAGTCAAAAGCTGACCAATTTGTGCCAAAGGAACCCATGACAAGTTTTACATATGTTAAAAAAATTATAAAATGGTGTTTGAAAAGGGTCTCTATTTTGGTCTATGTTCAAAGGGTAGGAAGTTATGGTCAAAAAACCCTTTGAATAGGGATACGAGGCATAGTTGTCACTTTGAAGAAAATTATACTAAATGGTTTGATGGGTTTGTGTCAATAGTGGTTTTGAGTGGATTAAGGTATTTTGAAATTGTAAACATCATAATTTCCATGTCCCAAGCCCTTGTAAGGCTTGTTTGAACCATATTTGGCTCGAGTTGCCTAGTTGGTGTCTATAAAGAAAATGGAGTAGAATGTTGTGTTGGGTTTGTATTAATGGTTCTAATGCAGGAGCATCCTGGGTGTAAGAGCAATCTTGCATCATCCAAAAATATTTTTGGTTTCTTTTCAATAAGGGCTATCTTGTGCAGAGCTTCTATTTTTGGAAATTTACTATTTTTAGTAAGTTTTCCATTCATGCTCATAATGGTCTATTTTCTTCCCTGGAGGTTCATTTTGGTTATATCAGCCTACTAGTAAAGTTTCATTGCCAGATCAAGTCTAGTTTTGAAGATATTGAAAATTTTCGGTGTTGGCAGCAGGGTATAGAAAATTTGAACTCAGTTTTGAAGGCTTTAGAGGCCCTAGATCAGGTTGAAACTTTAGCTAAATGAAGCTTTCTTGATTTAGGCAATGTATAGCACTTCAAGCCCTTTCTGAAATGGTGTTATAATAGTCAATCGGGTGAATGTGTGATGAGTTATGGTCTCCAGAAGTTGGGTCACCTGAAATGGTAGAAAATGATTTTCCTTCAAAATTTCTGTTTGGGTTTCAAAAGTTGTTTTGAGCTGACTCTTATGTAATAAA
Organism: Chamaecyparis obtusa; assembly: GCA_027943335.1. Taxonomy (NCBI): domain Eukaryota; kingdom Viridiplantae; phylum Streptophyta; class Pinopsida; order Cupressales; family Cupressaceae; genus Chamaecyparis; species Chamaecyparis obtusa. The sequence continues at coordinate 1,244,115 of BSBK01000291.1, read as the reverse complement.
TTGTAAAATAAAATAACTCTAAGTTTGGTCGGCCTTATTGGCTAAAATTCTGGAACCTTCCCAGGCGGTGGAAAATTGCCTATATAAGGAAGGCTGTAGTGTTGTCTTAGGTAGTTTGGAGCAGTTCTAGCTAGATCTAGGTAATGATTCGAGGCTTTGTCCTTTAGAATATTGTAAAGGGAATGCCCATGTGACTTTGCATATTTTAATTCTAAAATTTTTAATTCCACATTTGTAGAGATAATAAGAAGCCCATTTTCTATTCTTGCAAATTGTTGTTGTTTCCCCGTTTCTGTTATGTGTTTGTGGTATTAAGGGGAGCACCCTTCATCAGGTTTCCTTGGGTTCCCTAATGAGCCTCATCTTTCCTTGGTTTGTTCATGTTGAGAGTGTCCAAAATTAACTAATTTCCAAAGAAATAAGGTTGTGTTGTGTCATGCTACACCTTAGTTACAAGTGAGGTATTCCTCTAGTTGAACAAATGGTGGATCTTGGTAGCCTCATCCATGCCCACTCTATCTGATTGGTCCTAGGTGTTCTTCTGATGGTTGTTGTGCTTCTAGGACCTTGGCATCAAATGAATACTATGGAACTAAATGAACCACAAGATTGTCCAACCAATTTCTTAACAAACAATTAAGTACAATGCCAATAAAGAATAGTATATTATGTTAGATAGTCATATATTGATGTCCAATATGTCGAATAATTCCATATAGGCATACAATATATATTCCTAATCTAGTCCTTTCCTATGAGAGGAAGAAAAAACATCTTGAGCTACCTTCAAATATCACGTATATGGAGATGCATTTGATATTGGAGTCTTTTGAGTGTGCTCACTCGTCCTCCTCTCCACACTTTTCTAGAGCTCTAGTTGATAAAATTAAAATGATGTAGTCCAAGGTGGAGTATCCAAAAATGAGTAGTCCAATCTCACAGGAAATGACCAAGGAAGTAATTGTATATGATAAAAACCTATCTATTAAGAGAAATTTCAAACATACAAATGTTAGGAATAAAAAGATATACAATGTTAATCTAATATTTTATATGAACTTACAAAATCAAAACAAAGGCTTCCACCACAACCTCCGATGAGCTTGAAGCAAGTGCACCCAATAATTTCTTGATTTAAGCTCTTAGAGAGTGTTGTGAGTGTGCTCTCCCAACACAATAAACTAATCCCGCTTTGATTGAAAATGAATGATGGATGCAAGAAACTAATGTGCAAGCTAGATGAAGATGGTATTGAATGAACTCAAGAACTAGTCTCAGGCATTCAATATGAATGAAAGATGTACATATGAACTAAATGAAAATATCTACCATGAATGTAAACAACTACCAAACATGTTAGACAAAAATCACTAAATGCAAAATGGATCAACAAACTAGCATAATAACTCTAAATGAAAAATGATGGATGATTTGCTTGAGGCAAAGGTCCTATTTATAGGATTTTGAAGGGTTGGGGTGAGGTGGCATCTATGTGGAATCCACCTAGGTGCCACCAAGGAGACACATAAGCCATACAATGTCCAAGACTTTCTCCCACATGTGTGAACGACTTGGGATGTGAAGGGTCAATGTGTACTCCAAGTACATGTGTATGTGTGTGTAAGAGATGTGTAAGAAAAAAGTCTATTTTCACACTTTGGGCAAGTGTAAGAAATGTCATAAAATTTTGTAAGAAGCCTTGTTTAGGAAATTTTTAGCAATTTTTGAAAAGGAAATTTTTGAAATTTGGTCACACATGTGTGAGCAAATAATTAGGACTAATGGTTGTAGGAATCCAAAAATTATCCTAATAAACCTTAGTTAATTAGTAAGTAGACCTATTAGATAGAAAGTGATGAGTGTAGGATAACATCTAGGTTAGGTTTATGATTAAATAAAATAAAATTTAATTTAATCATGGTTAGTAGAAATAAAGCATGTGAGGGAATAAATAAATTTAAAATAAATTTATTTAAAAGGGTAATATGGAGGAACAAGTATTAAATTAAATTTAATACATTAGTAGGGGTAGTATTTAAATTTAATTTAAATACTATAGTTAGTGAATAAATTTAATTAAATAAATAGATGAATTTACCAAATATAATTAATTATAATGTTATTTCAAGCCATTAATTAAATTTAATTTAATTACTAGATGAATTTAGGTGTCTACAGTAATAACACGGATTAATGAGAGAACACAACTAGATCAATTGATTAAACACAATAGGTACATCCAATTTGTCGAGTTGTAAGGCCTTCCTGATTATAGCTAGTACATTAAAACAACATGAATTGAAAAGGATCCTTCTGCAATAACTATCACCTCATAGGATGCCCTAACATAAAATATATCTCTTTTCCCAAACTAGATGCATCTTCCCCCTCTCCTTCTTGCCCTCTAGTTACCATAGAAACCTACCTATATACCTGATTCCCTTAAGTGACATTCTGATATTACATATCTCGATAAAATCATAACAAGAAAGTCAACTGATACATACAAATTAAATCTTTAAACCTAGAAACTTCCAAAATTCAACAATCCATAATGTCGACTAAACATAGAAGCACCTTGAGAATCCAACCAGAATACATGAACAGTCAAACCTCATGATTGCAACCAATGAACATCTTATCGGTGAAGGATGTTACCTAAAATATTGATAGCCACAGATAAGGTTGTCATCTACCGATAAGATAAAGAACTAAAAAGGGACCAAAAACTATAGGATTGTTGTGAACCTAAGATGCTCCTCCATCAGACATCTAGGGTAAACAAAATTGATTCTCCAAAATCAAGAGTTTTTCCCAACCCAAGATGAATCCAAGTGATCCAATTGAGACTAAAAAATCCAAGAAGAGTCTTCAATAGGTATGTCTTTTCACTTCACCAAATACTCAATGTAATCTCTTCCTTGTGTGCTTTTTCCAACTCTTGTGTCCAGAATCTATTCAATTCCCTCAATTTGATTCTTAGGATATTCTTTCTTAACATCAACCTCATCATCTGACTCATGATACTCATACAAATCTGAAATATTAAAGATAACTGAAATATCCATGTCATCTGGTAAGTCTATCTCATATGCATTACCACTGTCAAATTTCTTTAAGATCTTACATGGACAAAACTTCTTCATTCTCAACTTGTTATATGTACCAATAGAAAATCTACCTTTTTTCAGGTAAACCATAACTTCGTCACAAAATTCAAATAAATTATGTCTCCTTGACCTATATGTTGCTTCCTTATACTTCTTATTAGCCCTCTCCAAACTAAGTCTCACTTCATCATGCAAAGTCTTCATGAAATCTGCAAAATTCTCACCTTTAACACTTCCCTTTTTTTATAAACCAAGTGTCCTCAAATCTAATATACCTATAGGATGCATGCCAGTAATAATCTGAAATGGTGTCTTACCTGTACTCTTATTCACTAAATTATTATATGCAAACTCATCTTGTGCCAATACCAAATCCCAATTTCCAAGTTTAACACCAACCAAACATTTGAACAATATCTCAAGATTTTATTCACAACCTCTATTTGTCCATCTATCTATGGGTGAAAAGTAGAACCTAATTTAAAATCTATACCCAACCACTTCCAAAGTGTCTTCCAAAAGTAACCAATGAACTTACTATCTCTATCAGAAATAATACTCTTAGGTAACCCATGCAATCTGACAAATTCCTTAAAGAAAAGCTCTACTACATGAACTGCATCTGACATCTTTTTATAAGGAATAAAATGTGACATCTTTGAAAATCTATCCACCAAAAAAAATATAGAATCATTACCTTTTTGTGTCTTTAGTAAGCTAAGAACTATAAAATCCATGCTAATATCTTCCCAAGGTCTATTTGGAGTAGGTAATGGTGAATACAATCCAGTATTATGACTTACTCCTTTTGCAACTTGACAAATTCTACAACTTTTCATGAATTTCTATACATTCCTATACACTATGGCCAAAATTATTTCTCCTTAAGAAGACTCAAGGTCTTGTCAATGCCAAAATGTCCTACTAAGCCACCACTATGTTTCTCCTTTATCAAATTATCCCCCATTGAACTTCTCGGTATACACAACTGAGTTCCTTTAAACAACATACTTTTTAGTATGAAGTAATCAACCCACCTACTCTATTGATCAGTGATAGGTGTTTCGCATTCTCTCCAAGCTTCTAAAAAATTAGGGTCAATTTCATACAAATCCTACAAATCAATAAAATCAAGAACTTCAACTCTCATCTCTATCAACAAATATCTTCTTCTGCTCAATGCATCTACAACTCTATTAGACAATCCACTTCTATGTTTCAATAAAAATGAAAAATTATGCGGGTACTCAACCCACTTCATATGTCTTTGATTTAGTTTACTTTGAATCCCCAAATATTGCAATGTTTTATGATCGGTATACAACACAAATTCCTTAGGCATCAAATAATGTGTCCATTTACTCAAAGCTTGAATAATAGCATATAACTCTTGATCATAAACATAATATTTCCTCTTAGAATCATTCAATTTTTCACTAAAGAAAGAAATTGATATATCTTCTTGACTCAACATAGATCCTATTGAACTACCACTTGCATCACAGTCAACTTGGAATACCTTAGTAAAATCAGGTAATGCCAAAATAGACAATTCTACAACCTTTTGTTTCAATGTCTCAAAACTTTTATCAGCTCCAAGTGTGCACTTGAAATCCCTTTTATCTCCTCTCATTATTTTAGTCATAACATTACAAACATGACTAAAATTTATGATGAACTTCCTATAGAAACTAGCCAAACCATGAAATGATCTTACCTCTCCAACACTCTTAGATGTTGGCCACTCTAATATTGCTTTAAGATTTTCAGGATCCATCTTCAAACCATTAGCTAAGATAAAAAATTCCAAATATACTATTTACTCTTGGATAAAAGAACATTTCTTCAAGTTAGTCAGTAATTTCTCCTCTTTTGACCTGTGAAATACCTATCTCAGATGCAACAAATGATCTTCCCTACTCTTACTAAATATAGGAATATCATCCAAATATACAATCACAAACTTGCCCAAGAATTTCTTCAGAACTTCATTCATTAGTCTCATAAAATTACTAGGCATGTTAGTTAAACCGAAATGCACAGCCAACCACTCATACAAGCCTCTCTTTTATCTTAAAAGAATTCTTCCATTCATCCCCTTCTTTGATTCTGATTTGATGATAGCCACTCTTCAAATCAATCTTGGTAAAGTATTTTTCTCCACTCAAACAATCCATGATATCATCCATTCTCCATAAGGGAAACTGGTATTTCACTATAATATTTTTGATGGATCTGGAATCAGTGCACATTCACCATTGTCCATTCTTATTAGGTTGTAACACAGATAGAACTACACAAGGGCTCAAAATCTCTCTAATCAAACCTTTCTATAACAATTCGTGAACATGTCAATTCAATTGTTCATTCTCGGTAGGTGTTAACCAATGTGGTGCTTTATTCAGTAAGAAATATCCATGAATAAGATCCATGCAATGAATTATGCTTCTAACTAATGGTAATCCATCTGGAACATTATTCAAAATGATCTCCCCATACTCTATCAATAATTTCTTAACTTCTTCAGGTGTCTCTTCTTCAATCTTCTGAATAGGTTTGTTAGGATTCAAAGCATATAAAACTTCATCTCTTTTCAAATCCTTTAAAAATTTTCTACCTTCCATCTAAAAAAATATAATAGTGGTACAATTCTCACCAATGGATGCTTCAACCAAGGGTAACAATATTTGCCTCATACCATTAGCAACAATAGTATACTGATTTAGTCTAGCATCATGCACAACTTTTCGGTCATATTACCAAGGTCTACCCAACAAGATATGACAAGAATCCATAGGCATAACCTCACATATAACTTCATCATGATATGTTTCAATCTTCAATTTCACAAGGCATTGTTCACTTACCAATAGTTTATGGTCATCATTGATCCATGAAATCTCATAGGGTCTAGAATGCTTCAATCTCGGTAACTACAACTTTCAAACCATCTCTTCGGATGCCAATTTATATGAGCTTCCACTATCAATGATCACCTTTCAACACCTTCCTATGACTCTACATCTAGTTTTGAACAAATGCTTCCTTATAGGATCCTCATCAACCTTCTCATTCCACAATGCTCATTTGACCATCACATTTCCTCCATCCTCAGGTGTAACCTTTAGATCAGGTGCTTCCTCTCTTGTTAATGCACTTTAGCTTTCTTATCTCCATTCAAACATTCAAATGACCTATGTCCTTCTTCACCACACTTGAAACAAGTTCCTTTGAACCAACTTCTATCAGCTCTTTTGTTTCAATTGTAACCACCTCTTCGATAATCAGGTCTCTACCTCTGTATGTATTTTCTCCTCTCCATTCAAATTTACCTTTGTCTTGATTTACGTTACCTTTCTTAGATCTACCAAATTCTCCATAGGATCTACCTCTACCTCTCATAAATCTTCCACCTCTACCTCTCTACCTTTGTCCACATCTCTTGTTCAAATTTTCCTATGCTTTTAGTGCAAATTGATAGGCCTCTTCAATAGTATCCATCTTAACCAAACTAATTTCATCTTGGATAGAAGTCCTCAATCTATTTAAATACCTAGCAATCCTTTCAACTTAATCATCTACATGGCCAGATCTGATATCTAACCTATAAAATTCCTCAGTATATACCTTCACAGAACTATCCTTTTGTTTGAGATTTCGCATTCTCCTTACCAAACTAACTTGATAATCACCAAGCAAAAACTTACCTTTCAATTTGTTAATCATCTTCTCCCATACCTTGACTTTATATTTACCTCTCCTTTGTCGGTTAGTTTGCAAATTCTCCCACCACAAGGATGCATGTCCCTTCAATTTAGTGCTTGCAATCTTCACCTTCTTATTTTATGGTATGTTTTCATAATCAAAGTATTTCTCCATCTCCAAGATCCAGTCCATCAACTCATTAGAGTCCAATTTACCACTGTATTCAAGAGGAATGAAATGTGGTTTGGAGTTAATGCTTGTCAAAGCTCTCAGGAATATTTCCTCTCCTTGTTCCAGAAAAGGTGTTGGTGGTACTCCTTCTTGTACTTATTCTACCTCATCTCCACTATCATCCTCAATAGTTCTTCGTCTTCTTTGGGTTGTCTCAATAGCTTCAAGTATAGCATATATCTAACTCGACATGTCCATCACTGTGTGATCTATCTCTATCCTACCATTAACCATCTTTGCAATCCTATGCAATTGTAGGCCATATCACAACTTGCCAACCTATAACCAAATAAACTAAGGCTTTCAAAGAAACCTTTCTCTAATACCACCTGATGCAGTCCAAGGTGGAGTATCCCAAAATGAGATGTCGAACCTCATAGAAAACAACCACAAAACAAATAACATAGATTAAAGAGAGAAAAATGCCAGATCAATTGATTAAAAACAATAGGTACATCCAATTTGTTAGGATGTAAGGCCTTCCCAATTACGGCTAGTACAATAAAACAACATGGACCGAAAACAATCCTTTTACAACAACTATCACCCCGCAGGATGTCCTAACATAAAATCTATCTCTTTTCCCAAATTGGATGCCTTTTCCCCCTCTCCTTCTTGCCCTCTAGCTACCATAGCAACCTAACTATATAACTGATGCCCTTAAGCGACATTCTGATTATTACATATCTCGATAAAAGAATAACAAGCCAATTGGCTGATAATTACAAATTAAATCTTTAAACCTAAAAACTTCAAGAATTCAACAATCCACGATGTTGGCCAAACATAGAGGCACCTGAAGAATCCAACAAGAATACACAAATGGTTGAACCTCGCAATCGCAACCAATGAACAACTTGTCGATGAAGGTTTATACCAAAAATACTATCGGCTACTGATAAGGCTGTCGACTATCGACAAGGTTGTTGACTACCAATAAGATAAAGAACCGAAAAGGGACCAAAAATTGCAAGATTTTTGTGAACCCAAGAAGCTCTTGCATCACAAAAGTATATAAACATCAATAACTAATATACATCAAAATTGAATTGTACGATGGCATATGATAGAATATTCTCTTACCACTAACAAATAGTCATTGTGTTCATCCATGAGAGGGACACACTGATGATCTGGAGTAACAATTGCCTACAACAATAATAAAAATAATAATTAAAATACATACATGAATATCAATAATGTTTTTAATATAAAAAATATTAAAATAATAATTAAAATTAAGTAATCTCTTTCATACCTCGGTCAATGCTTTGAAACTCTTTAGAACTGTGACAACCCTACAATCCAAAGAGTCATGAACAACATGAGAAGTATCTGATGTCAACAACTGAAAATGAAACAATAAGAGTATTATGCAGTTATCAAGAATACCTATATTTTTTTACATACCCACTAATGAATAAATGGTACCTCTGTGAAAGTGCCATGACATTCTTCAATGTGTGGTGTCAATATTGAGGGTCCAACAATAAACTAATACACATGTATGGTAAGTTATGAGACAACCATTCATATAATAACGTACTACTCGTGTAATAATTATAATTCTTTATTAGATATATACCTATGGAGTTGACATTGTCGTGACAAAAGTGGGTCAAGGAATATGACCACTTCCATGAACACTTTGAATCTAAGTTTTGATCATAATTTTTCTACTAATTTAGTGATTCATTCATTTATTAATTAAATATAATCAAGTAAATCAAATTAACATGCAAATGAAGATACATCCATGAAATTTGCATGATGTGGTTCACTGTATGGTGTAAATGTCAAGGGTGCGAAAGTAAACTAATGCACATGAAAATGAGTTATGAGACAACAATTCATATTATTACATACTACTCACATGTAATAATTGTAATTCTTTATTACATACATACCTATGTACTTGGTTATGTCGTGTAAAAGGGGGTTGGGGGAACACCGGCACTACCACCGACACTTTGACCCTAATTTTTTATCATAATCATTAGATACTAATTTAGTTATTCATTCATTTATAAATTAAATATAACCAAATGAATTAAATGAACTTTCAAGTATTTACATGTGTATCAATGCCAAATGTCTTATTGAGAAAAACATCAGTCGTCACTCCATCATCATCTCCATGTTCGACAACACTACCATATATGCATAGACATCCATGTGACCGGCAAATATGGCCCCTCAAAGATTGACCATGCTCATTCTTGACTAAAGGAGTGGTACACTATATGAGAGTCTGTGTCAAATCACTAATCATGCCTAGTGTGTCCACCTCCACATGTTCCTTCACAACGGAAGGAACACTAACATGCTCGACATGTGGTCTTCCAATGGGCACCCTAGATGCATTAGGGTCATGATGTGCCCCTGGTTTATTAAATGATGACCCTCTACCTCTACCCTAAGATTATAGAAAGTCAAAATAATTTGGGACCTCCTTAAGGAAAAATTCACAATAGAGTTTCCTCAAAAAAAATAATGGAACATCATGATTGTTATAGGGAGGGGTGTCAAAAACCATCCACCATCTGTCCCAAAATTTATTTTTTATTTCTTCATGCACACACTAATGGATTGGAAACCTCCTTGTTGTAGTTCTAAGAATTTCATTCTTTTTTATATTTGCAAAGATTTTGCAAATGTCATCTTTCATTTTTTTTTTCTTCTTTATATCCTCATATGATAATTTATCTACATAATATTATTTTTTTCTTCTCATTTATTTAACCATATACTAAGTTACCCACTAACTAAGACTATTTTGGTCAAGACTGATTCCAATGATTTTACAACTTTTTCCTTCTAGGATTTGTATCAATAAATTGCTTCAACCTCCTAATAAAAGCTTCTAATTCACTAGTACATTTTGCACCTATTTTCAACGGCCAATTGGTCAAATTTTCTACCAATATTGGTTGACTATTCGACCAACCGTTTGGTTTCTATTTTTTACATTGAATGTATAATATAATGTTTTAACGTTGAAATTTTGACATGACTCTTGGTCAAAATTCACATTGATATTGGGGATTCATCAGGTCGAACTGTCGACCAAAATAGGTCAAAATCTTCAACCCTTTCGACCTTACTTGGTTGAAATATGTAGACCACCCGACCAAGATTCCAAACCCATGATGGAAAATTTTGACATAAATTGGTTGAATGTTAGACCAAGTCTTGTGTGGGTTTCAACCAAAGGGCATCAAAAGATCTACTAATAATGGAATGTCAATAAAAAAAAAAAATGAAGATAAATATCTAGAGTAATCACCAATGGCATCCTGCTCGGTGATTAGTCTAGATATGTATCTTTAGGTGTTACTTTACATTAATATATATATATCACTGTGTATTTTTTTATGTTACTTTACTCTTTGTTTTTTAATAGTAATTGGTAATTTTATTAATTGTAACGGGTTAGAACCTGGCTCAAACCAGCGATAGCTTCATTCAAGAGAGCTATCTCCCCAAATATTTAGTAAACCCACATCAATCACACAAGCTTCAGAAGAAAGAAAGAAAGCACCTCCACTTTGGCTGCCTCATTTTGCCAATCCCTAAGATTATCCCTTGAAATACAACACACACCCAAGCCAAACTTCCCATGTTGATGCAGATGATCATCTAATCGGTCATCCACCTTGTCTCGGCATCCAACAGGTCCTTTCTTTTCTCTACCCTCTGGTGTGGTTGCTACTTTTCTAGCACTCTTCCCATCATCCAAACCATCCACCAGGATCCAACCTTGAACATAATTTGTCCAATTTGGATAGTGAGTCTAATTTAATTTGTTTGTGGACTGAGACCTTAAGTTATTGAGCTTCTCTTTGTTTTGAGAATAGTTTGACATTCTCTACTTAACATGGCCAACCACGTGAAGGTGGAAACTCATCTGGCCCCAACTAGGAGACTCTTATGACCCTTTACAACATTTTAAGACCTTTAAGATGTATTCTTAGGGATTGTAAAGGGCCGTAAAGGGTCATAAGGGGTCTTGGGACACAACAGTTGAGAAACATAATTGTAGGCATCATGGTCACAATTTTTTGGAGACAACATAATTGAGTGGTATACCTAGACAATGCAAAGCAACTTCTACTCCTCCGGTTCCAAGTTGACACTGTGGGATCCAAAGACCATAGATAAGGACTAAATTTAGAGAGCGGAGGAGGGCCATAATGAACAAAATAATATAGGAAAAACCTCACGTTAAATGAGACAACTGCAAACACTTTAATAGATTTTTATTATTAAATAATGAAATTTGCATATACTAATATGCAAATTTCATTATTTAATAATAAAAATATATTAAAATGTTTGCAATTGCCTCATTTAACTTGAGCTTTGTCCTATATTATTTTGGTCATTATGACCCTCCTCCGCTCTCTAAATTTAGTCCTTATCTATGGTCTTTGGATCCCGTAGTGTCAACTTGGAATCAGAGGAGCAGAAGTTGCTTTGCATCATCTGGGTATACAACTCAATTATGTTGTCTCCAAAAAAATGTGACCATGATGCCTACATTTATGTTTCTCAGTTGTTGTGAAATCTACATTTATGTTTCTCAATTGTCATTTTTATGTGCATATTTTTTATGCATTTGGGAAGACATCTTTCTAGCCTAGGCCTAGATCCTACATGCAGCCAAAGCTTCCTTTTCATCAAGATTCAAATCCACTTCCCCCATCTCATCATCCTCATCACCCTCAACTGCCATCCTAAGCCCTTCTTCCATCTCCATTTCTTCAAGCCTCTGCAAGATATATGTATCAATAAAGTCTGCAACATTATGTCCATCCATGATCTCATGAATATCATCTTCTTTCCACTCTTCATTTTCCAAAATATACCACTTCTTCAAGCTTGTAGAGTAAACTCCAGCCCCACCATTTTCATTCTCAATATCCTTCTCCAGCTTCGTGGCCTCCTTGGTAGCACACACCTTGTCATCCAAAATAGCTTGAGGAATACAAGGCGGCCTCTCTTTCCCATCTCACAGCTTGGGCATTGCAACATGAATCCTATTGAGACAACTACTGATCTTCTTTGACTTCATCTTAATTTCCACTTTCTGCTCTAACAACCTCTCACATGTTACATTGATGCCTCAAGGGGTGGTCCAAAATACCAAGGGTATCAATAACCTGATACCTCAAGTACTTATAATCAATGGCATGTTTACAACAAGAAACAAATTACAAAACTGAACCAATGACATATTAATTCACAAATGTTTTTTACAAAATTGAACCAATGGCATGTTTACAACAAAGAAATAGAATGATAATAATATGCTAAAAATTCTATTCTATTTAATACATGCCAAAGGACAAGTCCCAACAATTCTTAAACATACTTTATCTGATATGATGAATTCTTAATAAAGGTCTAATTATGTAGACTACTAGCATGAAGGAAGATTTGACCTAGCAAAATCTTCCTTGTACCACACAAAAAACTGTGAATAACTATGTCTACTCCAACCTTAATTGTTTAAGAATTCATCATATCAGATAACGTATGTTTAAGAATTGTTGGGAGTTCTATTAGACCTTTGTTGTAAACATGTCATTGGTTCAGTTTTATTTTTTTTTTTGTGTTAAATGCATTTAAATAGACATAATAAGGTTAATTTTTAATTTTGTTTAATTTTATAAGGTTAATTTTGAATTTTGTTTAATTTTTATATTGAAAATCATAACTAAGTCATAAACAACAAAAAAGTCTATGAGTTTATCAAAATATGTCCAACGTATCTACTTGAAATTCTAAAAAAAAATCAATATCTACAATAGCCATCTATTAACCGTATTTATGCATATGGTCCCAACAAAGTAGTGCACAAACTACACAGAAGGCATTGCAAAAATATGATTTATGCTTTCACACTTGAAGCAATCTTGGTGGCACTAGCTGCCTCTCAAGCCTTGCACAAGTTGCACTCATTTCCTACATTAGGTATAGATGTAGATGGGGTAGATGTAAATGTGGTTTCATCGACCCACTGAAAGTATTAACATCCACTATTTCCCTGCAACACCAAATGTACATCAGTTCTTCATAAAATGATAAGTTGTCACATTATTTTTAAACATAAAATATAATTACATATCCAGACCTTTTTCCTATTTGGGCAAACCCAAAATTGATGACCAAGATTACTTGTTGTGCGTGACATCTTCAATATGCATGGGCCAACACCACATTGACACATAGGCACATTGACTGAAGTCATCGACACTATTTTGACAAATATTGCATTATCACAAATATTGCATTGTCATTATTTTGTTCATTCATAATAATTATAATTACAATAAAAAGAAACATACTAATGTAGACTTGCACATTGTTTGGCTAAGTCGAAGTCTTTGGTTTAAATCATGAGACAATTAAAATAAAGGTAAAGATTTGTAACAACCTTTAAATATTTGCAGCAGTAAAGAGAATCCCCATATTTTATCAGCCTAACATAGTCTTTGGCCACTTTGGCAATGAGATTGCGAGCAGTTAACACAAAAAATTTTTACAAAACTAAACCAATGGCATGTTATGATGCACGAGCATCTTGGGTCCTTAGCAATCCTGTATCACCAAAAACATTTTGGAGTTTGTCTATGTTGCTTGGTTCCTTCTTTGACCGAGTTGGTCGATAGTTGGTTATTTTCCTTTGGTTACCGAGTGTGGTTGGTTATCTCCTGGGTGGTTGGTTGTTTCACTGGCACTCAACAATGCTTTTCTATTGCTCAGTCATCCTTGCTTACCGAGTAGTTTCTTTTGATGTCCTGTTGATTCAACTTTTACATTTATTATGAGTCACATATTTAATGTCAGAATCCATCATTGGGAAGCATGTGGTCCCAAATCTGACTATTCCTTCCATGGATTGTGGATCTAAAGGCTGACTCAGTTGGGTAGACTCTTGTATAAATGTAGTTGTTTGGTTGTAGTTTAGGGAGCAATGGAGTTAGAAGATAGAAGATAGTAAGAATAGAGATTATTGGCAGATCCTCACATGTTTGAGGACTTCTATAATTCATTGTAATATCTGGCCCTAACCAGCAAGGCCTTACAACCTGGCATGTATGATTCTATTTGATGAAAGTTAATGAAAGACCTTGCATTCTCTCTCTCACTCTTGTGTGTTGTTGTTTCCGCATGTTGTTGAGCAGGTTGGATCATTAGGGTGTGCCTTTGTTGTTGGCAATTTGGCTGAGTTGGTTACATAGATGTTGTCATTATGGAAACAAATGATCTACATGAAGATCGCACAAGTTAGAGAGCTAGTATGTCAAAGCACAATACAAATTGTCTAAGTATCAGACAATGTGTTTTTACCAGTGAACCTGATGACAATTTTTGTTTGTGATGTTGATTGGAGTCAGTTTAGTGCTTGTGCACTTGAACATAAACTCCATGGTGACTATTGAAGACTCACCTCAGAGTGCAAGTCAGTACGACATGTACGGAAGAAGTTATGATAGTTTTACTTAAGACAGTGTTAAGCTGACAGGATAGAATATGAAAACATAATAGATAAAGAGTTAAGGGATTATTTTGTTTATCAAAATAATGACTTAACAATATAAAGGGACAACATCCTAGATGTTAACCCTTGGAAAAAGATATTTTGTAATGTGATAGCTGACTCAAAAATTATTAATCTTAATAACTTGTATAAAGATATGTAAAGATGTAATTGTAAAAAAGGAAGTAACGAATGTAAGTAATAGCGATAGTGAAAGAGCAATGAAGAGATATTGATGCAAGTAGTATAAGGTTATGTACCTTGACCTACTTTTTTAATCAGTAAATATTGTATATTACTTGTTTGGGAAGTGGGCTCATCTAGTAATCACATTTGGTACTGCCAACTCCTAACAGGGCTGAGGCTTCTAACAAGGCCTATAGTCCCTGAATCAGGACTGAGACACTATATGCATGTAATAGAATCCTAACAGGGTCAACATCTTTAATAGGATACTTTTGATTAGTGGATCTTTCTGGGTACTGTATGCACCCTAAAATGGTCGCCTAGACTTTGGTCCCCCATTAGCAATTTATCAAATCCCTGAATCAATATTTTCAAAAATCAGCATTTTTCAATTATATCAATTTCCTTGATCAAATCCTATTTTATCATTTTCGATATTTGCCTTGGGCTAACCATTTTATCCTTAAGTCTTTATTTATTTAAAAGGAATTTCCTCCCCTTTTATTAAATAAAAGCCCCCACTTTTCCTCTTATCCTAAGTTGCACAAATAAAGCATTATTCTTATTTTATAAAAAGAAGAAAAGCACTTTTTGTCTCATATGGACACAAAAGTCAACTCTTATTTTCTCATTAGAGGATATTTGTGCACATGGATTTCTCCTCTTTGATGCTCCACCCTTGATTAAATATTTTGCCTCTTAATCTCCATGGTCCATTCCTTTTCAATTCCTTTAAAAGGAGAGCTCTCTTCTCATTCTAGGATCCATCTTTTGAATACTAACCTTATGCTGTAGGATTTCTTGGAGACTTTGGAGATTTTGGAGATCATTCTTGTATTCTAGTTTCATTTTTTGCATCATATCTTTCATGGCATTTAGCTTAGTTTCTTTTATGCTCTAGTTTAGCTCACATAGCTTAATTAGCAAGGGTTTGTAATACTTGTATTTTTCATTTCCATAGCTTAGCTTGCATTTTCATTTCCATATCTTAGCTTGCATTTTCATTCTTAGCTTAGCTTGCATTGCATTTCATTCTCATTGATTCTTAGGATATTGGCATTCTTTCCCTTGTCTCATTGAATCTCCCATTGTGTGGTTTACTAGCAAGGTTGCATGCTTCAATAGCTCTAGCTGAGAGCAATATTCAAAATAATCTTGTGACTCCATGCCTAGGGAGCTCTAGGTTGCTTTCTCAAGGTTTTCCATTCATGGATTCCCTTGGAAGTAATGACTTAGAGAAGTGCACTATTTAGTGTGTACATTTTTGGCGCCCACCGGGGGGCAAAACACTCTTGTTTTGTCCTTCATTTTTATGCATTTCCACACTTTTTTCATTACTTTTTAGCTTACTATTTTTGGTAGATTTATATTTCTTTCTAGAAGATTATCGTGCAATACTTCACTAGTGTCATGCGATACTTTATCCTATACTGGTGTGATACTTTACCAATTAATGTATCATGCTCTGTTAGAGATTCTGTCACACTGGTATTCTGTATTCTGTCGCCTGCAGGTAACACAAACTGTCACACAGGAGGAAACTATCTCACCCGTATGCTGGAAACTATCGCATGATATTTCTGGTAACTATACCATTGCATGTGCCTGGTAGAGAGTTGTTTATTAGCTTTTTCTTGCCGAGTTTTGATCTAATTAGTTTGCTGGTTTAGTTTGTTGTGGTTAGACAAAGTTTATTTGCAGATTTCATTTGGTTTTTGATGTGCTAACCCTTGTAGGGCTAGCAAGTAGTGCTTGTAGGTGCTCCTATTGCTTGATTATTTGCTTAAAAAAATGCATGTCAAAGCTTCAAATGCACAAGGGCTACTAATAGTTTTTGTAGGGCTGCCCAAAGTATAAAAACAAATCAAGTGCTTGTTTAATTGCTTTTGTTTTGAGTGTGGCATCTACTAGTTGTTTCATTTAGTAGGCACTTAATATTTTGCTGTAGGAATCTTTGGGTGGTAGGAGAAGTATGCTCTTCACCCTTGTGGTGAACCAGAAAATCTTGACCCATCTTTAGATTTTGAAAGCAAGAGGTTAATTGAACCTTTGCTTGGTGTGTTTGGGAGATATTTTTGAGCTAGGAGATTATGCTCTTCACCCTTGAGGTGAAATAGAAATCTTGACACTCAAAGGTTAATCCACTCTTTGTTTAGCTCTTAGAATCCTTTAGCGGGACTGCTCTTGAGCAATCAAGAGGAATGACCCAAGTGGGGACAAGCTTTTCGCAGGCTATTCCAACCCACTATAAACTCAAGGCTATCAAGGACACAAAACCTTGGTAGACGTAGTACTTATCTTCGCTTGATGTGAGTACTTGTGGGATTGTGACCATGAGGAAAGTGTTGAGCAAGAATGCTTAAGGTACTCTTGTGGCCACAACGTCCCAATCCTTTTTGAGGAGCAAGAGGGGTATTACGAATAGAAGCCCTTATTAAGAACCATAGATAGAAGCCACCCTATTTTTCCACTTAGCTTCTTGGTGCAAGGATTGATCCAAGTGGAATAACCCAGCTCACACCAAGATTACTCACCATCTGTGTTCCTTTGGTTGTGTCATTGGCACTTCCATGACAAAGACAATATCTATTGTGGGTAACCACTTTGTGTGAGGCAATGGGACATCAAGTGTAGGCCAAGTTGTTAAGTATTAAGCCATTGAATTTTTAGGCTAGTAAGTGCTTCAAGTGTTCTTGCTATGATCTACCTATGTAAACGTTCTCAAACATCAAACATCACAGTAGCATTCATAGGATTTGTATTGCTTTGATATCACAATTTCTTGTATTGGAAAGGTTTCTTTTGCCCTTGTTTCAAGTGTTTTATGACATGTTTGATCACCTACTATTTGTAAACCTATCTATTTATTATTGTTACTGTGGTTGAAATAAAAAAAATCCAACCTTCAAACTAAAATTTTGAACAAATTGCCCTTAAAACTGAGATTTTTAGCACTCACTGGTCAAGAATCATACGACATTGGAACAGTATCACACCCTGTACTGAGAAATATCATGTGATAGTTCGACACTGGAAGACAATCACACCGCTTGCCTAGAAACTATCACGCGGGTTGCCTGGAAACTGTCGCCCTCTTATTGAGAAATATCGCCTGCTAAGAAATTAAAGCCCTGTTAGCCTGGAAAATATCACACAGAGTCTTTTTCTATCTACCTGATTTATGCAATTTTTAGTCTTTCCTTAGTCGACCAGATTTTAGTAGGTGACTTACTCTACTGCTAAAAACCTCTTTGTACCTTGGGTTCCCGATTTTAGGCCCCTTGAACTAGTGTTCTTTGATTTTACAAAGTAGTCTTGTTTGACATCGATAAGTTAGGGACTATCCTTGTTGAAAAAGTACACCTTTAGATTCTTTGGTAACACACTTGGAGAGTTTTAGTACTCTTTTGTCCAATTCACATCCATCAAAAATTCAATTTCAATTATATATTTGGTTAAATCCATTTTCTTGGCCCATATGTGTTAGGATACTCATCCTTTTATTATGCACCTCTATGGTAGGATTGGTTTACACCTTTTTTAGCTTTCTATCTTATCATCTCTTTTTGGACAATTGAACACTTTCACTATCCTTGTTTGGTATTGACGTTTCATAAGGTCATCTTAACACCAAGGGTCTTTTCCTTTCATGTTGGTTACAACAAGGTACCAAGTTAGTCAAGGAAAATGACCTCAAGTTATCTTTGAACAATTACCCTTAGTCCAAACTCATCAAAAGTGAAAGGGGAAGAAACCCATCTTTGATCAATCACCTAGGAGGAAGTTTGAGGCTTGGTTTGACCCAAAGAGAAATCCTGGTGAGTTGAGTACTTCTTTACCATCCTCTCAATCAAATATGGACATGAGCTACACTTGACTAGGAGACAAAGAGAAGCAATGGATCAAACTCTTGATGAAATTTTCCAAAGACATAGGGGTAACATGTCATTTGGCAATGACAATCAACCTGAATCACCCCCTATTAACTCAAGATATTTAGATGCCCATCAAAGAGCTGAAAGACATTTTGGGCAAGCTCACCAAGATGCACGGTCACAACATGAAGACCAAAACAATGAATCTGGTGATGCTCATGTGAATGCCGCATTCACTAATGACTTGTTCAAACACTCAAGGTCCAACTCTCCGCTCAAAACAACCTCAAGATATGCTAATGAAAGGCTTAAAATATTTGAGCATGAAAAGAAAGCCTTCTTGGATGAACAAGCCACTAAAGAAGAAAGGTTTAGACACCTAGAGGAAGAGCAACAGGCCTTGTTAGAATTAAGAAGAAAAGTGTTACAAGAGGAACAAGATAGGTTGTTAGCTCAACAACTTAACAACCAATTCAACAATGGGGGTACCAACAGTGGAAACAACTCTCCACCCTCTACTCCCTCAAGAACCCCAAGAAGTAGAAGGCAGTCAAGAACCCCTTCAAGATCTCCCAGTCCTAGAGGAAGAAGGATTTCACAACATAGGAGATGAACACCTCCTAGGAACTCAAGACAACCCTCCCAACGAGCTCATCATGGATCTCAACATGGAGGAAGTAGTACAAGTTTTGATGATCAAGATTTCATGAGAATGCAACAAGAGCCACTATTCCAACAATATGTGGAGAACTACCTTGATCAAAATAAAGATGGGTTCCTAGAGAGTTTGATTAACAAGGGTGCTAGAGTCCCTTACAACTTTGATGTGGATAGGAGGATCAAGAAACAAGGACCCTCTCAAGAAGAGGAAATCAAGCAACTCAAATGATTGATGGAAAAGGTGTTGGCACCTAAAAGTTCCTTTTCACTTGATTCTATTTGTCCCAATCCTTTTGACAAAAGTGTGACTATAACATATTTTCCTAGGAAAGTTGAAATTCCCCAATATGACAAGTATGATGGCAATGGTGATCCACATGATCATGTGTGTCAGTTTTATATCATGAGTTTTGAGTTCCACCAAGATGACTCTTACCTTATGAGATTATTTCCAAGGAGCCTCAAAGGCCAAGCCATGGAGTGGTTTACCAACATAACCCCTCCGGTAAAAACTTTCAAAGAACTTGTCCACAGATTCGTTCAAAATTTTGCATACAACTTATCAAGATCAGTCACAATGTTGGACTTATGCAATTTGAAACAAAATCAAGGGGAGTCCTTTGTGACCTTCTTGCAAAGGTGGAGATGATTATGCTCCCACTATTCTAGGACCATTCCTAAGCATGAAAGGATTGACATCATTGTTAGTAATTTGGTGCTTGAAATGTGTTATGAGGTTTGAAAAATGGTCTTTGATTCCTTTGATACTATGGTTGAGACAACAGGTCAAATAGAGGATGTCTTAAAAGAACAAGGCATTTTGACCAACAACAACAAGAACAACAATAATGGTCAAAATAATAACAATGCTAATAAGGACAAAGGAAAACACTCGCACTGGAACAAGAATAAACAAGTAGTCAATGGTGGAGTTGTGGACTCTTCCCAACCCAAGGATCAAGGAGTCCTATATTTGTCTAGTGTAGTTCAAGCTATGAAGCTCAATACATCCTCTAGCCAACAAGAGAGTAAACCTAAGTATCAAGAAAAGCCCAAGAAAAAGTTGAGACAGTTTTCTAAACTGGGTGACTCCTATGAGGATGTTTTCAAGACCCTTATTGCTAATAATCTTTCACAACCACAAGATCCAACAAACTTTCACATACCTAATGTTAAGCCACATTGGTCGAATGAAAAAGCTTTCTACAAATACCACAATGACATTGGACATGACATTGAACATTGCTGGAAGCTTAAGCACCTCATCCAGGATCTTATTGAAAGTGGTCAACTTCAGATTGATGGGTTGAATACAAATGCGGACCACAAGGCATTCAAAGAACCTTTGCCCAAATATGAAAAGGGGGAAACCTCTCAACCCAAGAATGGAAAATTTTCAATCAACTATACCTACACAGGTGTGGAAAATGTGGTTAATATGCTTGAGATTGTTGAGGAAAATGTCAACATGATTGCGAAACAAAGATTCTTATAGTCATGATGTGGGCTCTCCTATATTTGATGAAGAACCCATGGTGGTGCTTAGGGGTCCTCACTCTCAAAGGTCATCCCAAGCTCTTAATGTTGTCACCAGAAGCCAAGGTCAAGGTCTTGTGATCATTAGAGGTCCTAATTCTAACCAGTCTAGCAAACCCAAGCAAGTGACATCCAAGAATGTCACCACCAAGTCAGTAGTCAATCTTGAAATGAGCTACAATCTTGTTGACCAGTTACAAAGAACACCAGCTCAAATCTAAATTTTTGAGCTCCTAGAGTTGTCTCCAAGACATAAGCATGTCCTTGAGGATGCTTTGCGTACAACCAATGTCCCTAACAACATAGATGTTGACCAATTCCAAAACATGGTTAACCACCTTGCCAACCCACATTACCTCACATTCTCAAAAGAAGATGACAAAGCCTTGAGCCATCCGCATAATCTTTCCCCTCATATTGAATTCATGATTCACAAAACCCATGTCAGGCATGTGTTGATTGATGGGGGTGCTGGGCTCAATATTTGTTCCTTGAGTTTGTTGAAGATACTAGGTTACTCAAAGAAAGTTATTGATACTCATAAGAAAATCACCATCAAAGCCTATGATGAGGCAGAAAGAAGCTCCAAAGGCTTGGTCATCCTTCTTGTCTGGATTGGCCACATTGAAAAGGACATTTTGTTCCAAATTGTTGATGCTGGTCCTTTAGCCTATAATATTCTACTTGGTAGGCGTTGGATCCATGACATGCAAGTAATGTCATCCACCTACCACCAATGTGTTTAGTTACCCTACAATGGAGTAGAAGTTTGTATACCCGAGGATAGCACATTATCTGTTAATGCAATTTCAGCAGGGACTCATGTTCCTCTTAATAGGGAAGCAGAAAATTTTGATGCAACTCTAGAATAGTGCAGGAACAAGTTTAAAGCCATAGAACTTGGTATGGGGGGTTATCAAATGGACTCCTTTACAAAACTGCCAATCTCACCTAGGTCCTATGGTAAACCTTCACAAGAGATGCATCCCTCATCTTTAGCAATGACTCTATTTGATACATTTGTGGAGTCTGCAGTACCCATACAAGATGAAAAAGAAGAAGTAGCTGTTAGAGATTGGATTTACAAGGAGGAAAAATACAAGAATAATGAAAATTTCTCCCCATCTCCTAAGGCTTATGGGAGAGGATATACTTTGGTCAAAAATATGGGCTACCCAGGTCATGGTCCTCTCAGTCACAGATTAGATGCTAAGGCTAAACCACTCAATCATGCTCTTTTTTGCCACAGATCTAAGACAACGGTTGGCCTAGGTTTTGAAAGTCAAAATAAGAAAACTACTCCTATCCTTGTTGCGATGGATAGTGATGATGAATCTAGCTACATTACAAATTTGTAAAATCAACAAGATAGGTGTGAATATTAGGTCCCTTCCACCAATCTCCTTTGGGGGGATTTAGATGCTTTAGTTATCAATCCAATAGTTTCAGACCTAGAACAAGAACAATCCACTATTGAAGATCATGTCGAGGATCCTATTCAAGAACATCAGCATACAAATAACATTCAAGAAGGTGTTACCCTTGGTGGCATTGAAGCCTCTACCTCAAGGCCTAAAAAACATTCTTGATGTAAACATCCTAGTCAAGATTCAGATATAGACTCACATGAGTATGAATGGGATTCTCTTTTTGATTGTTCTACAGTTGACATGGACATTGATGTTGTCCATACATATAGTTCCCAACCCAAGGTAGCTAACAAGTCTAGTGTAGGATTAGAGGATTGGAATCCATGAGTCGCTTTAGTGGATGATGCTTCACTTGGTAGGATAAATCCTGATTTGGGTACCTTAGAGGGATACTTGACAAATCCTAACTCTACAATCACTAGAGATGATGCCATTCACATACACAATATTGAACCAGTCATTGACCTACCCCTTGCAAACCCTCACTTAATTTATTTGTCCCAGTGCTATCAAGAGCCTCAGCTCCTAACCTTTCAAAATGACTATGAGATAGCATGTTACCTAAATGCTCTCGAACCTGTAGTCTCTTCCACCAGTGAACCAACTACAAGCATGACAGAACCAGATATCAAGTACCTTAGTCACAAAATGAAAAGAAAAGAAAAAAAGAATAAGAGTTCTGATGGTGAAAACCACTATGTGGCGGTGTCAGAACCTAAAAAAGTAAAAATAAAGGACATATCCAAAGGTGAAAACCTCTCCGAGGCATCTAAGGATGAGGTACTTGATCATCTCCCAAGTTACTTTTAGGATAGGTCTTCAGTGCTTGTTGAGCCTACATAGCCAGTTAACTTGAATACATAAGAGGTTCCACAAATTGTGCACTTAGCTCAGTCTCTATCAACATAGGAAAAAGAGGCATATACAAAGTTCCTACAGAGAAAGAAAATTAACTTTTCTTGGACTTATTCAGACATGCCAGGATTGGACACTAGTCTCATTATGCATCACTTGTCCATAGCTCTAGCTATCAAACCAGTAAAATAGAAATTGAGGAAAATGCATCCTCACATAGCTCTTCTTGTCAAAGCTGAATTAGAGAAACTCCTCAGTGCAGGATTTATAAGAGCCATTGATTATGCCGAATGGATATCCAATATTGTACCCATTTCAAAACATGACAAGTCCATTCGCGTCTACATAGATTTTAGAGATCTTAATAAAGCATGCCCAAAGGATGATTTTCCACTCCCAAACATAGACATGATAGTGGACATGACTGTGGACTATGAGATCTATTCTTTGATGGATGACTTTTCTGGGTATAATCAAATCAAAATAGCTCCTAAAGATCAGGAAAAGATTGCATTCACTTGTGCATGTGGAACCTATTACTGGAATGTCATACCATTTGGACTAAAAAATGCTGGAGCTACTTATCAAAGAGCTATGACTACTATCTTCCATGACATGATGCATAAGAATATGGAAGACTATGTGGATGACACCTTGGAAAAATCCAAAAAAAGGGATACACACCTAGGTGATTTGGAAGTAATTCTAGATCATATGGAATGGTTTCAATTAAGATTAAATCCCAAAAAGTGTGCATTTGGAGTCACCTCTGGAAAACTCCTAGGATTTATCATTTCAGTTAAAGGAATAGAGGTGGACCCAAAAAAAGTTCAAGCAATAATGGATATGCCACCTCCTAAAAACATCAGTCAAATGAGGAGTCTTCAAGGACGCCTTCAATCTATAAGGAGGTTTATTTCACAACTAGCTGATAGAGCTCAACCCTTTAACAAGACTTTATACAAAGGGGTTAAATGTGTCTGGAATGAAGATTGTCAGCAAAGCATGGATCAAATCAAGCAATACTTGGCCAATCCTCCAATTTTAATGCCTCCTATCCTAGGAAAACCACTCATATTGTATGTGTCAGCAACAGAATCTTCCCTGGGGGCATTATTGGCTCAACTTGATGATACTGGAAAATAAAGATCTATTTATTACATCAGTCATACTCTTGTGTCATATGAGGTTAACTACACTAGTATTGAAAAATCTTGCCTAGCGGTGGTGTTTGCTTCCCAAAAGTTGCGACATTACATGCTTGCGCATACAATACACCTCATTGAAAAAATTGATCCTCTCAAATATTTGCTTGGTAAGGCTGCTCTCACAGGTAGACTTGCTAAATGGATGATGATTCTATCAGAATTTGACATAGAGTATGTTGAGCATAAGGCTATAAAAGGGCAAGCCATTGCAGACCAATTGGCTGATTTTCCAATTTGAGACGAAGCACCAATTCAAGTTGAATTTCTAGATGAGCATATAATGTACATGACTGCAAGAACATGGAAAATGTTCTTTGATGGCTCTTTCATGCAAAATGGTTTAGGTGCAAGAGTGTTGTTTATTTCTCCTCATGGGTATACAATCCCTAAGTCTTACAAACTATTGTTCCCATGCACAAATAACATTGCTGAGTATGAGGCCTTAACAAATGGACTAAAAATGGCTATAGAGTGGGGAATCAAAGAGCTGCATATTTATGGGGATTCACAATTGATAGTCAACCAAGTTAATGAACAATACCAAACCAAAGATGAAAAATTGGTACCCTATAAGAAAATGGTTGATTCATTGTGACGATACTTCACCTTTGTTACATTTCAACAAATCCCTAGAGCAAAGAATAAAGTAGTTGATGCTATGGCTACATTGGCTTCACTTCTTCAGCTAGAACAGCATGAGTCCAGATTCAAATTCCTGGTGGAAGAGCTATGATACCCTATTTTTGACTCCCAAGAAAGCCAAGTTGTTTGTACCCTTATTGGCCATGAGTCATTCCACTATGGTGCCATTTACTCATACCTTTGTGATGGTACTATTCCTGAAACCTTCAATCATTCTGAATGAAGAAACCTAACCCAAAATGCCTCTTGCCACACCCTTATCTTTGGTGATTTGTATAGGAGGGGTTTAGATGGGACACTTCTTAGGTGTTTAGAAAAGGATGAGTCCAACCAAGCATTAGTTGACATTCATGAGGGCATTTGTGGAGGACATTGTAATGGTCTTTCCATGGCCCAAAGGTTGCTTATGGTGGGGTACCATTGGCCTACCATGCAAACAAATGCAGTAGCTTTTGCTAAATCTTGTGAAAAGTGTCAAAAACATGGAAACCTGATACATGCTCCAGGCAAGGATCTTATTCCTTCTATTTCTCATTGGCCATTTCAGCACTGGGCCTTTGACCTTGTTGGGCGAATTCATCCCAACACATCAGGTGGACACAAATTCATTATCACTACTACTAATTACTTTACCAAATGGGTAGAAGCTGTCCCACTTTCTGTTGCCTCAGGCAAGATAGTTTCTTTGTTTATTTTGAACCATATCATCTGTCGGTATGGAGTGCCTTCTGAGATAATCACTAACAATGGAGGTCAGTTTAAAAACAAGGACCTTCAACATCTCTACAAGAAATTCAAGATAAAATAGCATTGGTCCTCCATTTACTTCCCACAAGGAAATGGACAAGCAGAGGCTTCAAATAAAACCATTCTCAAAATCCTCCATAGAACAGTTCACAAGAATGGTAGAGATTGGCATCTACAGATAAATCTGGCCTTGTGGGCCTATAGAACGAGTATTCATACTCCAACAGGGGCTACTCCTTTTGCCCTCACTTATGGTGTTGAAGTAGTGTTACCTTTAGAGGTGGAGATTCCTTCTCTTAGAGTTTCCCTTAAAGGTTTAGTGACAGATGAAGACTACTGTGCCATGAGGTTACAAGAACTAGAACTTCTAGATGAAAAGTGTAAAGCATCTTTTGATCACATGAGAGTCTACCAAAAGTGTATGTCTAAAGCATTCAACAAGAAGGTTCACCCTAGAGAATTTCAAGTGGGGGATCTTGTCCTATGAGAAAACCCTAAGAACCAATAAAATAGAGAGCAAAAAGGAAAGTTCGAACCTAATTGGCTTGGACCATACATCATTACTGTAGCTTTTGGTATAGGTGCTTATTTACTATCTGATCCAAAGAGGGAATAGCTCCCTGACCCTATCAATGTTTTTCACCTCAAGAAGTTCTATCCATGAAGCCTATTCTATCTGGGGCCATCCTTTGTACATATCTTATTGATCCTGAGAAAATTCCAAAAATATTCATAAATGATGCTAAAAAAATCCTAAAAAGCATATAAAGTCCTGAAAAAAATACCAAAAAAAATCAAAAAAATTCAAAAAAATAGAAAAAGTGCCTTGGTGAAAACTTGGAAACAGGCACCTTGGTAGCAAAAATACAAAAAAATTGAAAAAATAAAAAAAATCTCCAAGTGCTGAAAACCTGGAAACAGGCACTACTTGAGGCCTTTGCACCCTTGTTTTTTAGCATGCATCCTCGACACTTAGCCTTTCTCCATCATACCTTGACCTTTGTTGCCTTGGTTTGGAATTGGTGTTTGTCTTTGTCTAGGGGGCATAACTGTGTTAGCTTTGGTCTCTAGGATACATTTCTCTTTAGGACATCTTGCAAATAGTGTTTTTCAACACCACCCCCAACTATGTTTTTCAACACTACCCTAGCATCAAGTTTTTCTCAACACTTATCAGATATCCTATCCCATAGTCTAGCATGATATGATATCTCTCACTGGCAAATGTGATACTCAAAGATTGATTCTATGACCTACACACATGCACTTAAATGCTTGACTCGCTGAGACTTGGTTTACTTTGATTTCTTTGTGTGTTGTCTATGATGATTTCTTTGATGAGTGTTCTCTCCCAAAGATAGTTTTCAATGATGCATAGCTAGAAGACTGAGGGCATGAGGACATGTTTTATTGCTTTTTCTACTTGTGGGTATATTTTGTTGGTCTTAATTATCATTAGCATTTATGCTTTTTCACTTGACATTGGGATCGACAGGGTATTATCCATGACTATTTGAGCAAGTGCATACTTCTAGCCATCTTGACTTTCCTTGTGTTTCAATGCGAGTATAATCTTGCTATACTAAACTTAGGCAATCTCACTACACTAGTCATCTTAACCTACATGTCTTTGATGCCTAGGTGGGATTCCCACATATCTATCTGATATAGATCATATTTAGATTCACATAGTCATACTAGTGTGCATTGTATGATCTTGTGACGCTACCAATAATGCTCGATGATGAATATTAGAGTCTAAAAGCTTTGCGACCTTGCAAGTAAACCACTTTTCATAGTAGCTTGCATTCTTAAGTTCATGATAGTTAGTTTTGCATCTTGCATATGGAGAGAGCTCTCCTTCATCTTTCACGGACTTGTTAGTCAAACTACGCTCACCTTTCACTTCTTCCTGATCATGTCTTTCACTTCTTGTCTTTCATATCACATCATTTTCTATTCATTTCGGGATCAAAACCAAAATCCAAGTTCATCTTGATAGACCAAATCACATTTCCCCTTCTTCTGCACAGTTGACTGACCATTTGAGGCCTGATCCTTCAATCTTTGTTGGGGCACCTTCATTTATTCATCCCCATCTCTTTCAAACTCCTAGTCTTTCATTCATTTTTATTTGATCCATCTCTCTGAGGTTTGACTTCATTTTTATCCTATATCTTTCTTAGTCATACCTAGTCAAACTAGTGCATGTCTTCATTGCTTGATGGTTATCCTATCATCCCCCATCCTTTGATTATGATTTCTAGTGACTTGATCAAGTTTATAAATTTGTTGTTCTCCTCTACCTGATTTCAATTTCAATTCTGAGGGGACAGTACTTATCAGCTTCAAATCTTTGATTCAACTTATCAATCAACTCAGCTTGAGATTCTTATCTCTTATTTGACTTGACAATTACTTATATACAATGGTGATTGGCCTTGTCTTTCAGCTTTTGCTTATGCTTGTCCTGATATGTTCCCATCCATCAAACACATGTCTAGATTGTTTTGTGATCCCAAATCGATCTCACATTTCAATTCCATTCTTTGACTGCATGTGATCCCAAATCAATCTCACATTAGTCAAAGAGGGGCAAATGTATGCACCCTAAAATGGTCACCTAGACTTTGGGCCCCCATTCAACAATTTATCAAAGCCCTAAATCAATATTTTAAAAAATCAACATTTTTCAATTGTATCAATTTCCTTAATCAAATCCTATTTTATCATTTTCGATTATTTGCCTTGGGCTAACCATTTTATCTAAAGTCTTTATTTATTTAAAAGGAATTTCCTCCCCTTTTATTAAATGAAAGCCCCCACTTTTCCTCTTATCCTAAGTTGCACAAATAAAGTATTATTCTTATTTTATAAAAAGAAGAAAAGCACTTTTTGTCTCATATGGACACAAAAGTCAACTCTTATTTTCTCATTGGAGGATATTTGTGCACATGGATTGCTTCTCTTTGATGCTCCACCCTTGATTAAATCTTTTGCCTCTTAATCTCCATGGTCCATTCCTTTTCAATTCTTTTAAAGGAGGGCTCTCTTCTCATTCTAGGACCCATCTTTTGAATACCAACCTTATGCTGTAGGATTTCTTGGAGACTTTGGAGCTTTTGGAGATCATTCTTGCATTCTAGTTTCATTTCTTGCATCATAGCTTTCATGGCTTTTAGCTTAGTTTCCTTTATGCTCTAGTTTAGCTCACATAGCTTAATTAGCAAGGGTTTTTAATAATTGTATCTTTCATTTCCATAGCTTAGCTTGCATTTTCATTCTTAGCTTAGCTTGCATTGCATTGCATTCTCATTGATTCTTGAGGATATTGGCATTCTTTCCCTTGTCTCATTGAATCTCCCATTGTGTGGTTTACTAGCAAGGTTGCATGCTTCAATAGCTCTAGCTAAGAGCAATATTCAAAACAATCTTGTGACTCCATGCCTAGGGATCTCTAGGTCGCTTTCTCAAGGTTTCCCATTCATGGATTCCCTTGGAAGTAATGACTTAGAGAAGTGCACTATTTAGTGTGTATAGGTACCATCCCCACCGGGGGTTTCTCTTGGCCAAGGTTTCCTCGAGAACAAATAATGTGTTATGAGTTCATTACTTTTATTGCTATGTATGTTGTTTAGCTTCTTATGTTATGCATGTGTTAAGATAATATGTTATATCCATAATTGGGCAAAAGTTAAAGTTTGTAGAATACTAATTCACCCCCCCCCCTCTCATTATTCCCTATTTCTAACAATTGGTATCAGAGCTTAGTTACTCAGAAAAGAATCATTCAAGAAAAGCCTAGCAACCTGAGCAAGATCTCTATGGATATGGATCAGTTACAGAAGAATCTTGAAGAAGCTCTTGAACAGATTGATATGCTTACTAAAGAAAGAGATACTTTGAAAGGAAAATATGATGATGCAAAGAACCACATTGAGAAATTGAAAAACAAGTTGGAAGATCTGAAATCTGAAAAGGAATCTAAAATTTATATTGAAGATTGTGATGACAACTTAGAGAAAGAAAATGAGATCCTTAAACATGAACTGAAGATAGCAAATTTGAAGCTAAGTCTGAAAGATGGAAATCAAGCTAAAATCTAAACTTGGTAAAGTAACATCTGAACTTGAGAAAGTCAATTTGCAGTATGCTGAACTTGAGAAATATAATACAATTGTGAAAGGAGAACTAACTCAATCTAAGAAACTTGAAAGACTATATTCAACTAGTGAGAAGATTGATGAACAAATATCTTATCAAAAACCATTCTATGATAAGACTGGTCTTGGATTCAACACTTTTAAAGAAAATGAAGAAAGCAAGGAACCAAATCTAAAGATATCTAAAAGTATAGATGAGAAGAAGTCTGATGAGATTAACAAATTTGAAGATACACCTAAGGAAGAAGAACCACCTAAGAAAGAGGAATCACCTAGAGGTATGCAAAGAGAATTCAAAGGTAGATGTTTTTCTTGTAATACTATTGGTCATATGAAGAGAGATTGCACAGGTAAGAAATTTAAACCTCTTAATGGTTATTGTTATAATTGTCATAGTTTTGGACATAGAGCTATTGAATGCAAAAAACCTAAATTTGTTGAGAATAACAATAATAGTAGAATGTTTAGAAATACTAATCATGTAGATAAGAAACCTACTAAAGATATGAATAAAAGAAATGGAGTAGTCTGTTATAGATGCAACAAGGCTGGACACATTGCTAGAAATTGTAGATCATAGATCAATCAACCTAGACCAAGATATGGAAACAATGGAATAGTTTGTCAGATATGTAACAAGATTGGACACACAACAAGGTTTTGCAGAATAAACAATAGAGTTTTTCCTACCAATCCTAACCCTAGAAGTCATGCAAGAAGAAATGAAGATGGAAGCAACAGTCAGAAAGGATGCTGTAGTAACTTAGATGAAGTGAAGTTTGTTAAAAGCATAGATCAAGGAGACATATTCAGCACTGAAGGCAGTCAGAAAGGTGAAGTATTAAATGGTAAGAATGAATCTTTACCTAACCCATCTCAAAGTACTTAATTCATGAAAATTACAGTAGAATAGGAACTTAGATTAGTGTAGAAGTTGATATATGATGAATTGAGTCTTGTGCAGTTAATGCAAGGTATTATATGATGTTCTAATGCTATGGTTAAGAGAGAAAAGAAAAATATTATGTTTTGTGAGATCACAAGAAGTTTTAAGTTTTGCAAGTTAACAGAATCAACTTTTTGGAAAGAAGCGGCAAAAGAATTGAATGCAATGTCAGATCTAAGTGAGATTGAGTTAAGAAAAGGTCATGGATGGTGTTATTTGATCATCAAAGAAAATACAAGTGTTAAGGAGATCAAAGAGCAGTGATTGGAAGCATTTTTGCAAGGATTTGGTGAAGAACTTTGTGCCGAATCTACGCAAGCCCTAAATCATGAAATCAAGGTTTTTTACTTGGCAAATCTTTAAATCAGTTAAGGAATTAGAGGAAATCATGGATGTTTCTTTGATTCACAATGTCAGAGATAATAATAGACCTAAGATGAAAAGGGAACTGATAGAACCCTTGGAAGATGATCCTAGGTTAGCTTTATCATCCATACCAGATGGAGTTTTACATCTAGAGAATGTTAGAAGTTATATGGGATGCAAACTAGAGACTATCAGTGATAGTGACTTCATAGAGGAATATCAAAAAATCTATAATCAGGACATGTCATTGAAAGTAGGGTTTGGGCATTTGAAAGATAATGAGATCGTTAAGTATGCTTTCTAATATGAATTTGATAATGAAGAATGTACCAAGATGATCCTAAGCAGAATTCAAAATGGATAGTTTTGGTTAGATGACAGAGTGATAGATATCACAGCTAACTTAATTCATGAGGTAAATGGACTATCTAAAAGTGGAGCCATTCCTTTAAATGAGAAAAACATGAGGAAAATAGTCATAGACAAAGGAATTGTAATTAGCAAGATGCAACAAGATGATGTTAGATACTTGTGTAAGATCCTAACAACTAAGTTTTGTGCTAACTTGAGAGAGGATGACATGGCAGTAGGAATGATACATGCAGCTTATTTGATGTGTGTGGATAAAGTACAAGTTGATATGTGTGAGATTTTGAGGATACAATTGTTTGAGAATTTGGAAAAATAAAGAAGACTAAGTATTCACAGTTTACATTCTCATCTTTAATCACTTATATGTTCTTTCATTTGTTGAGAAGATTTCCATTCACCATTGGAAATGACTGGAATGATGGCCAAACTACAATGGAAAGGATTAACCAAGTGTATAGGAGGCATGTTATTGATAAAGTGAATGAAAGTATAGTGTTGGTAATCAAATCATTTCAGAATTTGATGTCTCGTAGATCAAGGATCCCATAGTCTCTTGTGGAAAAGTATAAAAATGAGATATGTTTCATGGTTGATACTGACTTTACTTACATTGAAGCAGTAGAACCTATAACAGAGTTCATAGACCCTCTTGGCTATGAGATATCTGAGATTGAGATAGAAGAATATGTGAGTATATTACTTAAGTGCAAGTTGGACACTCATTGTAATAGGTTTGGAACCTTTGAGGAGAACTTCAACTCTTCAAAGACCATCCTTGAAGAGAAGCAGTCAAAGAAAAGAGTTGAGAGTACTATCAAGAAAATTCTAAAAGATACATGGATGACTGAGCATGAGTTCTTGGTAGCCAAGCAAACA
This sequence comes from Chamaecyparis obtusa, assembly GCA_027943335.1. NCBI lineage: Eukaryota > Viridiplantae > Streptophyta > Pinopsida > Cupressales > Cupressaceae > Chamaecyparis > Chamaecyparis obtusa. The sequence continues at coordinate 1,211,661 of BSBK01000291.1, read as the reverse complement.
ACAGTAACAATTAGAGATATTGGACAAAAAGAAGTTTTCTCTATTCCACCTCTATCATCAATGGCAACACAGCAAGGGGAGACACCAGTTAAGGTGAAAGTGGAAGAAACAAAGAAGGATCAAGAAGAAAGAATATCCACTAGAGCAACCTCCTCCACACCTAGCAAAAGAGTAAAAGAGATTGCTACTGGACTGGGTAAGAGGCAGAAGACATTGGTGCCACTAGTTCAAAGGAAAGTTGTAGATATCAAAGATGATGAAAGCACTCCTGTTAAGAAGAAAACTTGGAAACCTAGAGTTGAGAATTTTAATGAACAGATTATTCAAGATGGAGACTTTACAAAGATGAATAAATATTATGATCTCTATGATTATGCAGAAAGATTGAATCTATAAAATGTAGCGGTGAAGCATATGATTTTATCTAATAAAAAATTTGATACAATTCAGGGTAAGATACCTGATGAATTGTACAAGAAACTTGTAAATAGGAAGAAGAGAGCATCAGAAGAAGACATAGCTATTAGAGAAAAGCTTGTAAGAAAGCTTTGTGTTGTAAGAGATGAAGTACACTTCAATCAAATTATGAAGGATCTAAGAACCCATTTGAGAACCAAGAAGAGAACTATTCAGATTATGGGAGGTAGATATGAAGTTAAAACAGAAACAGAGCAAGCAATCATTAAGGTAATGTCAGAGAATGCTAGAGAATCATTAGTTGCAGTAGAATCAAAAGATAAAGAAGAAGAAGCAAAAAAAGAGAACATTCCCTCTCCACCAGCCATAAATATTGAGGATGAAGTAATGAATGTTGAAGGAACTAATATCACGTTGGATAGTGATGATAACTTATTCAAGAATCTTGAAAACATTGTTGACAATTCTGCTTTTGAAGAGCAGGAGACTACCAAAGGAGAAGAAAAGACAGAAACCATAGTTGTAGAACCTAAAGTGACAGAGAAACTAGAACCTATTCCCACTCAAGAATAAATTAGTCTTACACTTGAGACTGGCAAGAAAACATAGATTGGTTCTATGATTGAGAATTTGGGAAAGGAGGTAGATAATGATGATCATATGGAATTGATCACATCTTTGAACAAGAAAGTAAAGAGTCTTGAAGGATGACTGAAGGAGCTTACTGAGAAATTACAAGGTATTATTACTACGTGGATTGTAGTAGATGACCCTCTGGAGAAAGAAAAGAAAGTAATGAATACTTTTGATAATGACTTTACAAATCTATCTGATATAGCAAAGATGAAAGATCAAGCAGCTTATGAGGCCAAAACACTTTTGGACATTAGTCAAAATATCAGGAATGATATCAATAACCTTGATATCTATATAAAGGACTTGAGAAAGAATTTGGAAAGAGGAAAATCCTTGTACATTCAGTGTACAAAATCAGAGAACTTGGTAGCAGAGGAAGTTCAGAAGATGAAGGAAGCAGAAATTTAGAATGAGACAAACCTTCTTTCGATCCCCAATGTGAAGGTATTTGATATTGAGAAAAAAATTTGAAAGATCTATGATGAAATGAGAGTTTTGAAAGATGACAAGGACATGAAGCTGAAGAGATTCACTCTTTTAATAGAGCACATTTCTCTAAACTTGAGCACTATTGAAGGGCAACTGGAAGAATGTCTTTCAGCCAAGACATCTTTTCAGAAGTTTAGTTATGAAAATCTCCAAGCATGTGAGATTGCATCTTATGGATTGTGCGCACTACTCAATGTGGTAGATTCAATTAAGAAATCATGGGAGAAAGAGTTAGAGGCTATGAAGATCAATTTTGCAAATTGTGTTGCAAGCCTACCAGCTTTGCAATATTGAAGTAAGGTATAACTTTTTGTAAACATAGTTTTGTAACCCTCACCTTTTTTTTGTCATTGTTGTCAAAGGGGGAGAGATATATAGCATAAAATTGATAAGCATACATAATCTTAGGGGGAGTATGGTATATAGAGAGGATTAATGAATTCATAAGAACAGTACACATATATTTTGTATTATGGCCACAATTTTGAGATTTTGAAGTTGTAAGACTTAGCCAATTTTCTCATATGTTGCCACCAATGACAAAGGGGGTGATTGTTGGCAATTTGGCTGAGTTGGTTACATAGATTTTGTCATTATGGAAACATATGATCTACATGAAGATCACACAAGTCAGAGAGCTAGTATGTCAGAGCACAATATAAATTGTCTCAGTATGAGACAGTGTGTTTTTACCAGTGAACCTGATGACAGTTTTTGTTTGTGATGTTGATTGGAGTAAATTCAATGCTTGTGCACTTGAAAATAGACTCTATGGTGACTATTGAAGACTCACCAAAGAGTGCAAGTCAGTATGACATGTACAAAAGAAGTTATGACAATTTTACTTAAGACAGTGTCAAGCCGACAAGATAGAATATGAAGACAGAATAGATAAAGAGTTAAGGAATTATTTTGTTTATCAAAATAATGACTTAACAATATAAAGGGATGACATCCTAGATGTTAACCCTTGGACAAAGATATTTTGTAATGTGATAGCCAACTGGAAAGTTATTAATCTTAATAACTTGTATAAAGATATGTAAAGATGTAATTGTAAAAAAGGAAGTAACGAACATATGTAATAGTGATAGTGAAAGAGAAACGAAGAGATATTAATGCAAGAAGTATAAGGTTATGTAACTTGACCTACTTTTGTAATCAGTAAATATTGTATATTACTTGTTTGGGCAGTCGGCTCATCTAGTAATCACATTTTGTACTGCTAACTCCTAACAGGGTTGAGGCTTCTACCAAGGCCTATAGTCCCTTAATCAGGACTGAGACACTATATGCATGTAATAGACTCCTAAGAGGGTCAACATCCTTAACATGATACTTTTGATTAGTGGATCTTTGTGGGTACCATCCCCACCAGAGTTTTCCCTTGGCCAGGGTTTCCTCGAGAACAAATAATGTGTTATGAGTTCTTTAGTTTTATTGCTATGCATGTTGTTTAGCTTCTTATGTTATGCATGTGTTAAGATAATCTGTTATATCCATAATTGGGAAAAAGTTAAAGTTTGTAGAATACTGATTCACCCCCCCCTCTCAGTATTCCCTATTTCTAACAATTGTTTGGCCCCTCTTGGCTCTACCCTTGCGTCAAGTTGTATCAGAGCAAGGTTAGATCTTGATCTAGGTTTGTGGATCTAGGTTTGTAGGTTCCTCTTGAGAAGGCCTAGTTGATTGTTGTGGGGTAGCAGATTATTATCTGACCTGCAATTACAAAGGATTGTCAAGATGGTTTGTGGGAGGTGAGATGAAAATCTAGGATTGGAAGATATGCTAAGGAAGATTATTGCTAGATTAGAAGCTATTGAAATAGCCTAGAGAAGAGGCAGACATCTTGAAGATGTTAGTGATGATGAAATTGAGGAAGAACAGGAAAATGCAAAACTTGCACCTATTATGGATCAAGGTGAAGAAAGATTTTTGAAGGATTTGACAAGTCTGAAGTCTACACCACATTTCAATCCCCCTGAGTATGGTGGAAAATTGGATTCTGATGAATTGGTGGACTGGATCACTAAGATGGAAAAGTATTTTGAGTATGAAAACATTCCTGAAGACAAGAAAGTGAAGATTGCAAGCACAAAGTTGAAAAGTCATGCACCCTTATGGTGGGAACATCTACAATTGGATAGGAAGAGGAAAGGCAAAGACAAAATCAAGGTATGGAATAAAATGGTGAATAAATTGAAAGGAAAGTTCTTACCTTGTGATTATCAGATTAACCTAGTTCAGAGAATGCAAAGTTTAAGGCAAAAAGATAGCTCGGTAAAAGAGTATACTGAGGAATTCTATAGATTAGATATTAGATCTGGACATGATGAAGATGATGTGGAAAGAATTGGTAGATACCTGAATGGTTTGAGAGTTTCCATCCAAGAGGAAATTAGTTTGGTCAAGTTGGAGAACATTGAAGAGGCTTATCAATTTTCATTGAAGGCCAAGGAGAAATTGAACAAGAGACATGAGCAAAGACAAAGAGGTCAAGGTGGTAGATTCCCTAGAGGAAGAGGTAGATCTAATGGTGAAAATGGTAGATCTAAAGTAGAAAAGACAAATCTAGACAAAGGCAAGACCGAGTGGAAAGGTGAAAGTTCATCTAGAGGAAGAGGCAATAAATACCGAGGTGGTTATAGAAGAGGAAGTTTCTGAGGAACTTGTTACAATTGTGGAGAAGAAGGACATAGATATTTTGAATGTACACATGCTAGTAAGAAGGCTGGTAACATTAGAAATGCTTTGGTGCAAGAAGAGTCACCGAATGAACCTAAGAAAGAAAATAACTTGATGGTAAGGAGAGCACTGTGGAATGAAAGAAAAAAGGAAGATACGGTAAGGAAAATTTTGTTCAAGACCAGATGTAGAGTTTCTGACAAAGTTTGGAAGGTAATCATTGACAGTGGTAGCTCGGAGAACCTAACATCTGAAGAGATGGTCACAAAGTTGCAGTTGGAAAGGTTGGTACATCCGAACCCCTATCAGATTTCATGGATCAAAGATGAGCATACACTCCTGGTAAGTGAACAATGTTACGTGAATTTGAAGATTGGAAATTACTATGATAAGGTGTTATGTGATATCATGCCTATGGATTGTTGTCATATTTTGTTGGGTAGACCTTGGCAATATGATAGACATGATATGTATGATGGAAGATTGCATAAGTATACTATTATGGCTGATGGAAAGAAACAAATCTTGTTACCTTTGATGGAAGAACCTGTTAGTAATATTTGCACATCTATGAAAGTTTGTTTGATGGAGGGAAGAAAGTTTGTTAACTCTTTGAAGAATAATGATGTATGTTTTGTTGTGATTCTTAAAAAACCGAGTAAGAAAATAGAGGATAATGTCCCTGAGGAGATTGATAAGTTACTCACCGAGTACAGTGATATCATTTCTGATAATGTACCTGATGGTTTGCCACCGAAAAGAAGCATTGATCATTGTATGGATCTAATCCCTAGAGCTAGTTTATCGAATAAGGCACCTCATCGGTTGACACCTACTGAGAATCAGGAATTGAACCGACAGATTCAAGAGTTCCTAGAGAAAGGTTTGATCAGAGAAAGTTTGAGTCTTTATGTAATACCTGTTGTATTGGCACCAAAAAAGAATGGAGAATGGAGAATGTGTACTGATTCTAGAGCAATCAATAAAATAATAGTGAAGTATAGGTTTCCTATACCGAGAATGGATGACATAATGGACAGTTTGACTAGAGCAAAGTATTTCACCAAAATTGATTTGAAAAGTGGATATCATCAGATCAGAATTAGAGAAGGTGATGAATGGAAGACTGTTTTCAAGACAAAAGAAGGTTTGTATGAGTGGTTGGTTATGCCTTTTGGTTTAACAAATGCACCAAGTACTTTTATGAGGCTGATGAATGAAGTTTTGAAGAAATTCTTGGGTAAGTTTGTGATTGTATATCTTGACGAAATTCTGATATTTAGTAAGACTAGAGAAGAACATTTGTTGCATGTTAGAAAATTTTTGCAAAGATCAAAAGAGGAAAAGTTGTTGATAAATCTGAAAAAGTGTTCATTCATGAAAGAGGAGATTGTGTATTTGGGATTTGTGATCTCAGCTGATGGTTTGAAGAAGGATCCTATAAAGGTTGAAGCTATTTTGAATTGGCCTACACTTGTGAATGCTAGTGAGGTAAGATCATTTCATGGTTTGGCAAGTTTTTACCGAAAGTTCATAAGAAATTTCAATTCAATTTGTAATGCTATGACTGAAACTATGAGAGGAGATAAAAGGGAATTCAAATGGACACATGAAGATGACAAAAATTTTGAGACTCTGAAGTAGAAGGTTGCTGAATTACCTATTTTGGCATTACCTAATTTTAGTAAGGTATTTCAAGTGGAATGTGATGCAAGTGGAAGTGCAATTGGAGCTGTGTTGAGTCAAGAAGGTGAACATGTTGCTTTCTTTAGTGAAAAGTTGAATGATGCTAGAAGGAAATATTCTATGTATGATCAATAATTCCATGCTATTGTTCAAGAACTCAAGAAATGGAGACATTATTTGATACTAAGTGATTTTGTGTTGTATACTAATCATAAGGCTTTACAGTATTTGGGTAGTCAGAATAAGTTGAATTAGAGACATATGAAATGGGTTGAGTATTTGCAGAGTTACACATTTGTGATAAAGCATAAGAGTGGAGTCACTAACTGAGTTGTTGATGCATTGAGTATAAGAAGATCTTTGATGACCGAGATGAAAATTGAAGTTCTTGGTTTTGATGAGATGAGAGATTATTATGAGTTTGACCCTGATTTTTCTGAGCCATGGAGAAAGTCCAGAGCACCTATTCAAGATCAACAAGATACTAAATGGGATCAATATTTTATTCAGGAAGGTATGTTGTTTAAAGGTATTCAGTTGTGTATACCAAGAGGAGTAATGAGAACTAATTTGATAAAGGAGAAACATAGTAGTGGTTTGGCTAGACATTTTGGTATTGATAAAACATGGAATTTGCTTAAGGAGAAGTACTACTAGCCGCAGTTGTATAAAGATGTTCATAAATTTGTGAAAAGTTGTGGAATTTGTCAAGTTGCAAAAGGAGTAAGTTAGAATATTGGATTGTATGTACCGATTGTTGTACCTGAGAAACCTTGGATTGACATTAGTATGGATTTTGTTCTTGTCTTACCAAAGACAGTAAGAGGTAATGACTCAATATTTGTTGTTGTAGATAGATTTTCTAAGATGAAACATTTTATACCTTGTAGAAAAACATCAAATGCAGTACATGTAGCAGATCTTTTCTTATAGGAAATTGTCAGATTGCATGGATTACCGAGGAGTATTATCTCTGACCGAGACAGTAAATTTGTTGGATACTTTTGGAAAACCCTTTGGAAGAAATTTGGCACTGAGTTGAAATATAGTTCTACATTTCACCCAAAAACTGATGGACAGACTAAAGTTGTGAACATAAGTTTGGGAAATCTTTTGAGATGTTTAGTTGGAGACACATCGAGTAATTGGGATTCTGCGTTGGCACAAGTAGAGTTTGCATACAATAATTCAGTGAATAGGAGTACTAGAAAGACACCATTTGAGATTGTGAATGGTACATAGCTGAGAGGTATATTTGATTTGAGATACATTGCTGATGAAAGTAAGAGAAGTGCTGAAGGAGTAAAATTTACTGAGTACATGAAGACATTGCATGAAGATGTGAAGCTGAAGCTAGAAGAGAGTAATCAAAAATAAAAAGACAGAGCTGATAGATCAAGGAGACACAAGAATTTTGATGTTGGTGATGAAGTGATGGTTCATTTGAAGAAAGGTTGATTTCCTGTTGGAACATATGGGAAGCTGAAAATGAAGAAGTTTGGGCCTTGCAAGATTTTGAGAAAATTTGACAATGGAAATGCATATGAGATTGAGTTACCTAATGACATGGACATATCACCGATTTTCAACATTGTTGATTTGTATGAGTATCATGAACCTGATGAAGAAGTGACAGTGCTGATAGAGTATCCTAAGAAGCAAAATGAAGAAGTTGAGCAAATCTTGAAGCAAAGAGTTGGCAAAAGTACAAGAGGAAAACAATATATGGAATATCTGGTAAAATGGAAGAATAGACTAATGGAAAATAGTTCATGGATTTCATAGTCTGAGTTGAATGTAGCTTAGATCATACCTACCAAATGATTCAGAGACTCATTTCAAAATAACCCTAGATGTCTGATGCAGGACCATCTTGGGTCCTTGGCAATCATGTGTCACCAAAAACATTTTGGAGTTTGTCTGTGTTTCTCAATTCCTTCTTTGACCAAGTTGGTCAGTATTTGGTCAGTATTTGGTCAGTTTCCTTTGGTTACTGAGTGTGGTCGGTTATCTCTTGGGTGGTCAGTTGTTTCACTGATGCTCAAAAATGCTTGTCTGTTGCTTGGTCATCCTTGCTTACCGAGTAGTTTCTTTTGAGTTCCTGTTGAGCTGACTTGTGCATTTATTATGGGTCATAGATTTAATAATGGAATCCATCATTGGGAAGTGTGTGGTCTCAGATCTAACCATTCCTTTTGTTGATTATTGATCTGAAGGCTGACTGAGTTCGGTAGACTCTTGTATAAATGTAGTTGTTTGGTTGTAGTTTAGGGGGCAGTGGAGTTAGAAGATAGAAGATAGTAAGAATAGAGATTGTTGGTAGATCCTCACATGTTTGAGGACTCCCATAATTCATTGTAATATCTGGCCCTAACTGGGAAGGCCTTACAGCCTGGCATGTATGATTCTATTTGATGAAAGTTAATGAAAGACCCTGCATTCTCTCTCTCTCACTCTTGTGTGTTGTTGTTTTCGCATGTTGTTGATCTGGCTAGATCATTAGGGTGTGCCTTTGTTTGGCCCCTCTTGGCCCTACCCTTGCATCATGTTAACACAAAAAAAAATTACAAAATAGAAACAATGGCATGTTTACAACAAAGAAATAGAATGATAATAATATGTTGAAAATTCTATTTTGTTTAATACACGCCAAAGGACCAGTAGGGGAGAGAGAGAGAGAGAGAGAGAGAGAGAAATGACAAGGATATTGATGCTCTGCTTAGCTGTTACCAATATTTTTGTCAGTGATGCTAAGGTAATGGCTAAGTGGAGCATCAATATCCTCATCATTCCCCTCTCTCTCTCTCTCAAAAAGAGAGAGAGAGAGAGAGAGAGAGAGAGAGAGATAAATGATGAGGATATTGTTGCTCTGCTTAGCCATTACCAATATTTGTGTCAATGATGCTAAGGTAATGGCTAAGCGGAGCATCAATATCCTTGTCATTCCTCTCTCTCTCTCTCTCTCTCTCTCTCTCTCTCTCTCTCTCTCTCTCCTACTCCTATGCTAGGTCTAACTTATATAATCAAATGTTGATCCAAACACTCTCAATTATTTAATTAGTCTATATTTATATAAAAGGATTATATCTTTATGTAGTAATGAATTAAATAAGATTGTGGCAGCTTTTGCAAACTAGATTTGGTTTGCATGTTTGCAGCGTGGAAGCAGTTTTGGGGATGCTGCTGGTGCTACGGATAGAGTCTTTAACCAGTTGTTGACGGAAATGGATGGTATGAAAGCCAAGAAATATTTTTCATTATTGGTGCTACAAACAAACCTGATATCATCGATCCTACATTGGTAAGGCCTAGCCAACTTGACCCTAGTTTATTTATATTCCCTTACTCGATGAGTCCTCACATTATCAAATTTTAAAGTCTTGCTTGAGAAAATCACCCATCTCAAAGCATGTGGACCTAATGGCACTGGCCTATTATACCCAAGGATTTAGTGGAGCCAATATTATAGAGATTTGTCAGGGGTCTTGCATGTACACTATTAGAGAAGATATTGAGAAGGTGAGTTTCAATTGTGGTAGCTTTTGCAAACTAGATTTGGTTTGCATGTTTGCAACGTGGAAGCAGTGTTGGGGATGCTAGTGGTGCTGCGGATAGAGTCCTTAACTAGTTGTTGACAGAAATGGATGGTATGACAACCAAGAAAATAGTTTTCATTATTGGTGCTACAAATAAACCTGATATCATCGATCTTGCATTGCTAAGGCCTGGCCAACTTGACCAGTTGATTTATATTCCCTTACCTGATGAGTCCTCACATTATCAAATTTTCAAGTCTTTCTTGAGAAAATCACTCATTTCAAAGGATGCAGACCTAATGGCACTGGCCCGTTATACCCAAGGATTCAGTGGAGCCGATATTACAGAGATTTGTTAGTGGGCTTGTAAGCATGCTATTAGAGAAAATATTGAGAAGGTGAGTTTCAATTGTGGTGGCTTTCTCAAACTAGATTTGGTTTGCATGTTTGCAGCGTGGAAGCAGTGTTGGGGATGCTGGTGGTGCTGCGGATAGAGTTCTTAACCAGTTCTTGATAGAAATGGATGGTATGATAGCCAAGAAAATAGTTTTCATTATTGGTGCTACAAACAGACCCAATATCATCGATCTTGCATTTCTAAGGCCTCGCTGACTTGACCAGTTGATTTATATTCCCTTACCTAATGAGTCCTCACGTTATCAAATTTTCAAGTCTTGCTTGATAAAATCACCCATCTCAAAGGATGTGGACCTAATGGCACTGGCCCGTTATACCCAAGCATTCAATGGAGCTGATATTATAGAGATTTGTCAACAGGCTTGCAAGTATGCTATTAGAGAAAATATTGAGAAGGTGAGTTTCAATTGTGGCGGCTTTTGCAAACTAGATTTGGTTTGCATGTTTGCAGCGGGGAAGCAGTGTTGGGGATGCTGGTGGTGCTGCAGACAGAGTCCTTAACCAGTTGTTGATGGAAATGGATGGTATGACAACCAAGAAAATAGTTTTCATTTTTGGTGCTACAAATAGACCCGATATCATCGATCTTTCATTACTAAGGCCTCCCCGACTTGACCAGTTGATTTATATTCCCTTACCTGATGAGTCCTCATGTTATCAAATTTTCAAGTCTTGCTTGAGAAAATCATCCATCTCAAAGGATGTGGACCTAATGGAACTGGCCCCTTATACCCAAGGATTCAGTGGAGCTGATATTACAGAGATTTGTTAGCGGGCTTGCAAGTATACTATTAGAGAAAGTATTGAGAAGTTGAATTTCAATTGTGGCAGCTTTTGCAAACTAGATTTGGTTATGAATTTATTAATGCTTTTATTTGAACTAGTGTGTTAGAATTTTACATTTTTTGATTCAATTTTCCTCAACTTGTTTCTTAGTATTTCAATTTGTCATGTTCTCTTTCCTTTGCACTTTTATAGGATATTGAACATGAAAGAAAAAGAAGTGAGAACCCTGAGGCAATGGATGAGGATGATAGTGATGAGGTAGCTGAAATAAAGGTTGCTCATTTTGAGGAGTCGATGAAATATACTCGAAGAAGTGTCAGTGATGCTAATATTCAGAAGTATCAATCCTTTGCACAAACACTACAACAATCTTGAGGCTTTGGTTCTGAATTTTGATTTCCAGATAGACCTATTGGTGCTTCAGATGTATTTGCTACAACAGATAATAAAGATGATGATGACTTATACAGGTTGCACATCCACATCCATATTTGATATAAAATTCATTATTATAAAGTCTTGTTATGGAAATCTATTTTATATTAGTCTATATTAAATCTTGTTATAGAATTCATTTTATATTAATCCTTAGAATTAGCTATAAAATCTTCTTCTTTCTTTCTAAATTCATGAATGATTCTATTTTTCTGCTGTAAATAGCATACATAACAGATAAACATGAAATCAGCAACAAATATCTACCTCTAAATACAACTCCAAATGAATGAATAAAAGAAGAAAATGATAATGCTGATTGGGTATGGAGTAAATAGAAATGATTTATTTTTAAGGGATAATGAATAAAAGAAGAAAATCATAATACTAATAAGGCTGTGAACTATTAAAGAATAGCAGCGATTTATTTTTAAGGGATTGTGTTTCATTGTGGAGGTCATGTTTTGACCAAGGCTGCATTTTCAACAAAGGAGGCTCAAGTCACCCTTTTTCATTCTTCACGTTGCAAATTGGGAGTTGGCTACCTTCAACCAACTCCTAACGTGACCACTTAGCTGTGTGCATTTCATGTATGGTGAAGATTTGACATCCCAAGGACATGTGCGGTTACTGTTGGATAGCTGGTTAAGTTTTCAAAAATTTGAGAAATGTTATTGTTATGGAAGCAACTAACTGACCAAATAGTATTGATCCAGCACTCAAAAGGTTTGGAAGGTTTGGGGTTCTAGATGAAGTAGGAAGTTTGGAAGTGCTTCACATCCATACAAAGAATATGAATCTCTCTGATGATGTACATATATTGGGGCCTTATTTTTTGTACTTATATATCTAATGTTAAACAGTTCTTAGATTTTGAAAGCATTTATTAATCAAGTGCAATAACATGATCAAGAGATGGTTTAATCATTAAGAGTCACAACTACCAAGAAATAGAGCATCATGATTACATATAGAGAAGCCATCAAAAGTGCACTATAAATGAACAAAAAAAACTAGAGGATAAAAGAGATGTTACGGGTTTGCATCACACATGCTTAAGGAAAAATTTCCTAATACAACTGAAGAAAGTAATTAATATGGAAATTGAATCAAATGTAAGAAACATAGGGCATTAATTTTCAAAGACAATAAAAATTTAAAAGAATTAGAAAAATACAGTGTACAAGCAATGATAGTGCGCCATGGGAACTCACAATAAGTATGAACCCATAGAGGATTTTCATTATTTCCTAAAAGAAGATCATTTTCAGAGTGAGATTTAGCTACATAGAGGTGAAGCCATGACATACAAAAGGTAAGAGAACCTCAAAATTTTTGACATATAATGCTATCATGTCAAAAGGACAACAAAGTGTAGTTTTTAGAACAATGGAACAACCATCTCTCTTAAAAGGAACAACCATCATGTTATAGAGTTATTGAATATGGCCATTATTATGAGATCATAGGGAAAAACATATCTATCTACTATTAATGAACAATTTCTTCTATAGAGGCAATTTTGAATTATATGCTCATGTGAAAAGGAAATGTCACTCAATTTGAAGTCCTAATAGAATAAATACAATAAGAAGACATTGACATATCATGCCTTAAATCGGAACCAATCACAATAAGAAGATGGAACAACCACAAGGTACAAGCATGTGCAAGTCATTGTAATCATTGGAGATATGTTAAAGGTTAAGTACAATAGTAGAGCACAACCATGATACAATTAATGAAAGTGCCATAAAACACCATGATATTTATAATAAATCATAGAGAAAAGAGACAGTGACACAAATGATTTGTATTTTAGTGCCACCAAATACTTTTGAAATAGTCATCCATGTATTAAAGTATTCCAAAGTATAGGATAACAAGCTACTTCAATACATAGCTGCAGTGATCAAAATAGTATTTTACAATATCATGAAGTAAACAAATGCAATGTTTCAAAATAAGGCAAACTAAAACAACAAATGACAAGCATTGTCATCAAACACAACATAAAAGGCATCTTTGACATTGAGCCCTCAAAGAAAAGGTTTGATGTTTTCATGTTTTGAAAGTTAACAAGGTTTATATTTTCATCATGAATACATGAAAACAAGCACAAAGGATCACAATAAGTAATCTCTAATATAAAGAAACACAATGAGTAATCTCTAATATAAAGAAACACAATAAGTAATCTCTAATATAAAGAAACACAATTTGAAGCTCGACTCTTCAGGACTCTTACCTTCACATACCTACTGTACATTGGCTCCCCTAAAACATTCATCCACCTTTAGGAAGTTCCTACGGTTAGATTTCATGGGGAAGCCATAGAAATTCAAACTACTCTAAACTGGACAATAGACTCCCTTGTTACTAAACTAATTAGTAATTATGCCACTAATATACCTCTACAGTACTTGCACAAAGAATGAAAAAGTCTTGAATCTAACCTACTAACATAGATCTAATGTTGTTTAGAAGTGTTCAATCCATCTAAAGGCACTGTCACATAAAAATTCTTGAATATGTCTTCAAACCAGAATTGTAGAGCTTCCTTACATTCACACTACTTTGAGAAATGAGCCATAAGGTATCATAAGATACTACTATAGGTTTTGGGTTGGACCAAGCACCAATGTCTACTATTATGAAGTATCTTCTAACAAACAGTCATATGGCACACTTGATGAATGAAGCATTGTCTATGGAACCCAAAAGAATCAGTGCATGAGAAAAGAGGAACTCCTATCAAATCTCCTCTCCATCAACACTTTGTTCATAATCAGCCTAGTAGCCTCAAGGCTATTAGATAGAAGAAACTCTATAACAGCTGAAACTAACAGTAGGAACCAATCATTGTTCATCATGTTCCTTTCATACTTTCTGTAATACAGTCTAAAGAAAAATTCTCTATCTATTCTTATTCATGAATTTGAAAGAGGTAGATGTTCTAAATAAAATATTAGGAAGATATTTGTTTCAGTAGTTTGAGTTTTTATATGGAACCCAGATTCTTCATTCATTACCATGGGAGATTTTCTAACAGAGGATAGAATAGATGGATTATTATCTCTTATATTTTTTTCTAATGGGACATGTAAAGTGAAATCTTAAAATGCAATCAAAATTGTCCCCTGTGACAGGACTGGTCACCAGTCAATTCTGGCATGGTTTGGGCCTTTGTATTTAAACTTCCCAAAGGGCTCATTAAGACTGTCACCTTGACTTAATTTAAATTCTTGGATAGAGTATCCCTCAAAGGTATAGGTCTTGGGTCCTATTCAAACTCCCAATATTCATAAAACTCCTCCAAAAGCCAAGAGGCCTGATACTTGGTTTTTGTACAGTAGGTGCATCTTAGGCTTTGTTCTTTTCCAAACCAATGATGGATTCTTTTAGTGGTGAGTGATTCAAGCCTAAATCCATGATTTTAGGTTCTCATGTAAAGCCAAACAAAACTTATGGGGTCAAGTTCCTTCTAGCTATTCCTCTCTACCGGTCACATAGGGATGCCCGGTTAGGTTTTCAATAATAACTCTCTACAAACAAAACCATCCAATCCAAGACCACATTCAATTGAAAATAGACTCACATACCTCTCGTTCAAGCCTAGACTTGAAATTTCTCCATGGTTGAAATGATAGATATGGGCCACGAAAGTTGATAGCCCTAGTTCTACGCCCAAACCTGCCTGAAATCGACTGTCAGTCGATTTCTTCCAGATTTCTCAACCAATGAATCTCATACTAGTTACAAAAGGAAGATATGAGGACCAAAAATTTTCCTATGGTGTTCAATCAGTCATTCCAATCCACACGGGTACAGGAAAATTCAAACACCACTAAAAAAAATGTTAAAATACAATTTTCTTCAATTTCATTTTGCAATATTTCTTAAATCTGTTACAACCAACCTCTGCAAAGTTCTTTCTAGATATTCCTCTCTACCTGTCATAGGCAACCCTCACTCGTAGGTGGTCCTCCTTCATGCGTTGCAAGCTTATCTAATAATGAAATGAGGTTTGAAATCTTTTTTTTTTAAGTTATGCTCGTGTTGGTCAAAATTTCAGCCTACACGGTATTTGTCGAACTTTCGACCAACACGGGCATGGATTTAAAAAAAACAAAAGTTTTCCTTCTATAATCCGACCAACCTAAACCTTTTTATTTGATGGTCAAAAATTTTGGTAGAAAAACTAGGTCAAATGTACTAGTGATTCATTTTTATCACTTTCTATTTGGTTAATCAAATAATCTTGCATTCTAGGTGGAGGTCTCTGGATTGATGAATGATGTTGTGGTACATTTTGTTCATTAATCTCTTCATTAACTTGCTCATGAGGAGATGGTGAAGGTTTTGGTTGAGGGGGATTATTCTTCCTGGAAATTAAAATAAAATTTATTTTAAAACCCTAATTACACTTAAATTTTAATGAAAGAGGCTTTGAAAACATAATTTGATTTCAAACCCAAATTAAACTTAAATTTCAATACAAAAGAGAGGCATTGGCTGTAAATTTACTTACTTCTTCCACTTGTGTGACCTCTTCTACATGGTGGAGACATTTTTTATGCAATCTAATGAACCCATGAAGTAAAATGTGCTCCAACAATGGCGTGCGTTGTTTTGTAGCTCAAAACCCTCATTTCTCGCAGTTGAAATGAGAAATGAGGCATTTGAACTTGCTGAAAAATAAATTATATCAACTTTTACGTAGGGTGCACATCCTATGTCTAGCGATTCCCGAGACTTAGGCTTGAGCATTACAAGTCGTGCATCGTATAGGGTGTATTCCCTATTGCTTTTGGGGGACCAAAAACTAATTGACATCTTTTTGGTCCCCCATCTTTGTGCACTTACCCAACAACATATACCAAAAAATATACATACTAAATCTATTATGCATGCATAACCACAACCTTGGTGTCTGACCGATAGCCATAGACATCCAACTGACACTATCAACAACCAACCGATACCGTCATGCAACCGATATGAAGGTTTTGACATCAATGAAAACAATGCCAACAACATCTCAATATGTTTAACAATGCCACATTGATCTTTGATCATCTGTCGAGTGGAGTTGCATGTGATCTACAACTGATATTAGATCCCAACTTGATTCTCACTTGTTGCAAAATCTAACACTGAGATTAGTTATATTGTATTTGAGGATTCCTCTAAGGCTCCTACTATTGAATAGTAGCAATGTGAGAGATCTATGTCTAAATAGTGAGGAAGGTGGATGTTGTGAAGACCAATGCTGAGGAGATGGAGAAAACCATGATAAGGTTTAGCACTAAAACTATTCACGTGTCCACAACTACTCTTTGTATTATAGTATTTTGAGGTAAATAAGCATAATATCAAATCATTGTGAATGGGAGCAACTATGATAATATGTATAAATTCCTCATTGAAGATTATAGAATCTATTTCCTTAGTACTTGTTATGTTTTATGCCATTTGCTTAATTTGTTATTTTATTTCTAAATCGTTGCTCACCTTTTTTATTATAACTTAAACTTTTAAGAACTAGTTTCTCACCACTCTTGCACTTTTTTTAATCTACCCTACAAACTTCTTTTATATAAATAATAACAAGACCCACATTTCTTACTTTCTTAACAAATATAATTGAAAATATAAAAAATAAATATACTACTTTTTTTATTTCTAACTTATTTTTGTTTATCTTAATCAGTCATAGCCTCATATAATCATTCAATTTCATCTCATACTTACTGTTTCAAACCTCTAACACTTCCATTAAAAAAAGATTTAGTTCAATTTAATTTAGAAACTGAATTATTAGTGTAAGATTTGCTTTGTTTGTATACCCTAACCAGCCTAATTTTAGTAAACAACAAAGTCTCGGAGTTCTCCTAACACAGTTGTTAAGAAAATACTTTGGTGCACCTGAATCTCCAAAAAGACTGGTAGATGAGCAAATAGAGTGACAGCTGAAATTATTGCACTGTACGGTGAGCACGCACTCCAATCTCTATGGAATGTACTTCAAGATCTCTGAATAAATCTGAATCTTACAAGTTTTAGAAATTTGTCAGCGTATGTAATGGCTCCATTTAAACACTCTTGATCTGTAATTTATCATTTTCTCTTTCTATTCTATACTTCCAAATAATAATAGATCAGTAAATACTTTTAAAAATTAAAGACGTTTAGAATTTTTAAGATTTTAAAGATATCTACATTTAAAAGTATTATTGTAAATTTCTGATGATAAATCATAAAATATAATGTATGATATAATTTTAAAATCTTAAAACAATAGAATCTAAAAGCTTTTAATATGGACTATGAAAACTTTATTAACTACATTTTCAATCTTTAAAATAGAATAAAATTGAAATGTGAGTTGAATTTTGGGAAGCTCCAATGCTTTATCTCTGTGAGTACCACCTAGATGCAATGAATGCTAAGTGTTCCATTAATTCTCATGAGAGATAGATTCTTGTGAGCCACAGATATAGCAAGGGAATAGTTAGTGTGGGGAGGAACAATTATTGTTGACATATTATTCAGAAATAGAACGGAGCGAAGGTTTAAATAGTAGCACTGGACCTTACTGATTAAGCCCCCTACCATCTATAGGGAAGATCATTCAGAAGATCAAGAACTATTAAGGAATGCTTGTTTTCTTCTGTTTCCTCCCGCAGTCCCACTACTCATGAAACATAAATCGATAAATTTGATTAAAAATTAGAGAGTTGAATCCTCATAACAATATGAGAATGTGAATTAAAATTATGTTAATGATTAACTTAAGACAAAAAGTTGGATGTTCGGTTGTCATTTTGCAATGCATGGATTTATGAAAGAGAGATAACGTTGTTGAGGAGAACACGTTGAATAATGTAGTCTGTCGATTCTACTGTCTCATTTTGACCATCTTTCTAAGTTGTACGCAACTTAACAATTCACTGAATTTCTCCTCAACTCTTTCTATGTCTCCATTTGATGTTTTCCATGCACACAAATCTTTTATATATAGCAGTTGAAACTTTCTAGTTTTTGTCTTCGTCCATACTTTTGGAATCTTCTATTACAGTGACGGAATGAATCTCTGGTTGATAATCTTCTCTTGGCTTGCATGACAGACTGACAATAATGCTTCTCGCTTGCGTACTTGTTTTGTATCCGCTTGGCTTTTCTTTCCAATGTATTGCTTGGAATGCCTCCTTGTGTTTTGTTTCTATCCCAAGTGTTTGCTTGATAGTTTTGAAATGCTTGTGATTTGATAGATGTAAATACGAGGGCTACTGCTGTGGCGTAAGCTCCGTGCCAAATGAGTCAAACTCAATTAACTTTCAGTTCAGCGCGTCTCATGGCAGTACTAACATCAGTGAATAGACACATGCCTACAAGCTTGTGAAGGTTTTAATGGTGTTTGGCTTTCCCATTTCTATTTATAAGAGAATAATAGTACACATTCAAACATAAATAAATGTATCCTTATCGATTTGAAAGTATATAGGCTTGACAATTCACAAATATCTATTTAAGTTTGTTATCTCATCTCAAAAAAATCAAATAAATTTAAGTCTCGATTTCCTTCCCTTTTTATTTAAGTGGGCTAAAATCAATTACATTGATAATCCCTTGTTTGCACTTTCATATCTTTATTAATCCTTTCAAATAGTATGCATCCTTTAAAAGTGTACATTAGCATGGTCTTTTGTATTCAAGGCATGAGTCTCACTACATTCAAATCATGTGCATCCTTCAATAGTGTACATAAGCATGGTTTTTTGTACACAAGGTCTGAGTCTTAGTACATTTGATGTGGGTCTATGATTTGCTCATACTCCAACATACTCTTTTAGTCCCGTCCATTCATTTCTTCTAAGTGAATCCTTAATCATTGACTTCTCTTTAATTATGGACTCCTATCTATCTACAGACCACTAGGAGACACTTGTGTTCTCCTTATCCTCCCAAGTATCTCAAATTATAAGATTCGTTGATACTTTAAACCAATTCTATTGATCTGATCGCTCATCCTAAAAGTTAAAAATTATCCTCAACAAAAGTTATTTGACATCATGACTCCTAGTGTAATGTTAAATTACTTGTAAGCAGCTCTCGCATATCATCCTGAAGTATAACAACTATAGCTTGGTACATCAAACGGTTGGTATTGGTGGGATTATTGCATTCATATATGAATGCTAATCCTTAGGCTTAGTTAGAGTGTTGTATATGATGTGAATAAGATGGGTCAACTTACTTTTAACTTCTTATTATATAGTTTTACTTTATGCATATATATTTGTCACATTAAAAATTCAAATATTTTTCATGTGTTTGTGCATTTTTCTACATGCAAATTTCATATTAATGTATCCACTCTAGGTTTCAATGGATTTGCATTTACATAAATTGTATTTGTACAACTTGTAGTGCTTATATAAGACATGGGGGTTTAAGGACCTTAGCCTCATCAAGACCCCTAATATATTAAATTGACTCCTAATAATTGATTGAATAGATTCTTATTTATTTGATTGATTATTTAATTTTACCTTATTATTAATTAGAAAATATTTATATAAGTAATTCATCACTATTCATCTAATCATTGTTCCTAGCTTAATAATTACTTATCTTCTTATGTAGTCCAACCTTGAATAAATTCAAATATCTAATTGAGTTCACTATCTCCATCTAAAAAATTAAGTAATTTTAACCACAAATTTTCTCTGCTTTTAATTAAGTAGTCCAAAATCAATTAGCTTGATAATTCCCCACTTTATTAAATATAACTTTTATTAATCTTCAACAATCATATACATCCTCCAAAAGGGTGCATAAGCATGGGATTTCATACAAAAGGTATGTGTCTTTATATGTGTGACGTAGGTCTCGGTATATGTCACATGGGTCAAAGATTTGCCTACATCACAAGCACTTAAATGTTCTCTTTTAATCTTGCCCATGTATTTATTCCATCATTAAATTCTCTTTGGTCATGTACCCCTTTCAATCTATCAACCATTTGGAAACACTTGTCCTCTCCTTATCCTCCCAAATCTCTAACGTTATGAGTCATTAATACTTTAATCAATCCTATTCATCTAACCCCATATCCAAAAAGTTAAACATTAGTTCCAACCAAGTAATTTATATATTGAATTTTAATTTAATGCAAGTTACTAGTAAGGAGTGTTGAACATAGTATTGGCATTGATCATGTCAAAGGTGTAAAAGGTGATATTATTGGTGTCATTGAGATTTCAAGTTATGTCATAGTAATTCAGAATAGTGAAGGAAAAATTCTAGTTGTGTTGGATATATATTTTAATGTTATCATTATTCTTTGGTTCTAGTTGCTCTTGATTGTCTAATGTATTTGTGAAGGTTTGAGAGTGTCTATGGTTGCTTTTTGAGGTTTATTTCTTAGAGACAACATGTGCATCTAGTTACATTATCATGGTTTTTGGTACCACATTCTACCATAGTGAAGTATTATGACTTACAATTTACAAGATAAGTAAGGCAATACATAAAGTCAAATATTCCAAAGATTTGGAGTAATCGGTCAAGCGAGTAGAAAATTAGAAGTCATCGAGTGGTCAATATGTTAACTTATTGATTGTGCAAAGGTTCATATTTGATGCATCAGAGTCTAGTAATTTGCATTAGCCAGATGAAGCATGTGAAGTTATTTTAGGGCCAATTTAGTTTAGTTTGGATAATGCATAGTATAATCTCACTCCTAGTCTCATGTGTTGGCTTTATTGTTCCAACTACACTTTTGATTTAAATGATATATTTGTGGATAACCTATTGGTACTATATTAAATATGTCATAGAGTAACATGAAGATGTAATTAATATATTAGAGCCTATATATAATTTACATAAGTTCCATTCCAATGTGTGAGTAAGTTGGTCCTCTAAAGATTCTCTGTCTCACAATTTTGGGTTCTCCCTTAAGCATGTAAAACCCCCAACTTTGGGGGCTTGGCTCCATTGCTTGATCAAACCTCTACTGTGAACAAGCTTTATAGAGCATATAACTTGAAAAATACAATTATATAGTGGTAGTTGGCTCAACTGAATATGATGAAGGCCAAGATCATCAAATTGGAGGCTCTAGCTAAGGCTAGTGCTAAGGATGTACATACTAGCCTTTGGAGGTTGTAGATGATACGATGTGGGCCTATATGAAATGGTTGGCCTAGAAGTTTGATAAGTGGGCTCTTCTAGAGGAAGATGTTAATTCAATTAAAGCTAATGTGGCTTCTTAGGAGGAAAGATATAATCTAGAGATGACCATTATTGACTCACAAGATAAGTAGAATAGAATGATGAAAAATATGGAAGGCATTATTGCATTCAATAGGATATGGTCAAAAAGATGGAAGTCTCTATGATAATGTTGTAGTGCAAATTAGAGAGGAAGAATGTTAAGTGCAAGAGAGATGAGGTGGTAGAGGATGATGTTGGTTTGTCTAGGTCTTCTAAAAAAATTAAACTTTAATAGTACCCCAGATTCTACTCCCTCCTAGGAAGTCGCTATTAACAGGGAGTTGTACTTCAAGGTTAAGCTTGATATGCTCAATAGGGAGTGGCGGGTCGTGAAGGGTCTGAGTCTTTTTAGAAACTAGTAGATTATTTCATGGTGTTCTTTGGTCTTCTCCCAACCTCAATTCATTTTTGTTTGGTTTCTAATCTTTGGTCTTTTGGTCATTTTTTTTATAGACTCATAGATCACGAGTTCCCTCTCTTCAGCTTGATGACTTATACATTTAAAAGAGTTCAGACCCTAACCTAATTTATCTAATTTGAGCATATATTTTCTTATCAAACTTTCAAATATTCATAAACATGTGTACACAAATCAATATACCCGACTTTCAAATCTCTAAATTTATTTAATTATTATTACTCTTTGATTTCTTTATTGTAACTAATTGTGTAGGGTAGATTAATTTTTGTACACTTCCTTTAAAGAAACTATTTTTGTGAAACATAGAAAAACTTTAAATAGAATTGTACTAGGGGAAGATACCGATAGCCAAGCATGTTCCAGTAGTCATGGACTCCTTGTGCACTCAACCCCATAATTTAACTAATTTTAAAGGAGCCAAAAAAATAATAACTAAGAGCCCATTAATAAGTTTCACATATACCAATAGCTGATCATTTTCTAGCCAATTTTGGTTCATAGTTGGCCCATTTGTGCACCAATACTAGGACATTTGTCCATAAGTATTGGAAATTTTAAGTGCATAGCTATAGGGTATCTTTAAGTAGCTATTGGGCAACACTTTGAAATAGCCACTTTTTGACTCTTCGATGCTTAACAAATTCTACAAGGAGCTTTGTTAATACCCAAAAGCCAAAAAAATATTTTCTAAGTAGCTAAGTTGCATATAAAGAAAAGTTAAAAAAAGGCTCAAAATCCAATGTATAGTTTGGGCCTAAGTCGCATATGGAGACAACAAAAAAACACGTTGAAATCCAATATATAGTTTAAGCTCTACGAATGCACAAAGATAGCTATAATGACTACTAATACGCTCCCCCTAATCCTGGATTCTTCAATAAAAATAATTTTATTGACCTTTCTATGTTCCAAAGGTTCTATTCATCTTTTCATGCCTAATTTGAGATTATTTTCAGATGTAGCAGAGTAAGAATGGACCCTATTTCGAATACAAGCTCTTAAGTGCACGTACACCATTACATACATAAGGTATTTGAGTCTCGGTAGGGAATTTCATTTTGACATTCAATTAGGCCTCTTAAACACCATAGCTCTTAAACAACACACTGAGGAACAAAATTAACCTGAACAGATTAGTCAAACCTAATTATTTAAAACTTTTTATCTAAAAATCTACCATTAGTGTGTATTATTTAAGCCACCCCATTGCTCTTGTTTAAGCTATCTCATTGCTCTAATACTAGAGGCACATATCCATGAAGTTTCATTGACTTACTTCACAAGCACATCCATCACCATGTGATGTTTTAGGACAACACAAAAGGTCCATTCTGTGTACGGAACATGATTAGTGTTAGGAATAGTCCCAAGAGATAAGTGAGAGGGGGGGTGAATCAGTTATCTACAAGTTTCAATTCTTTATCCAATTAAGTATACTTAAACTTTAAGCATAAACATAATGAAAGAACACTTGAACAAAACACCAATAATTTTGTTACGGGGAAACCCAAATAGGTAAAATTCCTGGTGGGAATTAACACCCGCTAATAAATTGAACTAGTGTATAATGATCCTTGTTAGAAGATCTTACAACCCTGTTAGTAGTTGATCTTTATAAAGCTTTTAGTAAAGTGACCTGGTCAAAGGTCGGACCCTATTAGGAGTCTTTTATGATTGACCCTATTAGGGCTGAGGATGCATTGTCTGAGAGCTCACTACTCAAAGGGGTGAAGGCTACAACTTTTTGAATAACAAATACACACTATATCTGGATCTTGGTGAACTGCAAGGTAGACCTGCTATCTTGATCAGTTCCAATGAATAGTGCACTCTATCTTCTCTATCACATAGACCTCTTCTTGATGGCACAATACTTTGCACTCTCTTCTTTTCTCTAATCTTTCATCTCCATGCCATGCTACTAGCGATCACAAATGATCAGCTATAAGTATCTTTCCTCTAAATGATATAATCAAGTTGGCCTATTAGAACCACCTTGAAATCATATTAGAGAAACAATAACACTCTCTAATAACATCTTAGTCAGCTCTACTAAGCACACAACACAAATTGGGACCTGTCCAAATCAACAAGTGTAGATGCACGCTACACACTGTCGGCTCTACCAAATTAACTGATACTTTCTCCTCAAGCTGAATTACATCATGTGATCTTGACCAAACATTCTTAACTCTTCTCCAATCACTAATCCAATTACACATATTGAAATGATAGTCGCAACTCCTATATCAATATAATATCTGTCGGCTCTTCTGGATAAACACATGAAACTGCAACTGGTGAATAGCGACTACACATCAGACTCTATGTCCATGATTGTATCAACACTAACATGTCTCCATAAAATATCCAAATGCATAAGAATCCATGATAACTGTATGGACAATCACCCATAGAACACTACCTGTAACTCTGTCAGGAACACTGCTGACACAATCTACTACATAACTATCTATACTAACAATTAACCTCTGCATCTATGATATCATGTTGATAACATGTCCATCCTTTATATACTCAAAGCTTACTGCATAAGTCTTCCATGCATGCTACTTACCATATTTTGTCATCAATGACAAACATATAGTCAGCACTGGCTTACTGGCAAATCTCCAACAATCTCCCCCTTTGGCATTGATGGCAACATATAGAATGAAAAACACCACCAATCCAAATGAAAATTTCTTTTATAACATTCTCCATTTCCTCATCAAAACTCCCCCAAGGATGAATCCTCCATCTGCTACAATATTCTTCAATATTCTCCATTTCCTCAACTGAACTACTTCCATGACTAAATACTACTCCTCTTGCTACTATATATTACTCCTTAATTCTGTATGTACTCCCCATTTAATACTATTTTTCATGACTATATACTACTCCCCCTTTGACATCAATCGAAAAGGGCGCCAAACATTTAAGCATCGGTACTACTCCTGAAGTAGAGTAGTCAACCTGATGAAGGGTGCTCCCCTTAATACCACAAACACATAACAGAAACAAAGAAACAACAACAATATGCAAGAACAGAAAATGGGCTTCTTATTATCTCCACAAATGTGGAATTACAAACTTTCAGAATTAGAATATGCAAAGCCACATGGGCATTCTCTTACAATATTCTGTAGGACAAAGCCTCGAATCAAGGCCCAGATCTACTACCCAGAACCACCCCAAACTGCCTAAGACAACACTATAGCCTTCCTTATATAGGCAATTTTTCCACCACCTAGGAAGATTCCAGAATTTTTAGCCAAGGCCGACCAAACTTAGAATTATTTTATTTTACAATTTATTACATCAAAGTCGGCACAAAATAAATTTTGAAACTCAAATAGAAATTTTAAAGGAAAATCATTTTCTGCCATTTTAGGTGACCCAACTTCCGAAGACCATAAGTCATCACCAGTTGACCTGATTGACTATTATGACCCCATTCTGGAAAGGCCACGAAGCACTCTACAGGCTTGATTGGCGCAAGCATCTATCACCCAAATTTTTGACCTCATCTGGGGCCTCTAAAGCCTTCAAAACTGAGTTCAAAGTTTCTGTACCCTGTTGCCAATAGCAAAAATCTTCAATATCTACAAAGCTAGACTTGATCTGTCAATGAAACTTTACTGGCAAGTTGATATGACCAAAATGAACCTCCAGGGAAGAAATCAGAACATTCCAAGATCGGATGACCAACTTACTAAAAATAGAAAGTTTCCATAAATAGTAGCTCTACACAAGATAGCCCTTATTGAAAAGAAAACCAAAAATATTTTTGGGTGATGCAAGATTACTCTTACACCCAGGATGCTCCTGCATCACAACCATCCATCAGTCACTGAGGACTGATGCTCTCTCCACTTTCTCTAATCAAAATCAAGGAAGGAAATTATTCCCAGCTTCTCCCTGAGATACTCAAAAGTATCCTTCGGTAAAGGCTTTGTGAATATATCTTCTAGTTGTTCCTTTGTACTCACATAATCCAATTTGACTTCTTTCTCTACCACTTTCTCTCTTAGGAAGTGATACTTAATCTCTATGTGTTTTGTCTTTGCATGCATCATGAGGTTCTTTGACATGTTGATAGTGCTAGTGTTATCACAATGAATAATAATAGGATAATCAATCTGAATTCCAAAATCTTTTATCATCTTCTTGATCCAAATAATTATAGAACAAGTCAAGGCTATTGCAACATACTCTGCTTCTTCTGTTAACTAAGAAATACAATTCTTCTTCTTTCCTATCCAAGTGACTAGTCTATCACCAAGAAATACTGCTCCTCCTTATGTATTGTTTCTATCATCCACTCATCCTACCCAATCTGCATCTATATATACATGAAGCTCAACATTCTCTGAATTAGGATATCATAGACCATAATCTATAGTGCCATTCAAATATTTGAATATTCTCTTTACTACCATGAGGTGACTTTGTTTAGGCTCTGCTGCAAATCTTCCAACTATGCCAACTGCATTAGAAATATCAGGTCTAGATTGAGTAAGATATATGAGTTTACCAATCATAGACTTGTACAATGTTATATCTACTTCTAGAAGAATCATCTTCTTTTGTAAGCTTGCATCTTGTTATCATAGGTGTACCCACTAGCTTACAATCATCCATCTTGAACTTTTTCAATATCTCTTTCACATACTTAGATTGATTAATGAAAATACCTTTCTCTATCTGCTGCACATTTAATCCCAAAAAGTATTTGATAGATCCAATCATGTTCATCTCAAACTCGCTTTGCATCTCCTTAGCAAATTCTGCACTAAGTTTGTCATTACCCCCAAAGATAATGTCATCAACAAATATAGCTACAAGTTGTAAACCTTCAAATGTCTCTCTTATAAATAGATTACAATTTGCTGCTCCTTTCTTGAATCCAATTTTTGTTAGATATCCATCAAGTCTCTCATACCAAGCTCTAGGGGCTTTCTTCAATCTACATACCATATCAAGCCTGTTTGATAAGGCAAATCCTTCTGGCTACTCAATGTATACTTCTTCCTTTAACTCTCCATTCAAGAATTCTAACTTAACATCCATCTGATAAACTTTGAAGTTTTTGAATGTCACATAAGCTAGGAACAACTTAATGGCTTCTAATCTACTCACAGGTGAAAATGTGTCTGAATAATCAATACTTTCTCTTTGCGCATATCCCTTACATACTAACCTTGCTTTATTCCTTACTATTGTACCATCTTCATTCATCTTGTTTCTGAATATCCACTTGGTTCCAATCACATTCTTATCACTAGGTCTTGGGACCAGTTCCCATGTATCATTCTTAATAATTTGATCTAGTTCTTCTTTCATAGCATCATCCCAATCTAAATCATTACATGCATCTTGAACACTTAAAGGTTCAATCTGAGATAGTAAACATACTGCTTCATTACCCGTTGAACTCTTTTCCTTTGATCTTTTTGTGACTTTTCCACTCTGATCTCTAATGATGTCATCCTTGGAGTGATATCTAGATGTAAACTTTGGAACTTTAGGTGATATTATCTCATCTGCCTTCTGAGTTTCTTCTTCACTTGTTTTAGGGTCATTGAATAATAGATCAATACTGTCAAACATTTCTTCAACAACTATCTCACTAGTGGAAGGACTGGGTTCTTCTTCAATCATAGGTGCATAATCATGATATCTTTCTTCATTGCTTCTTGCATCAAACTTGCCTATTGCTTCATCCCTCTTGATGTAGCACTTGCTTCCAAAGATTCTGAAGTATTTCACTATGGGAACATTACCAAACCATAGCTCATAAGGTGTCTTGTCCATGCCAGGCCTTAATTGTATTCTATTGATGGTATAGACTATTGTATTGACCACATCTCTCCAATAGGTGTGTGAAACTTTTCCTTCAATCATGATGGTGTGCGATGTATCAAGGATGATCCTATTCCTTCTCTTTGCAATCTCATTCTGTTGAGAGGTTCTAGGTGCACTCAATTGTCTCTTTATTCCATGTTCTTTGTAGTACTCATAGAATCTATCAAAGGTGAATTCTCCTCCTCTATCTGATCTTAGACACTTTATCTTTAGTCCAGATTCATTCTCAACCTTAGCTTTGAATATTTTGGACTTCTCAAATGCTTCTGACTTATCTTTCAATAACGCAACCCACATCATTCTAGAATAATCATCAACAAACAAAATGAAATACCTTTCACCATAGTATGATATTGTTTGAGTTGGTCCACATAGATCTGTATGAATCACATCCAACTTGTTCTATGTTGAATTATGCTTGCTTCTGAATGAATTCCTCACATGCTTTCCCATCACATATTCCCTGCAAATAGTATCAACTAGCTTTGTTATGCTAGGTAGATCTCTTACTACCTTTAGATTGCTTATATTTACTATGTTATCAAAATTGATATGACATAATCTTTTATGCCATAGCCAACTTTCATCTACTTTAGCAACAAAACAACTTGCTTCTGAATTAAGCTGAAAAAAATTACCTTTACTCTTTGAACCTGATGCAATCATTATACTATCCTTATTGTTAATGATGCACTTGTTGTCTTTGAACTCCAACTTATACCCTTTGTCAAGAAACTGTCCAACACTAAGAAGGTTATGCTACAAACTATCTACATAAAGAACATCATCAGTGTTGTTCTTTGCATCCAATGTGATAGCTCCTCTACCAATGATAGGTTTAGGAGTGTTATCTCCAAATCTAACCATGCCACCTTTGTATTTGTCCAGATGAAAAAATCTATCTTTATCAAATGTCATGTGATGTGAACAACCGCTATCTATAATCCAATCTATCCTTATGTCTGCTTGTGAAACCTAGCTCTTGTTCCTTTTTCTCATCTTCATGATCCATCTCATCAAACATCTTCTCCACAATAGAAATGAATCCAATTTCATATTTAACTAAATCATCATCAAAAACTCCGTCACCAACATAGTAACATTCTTTTGTATACTTAGGCTTGTAGTTAGTTCTAAATTTCTCAACTCTTGGAGGACACTTAGATGCAAAGTAACCAATCTTATTACATGAGAAACATTTGAATGGTAACTGACCTTCATACTTTCCTTTTCCTTTTCTTTCTTTCTTAGCAATCATAGCAATAATATCATCTATCTCTTTATCTTCATCTTCATCATCAAAATTACCAGAAATGTTTGAAGATTTCTTACCATGGATTGATGCTTTGAAGGTTGTCTCACTTTTAGGCTCTGTCTTCAATCTTGAAATATCAAAAGCAGAAATTTTACTAATCAAGGTCTCTCTCTTGAAATATTTTGTAAGCTACATGGTCTCATCAAGGATGTTGATCTTGTTTTCATACTCTACTGTAAGATTAGTCATCAACTTATCCATAATGTCTTCCTTCGAGATCTCTCCACCATTGTTCTTGATTCCACCAACTGCTTCATTAATCCTTTGGTTGTAAGCTCTGACGTCTTCTTTAGGTAGCATATATAATGCATTGTATCTTTTATTCCATGTCTTTCAGCACACATTATGATGCAGGAGCATCCTGGGTGTAAGAGCAATCTTGCATCACCCAAAAATATTTCTATTTTTATTTTCAATAAGGGCTATTTTGTGCAGAGCTGCTATTTATGGAAAGTTACTATTTTTGGTAATTTTCGTATGTGCTCAGAATGATCTAATTTTTTTCTTGGAGGTTCATGTTGGTCATATAAGTTTGCCAATAAAATTTCATTGCCAGATCAAGTGTATATTAGAAGATATTGAAGATTTTTGGTATTGGCAGTAGGGTACAGAAACTTTGAAATCAGTATTGAAGGCTTTAGAGGCCCCGGATGAGGTCAAAAATTTGGGTGATGACCGCTTGCACTAGTCAAGCCTGTAGAGCGCTTCGTGCCATTTCCAAAATGGGGTTATAATAGCCGATCGGGTCAATTGGTGATGATTTATGGTCTTCCAAAGTTGGGCCACCTGAAATGGTGAAAAATAATTTTCTTAAAAATTTTTGTTCGGGTTTCAAAGGTTATCTTGAGCTGACTATGATGTAATAAAATGTAAAATAAAATAATTCTAAGTTTGGTCGGCCTTATTGGCTAAAATTCTGGAACCTTCCCAGGCAGTGGAAAGTTGCCTATATAAGGAATGCTATATTATTGTCTTAGGCAGTTCAGAATAGTTCTGGGTAGTAGATCTGGGTATTGATTCGAGGCTTTGTCCAAAAGAATATTGTAAGGGAATGCCCATGTGGCTTTGCATATTGTAATTTTAAAAGTTTGTAATTCCACATTTGTGGAGATAATAAGAAGCCAATTTTCTGTTCTTGCATATTACTGTTGTTGTTTCTCTATTTCTGTTATGTGTTTGTGGTATTAAGGGGAGCACCCTTCATCAAGTGGTATCAGAGAAAGTTTTCTTGAGTGTGTAAACAGATCGCCGACTGTGAGGTAGTTTTCACCAGGACCGTGGTTAGGGTTTCAGTGCGCATCGCGAAAATGCCTCCACAAAGAGAACGTGGCGGAAGAGCTGGTGCTATGACACCTGAGGTTAGAGAGCTGCAGAGACAAGTGCGAGCATTGCAAGAAGAGATTCGCAGAGGAATGAATCTTAATGTCAGAGACGAAAGTGACGATGAAGCCAAAGAAGAATATCAAGAAGGAGAAGTTGAAATTGTGAACCAGGAGGAAGAAAGACTTTTTCGGGCGATTTTCAAGATTGGGAAAAGACCTAAGATTGAGATTCCTACATTTTATAGAAATCTTAACCTAGAGGAATTGATCGACTGGATCAATGAATGTGAAGAATATTTTAAGTATGAAGATGTTGAGGATCCTGATAGGGTCAAATTTGCGAAGGCCAGACTGAAAGGTCATGCGAAGATATGGTGGCAAGAGATTCAGTTGGAGCGAAATAGAAGGGGAAAGGAGAAAATCACGAGATGGGATCGGATGGTGGATAAATTGAAGTGACAGTTCATTCCTGTTGATTATGAGCTTGACCTACTAAAGAAAATACAAAGTTTGAAGCAAGCAGGAAGATCTGTTCAGGAGTATACAGAGGAGTTCTATCGACTTCTCATCAGAACAGGCCATGCAGAAGCTGATAAAGAGAAAGTTGCTCGATACCTTAATGGGTTAAGGCCAAGCATTTAGGAGGAGCTGAATCTGGTTCGAATGAACAGTATTGAAGAGACATACCAGTTTGCCTTAAAAGTCAAGGAAAAGCTCAACAAGAAGTTTGAGAGAAGACAAAATGGAAGAGGTCGCGGTGGAAGATCTGGTGGACGGTCATATGGTGGCCGAAATGAAGATCCGAAAAAGAAGGATGAGGCTAGTAGCAGCCAGAATCAGAGAGGAAACAATTCTAATCGTTTCTAAGATCAGAATAATAGAGATCAGAGGGGAAGAGGAAGAGGACAAGTTTCAGGAAGAGGAGGCTTCCGTGGAACATGTTTTCACTATGGAGAAGAAGGTCATAGGGCATTTGAATGTCCTCAGCCCCAAGGCAGAACAGACAGGAGAAATAAAGGCCAGGCCAGTGTTGCACATATAGATGAAGATGCCAGATCATCAAATTCTGAAGATGTTGAAAAAGGAGAAATGCTGATTAACAGAAGAGTCCTATTGAGTGGTGAGAATGAACCTGAGCAAAGGAGGAGCCTGTTTCACACTAGATGCAAGTGTGAGGGTAAATGCTGTGATGTGATTATCGATAGTGGAAGCACTGACAATTTGGTGTCAGAAGAGATGGTGACAAAGTTGAAGCTCAAGAGACAGAAACACCCACATCCATATCGGATTGTCTAGGTGCAGGATGACCACAAGGTCATGGTCAGTGAACAGTGCCTGGTAAAGTTCAAGATTGGCGGGTACCAAGATGAGGTACTATGTGATATCATCTCTATGGATGCATGTTATATGTTGTTAGGTAGACCATGGTAGTTTGACAGATGTGTTGTACATGATGGTCGTACGAATACCTATTCCCTGACAAAGGATAGAGTGTGACATAAGCTAAAACCATTGAAGGAGACTGAAGAAAAGGTATGTGGTAATGCAAAGATAACTTTTTTTGATGGAAGAAATTTCCTAAATGGTATGAGGCATGAGCATGTATGTTTTGCTTTAATTCTAAAAGCTGGTAAAGAGGAAGTAGAAGATGTTCCTGTAGAAGTTGCAGATTTATTGAATGAGTTTCAGGATATTGTATCCAATAACATGCCTGATGGATTACCACCAGTCAGCAAGATCAGTCATCAGATGGACTTGATCCCAGGAGCGAGTTTACCAAATAAGGCAGCACACAGAATGACACCTGCAGAAAGTGAGGAGTTGAACAGACAAGTACATGAGTTGTTACAGAAAGGATTGATTCGAGAGAGTCTGAGTCCCTGTGCTGTACCTACGGTATTAGCACCAAAGAAGAATGGAGAGTGGAGGATATGTATAGATTCCAGAGCAATAAACAAGATCACAATCAAGTACAGGTTTCCATTGCCATGAATGCATGATATTATGGACTGTTTGAGTGGAGCTATGTATTTCTCAAAGATAGATCTGAAGAGTGGATATCATCAAATTCAGATCAAAGAAGGAGATGAATGGAAGACTGCCTTCAAGACAAAGGAAGGACTATATGAGTGGTTAGTCATGCCTTTTGGGCTAACCAATGCACCGAGCACTTTCATGTGGCTCATGAACAAGGTTCTGAAAGAATTTCTAGGTAAGTTTGTCATTGTTTACCTAGATGATATTTTGATTTTTAGCAAGATATTGGAGGAACATATGATGCATATTCATATGGTGTTTGAGAAGTTGAGAGATGAAAAATTATTGATTAATTTGAAAAAGTGCAGTTTTGTGAAGAAAGAGTTAGTGTATTTGGGATTTGTAGTTTCAGCAGAAGATTTAAAATGGACCCAGAGAAGGTATGGGCTATCCTTGAATGGCCTACTCCAAGGAGTGCTACTGAGGTAAGATCTTTTCATGGTCTAGCTAGCTTTTACAGAAAGTTTATCAGAAATTTTAGCAGTATTTGTGGACCCTTGACTGAAACAATGAGAGGGGATAGAAAAGAGTTTAAGTGGACTAATGGGGCAGGAAAGAGTTTTCAATTGTTGAAACAAAAAGTTACAGAACAACCTTTTTTAGCACTTCCAAATTTTAATAAGGTGTTTCAAGTAGATTGTGATGCTAGTGGTACTGCAATAGGAGCTGTTATGAGCAAAGAAGGTAAACCTGTTGCTTATTTCAGTGAGAAATTAAATGATGCCAAGAGAAAATATTCTGTTTATGATCAAAAATTTTATGCTATAGTTCACGCATTGAAAAAGTGGAGACACTATCTGCTTTCTAAAGAGTTTGTTTTGTATACTGATCATCAAGCTTTGCAATATTTGAATAGTCAAGGAAAATTGAATCAAAGGCATTTGAAATGGGTTGAGTTTTTGCAGAGTTATACATTTGTTTTGAAATACAAGAGTGGAAAATCTAATAAGGTTGCAGATGCTCTTAGCAGAAGGAAACTATTGCTGACAGAAATGTAGATTTAAGTGGTTGGGTTCAAGGAACTCAAGAATTTGTATCCAAAGGATCCTGATTTTGGTGAAGCTTAGAAAGCTTGTACAGAACCTGTTACTCTAGACAGGATGAAATGGTTGGATTTCATCATCTAGGATGATATGCTATTCAGATGGAGTCAGTTGTGCATTCCACGAAGCTCTATGATGGAGAATCTCATCAAGGAGAAGCATAGCGGAGGATTGGCTGGACATTTTGGTCGTGATAAAACCCTTGCTTTGGTTAGTGAAAATTATTATTGGCCACAATTGCAACAAGATGTCAAGAATTTTGTACAGAGTTGCAGAGTATGTCAGATGGCGAAAGGAGTGAAGCAGAATACAGGGTTGTATCAGCCATTACCTGTACCAGATAAGCCTTGGGAGGATATCAGTATGGACTTTGTTCTTGGTTTACCGAGGAATCAGCGGGGACATGATTCAATTTTTGTGGTAGTTGACAGATTTTCAAAGATGGCACATTTCATTCCCTGTGACAAGACTAATGATGTTGTTCATGTAGCAGGATTGTTTTTCAAAGAAGTGGTGAGACTACATGGTTTGCCAAAGACCATAGTTTCAGATCGAGATACTAAGTTTGTTGGATATTTCTGGCGTACATTATGGAAGAAGTTGAAGACAGATTTGAAGTTCAATTCATCACATCATCCACAGACTGATGGACAGACAGAGGTGGTGAATAGAAGTTTAGGAAATTTGCTGAGATGTTTGGTTGGAGATAAGCCAACAAGATGGGATTTGATTTTACCACAGGCGGAATTTGCATACAATAATTCTGTCAACAGAAGCACTGGTAAATCACCATTCCAGATTGTATATGGAAGTAGTCCAAGAAATGCATATGAATTGAGAAAGATAGATAAAGGAGAAATAAGTAGTGCTGAAGCTTAGAATTTTGCACAACACTTGAAAAACATCCATGAGGAGGTGAGAAAGCATATTACCAAGATGAATGCACAGTATAAGGCTAAGGCAGATGAGAAAAGGAGGTATAAGGAATTTCAGGTTGGTGATGAAGTCATGGTTCATTTGCAGAAGGAGTGGTTTCCAGTTGGTACATATAACAAGCTGAAAATAAAAAAGTTTGGACCATGTAAGATACTGAAGAAACATAATTCAGGAAACGCATATGAGGTAGAATTGCCTATCGAGCTAAATATTTCACTAGTGTTTAACATTTCAGATCTGACAGAGTATCATGAAGAAGGTGTTGAAGATGAGATCACAGCAGCATAGTGGAGTATTCCAGCAACTAGTTCAGACACTAAGGAGATCAAGGATATACTGGACAGTCGTGTTGGCAGAAGCACAAGGAACAGGACAGATCAAGAATATCTGGTCAAGTGAAAAGGATGACCTGTTGAAGATTCATCATGGCTAACAAGGGTGGAGGTTAATTGTTTTGGTTTTCCTCTGCACACCTGAGTCGTGACAGGGTCACTTCTCAAATTACCCTGGGTGTCTGATGCAGGAGCATCCTGGGTGTAAGAGCAATCTTGCATCACCCAAAAATATTTCTATTTTTATTTTCAATACGGGCTATTTTGTGCAGAGCTGCTATTTATGGAAAGTTACTATTTTTAGTAATTTTTGTATGTGCTCAGAATGATCTGATTTCTTTCTTGGAGGTTCATGTTGGTCATATAAGTCTAGCAATAAAGTTTCATTGCCAGATCAAGTGTATATTGGAAGATATTGAAGATTTTCAGTATTGGTAGCAGGGTACAAAAACTTTGAACTCAGTTTTGAAGGCATTAGAGGCCCCGGATGAGGTCAAAAAATTTGGGTGACGAGCGCTTGCGCCGGTCAAGCCTGTAGAGCGCTTCGTGATGTTTCTGAAATGGGGTTATAATAGCCGATCGGGTCAACTGGTGATGACTTATGGTCTTCGGAAGTTGGGCCACCTGAAATGGCAGAAAATAATTTTCTTCAAAATTTCTGTTTGGGTTTCAAAGGTTATCTTGAGCTGACTATGATGTAATAAAATGTAAAATAAAATAATTCTAAGTTTGGTCGGCCTTATTGGCTAAAATTCTGGAACCTTCCCAGACGGTGGAAAGTTGCCAAAATAAGGAAGGCTGTATTATTGTCTTAGGCAGTTCGGAATAGTTCTAGGTAGTAGATCTAGGTATTGATTCGAGGCTTTGTCCAAAAGAATATTTTATGAGAATGCCCATGTGGCTTTGCATATTGTAATTCTAAAAGTTTGTAATTCTACATTTGTGGAGATAATAAGAAGCCAATTTTCTGTTCTTGCATATTACTGTTGTTGTTTCTCTATTTCTGTTATGTGTTTGTGGTATTAAGGGGAGCACCTTTCATCAAGTGGTATCAGAGCAGGTTTTCTTGAGTGTGTAAACAGATCACCGACTATGAGGCAGTTTGCACCAGGACCGTGGTTAGGGTTTCAGTGCGCATCGTGAAAATGCCTCCATGAAGAGAACGTGGCGGAAGAGCTAGTGCTGTGACACCTGAGGTTAGAGAGCTGCAAAGACAAGTGTGAGCATTGCAAGAAAAGATTCATAGAGGAATGAATCTTAATGTCAGAGATGAAAGCGAGGATGAAGCCGAAGAAGAATATCAAGAAGGAGAAGTTAAAATTGTGAACCAGGAGGAAGAAAAACTTTTTCGGGTGATTTTCAAGATTGGGAAAAGACCGAAGATTGAGGTTCCTACATTTTTTGGAAATCTTAACCCAGGGGAATTAATCGACTGGATCAATGAATGTGAAGAATATTTTAAATATAAAGATGTTGAGGATCCTGATAGGGTCAAATTTGCAAAGGCCAGACTGAAAGGTCATGCGAAGATATGGTGGCAAGAGATTCAGTTGGAGCGAAATAGAAGGGGAAAGGAGAAAATCACGAGATGGGATCGGATGGTGGATAAATTGAAGTGACAGTTCATTCCTGTTGATTATGAGCTTGACCTACTGAAGAAAATGCAAAGTTTGAAGCAAGCAGGAAGATCTGTTCAGGAGTATACAGAGGAGTTCTATCGACTTCTCATCAGAACAGGCCATGCAGAAGCTGATAAAGAGAAAGTTTCCCGATACCTTAATGGGTTAAGGTCAAGTATTCAGGAGGAGCTGAATCTGGTTTGAATAACCAGTATTGAAGAGGCATACCAGTTTGCCCTAAAAGTTGAGGAAAAGCTGAACAAGAAGTTTGAGAGAAGACAAAATAGAAGAGGTCGCGGTGGAAGATCTGGTGGACAGTCATATGGTGGCCGAAATGAAGATCTGAAAAAGAAAGATGAGGCCAGTAACAGCCAGAATCAGAGAGAAAATAATTCTAATCATTTCTAAGATCAGAATAATAGAGATCAGAGGGGAAGAGAAAGAGGACAAGATTCAGGAAGAGGATGCTTCCGTGGAACATGTTTTCATTGTGGAGAAGAAGGTCATAGGGTATTTGAATATCCTCAGCGCCAAGGCAGAACAGACAGGAGAAATGAAGGCCAGGCCAGAGTTGCACATATAGATGAAGATGTCAGATCATCAAATTCTGAAGATGCTGAAAGAGGAGAAATGTTGATTAACAGAAGAGTCCTGTTGAGTGGTGAGAATGAACCTGAGCAAAGGAGGAGCCTGTTTCGCACTAGATGCAAGTGTGAGGGTAAATGCTGTGATGTGATTATCGATAGTGGAAGCACTGAAAATTTGGTGTCAGAACAGATGGTGATAAAGTTGAAGCTCAAGAGACAGAAACACCCACATCCATATCGGATTGCCTGGGTGCAGGATGACCACAAGGTCATGGTCAGTGAACAGTGCCTGGTAAAGTTCAAGATCGGCGGGTACCAAGATGAGGTACTATGTGATATCATCTCTATGGATGCATGTCATATGTTGTTAGGTAGACTGTGGCAGTTTGACAGATGTGTTGTACATGATGGTCGTGCGAATACCTATTCCCTGACAAAGGATGGAGTGCGACATAAGCTAAAACCATTGAAGGAGACTGAAGAAAAAGTATGTGGTAATGCAAGGATAACTTTTTTTGATGGAAGAAATTTCCTAAATGGTATGAGGCATGAGCATGTATGTTTTGCTTTAATTCCAAAAGCTGGTAAAAAGGAAGTAGAAGATGTTCCTGTAGAAGTTGCAGATTTGTTGAATGAGTTTTAGGATATTGTATCCGATAATGTGCCTGATGGACTACCACCAGTCAGAAAGATCAGTCATCAGATGGACTTGATCTCAGGAGTGAGTTTACTGAATAAGGTAGCACACAGAATGACACCTGTAGAAAGTGAGGAGTTGAACAGACAAGTACATGAGTTGTTACAGAAAGGATTGATTTGAGAGAGTTTGAGTCCCTGTGCTGTACATACGGTATTAGCACCAAAGAAGAATGGAGAGTGGAGGATGTGTACATATTTCAGAGCAATAAACAAGATCACAATCAAGTACAAGTTTCCATTGCCACGAATGCATGATATTATAGATTGTTTGAGTGGAGCTCTGTATTTCTCAAAGATAGATCTGAAGAGTTGATATCATCAGATTCCAATCAGAGAAGGAGATGAATGGAAGACTGCCTTCAAGACAAAGGAAAGACTATATGAGTGGTTAGTCATACCTTTTGGGCTAACCAATCCACCGAGCACTTTCATGCGGCTCATGAACGAGGTTCTGAAAGAATTTCTGGGTAAGTTTGTCATTGTTTACTTAGATGATATTTTGATTTTTAGCAAGAAATTGGAGGAACATATGATGCATATTCGTATGGTGTTTGAGAAGTTGAGAGATGAGAAATTGTTGATTAATTTGAAGAAGTGCAGTTTTGTGAAGAAAGTGTTAGTGTATTTGGGATTTGTAGTTTCAGTAGAAGGTCTAAAAATGGACCCAGAGAGGGTACAAGCTATCCTTGAATGGCCTACTCCAAGGAGTGCTACTGAGGTAAGATCTTTTCATAGTCTAGCTAGCTTTTACAGAAAGTTTATCAAAAATTTTAGCAGTATTTGTGGACCCTTGACTGAAACAATGAGAGGGGATAGAAAAGAGTTTAAGTGGACTAATGGGGCAGGAAAGAGTTTTCAACTGTTGAAATAAAAAGTTACAGAACAACCTGTTTTAGCACTTCCAAATTTTAATAAGGTGTTTCAAGTAGATTGTGATGCTAGTGGTACTACAATAGGAGCTATTATGAGCAAAGAAGGTAAACCTGTTGCTTATTTCAGTGAGAAATTAAATGATGCCAAGAGAAAATATTCTATTTATGATCAGGAATTTTATGCTATAGTTCACGCATTGAAAAAGTGGAGACACTATCTGCTTCCTAAGGAGTTTTTTTTGTATACTGATCATCAAGCTTTGCAATATTTGAATAGTCAAAGAAAATTGAATCAAAAGCATTTGAAATGGGTTGAGTTTTTGCAGAGTTATACATTTGTTTTGAAAAATAGGAGTGAAAAGTCTAATAGGGTTGCAGATGCTCTTAGCAGAAGGCAACTATTGCTAACAGAAATGTAGATTTAAGTGGTTGGGTTCAAGGAACTCAAGAATTTATATCCAAAGGATCCTGATTTTGGTGAAGCTTAGAAAGCTTGTACAGAACCTGTTACTCTAGACAGGATGAAATGGTTGGATTTCATCATCTAGGATGATATGCTATTCAGATGGAGTCAGTTGTGCATTCCACGAAGCTCTATGAGGGAGAATCTCATCAAGGAGAAGCATAGCAGAGGATTGGTTGGACATTTTGGTCGTGATAAAACCCTTGCTTTGGTTAGTGAAAATTATTATTGGCCACAATTGCAACAAGATGTCAAGAATTTTGTATAGAGTTGCAGAGTATGTCAGATGGCGAAAGGAGTGAAGCAGAATACAGGGTTGTATCAGCCATTACCTATACCAGAGAAGCCTTGGGAGGATATCAGTATGGACTTTATTTTTGGTTTACCGATGACTCAGCCGGGACATGATTCAATTTTTGTGGTAGTTGACAGATTTTCAAAGATGGCACATTTCATTCCCTGCAAGAAGACTAATGATGTTGTTCATGTAGCAGGATTGTTTTTCAGAGAAGTGGTGAGACTACATGGTTTGCCAAAGACCATAGTTTTAGATTGAGATACTAAGTTTGTTGGATATTTCTGGTGTACATTGTGGAAGAAGTTGAAGATAGATTTGAAGTTTAGTTCATCACATCATCAAACCTATAGAGCGCTTCGTGGCATTTTTGAAATGGGGTTATAATAGCTGATTGGGTCAACTGGTGATGACTTATGGTCTTCAAAAGTTAGGCCACCTGAAATGGCGAAAAATAATTTTCTTCAAAATTTCTGTTCGGGTTTCAAAGGTTATCTTGAGCTGACTATGATGTAATAAAATGTAAAATAAAATAATTCTAAGTTTGGTCAGCCTTATTGGCTAAAATTCTGGAACCTTCCCAGGCGGTGGAAAGTTGCCTATATAAGGAAGGCTGTATTATTGTCTTAGGTAGTTCAGAATAGTTCTAGGTAGTAGATCTGGGTATTGATTCGAGGCTTTGTTCAAAAGAATATTGTAAGGGAATGCCTATGTGGCTTTGCATATTGTAATTCTAAAAGTTTGTAATTCCACATTTGTGGAGATAATAAGAAGCCAATTTTCTATTCTTGCATATTACTGTTGTTGTTTCTCTATTTCTGTTATGTGTTTGTGGTATTAAGGGGAGCACCCTTCATCAAGTGGTATCAGAGCAGGTTTTCTTGAGTGTGTAAATAGATCGCCGACTGTGAGGTAGTTTGCACCAGGACCATGGTTAGGGTTTCAGTGCGCATTGTGAAAATGCCTCCACGAAGAGAACGTGGTGGAAGAGCTGGTGCTATGACACCTAAGGTTAGAGAGCTGCAGAGACAAGTGCGAGCATTGCAAGAAGAGATTCACAGAGGAATGAATCTTAATGTCAGAGACGAAAGCGAGGATGAAGCCAAAGAAGAATATCAAGAAGGAGAAGTTGAAATTGTGAACCAGGAGGAAGAAAGACTTTTTCGGGTGATTTCCAAGATTGGGAAAAGACCTAAGATTGAGGATCCTACATTTTTTGTAAATCTTAACCTGGAGGAATTGATCAACTGGATCAATAAATGTGAAGAATATTTTGAGTATGAAGATGTTGAGGATCCTGATAGGGTCAAATTTGCGAAGGCCAGACTGAAAGGTCATGCGAAGATATGGTGGCAAGAGATTCAGTTGGAGCGAAATAGAAAGGGAAAGGAGAAAATCATGAGATGGGATCGGATGGTGGACAAATTGAAGTGACAGTTCATTCCTATTGATTATGAGCTTGACCTACTAAAGAAAATGTAAAGTTTGAAGCAAGCAAGAAGATCTGCTCAGGAGTATACAGAGGAGTTCTATCGACTTCTCATCAGAACAAGCCATGCAGAAGCTTATAAAGAGAAAGTTGCCCAATACCTTAATGGGTTAAGGCCAAGCATTTAGGAGGAGCTGAATCTGGTTCGAATGAATAGTATTGAAGAGGCATACCAGTTTGCCCTAAAAGTCGAGGAAAAGCTGAACAAGAAGTTTGAGAGCAGACAAAACGGAAGAGGTCACGGTGGAAGATCTGGTGGACAGTCATATGGTGGCCGAAATGAAGATCCGAAAAAGAAGGATGAGGCCAGTAGCAGCCAGAATTAGAGAGGAAACAATTCTAATCATTTCCAAAATCAGAATAATAAAGATCAGAGGGGAAGAGGAAGAGGACAAGGTTCAGGAAGAGGAGGCTTTCGTGGAACATGTTTTCACTGTGGAGAAGGTCATAGGGCATTTGAATGTCCTCAGCACCAAGGTAGAACAGATAGGAGAAATGAAGGCCAGGCTAGAGTTGCACATATAGATGAAGATGTCAGATCATCAAATTCTGAAGATGTTGAAAGAGGAGAAATGTTGATTAATAGAAGAGTCCTGTTGAGTGGTGAGAATGAACCTGAGTAAAGG
Organism: Chamaecyparis obtusa; assembly: GCA_027943335.1. Taxonomy (NCBI): domain Eukaryota; kingdom Viridiplantae; phylum Streptophyta; class Pinopsida; order Cupressales; family Cupressaceae; genus Chamaecyparis; species Chamaecyparis obtusa. The sequence continues at coordinate 1,170,363 of BSBK01000291.1, read as the reverse complement.
AGGAGCCTGTTTCGCACTAGATACAAGTGTGAGGGTAAATGTTGTGATGTGATTATCGATAGTGGAAGCACTGACAATTTGGTGTCAGAAGAGATGGTGACAAAGTTGAAGCTCAAGAGACAAAAAAACCCACATCCATATCGGATTGCCTGGGTGCAGGATGACCACAAGGTCATGGTCAGTGAACAGTGCATGGTAAAGTTCAAGATCATCGGGTACCAAGATGAGGTACTATGTGATATCATCTCTATAGATGCATGTCATATGTTGTTAGGTAGACTGTGGCAGTTTGATAGATGTGTTGTACATGATGGTCATGCGAATACCTATTCCCTGACAAAGGATGGAGTGCGACATAAGCTAAAACCATTGAAGGAGACTGAAGAAAAGGTATGTGGTAATGCAAGTATAACTTTTGTTGATGGAAGAAATTTCCTAGATGGTATGAGGCATGAGCATGTATGTTTTGCTTTAATTCCAAAAGTTGGTAAAGAGGAAGTAGAAGATGTTCTTGTAGAAGTTGCAGATTTGTTGAATGAGTTTCAGGAGATTATATCCGATAACGTGCCTGATGGATTACCACCAGTCAGGAAGATCAGTCATCAAATGGACTTTATCCTAGGAGCAAGTTTACCGAATAAAGTAGCACACAGAATGACACCTGCAGAAAGTGAGAAGTTGAATAGACAAGTACATGAGTTGTTACAGAAAGGATTGATTCAAGATAGTCTGAGTCCCTGTGCTGTACCTATGGTATTAGCACCAAAGAAGAATGGAGAGTGGAGGATGTGTACAAATTCCAAAGCAATAAACAAGATCACAATCAAGTACAAGTTTCCATTGCCACGAATGGATGATATTATGGACTGTTTGAGTGGAGCTGTGTATTTCTCAAAGATAGATCTGAAGAGTGGATATCATCAGATTCGGATCAGAGAAGGAGATGAATGGAAGACTACCTTCAAGACAAAGGAAGGACTATATGAGTGGTTAGTCATGCATTTTGGGCTAACCAATGCACTGAGCACTTTCATGCAGCTCATGAACGAGGTTCTGAAAGAATTTCTGGGTAAGTTTGTCATTGTTTACCTAGATGATATTTTGATTTTTAGCAAGACATTGGAGGAACATATGATGCATATTCGTATGGTATTTGAGAAGTTGAGAGATGAAAAATTGTTGATTAATTTGAAGAAGTGCAGTTTTGTGAAGAAAGAGTTAGTGTATTTGGGATTTGTAGTTTCAGTAGAAGGTCTAAAAATGGACCCAGAGAAGGTACAGGCTATCCTTGAATGGCCTACTCCAAGGAGTGCTACTGAGGTAAGATCTTTTCATTGTCTAGCTAGCTTTTACGGAAAGTTTACCAGAAATTTTAGCAGTATTTGTGGACCCTTGACTGAAACAATGAGAGGGGATAGAAATGAGTTTAAGTGGACTAATGGGGCAGGAAAAAGTTTTCAATTGTTGAAACAAAAAGTTACAGAACAACCTGTTTTAGCACTTCCAAATTTTAATAAGGTGTTTCAAGTAGATTGTGATGCTAGTGGTACTGCAATAGGAGCTATTATGAGCAAAGAAGGTAAACCTGTTGTTTATTTCAGTGAGAAATTAAATGATGCCAAGAGAAAATATTCTATTTATGATCAGAAATTTTATGCTATAGTTCACGCATTGAAAAAGTGGAGACACTATCTTCTTCCTAAGGAGTTTGTTTTGTATACTGATCATCAAGCTTTGCAATATTTGAATAGTCAAGGAAAATTGAATCAAAAGCATTTGAAATGGGTTGAGTTTTTGTAGAGTTATACATTTGTTTTGAAACACAGGAGTGAAAAGTCTAATAGGGTTGCAGATGCTCTTAGCAGAAGGCAACTATTGCTGACAGAAATGCAGATTTAAGTGGTTGGGTTCAAGGAATTCAAGAATTTATATCCAAAGGATCCTAATTTTGGTGAAGCTTAGAAAGCTTGTACAGAACCTGTTACTCTAGACAGGATGAAATGGTTGGATTTCATCATCTAGGATGATATGCTATTCAGATGGAGTCAGTTGTGCATTCCACGAAGCTCTATGAGGGAGAATCTCATCAAGGAGAAGCATAGCGGAGGATTGGCTGGACATTTTGGTCGTGATAAAACCCTTGCTTTGGTTAGTGAAAATTATTATTGGCCACAATTGCAACAAGATGTCAAGAATTTTGTACAGAGTTGCAGAGTATGTCAGATGGCGAAAGGAGTGAAGCAAAATACAGGGTTGTATCAGCCATTACCTGTACCAGAGAAGCCTTGGGAGGATATTAGTATGGACTTTGTTCTTGGTTTACCGAGGACTCAGCGGGGACATGATTCAATTTTTGTGGTAGTTGACAGATTTTCAAAGATGGCACATTTCATTCCCTGCGAGAAGACTAATGATGTTGTTCATGTAGCAGGATTGTTTTTCAGACAAGTGGTGAGACTGCATGGTTTTCCAAAGACCATAGTTTCAGATCGAGATACTAAGTTTGTTGGATATTTCTGGCGTACATTATGGAAGAAGTTGAAGATAGATTTGAAGTTCAGTTCATCGCATCATCCACAGACTGATGGACAGAGAGAGGTGGTGAATAGAAGTTTTGAAAATTTGCTGAGATGTTTGGTTGGAGATAAGCCAACAGGATGGGATTTAATTTTACCACAGGCAAAATTTGCATACAATAATTCTGTCAACAGGAGCACTGGTAAATCACCATTCCAGATTGTATATGGAAGTAGTCCAAGAAATGCATCTGAATTGAGAAAGATAGATAAAGAAGAAATAAGTAGTGCTGAAGCTGAGGATTTTGCAGAACACTTGAAGAACATCCATGAGGAGGTGAGGAAGCATATTACCAAGATGAATGCACAGTATAAGGCTAAGGCAGATGAGAAAAGGAGGTATAAGGAATTTCAGGTTGGTGATGAAGTCATGGTTCATTTGTGGAAGGAGCAGTTTCCAGTTGGTACATATAACAAGCTGAAAATGAAGAAGTTTGGACCATGTAAGATACTGAAGAAACATGATGCAAGAAATGCATATGAGGTAGAATTGCCTACCGAGCTAAATATTTCACCAGTGTTTAACATTTCAGATCTGACAGAGTATCATGAAGGAGGTGTTGAAGATGAGATCACAGCAGCATAGTGGAGTATTCCAGCAACTAGTTCAGACACTAAGGAGATCGAGGATATAGTAGACAGTTGTGTTGGCAGAAGCACAAGGAACAGGACATATGAAGAATATCTGGTCAAGTGGAAAGGATGACTTGTTGAAGATTCATCATGGCTAACAAGGGTGGAGGTTAACTATCTTCGTTTTCCTCTGCACACCTGAGTCGTGACAGGGTCACTTCTCAAATTACCCTAGGTGTCTGATGCAGGAGCATCCTGGGTGTAAGAGCAATCTTGCATCACCCAAAAATATTTCTATTTTTATTTTCAATAAGGGCTATTTTGTACAGAGCTGCTATTTATGGAAAGTTACTATTTTTGGTAATTTTCGTATATGCTCAGAATGATCTGATTTCTTTCTTGGAGGTTCATGTTGGTCATATAAGTCTGCCAATAAAGTTTCATTGCCAGATCAAGTGTATATTGGAAGATATTGAAGATTTTTTGTATTGGCAGCAGGGTACAGAAACTTTGAACTCAGTTTTGAAGGCTTTAGAGGCCCCGGATGAAGTCAAAAATTTGGGTGACAAGCACTTGCGCCGGTCAAGCTTGTAGAGCGCTTCGTGGCATTTCCAAAATGGGGTTATAATAGCCGATCGGGTCAACTGGTGATGACTTATGGTCTTCGGAAGTTGGGCCACTTGAAATGGTGGAAAATAATTTTCTTCAAAATTTATGTTCAGGTTTCAAAGGTTATCTTGAGCTGACTATGATGTAATAAAATGTAAAATAAAATAATTCTAAGTTTGGTCGGCCTTATTGGCTAAAATTCTGGAACCTTCCCAGGCGGTGGAAAGTTGCCTATATAAGGAAGGCTATATTATTGTCTTAGGCAGTTCGGAATAGTTTTGGGTAGTAGATCTGGGTATTGATTCGAGGCTTTGTCCAAAAGAATATTGTAAGGGAATGCCCATGTGGCTTTGCATATTGTAATTCTAAAAGTTTGTAATTCCACATTTGTGGAGATAATAAGAAGCCAATTTTCTGTTCTTGCATATTACTGTTGTTGTTTCTCTATTTCTGTTATGTGTTTGTGGTATTAAGGGGAGCACCCTTCATCACATTATTTTCTTGTGTATCTCCTTCAAACATGTCTTCTAGGTGCTTCCATATCTTGTAAGTTGTGTCTACTTTCTTTATCTCTGAAAACTCAGTATCAGATAAGGTGCTGATAAGGGCTTATTTGGCTAATACATTCTAATGGAACAAATCCTTTTTCTTTCCAGTAGCATCTTCCTTTGCAAGATCTACTAGAGAGGGGATATTAACTTATTTGATAGCCACTTCAAAAACTTCAAAAGAAATGCACTGCAAATGTGTCACCATTTTGTTCTTCCAATCAAGATAGTTCTCTCCATCAAACTTAGGACTATCTTTTCTAAATAATTTCATCTGATCAACCTCAAGCTATTAAACTTTCTCTCTGAGGCACTTGGCTCTAATACCAATTGTTAGGAATAGTCCCAAGAAATAACTGAGAGGGGGGGTGAATTAGTTATCTACAAGTTTCAATTCTTTATCCAATTAAGTATACTTAAACTTTAAGCATAAACATAATGAAAGAACACTTGAAAACAACACCAATAATTTGGTTACGAGGAAACTCAAATAGGTAAAAATCTTGGTGGGAATCAACACCCACTAATAAACTAAACTAGTGTATAATGATTCTTGTTAGAAGATCTTACAACCCTGTTAGGAGTTGATCTTTAAAAATCTTTTAGTGTAGTGACCTAGTCAAAGGTCCAACCCTGTTAGGAGTCTTTTATGATTGACCTTGTTAGGGGTGAGGATGCACTGTTCGAGAGCTCACTGCTCAAAGGGGTGAAGGTTGCAACCTTCTGAATAACAGATACACACTATATCTGGATCTTGGTGGACCTACTGCCTTGATCAGTTCTAATGAATAGCACACTCTATCTTCTCTATCACATAGACCTCTTCTTGATGGCACAATACTTCACACTCTCTTCTCTACTCTAATCTTTCATCTCCATGTCATGCTACTAGCGATCACAAATGACCGGCTATAAGTATCTTTCCTCTAAATGATATAATCAAGTCAACCTATTAGAACCACCTTGAAATAATATTAGAGAAACAATAACACTCTCCAATAACATCTTGTTCAGCTCTACTAAGAATACAACACAAACTGGGACCTGTCCAAATCAATAAGTGTAGATGCACACTACACATTGTCAGCTATACCAAATTAATTGATACTTTCTCCTCAAGATGAATTACATCATGCACTCTTAACCAAATATTCTTAACTCTTCTCCAATCACTAATCCAAGCACACATACCGAAATGATAGGCACAACTCCTGTACCAATATAAACTATGTCAGCTCTTCTGGATAAACATAGGAAACTGCAACTGGTGAATAGCGACTACATAAATTCTCTTCTACTGCACATCAGACTCTGTGTCCATGAATGTATCAACACTAGCGTGTCTCCATCACATATCAAAATGCACAAGGCTCCATGATAACTGTACGGACAATCACCCACAGAACACTACCTATAACTCTGTTAGGAACACTGCTGACACAGGTTACTACATAACTGTCTGTACTAAAAATTAACCTCTGTGTCCATGATATCATGTTGATAACATGTCCATGCTACATATACTCAAAGCTCACTACATAAGTCTTCCACGCATGCTACTTACCATAAGTTGTCATCAATGACAAACATACTGCCAGCATCTTGCTGGCAAATCTCCAACAATTAGTGCACTCAATAGAGGGAGCCCTATTCTCTAGCCCTTCTTGTGATGCCTATATTACTCCATTCTTGACTTCAAATAATGTGCCCACTTATTCTACTCTACAATTTGTCATTACATTGAAAAGCTTCTGTGACTTCCTTGGAAGGACCTGTCATTTTGGGATTTGTCTTCTCTAGTTGTGGCTAAATCTAAGGGGACCCCATTTCATTTATTTGAAGATTGATAAAGATCTACTCTATCCAATGCTTATTAAAGTAGTTAAGGGCCCGTTTGGTGCATGGAATTAATTTATCCAAAATAGGCCTATTCTAGAATAAGGACCTATTCTCGGATTAATTAATCTTGAAAATGAAAGCTAGAATAATCTATTCTGCGTTTGGATCCCATAATGTGAAATTGGAATAAGGATTATTTTTTATTTTTTTAATTAATTTGAACAATATGTATTTTTAACTTATTAAAATATTATAATTATAAAATAAAAAAATTCTTACAAATTTTAATTTTTGAACTTATCATTTTTGTTGCTAGTTTTTTAATTAAAATATATATGTATTTTTAACTTATATATTTTTAAATTAAAATATCTATTATTAACTTTAAAAAAATAAGTTTATTAAAAAATTATTTATAAAAAAAATTATTTAAAAAAATTATAAAACCAAAAAAATTATTAAAAAAATAAGATTATTAAAAAAAAGATTATAATCCCTTAACCGTTCACGCATGGACCCGAAAAACTTATACTTTTTGTTGTAATTTCGAATCCATGAAAAGCTTACTCTAGAATAAGAAATGAATTCCATGGTTTTTTTGGAATTAATTAATGCAAGCATTGGACCGAAAATGGGAATTAGTTTTCTAATTCAAGAATTCAAAAAATGCCACAAATAGCAAATAATTTTATTCTCGCATTAAATAATTCCTATTCCAGGTTAATTCCAGGCACCAAACGGGCCCTAAAAGCTCTTCTGAGAGAAATGATCAATATTTCAATGATTGCTTTAGGTAACACAAGTATGCAAAAGATGGAGAAGAGTGGTACAAACTTTGTGGAAAGTGTAGATGCCATGCAAGAGATTTTCAAGCATTTGGATGCTCAAAGCTTGGTTTGTCTTCCTGCGTCTCTAGAAAGTGGTATGTGGCAGCCATGGATGACAATTTGTGGGAAGTTATCTGTACAAAACATTGGCCTGCTTCAAGGATTTGTATAGATCGGCTCAAATGTGCTAGTGTTAATGTTATGGGTGGATTCAAGAGTTGTATGTCAAGTGGTTGCATCCTCTTTCCAGGCGTTCTTCTGCCTCACAATGCAAGAATGGTGTTTTTGTTGATGATAATGTTGTGTGGAGTGAGGACCATGTCAGGCTCTCTATGTCTCTATTCTTTGTTGAGTATTATTTAAGACTTGGGTCTTTCAAAAGAAGTTCCTCTTATCAATTATCTGTCATTCTTTCCCAGAGTAAAGTTGAGAGTAGTAGCAGAGAATTCTAGGGTAATCATTTCAGTGCTTTCTTATCTACAATATACTTGAGAATGTTGTTGTCCATAGATGCATGGTGGATGTATTTTTTCATTATGCTTTTGCATCAAATGTCAATGTTCTTTTGGTTAGATTGATTTATGTTAACTACTACTTGGTTTACATTATCTGACAGTCATCTAATTAATCATCAAGTTACATACAAGTTATTACCAAGTTGTTTATTTTATTTTTTCAAGTTTATATTATACATCAAGGAGGAACTGAGGACTATAGGATAATTGAACATAACTGATTCACCCCCTCTCTCAGTTATCTAACAATTGGTATCGTAGAGGGAGTACTTAAAGGAATAAGTTTGAAGGACTTAAGATAAAGATCCGAATGTTAGAATAATTGAGAGGGGAGTGATTCAATTATCCACAGTCCCAATCACAAAATGTATATCCAAAAACAATTTACTAAAACTTTTGCAGCTCGGTAAACTAAAATAGTATTCTGTCTATGCTTTTACCGATTACCAGTTAATAACATATAATGATTACTGATCAAATCTAATATGCAACATGTAAAGTATAATAACAAACAATCATCACAATCAACACATAACATAAGAGATTTAACGTGGAAACCCTGTGATGGGAAAAACCACCTGGGACTGGCAACCCAAAAATTGTTCACTCTTCTGAAGTGAGGTCTGTGAAGACCTAACCTTGTTAAAGGTTACAAACACACTGTGAGGTGTGACCTTGTTAGAGGATTTTAGACCAACCATCATCGTCCAACCAACATTCACTGTGGGGTTGATAGGATAACAAATGTACACTTTATGAATGACATTACAAGACTTTCTAGTCCACTCTGTTAAGAGATTTATCTATTTACAATGGTTAAAATATAACAGCAGTTGATCTGATTACAACACAACTTCAATTGTAGATTATTGGATCTATGTTAAGCTCATTCAAATCCTCTGATCAATATATCAATTCTGTTTCAATCAATATTCAGTAACTTACTATCACTCGCTAATAGCTTTCTGACGCTCGGTAATCTCTGTAGTTCGATTCTTCTTAACCAGTCTGATCAGGCATGCATGAAGCTTGCTCATGCGATATCTCTACAGTCTCCTTCTGACATAATTTCATCATGAAATCCCAGTCTCTTAAATAGATGAGTAAACCATTTTATTTCCATCCATCAGATTTTGCCGCTTAATCTCCTTTGTCATTTTTGCCACTTAATCCTTCCTCGACTAATGTGTCAGTAACATGTTTTGTTTTAATCCATTAGATCTTCTTCGAATTATGTTAGCCGTCGATCTTTGTAGAAAACATTATCTTCATCTCTGATTTTGAGGTACTTTACAGCTCATCAACTTCCATCGGCTAAACTAGTCTTTTAGCTCTTTTCTTCTGCTCAGTTAACAAAAAAATGTGTCGGTGAACACAAGCTCGGTTTATACTGTGATCGGTATACACTACACTGCGTCGGTGTATACTGAAATGGTTCTTTAACTGACAACACTGCCTTGTGCATTTTTCTCTTATCCTTCATCATAGATGAATGTAACATAATCAAGTCAATAATATAAGGTCATAGACTCATTCATAAGTTACCCAATGTATTCCTTATCCTTATCTATCATATCCATCTTCCTCATGTAGATATATCTGTTCTTCATCTCTTTTCTTCTTCTTTCTATAGATGTTTGGGTATAGTAACTTACAAGATAAGTACTGTCAAAACTAGTTGACATCAATGACATCATATTACTAATTTAACCATCTTACATATCTAATTAGTCTCTCAGTGATATTAAATCACAGATCTTCAAGTTATGCAATGTATTCAAATTAGTTGTAGTTCATCAATCTCTCCCTTTGGCATTGATGGAAACACAAGCAATATGAAATATTCCATACACATACCAAACATGTATTCTACAACTCTGTCAACAAATTTTGTAATGGTACAAGCTCTCCCTAGCTTAATATGTTTAATCACTACGTTACATAAAAGCATTTGCAAGTGCAGACTAGGTTCTGTAGATATGAGCTTTTTAGCTCTCTTTTCTATATCTCTCCCCCTTTGTCTTTGGCTTCGTATTCTTCATATTGATCTCTCTCACTTTGATAGCAATGCCAAAGAGTAATACAAAAATACAACTTTGTAGTAGCCATGTAACTCTTTGTTGTTCAGTACATTCTCTGTATCTCAGTATACTATTATGCAAATCTGTTCCAGTACTTCAACCTTTCACAACCTTAGACAGAAGTCCAAAGTGTGAACTCTGTTGCATCAACATGTATGATCTTCTGATAAGATTAGGCTGATGCAACCTCCAGATCACCTTAGTGAATGGTAGATAGGAGATAGATCCCAAGTCTAGTCCTCAAATATTCATATGTATCCTTAGGTAGAGGCTTTGTAAATATGTCAGCAAGTTGTTCTTTTGATGTAACAAATTCTAGCTTCACTTGCTTCTCTTGTACTTGTTCCCTCAAGTAGTGATACTTAATTGATATATGCTTTGTTTTAGAGTGCATCACTGGATTCTTTGAAATATTAATAGCACTAGTGTTATCACAATATATAATCACTGGCTCAGTGATTACCTCATTCATTCCTTCTAACACTTGCTTGATATATGCAATATTTGAATAGTTAGTGGCAACAAAAACATACTCTGCTTTAGTTGTAGACTAAGAAATGCAAGCCTATTTCTTACTTGTCCATTTATCAAGTCTTTCACCAAAGAAGAATGCTCCTTCAGTGGTACTCTTTCTATCATCCACATTTCCATCCCAATCAGCATCAGTGTATACCTTTAGTTCAAACTTGCCTTTCTTAGGATATCATAGTCCATAATCTTTAGTTTTCTTTAGGTATCTTAAGATTCTCTTTGTAGAAACCATGTGTGACTCTCCAGGGTTTGTAGAAAATCTAGCAACTATTCCAAAAACATGTGCTATATCAGGTCTACTATGAACTACATACATTAACTTACCAATCACGGATCGGTACAGTGTCTAGTTTACCTCAGTAGTTCCATATTCTTTAGTCAATTTACATCTAGTAACCATTGGTGTTCCCATAGGTTTAGCATCTTCCATGCCAAATGTCTTCAAGGCTTCCTTTATGTATTTAGATTGTGTGATTAATATACCATCATTCTGTTGAATCACTTGTAAGCCTAGAAAGAACTTAATCTCTCCAAACATAGACATTTTAAATTAACTTTTCATTTCATCAACAAACGACTTAAAGATTTGATCTTGTCCTCCAAATATTCTGTCATCCAAAAATATCTCAGCAATCAAGATAGTATCATCAGAATTTCCTTTCATGTACAGATTATTATTCTCACTTGTTCTAACAAATCCAATACTTAGCAAATAGTTATGCAGCCTTTCATACCAGGCTCTCAGCGCTTGCTTCAAACCATATAAAGCTTTATCTAATCTACATACCATATCTTTGTTTTCTAGATCAACGAACCCTTCAAGTTGTTCTATGTAGACTTCTTCTTCAAGTATCCCATTCAGAAAAGCTGATTTAACATCCATTTGGTAAACTTTGAACTTTTTGTGTGTAGCATATGCAAGTAACATTTTGACTCCTTCTAATCTAGCAACAGGTGTGAAAGTCTCACCATAATCTATTCCTTCCTCCTGTGCATATCCCTTGCATACTAAGCTAGATTTGTTCCTTGTTACCTCTCCATTCTCATTAATTTTGTTTTTGAATATCCACTTAGTACCGATAACATTCTTGTCCTTAGGTCTGGGTACTAAGCTCCAAGTTTTTTTCTTCTCTGTCTTTTCTATTTCCTCTTTCATTGCATTAACCCATTCATCATTTTCTAATGCAATTTTTACATTCTTCGGTTCATATTCACAAACTAGACATGTACCTTGTCTTTCTTTACTTCTTGTTTGCATGCCAGCTTATCTATCTCCAATGATTTGTGTCTCATGATGATGTCTTCTGACAAATCTTGCTAGTCTCTGATCTCTTATTTCTTGTTCATCCTGTGTAGGTTCATTTGCTTGCTCGGTGGGTGCTTCCTGCTCATTCGTTTCCTTTTCATGTTCCTCGATATTGTTTTCATGTGGACTAGTTTTCACTATCTGCTGTGTTGATAGGTACTCCGGTTGTTCAATGTAACTAAATCTGTCTTGATCTTCTGGTTCCTTTGTGCTTTCCTCTTCATTCTTATCATCAAACTCATCAACTTGAACATTACTACTTTCAATCATTTAATTTGTTACTTTGTTAAGACACTTGTATGCTTTACTTTTAGTGGAATATCCTAGAAATATCCCTTCATCACCTTTTGAGTCAAACTTCCCATTTCTTTCATCTTTCAAAATAAAGCATTTACTTCCAAAAACTCTGAAATAAATTACAGTGGGTTTGTGACCAAACCATAACTCATATGGTGTCTTATTAGTGTCCTTCTTCAGTTGTACTTGGTTCAGAACATAAATAGTTGTGCTGACAGCTTCCCTCTAGTATGTCTGAGCAACATTCTTTTGTAACATTAGTGTCCTTGCACAGTCAACTATTAACCTATTCCTTCTTTCAGCTATTCCATTTTGTTGTGGTGTCCTCGGTGCAGAGACTTGTCTTTTAATACCATGCTCATTACAAAAGTTAGTAAATTCATCAGAAATAAATTCACCACCTTGGTTAGATCTTAATCATTTCAATTCTTTACCAGTCTCTTTCTCAACTTTTGCTTTATACCACTTGAACATCTTAAATGCCTCTAATTTTCCTTCAAGAACATAACTGTCATTAATCTAGTATAATCATCAAGAAAAAGAATAAAATATCTATCTCCATAGTAACTTTGAGTTCTCATAGGACCACATAGGTCGGTATGCACTAACTCAAGTAATTTCTTTGTTGAATAATCTTTGCTTTTGAAACTAGATTTTGTCATTTTACCTTTCCGACATTCATGACACATAACATGATCAGGCTTAGATAAGTTAGGTAGACCTCTAACCTTTTTCATTTTATTGATCTTAATCATGTTATCAAAATTCACATGACATAACCTCTTATGCTTCAACCATGCATCTTCATCTTTCATCATTAAACAAGAAGACTGATCATTATCAAGATAAAACAAATTACCTCTTGATTGTGTTCCAGTTCTAATAAGTCTTCCTCCATCATCATATATCTTCACTTTCTTGCTCTCAAAAGCAACTCGGTGGCCTAAATTATTCAGTTGTGCCACACTTAACAAATTATAGTTTAGACCTTTTACCCAATAAGCATTGTCACATCTAATTTTATCATTTATCATCAGAGATCCTTTTCCTCTAACCATACAAGGTGCATCATTACCCATTCTAATAGATCCTCCATTCTGTTCTTCAAGATGATCAAATTTCTCTTCATCACCAGTCATGTGATGTGTGTAGCCACTATCTATAATCCATGTATCATTCTTATTAACCTTAGAGATAAGTGTTGTCTCTACATACCTCTCATCTTCCTCTTAGTCATCCTTCATTGCAAAAAATACTACCTCCACATCTTCATCAGTGTCGGTATTGGTGACATCTTCTTTTGCACTGTAGCACACCTTCTTTCCTTTGTCATTATTGTCTCGGTTGTCTCTGTTTTAGTATTGGTAACTTCTGTTGCCTCTTCTCCCATAGCTTCCTTCACCAAATCGGTCTTTGTTTCTATCATCATCTTTATTGTGTGGACATCTAGCAGCAATATGACCAACCTCTTTACAATTAAAGCATGCTAAAGGTAATTTACCTTTAGGTAACCTTCTAGCCATAAGAGCTTCAAGTTTATTAAGCTCATCATCAGTATTACTATCACTATCATCATTCTTATTTCTGCTACTAGACTTACCAATCTTCAGAGAAGACATAAAAGAAGATTCAATAGATGGTACAACACTATTGTAAAAGTTATTCAATTCAAAGTTTGTAAGCTTACCAATCAAATTATCAAGAGTAAGGTTGTTACCAGATGTAGACCTTGTTTCATGAATTGCAGATATTCTGATTGCATAAACTGGCAATAAGGTTCTAAGAACTTTTCTTACCACTGTATCTTCATCAATAACACCATCAGATACTCTAGTAGCATGTACTACCTCTTTTAGTCTATTTGTGTACTGCACAATATTTTCACCTTCCTTCATCTTCATATCATTGAATCTACCCCTTAAGCTTTTAGCTCTGGCTCTTTTGACATTCACATCACCACTATAAACTTGAGCAAGTTTATCCCACATACCTTTAGCAGTAGTGCAATTTTTAATATCTTCAAATTCAGCATTGGTACAAGCAGCAACAATCTCCATCATAGTAACATTATGTTCATGCCTATCTCTTAGTTGATCAAGGGTCAAGGGACCAATGGGCGGTGCAATGTAGCCATTCTCCATTAGTGTAAGGGTAGAATTGCCAATTCTAGATACATGCAGCTTCATTCGGCTTCACCATACTGTGAAGTTAGCCTTGTTTAACTTTGGCACTTCCCTCTATACATTTTGAGATCTTTGTGATGAAGTCCTTAAAACTCTATTCCAAGCAACCAATGCTCTGATACGAATTGTTAGAATAACTGAGAGGGGGGTGAATTAGTTATCCATAGTCCTAATCACAAAATGTATGTCCAAAAACAATTTACTAAAACTTTAGCAGCTCGGTATACTAAAATAGTATTATGTCTGTGCTTTTACTGATTACCAGTTAATAACATATAATGATTACCGATCAAATCCAATATGCAACATGTAAAGTATGATAATAAACAATCATCACAATCAATACATAACACAAGAGATTTAACGTGGAAACCCTATGAAGGGAAAACCAACTGGGACCGGAAACCCAAAAATTGTTCACTCTTCTGAAGTGAGGTCAGTGAAGACCCAACCCTATTAAAGGTTACAAACACACTGTGAGGTGTGACCTTGTTAGAGGATTTTAGACCAACCGTTATCATCCAACCAGCATTCACTATGGGGTTGACAGGATAACAAATGTACACTCTATGAATGACATTACAAGACTTTCTAGTCCACTCTGTTAAGAGATTTATCTATTTACAATGGTTAAAATGTAACAGCAGTTGATCTGATTACAACACAATTTCAATTACAGATTATTAAATCTATGTTAAGCTCATTCAAATCCTCTGATCATTATATCAATTATGTTTCAATCAATATTTAGTAACTTACTATCACTCGATAATAGCTTTCTGATGCTTGGTAATCTCTGCAGTTTGGTTCTTCTTAACTAATCTGATTAGGCATGCATGAAGCTTGTTCACATGATATCTCTGTAGTCTCCTTCTTCCGACATAATTTCATCATGAAATCCCAATCTCTTAAATAGATGAGTAAACCATTTTATTTCCATCCATCAGATTTTGCCACTTAATCTCCTTTGTTGTTTTTGTCGCTTAATCCTTCCTCAGCTGATGTGTCAGTAACATGTTTTGTTTTAATCCATTAGATCTTCTTTGAATTATGTTAGTCGTCGATCTTCATAACAAACATTATCTTCATCTCTGATTTTGAGGTACTTTATAGCTCATCAACTTCCGTTGGCTAAAGTAGTCTTTTAGTTCTTTTCTTCTGCTTGGTTAACAAAGAAATGTGTTGGTGAATACAAGCTCAATTTATACTATGATCAGTATACACTACACTGCGTCAGTGTATACTAAAATGGTTCTTTAACCGATAACACTACCTTGTGCATTTTGCTCTTATCCTTCATCATAAATGAATGCAACATAATCAAGTCAATAACATAAGGTCATAGACTCATTCATAAGTTACCCAATGTATTCCTTATCCTTATCTGTCATATCCATCTTCCTCATGTAGATATATATGTTCTTCATCTCTTTTCTTCTTCTTTATGTTGATATTTGTAGCATCGGTCAGATAAATAATATTGACTATATAATTATTATGAGAAATGATTTATTATATATATTCATATATATCAATGTATATAATAATTGATATTACTATATACATTGATCTATATGTCTATATAAAGTTAGATTATAATTATTCTCATAATAACTAAATAGTTAAATTGATAAAATAATTATTATTATTATTATTATGTAAATATTAGATAAATTAATATAGTACTTAGGAGATATTATATATATATATATATATATATATATATATATATATATATATATATATATATATATATATATATATATATATATATATATATATATATATATATATATATATATATATATATAATCATAATTGTCATTATATTAATTACAAAATAATGAATAGACATGTCCCATGAAGGGACATGTCTCTTCTTGGCTCATTCTCAATATAAATTCAAGAGATTGTTGCATTTGGAAAACATATACAGTGAGATAGTGCTATTACATTTGCAATGATTCTAAAATTTAACATGGTATCAGAGCCAATTTGCAAATGTAAAAGAGTAGTTTGTTGATGGTGAATGTGTGACTGTCTAAAAAAAAAATACAATTTCAGTACGATGACCATATCTCACAAATGCACTATTGGATTTTGCTGAATTTTGGATACGTTGGTGATAAACTAATTTAGAAGAATCTCACTAGAGAGATTTTCAAGAAAATATAAGGTTCAAAAATTATGACTGATTGTGTACAGGTATATGTAAAAAAAAAAAAATCTGTAAACGAGCAAGGTTTCTTTCTTTAAAAGCCTAGCCACTTGAAGGGAGATCCAATCAAATTAAAGGTTTTCATAGTGTATAGAACCTTTGGATATTCAAGAAAAGTCATGAGAATAATTCTAGTAATGTTTGAGAATGACGACATCATTCTGTGAATTTGCTTGATATTTTCTATATGGGCTCACCTTATAGAATGAAATACTTGAAATTTATAAAAGATAAGTATTCCTTGTTTTATTAATGCACATATTTTTTAAGTTTGTAGTTCATGCTATTGGTTTGTAAAATATTGCATGCTTCTATCATTTGTATTTCTGGTGGAGATAGTTTAGTGAGCTATTTGTAATCTCTCTAACATATCTTTATGATGGAAGCACAAGAAAATTGCATTCAAGGGAGAAAGAACTTAATGCTTGCAAATGAATTGATGATTGAGACTAGATGCAGAGGGAGTCTGACATTTCAAAAGAAGACAAGAGGTTGATACAAGAACTTGAGTTTTAGAGGGAGAAGATGGTTCATTCAACATATGACAATATTGAATGAGAGGGAGTTCACTATTGAAGGTGAAACACTTCTAAGGTAAACTTGATATAATTGATTATTATACTAATGAATCATGAATGTTTTTAATGGGCCTGCCCCCTGTGTAAATCATGGGGAAGTGATGACTTCCAAATGATTATCACTTGTATTTGTAAAAGTTATTGGAAGGTGACGATCCTACAATAACTTGATCTTCTATTGTGATAGACATCTTGTGATGGATGAAACAAATCATAATAGATGATGTAAATGTTCTTATGGTAAGTGCACATTACCTATGAAAATCTATTGAGTACTTGGTGGATATCATGTGACTTGATGTCGGTAGGCCATTACTCTGAGTACTTGGTGTACATCATGTGACTTGATGTCGGTAGGCCATTACTCTGAGCACTTGGTGAATATCATGTGACTTGATATTTTGTAGGCCAATGCTCCTGATATCATGAGATGATATCTTTATAATTTTGTTGAGTACTTGGTGGACATCATGTGACTTGATGTTGGTAGGCCACTACTCTGAGCACTTGGTGAATATCATGCAACTTGATATTCTGCAGGCCAATGCTCCCGATATCATGAGATGATATCTTTGTAAACTTTTGAGTACTTGGTGGACATCATGTGACTTGATGTTGGTAGGCCATTACTCTGAGTATTTGGATAATATCACATGACTTGATATTCTGTGACAAATACTCCCATTATCACAAGATACTATTTTTTATGAGTTATGGTGAATATCATGAGACTTGATATTCTTGATCAGACCATATCTCTGATATCATATTGAGGTGATATCTAAAATAAACTTTCACAATTAACCTTGTGTTTCTCTCTTGGATTGACCTAATTATCCTCCCTAACTAAGAGGGAGTGTTGATATTTGTAGCATTGGTCAAATAAATAATATTGACTATATAATTATTATGAGAAATGATTTATTATATATATTCATATATATCAATGTATATAATAATTGATATTACTATATACATTGATATATATGTATATATAAAGTTAGATTATAATTATTGTCATAATAAATAAATAGTTAAATTGATAAAATAATAATAATTATTATTATTATGTAAATATTAGATAAATTAATATAGTACTCAGGAGATATTATATATATATATATAATCATAATTGTCATTATATTAATTAGAAAATAATGAATAGACATGTCCCATGAAGGGACATGTCTCTTCTTGGCTCATTCTCAATATAAATGCAAGAGATTGTTGCATTTGGAAAACATATACAATGAGATAGTGCTATTACATTTGAAATGATCCTAAAATTTAACACTTTATACAGATGTTTGGGTATAGTAACTTACAAGATAAGTACTGTCAAAACTAGTTGACATCAATGACAACATATTACTAATTTAACCATCTTACATATCTAATCAGAAACTCAGTGATCTTAAATCACAGATCTTCAAGTTATAAAATGTATTCAAATCAGTTGTAGTTCATCACTGAAGATGTATAAGAGAGAGGTACAAAAACTGAACAAGGATAATTTCTCAACATGGCAAAGAAGGATGGAGCTATATCGATCAGGCATTGAGAATTCTGCACTATACTATATGGAAAATAAATTAATAACTCCTAATGGTCTTTTGACTATCAACCAGATGAAAGAAAGATAAGAGAATAATGCAATGATGATTGAGATTTCTTCTTCTCTATCAGATGTTGAATTTGAAGACATTAAAAATTGTACAACTGCAAAATAAATGTGGGTAAAATTTACACTAGTTCATGGTGGAGATCAAAATGTGCTCAGGGAAAAGCAGAAAGCTTAAGAGGAAAATTTGATAATATGAAGATGAAAGAAGGTGAAAACATAAATTATTACAACAATCGAGTCAAGGAAGTGGTGAATGTTATTTGAGGAGAAAGATGAATTATTGAAGAAGAAACTATGGCAAGAAAAATTCTTAGAACTCTATCACCTGCCTATGCTATTAGAGTCTTTGCAATACATGAAATGAGAGCCGTACTTGGTAATGATGTTTCCCTTGATAGTCTAATCGATAGATTGACTGCATTTGAGCTTAACAACTTTGATAACAATCTTGTACCTAAGGTAGAATTTGCATTTGTGTCATCTTTAAATTCTAGAAGATCAAGTAATAGACATCAAACAAGAAATGGGAGTGATTATGAAGTTGAAGAAGATGAGCTTGAAGGACTTGAAGCATTAATGGCTAGAAGGCTACTGAAAGGCAAACAAAATTATAGAGGTAAACTACCGTTAGTATGTTTCAAATGTAAAGAGATTGTTCATATTGTTGCTAGATGTCTTGATATGAATAATGATAATGAAAGGATATGTAAAAGATCAAATGAAAGAAAAAATTATAGAAGAGATTATCAAGATCACAGAGGCAAACGACAACAAGAAAATAGAGAAAATCGAGACTATAGAGATAAAGGAAAAAAGGTATGCTACCTAGTTGAAGATGATGATGATACCAAGACTGAAACTAGTGAAGAAATAGAAGTGGTGTTTGTTGCAATGAAGGAAGATTCTGAAGAAGATGAAAGGTATGTAGTAAAGGCACTTATTTCTAAAGTAAGCAAAAATGATACTTGGATTATTGATAGTGGATGCACACATCATATGACTGGTGATGATGATAAGTTTGAAAATCTCAAACATTATAATGGAGGATTTGTAAAAATGGTAAATGATATAGCTTGTCAAGTGAAAGGTAAATGATCAATATTGCTAAACAACAAAAACAGATGTGAAAATGCTTATTGGGTTAAAGGACTTAACTATAATTTTTTGAGTGTAGCACAGTTGAATGTTGGCAATTTGGCTAATGTGGATGCATAGATGTTGTCATTATGGCAACATATGATCTCTATTAAGAGCGTAGAATCTAGAATGCAAGTATGGCAAGTTGAAGAAGAAATTGTCTAAGTATGGATACAGTGATCCTGACAGAGCACCTGATGAAGATTTAGTTGGCGACGTCTACTAGAGAAATATTTTTGTTTGTGTAGTTAACTAAAGCTTCTACAGAGTATGAGGATGCCCCATCTCAGTGCGCATAAAGTTTGGAGCAGTACGGACAAAGTTATTCAAAGTTTACCAAAGACAATTTTTGCAGACAGAACAGTTTTGGAGACAGTATTAGTGAAAGAGTTAAGGGATTATTTTTTGCTTGTCAAATTAATGACTTAACATTATGAAGGGATGACATCCTAGATGTTTACTCTTGGATAAATATTTTGGAAGCTGACCATGTAAAGTTATTAGCTCTAATAACTCATATATTAGGCATACTTGAAATGTAATGAATAGATATGTGATGTGTAAAAAGAAAGAAAAGATAACTTGCGATAGTTGTATATTGTGATAGCAGCAAAGGCTATTGATGCAAAGTTGTAAGTAGTACCATATTACAGTCAGAAACATTTTGTATTACCTTTTTGGGCAGTGAGCTCAGCTGGTGTTCAGGTTTTGTAATCTAACTCCTAATAGGGTTAAGGCTTCTAACAAGGCCTAAAGTCCTTTAACCAGGACAGATCTACTATATATTGTAAATTGACTCCTAACAGGGTCCAATATCCCTAACAGGATACTTTTGATTAGTGATCTTTGTGGGTGCCATCCCCACTGGGGTTTTCCCTTGGCCAGGGTTTCCTCGAGAACATATCATGTGTGATGAGTTCTTTCTATTTACTGCTATGTTTGTTAATCAGCTTGATAATCTTTGTATGCACTAAAGTAATCTGTTATATCCATAAGTGGGCAAAAGAAAAAGTT
Organism: Chamaecyparis obtusa; assembly: GCA_027943335.1. Lineage (NCBI taxonomy): Eukaryota > Viridiplantae > Streptophyta > Pinopsida > Cupressales > Cupressaceae > Chamaecyparis > Chamaecyparis obtusa. Next base: position 1,149,907 of record BSBK01000291.1, on the reverse strand, counting down.
TGTGAAATACTGATTCACCCCCCCCTCTCAGTATTTCCTATTTCTAACATTGAATAATACAGGTCATCGAGTTTCATTTGAGAATAGAAAAGCAAGGATCTATGATGATGCTAGAAGACTGATCGGTACTGGTGAACAATCAAGACTGATCTATGATGATGTTTGGTTATGGCACAAGATGTTATGTCATGTCAATTTTGACAACTTAATAAAGATCAATAAGAAAAGGAAAGTTAGAGGTTTACCAAGTATATCTAAGCCTGACCAAGAGATGTGTGAACAATGTCAAATGGGAAAAATGTCAAAGTCTAGTTTCAAGAGAAAAAATTATTCATCTACAACAATTCAGGATTTAGTTCATACTGATTTATGTGGTCCAATGAGAACTCAAAGCTATTATGGAGATATATATTTTATCTTATTTGTTGATGAATTCCGTAAAATGATGACTGTTATGTTTTTAAAAGAGAAATCAGATTCTTTTCAAATGTTTAAGTGGTACAAAGAAAGAGTAGAGAAATAAACTGGTAAGGAATTGAAATTATTGAGATTTGACGGAGGAGATGAATTCATTTCTAATGAATTCACTAACTTTTGTAACGAGAATGGAATCAAGAGACAAGTATCTACACCGAGGACTCCACAACAAAATGGAATAGCTGAAAGAAGGACTAGATCAATTGTTGATTGTGCTAGAACATTGCTAATTGAAGAAGATGTTGCACAAATTTACTAGAGAGAAGTTGTCAGTACTGCTATTTTTACACTAAACCAAGTACAACTAAAGAAAGATTCAAACAAGACACCTTATCAGCTATCATTTGGTTATACACCTAATGTGAGTTATTTCAGAATATATGGAAGTAGATGTTACATTCTAAAAGATGATAGAAATGAAAAAAATGATTCTAAAGGTGATGAAGGCATATTTCTAGAATACTCTACTATAAGTAAGGCATATAAATGTTTGACCAAGACTACTAACAAGATTATTGAAAGTGCAAATGTGAGAGTTGATAAGTTTCCTAAGAAAAATGATGAAGATTTGGCAAGAAGGAACCAGAAGACTATAGAAGATTTATTTACATAGAAAATGAAGATCCTGACACTATACTTGAGCAATAACGTGGTGTCATCAAGAAACAAAATACTACTATTGAGAAATGATCCTTACAGATCGAGAAACAACAAACAATTACCGAGGAAAATGATGATCATGCACCTAGTGGAGAAAAAATTGAAGAACAAAGATCTGAGTATATACTAGAAAAATGTGTGAGAAGACACCATCCACAGGATCAGATAATTGATGACAAAGGAGTAGGAATGATGACAAGAAGTAATTTGAGGAACAATACATGTTTGGTTTGTGAATTTAAACCTGGAACTATTAAGGATGCATTGGAAAATGATGATTGGATTAAAGAAATGAATGAAGAAAAACAAGACATGAACATTAAGATCGAGGTCTAAAGACAAAAATGTGATTGGCACCAAATGGATTTTCAGAAACAAATTGAATGAGAATGGAGATGTTACAAGGAACAAGGCAAGATTAGTTTGCAAAGGTTATGCTCAAGAAGAAGGAATTGACTATGGAGAAACGTTTACATGTATTGCTAGACTAGAAGGAGTGAGAATTCTACTTGTATATGTTGTTTATAAAGGTTTCAAGGTATATCAGATGGATGTCAAATCTGTATTTCTGAATGGGATAATTGAATAAGAGGTATACATTGAACAAACTAAAGTATTTATAGATCCAAATTAGAAGAACATGGTTTGCAAGCTGCACAAGGCAATTTATGGACTAAAATAGGCACTGAGAGCATGGTATGAAAGATTACACTCTTATTTGATAAGAATTGGATATGTTAGAACAAGTCATAACAACAATCTATATTGGAAAGGAGAATCTGATGATAAAATTCTTATTGTTGAGATATTTGTTGATGATATCATATTTGGAGGTCGTGATACTTTATGTAAATCTTTTTCTAATGAAATGAGAAAGGAGTTTGAAATGTCAATATTTGGAGAGATCAAATTCTTTATTGGTTTACAAATTCTACAACAGAAGGAAGGTATTTACATAACATCTAGTCAAAATACATTAAAGAAATCTTGAATAAATTCGGTATGGAAGACTCAAAGCTAGTTGGTACACCTATGGTAACCAGATGCAACTAACCAAATATAACACATTAAAAGAGGTAACTCAAACCTTATACAAATTTTTGATTGGAAAATTGATGTATGTTGTGCATAGTAGACCAGATATTGCACATGTTGTTGGAATTGTAGCAAGATTTTCTACTAATCCTAAAGAGAGACATATGACTGTTGTGAAAAGAAACTTGAGATATTTGAAGAACACTGAGAACTATGGATTGTGGTATAAGAAAGAAAGCAATTTTGAACTTAAAGTCTATACAGATGCTGATTGGGAAGGAAATAGTGATGATTGAAAAAGCACTACAATAGGAGCTTTCTTTTTAGGTGAAAGATTGGTAACATGGATAAGCAGGAAATAACGTTGTATTTCTCAGTCCACTATTGAAGCTGAATATGTAGTCATTGTTGCTAACTGCTCTAATATTGCATGGATAAAGAAATTCTTAGAAGATATGAATGAAGAAGTAATAGATCCAGTGACAATATATTGTGACGACACAAGTGCTATTAACATTTCAAAGAATCCAGTGATGCATGCAAAGACAAAGCACATATCCATTAAATATCATTACTTAAGGGAGAAAGTTCAAGAGAAACAAGTCAAATTAGAATATCTCAAGTCAAAGGAACAACTTGCAAATATGTTTAAAAAACCCTTATCGAAGGATACATTTGAGTACTTGAGAAGTAGACTAGGGGTCCATCCCCTATCTAACATTCACTAAGGTGATATAGGGCTGCATCAACCTATTCTTTATCAGAAGATCTAATTTTCTTGATGCAAAATGTTCACACTTTGGGATTCCTAAGGTTGTGAAGAAGATGGAAGACAAGCTGAAATAGAGAACATATGTACATGCAAGGTACAAGAATCTATAAAGGAACAACAAAGATACTTATTTGGCTACTAAAGAGCTTATATTTGGAATTGTTGTCAAAGGGAGAGATAATTATGCATGAAATATTAGGTTAGGAATGAAGCTAACTGAAAGGGAGAGAATATGCATTGAACATAAAAGAAGAAAACACAGTCATACAGTAAAGATAAATACTATAGGAGAGACAAATGATGTTCTGTAGTGATTAAACATATTAAAAGTATAAGCTAAGGGAAAGGTAACCAAGTCAATACATGAAGACCGAGTTGTAGACACTTAAGATTTATTTGGTATTCTATGGTATATTTCATATTGTGTTTCCATCAATGCCAAAGGGAGAGATTATTAGAACTATAAATGATAGACTACTTGGAGAACAAAATGGGAGAATGTGAAGATGATCACCGAGCTACTAAGGTATATGTGAGACATTAGATCAGTTGTTATGTTGTCATTGATGTCAACTGGTTTTTACTTTACTTATCATGATAGTTGCAAACATCAAAAGAAGGTAATATTGGTGAAGGAAAGGATATATTAGCATGAAGATGAGATGCATGAGTAAGTTATGATTAAGGTATTCACTGGGAAACTTATTGATGAGTCTATGAAAGTATGATAGTAATTTGATTGGATTACATGATTTTACTAAGTGTTGAAGATCATGAATGTACAAGTTACTTTGGTCGATCGATATATGAAGAACTTAGTGTACACCGAGAAGATGTAGTGTACACTGAGTGTGGTATTAACCGAGCAGGAAGAAACTGACATATCATAGTATTAACCGAGCAGGAAGAAACCAATGTATCACGGTATTGATTGAGCGAGAGAAATAAGGAGAAACATGTGATTTCTGACATGAGATGATGAGCTGGAAGAATCTAAAAGATTCCAAGGATAAAGAAAAAGTTTGAAGAAGGTCCCATAAAGAAATCTTGGCAAGGGTATTGTGTAATTGGTTTATCAAATCATACTCCTTGCTAGGAAGATGGGGTGGAGGAGGAAGAATGGGTTGAGAAGGTGATAAAGAAGTAGAAACAACTAGATTAGGTTGAGGGTTATTCCTTGTACGATAGGTGTGAGCTATCGAATCTTGATCATTGAAAGACTCTAAAGAGTCCATAGGTTTACCTTTGATATTAATGCAAGGACAACCTTTGATAGTCAACAAGGGTTTAGGATAAACCTATTGGAAAAATGGTCAGCACTCCCCTCGAGATTTGTGACATGGCTTAACTGCCTCCTATGTCTTCTATAAGTCTAGTGGTTGTATCAGGTATTAACAGGTCGATCTTTTGGTGCAACAACAACCGCTACTTGTAACAAGTGGTATCAGAGCTTGGTCATAGGTTCGAATCCCCTCGAGTAAGACTAAGGGGGAGATTGTTGGAAAAATGGTTCAGCGCTCCCCTCGGGATTCATGACATGGCTTAACTACCTCCTATGTCTTCTATAAGTCTAGTGGTTGTATCGGGTATTAACAGGTCGATATTTTGGTGCAACGACAACCGCTACTTGTAACAAAACCATGTTAGCTGTCTCAACACTAAAAATAGATTCATAAGAAGGAAGCAAAGAAGACATCCTAGGAGGAGATGAGGTAGGATCTTGATTCTCCATAAGATCATCACTAAGAGGGAGAGCATTAAGGGAATTCATGTCATTCTCTGCTAATGCCTCATCACTAGAGGGAATCCCAAATGGAGGTAAAGCATCTATAATGTCATCTTCTTTCGCTAAAATGTTTGCATAAGGGGAGTGTGTTTTAGAAAAAGAGTCACCAACATGTATGAATATGTCATCCATTAATAAATCACCCTCTTGTATCAAATCTTCTTCACGAGGAAGGGATAAATCAATGTCTTTATCCAAGGGATCATCCACAATGGTTTCATGAGGAAGAGAGTAATCAACATAAAAATCCAAAGGTTCATCCCAAATAGGAGAATTATCATCCCTACCAATAAAGCACATTGTAGGAATGCCATAAATCACTAAAGCTTGATCCCTAGAGGGGAAAGAATTATATTCTAAAGCAGGCTCATTAGGAGAAGAATTAACATAAATCCCCAACTCATCTCCATAAAAAGAAATATGATGGAGAGATAGATTAAAGTCATCTTCTTTCTCTAATATATCATTACAAGGTAATACAAGAGAGGACAAAGAAACATCACATGCACTAAATAAAGTCTTTGTAGGTGTAACACCATGCAATGGTAAGGTAAGAGGAAGATGTGTAATCCCAAAAGTTATAGAAGAATGTTTGGAAAACACTTGAAACAACTTGTGCAACATGATAAAAAATAAAGAAATGCATAGAAAATAGATCTAGATATATCCAAATGCATTCAAATAAAATTTATAAGCATGAAGAGGAAATTGAACACCATAAACACAATAGTGCATCTAATTCCACAAAAGAAAGAGTTGTCGTAAAATGGGTTCACCAAAATGTATGATGAAGGTGAACACATAAGATAATACAAAGGGAAATCTAACACCAAAAAGAAAGACTTGTCATAAAACGGGTTCACCAAAATGTAAGATGGAAAATATGGATGGGGTCTAGAACAATGGGGGTTTGCACATAAAAGAGATCCTAAACCAATATTTAACACATACATGAAATTCTAATGATATGGAAAGTAAATCTAGAAGACTAATATTGAAATGAAGAAATGAAAGTACTTACCTCTAAAAAATAATCTGCTGAAAACCCTGTCAAACGGTCTTAGAAACTATTGATTTTCACATTCTTTAACCGAAACTGTGAGATCTACAAAACCCAGAAACCTTTTTCTTTTCTAATACAAGTGTACCTTGACCCAAACACGAGGGCACGATCTTGCCCTAGGGCACAATCTTGCCCCTTTATGTCGACCTTGACCTGCGATGCTCCGATGGAAATTTTGTTCATGGATCGTGAAAGTTTGTCAAAAAGGGTATCCAGATCTGCATTGTAATTCGTTGTTCCACACATATTCCTACAAGAAAAATAGGTTTTTTTGTTGGCAGGGAGGGGTTTGCCTTAGTCAACCCCTGATTTAGGAATTAACCTTGAAATTGAATTGAAATTGCAGTAATAAACAAAGTAAATAGAACAATTCACCTTGCTTATGTTGAAACCCCTGTGGAAGATTTGAATCCTTGAATCCACAAGTATTGATGCTCCCAATGAATGTAGAATTGAATGTAGGATGCCTCAAATCAATTATCTTTAGATCTTCAACACCTATCTTGAATGGATTTTGGAATAGAAAGAAGCTTGAATGGATGTAGATGGAGAAATCTTCAACAAGAGGGCTCCATAGAGATTGAATCCTTCAATGGCTACCAATGGATCTCCTTGATGAATTGGATCTTGAACGCTTGAATTCTTGAAGATGAATGAATTCTTTCCTTCTCCTTCTTGCTTTCTTCTTGATTGCTTGAGAGATGAATTGCACACTTGATTGATGGAAAAAAGATGGATCAGAATGAGAGAGGAAGGCTTCCTTTTATAGTGATCTAGGGCACAAACTTCTAGAGAGGCCTACATAGGAGAATTAAATTCCCATTTAAACCTTTACCCCTAGAAATGGACCTAAATTAAATATAATTTAAGATTTTACCATTCCGAAACCTGAAAGAGCCGACCTGGAAGCGAGAAATAAAACTATTACGAAACCCGACATCCAGAAACATCTAGATTTTGAAATTTGGACCCTGGGTCAAGGTCGAGGTCGACCTTGACCTAGGTCAGGGTTGAGGTCGACCTTGACCTAAAAGGTTGACCTTGACCCTGAGGTCAAGAATCTCATAATTTCAATTCAGGATGCCAGAATTATGTAGAAAAGAAGTGGAAAATGGGGCAGAATAGGGGAAAAAGCCATATCCAAGTCAAAGTCCCATTCAAGGCATTTGACATGACCCCAAACCAATTACTCGAAGGGCTAAACTAGTCCTAAATGGACTTGTGCTTCCATTTTTTGATGATGCATAAACAAAAAAAATGTATAGTAAGTTATAAGACATCCATTCATATAATAATGTACTACTTATGTTTAAAAATGATAATGCTTTATTGGATATATACTTGTGGAGTTGACATTGTCATGAAAAAGGTGGGTCAAGGAATATGACCACTTCCATGAACACTTTGACTCTAAATTTTAATCATAATTTTTTTGCTAATTTATTTATTCATTTATTTATTAATTAATATAATCAAGTAAGTCAAATTAACATGCAAATAAAGATACCTCTGTGAAACTTGCATGATGTCCTTCATTAGATGGTGTGAATGTCGAGGGTGCAATAGTAAACTAATGTACATGCAAATAAGTTATGAGACAACCATTCATATAATTACATACTACTCACATGTAATAATTTTAATTCTATATTACATACATACCTCTGGACTTGATGACATTGTGTAAAAGGGGGTCAAGGGAACACTACCCCTACCACCGACACTCTGACCCTAAATTTTGATCATAATCATTAGATACTAATTTAGTTATTCAATCATTATAAATTAAATATAACCAAATGAATTAAATGAACTTTTAAGTATTTACCTGTGTATCAATGCCAAATATCTTATTGAGAAAATCATCAATCATCATTCCATCATCATCTCCATGTCTGTCAACACTAACATATGTGCATAGAGATCCACATGACTGAAAAATATGGACCCTTGAAGACTGACAATATGCAATCTCGAATAAAGGAGTGGCACACTATATGAGAGTCTATGTTAGAGCACTAATTGTGTCTAGTCTTTCTACCTCCACATGTTCCTTCACAAGGGATGGAACACTAACATGCTCAAAATGTGGTTTTCCAGTTGGCACCCTAGGTGAATTAGGGTCACGATGTGCCCCTGGTTTATCAAATGATGACCCTCTGGGCCTCTACCCTGAGATTCTAGAAATTCAAAATAATTTGGGACCTCCTTGAGGAAAAACTCACAATAGAGTTTCCTCAAAAAATATAGTGGAACCTCATGATTGTTATAGGGAGGGGTATCAAAAACCATCCACCATTTGTCCCAAAAGTTGTTTTATATTTCCTCATGCACACACCAATAGATTAGAAACCTCCTTGTTGTAGTTCTAAGAGTTTCATTATATTTTGGATTTACAAATATTTTGCAAAATTGTCATCTTTCATTATTTTTTTCTTCTTTATATCCTTGTATGATAATTTATCTGCATAATATTATTTTTTTCTTAACCATATATTTTAAGTTACCCACTAATTGAGCCTTTTTGGGTCAAGATTGATTCCAATGGTTTTACAAGTGTTACGCTTCCAGGATTTGTATCAATAGATTGCTTCAACCTCCTAATGAAAAATTCTAATTCATTTTTGTCACTTTATATAAATGGTTAATCAAATTATCTTGCGTTCCAGGTGGAGGTCTATGGATTGATGGAGGAGGTTGGGGTACATTTTCTTCGTTAATTTCTTCATTAACTTGTTCGTGAGGATATGGTGAAGGGGGATTTTTCTTTCTTGGAGATTAAAACACAATTTATTTTAAAAGCCTAATTACACTTAAATTTTAATGAAAGAGGCTTTGAGAAAAAAAAATTGATTTCAAACCCAAATTAAACTTAAATCTCAATACAAAAGAGATGCATTGGGTGTAAATTTACTTACGTCTTCCACTTGTGTGACCTCTTCTACGTGGTGGAGACATTTATTATGTAATCTAATGAGCCCATGAAATAAAATTTGCTCCAACAATGGCATGCGTTGTTTTGCAGCTCAAAACCCTCCTTTCTCATGGCTAAAATGAGAAATGAGGCATTTGAACTTGTTAATTTTTTAATATTAACTTTTACAAAGTGCATACGCCCTATGTCTTGCAATTATTGGGCCTTAGGCTTGGGCATTACAAGTTGTGTGCCCTATAGGGTGTACACCCTATTGCATTTGTGGGACCAAAATAATAATTGACATCTTTTTGGTCTCCCATCTTTGTGCACTTACCCAGCAACATATAACAAAAACTATATGTACTAAATCTATTCCACATGCATAACCACAACCTTGATGTTTGACCAATAGCCACAGACATCCAACTGACACTGCCAACAACCAATTGATACCACCATGCAGCCGGTATGAAGGTTTTGACATCAATGACAACAATGCCAACAACATCTCAATATGTTTAACAATGCCATATTGATGTTTGATCATTTGTTGAGAGGAGTTGCATGTGATCTACAATTGACATTAGATCCCATCTTGATTCTCACTTGTTGCAAAATCTAACACTAAGACCACTTATATTGTATTTGAGGATTCCTCTAAGGCACCTACTATTGAATAGTAGCAATGTGAGATCTATGTCTAGATAGTGAAGAAGGTGGATGTTGTGAAGACCAATAGAGGAGATGAAGAAAACGATGATAAGGTTTAGCACTAGAAAATTATTCATGTGCCCACTACTACTCTCTCTATATTGTAGGATTTTGAGGTAAAGAAGCATAATATTATCATTGTGAATAAGAATAACAATGATAATGTATATAAATTCCTCATTGAAGATTGTAAAATCTATTTCCTTAATACTTGTTATGTTTTATGCCATTTGCTTAATTTGTTATTTTTTTTTCTAAATCATTGCTCACCATTTTTATTATAACTTATTAGACTTTTAAAAACTAGTTTCTCACCACTACCCTACAAACTTTTTTTATATAAATAACAAAACCCCATTTCTTACTTTCTTAACAAAGATAATTGAAAATATAAAAAATAAATATACTACTTTTTTTATTTCTAACTTATTTTTATTTATCTCAATCAGTCATGGTCTCATATAATCATTTCAATTTCATCTCATACCCACTGTTTCAAACCTCTAACACTTCCATTAAAAAACGATTTAGTTCAATTTAATTTAGAAACTGAATAATTAGTGTAAGATTTGCTTTGTTTGTATACCCTAACCAGCCTAATTTGAGTAAACAACAAGGTCTCAGAGTTGTCCCAACACAGTTGTTAAGAAAATACTTTGCTGCACCTGAATCTCCAAAAAGACTGGTAGGTAGCTGAGCAAATAGACTGACAGCTGAAATTGTTGCACTGTACGGTGAGCATGCACTCCAACCTCTATGGAATGTATTTCAAGATCTCTGAATAAATCTGCATCTTACAAGTCTTAGAAATTTGTCAGCTTATGTAATGGCTCCATTTAAACACTCCTAATCTGTAATTTATCATTTCTCTTTCTATTCTATACTTCCAAATAATAATAGATCAGTAAATACTTTTAAAAAATTAAAGACGTCTGGAATTTTTAAAATTGTAAAGACATCTAAATTTAAAAGTATTATTGTAAATTTCTGATGATAAATCACAAAATATAATGTATGATATTATTTTAAAAATTCAAAATAATGAAATCTAAAAGCTTTTAACATGGACTGTGAAAATTTTATTAATTATATTTTCAATCTTCAAAATAAAATAAAATTAAAATGTGAATTGAATTTTGGAAGTTCCTATACTTCACTTCTGTGAGTATCACCTAGATGCAATGAGTGCTAAGTGTTCCGTTCATTCTCATGAGAGATAGATTCTTGTGAACCACAGATATAGCAAGGAAATAGTTATTGTGGAGGGACAATTATTGTTGACATATTATTCAGAAATGGAACGGAATGAAGGTTTATATAGTAGCACCAAACCTTACTGATTAGATCATTTGGAGGATCAAAAACAATTAAGGAGTGTTTGTTGTCTTCCATTTCGGCTTGCAGTTTCACTACTCATGAAACATAAATCAACAAATTTGATTAAAAATTACACAGTTGAATCCTCGTAGCAATATCAGAAATGTGAATTGAAATCCTCGTAGCAATATCAGAAATGTGAATTGAAATTATGTTAATGATTAACTTAGGACAAAAACTTGGCTGTTCGGTTGTCATTTTGCAATGCATGGATTTATGAAAGAGAGATAACGTTGTTGAGGAGAACACGTTGAATAATGTAGTCTGTCGATTCTACTGTCTCATTTTAACCATCTTTCTAAGTTGTACGCAACTTAACAATTCACTGAATTTCTCCTCAACTCTTTCCATGTCTCCATTTGATGTTTTCCATGCACACAAATCTTTTATATATAGCAGTTGAGACTTTCTAGTTTTTGTCTTCGTCCATACTTTTGGAATCTTCTATTACAGTGACGGAATGAATCTCTGTTTGATAATCTTCTCTTGGCTTGCATGACAGACTGACAATAATGCTTCTCGCTTGCGTACTTGTTTTGTATCCGCTTGGCTTTTCTTTCGAATGTATTGCTTGGAATGCCTCCTTGTGTTTTGTTTTTATCCCAAGTGTTTGCTTGATATTTTTGAAATGCTTGTGATTTGATAGATATGCAGATGAGGGCTACTGCTGTGGCGTAAGCTCCGTGCCAAATGAGTCAAACTCAATTAACTTTCAGTTCAGCGCGTCTTATGGCAGTACTAACAATCAGTGGATAGACAGATGCCCACAAGCTTGTGAAGGTTTTAATGGTGTTTGGCTTTCCCATTTCTATTTATAACAGAATAATAGTACACATTCAAACATAAATAAATGTATCCTTATCGATTTGATAATCACTTGTTTGCACATTCATATCTTCATTAATAATTTCAAATAGTATACATCCTTCTTTTGTACATAAGGTATGAGTCTTAGTACATTCAAATCTTTAAGTTCACAAGTTTAAATCCTACAAGGGGGTAGGGTATGTACGTCTCATTTGTAGCCCAGTTAGGTGCCTCCCGCAAGGAGTACGAGGTAGTCCCATCTCACTGTCACCATATGTAGACCCAAAAACATATGGCTGGTGTTGTGGACTATAAAAGGACCTTTCCTTTCCTTTAATCATATACATCCTTCAAAAGTGTACATAAGCATGGTCTTTTGTACACAAGGTATGAGTCTTAGTACATTTGATGTGGGTCTATGATTTGCCCATACTCCGACATACTCTTTTAGTCCTATCTATTTATTTCTTCTAAGAAAATCCTTAATCATTGACTTCTCATTAATAATGGACCCCTATCCATCCACGAACAACTAGGAGACACTTGTGTTCTCCGTATCCTCCCAAGTATCTCAAACTATGAGATTTGTTGATACTTTAAACCAATTCTATTGATCTAATCGCTAATCCTAAATGTTAAAAATTAGCCTCAACCAAATTTATTTGACATCATGACTCCCAGTGTAATGTTAAATTACTTGTAAGCAGTTCTCACATATCATCCTGAAATATAACAACAATAGCTTGGTACATCAAAGGGTTGGTATTGGTGGGATTATTGCATTCATATATGAATGCTAATCCTTAGGCTTAGTTAGAGTGTTCTATATGATGTGAATAAGAAGGTTAACTTAATTTTAACTTCTTATTATATGGTTTTACTTTATGCATATATATTTGGCACATAAACAATTCAAATATTTTCCATGTGTTTGTGCATTTTGCTACGTGCAAATTTCATATTAATGTCTCCACTCTAGGTGTCAATGGATTTGAATTTACATCAATTGTATTTGTACAACTTGTAGTGCTTATATAAGACATAGGGGTATAAGGACCTTAGCCTCATCAAGACCCCTAATTTATATTCAATTAACTCCTAATAAATGATTGAATAGATTCTTACATGTATTTGATTGATATTTAATTTTCACCTTATTATTAATTAGAAAATATTTATATAAGTATTTTATCAGTATTCATCTAATAATTGTTCCTAGCTGAAATAATTAATCAACTTCTTATGTAATCCAACCTTGAATAAAGCAAAATGTCTAATTAAGTGCACTATCTCCATCTAAAAAATTAAGTAATTTTAACCAAAAAATTTCTTCACTTTTATTTATGTAGTCTTAAAGCAATTAGCTTGATAATTCTCCACTTTCTTAAACACAACCTTTATTAATCTTTGATAATCCTATACATCATCCAAAAGGGTACATAAGCATGCATGGGATTTCATACAAAAGGTATGGGTCTTTATATGTGTGACATAGGTCTTGGTATATCTCACATAGGTCAAAGACTTGCATGTACATCACAAGCACTTCAAAGTTCTCTTTTAATCTTGCCAATGTATTGATTCCAAATGAATCTTCAATGATTAAATTCTCTTTGGTCATGTACCCCTTTCAATCTATCAATAATTTGGAAACACTTGTCCTCTCGTTATCCTCCCAAATCTCTAAAGTTATGAGTCATTGATACTTTAATCAATCATATTCATCTTATAACCCCTCATCCAAAACGTTAAACATTAGTTCCAACCAAGTAATCTTATATCTTTAATTTTAATTTAATGTAGGTTACTAGTAAGGAGTGTTGAACATGTAGTGTTGGCATTGATGTCAAAGATGTAAAAGGTGATATTAGTGTGATGGAGATTTGAACTTATCTCACACTAATTGAGAATAGTGAAGTAAAAATTCTAGTTGTCTTAGATATATATTTTAATTTTATCATTATTCTTTGGTTTCAATTTCTCTTGATTGTCTAATGTATTTGTGAAGGTTTGGGAGTGTCTATGGTTGGTTTTTGAGATATTCCACTTAGAGAAAATATGTGCATCTAGCTACATTATCATGATTTTTGGCACCACATTCTGCCATAGTGAAGTATTATGACTTACAATTTACAAGATAAGTAAGGCAATACATAAAGTCAAATATTCCAAAGATTTGGAGTAATTGGTCAAGAAAGTAGAAAATAAGAAGTCATCGAGTGGTCAATATGTTAACTTTTTTATTGTGCAAGGATTCATATTGGATGCAGCAGAGTCTGGTAATGTGCATTTGCTACATGAAGCATGTGAAGGTATTTTAGGGAAAATTTAGTTCATTTTGGATTATGCATAGTATAATCTCACTCCTAGTGTCATGTGTTATCTTTATTGATCTAACTACACTTTTGATTTCAATGATATATTTTTGGATAACTTGTAGGTACTATATTAAATATGTCCTAGACTAACATGAAGATGTAATTAATATATTGGAATCTATATATAATTTACATAATTTTTGTTAGAATTTTTAGGTACTTGGGGGGTGAATCAGTACAAATAGGTAATGAACAAGTTCAACCACCAATATGAATATCTTCAATATTAACTTCCAAACCAAAAAGCATATAACTGATGTAAGAAAATAAAAGAAAACAATATCAAGCATCGACAAACTCATCACACATGACACATATATTTTTCTCATGAAAACCCAATTTAGGAAAAACCATGTGTGGGGATTAGTACCCACTAAATGATGTACTCTTATGAAATACATCCTGTACTGAGGAGATTAACCCTGTTAGGAGTTTAGAACGGCACTGTTAGGTACTACCTGGTTAAGGGATTTATATCTAGACCTGTTAGGAGCTTTACCTTGATAGGAGTAGCATTGTTAGAGGACTTTAAACACAAGCTAGTGTGCCACCCTATTAAAGGATTTACAATAAGGACTTGTTAGGATCCACCTAGTAAAGGGATTTTAACTATTGTAACTGCTAGGGAACAACAAGTAGAATGATCTGGAAAATAGCACAACCTTTGCTTGATTAGATACACTAAAGCACACAATTGCTTCTATTTAGACTCTACTACACCCTGGCTTGATCACACCTTCATACACACATTGACTATCCATGATCAACAATAAATTCTTTCATCCTTACCACACAAATACTATTCATTAAGACCTACAGTCTTCCACCACCTTAGGCTTTCCCTAAATGACTTATAATTTAACTTTCAAACTTCCCACTCAGATCCAACGTGCCAATACAAACATCTTGAGTACAAAACAATTTTCAGATACTGCATCGACCAATACAATGATTTACATAGGATTTTGTGTCATGGGGTCAAACATGTTTTGACCAAACCCACTCTTCCTCTAAAATCTTCTCCATGCGCTAGCATCAAACAATGTGATGCCAGATCATCACCTCTAATCATTAAAACATGTCACCACATCGTGACTAACACAACTTTACTCACCACTGCATCCATACCGATCACCAATCCAAGATCTACCATCGGTAGGTCAAGAACATAAGTGCTTTATCTTGAAATCACTTATGTAGAGGTTATACCTTCTCCCCTATCATCCAAATAAGTTGTGGTCACAATAATAGCTTCTACATACTACTAATGATGCAAGAGCATCCTGGGGTAGTTGGCAATCCTGTATCAACTTAAATATGTTTAAGTTTGGTTTTGGATTTTAGTTGTAGTTCTCGGTTAGAAGTTTGTTTGGCTTCATCGATGGAGCTCTCTGTGTTGGTCACTCGATGGAAGAGTTTGGTGTTTGATTGTTGCTCGGTGGTTTTCTTCACTGAATGGGTTGTCTTGTCACCGACTGGTGTTGGTTGCTCAATTTTATGGTTCACTGACTAGTTTATTTGATTTGTTTGGGCTTGGTCAACTGGTGCATTTAATTTGGGTCATGTTCCTCAAGTTATGGATTGACTGTTGGATGTGTGTGGACCTAAATCTAGAGTATTGCATTCACCTATGTAGATTTGGAGACCATTACAGGCTGAATTGGAGGAAGTTGTATTTATTTAATATTTCATGAAGTCGACTGATGTTTGTAATTTAATACTTGTTGTAAAGATGACTTGTGGATGAGTAGTATATAAGGAGGGTATGGATAGTTGTTTAGGAGAGAGGAGAGAGGAGAATAGTAGCAGAGTAGCAAAGATTGATCTGTGAATGTTTAGCAGAGGTAGTGGCTAAGTGTCTTGGCTTAGGAGACAAGGAGATTTCTTGGTGGCTTGCGAGTACAAGTTTAGATCTTCCTTGGTGTTTCTACCAGTTCTTGTGGTTGTGCAGATCTGGGCTAGCTAGTTTATTGTTGGATCCTATGAGATCTATGTTTTATTTTTTTTATGTAATTCCCTTTAACCGAGAAGGCCTTATAGTATGACATGTTGCATGTAATGCTCAATTGTTGATCAAATACAAGTTGAATTATGGTTATATCTTATTGTGTTGTGTATTTTCCGCTTTGTTGATGTTGGCTGCAAGGCTTGGATTTTCCATTTTTGGATCCTCCATCCTTGACTACATCAACTAACAACCTTCATATGTGACTACACCACATAACGCATCATGGATTTGACAAACCAATCAAATCACCTATCACCTAGCACTAACTATTAAAATAGTTACATTGTCTACCTTCATTCGATTATATCTTTCTTATTGATATACACCAACAATAGCGGTCATCCACTAGACATCCAGAGACACACCTAAGTCTCTCATACTTGGATCACTACAACTGATTTGACACATTAATCAAATCATCACACTTGAGCCTCAACCTATTCTTTTTGTCTATCTAACTTCCTTCAAACAATCATAACCAATTGCCCCCACTTATCTCATCATTCACTATTGATTTAAGTGTATAGGAGCCACTAAAACTCTCACTCATCAAAAAATTTATTCAATGCTTGAAGATCAACCTTCCAATTCTTTAATGGATTCTCCAATAAAAGAAAATTGTCCATACAAAAACATTGCTTACTCTTCTAGTGAACCAAATGCACACATGTCCAGTAGAAAAAGTCTACCTCAACCTCCTTCTCAATTTTGTTTTTCACAAGTTTCTTCTTCTCAAGAACTTCAAAAAACATGAAAATTTATAAATAATGAAAAGAATCTTACCAACTCCCTGAAAGACTATGTGACTTGGTTCACACTCACTGGAAAACTGACTCATCCCTTTGATGCACATGTCCCTAGGAATCAATACACCTCTGCAACAATCACCAATCAACCTCTTTCTTATTACAGTCAACCTCATATTTCAAGATAGTAGAAATCTAAATCAACTCAGTTAAGCTCATAACACAAATATCAATAGGTCCTTGTATAACTGGTTTATCAATCATCATTGACATCATCACAATCTATACAACTAACTCATTTCCACTTTCAAATTGCACAACATCAGTTATGCATCAGTCCACCTTTTTCATCTCCTCTAGTTGCAACATCAACCAATACCTCAGTATGTAATATCTGGTTCCATATGTACTAGTTCATCTTCAACATCATGCACTGATTGAGTCTCACCAATTCACAAAATTATCAACCTCTTCCCAAGATCTTTTATCACTGGACTTGTCTTATCAATACAAAAACATAAGAATTTGACCATGAAACTCAAATAAGGGTTTACTTAACCATGCCAAAAACAAAAACTCATCCTGACTAAACTTGTCACAATATGTGTTGATTGTGACTGAAATACTCTATAAATATTATCCATATCAAAAATCTCTTCAACATAAATAAACTTGCTTATACCAGATGTCACAGTATTCTTCAGTAGGGTAACTAACATCTTTGGACTTCTTTCATGTGGTCTTCATCTCTTACTGGCCTTCAAGTAATTCAATTCATTCTTCTTTACATCCTTTACTCCTTGAGCATTATCTTTCTCCCTCATACCAGTGGCCTTTACTGGTTCAAATTATTTCTTGGTTTACTATCTAATGGTAGGAACTTTTATCGGTTGTTGAATAAATCACTTAAACCTCTTCATCATTAACACCTGTAGTACCAGATGTGCCTACAAGAACTACTGAATAACATATCCTTCTTTTATCTCTTTTCTTCTTTTAAAAATCCTTTAGCATGACGAAATGCTTCACTTCATTTCCTTATTTCCAATATCTTCGGCTACCGGTTAAGCACAACTAAGCACATCTTAACATTTCACAATTGATTACCAATAGGTAATAATCCATGTAATACCTCTTCACATCACATCACAAGTACATCATAATGCATCTACATATGTAGATAAATCTTACCTCTCATTCTTCTTAGGGGTCTCAGATTGATCTGACCTCAATTGCTTCCCCTAATCCAAAACAAGCTTAGTTAACTGATGAATCCTCTGCACCATAGGATGATGAATTTATCTTCAATGAATTGATGTATTCCTTGTTTTCATCTTTCTTCATCCATTTCTTCTTTGAATCTCACTTCTAACTTTCTCAACATCAATAATTTTCTTTCCCTTTATGTCTTCTGACCGATTGGGTAACTGGTTCATGTATCTACAATCTCTTGCAAGGTGGCCAACCCTATGAAAATGGAAACATGTCATCCCAGTAGATCTCCAGGTTCCATAACTACCTCTATTTATTCTCAATATACAATTAATAGCCACATGCCCATGTTTGTGTCCATGTGAACATTGAATGTTCCACTAGTTCTGATTATGATAAGATCTCTATCGATACACAAATGATCCCTAGTTTTTCATCTTAATCATGTAATCACTAGCTCTATGACCATACGTATTTCAATTATAATAGCGCCCATTAAAAACATTAGGTTTATTCCTTCAAACCCTAGCAATATGACCTTCTTCATGATAGATTGAACATGTAGGAACAGTAGGCCTAAACTTGCATTCTCTTGCACAACATGTCCTACTTTATGACAATTAAAATAGATTGGCTTATAATCTTTCTTACCAAAAATTTTCTTGTTCACCTTAGGTGGAGACTTGTCATCTTGATTGGACTTCTTGATTTAGATGATTCGCCGGTTTCAAAAGTAGTTTGACCATTATATCCTAGACCAGTTGAGTCATTACTTGTTCTTTGAATTTTTAGTTGCTCAACAAGTTTCTCAGAACTCTCATTGAACTTCTTCAACAACTTGTTTTCATCATCAAGTTCTTTCTGAAATCTCTCCTTCTCTTTTCATAGACCTTCATTCTCTCTTTCCATATCTTCATTTTTCATCATCATATTGCTGAAATCACCTCTTACATCTTTCAATTCATCTTTGGTCTCATGAAGACATATTATCAAGGTACCAAATTCTTGCTTAGATCTAGTGAGTTCATGTTCCTTATCCTTAAAATATTTTAGGGGATCTTCAACAATCTTATTTTTTTCAATTTCCTGACCCATCTTGATAGAGAAACTTTCCATTTCCCTCTACATGTTCTTATTCCCTTACTTCACCTTGTTCATCTCCTTATGCATGTCTTAGTTGTCCTCAATTAGCTACTCATTCTCTTGAGACAAGGCTTCTAGTGCTACTTCAGATTCCTCAGATCCACTTTTTTCTAACAATTATCAATGTAATCTTGGCATTCATTTAGTTATACAACAAGTTCTTTTCTTCTTACAAGTAGCTTCTCATCTTTTCCTACAACTCTTTGATCATCTTATGTGCATTCTCAAGTTGCATCTCATACCTATCTTCAGCTTCTTCAAGTTGTCTTTTATATCCCAAACCCTCCATATCTACCTCAAGGATATTTTCCCTCAAGTTTTTAGGTTTATCACCAAGAGAACCAAAGCTCTGATACCAATTGTTAGAATTCTTAGGTACTAAGAGGAGAGGGTGAATCAATACATATAGGTAATGAAAAAAATCAACCATTAATTCAGGAAAAGCCATGGATGGGGATTAGTACCCACTAAATGATGCACTCTTCTGATGTAAGCCCTATGAGGACCTTAACCTTGTTAGGTGCTACCTGGTTAAGGGACTTACCTGTAGCCCTATTAGGATTTTTACCCTGTTAGGAGTAGCCTTATTAGAGGACTTTAAACACAAGTTGATGTGCCACCCTATTAAAGGGTCTACAATAAGGACATGTTAGGATTCACCCGATTAAGGGATTTTAATAGTTGTGACTATTAAGGAACAACATGTAGAATGATCTAGAAAATAGCACCACCTTTTCTTGATCAAATCCACTAAAGCACACAATTAATTTTATTAAGACTCTGCTACATCCTGGCTTGATAGAACCTTCATACACACATCGACTATCCATGATCAACAAAAAAATCATTTATCCTTTCCACATATATATTGTTTATCAAGCCCTAAAGTCTTCCACTACCTTAGGCTTTCCTTAAATGGATTACAATTTAACTTTCAAACTTCCTTCTTAGATCCAACATGCCAATACACACATCTCAATGCATAAAACAATTTTCCTATAATGCGTCAACCAATACAATGATTTACATAGGATTTTATGCCAAGGGGTCAAAGACATTTTGACCAAACACACTCTTCCTCTAGAATCTTCTCCACATGCTAGAATAAAACAATGTGATGCCAGATCATCACCTCTAATCATTAAGATAGTGCCACATCATGACTAACACAACTTTATTCACAATCATATCCATATTGATCAATGATCCAAGATCTACCATCAGTAGGTCAAGAACATAAGTGATGTATACTGAAATCACTTATGTATCATTAATACATTCTCCCCTATCATCCAAATAAGTTGTGGTCAAAACCATAGCTTTTACATACTACTAACAACCTTCACCTCTGATTGTGCCACATAGTGCATCATGGATTTGACAAACCAATCAAATCACCTATCATTTGTCATTAACTATTCATGTAGTTACACTATCTACCTTCATCCAATCATATCTTTCTTACTGATCATCTACACCAACAATAGTGGTCATGCACTAGACATCGAGAGATGCCCCTAAGTCTCTCATTAGGATTGCTAAAACATATTCAAGACACAATAATTAAACCGTCTCACTTGAGCCTCAACCTGTTATTTTTGTCTATCTGAATTCCTTCAAACAATCATAACTCAAACCACACATAAAATAAACTTATGAGGTCATGGATATATAATCTAGATACATCACTCAAGCTTCCATCATGATTTCACACTCCAACTCATATCATACCTCGGGATTCAACCTCTTGACCATATCTCATCATAATAGAAACACTATCAACCAATAGACACTAAGTTGACATCAATGAAAACACTTATAATTGATCATCTTGTCATCATACCTGCATCAAACACATGCCATAACATACTCATCTGATCTCTATATCATCTTCATCATTTATACCAACAAGTTCCATTCCAATGTGTGAGTAAGTTGCTCCTCTAAAGATTCTCTGCCTCACAATTTTGGGTTCTCCCTTAAGCATAAAACCCCCAACTTTAGGGGCTTGGATCCCTTGCTTGATCAAACTCTACTGTGAACAAGCTTTACAGAGCCTGTAACTTGAAAAATAAATTTATAAAGTGGTAGTTGGCTCAATTCAATATGACGAAGGCCAAGATCATAAAATTGGAAGCTCTAGCTAAGGTTGGTGCTAAGGATTTACAGACTATCCTTTGGAGGTTGTAGATGATACGATGTAGGCCTCTATGAAATGGTTGGCCCAAAATTTTGATAAGAGGGCTCTTCTAGAGGAAGAGGTTAACTCAATTAAAGCCGATGTGGCTTCTTAGGAGGAAAGATATAATCTGGAGATGACCATGATTGACTCCCAAGCTAAGTAGAATAGAATGATGAAAAATATGGATGACATTGTTATGTTCAATAGGATATGCAAAAAAAGATGGCAGTCTCTATGACAATATTGCACAGTGAAAATTAGAGAGGAAGAATGTTAAATAAAAGAGATGTGAGGTGGTAGAGGATGATGTTGGTTCTTTGTCTAGGTCTTCTAAAAGAAATCATCTTTAATAGGACCACGGATTCTACTCCCTCCCATAAGGTCTCTATTAACATGGAGTTGTACTTCAAGGTTAAGCTTGATATGCTCAATAGGGAGTGGCAGGTCGTGAAGATTTATTTTGTTTTGAAGCCGATAATTTTAATGTAATTGCGTATAATTATGTAACATGTGAAGGTTTATATTTTGTATTTGGTTAGCCTTGTTGGTCAACTCATTTCTAACTATTTGAGTGTGGTATAAAGGAAGGATTGTTTTCCTTGATTGTAATATGGAATATGATGAGATATAGATGAGAATTGTGAAATTGAGCAATATATGTTGTAAGAGGATATGCGAATTGCAGAGATCTGGTATTGAGATCTGGTGAAACAATTGGTGCAGTTTGGCATAGGTAGATGAGAAAAGATAAGTTGTTGAGATCAATATTTTTTGGTATTATTCTATTTGGATAATACAAAGATCAGTTGGACAGTGTGTTTAGTGATCTTTCCCTTGAAGTTGTTTGGACAATGGGTCCTTTTGTCTTCCATAACTCTTAACTGGGTTAGAATCTTTTAACAGGGATTCAAAGTCTCCTAACATGGACTCATATGTACTGAATGTATTTTATAAGGCTCCTAACAGAATCCATCCTCTCACAAGGAATTTTTATATTAGTGCATCTTTTGTGGGCATGATTCCCACCGGGGTTTACTCTCTAATCAAGAGGTTCCCTAGTCAATATATCTTGTGTTATTGTGTTGTTGTGTATGTTTATCTTTCCATGGTTGTTTCTTATATTGATTACATGGTTGAAATCTGATAATGGTAGTAAAAGTTATTATTATCTGATAACTGATTCCCCCCCCTCTTAGTTATCTTGGTGAACTTTACTTTCTAACATATTCTTCCTGGAAATTAAAAATAAAATTTATTTTAAAAGCCTAATTACACTTAAATTTTAATGAAAGAGGCTTTGAAAAAAAAATTTGATTTCAAACCCAAATTAAACTTAAATTTCAATACAAAAGAGAGGCATTGGCTGTAAATTTACATGCTTCTTCCACTTGTGTGACCTCTTCTACATGGTGGAGACATTTTTTAGGAAATCTAATGAACCCATGAAGCAAAATGTGCTCCAACAATGGCATGCATTATTTTGTAGCTCAAAACCCTCCTTTCTCGCATTGAAATGAGAAATGAGGCATTTGAACTTGCTAAAAAATATATTATATTAACTTTTATGTAGGGTGCACACCCCATGTCTTGTCATTCCTGAGCCTTAGGTTTGGGCATTACAAGTCGTACACCCTATAGAGTGTATGTCCTATTGCTTTTATTCCATTTGCTTAGTTTGTTATTTTATTTCTAAATCGCTCACCATTTTGATTATAACTTAAACTTTTAAGACTAGTTTCTCAGCACTCTTACACTACTCTTACACTATTTTTAATCTACCCTATAAACTTATTTTATATAAATAACAAGACCCCATTTCTTACTTTCTCAATAAATATAATTGAAAATATAAAAACTATATATACTACTTTTTTATTTCTAACTTATTTTTGTTTATCTCAATCAGTCATGGTCTCATATAATCATTTCAATTTCATATCATACCCACTGTTTCAAACCTCTAACACTTCCATTAAAAAAAGATTTAGTTCAATTTAATTTAGAAATTGAATAATTAGTGTAAGATTTTGCTTTGTTTGTATACCCCAACCAACCTAATTTGAGTAAACAACAAAGTCTCGAAGTTGTCTCAACACAGTTGTTAAGAAAATACTTTGCTACACCTGAATCTCCAAAAACATTGGTAGCTGAGCAAATAGACTGACAGCTGAAATTATTGCACTGTACGGTGAGCATGCACTCCAACCTCTATGGAATGTACTTCAAGATCTCTGAATAAATCTGCATCTTACAAGTTTTAGAAATTTGTCAGCTTATGTAATGGCTCCATTTAAACACTCTTCATCTGTAATTTATCATTTTCTCTTTCTATTCTATACTTCTTGTATACACCTAAAAATGGTTTCATTAATTAATTAAATATTTATTACTTAATTACTATTGACTTGACAAATTAATTAAATATTTTATTATTTAATTAATAATTATTTCTTCTATTTATTAAGTAAATTATTCAATTTATTTAATAAATTCACTATAGTCTAATTCTATATCCTAAGTCTTCTAAATAGTCTATTAAAGTGATTTAATTAAATACACAATCACCTAAATATGACTAATTCCCTTAGTCCACTTCATCCACCTAGTCACCTAACACATCACCTTGGCTAAGATAAATAATTATTATTAATTATTTATTCATATTTATCCTCACCCACACATGTCCTATTCTTAAGGGCTATGTGGCCTCATAGGACTTGGTCTCATGACCACTTGTCCTCTCAACAACCAAGTCAAGAGACATTCCCTATTCCTAAGGGGCTTCTCAAGCCACCTCTAAGGGTCAAGGGTGACTCATAGGACACTTGTACAAAGAGTCCTCATGAGGAAAAGGTCTCTCCCTCTTTCTCTCTTTGGTCTTTGTGAGACACTTGACATGTGTCTTTCCCTTCCACCTTCTTCTCCTCTATGTCAATGTGAGAGGAACATCATCCCTATTCTTTCTCTCACATTCCAACTACATCCCCCTTTCTCTCAACTCCTTCAACCAAGTCAATTCTAGCCCTAGGATCTTCCACCTTTCATTCTCAACCGTAGGATTCTACCACCTAGGCCTAGATCCTCCAAAACACTATAAAAGGAGCCTCATTTTCCATTTGAAAGCTAATAGGTATTTTTGAGAATAAGCATTCAAGCATCCAAGCATTCAAGCATTCAAGCAATCAAGCAATCAAGCATCCATATTATCATCCCATCATTTGCATTTCATCCACCATATTTGCATAATCCAGTTTTAGTTGTGCACTCATTTCATTCAATCTCCACACTTTGGAATCATCTTGGGAAAGAGCTTCATTTGGAAATCTGAGAGCTCAACATCTTCAAGAAATCAAGGCTAGGAGGACAATGGAGACAAGCTGCATTTGTAGGTGAAGGTAAATTGTTAAATTTGGTTTCATATGTTATTGCATTCTTCATTGTAGTTTGCTTATTAGATAGATTTATTAACCTTTTAATTAGTTAATTCATCATTTAGAATAGTATCCAACTAATTTGCATACATTTTTGGCGCTAGAAGGAGGGCCCAACTGGGCTTTTCACTTTCAATTTTTAGTTTTCCATGTGCAGGGTTTTCTACAAGGTATTTCTGTGCATTCGTCCACGATTCCTGTGCATCTGTTCATTTCAGCTACGCATCCATTCTCTGGCATAAAATTTTCATCTGTTTTCCTCTTTGTTATAATTGCTGCACATTTGTCCGTTGTTCCTGCGCATTTATCAATTTTCATTGCGCATCCATAGTTACTGCGCATACATTCCGCCAGGCTGCGCATTCATTAAATTATTTCACACATACATCATTCCTGTGCATACATCCATACTTACTACGCATTTATATCACTGTTCTACGCATTTATCAGTTTCTGTAGAAAAATTCAATTTTCTGTTAGATTTGTTTTTAACTAACATTTTGACAAGTGTCTATTCATTCTGGTAGTATTTTTTAGGCTGTTTTGCAAGACGTAAATTTTTGAAGACCCCATTGCTAAAAACATTTTTCTAACAATTTTATTTGCAGATTGCCAAGGGGTTTGCAAAATAAACTAAAATCTTGTTTGGGCTTAAAATATGACATGTTTTTTCTTTGTGTGTTTTCCTTAGCATAGATTCACGTGTCTGTTATGTTTTGCTTAATAGCATACTTGTAATCCCAAAATTATAACAATGTATCCTCTCCCCTCGCCATTCGTGGACCTTGGGTGTAAGAGAAATTATTATAATTTTTAGAGGGCAGTCTTTGGTGGGAAAAGAGGTACTCACCCCAAGGAACGACCCAACCGGTAATAGGATAAAGCCAAGCCCTTCCAAACCGGTATATAAAAAATGCTAGTGTGATTAGTCTCACATTAGACAAGTATGAATTCATTGTGGCAACCAAAATCTCCTCCAGTACCCCAGTGGTGCGTTAAAGTCCTACTTAGTAGAGGTGAAAGCCTTGCTTTGAAAGGATTGGGAGGGCCCCCTTAATTGGGAAAATGACTTGATCACAACCACCTGAACGGATGTCCTTATTAACAACTTTTGTTTAGTGGCCAAAAACCTTCTATCTGCTGGCTCAAGGAGTCACCCAAGCTCGTGAAGACACCCCACATTACTCACGGTTCATAGTAGAGATAGCAGTTCTTTGGGAAGTAATGACCCATTGAATTCAGAACTTGGTGTGCCTGAGAAGTGAGTGCACTGTAAAGAGGAGCCCGTGCCTCCAAGTTCTTAGGCTGTCCGCTGTGGATTTGCGTGGCTGGATTTTACTATCCTAGTGGGGATTCAGCAGATATCGTCCTTGCCAACCTTAGGATTGTAAGCATGTTTGTGCATTCATACTAGATTAAATTAGATTAAAATCATCTTTGTCTTCCGTGTGTGTGTTTATGCATTTTTACTTTGCCAAAAACCAGAAAACATCAGAAAAACAAAAACAAAAAAAAAAATTCCCCATCATCAAAACAGCAAAATCACCAAAATTTGACAACCTGCGCATACATCCAAAATTGTTGCGCATACGATTCAGGTTACTGCGCATTTACATTTATCAGTGCGCATCTATCAAAATTTTTTGCGCATTTGTTTCATTTTACTGCGCATATATCACACATTTTTTATTGCGCATTTACAACAGAGAGCATTCCCACAGGCTTTTGGAATTTCAAAATCACTTTTCCAGATACCCATTTTCATCCTTAGTAAGATTTTGAAAAAAATAGTTGAGTTACATAGACCTCTGATTTCTAATTTGACCACTTTCATCATTTTCTGTCATCATTGTCTTCTCAAGAATCAACAAGTCACTTTCTTCCAATCTTAAGATTTTCAGTGTGGTGTTGAAGATTTACCTTATCTATCAGACTTTGATCTTGGTGAGCTTATCATATCAGGATATATCATCCTTAACCATCAAGCTTACTTAGATTATTGTTTCTTGACCCCAATTTTCAATACTTATCATATCTTTTCTACCAATCATTCTCAATATCTTTTTATCAAGCATCTTTCTTTTCCACAATCAATTTCATCCGTTTTATGGTTCAAACTCGATCTCAGAAACTCAAACAACCTATTAATCCAGAATCCCTAGACAAAATGGAAGGAAATAATAGCAATGATGAGAATCCTTGGCCCAAACAGCCTCCTAAGAAAACTAATCCTCTCACATTTGATGATGAACCTACTGATGAGGAACTTAGGGATGCTGCACAAGATCCTAAATTTTTACAAGTCATGGAACGACTCATAGGTTTGGATAAAGAGATGTATTTCCTCATGCTTTCTCAACAAGGAGCTAAGTTACCAAGTGATTTTGATGTTACCAATCTTAGAGAACCAACTCCTACAAAAAATTAAGATATCCTTAAAGGTTCTCAAGATCCTCATGGAGCAAAGGAAATCAATCAACAATCCAATGCTTCTCAAATCAATCAACAATCCAATGTGTCCCATAGTGATCAACAACAAAATGTTTTTCAAAATAATTAGCAATCTAATGATCCTCAACATACTCAACCGTATAATGTTTCCCAAAACCCGCAAGGAAACACATTATCTTTGGATCCCATCCTACAACAAATCCAAATGCTTCAACAACAAATTCGTGATATCCAAACTGGATCATCAACTAAGAAGTATTCTTTGGATGATATATGTCCTTATCCTTTTGATAAGAATTTAGCAATGATTCCATTCCCTCCTCATTTTGAGGTACCAAAATTTGACAAATACAAAGGGAATTCAGATCCACAAGACCATATTCGTGAGTTTTGTGCTGCTTGTATTGAAGTCGCTCACAATGACACTTATCTTATGCGACTATTTCCGTGAAGTTTAGGAGGACAAGCCATGGAATGGTTTTCCAAACTTCCCCCTGGCATCAAATCTTTCAATAAGCTTCTTGACAAATTTGTGACTCATTATTCATATAACATCAAACATGAGGTCACTATGCTTGATCTTTGCAATGCACATCAAAAGAATGGAGAACCTTTCCTTACTTTTTTGCAAAGATGGTGTCAATTGTTTTCTAAATATCCATGAATGATTCATGAACAAGAAAAGATGGATATTTTTGTGCATAACCTTACACCAGAAATGATTTATAGGTTACAATTGCAATGTCCACCAAATTTCAATAAGCTTATAGAAAATGGTATCAAGATTGAGGAAGCCATGGTTCGAAAAGGTGAGATAAAACTTTATTCCAAAGACAATGTTGGATCCTCAAATTTGAATTCCAACACTTATAATTCCAATTCCAACAATGACAAATTGAAATATTGGAATAAAAACAAAAACATTGTCAATGACGAAATTGTTGATAATCATAATGTCCAACTGACAAAACCTCTTCTAAATCTCACAAGTACGACCAATGCTACTCAAGCTACATACAAAAATCAGTCGGCAAGTCAAAATACCACCAAGGATTCACCTAAACCAAGATTGCCTTTTATCTCACCTTGAAGAAACTTTACTCCTTTAGGGGAATCTCTTGAATCAGCATTACGGAAGCTAATCACCAAGAAACTCATCACGCGTCCTGAACTGACAGATTATGAACCTAGAGTGAAGCCTTCTTGGTGGAATGGAAATGATTATTGTGAATTCCACAGAGGAAAAGGATATATAACTAATGAATGTCAAAGGCTTAAAAATTTGATCCAAGACTTAATCGAAAGTGGTGAAATTAGTGTTGACGAACATGTCTCGAATGAATCACATGCGGCCTTCAAAGATCCACTTCCTGAGCATGAAAAAGGAGGTTCTTCCAACAATAAGGGTGACAACCAAGCCAGTTATAATAACACACCCTATAGATATGTTGGTAACATTTCTGACCATCATCCTTCTGCATATTATGCCAATGTTATTACCATAAAGGGAAAATCAGAGAGTCAACCAATCCATGCTACTACTCGTTCTCAAGCCAAAGTTACTCTCCAAGGAGTCCAGTCTAAACCAAGCACTACTCAGAACAAATCCGTTTATGTTCCAATGACCATACCCAATACTTCCAACCAGTATAATCTTTTGGAACAGCTCAAAAAGACACCGGCCCAGATATCCATCTTAGAGCTTTTGTGTCTTTCTTTATCTCACAAAGATATCCTTGAAAAAGCTCTTTTAGAGACCCAAGTTCCAACAACTCTAGATCCTGATCAATTTCAAGCTATGGTAGGCCATTTAACGACCCCACACTATTTTTCCTTTACTAAAAATGATGATTTAGCCATTACCCAACCTCATAATGCTCCTTTACATATCGAAGTCCTTGTCCAGAATCACAAGATTAAAAGAGTATTAATAGATGGGGGAGTTGGCTTGAATATTTGCACGTTAAAGTTGGTCCTTGCATTGGGATTTTCTGAGAATGTCATTGATCCAAAGAAGAAAATCACAATAAAAGCCTATGATGAGGAAGAGAGATCATCCAAGGGGTCCATTGTTCTTCCAATTAGAATTGGTCCTATTGTCAAAGATGTATCTTGTCAAGTCCTGGACATGGATCTTGCTTATAATATTCTTTTGGGAAGACCATGGATTCATTCCATGCACGTTGTGCCATCATCTTATCACCAATGTATAAAATTCCCTTATAATGGTCAGGAGATCACTATCAAAGGAGATTCTAATCCTTTTCAATATTGTACCAATGTGCAGATTTCTGATTCTTTGGTTCCGTATAATCATACTGGATCTTCTGCAATTACACCTGGTGACCCTAGTAATATAGCATCAACTTCTAAATCAGATGGGATCAAGATAGATATCAAAGAAAGAAGTATGGGAGAATATACTTTAGGTCAAGCTCTTTGTATCACTGAGTTACCTTTATCTCCCAAATCATATGGTAGGTCTTTGATCACTAAACAACAATCAGACCCCTCTTCCACACTTGTTTATAACACATTTATAAGTGGGGGCACAATATCCAAAGAGGTAGCTGAGAATAATGCAAATTATTGGCTTAAGACATAGAAGATTGAAGATGATATTAAACATGATTATATATCACCTGATGTCTATGGAAAAGGGTATACTTTGCTACAAAAGATGGGATATCAAGGTGCTGGACCTCTAGGGTTACAAAGAGAAGGTGTTATAAAACCAATTTTGCAAAATCCTAATTATCAACGAGACACTATAGGATTAGGATATAAAGGAGAAGGATCACAAGAAACAAAAGGAAAAGCAAAAATGCCACCTTTTCATGAGACATCTAAAGCTCCTGCCTTACAATTCAAAAAGCATGGTATGTATGTAGATCCAGAGAAACAAAGGATAGCTCAAAGAATCATTGATAGACTTGAAGATAATGATGATTCTAATTCTAATGATTATGAATGGGATTCCTTATCTGATGGCACTGAAGAAATGGGAGTCAATGTTGTCCATCAATATAGTAACGATTACCATGAGGGTGAGAGTTCAATGAGTGACTCACTAGGATTGGTCCCACGTAATACTACTCGTGTTGATCATGAGTGAAGTGAGCGTTATCTTGTGATAGATAATTCAGATGAGAGTATGGAAATAGACGTCACTGATACTATCATAAACCTTGACAACTTTTCCATCAATACCATCTCTGCTTTTGAAACCAACCCAAATGATCCAATGCCCCTTGTCTGTCCTGACCTTATTGATTGGGATTCTCCCGATCACCCAGAACTTGATGTCTTCCATAATGATGACATGATCATTGACTATCTTGGTATCAGGGATCATTTACCACAAGGGGATCACAAGTTAGGATTTCCGATAGAACTCAATGACATGTCCTATTTTGGAGAGAGTGCCAATCCTTTCAATCATAAAAATATAAAAATAATCAGCAGATCTAATGGTGAAAACCACTCAGTGGTAGTATTAGATCCAAAAATAGTAAAAAGAAAAGACACATCTGATTGTGAAAACCTCTCTGAGGTGCCTGATGATGGAAGGATTGACACTCTTCCAAACTATCTAGATCGAGAGAAATTTGCCATTCTTATAGAACCGACAGTACCACTTAACATTGGAACAGAGGAGTCTCCACGCATCCTCAAGGTAGCAGCATCCTTGACAGAATCAGAGAAAGAAGATTTTGCAAAATTCTTCAGAGAATGAAAAATCAACTTTGCTTGGTCCTATGCTGATATGCTTGGTTTGGACCCCAATCTCATTATGCATCATTAATCTATCAAACTAGGTGTAAAACTAGTTAAGCAGAAGCTCCACAAAATGCATCCTCACATTGCTCTAATGGTGAAAGCAGAATTGAAGAAGCTCCTAGATATTGGATTCATTCAGGCTATTGACTATGCTGAGTGGATTTTAAATATTGTTCCAGTTTCAAAACCAGACAAGTATATCAGAATTTGTATTGATTTTCAAGATCTAAATAAAGCTTGTCCTAAAGATGACTTCCCTTTGCCAAATATTGATATGATTGTTGACCTAACAGCTGGACATGAGATGTTATCATTAATGGATGGATTTTCTAGCTATAACCAAATCAAGATTTCACCGGAAGATCAGGAAAAAATTGCTTTTACTTGTCCGTGGGGTACATATTGTTGGAATGTAATGCCTTTTGGCCTCAAAAATGCTGGAGCAACTTACCAAAGAGCCATGACCACGATCTTCCATGACATGATGCATACCATCATGGAAGATTATGTTGATGACATTTTAGCAAAATCCAAAGACAGAGCTAGTCATTTGAGAGTGTTAGATAAAATATTCACCCGGATGGAAAAATATCAGATTTGACTCAATCCAAAGAAATGTGCATTCGGGGTCACATCTGGAAAACTGTTAGGGTACATTATCTCAGCTAAAGGAATCGAAGTAGATCCAGAAAAGGTTAAAGAAATATTGGAGATGGCTTCCCCCACTAACATCAGTCAGCTAAGATCTTTACAGGGGCATCTACAATCCATCCGAAGATTTGTTTCTCAACTAGCAGATTGCAGTCATCCCTTTCAACATTTGTTGCATAAAAATATCTTATTCCAATGGGATGATAAGTGTGAGGAAGCTTTCAAAAAAATCAAGTAGTATCTAGAAAATCCTCCAACTCTGATGTCACCAATTCCCGACAAGCCACCCTTGCTCTACATTTCAACCACGATAGCCTCACCAGGTGCTCTTCTCGCTCAGCAAGATCATGAAGGAAAAGAAAAAGCCATCTACTACATCAGTCACACTCTAGTGGGATATGAGTTAAACTATTCCCCTATTGAAAGAGCATGTCTGGCTATCATCTTTGCTTCACAGAAGTGGTGACATTACATGTTGTCATATTCTACTCATCTTATTGCAAAGATTGATCCATTAAAGTATTTTTTAAGCAAGACTACATTGACAGGTACGTTGGCTAAGTGGGTCATGCTACTTAGTGAGTTTGATATTGAATATGTAGATAGGAAGGCTATCAAAGGTCAAGTGATTGTAGATCAACTAGCTGATGCTCCATTAACGGATGACCACCCTATACACACAAAGTTTCCTGATGCTCATATCTTAGCTTTGTCCACACAAACATGGAAATTATACTTTGATGGCTCATACTCTCAACAGGGTTCAGGAGCTGGTATACTTTTTATCACGCCACAAGGATACACTATTCCAAAATCTTTCAAGTTGTTATTTTCTTGCACTAATAATGTGGCAGAATATGAGGCTTTGCTGATTGTGTTAAAAATAGCTTTACAATGGAATGTATCTAAAATAAATGTCTACAAAGATTCTCAGCTGATTGTTAACCAGGTTAATGATGATTACCAGACCAAAGATGATAAGTTATTGCCATATAAACGTATGGTGGATGACTTTAAAAAGTATTTCTCTGTCATCACTTTTGAGCAGATTCCTCAGCATGAAAACAAGGCTACTGATGCCATGGCAACGATTGCTTCTTTATTTGATATCGAAGATACCAAGGCCCATTTTGAGTTCTTGGTGGAATCCTTGACTTGTCCTTCATATGATGACCCTGATACAAGTATTATATGTCATCTGATTGGACATGACTCCCCAACCTATGGAAAGATCTATTCTTACCTCAAAAATAACACTTTACCTCCCGACCTATCTCGCAATCAAAAATGAACTTTTCTCCGCCAAACCTCCCGCTATATCTTAATATCTGACACCCTTTATCGGTGAGGTTTTGACGGTACTCTCCTATGATGTCTCGAACATGATGAAGCTCAACTTTCCTTACGGGATGTACATGAAGGTATTTGTGGGACACATTCGAGTAGTCCCTCTTTGGCTAAGAAACTCATGTGTATGGGTTATTATTGGCCTACCATGGAAGCAGATTCCTTTCATTTTGCTAGGGCATGCAAGAAATGTCAGATACATGGAAACCTTATCCATGCTCCAGCACAAGAGTTACATCCTTTTACAACTACTTTGCCATTCATTCGGTGGGGACTCGACCTCATGGGTGCTATCAATCCTCCATCTTCCAATGGTCACAAATGGATCCTCACTGCCATAGAATACTTCACTAAATGGATTGAGGCCCTTCCATTGATTATCGCCATAGGGAAACAAATATCCATGTTTATCTTAAACTATATCATCTGCAGATATGGTATACCTATGTATCTCATTACTGATCATGGGAAACAATTCCAAAATCAAGACATAGATGAACTATGCGCCAAATTCCATGTCACCCACAACTATTCCACCATCTACTATCCCCAAGGAAACGGCCAAGCTGAGGCATCAAACAAAACAATTGTTAAAATCCTACAAAAGACTATTAATGACACTGGCCGTGACTGGCATCTTCAACTTAATCTTGCCTTATGGGCTTACCACACCTCCATCTGTACTCCTACTGGAGCCACTCCATACTCCCTTGTCTATAGATCTGAAGCAGTCCTACCCCTCGAGGTCGAGTTGCCTTCACTTCATGTTACTCTTAAAGATTTAATTCCTGATGAAGAGTATAGAGTTGCACACTTGACTGAATTGGAACTCCTAGATGAACGTCGTCAGCATGCCTATGATCATTTGAAATTTTATCAGCAGCGCCTGTCCCGTCAGGACAACAGCAAGGTAAAGATCAGAGACTTTCAGTTGGGTGACTTAGTCCTTCGAGAAACTCCAAAGAATCAACAACACCGTGAAAAGAAGGGTAAGTTCAAACCTAATTGGTTAGGACCTTTTGTGATCACAGCAGTCTATGGTTCTGGAGCTTATCAGTTATCTACACCTGAAGGGGATCCCTTGGACGAACCTCTTAACAGTATCCATCTCAAGAAGTTCTATCCCTGAAACCCCAATGCAAGGGGCATGTATATAAGCTGTATATATATATTCTGTAAATAAAATAATCAAAAATCCAAAAAATAAAATAAAATCACAAAATCACAAAATCAAAAGAAAAACTACAATAAAAGCATGTGGTGAAAACCTGGAAACAGGTGCTATATGTGACAAGTTAGCTCCTCTATCTATTAGGCTTCTTTTAGTGTGTCCGTTCATTGTATATATCCACAATAAAATGGTTAGTCAGTCCTCATCCCCACCATGTATATATCATAATAAAATGGGCAGTTCATGCACCATTCCTTGTATTTATCCATAATAAAAACCCATCATAGCTTGATCTTTTGTCATGGTCTTCATCCTAGTCTTGTTGTGTCTTTCTTCATCCATAATAAGTCAATCCATCACCTAGCTGGGGGCATGTCCTTGACCTAGTTTGGGAAGTGTATCTATGATAGTCGTGACTCTTAGAGGACATAATGGAGTTATTTTCACTAGGCAAGCAGACACAATCAAATGTCCTTTTACAATGATATCTTCATGCTGAATCCAAATCTATGATCTATTCTTTGAAACGTGACCACTTATCTATATATGTTGACTATACATCATCACTTGAATTGATCAACATGTCCTACATCAATCTTTTTGGCAAAAGAAATGTATATTCATGACAGGCATGTTAGAATGATTTGTTGTAGATTATGCATTCATATCTGGATTTCATTGTTATCATGTTTCCTATGCTATTCCGAGATATCTTTTGACATGAGTTTGAAACTCCCATATGTCATTGATTAGAATAGCCGGGATGGGGCATGGTATTTTCTTTGATTTCTGTTTGTGGAGTATTTTCCGATGAAATCGAAGGAACAAGTAATTGGGGTGTCTATGTATAAGTGCTTTCATCCAGTTCATAGTATTGACAGCATGCAAATCATGTTCTAAATAAATGCTATTTGTGGTGATACGCCATCGCATACCTCGACTCCAAATATTTGTTCCCCGATGGAAGGGGGGAATATTCCTTGTCTGTTACGCAAATGAAACTCAAGTCATCTCGGTTCAATTATACCTAGATGCTTGTCAAGTTTGCAATATTAAACTCCATGCAAAAAGTGCTCAGGTCATCCTGGTTTAATTATACCGTGATGCTTGCATTTTCTTGCAACATAACAAGCTCAATGATGAAACTCAAGTTCCAGTTATTTTGAAGTTCTAAGATGTTACCTAAAGTTGTGGAGATACATTCATTTCATATTGCATTTCATTTACACAATTCATGACTTGCATATCAGTGCTCCTTTTATAGAGATTTATAGGTTACCTTTCTTATTAGGTTATCTGTTCTCTTAGTCTATTCTTCTTGTGTCAGATACATTGTTATTTAAGTTGAGGACATCTGGACAACCAAACATATTATGAATTTTTGCATTTAACACTTAAATCATTTAGAGACATATGTTATCTTCATTAGGAGTGTTCATTTATATATAATTTGGTCATTTATTATAGCTATCATTTCATTTCATTTTCTTTTATCATGTTATCCATTATTACATTTAAATCATCTTAGATACATTATCATTTATTACATTAAATATCATTTGCATTATATCATTCATTTATTATTCATTATCCACATTGTTCATCACAAATATTGCATTGATAATCACATAGCCTTAGTAAACTCATTTAAGACATGCATTTATATCACCATCATATGATTATTAACCATTAAGCATTAACAATATAAATCATTTTGCATTCTAAGATATACATTTTATGCATATGAAAGTACATCATCACATCCTGCATATGTTAGTACGCACATCTATATAAATCATCAAAGTAAATCATGATAGAACTGCATCACATACAATCCATAAAACAACAAAAATATCCGAATGTCCAATGATATAAATCAATAACAATGTGTCCATAGTCAGTGTCTATCAAGTCAAAATATAATGATACAATGAAACATAATGATACAATGAATCATAATGATATAATAGTGTATACAATGATCTCTCACAATCTATGAACCACTGCCTCCAGACTCTGTCTGTCATTGTCTACAGGATGCAATGTGGCCCTATGCTGCTGCACTCCCTGATGCTGAGGATCCACCCTGACCTCCTAAACCTATCAGTGCTCTGGGAGGATGTGATGATACCCCTCCACTGCCAGCTGGTGCCTGTCGCTCATATGCTGCTAATCTGATGCCAACTGAGCTCTCTTTATAGCTCCCGATCCACTGATCTCTCGGGACTGCCTATCTATATGCCTCTCGCTAGTAGGATATCTCCTTCCCGGCATGTATCATGGCTCTCATGATATCCCCATGGGGACCTAGGTCCTCTGTCCTCTGTAACTCATCTAGTAGCATCTCTGACTCCCCGAGTCTCTCAACAGCTGAATCTCTCTCTGCCCGCAGCACATCCATCTGTCTGCCCATCCTCTCAATCTAACTCTCCAGACCTGGAACCCGGTCTGCCTCTACCTGGATAACTTCTAGTCGAACTAGCAGTGCGTCAATATCAGGCTCCTCCTCCGTAGCATCTCTATGTAAATAGGGATCCTATCCCCTGATGTCCATGTCTACCTGCTCATCCTGTGCCTGTATATCTGGCATCTCCACATCTGGCTCATCCTGTCTGCCACCCTGTGCCACATCAACCTGGGCCAATAGAATGTCTACCTCATCCTGTGCCTGCCCCTATGCCTGTGCCTGTACTGCAGTAACTGGTATCTGTACTGCAGCCACTGGTCTATATACCTGCATGACTGGTACCTATAATGGTGCTCTTGCAGCTGGCTGTGCTGGCTATGCTGGAGGCTGTCTCCGTCCCTGTCCCCTCTGCCTCACTCCACCTCCCCTCATCCGTGGGCCAACTCTCCCTCCATCTCCACCACCTCCATCTCCTCCTCTCCCTTGTCCCCTCCTATCTCGACCTCACCGCCTCCCCCGATGTCTATCTGCTGGATCTCTCTCTGGAGGTCTCGCTGCTAGATCTGTAATCCATGGCACAAGATGATCTCTTAAAAACTGCTCTAAATCTGCAGTCATCCCAGGGTCAACCACTGTCTGTCTCATGGACTATGCCTAGAATGGTGCATCCAAAAACTCCTGCTACACAACATCAAATGATGCCATGGGCCCCCAATCTCATCTCTCATGATGTGTTCGTGCAAACTCGGTCACTCCCTGAGGCATATCCTGTATCCTGCCAAATTGTCGCAGAACCCAGCTAACCAGCGGTCTCTCAATAATAAAAGGTGTCCGCCCTATCAGCCATCGCACCTCAAAATGAAAGCCAAGCTACCGCTCATCATCCCATGGCTCACACCCTAAGTAG
This sequence comes from Chamaecyparis obtusa, assembly GCA_027943335.1. Lineage (NCBI taxonomy): Eukaryota > Viridiplantae > Streptophyta > Pinopsida > Cupressales > Cupressaceae > Chamaecyparis > Chamaecyparis obtusa. Next base: position 1,112,488 of record BSBK01000291.1, on the reverse strand, counting down.
GGTCTCCATGTCACTGTGTCTAGTGTGTCAAAAGTGTAGTGCCAAAACTCTAAATGTCTCAGTTTTGCCTGAGACAAAACTGAGGACTACAAATAAATATAGGGCTGTCCTACACCACGAAATCTAATAGCCAATGGTCTCGTCACTGCAATATGCTCACATGCCCAAACATGGAGTAGGGTCACCCCTACTGATAAAGATGCACTCCCGTGGTACACCACCTGATGTAAATCATGGTATAGGTGTGCTAATAAACACACCCCCCAAGCAAATCGGGTCCCCTCCATCACCCGTTGTAATGTCCGGCCCCACCCAACAACAAATCCGTGTGACCTCCGATTAGGGCATACGAATCCCCCAATCACACCTGCTAGAACCACTGGAAGAGGGTCATATAAGTCGACCATATCCTCCCAGCTAATCTCCCCATCCTTTATATCATCATCCCCAAAGATGACTCTGCACTCTGTGACTCTACCATGTCGATCGTACTGCACTAACTCTCCTGTGATGGGAAGCCAGAGGATGCGATATACATCCTCTAGTGTCACTGTCATCTCCCCTGTCGGAAGATGGAATGTACTCATCTTTGAGTGCCATCTCTCAGCTAATGCGGTCATCATGCTCAGATTCACCTGAATCTCAGGCGTGTAAATCACATAGTAAAGTCTCGACGCTCCTATCACCAGTCTCTCTGCTTTCGATAATGCTGGTCTCAGGTTCTGTGTGACGGGATATCTCTCCCGTGACATCAGAACATCTGTGATATCCTCCTATTTAAGTCAACAACAATAAACCTATCAGATTTTGATAAACTGATCTATCAATCTATCTATCCTATCATATCAATTTCAAACATGTTTATCACGTGTTTCAACAGATGATTCTATCAATTGTCTATTTCAGACTGGCTAACTAGCGAACATGCTACAATGTTGCCAATCTTGATCAAATCGATCACAATCAACCGCTAACAGATCAAATCGGCTTATCGACATTGAGTTTGACCTAATTGACTATCTATTATGACCAGCTTCTACCACCTAAACATATGCGCAACATTGAAATATGTATGTGCAACTTTCATTCACCTTTGCGCAAGTTTTTATCGATGCGCAGTCTTCTTCCACATTTGTGCAACATTTATCAGCATTTGCACAGTTTTACACATATGCACTATTTTATTGACCATTTGCACAGCTTTTCATAACACATGTGCAACAAGTATCCTAAATCTTCTAAATAGTCTACACAATCACCTAAATATGACTAATTCCCTTAGTCCACTTCATCCACCTAGTCACCTAACACATCACCTTGGCTAAGATAAATAATTATTATTAATTATTTATTCATATTTATCCTCACCCACACATGTCCTATTCTTAAGGGCTATGTGGCCTCATAGGACTTGGTCTCATGACCACTTGTCCTCTCAACAACCAAGTCAATTCTACCCCTAGGATCTTCCACCTTTCATTCTCAACCGTAGGATTCTGCCACCTAGGCCTAGATCCTCCAAAACTCTATAAAAGGAGCCTCATTTTCTATTTGAAAGCTAATAGGTATTTTTGAGAATAAGCATTCAAGCATCCAAGCATTCAAGCATTCAAGCAATCAAGCAATCAAGCATCCATATTATCATCCCATCATTTGCATTTCATCCACCATATTTGCATAATCCAGTTTTAGTTGTGCACTCATTTCATTCAATCTCCACACTTTGGAATCATCTTGGGAAAGAGCTTCATTTGGAAATCTGAGAGCTCAACATCTTCAAAAAATCAAGGCTAGGAGGACAATGGAGACAAGCTGCATTTGTAGGTGAAGGTAAATTGTTAAATTTGGTTTCATTTGTTATTGCATTCTTCATTGTAGTTTTCTTATTAGATAGATTTATTAACCTTTTAATTAGTTAATTCATCATTTAGAATAGTATCCAACTAATTTGCATACACTTCCAAATAATAATATATCAGTAATTACATTTTCAATCTTCAAAATAGAATAAAAGTGGGAGGTCTCTTCTATCTCCCCGGGCCCCCTCAGATTAAATTGTGGGAGGCCCCTACTATTCTATGGCCGCTCTACTATTCTCAAATTGAAATGCGAGTTGAATTTTGAGAAGTTCCGATGTATCTCTGTGAGTATCACTTAAATGCAATGAGTACTAAGTGTTCCATTCATTCTCATGGAAAATAGATTCTTGTAAACTGCAGATATAGCAAGAGAATAGTTATTGTGGGGGGAACAATTATTGTCGACATATTATTCAGAAATAGTAGGGGACCTTACTGATTAGGCCCAAGTGAATGTTTAAATAGTAGCACTGGACCTTACTGATTAGGCCCCCTACTATCTACAGGGAAGATCATTTGGAGGATCAAGAACTATTAAGAGGTGCTTGTTCTCTTCCGTTTTTCCCGCAGTACCACTACTCATGAAACATAAATCAATAAATTTGATTAAAAACTACACAGTTGAATCTCCATAGCAATATGAGAATGTGAATTGAAATTATGTTAATGATTAACTTAGGACAAAAAGTTGGCTGTTCGGTTGTCATTTTGCAATGCATGGATTTATGAGAGAGAGATAACGCTGTTGAGGAGAACACGTTGAATAATGTAGTCTGTCGATTCTACTGTCTCATTTTAACCATCTTTCTAAGTTGTACGCAACTTAACAATTCACTGAATTTCTCCTCGACTCTTTCTATGTCTCCATTTGATGTTTTCCATGCACACAAATCTTTTATATATAGCAGTTGAAACTTTCTAGTTTTTGTCTTCGTCCATACTTTTGGAATCTTCTATTACAGTGACGGAATCAATCTCTGTTTCATGATCCCCTCTTGGCTTGCATGACAGACTGACAATAATGCTTCTCCCTTGTATCCGCTTGGCTTTTCTTTCGAATTTATTGCTTGGAATGCATCCTTGTGTTTTGTTTTTATCCCAAGTGTTTGCTTGATATTTTTGAAATGCTTGTGATTTGATAGATATGCAGATGAGGGCTACTGCTGTGGCGTAAGCTCCGTGCCAAATGAGTCAAACTCAATTAACTTCCAATTCAGCGCGTCTCATGGCAGTACTAACATCACTGAATAGACAGATGCCCACAAGCTTGTGAAGGTTTTAATGGTATTTGGCTTTCCCATTTCTATTTAAAAGAGAATAATAGTACACATTCAAACATAAATAATTGTATCCTTATCGATTTGAAAGTATATAGGCTTGACAATTCGCAAATATCCAATTAAGTTTGTTATCTCATCTCAAAAAACAAATTAATTTAGGTCTTGATTTCCTTCACTTTTTATTAAGTGGGCTAAAATCAATTAGATTGATAATCACTTGTTTGGGTATCCGTTGTCTTTATTAATACTTTCAAATTGTATACATTCTTTAAAAGTGTACATTAGCATGGTCTTTTGTACACAAAGTATGAGTCTTAGTACATTCAAATGGTATACATCCTTTAAAAGTGTACATAAGCAAGGTCTTTTGTACACAAGGTATGGGTCTTAGTATATTTGATGTGGGTCACAGATTTGCTCATACTCCAACATACTCTTTTAGTCTTGCCTATTCATTTCTTTTAAGAGAATCTGTAAGCATTGACTTCTCTTTAATCATGGACCCCTATCCATCTAAGAAACACTAGGAGACACTTGTGTTCTCCTTATTTTCTCAAGTATCTCAAATATGAGTCTTTGATACTTTAAACCAATTCTATTGATCTAATCACTCATCCTAAATGTTAAAAATTAGACTCAACCACAGTTATTTGACATCATAACTCCTAGTGTAATGTTAGATTACTTGTAAGCGGTTCTTGCATATCATCCTGAAGTATAACAACTATAGCTTGGTACATCAAAGGGTTGGTATTGGTGGGATTATTGCATTCATATATGAATGCTAATCCTTAGGCTTAGTTAGAGTGTTGTGTATGATGTGAATTAGATGGTTAACTTACTTTTAACTTCTTATTGTATATGGTTTTACTTTATATGCATATATATTTGGCACATAAAAAATTCAAATATTTTCCATGTGTTTGTGCATTTTGCTACACGTGCAAATTTTATATTAATGTATCCACTCTAGGTTTCAATGGATTTTCATTCACAAACAAATTGTAGTGCTTAAATATAAGACATAAGGGTTTAAGGACCTTAGCCTCATCAAGACCCCTAATATATTTAATTAACTCCTAATAATTGATTGAATAGATTTTATTTATTTGATTGATTATTTAATTTTCACCTTATTATTAATTAGAAAATATTTATATAAGTAATTTATCACTATTCATCTAATCATTGTTCCTAGCTGGAATAATTAATCATCTTCTTATGTAGTCCAACCTTGAATAAAGACAAATATCTAATTAAGTGCACTATCTCCATCTAAAAAATTAAGTAATTTTAACCATAATTTTTCTTCTCTTTTAATTAAGTAGTCTAAAAGCAATTAGCTTGATAATTCCCTACTTTCTTAAACATAACCTTCATTAATCTTCGATAATCATATACATCCTCCAAAAGGGTACATAAGGATGGGGTTTCATACAAAAGGTATGGGTCTTTATATGTGTGACATAGGTCTTGGTATATGTCACATGGGTCAAAGATTTGCATGTACATCACAAGCACTTCAAAGTTCTCTTTTAATCTTTCCCATGTATTTATTCCAAAGGAATCTTCAATGATTAAATTCTCTTTGGCCATGCACCCCTTTCAATCTATCAACAATTTGGAAACACTTGTCCTCTACTTATCCTCCCAAATCTCTAAATTTATGAGTCGTTATTACTTTAATCAATCTTATTCATCTAAGCCCTCATCCAAAAAGTTAAACATTAGTTCCAACCAAGTAATTTATATCTTAAATTTTAATTTAAAGTAAGTTACTAGTAAGGAGTGTTGAACATAGTATTGGCATTAATGTCAAAGGTGTAAAAGGTGATATTATTCGTGTCATTAAGATTTCAAGTTATGTCACAGTAGTTGAGAATAGTGAAGGAAAAAGTCTAACTATGTTGGATATATATTTTAATGTTATTATTATTCTTAAGGTTTCAGCTGCTCTTGATTGTCTAATGTATTTGTGAAGGTTTGAAAGTGTCTATGATTGGTTTTTGAGACTTTTCTCTTAGAGACAACATGTGCATCTAGTTACATTATCATGGTTTTTGGCACCACATTCTACCATAGTGAAGTATTATGACTTACAATTTACAAGATAAGTAAGGCAATACATAAAGTCAAATATTCCAAAGATTTGGAGTAATTGGTCAAGCAACTAGAAAATTAGAAATCATCGAGTGGTCAATATGCCAACTTATTGATTGTGAAAATATTCATATTGGATGCACCAAATTTCAGTGATGTGCATTACCTAGATGAAGTGTGTGAAGATATTTTACGGACAATTTAGTTCATTTTGGATAATGCATAGTATAATCTCACTCCTAGTGTCATGTGTTGGCTTTATTGAGCCAACTACACTTTTTATTTAAATGATATATTTATGGATAAATTATGGGTACTATATTCAATATGTCCTAGACTAGCATGAAGATGTAATTAATATATTGGAACATATATATAATTTACATAAGTTCTATTAGAATTCTTAGGTACTGAGAGGATGGGTGAATCAGTAAAAATAGATAATGAACAAATTCAACCACTAATCTAAATATCTTCAATAATAACTTCCAAACCACAAACCATATAACTAAAGTAAGAAAATAAAATAAAGCAATATCAAGCATCCACAAACTCATCACACATGATGAAGATATTTTTTCTTGTGGAAACCCAGTTTGGGAAAAACCATGTGTGGGGATTAGTACCCACTAAATGATGCACTCTTCTGAAGTACATCCTATGAGGATCTTAACCATGTTAGGAGTTGATAACATCACTATTATGTGCTACCCGATTAAGGGATTTACCTCTAGCCCTGTTAGGAGCGTTACCCTATTAAGAGTAGCCTTGTTAGAGGAATTTAAACACAAGCTAATGTGCCACCCTATGAAAGTATTTACAATAAGGGCATGTTAGGATCCACCCACGGGATTTTAACTATTGTAACTATTAAGAAATAATTGGTAGAGTGATCTAAAAAATAGCACCACCTCTACTTGATCATATCTATTGAAGCACACAATTACTTTTATTTCGACTCTGCTACACCCTGGCTTGATCACACCTTCTTATACACATTAGTTATCCATGATCAATAACAAAATATTTCATCATTACCACATAAATACTATTCATCAAGCCCTAGAGTCTTCCACTACCTTAGGCTTGCCCTAAACGATTTACAATTTAACTTTCAAACTTTCCACTCAAATCCAATGCACCAATACACACATCTCGATTCACAAAACAATTTCCTATACCGCATCGACTAATACAATGATTTATATAGGATTTTGTGTCAAGGGGTCAAACATGTTTTGACCAAACACAATCTGCCTCTAAAATCTTCTCTACATGCTAGCATCGAATAATGTGATGTCAAATTATCACCTCTGATTATTAAGACACATCATCACATCATGACTAACACAACTTTATTCACTGTTGCATCCATATAGGTCACCTCGATCCAACATCTATCATCGGCAGGTCAAGAACATAAGTGCATTATCTTAAAATTATTTTTGTAGCAATAATAAATTCTCCCCTATCATCCAAATATGTTGTGGTCACAACCATAGCTTCTACATATTGCTAACAACCTTCACAAGTGACCACGCCATAAAGCAATCAAATCACCTATCACCTATCACTAATTGTTCAAGAAATAATATGGTCTACCTTCATTCGATCATATCTTTCTTACTGATCTACACCAACAGTAGAAGTCATGCACTAGACATACAGAGACGCACCTAAGTCTCTCACAAGGATTGCTACAACTAATTTGACACAATAATCAAATTATTACACTTGAGCCTCAACATGTTCTTTCTATCTATGTGACTTCCTTCAAACAATCATAACTAACACTACACATAAGATAAATTTATGTGGTCATGGATATATCATCTAAATACATCACTCAAGATTCCTTCATGATCACACAATCCAACTCATACCATACCTCTGGATTCAACCTCTTGACCATATCTTATCATAACATGAACACTATCAACCAACATACACTAAGATAACATCAATGACGACACTTATGATGGATCATCCTATCATCATACCTGCATCAAACACATGTCATAATATACTCATCTAATCTCAACATCATCTTCATCATCTATGCCAACAATATCCCCCTTTGGCATTGATGGAAACACCATGGAAACATCAAATAGTAATACCAACAATACCAAGAAAATAGCTCTTGATTGTTCCTGATCTCTTTATCATATTCTTCTCTACTCCTCTCCCTTTACTGATACTTCCCCCGCTTTCTTTCTTTCTCATATGACTCATGTATTTTCTTTCCACTTTATAGTACATCTCTCCCCCTTTCAAATACATTTCCCCTTTTCATTCTTTCAATTGATTCTTCTCCCCCTTTGACAATAATGCCAAAGGTGAAACATGCCTCAACCTTCATCTTCTATCTTTATCACCTTTCGATTTCTCCCCCTTAGCTAATCAGTCACAACCGATTTAAGTGTACAAGAGATACTAGAACTCCCACTCAGCAAAACTTATCTTCAAAACTTGAAGATCAACCTTACAATTCTTTAAAAGATTCTTCAGTAAAATAAAACTGTCTATACAACAACATTTCTTACTCTTCTAGCGCACCAAATGCACACATTGTTAGATAACTGAGAGGGGGGTGAATTAGCTAAATCAGTTATGCTATAGTCTCAAACTCTCAGATGTACTTTTTAAACTTCTTCAACAAAATAATCAACTCAATAAGATATTAAACTTAAATTTCTGTTCATTTACCAATTGTCAATAATTTTCAAAATTGTGTTTACCAATTAATCAAATATGAAATATGTAAAGTATGATAGCAATCCAATCACAACAAATAACACATAACACACAGATTCAACATGGAAACCCTGCTAAGGGAAAAACTACCTGTGACCAATAATCCAAAATATTTTCACTCTTCTGAAGTGAGCTCAATTAGGAGCCAACCCTATTAAAGGTTACAAAACACACTATAAGGTTTGACCTTGTTAGAGTATTTATCAATAACAATTCTCCCTTGACTAGCATTCACTATGGGGTCAACAAGAAAACAATTAACATTCCTTGAATGTCATATTAAAATACAAAAGTCTGTTAATTTCACTCGATTAAGCGATTTAGCTATAACAATGGTTAAACTGATACAGTAGTGATCTGATTCGAATACAACTCAATTTTCAAGTATTTAGATATATTCTAAGCTCAATATAACTATTTTGATCAATAATCAATTCACTTCATCATATCCTCTAACTGACTTCACTTGGTGTATTATTCTCTAATGCTCGGTAATACCTGCAGTCTAGCTTGGTTCTGTCTGTAACAAATTTGATCAGTGGTGCATAAAAAATGTCTTTACGCAAACTGTCCTGCAGTCTCAATTCATCTAGCAGATTCAACAATGAATCTCATATCTCTTAAATAGACGTGTAAACCATTTTCATATCACCCATTAGATTTTGCCTCTTAATCTCCATCGTTCATTTTGCCACTTCACGCTTCCTCTGTAGTTGTATCAATAACACATTTCAATCTCTTCCCTTCGATTATCTTTGAATTTTATCAGTCGTTGATCTTCATAAAAAAATCTATCTCTTACCTCAAAATCATAAGCATCTACCAGCTCATCAATTTTAGTTAGCTATTATAAACATTAAATTTTTTCATCCTACTTAGTTAATACAAAATGCGTCGGTGATAACTAACTTGGTTATTACTTTCACTCGGTATACACAAGACTGATTCGGTGTATATAGAAATCTTCAATTACCGACCACATTAACTTGTTCAATTCTGATCTCTTCTTTATAATAGAAGAATGCAACATGCTCAAGTCAACAACATAATGCCATAGACTCATTAATAAGCTACCCAATGTATACCTTATCCATATATGTCATATTCATCTTGTTCTTATATAGATATCTCATTTCTTTACAATTTATTCCTTCTATAGATGTTCAGATGTTTGTAACTATCATGCTAAGTATAGTCAAAACTAGTTCACATTAATGACAACATATTAACTGATTTAATCATCTTACATATTACTTTAACAGCTCGGTGACCTCCTGAATCTTCATCAAGATATTCAATCAGTCATAGGTTAACACGCATTTCCAGTAGAGCAAAGTCTACCTCAACATCCTTCTTGATTTTATTTTTGTCTCAACTTTCTTCTTCTCAAGAACTTCAACAAGCATGAGAATTTAAAAAGAATGACAAGAATCTTACCACCTCCCTATAAGACTCTATGACTTGGTTCATGCTCACTGGAAAAATGACTCATCCGTTTGATGCACATGTCCCTAGGACTCAATACTCCTCTACAACAATCACCAATCAACCTCTTTCTTATTACAGTCAACCTCAAATTTCAATATAGTAGAAATCTATATCAACTAACTTAAGCTCAGAACACATATATTAATAGGTCCTTGTATGACCAGTTTATCAATCATCATTGATATCATCAAAATTTATACACCTAGGTCATTTCCACTTGTAAGATATAAAAATATAATGTGTACAAAATGTAATGTAAGGAAATGATGTAATGGATATAAGATATGGTTGGGATATAGTGTATTTATAATGGATATAAATCCTTGTGAAGAATTCGAATCCTTGAATCCACAAGTATGGATGCTCCAAATGAATGTAGAATTGTATACAGGATGTCTCAAATCAATTGCATTAGATCTTCAACACCAATCTTGAATGGATCTTGGAATAAGAAGAAGCTTGAATGAATGTGGATGGAGAAATCTTCAACAAAGGGGCTCCATAGAGATTGAATCCTTCAATGGCTACCAATGGATCTCCTTGATGAATTGGATCTTGAATGCTTGAAGGCTTGAGGATGAATGAATTCTTGAATTCTTGCCTTCTCCTTCTTTCTTTCTTGTATTCAATGGATGGTGGATATGTACTTGATTTCACTTGAGAGATTGAAGATCAAAGATGGCTTGATCGTGGATATGAAAATGAGAGAGGAAGGCTTCCTTTTATATTAGTCTAGGGCACAAAATTCTAGAGAGGCTAACATAGGAGAATTAAATTCCTATTTAAACCTTAACCCCTTGAAATTGACCTAGATTAAATATAATTTAAGATTTTACTATTCCAAAATCCGAAACAGTCGACCTGGACACAGAAAAATAAACTTTTCGAAGCCCGACATCCTGAAACCTTCAGAACTTGAAATCTGGACCTAGGGTCAGGGTCGAGGTCGACTCTAACCTAGGTCAAGGTCGAGCTCAACCTTGACCTAGGTTAGGTTTCAGGTCAAACTTTACCTTGAAGGTTGACTTTGACCCTGAGGTCAAGAATCTCATTTTCTCAAGACCAAGTGCCAGAAACAGGCTGGAAATAGGTGGAGAGAGAAGTAGAACAAGGGGAAAAAGCTAGATCCCTAAAAAAAAATCATTCCAGGCATTTTAAATGACCCTAGACCACTTACTCAGAGGGCTAAACCAGTCCTAAATAGAAGTGCTTCCTTTTTTTGACGATACATTTATCCCCACTTTAGCAAGAGTATGGACTCAATGCAAACTCTTGGTAAAGTAGATCACAATGAAAAAGATAATCTTATTGAAATCAAAGGGACAAATAAATCCTGAAGCCCCCAGGGACTCAAGTCTTCATCAACACCAAGATTAAAATAAGAGAGACATCTCTAGAAAAGAGAGAGAAGAGGGTGTGATTATCTCACCCAATGAGAACTTATGTCCCATTGTCAACCACATAAAGAATCAACACAACTGGAAAGATGGAATTGAACCACATAGTGAATGTGGCTACTCATTAGTCAACCCATCAAGGATTCACCCTTAGGAATATTCTATTCCAAAAGAGAAAAACCAAAAATAAAAGAGATCTAGTCTTAAGGACACCTCCGACCTTAAGGGATCAAAAATTTTGAAAATTTGAAACTGGAGGGATCAAGAGATCCTATAAGATAAAAATCCATGCTTTAAGGATTAGTCACTAATCCATAAAGGGAGAAAAAGTGTCTGGAAAAGTATATGTATTGAAAGTGCATGTGTGCAAAAAGTGAGCAGAGTGTATGCCCCCACATTAAAGTCATTGCTAACACTTTAACAAGAGCAATGGCTTTAATGGAAACATAAAAAACTCCACTGATTACGTTTCCACAATGAGATGCCCCCAAGCGAAGACAAATCAAGGGAAATACCACATAAACATACAGAGAACATAGAAGGGATCTACCTATCATGGGGTCAGTATGATCATAAGATACACTAGTAAATTTTAACTTGTTTTTCGATGACGATTAGTCAAATTTTAGATACCAATTGGTCGACCAAACAACCATAACTATTGTCAAAGTTTTTTCATCGATAATACGACACATCAAACCTCCGTCAAAATTGCAATGTCAGCAGTGGTTGAATTATCAACGACAATGATATTGAAATAATCGCTTCAACCTGGAAGAATTATCAGCTATACCATTTATCTCTGCGACCAATGTTGGTCAGAAGAGTCATCCACTATCATCAAAATTGTGACTATAAATCGTCAGAATAAATGTCGACTATATAGCACTCTCGTCGATATGTCTATTCTTTGTTCGTTGAAAAAGTGATAGAAAATTTAATTTAAAAAAAAATATATATATATTATCAAATTAAGCACAACAATATTATGTCATTGTTGTTTACAAATAGTCACACATTTTCTATCTTATTTCACACAAACATGTTCTTTCTCAAGGTCATTAACCTTTCAATAAAACTTTCCACTTCTAAATATTTTCCTAAGTCTAAACAAAAGAAAGAATAAGCCTCACAATATTTCAATGACATTCATAGGAGATGACTAAGAAATCTATAGTTATGCCCAAAATAATACTTAAAAATTATATCTAAAACCAATCTCCCAATTTATTAGCTAGGCTATTTGCTTTCTTCTTATTTGTGGGGTTGATGTGTCAGGTGATGAGAAAGAGGGGGATGTTGTGAGGAGTGAATGGGTTGTGGGAGAGTTGGGAAAGGCTTTCTTGGATTTCCACTCTCCACCACCTGCCATTTCCACCTTAATTAGCATTCCCATTTCTTGGGGATACTTCTCACTGCGTATGACAAGGTAGAGCTCCTTGTCCATTTCCAATTGTACATCTTCTTTCCTCAATCCTACACAATACATATTTAGTTCCACCAAACTTACTTTGAAATTACAACCTTTTAAGAATAGGAACACAAAAATAATAGCAAAGGGAAAAACCATGGAAAAGATTGCTCTCAAATATATGCACACTAATTAAGGCAAGTTACAAGAAAGAATAACTACATAGGAAATAAAAAAGGGACAAAAGACAAGAAATAAGAAAAATCATTACGACTATAGAAAATTTATTTATACTATAAATAAATAAAAAACACTCTTTGTCAACAATTTTCAAAATCATTAGGACTATAGAAAATTAATTAAGACTATACAAAATCAAATTTTAGAAATGGACGGTTCTGATGCTTTGCCATTACAACAATTGAGCATTCATCATTTGGTATTGTGTATTCCATTTAAGTATGTCAACAATGTTCAAAATCCTGTCACCAAGCATAGATAAGAAATAAGAAAAATCATTAGGACTATAGAAAAATCAAGTTCTAGAAATGAATGGTTTTGATATTGCTTTGCCATTACAACAATTGAGAATTCATCATTTGGTACTTCTTGGTGTATTCCATTTAAGTTTTTCAGCTCTCATGTGAATATGTGCATGTTCTTTATGTGTTTGGCTTCTCTCCCTCACAAGGGATACACCGATAGGTAATTGATTTGAAAGCATAATGATTTGACAATTAGAAGGTTGGTTAATAGATTCTAGTCAGTTCTTTGTAGAGGGCAGTGCTCATGGAGCATCTACATCTCATGAGAGTGCTCAGGAGGTGTACGCAGAGCCATGGACTCCTGTTGATATGGTAAGAGTAAACATTATAAATAAATTTGTCACATGACTTATTTAATTTATTTATTTAGATTAGTTTTAATTCTTGCATGCACTTATGTATATATATTTTTTCCATTTATGTTTAGTTGATGACACAGGAGGAGTTGAGACAGGTGGATGAGTCCATAGCTTTGGCCATTTCATTTGGCCTTGATGCCTATACGGTATATTATAAATTATGTACCCATTAGTTTTTTTTATATCATTTGGTGTACATGCTTAAATCTCTATCAATTAGAGCAATAAAATTCATACATTTACTAATATATTGTCATCTTTATTGTACTCTTGCAGACTACAATTAATGTTAGTGGGGGGCACGAGGGGGTTCCTTCATCAGGTGTTGACAAAGGAAAGGTAATTAATTGTTTAAGATTAATTATGCATGCATATGTATACCACTTGTGTGTACGTAATAAATATTTTAATTGAATTTATTGTACAGGTTTTGGCTATCGATGATGTTCTAACACGGGTTCAGGAGCCTAGGCTGATAGGCATCTCGATTCAAAGTGATAGTCTGATTCTACGTAGACTTTTACATATTGTTATTTGTATTTTGTAACCAAGGTTGTTATTATGAAGTAAATTTATATATAATTGAGAATATTTTTACTCTCATAGGTTACTCCTAATGTGAGGGAGGGCCCATGAGAATCTTTCATATCTTTGTTGACCCAGCCCACTATTCCAGAGGAGGGATCACCAAATGTAAGTTTTAATTTTAGTTCAAATAATGTCCTATTTTGTAGATTTATTACTCTATGTTGCACCACTCTACTAATCTCATTATTGAAAATATATATTTATAGGTCAGAGTTGGTATTGTTGGCATGGTCCCTTCGCTACCAAGGACTTATGCTAGGACACCTGATCATGGTAGTCGACCGAGAGGCCAGGTACAGATATTTGTATTCAGTTATAATTTTAATTAAATTAGTGTTTGAATTATGAATTATATATATATATATCTCTGTGTGTGTGTGTGTGTGTGTGTGTGTGTGCAAATCACATAACATAAGCAATCTAACTTGGGTTTGAACTCATTTTTGTTGCAGGATCAATTACAGCCTAACACTTCGTTAAAGAGGCTACATTTTGATGATCCCCCTACGGCATAGGATGTAGTTTTAGTTTTGTGGTCATTTAGAGATGCCACTTGGCACATTTTGAGATGGCATATATGCCACATTGTACACCTTGAAACGTTGATTTTGTAGACATTTTGAAATGGCATGTGCCATATTTGTATATGGAGATACTTTTGATACATTTGATACTTTCTATATATAGAACATGTTCATTTTTATGTTATATTTGCGTCATCTTTTGTATACATATTTATTATTCATGTTAATGGAATTGAATGGTGAAGTTATATCTTGACTATGATTATCATTATGATTTAAATTATATCTTGTTGAAGTTACATTTGTTTTTCTTTACTTTGGAATACCCTGTTCATGGAGCTTATTATGTTTGAGGTTTAACTTCTATAGATTTTCTATGTTCTTATGTTTCATATCATTATATATACTCACTTGAACCACTTAGTACTACATTGTTTCAATACTATGTATATACTCACTATGTATATAACTCATCATATTGGGGTTTACTAAATGCATAGAAAAATGTAGCACTTGTGCTATTAGGTCACTTGGGTCGAGCGTGGTCGCTACCGTTCCAGTGACTCTGTGGGTGGAATACGGTTGTCAATGGTGTTTACCTGGCCAACCAGAGCCTATGGAGAAGATGGTTTGATGCAATGTCAGACAGTTTGAAAGATACGTTGCTGAGCCACTTTCAACTGACCCTCACTGCAAGTTTTGGCATTGACTGAGATTGTCTTGCCAAATGCAAATGAAGTTGAATCACCAAAAACTAAGAGAGGTTATTGTAGACCTCAGAAACACAATCCCATAGCACCTAATGGTTTATCAATACATCTCACAAGGTCTAAGATATGAGCCCCGAAAGATCGCTGCCCAATCGTGCTTAGTGCACCTTGGGGTCACTTGGGTTGAGCGTGGTCACGACCATTCCGGTGACTCCGTGGGTAGAACAGGGTTGTCACTAGCGTTTAACCACCAACTAGAGCTGATGGAGTAGATGGTTTGATGCAATGTTGGATGGTTTGAAAGATACGCTACTGAGCCACTTTCAACTAACCCTCACTGTAAGTTTTGGCATCGACTGAGATCGTCTTGCCAAATGCAAACGAAGTCAAATCACCCAAAACTAAGAGAGGTTATTGTAGACCTTGGAAACATGATCGCATGGGACCTAAAAAAATTTTGATACCTCTCACGAGGTCTGAGATACAAGCCCTCGATGATTTCTTTCCAATTGTGCTTAGTGCACCTTGGGGTCACTTGGGTCGAGCGTGGTCGCGAGCGTTCTGATGACTCCATGGGTGGAATGAGATTTTCACTAGAATTTACTCAGCCAACCGGAGCTGATGGAGCAGATGATTTGATGCAATGTCAAACGGTTTGAAAGATACACTATTGAGCCACTTTCAACTGACCCTCACTACAAGTTTTGGCATCGACTGAGATCATCTTGCCAAATGCAAATGAAGTTGAATCACCCAAAACTGAGAGAGGTCATTGTAGACCTCAAAAACACAATCTTGTAGCACTTGAATGTTTGTTGATACCTCTCACGAGGTCTAAGATACGAGCCCCAGAAGATCACTGCCCAATCGTGCTTAGTGCACCTTGGGGTCACTTGGGTTGAGCATGGTCACGAGCATTCCGATGACTCCGTGGTCGAAATGGGGTTTTAACTAGTGTTTACCTAGATAACTATAGCTAATGGAGTAGACGGTTTGATGCAATGTCAGACGGTTTGAAAGATACACTGCTGAGCCACTTTCAACTGACCCTCACTACAAGATTTGGCATCGACTAAGATCATCTTGCCAAATGCAAATGAAGTCAAATCACCCAAAATTGAGAGAGGTTATTGTAGACCTCAAAAACATGATCCCATAGCACCTAATGATTTTTTGATACCTCTCATGAGGTCTGAGATACGAGCCCTAGAAGATCACTACCCAATCGTGCTTAGTGCACCTTGGGGTCACTTGGGTCAAGCGTGGTCGCGAGTGTTCCGATGACTCCGTGGGAAAAATAGGGTTGTCACTGGTGTTTACCCAACCAACTAGAGTTGATGGAGTAGATGGTTTGATGCAATGTCAGATGGTTTGAATGATATGCTGCTGAGCCGCTTTGAACTGACCCTCATTGCAAGTTTTGGCATCGACTGAGATCATCTTGCCAAATCCAAACGAAGTCGAATCGCCCAAAACTAAGAGAGGTTATTGTAGACCTCAGAAACATGATCCTGTAGCACCTAATAATTTTTTGATACCTCTCACAAGGTCTGAGATACGAGTCCCGGAAGATCGCTGCCCAATGTGCTTAGTGCACCTTGGGGTCACTTGGGTCGAGCGTGGTCGCGAGTATTCCGGTGACTCCATGGGTAGAAAAGGGTTGTCACTAGAATTTACCTGGCCAACCAAAGCTGATGGAGTAGATGGTTTGATGCAATGTCAAATGGTTTGAAAGATATGCTACTGAGCCACTTTTTACTGACCCTCACTGCAAGTTTTGGCATCGACTGAGATCATCTTGCCAAATGCAAACAAAGTCGAATCGCCCAAAACTGAGAGAGGTTATTGTAGACCTCATAAAAATGATCCAGTAGCACCTAATGGATTTTTGATACCTCTCACAAGGTATGAGATATGAGCCTCAGAAGATTGCTGCCCAATCGTGCTTAGTGCACCTTGGGGTCACTTGGGTCGAGCATGGTCGCGAGCGTTCTGGTGACTCCGTGGGCAGAATGGGGTTGTCACTGGCATTTTCCCAGCCAACCAAAGCCAATGGATTAGATGGTTTGATGAAATGGAAAATGGTTTCAAAGATATGCTGCTGAGCCACTTCAATTGAACCTCACTGCAAGTTTTGGCATCGACTGAGATCGTCTTGCCAAATGCAAACGAAGTCAAATCGCCCAAAACTGAGAGAGGTTATTGTAGAACTCAAAAACAAGATCTCGTAGCACCTAATGGTTTGTCAATACCTCTCATGAGGTCTAAGATACAAGCCTCAGAAGATCAATGCCCAATTGTGCTTAGTGCACCTTGGGGTCACTTGGGTCGAGCGTGGTCGCGAGCTTTCCGGTGACTCCATGGGTGGAATGGGGTTGTCACTGGCATTTACAATGTCATGAAAGTGAACAACCAACTTATAGTCCACACCATTTTTAGTAACGAAAAAGTTAACCCTTTTACTCTCTCGTGCAAACTCATAAAGCACGTCACTTGCAAACCATTAAACACACAATGCATTATGGTACACTGGGCAGCCTACAAGCAGTTGTATTTTATAGATTGAGTAATTAGTTCTTGGGAACATGTCCTTGTCTGCAGTGGAAATAATTAGGTTTTCATTCTGAAACAAGAGAAGAACCAAATGGGAAAGCATGCACACTTCTTTTCTTGACCCAGTTTCGTTGCAATGATTGTTAGTGGTATGTTTGAAATTTGAACTATGAAATAAATCATGATTAAGCTCGTGAAATTTGAACTGTGAAGCTTTTTATGTTTGAGGTTTAACTTCTATAGATTGTTTGAAATGATAAAAAATAATATCCTTAAAGCATTAGAAACAAAAATCAAACATGTAAGAATTCAAACCATGCAAATGACATAAGTAAATGACATGTAAGATCCCTTCTTGGCACTATTGGCCACCCATACATGATTTTGGTCATAAGTCCTTATCAAGACTTCTAGGAAATTTAACTTTTAAATCAAATTGATTGTTACAAATTGCCATTATAGGCTTCAAAAGATCTCAATTAACCATTTAGGATCCTTTTGTCCTTCTATCTCTAATTGGATCCATGGTGACCGTAGGCATCTTCATAGGTGCTCCTGTACAAGTTACAATGCACATACAAAACCAAGTTTATTAACTCAAAATACAATCTAAGAAAGGTGAAATTAATGTATTGAAATTAAGCTTAACGAACTTAGAAAACAATGCACTAAGTTAACTTATTACCTAGTCAAGTGTTCCTAAAGGGTCATCTCTTTACTTTAGGGTCTCCAATAGTGCTTCATGATCAACAATACTAATAGTCCAAAGTTCTTTTGTCTTTGGTCTTCCTTGATGCTTTGAAAACTTGACATTTGTTGATATAACAAGGTGTGAATACAACATAATAGTTTTGTGCTTCTCATAGTCTTCAAATGCGAGAATTCCATTGTTTCTAATCATGTATGTTCACAGCCATGTTCTCGCAATAACAACTAAACCAGTAGGATATGTGAACCCATCACCATCTGTCATCAGTTGTACAAGCTTATGTTTACCTCGTACACAATGTGCTAACCAATAATCTAACCTCTCATCATTCCCCTGCGGTGCAACCAATGCAAAAACATCTCCTGGCTTCAGAAGATCTGAAAGATGGTCATACTCAGCTAAAGTGTCCATGTCATCATTTCTTATAGAGTGTCAAAGATAAAGGAGTTAGATCATGTGGAACCCATGTATCCACCCACTCACTTGACTCACAATGATCCCAATCATACTGAAAACACATGGGGCAAAAATAAGCCAACTCTCATGTCCAAATGGTCCATGTACTACTACTAGAGCTTTGAAATGAATGCATTTTTGAAGAGTCTTTCACTGTTTGACAATCCAATCTATCTCCTATAGTTCCCTCCTCAACCAACCAAAAGAATCTATGCACTGTAGAATCAAGATTCCCCCCTGTGACAATGCTAAAGTACACCAATCAACAATAGAATGAGCATCAAGAAGTACACCACCTGAAATCCTCAATTTCTCCTTAACTAGAGCTCTCTTCACACATGCACCTACTCTGTCATGCTCCCCTTTCCCATGCCCTGACTCAAAAAACTCCAAATATGAGCCACACCTCTCTCCACATGCATTCTACACAACCAATAAAACATTCTAGCATTCTTAAACTGACCAGTGCAATTATCCAACCAAATGAGATGCCTATCCATAGCAATACCATTTTCCTACAAGAAGTCAAAATAGTTCTGGAAACAATGTTGAACAAACTCATGAGAGTTAGACCTGTCATCACTCATATAAAAATGGTACTCTCTGATTATCTTTCCCTCCTCTTTTGTGCTATCAGGGGAATGTCTATATGTGATGTGTACAAAAACAGCAACTTGAATGGAATTGTAATATTGAGCTTGAGTCTCATTTTGGGGCTGCAATGTATAGTTCTCCGCAAAGTCTACAACGGATATAATAGTTCCAATGGGGAAAGTGTCCTTACATGTCCTGAATTGTTGATCCAACCATTGAGACCTGTGACTATGCCTTTTATACTTGTAAAAAAGATTTGTCTTGAAATCTGAGATAAAATCAGCAACATTGTATTCTTTTGCAACTAACTCACATCTAGAGCCTTCACCTCCACTCTTCAATGTATATTTCACTATTTCATATACATTTTTTTGGATGAGTGTCTTTCCAAAATTGTGTTCCAAACCCTCATGAAAACATGTTCTCAACTTGGACAAGCCACCACATTCTGAGCACTTGGCATTTAAGTAATCTTTTTTATAAAATAAACAACCATCATCTCTATGACATAAAAATTGATCTAGCAAGTCTCTTGATGATTTGGGAAGACCACTTGCACCACAATCCTCTAGCATTTCATTAGTATGCAAAGTAGAATGAATGGACCATAATAATTCATGATGCATTGAAAACTCAACATGATATTTGCAACAACATGTATTCCAAATCTTAAGGGGTACACAATAAAATGGCTTCACGGATTCAAAAGACCTTTGTGATATTTTCAATGTTGAATGTGTCTCACAAAATTTTTTATACAAAATTCTTTGACTTACCTCCACATAATGTTTAGGAGGTGGAGTGTGGTCTTGATTGCCAACTCTCAACTTCAAGACATCCTTCACATTTGGTGACACTCTTGAGTTAGCATCCCAAAATTGTTGAATTTCATCCTTGACAACATCTGTTAGCTTCTTATCGAAATGTGGACATCTCCCACCATAAGCCCATGTATCAATTTGAAGCGGATCATCAAGTCTTTCTCTTCTTGCAAGTGCTCTACCCAAAGTTTTATGGTCTATATTGAAGTCAACACAAGTTTGTCTCATCAAATGAGCCTTTCTCAACTGATGATGTACTAAGGAGGTTGTAACAACCCTCCGAGCAACTCTCTTGTTTTTTTCTCTGCTAGTCTTCCCAATGCTATTGAGAGCATTGAAAAGATTCTTCACAACAATGGCATTTCTGTCCATTTTCTTGTTCACATGAATCTTCAATTTCACAAGCACAAGTCTCATCTTTTGCATCTTTAACAATTGCACAAAAATTTGACATTGCTCAACCAATGTCTTGTTTCCAAAAAATTGATCATAAAGTCTTGAAGCCCACAACCTAATGGTTCTATGTGACTTCTTTCCTTCCCAATTATTCATAATGTTCTCCTCAATTTCAATTAACCATTTAGGTGTTCTTGAAAGCCCCAAATTTGAAGATTGATTATCTTTATTGCAAGGGGACTTTATTTCGCATATAATTTGGAGATGTGTAATGTTCATGTGGTTCTTGTTCAATATTTTCATTTTCCAAGTCTACATTTTCAATCTCCATTTGTACATTTTCATCTTCATTCCATTCATTGTCATTCCCCAAATCTATGTTCCCCAAGTCTACATTTTCATTCTCCATCTCTACATTTTCATCTTCACTCCATACATTGTTATTCACAAAATTAATTTCCATATTATTTTCAAATTCAACATCCTCTTCACTTACAACTGCATTTACGGGGTCACCTTGATTAATGTTTAACATACCTCCTCTCCTTCTTCAGTGATTTTCCCTATCTTTTTCCCTATATGCTTGAATTTCTTCATTTGTCACCTTCCTCTTTTGTTTAGCCTTTCGATGACTACTGCTTCCCATGGTGAGACCACAAGTTGACAAAACAAAAAAATGGGACCCAAATCACATATTTTTTTCTTACAACCCATGAAAAAGTCTAAAATCCCGTGCTTGTCTGGTCTGTGGGGACAGGGAATATTTTGGTCAAATATGACCAGTCAAAAATTGGGTACCCGATATGTCCAGGCAGATGAAAAAAGGGCGGGAGCAAATGAAAAAATTGAACTTTTACATATAAAATGGGGTATATAATATATAAAATGTATATTATATATATACTAGAATGTATTATATACTAATGTATATAATATATATATATATATATAAAAGAGGCATATGATATATATAATGTATATTATATATATAGTAATGTATTATATTATATGTACTAATGTATTATATACTAATGTATATAATATATATAATATATTATATATATACTAATACGTATTATATATACTAATGTATATAATATATATAATACATATTATATATATATATAATGTATTTGATAAGGCATAATAGGACCCACTGTAATTTCGGTGGTCTGACTATACTGAATAAGTAGATCTCATCATCTATCCTAGAAACTAGTACTAGGACCCCTAGGAAGTCCCCATGACCCCTTTTGACACATTTTAATGCTCAAGTGTGTCCGAAGGTGTCGTAGCACCCCTTAGGACACACTTCAGCATTCCTAAGGGTCCTAACATGTGATAAGGCCTATTAGGACCCCTAG
This sequence comes from Chamaecyparis obtusa, assembly GCA_027943335.1. Classification (NCBI taxonomy): domain Eukaryota; kingdom Viridiplantae; phylum Streptophyta; class Pinopsida; order Cupressales; family Cupressaceae; genus Chamaecyparis; species Chamaecyparis obtusa. The sequence goes on along the minus strand of BSBK01000291.1, from coordinate 1,090,577 downwards.
CAAGTCCCCATGACCCCTTTTGAGACATTTGAATTCTCAAGTGTGTCCAAAGGGGCCGTAGGACCCCTTAGGACACACTTGAGCATTCAAATGTATCCATAGGGGTCACGGGGACTTCCTAGGGGTCTTAACACATGAGAAGGCCTATTAGGACCCCTAGGAAGTCCCCATGACCCCTTTTGACACATTTGAATGCTCAAGTGTGTCTGAAGGTGTCGTAGGACCCCTTAGGAAACATTTGAATGCTCAAGTGTGTCTGAAGGTGTCGTAGGACCCCTTAGGACACACTTGAGAGTTCTAATGTGTCAAAAGGGGTCACGGGAGCTTCCTAGGGGTCCTAATGCATGATAAGGCCTATTAGGACCCCTAGGAAGTCCTCATGACCCCTTTTGACACATTTGAATGCCCAAGTGTGTCTGAAGGCATCGTAGGACCCTTTAGGATACACTTGAGCATTCCAATGTGTTAAAAGGGGTCACGGGGACTTCCTAGGGGTCCTAACGCTCAATAAGGCATACTAGGACCCCTAAGAAGTCCCCATGACCACTTTTGACACATTTGAATGCTCAAGTGTGTCTAAAGGTGTTGTAGGACCCCTTAGAAAACACTTGAGCATTCCATTGTGTCCAAAGGGGTCACGGGGACTTCCTAGGGGTCGTAACGCGTGATAAGGTGTACTAGGACCCCTAGGAAGTCCCCATGACCCCTTTTGACACATTTGAATGCTCAAGTGTGTCTGAAGGCATTGTAGGACCCCTTAGGACACACTTGAGTATTCTAATGTGTCAAAAGGGTTCACGGGGACTTCCTAGGGGTCCTAAAGGGTGATAAGGCATACTAGGACCCCTAGGAAGGCCCCCTAACCCCTTTTGACACATATGAATGCTCAAGTGTGTCTAAAGGTGCTGTAGGACCCCTTAGGACACACTTGAGCATTCTAATGTGTCAAAAGGGGTCACAGGGACTTCCTAGGGGTCCTAACGCATGATAAGGTGTACTAGGACCCCTAGAAATTCCTCCTAACCCCTTTTGATAGATTTGAATGCTCAAGTGTGTCTGAAGGGGCTATAGGACCCCTTAGGACACACTTGACCATTCCAATGTGTCCATAGGGGTCATGAGGACTTCTTAGGAGTCCTAACATGTGATAAGGCCTATTAGGACCCCTAGAAATTCCCTATGACCCCATTTGACACATTTGAATGCTCCAGTGTGTCTGAAGGGGCCGTAGGACCCCTTAGGACACACTTTAGCATTCCAATGTGTCCAGAGGGGACACAGGGACTTCCTAGGGGTCCTAACGCATGATAAGGCATACTAGGACCCCTAGGAAGTCCTCATGACCCCTTTTGACACATTTGAATGCTCAAGTGTGTCTAAAGGCATTGTAGGACCCCTTACAATGCACTTGAGCATTCTAATGTGTCAAAAGGGGTCACGAGGACTTCCTAGGGGTCCTAACATGTGACAAGGCCTATTAGGACCCCTATGAAGTCCTCATGACCCCTTTTGACACATTTGAATGCTCAAGTGTGTCCGAAGGGCCTGTAGGACCCCTTAGGACACACTTAAGCATTCCAATGTGTCCATAGGGGTCACGGGGACTTCCTAGGGGTCCTAACGCATGATAAGGCCTATTAGGACCCCTAGGAAGTCCCTATGACCCTTTTTGACACATTTGAATGCTCAAGTGTGTCCGAAGGGGCCATAGGAATCATTAGGACACACTTGAGTGTTCCAATGTGTCCACAAGGGTCACGGGAACTTCCTAGGGGTCCTAACACATGATAAGGCATACTAGGATCCCTAGGAAGTCCTCATGACCCCTTTTGACACATTTGAATGATCAAGTGTGTCCAAAGGCATCATAGGACCCCTTAGGACACACTTGAGCATTCTAATGTCTCAAAAGGGGTCACGGGGACTTCCTAGGGGTCCTAACGTGTGATAAGGTGTACTAGGACCCCTAGGAAGTTCTCATGACCCATTTTGACACATTTGAATGCTCAAGTGTGTTCGAAGGCATTGTAGGACACCTTAGGACACACTTGAGCATTCTAATGTGTCAAAAGGGGTCACAGGGACTTCCTAAGGGTCCTAACATGCAATAAGGGCTATTAGGACCCCTAGGAAGTCCCCATGACCCCTTTTGACACATTTGAATTCTCAAGTGTGCCTAAAGGCATTTTAGGACCCCTTAGGACACACTTGAACATTCCAATGTGTCAAAAGGGGCCACAGGGACTTCCTAGGGATCCTAACGCTTGAAAAGGCATACTAGGACCCCTAGGAAGTCCCCATGACCCCTTTTGACACATTTGAATGCTCAAGTGTATTTGAAGGTGTCGTAGGACCCCTTAGGACACATTTGAGTGTTCCAATGTGTCTACAGGGGTCACGAAGACTTCTTAGGGGTCCTAACGCTTGATAAGGCATACTAGGACCCTTAGGAAGTCCTCATAACCCCATTTGACACATTCAAAAGCTCAAGTGTGTCTGAAGGCATCGTAGGACCCCCTAGGACACACTTGAGCATTCTAATGTGTCAAAAGGGGTCACAAGGACTTCCTAGGGGTCCTAACGCGTGATAAGGCCTATTAGGACCCCTAGGAAGTCCCCATGACCCCTTTTGACACATTTGAATGCTCAAGTGTGTCCGAAGGCATCGTAGGACACACTTGAGCATTCCAATTTGTCAAAAGGGGTCATGGGGACTTCCTAGGGGTCCTAACACTTGATAAGGTGTACTAGGACCCCTACAAAGTCCCCATGACACCTTTTGACACATTTGAATGCTCAAGTGTGTTCGAAGGCATCCTAGGACCCCTTAGGACACACTTGAATGTTCTAATGTGTCAAAAGGGGTCACGAGGCCTTCCCAGGGGTCCTAACACATGATAAGGTGTACTAGGACCCCTAGGAAGTCCCCATGACCACTTTTGACACATTTGAATGCTCAAGTGTGTTCGAAGGCATCGTAGGACCCCTTAGGACACACTTGAGTGTTCTAATGTGTCAAAAGGTGTCATGGGGACTTCCTAGGGGTCCTAACATGTGATAAGGTGTATTAGGACTCCTAGGAAGTCCTCATGACCCCTTTTGACACATTTGAATGCTCAAGTGTGTTCGAAGGCATCGTAGGACCCCTTAGAACACACTTGAGCATTCTAATGTGTCAAAAGGGGTCATAGGGACTTTGTAGGGGTCCTAACATGTGATAAGGCATACTAGGACCCCTAGGAAGTCCTCATGATCCCTTTTGACACATTTGAATGCTCAAGTGTGTTTGAAGGCATCGTAGGACCCCTTAGGAAACACTTGAGCATTCTAATGTGTCAAAAGTGGTCACAGGGACTTCCTAGGGGTCCTAACACGTGATAAGGCCTATTAGGGCCCCTAGGAAGTCCATATGACCCCTTTTGACATATTTGAATGCTCAAGTGTGTCTGAAGGGGCTGTAGGACCCCTTAGGACACATTTTAGCTTTCCAATGTGTCCACAAGGGTCACGGGACTTGCTAGGGGTCCTAACATGTGATAAGGCATACTAGGACCCCTAGGAAGTCCCCATGACCCATTTTGACACATTTGAATGCTCAAGTGTGTCTGAAGGCATTGTAGGACCCCTTAGGACACACTTGAGCATTCCAATGTGTCAAAAGGGTTCACGGGGACTTCCTAGGGGTCCTAAAATGTGATAAGGCATACTAGGACCCCTAGGAAGTCCCCATGACCCCTTTTGACACATTTTAATGCTCAAGTGTGTCTGAAAGTGTCGTAGGACCCCTTAGGACACACTTGATCATTCTAATGTGTCAAAAGGGGTCATGGGGACTTCCTAGGGGTCCTAACATGTGATAAGGCCTAATAGGACCCCTAGGAATACCCCATGACCCCTTTTGACACATTTGAATGCTCAAGTGTGTCCAAAGGGGCCATAGGACCCCTTAGGACACACTTGAGCATTCCAATGTGTCTACAGGGGTCATGGGGACTTCCAAGGGATCCCTACATGTGATAAGGCATACTAGGACCTCTAGGAAGTCATATTATTTTCATGCATTACTTCATTAATGTCTCCTCTGGGAGGAAGATTATTACTTCCATATTTCTGCAAGCCCTAAAATATTTTCATTGTTATCACTCTCTGCCTCTGCTCTCTCAATTTAGTTCTCTCCCTCTCTGCTGCACTCATCTTAGCCATCCTTACCTACTCTTTAACAGAGATTCTCCAAAATTTGCAAAATCCTTACTCGTTGTCAAATCCTGGCCTATATCGTGCAAAATGAGCAAAGCAAGTGAAATGAAAGGGAAGTATGGATCAAATAGAGAAGGTACATCAAATCGGATAAATATCATAATATATGCAGAAAATATTGTTACGGACAAAAATATTTGTATAAATTAATGGGAAAGAGTGGGAAGAGCTTCTTGGACCCATGATAGAAACTATTAAGGAATTGCATGATATATTAATCAACGGTGCAAGGAATATTATTGATGAACATGGGATTGCAGCTACATCTATTCAATATATAAAGGAAGATATAGAAAATCTTCTTAATAGAGAGATTAATGTGAGAGAAATGGACATTTCAGAAGAAAATGGTTATCTTGGTGCCATTCAAGGTATACCAATTGCTCAGGACAAAGAGACAAAGTCCATAGTTAATGGGAAAGAATGGGAAGAGCTTCTTGGACCCATGATAGAAGTTACAAATAAGGAGGAAGAGCTAGGAAGGGGAAAAAAACAAAGGAAAGAAGTAAGATATGCACGTGTGAGCCTATGTCAAATGATGATGATGAGTACTCACCATCTTCTAGTAGCTCAAGTAACAAGTGTTGTGGAATTATCCATAGAGCAATGTGAAATGAAGCCTCAAATTGGTTTAGCAGGCAAATAATTTTCTCATGCACTTCATTCTAGCACTAGAAATATTTCTATTAGAAATGCCTATTCATCAATGACCTTGCATTTATGGGACTTGGGAAACCAGGTTACTCATGTTGGGCATTATCCCTCAAATGTAAGTTCATTGCCACCTTTGGCAAAGCAGTCTCACTCCTCATTTTACAACAAAGGGTAGCCATCTATGGTCCAAGGTTTTAATTCAGCTGACAAGTGGAGAGCTTCTCAAGGTACTGATCTCTTTTGTAGAGAAGTTCCTGATTCATGTCAAGGTTCTCGTTTAGGTGACCAACACCTTGGAGGTCCACAAATAGACCCATTGATTTCCCAAATTGGTAAAAGGGTAGATGCAATTTTGGAAAGAGTATCCCAATTGAAGTGAAATTGAAATTCCAGTGAGCATAAAGTTATTGCAGATTAAATGGGTGTATCTCCTCACTGACAAATATAACTGCTTCCAGAGACTTGAGTTTAAATGGAGATTGTCTGTTCCCAAACATGCCCCAGTTGAGCAGATGAACCAGATGTTGCTTGAGTAAAGAAGATAGTGGTTTATTAAAGCATCTACATTATCCCACTTGCTATCGATTACTACTTTTTGAGCAGCTTGCCAGCTGCTTCTATTTAGGATTTCTATAATATATAATGTCATCATGCAAGTACATGATAATTTTTGTAAACATTTTTTGTTGTAAAGGATTAGTGAGCAATATCAAAGAAAAGGTTCTTGCATGTATTATTTAGACACATATCAATTAGGAAACCATTTTTCTCCCATCACTTTGTGGGTATCAATAGGCAGAAAGATGAGGGAAGAAATATTTGAGAAGAGGAAGTACAAATGTTACTGTCCAAAACCATTTCGAGAGTAATATTCTTCTCCTGATTGTAATAAGAAACTCGAAATGCAGAAGATAACAAATAGCTGGGGCATTTATTTCCTATGACCTATGTCAATTTCAGTTCAATTCCTATTGATGATATTCTCAATGTGTAAAAATAAACTGATGTGTTATTTTAAAATAGTGTTGACTAAAATTTATGAACATATGTCAAATATCCATTTTTTCCAAAATTTGGAATAGAACCAGTGGTAATATAATCAAATTTGTGAATTTCACATCCAATCATTGGATGTTAATCAAAAGTACAACACAGTAATATTTTTAAACCAATAAACAATCTTAGTCTTACTTCAAACCTACTCCCGTGTATGTGGGTTCTTGGAGGTATCTACTAAGCAATGTGTGGATCTGTAATGTCCCTATCCAGGACCTTATTCACTTTTCTTAAAACTCCTAATTAGAATTTAGATTTCTAATGCATGTTGTGATATTATTTAAGTTTTCCTTGCTCCTTACTGATTAATATTGTAATGAATTGGTTATCCTTCCCCTTCTCTCTCTCTCTCTCTCTCTCTCTCTCTCTCTCTCTCTCTCTCTCTCTCTCTCTCTCTCTCTCTCTCTCTCTCTCTCTCTCTCTCCCCTTCCCCTTCTCTCTATCTCCTACTATGTCCCCTTCCCATTCCTCTCTCTCTCTATCTCTCTCTCTCTCTCTCTCTCTCCCTCCCCCCCTTCCCCTTCTCTCTATCTCCTACTATGTCCCCTTCTCATTCCTCTCTCTCTCTCTCTCTCTCTCTCTCTCTCTCTCTCTCTCTCTCTCTCTCTCTCTCTCTCTCTCTCTCTCTCCCCCTTCCCCTTCTCTCTATCTCCTACTATGTCCCCTTCCCATTCCTCTCTCTCTCTCTCTCTCTCTCTCTCTCTCTCTCTCTCCCCCCTTCCCCTTCTCTCTATCTCCTACTATGTCCCCTTCCCATTCCTCTCTCTCTCTCTCTCTCTCTCTCTCTCTCTCTCTCCCCTTCCCCTTCTCTCTATCTCCTACTATGTCCCCTTCCCATTCCTCTCTCTCTCTCTCTCTCTCTCTCACCTTCTCACTCTCTCTCTTCCTCTCTCAGCCCCTACCACCTTCTCACTATCTCTCTCTTCCTCAATGGCCACCCATGAATTTTTAAAATGGCTAATTGATTTCCTTTGCTTCTTTTAATGGCCATCGATGATTTTTCGGCAATCTTCCAACCTTTTGTACATAGTTGTAAAATACATATTAATAGATATTATATACATATAAAATAATAAGTAATATATGATATATAATGTAACATTTAATATTAATATATATTAAATAATAATATTTAATGTAAAATGTAAAATGTATATTATATAATATTTAATATATATAATATATAATCTAATCTAATATAGGATGGAGAAAGGGGAGGGAAAAGTGAAAAATCAAAATTTTGTCGACCTTTTTGGGTACCCGATTAGGCTCGGTATTGCTTTGTGCACCAAACCTACATGGTCAACTATTGAAATGTCTCAAAAACATGTTTTTTCCCTATTTCTCTGAGTTCCAAACTTCAACCATGTAGTTGATGACTTTTTTTTCACCCAAATTTGATGAAATGAAAAGGGTGTCTTAAGGAGATTATCATCTTTCTATCAATATAATTGTTGTCAAATTTTGAATTCGGTAAGTAATTATTAGTTATTTTCTAATTGAGTTACCTCTAAAGTGCTAATTTATATACTGATTGAAAAAACACTATAACTTTCAAATGGTATAACATTTTTGAAATCCAAAAAATGTGTCATATTATATGCTTTTCCTACTATAAGGGAAAAAATAAATTTGAATTTTGTAAAGTTTTGAATGAGTTAAGGTGGTCAGACACAGGAGTTTTTTTATTCTAAAAATGTTGTAGAAAAAAGTTCATAATTAATTAATTTTTTGGAATAAAATTACAAAAAATATGTGTCGCATCCAGGCATGAGTCTACTACTTATATATAAAATCTTATAATAAAATATTATCATTTGATTATGATTAAGGTGGTCAGACATACACCTACTTCTTATTTTTTTCCTAAATTTTTTGTACTGCTGCATTGAAATCTATACTTTTCACCAATCATACTAACTTTTTTTCAAAAAAGGCCTATTATTTTAGAAACTACATTCAATTTTCTATAGATTCTATTCTTACAACTTTTTGATATTAGGTTGATAGCTAGTTGAAATTTTCACGTCAAGTTGACTAACCTTGATTTGCTGATTTTTCATTGCCACTTAAGGCCATAGTTTGGCCCCTCATGATCTTGCACATACCCCCCTTGTCTGATCTTATGAGATTTGGGACTCAATTCTTATATTTCAATTGCAAGGTTCTTGTTTCTGTGAAATAAATACCGATATCCTTATCTTCTTGAACCATAGACTTCGATTAAATCCATTGTTTTACTATAAATTCTAATATATAGATGTCATGAAGATCATATTGCTGCAATCTTCTCATAATAAAATCTTCTCTGTAATGTCCCTGTCTCTGTGATGTCCTTGTCTCTAGTTTAGACAACTAAGGTGATCTTGTAAATGAATTTTCTTCTTTATTTGAATTAGTTACTAAAGATAAATCACAAGTTATACTATGTCTCTTGCTGATCAATTGACATGATCCATTGCATCTTTGACTATAAGAGGCCTCCCTCGACCTATGCAAAAGGTTGGGGGGAAAAACATTTGGAATTAAGAAGATTTGCAGAGTAAAACGGTATCAGTGAATTCTTGAGTTTTTTTGTTTCTTTTTTTACAGTTGATTAATGGATTAGATAGCTCACAGTGTCTATTGGACAAGTTAGTATAGGTTGTTTTGTGATTCTTTGTTGTGTTTGTTTTGAGTTTTGAAGCATTCCAACTAGTTTTGCTAATTCTTTTGTTAAGTACCTTGTCATTGGTCTGAACCAGACAGGTTGAACAAATTGAGTCTTAGCTCATCATTCCACCGTCGGTTTTGTACAGGCTCTTGGAATGAGTGAGGAGACTCCATATACTATATGTTTGGAGAAGGAGGGGCCTTGGGAAGCTCATTTTCCATGTTTTCAATGATGCCCCATGAGAGCTGGTTGAGCACAATTAGGTCTGGCAAAGCATTGCAAGGAGATTACAGCGAGTTGAATGCATTGGTTGCTTCAACTAAAAGCTCATGGAGAGGTAGACACACATCTATAGAAGCCCCAAGTTGAAGTAGAAGATTGGGTGAGTTTCTTTGGTTTCCAAGAAAGGAAACTCTTAGTCACACTGTCCAAGTTGTGTGAAAACACTAGTTTTCAGGCATGGTTATAGGAGTTGGTGTAAAGACAATTTGGGAGGAGAAGACCTTAGAAATCTTGGAGTTATCAATAAAGGGCATCTGAATCCTAAGCCCATAGAGTTATAAGACTCAATTAAAATCTCATAGAGTTATAAGACTTCATCTCAACCATTTCAACTAACTAATAATCCCTCCACTAATTGGAAATCAAACTATCATCTCTAAAGCAATGGGGACTTTCAAGGGACTAACACTATTTCATTAGTTCCAAATAAACTTTTCCCCCTTAAATCGATGGTGGCTAAGCTCCCTACAAAACACACCAAAGACCAAAAAATGTCAAACTTTTTTTTTTCAATTTGCGAAAACACAACAATTTTTTGTGGTTTTTTACTACGAAATATGCAAATCATGAAGAATAGATGATGAAAAGTTCATGAAAATCTATTGTATTTTCCATTTTTTTAAATTTGATCAACAATACATTTTGTAGGAAGCTTAACTGCATCCCTTAAAATCATTAACAAAATACTATCATCCAAAACCCAACATCCCTTAAAATCATCAGCAAAATACTATCATCCAAAACCCAACATCATAGTATGCAAGCTTCTAGATTGAGTCTCTCCCCATGGAAGTTCCACTTCTTAAACAAGAAAACTCAATGAACGCGTGTATTGGGGGATTTCTTCCATTGTTGGTAGTGGGATAGGAGGGTTTAGTGTCATCACATTTAGAAGAAACCCTATTCAAAATGGTTTACAGTCAAAATGGAAGTTGAATATGTTCTGAAGGGTCCACTGTTGTAGTAGCATTTCGAACAAAAACCTCAATAGCAAAATTCAACCATTTCTTTGAAAGAGATAATTTATACAATGAGGAACTAGATCAGTGAGTGAGAGTGGAAATTCTTCTCGACTTACTTGTAATATCATTATGATCAATTGAATAACAGACGTACAATGCTATTGATATCCACAACTCGCATCAATCTCAAACCATTATGTAAAGAGGGACGGTTGAAGGAAGCCCTGCACATTCTACTCACTACACAAAAACCCGGTGGAGCCTTATTTTCATATCTTCAATTGTCACAAACCTACAATCTCAAAAATGCCCTTTCACAAAGAAAAAATGTTCACTCTTTCATCATTCCCGAGTAATTTACATTTTCTACAAAGTTTCAAAATAATCTTATAAACATGTATGATAGGTGCTAAAGCTTGGTGGATGCACTTAAAGTGTTTGACCAAATCAAAGAATGAGATAGCATCTCATGGAATATGACTATTTATGTATACCAAACACATGGGTATCCTCACGAGACACTCACACTGTTTCACCAAATGCAACGAACAAGTTTCAAACGCAATCAGTTCACATATGCCAACATGATTACAGCCTGTGCTGAAATGGAAGCTCTACAATAGGGCATAGATATCCATCAAAACATGAAGGATAGAGGATTTTCTCCAAATGTTGTGGTTGCAACTACCTTGGTGGACATGTACGCCAAAAATGGAAGCATAGACAAGGCATGTGAACTATTTCACAAAATGCCTCAAAGAAATGAGGTCTCATGGAATGCCATGATTGTAGGATATATTCAAACTGGATTTTTTGAAAAGGATTTTAAAACTTTTAAGAAAATGCAATTGGCAGATGTAAAGCCAAATTTCATAACCTTTGTCAGCATAGTTCTAGTGTGTGCCAAAATGGGAGCTTTGGAAGAGGGTATGGACATCCATCAAAGGATAATGGAAGGGGGGGTTTTATCAGATGTTGTAATTACAAGTTCCCTGGGAGACATGTATTCAAAATGTGGAAGCATGTCCAAGGCACATAAAGTATTTGACAAAATAACTCAAAGAAATGTGGTTTCGTTCACTGCAATGATTGGAGGATATGCACAAAATGGATATGTTGAAAACACTTTAGAAGCTTTCAAACAAATGCAGTTGGTAGGTGTAAAGCCAAATGCCACAACCCTTGTCACCATCCTTCTAGTTTGTGTCAAAATGGGAGGTTTGGAACAGGGTATGGACATTCATCAAAAGATAATGGAAGAGGGATATTTGTCAGATGTTATAGTTACAAGCTCCCTGGTAGACATGTATGCAAAATGTGGAAGGATAGACAAGTCACATCAACTATTTGACAAAATGCCTCAAAGAAATTTGGTCTCATGGACTACAATGATTGTAGGCTATGAACTAAATGGATTTTTGGAAAAGGATCTAGAAAATTTTAAACAAATGCAACTAGCAAGTGTAAAGCCAAATTCCACAACCTTTGCAAGCATCCTTCTAGCCTGTGACAAAATGGGAGCTTTGGAACAAGGCATTGATATCCATCAAAGCATAATGGAGGGGGGATTTTTATCAAAGTTTTTAGTTGTTGCCTTAGTAGACATGTAGGTTAAATGTGGAAACATAGAAAAGGCACGTAAATTGTTTGACAGATTACCTCAAAGAGATGTCATCTCATGGAATGCCATGATTGGAGGATATGTTCAAAATGGGTTTGTTGAAAAGTCATTAGAAACTTTTAAGAAAATTCAACTGGTGGATGTAAAGCCAGACTCCTCAACCTTTTCTAGCATACTCCCTGCCTGTGGTCAAGTTGGAGCTTTGGAACTGGGGACAGTCATCCATAAAATCTTATGTAAATCAAACATAGATGGCTTGGCTAGAGTCATGTAGTTTTGGGAATTCAACTATAGTAGGGTATGAAAATGTATGCAATCAGGAGGTGTAAAACCCTAATGTATGCAAATGTATGCAATCAAGAGGTGTAAAACCCAAATGTATGTAATCAGGAGGTGTAAAACTAGTCTCAAAGCATAAATCAGATAGTAAATAAGTCTCAAAGAAAATGATAATGCTGATTGGGTATCCAGTAAATTAAACAGTTGAGAGAAATAATGAAAAACCTCCAAAAACCCTAGGTTAAGGTTTCTAAGCTCAATCTCCTTGAGTCATTTCAGTCGCTCAAACTCCTTCGTGCATGCTGCCCTTCTAATTCACCGGCCGGGAATAATGAAATGAGAAATGAAATTCCCTTTTTTTTTAATTTATGCATGTGTTTGTTAAAATTTCAACCACCATGGAATTTGTCAATATTTCGACAAACATGGGCATAAATTTTAAAAAAAACAAATTTTTCCTTATATAATTTGACCAAGCAAAACCTTTTTATTTTTTGGTCAAAAATTTTGGTAGAAAAACTAGGTCAAATGTACTAGTGATAATATTTATATGATATTATTGCAAATGAATTGACAACATTCCCAAAAGAAAGTAGAACTACAATCACAATGGAGGAAAGAACACATAAGAGTTTCGAAGAAGAATTTTTTCGAACCACAACATGGAGACCAAAAAGATTCAATGCTACCAAGTTACAAATCCAAGTGGATTACACAAGGATATATTTACAAACAATAACATAGGTACAACATAACATGAAGACAACATATAGAAGAGTAAAGATACATATAGAGGAACTATACAATAGGTTTGATTCCTTTATCACCTTGCACCTACAAAGTAACAAGGGTTGTATAAAAGAATCTAAAAAACATTTAGCAAACACATTATGGTAGAAGCACAGTACAACAGGCAAACACACAAAAAGCTACCATGAAGGACAAGCCAATCAAGCGCACCGCCTACTCTCCTCATCTTGTTCTATATCATTTAGGGAAAGTGGGAAACTTGCAAGAGGGACTATATCCAACATAGTAGGAATGATAGCCAGTTCCAAACAAGGATCCTCTTGAGAATCATAATGTTCGATACTAGGTGTAATTGTCAATTGTGATGAAAGCATATTTGGTAAATCAATGTCAATGTCAATTGTTTCATATTCATCATTAACATTAATAGTATCATCAAGAGTATCCCCTTCATCTAGATTAATCAAAATAGGATCTAAGATATGAATAGAATCATCATAATCATGCATCTTAACATCATTATTAGTATGAACTTCTTCTAACACACTATGCATAGGCTAGTCAAAAGAAGGTAAAGAACTTTGAGTAATAGAGGCACGATCCTTAGCTTGAGATTGAAACTTCTTATGATGTTCATTAGAAGATTGGTTACATTTTGTCTTGTTTGAAATATGTTGAGAACTAGGAGGGACAACAACCGGTTCCTTCACAGGCTCTATAGGAGTATTAGTCGGATTCTTAGTAGACTAAAAAGCATTACTAGGAGCTTGATTAATAGAACTAGAAGCCATGGATAAAGGAGGTATGGAAGGCATAGGTAAAAGACCATGGTTAAGATCCATCTAAGGAATTCTTAACTCAATAATCTTATGATGCTTATAGGGTTGATATGATCAAAAAATATTATCAGGTCGAGAAGGACATGAATTAGGTAATGAAGGCCAAAATAAGTCAAGTGTAGCACAATATCTGGGCCTAGAAGGTTGATATAAACTATGATTAATCATCTTCACTTCTTCATCATGAATTAATTTAAGACATTTATGAATAGGAGAAGAAACAACATGCATGTCATTCAACCAAGGCAAAACAAGCTTAACTTGAAACTAGTCAAAAGTAGGAACAACAACGAAGGTAGTGTTCACAATTTTACCACAAAGTTCAACAGGAAAGTTAATACAACTAAATGATGGATAAAGAAAATGATTACAAGTTAGAATCCACACATCAAATGTATCATAAGAATCACATTGTAAGTTCTTCACAAAAATGTTTTCTTCAATAATAACATTGACTAAGGATGTAGGATCAACAAGACAATCATGTGTAGGTATCTGAGAAATCCTAACATAAATGTAGAGGGGACCATCAGGAGCTTTAATAGTCTCAAAATCATCAAAGGTAATCAAGAGTTCCTAAGCTCTTTTATTCTTAGGTTGTTTTTGAGGTTTTGGTTGAGATTTCAGTTTATGTTTAGGTTGAGTTTGAATTCAAAGTTGAGTTTGAGGTTGAAGTTGGGGTGGAGATATAGATTGAGACAAAATAGCATGCTCCACATGGTTAACAATGTGATTAAGATCAACCATCTTTGAATCATAAACAATATCCACAAAAGATGGTTGAACAATGGTATTAGTATCATGTGTAGGAAAAAGATTCATATAGATTTGGAGATTTTGATTAGAAGGAGAGATAGAATTGTTCCCACTACCATCAAAATTATCAATAGATAAGGTATTAGAATCAATTAAGTCTTGAACCTTATGCTTTAAAGAATAACACTTCTCAGTACCATGGCCATTTTGACAATGGGATTGACAAAAAGCTTTGGAATCAAAGGAAAGATGTCACCATAGCAGGTAAAAGAGGTCAAATAGGAGGTAGAGTAATCATATTAGCAGTCAACAATTTATTCATAATAGAATGCAAAGATTCAAAAAGAGGAGTAAATGTACGATTTAGATGGAAAGCAGTGGATGCATAAGTAGCATTATTGGATGTAACAACAACTTGATCATCAACTACATTCGCTATTTTATTTATCTTGACATAGTTGTTAGGTTTTTGAAACTTTTTTGGATTAGGAGAAGCATCACTCTTATCAACTGCCTAACAGGGGCCATTGCAGTGTTTCTCTCAAATTGACTCACTTGTAATTGATAATGATGAAGTGTTGCACAAAGTTGTTGAAAAGAGGTAAATTCAGTAAGAAGAATCTTATCTCTAATATCCTTTTGCAAATTTGAAAAAAATATATGTTGAATATCAAATATTAGGAACAGGATAAGAAATCTAAGCATACAAATGCTTAAATCTACCAATGAATTCGGTCTATTTTTCTTTAATATTCTATTTACAATGCATCAAATTATTTAAGGACACTTGTGGGCCAATGTTATTTTGAAATTGTTGAATAAAGGCATTCGCAAGTTTTGGAAAAGAATCAATAGAATAAGGGGGCAAGGAATAATACCATTGCAAGGCCTTATTGCGAAAGGTTCTATCAAACAACTTGGAAAAAATCCTATGGACATGAGCATGCTCACTACAAAGGATTTGAAATGTTTTAACATGAGTAATAGGGTCTCCCTTACCATTTTAATTCTCAAGACGAGGCATATTGACTTGTTGAGGAACAGGAACATGAATTATGTCTAGGGATAAAGGACTTACCGTGTCACATGTAGGAATGGTAAAATTGGATTGAGTTAACAATGCAAGTTGTTGTTGTAAAGAGGATACATTTTGAGCCAAATTGATGATTGTTGAATCATTAGATGAAATAGGAGGCATAGACACACTAGAAACACTAGGTAAAGTGTATGAAGTGGCAGCAATGGAAGACACAACTGGGGGAACACTTGGAACCATAGTTGAAAGATGATAGGAATAAGTAAAAGGAACATTATGATAAGAAGGTTTTGAAGTAGGGAGGGACATAGGAGGAACACTCATAGGAAGAGAGGGAACTGATGTAGTCACCAAAGGAGGAGTATAAGTAGGAATGTTAGGTGAAGGAACGGAAGAAGGTTCCACACTAGTAATAGGAGTGAATCCTAAATCTTGAGCTTCTTGAGCTAAAGGTTTAACATTTGAATGCACAAGATAAGTAATATCATGTAAGATATTAACACCTTGATCACTATGATCGAGGACCTTCTGCTGGTTCCTTTTCTTTCTACTTGCAGATTTACACTATGATTGACAAACTAATGTCACTGACTCTATCACCACTCCAAACTCTGCAAGGAAAATGGCCAATTAACAAGGATCAACTATATGATCCTCCTACACTTTGATCTTAGTGCTCAGGTGGGTATACCTTTGATTCACTTCTTAAAGAAATCAGCAAATGTTAAGCATTAATGTCTTTGGCACATTTATTTGAAGATTTTATCATTTATATGTTTCATTGATGATGATGAATTGCTTCCAGGGAACAGATTAGTGACTTATCCTAGGGCACGGAGTCACAAACAAAATACATCAACTAAAATCCTAACTCAAACACACCCAAATATAGAATAAGTTATTTACCTATTATTCCTCTCACTCTCACACCTGGACATCAAATTCTCATTTAACCATGAATTCTCTGAGACAATCTTTAAGGATTTAATCTCGACTTTGGCAGGAACTCAAAGATAATTTCACAATATACTTTGTATACCATATATTAACCTACTTTGTAACATTAACATATAAGAATTCAAAATCAAAACAAGAAGACATACACAAACCTGAGATTGGTATTCAAGTGTATTCTCATTAAAATTTGTAGAATCAATACATTGAAGAATGACAAAATGCTAGAGCAAAACCCTAAATCCAAGCTCTCTCTATTCAATTCCCAAATTAACCATCAGCAACCCTTTAAAAATACATCAGATTGTTTATATAGTCACTAGCTATCCTGGAATCCTAAGGAAGGATGCAACAAGCTTCAGATAACTAGGACATAATTAGGGTTTTCAACAACTTCACCAACCAAATTTAATCAAGAATTTACTACATGGAAGAAATGCCAAGCAATCTGGAGCAATTAGATCTAAAACTGATCTTCATTTATGGCCATAACTCTGACTGGTACACCAAAAATTAGAAATTCATCATGTTAACCCTCTGTTCACTTCACCTGCAACATAATTTGAGTGACTGTTTCACCAATTTTCCACAGCATAGACACATTTCATAGTTAATCATCACCTCTGGACCATCCTATGATAGTGAACAAGATCAAATCAAGTAGATCAGTCATCCAAGCATTCAATAAATAGTCCTTTCTTTCTGAAAACCCTTAATCAATTTAAATTTCTAGTTGAACCAGTAAGTCAAGCAAGTTTAAAACATGACCATTGATCCTTTTCTTTTCTCGACAGATCGGGCAGTTCTTATTTAATCACATAATAGTCAACTAGGCCCTTTAAAATGACTTAGCCACATCACCTCTGCCTGTGACCAATGAAAAATGAGCACATCATCAATACCAGAAAATAGGACCCACCGTCTTACTCACCTTTTCATCGGATGGTTGTCGCAACATCATGAACAACTATCCTTTGAGAACTTTCATTTACAAAGATGTGACAACTATCAGATCCTATGGAACCCACAGTCTCCTTATTCTAACCACAGAAAAAACAAATAATAAAACAATGATCGTCAATCTTCACTTAAAAAGGATCTAATGGCTATCACAAGATCATGAAGAATAAAACCTCGTGCATCTCTACTATACAAAGTCATGACAACCATTAGAGCATGGAAGATCTATGGTGCACTAAAACCTATAGTATATTAGCCCCACCTAACAACTGGATAAGCCGCCACCATTAGATCAAAAATCCAATGGCCGACATTCATTAATCTTTTGACAGGTCCCAGAGCGCTGACCCATGGCTGGATATAAGATCGACAATTGTCGCAAGATCATGATGACAAACTATTGATCACTTTTTCTTTGTGAACATATGACAGCCATTAGATCCTCTGACATCTGGCATACTTTTAACATGCTGAGTCCTTGGTCTCACTAACAACCTCCACATCACCATCCAGTTGGACCAATCAAATATAGGAACCTTGATCTATCTGGCATCGGACCCACTGGTAAGTGACATCACGGTGGACACATGTCTTATTATTGCATCTCCGCAAACAAGAAGCTATCATAAATGTCAGGCTAAGGAATAGTGATAATCGTTGATTCAATTTCACCAGGCGATCATCATTCAAAGATGCAACTTGGCCCCCACTTCCATCGTCACTAGTCCTTTCAATCAGATGGTTGTTGCGGTCCCCCAGGGTTTAACAGGTGGCTAACTCATATTTAAGGCAATGTGATGACCATTGATTTTTTCCACACATTAATGACCATGTAGCTTTTAAAACTGGGCCCACATTGACAGGTGTCATTCAGTCACAAGATCGCAAAGGGGAAAAGTTGATGTCAGGGAAGGGATGCAAAGATGCGACAACCACACGATGCAAACAGATCTAATGGCCAAGAAATAATTGGGAGAAAGCCTAAGTTTTTGATAAATTATTTCTCTGAAAGGGGACCTGATCATTTCCTAACTGCCAGAACACATAGGTCGAAGACATGACTTAAAAATTTAAGCACATGGGTTTATGTCGGACTTAAGTGGCCAAAAAGGTAATGAATAAATAGAACAGAGCTAGGGTTTTTTTTTTACTTAGACATTTTTTGGGAGCCCTAGGACATGAAAATAAACTATTTCTCAGACCTTTAAACTTGAATATCTCCCTGGTTTTAGCATTTGAGAACATGCATTTTTAACTGCACCTTAGACCAATGATAAACTACCCCTGGCTAAGGGCACAAGCCATGAAACATTGTTAATTTTATTTGTACATCAAAACAAGTGGTAACAGGGCAAGGAAACTTTTAGGGCTTTGCAAGGAAATAGGACATTTTAATTGGATTTTTGCAATGACATGAAAATAGCCTAATAGTGGCTTTGACTGGGGATGATGGGTAACTTGTGCCCATGCAAGAATTCAAAATTTTCAGAGGAACAAACCACCTACTAGAAAAACAATTGCAGAGAGCACTTAGACAAAAACCTACTAACCAAAGGCAAAACCAAATAGAAAAGAAACACATGACACCTCTACAGAAGTATATACAAACCTAACTACTATTCGTGGAAAGAAAATTACCTCAATTGAAGTATTTCTTCAAGAATTGTCCATGAAATGACAATTCTTGAATATCACCATTGAGCTCTTTAACAATGTAGGAATCTGGTCCCCATTTTTCATGAATCAAATATGGCCCTAACCAGATTGTATCAAATTTTCCATGTTTTCCTTTATCTTCCAATCTGGCATTCCAGAGTAATACCAAGTCATTTAGTTCAAACCTCCTTTCAATAGCTTTCTTGTCATACAAGTTCCTGACCTGTAACAACAACTTAGCATTCCTAGAAGCTAATTCTCTTCTTGTTTCATCCAACCTGATCAAATCCTCAATCCTCAATTGCATTTCATTATCTAGATCATCACCATATAACTAAATAAACTTGTACATTTATAGTAAGTTTTTCTGAGGCATCCTTGCATGTATTCCATACACCAAATCAAATGGTGTACATCCAATTGCCTTCTTCACAGTTACCCTACCAGCCCATACAACTAATCATAATTTTGAATTCCATGTCTTCTTATTCTTTTCAAGAATCCTCTTGAGAATCTTTATCAAACTCTTGTTGGATTATTCTGCTTGTCCATTTCCTTATGAATGATAAGGTGAGGAATATGACATCTGAATTCCTAAACCTTCACAGAATTCCTTGTATTTAGTAGATCTAAAGCACATTGCATTATCACAGATAATCCTTTTAGGACAACCAAATCTTGTAACAATATTATTCAATAAGAAATTAGTCACCACCTTCCTATTTTCATTCCTTGTAGGAATAGCCTCTACCCATTTTGTGAAATAATCAGTGGCAAATAAGATCCAAGAGTGTCTTCCACTAGATTTATTTGGTATTTCTCCTATAAAATCCATCCCCCATTTTTGGAAAGGGGCTTGCACTTCCACTGGCTTCAATGGTACATTTCCTGAAAACTTGAGCTTGCTATAAAATATTTGACAAGCATCACACTTTCTTACCAGTTGTTATGCATCCTTAAAGATTGTGGGCCACCAAAACCCTACTCTCAAAATATTTTGAGCAGTAGTTTTACCCATATATTGTCCACCACATATTCCTTCATGCATTTCCTGTAGCAATCTATCTGCCTGACTTTCATCTACACATTTCAACAAAATGCAATCCAAATTCCTCCTCCACAATTTGCATTTGATGATAGCATATTTTATTGCTTGCAACTTTAGAGCTCTTTTCTTGCTATCATCTAATCCTGATGGACACTTCATGTTCCTTAAATAATAGATAACATCTTGATACCAAATGCAATCATCCATATCACATATGTGATAAATTTCATCTTGATTTATCTGATTTGCATCAAGATTGGATTGAGCCATCAATTTTTCCAATCCTTGACCTCTAACCAATTTGGTAATCTGAATATCATTGTTAAACTCTTGGATTCTGTTAATCCATTTGCATATCCTCCCAGACACTTCTTACTGGGAAAAGATTTATTTTAATGAAGCACTTGGTACAACAGAAATCACAATTTCTCCCATCAGATAGTATCTAAAATCCTTCACAGCCTTCACAAGTGCATATGCTTGTTTCTCATTGATATCATATTTCAATTCAGTAGCCTGCAAAGATTTATTGAAAAATGCAATAGGCTGCTCAAAACTTTCATTATTTTTCTGCAACACAACCACAAAAACAGTATGAAAAGATGCAAAAGAGAAAATGCGCATTGGAACATTATAATCAGGTTCTTTAAGAAAAGGTGCATCTTTGATTTCTTGTTTGATATTCTTGAAAGCTTCATCAGGCTCACCTTCCCACTTGATCTCAGATCCCTTTTTCAACATTTTGGATATTGGCCTAGTAACTTCAGCAAAATTTGTAACAAAACTCCTGAAGAAATTCACCTGGCCAAAGAAGGATTCAATTCTCTTCACATTTTTTGGTTTCTGAATCTTGTCAATTTCCATTACCCTTTTTGGATCAATTCTTACTCCTTGCTTTCTAACTAGGTGTCCAAGAAACTTTCCTTCAGTCACACCAAATGTACATTTCCTAGGGTTTAATGAAATGCCATACTCCAAAGCTCTTACAAATATATTCTCTAAATGAGAACTATGATCTTCTTATTTTTTGGAATATGCAGTTAAATCATCTTGATAAACAACAAGGAAATCATCTATAAAATATGCAAAGGAAACATCCATTGCTCTTTGACAAGTTGCACCAAAATTTGTGAGACCAAAAGGCACCCTTACATAAACATAGGTTCCCCAAGGTGTTGTGAAGGTTTTCTTGAACTATTTTGATTCTTTCACAATTACTTGACTATAACCAGAAAAACTATCCATCGTGGACATCAGGTCAGACCCAGTCACTCTTTACAGCATTGCCTCCATGCTAGGCAAGCAATAGTTATCCTTCAGAGAAGATGTATTTAAGTTCCTGAAATCCACACATAATCTAATGTCTCCATTCTTCTTCCTGACAGGAACTAAGTTTGACACCCAAGTGGAATGTCTTATGGGCTTTATGATTCCAGCATCCCTTAACTTCATTAGTTCTTCTTGCATTTCAGGTGCCAAGGTAGGATTAATTGGCCTCTATTTTTTCCTGAAAGGTTTAGCATCTTTCTTCAAAGGAATAATATGTTGAAACAAGTCTTCTCTATAAACCTTTAGGTCATCATACGACCATGCAAAAACATGCCTGGATTTTATTAATAATTTAATCAAAGACTTCCTTACCTCTTGAGATATCTCTCTTCCAATGTAGACTTTCTTAGGTGCCTCTTGTGTACCAAGATTAATTTCCTCCAGGTCCATCTAGTTTCTCTTCTTAGTATCCATTTGGACTTTGTCCTAACTGTCAAATACAGTTTCTAAAACAAAAATTCCCTTGGTAACTTTATTAGTCTTGAGCTGGAGGACCTCATTTCCAAGGATAACTTCTTTCCCTTTTGCAGTCTCAACCAAAGCTGAGCAATCCAACTCTTAACCATGATACTTATCTTCACAATTCATAAATCTCAATATGTCCTAGTCATCTTCAAAGACCTTCCAATTTTCAACATTATCTGGTATACTAGGCCTAGTCTGAATTTCAACTTTAGATATAACAGCAAAAGTAATGTCACTAGGATTGATTTCTATATTGGCTAACAAGTCATCCATCTTATTATTACTCCTATCCTTCCATACAATATTGAAGGCATCAAATCTTTCAATCATGTCCCAGACAACATTTCTATACTGTTTCAATCTCGTGTTCTTGGAAGCATATACTGATCTTACTTGGGACACAACTAACTCAAAATCACCAACAACCTTTACACATTTAATTCCATGCTTGTGTGCCAACCTTAATCCTATTAGTAATGCTTCATATTCTTCTATATTATTGGTACAAGAGAATCTTAGTGTGAAAGAGAATTTGTAAGTATTTCCATTAGGAGATATGAGAAAAATACCTTCTCATGAACCATCTGTGTAGTTTGAACCATCAAAGTACATCACCCACAAATCACCCTTCTCTGATTTAGCATTTACCTCAACAGTGATAGGTGGGAATATAGGCTTTTTTTCAAGCACAGTAACCTATGCTCTGAAAGCATTGATATCAGTATCCACAAAACAAGTAATCTCATTGTCAATGTTCTTTTCAATCATATGGGTCACCCTTGGCTCCCTTTCAACCTTAATAGACTGATCATCTATCTTGAAGGTTGCCAAGGACAAGTCACATTGCAAACTTCCACCCATGGCAGCACTCCACTTCCTGGATAATAGCATCCCATAATGAGGAGGAAAGTCTACCACCAAGACACTCATGGTCAGTTCTTTCTCTGGATAAGCTGCCAATCTATAAGGCAATGCATTTATAGTCCCAATGATTGGCACTTCTCTTTGGTCCATTACACAACATCTTCCTAGGACTGTTTCAACCTTGAGGCCCAACTTTTACATGATCTTAAAATGTATGACAATATTTGAGGTCCCCTGAATCAATCATGCAATTCCTTAATGTCATTCCATTCACTATGATACTTAAAAAGAATGGATCTATTTTTTCAAGGCTAACATTGACAGAGTTGTCCAATTATATAGGTGGTATTTGAGATACCATTCCCTAAACTTCCACTTCTTTCATAACTTTACCCTGAGACTCATTAGCATTACAAGCAACATTATTATTATGAACATTATCTACCCATGCTAGAGCTCTATCCTTATGTTCAGGGATTATTAATAACTATGACAAAGGAACCTTGATAGTAATTTGAGACAATACAACCAACATATCAATAGGGGCAGAGGAAGGAATCTCAATCTAAATTGTTCTAGTATCCTTTTGTTTCTCAGACACATCAACTATAGTTGCCTCCTTCATTTTTTTATTTTAGCCATTGTACTAACTAGCTTCTCAACTTCCTTTTGATTTTCTCTGTCATGAATATTAGACATCTTTACAACTCCAACTCCCTTTGTCTCCCACTTCTTACCTTTTACATTTTTGAACTTCACTAAGTAATCATCTTTTGATTTGTTTCCAGTGGGTCCCTTGGAATTGGTATCTTTTATAAACATTCCTGTAGCTTTTCCAGTGGTATCATTTGTTGTCATATTTTTAGTCTACACTTGGGCTACCATCTCTATAGTGATCCTATCAATTTCCTCTTTTGAAGGTCTTCTCAAATTCACTAGCTCTGAGGAAGAGTTCATGTTAAATGTCTTTTCATCAATGTCTTCATTGTCAGAAAAGACCTCTTGATGGAATAGTGCCTTATTATGTCTTTTTAAACATACATCAATTTCTTCATCAATATCAAAATCATCTTCATATCCCAAATATGAGGTATTCATGTTACAACCAATATCATCATTAGTGTCCTGCTGATCAAATTCTTCTGAACCATCATCTTGGTATGCAGTTATGGATTGTGCAACCACACAATGTTCTGCAGAATGAGGAGATTGGAAAGCCATACACCATGGTATATCCTCCATGACATTTACAAAATCCTTTTGTAAAGGATCAGGGACAAATTTGTCATTGTTTCCTTTTGCAGTAGGGACAATACGTTTTCCATCCTTCCACTGGGTGTTGTAAGGGTAATTTTTCAGCATATTCTATCTATTGAAATTATTGTTGAAATTAGGCTTTTCACTAGCAGAAACCTTATCATTTCTATTACTAGGTGCTTTCAAGTCCTTTAGTGCATTCAGCACTTTGTCCAACTTTTCCTCTTCTTGCTTCTTATTTCCAACATTTCTTTCATTATCCCTTTTATATTTTTTATCCTCAAATAACTTTGGATCATCTCTTTTACCACCCAATTTTCCTGATATTTTCATATTGTTCTCAATGTTGACATAAATTCTAAAAGCATCTCTAAGAGATCTAGGTTCTTTGTCTCTAAATAAGTATCCCATCTTGCCATCAAAAGCATTGAAGTATGTAGTCAGGTAGACATTGTCATCTAATCTCATAACTTGAAATAACTTATGCATACCTTTCTGAAATATCATGTTGAATTTAGTTGTAGACTCATTTTGGTTTTTCCTTATGGTGTTAAATTCATTCAACATGAAACTAGCAGTAGGCCTATCACCTTATTGTTCTTTGAAGCATTTTTCAAAAGAATCCCATGTGTCAATACTGTTAGATTAGGTGAAAAACTAATCTCCCAAGAACACCTGCATGCATAACCCTGTCACATGGAAGAAGCAAAGAACAAAAACAAGAAATAAACTAGATGAAGGAAACAAAGCCTCTAATCTAGGGAATGTCCCAGAGAAAGGAACAAGAAAGAGCATGAAGCATCTCTGAAACATAAAGCTGCAAACACTGTCAGAAGTAACTGCTGGAACCCCCACTGAAATAGTGCATGATCAGGTAGAGAAGACAAAGTCTGAAGAGCTGATCAATCGAAGAGGTGACCTCCAAAATAGGAATGAATGAGTGTCTATATAGTAGATAAACCATCTCACCGAAATGCATAGGTGCTTAGCCACTACGTCCGCCTAGTACATAGGAACAAAAACTGAATACGTAGATCACTCAACCGAACCAAGGAAGCAATAGAACCAACAGGTGAACCCCCCCACATTGTTGAACAAGGAGAGGGGTGACAGGAACACTAAAATGCAATGCCAGAAACATCTACAAGAAGAAGAATCAGGAACACCAACAGTGCAATAGAAGTACAAGCACAGGATAAAGGGTGGTGTCACAGACACACATTATGGGCTAATGTCATGGAAGGTATGCTCACTTGACAAAGGTGGATGTGCACAAAAGGCAAAAACATCATAACCCCCCATGGCACTTTATAACTGAGTGCGAGTACAAACAAACACAAGGAGTACAAGATCCCAGATATGCAAAAGTAGGCACTTTATCTCAGTGCATTTATAGAAAAAAGAATGCAATAGAAGAGAAGCATACAATGCTCAGAAGTCAGAAAGAAGAGCGAGCCAGAAGAACAGAAGAAGAGATCCCAAGACCTGTAGAACCCAAGTAATCTGTCAGAGTGCGAAAGTGCAAAACTTAGAGGAGAGAAAACCTGGAGCAAAATCTAGATAAAAGAACCTTGCAACTGAATAACTCACAGAACCAGCTTTCCAACGATATATGGTGAGCCCAAAAAAGAGTCTGGATGAGCGAGATATGGCTCCCGGAAGGTAAAAAATAAACATCACCTTTGAAAGCAAAAAATATTGTCAAAATAGTAGAGCCAAAAACTCTAACCTCCATGATCGGAAAGAGCTCGGAAAGAGCTTTCCGACGATATAAAGAAGTCCAAAAAAGACCTCCGTATGTTCCAAATAGAGCAAAAAAGGCCCAAGTACCCTTTAAAAGCTCCAAAAAAGATTTTTAAGCCCCTGGGGCTAGAAAAAAATAGAACCCCTGGGCGCATGGCCCACGCAGGGGGCTAGAGCCAGAGCTCCCGGTCACCCATGTGAACGCCGCTAGGGCCCGCGAGGCTTAAAAACCCGCCGGGCGGCCGGCGGAGCGATGGGCGGAGCGGGGCCAGCGGGGCAACGAAGGAGCCGGCGGTGGCTCTGCAGCAAAGCAGGGGCCACCGAGGGCGGTGGCGAGTGTACAGCGAAGTGGAGCGAGGGCCGCGGTGGGCACAGTAGCGGCGGGCGGAGCGCAGGCGCGCTGGAGGCGCTACCGGTGGCGGAGGAGCTCTGGAGGCCGCGGTTGGGCGCGGGGTGGCTGCTCAGCGGTGCACTGGTGGCCGCTGGGTGGCGCCTTTTAAAAACAAAGGCTGTGTTATTTTTAACACAAAAATCAATTAAAAATTGATTTTTTTGTAATTTTTTTTTTGGTTTCCATGCCCGTACGGCCCTAGGAGGTTGAAAAATTCACCCAGAAGTCCCAGAGGTCAAAAATAACAAATTTTATATGGTTTTTGACTCTCCCAGGCCTTCTGAGCGCAATGGTAGCATCCGTTTTTGCTCAAAATACCCTCAAAAAAAAAATTTCTTTTTTGCAAGCAAAAAAGAAATAAAAAATAACATCCTACTTCTGAATCACTTCAACAAAAACATGAACAACGAGAAGCAAGATGGCTCTGATACCATGTTAGATTAGGTGAAAAACTAATCTCCCAAGAACACCTGCATGCATAACCCTGTCACATGGAAGAAGCAAAGAACAGAAGCAAGAAAAAAACTATGGAGGCCAAAAATCCAAAGACATCATATGCACATGTAAAAAGCAATTGTATTCCAAGATTATCTAAAAAGAATGTACAAAGGGTTCAACCATATAGGTGAACAATAAAACCTTAAAGCTATACAACAAAAAATAAAGCTAGGTTGCACATTATAATTAATAAATATATTAATTATAATGCACCTAAAAGATAGCTTAAGTAAATAGAGTAATAAATGACTTAATTAATTAAACCAAAGTGATTTAATTAATAAGCATAAAGTATGATTACTCTAACAAATACAACAGTCAGGGAGTCTTTTGAACCAGTCTCTAGCATCTTCCACCAAAGACTGAAAAAATAGTTTCATGACTACATCCTCATGCTCAACCTCATAATCATTTAGCATATTAAAAAATAACCTAAGGTGCTCTTCACAACTAATGGCATTGTTACCAGAAAATTTAGGTATTTTGTCTCTTATATCAGTTGGGAAAGCATTTGGGTAGTCTGGTATTCCATCAAAGCTAATTTTCCTATACCTTTCTAATTGCATAGGTCTTCTTTGAAAACTTAAACTAGTGTTCCCACCAAGATTAGCATTTACATCTATATTTCCACCTACTTGTACACTTGACTATTGTTTAGGGTCAACATTTATCTTGGTAGATGAAGCAAGCAGTGGATTATGAGTGGTAACATTACCAAGTGGAATAGTATTAGAAGTTGTAGATGGCATACCTATTTCAATGGTAGATGGTCCAAGAGTGTTTGTAGATGAGGTCTTCAAGAACTGGATCTTCTTTCTTTTTTCTGCAATAGAGGCTTCAATTTCAATCTTCTCCAATTCCCTTGCAAGATCATCATCCTCCTTTCTTTTCCTTTCCATCTCTATATCTTCACTTGAAATAGGTGGTGGGACTTTCAGTACTGCCATTGGTTCATTTATTTGAATCCCAACCATCTTTTAATTTCCTTTTTCACTAACAATAGCAGCAGGTCTAGTAGTTTCACTTTCATTTTTATCCTTAGGCTGAGAAGCATAACTTTGGACCTGTCTAATCACAAGGCCCTTTTTTTCAAACTCAATGTTTTGCATCAAACGTTCTTTTTCACTTCTCAAATCATTAAGATCGCTGAAAATTTCATGCTGCAAAGATTTACAAGCAAAAGCAAGCATTTCTTTTCTCTCCTTTAGCTCATTAATCTTTCTAAGTAGAGACTCTCTTTCTATTAATGCATTCATTGTTTCAGCCTCTCTTTATTTTTGTAATCTTTTTTATATGGCATCTTTCTCTACTAACTGTAATCTCAATGAATCCAAATCATTTGGGTCTATCCTAATATCTTCAGAGCTTGATGACACATCCATATCAATGAGATTTTGATATGGAAAATGGACCTGTCTTGGCCCCATGGGTTGCCTTCTGAACATGTCCACATCTGGATCTAAATTTGGCCCAAAGACCCTTTCTCTTTCCTGCACATTTTGATCTGCAAGTAGTGATACTTTATCTTGAAATAATGCTTCTAGGGTATCATAGAAATTATCTCCAGAGCGGCCACTATCAGATTTAGAACTTTTATATTGTGAATCTTACTCATTAGAGGATGCATGTGGTGCCCTATTTCTAACATTATTTTATTCTCTTACAAGGGCACTCGTAGATTCCCCATCTCTTTTGATCCAAGTTTTCTTTCCTGATCTAGGAAACTCTTCTAGAAAAACCTCTAGATGCTTCTTGACAAAAGACCTATTATTTATTCTTTTATCTGTGGTTTGTAATTTGTAAAAACTAGTTCTTAACCCTTTGAGTGGCCACCCACCTAAATGGAAAATATTAAGAAACAAACCTTGAGAAACTTAAAAGAAAAAAAATATATTAGGACAAGAGATATACAAGAATCTTGCCAAAATTCCTTTTTCTTTATAATCTCCTCAGTAGAGTCGCCATTTTGTTGGTTCCTTTTCTTTCTACTTGCATATTTACACTATGATTGACAAACTAATGTCACTGACTCTATCACCACTCCAAATTAACTCTGCAAGGAAAAGGGCCAATTAACAAGGATCAACTATATGATCCTCCTACACTTTGAGCTTAGTGCTCTAGCAGGTATACCTTTGATTCACTTCTTAAAGAAATTAGTGAATGTTAAGCATTAATGTCTTTGGCACATTGATTTAAAGATTTTATCATTTATATGTTTGATTGATGATGATGAACTGCTTCCAGGGAAAAGATTAGTGTCTTATCCTAGGGCACAAAGTCACACACAACATACATCAACTGAAATCCTAACTCAAACACACCCAAATCTAGAATAAGTTATTTTCCTATTATTCCTCTCACTCTCACACCTGGACATCAAATTCTCATTTACCCATGAATTCATTGAGACTATCTTTAAGGATTTAATCCTGACTTTGGTAGGAACTCAAAGACAATTTCACAATATACTTTGTATACCATACATTAAATTACTTTGTAACATTAACATATAAGAATTCAAGAGAAAAAAAAGAAGACATACACAAACCTGAGATTGGAATTCAAGTGTATTCTCATTAAAATTTGTAGAATCAATACATTGAAGAATGACAAAATGCTAGAGAAAAACCCTAAATCCAAGCTCTCTCTAATCAATTCCCAAATTGACCATCAACAACCCTTTAAAAATACATCAGACTACTTATATAGTCACTAACTATCTTGGAATCCTAAGGAAGGATGCAACAAGCTTCAGATAACTAGGACAGAATTAGGATTTTCAACAACTTCACCAACTAGATTTAATCAATAATTTACTGTAGGGAAGAAATGCCAAGAAATCTAGAGCAATCAGATCTAAAACTGATCTTCATTTATGGCCATAACTCTGACTGGTACACTAAAAACTAGAAATTCATCATGTTAACCCTCTGTTCACTTCACCTGCAACATAATTTGAGTGACTTTTTTACCCATTTTCCATGGCATAGACACATTCCGCAGTCAATCATCACCTCTGGACCGTACTGTGCCAATGAACAAGATCAAATTAGACAAATCAGCCACCCAAGCATTGAATAACCATTCCTTTTCTCATTGAAAACCCTTAATCAATTCAAATTTCTAGTGGCAACGGTCAGTTAGGCAAGTTTAAAACGTGGTCGTTGATCTTTTTCTTTTCTCAGCAAATTAGGTGGTTCTTATTTAATCACATAATAGTCAACTAGGCCCTTCAAAATGACTTAGCTACATCACCTCTACCTATGACCAATGAAAAATGAACACATCATCAATACTAGGAAAGAGGACCCACTATCTTACTCACCTTTTCATCGGACAGTTGTCACAAAATCACGAACAACTATCCTTTGAGAACTTTCATTTGCAAAGATGCGATAACTGTCAGATCCTCTGGAACCTATAGTCTCCTTATTCTAACCACAGCAAAAACACATGATAAAACATTGACTGTTGATCTTCACTTAAAAAGGATCTATTGGCTGTCGAAAGATTGCGAAGAATAAAACCTCGTGCATCTCTGCTATGCAAAGTTACGACAACCGTTAGATCATGGAAGATCTATGGTGCAATAAAACTTGCAGTATCTCGGCCCCTCCTGAAAACTAGATAAGCCACCACTGTTAGATCAAAAATCCAATGACTGACATTCATTAATCTTCTCACAGGTCCTACAGCACTGACCCGTGGCTGGCTATAAGATCGACGGTTGTCGCAAGATCGTGATGACAAATTGTCGATCACTTTTTCTTTGCGGACATACGACAGTCATCAAATACTCTAACATCTAGCATAATTTTAACATGCTGAGTCCTTGGTCCCACTGACAACCTCCACATCACCATCTAGCTCGACCAATAAAAAATAGGCACCTCAGATTTATCTGGCATCAGACCCACCGGTAAGTGACATCACAGTGGACACATGTCTTACTGTCACATCCCCGCAAATAAGAAGTTGTCATAAATTTTAGGCTAAAGAATAGCAACAACCATTGATTCAATTTCATCGGGCGATTATTGTTCGAAGATGCAACTTGGCCCCACTTCCATCACTGCTAGTCCTTTCAATCAGACAATTGTCGCAGTCCCGCAAGGTTTAATAGGTGGCTAACTCAGATTTAAGGAAATGTGATGACCATTGATTTGTTCCACATGTTAATGACCACATAGCTTTTAAAACTGGGCCCGCTTTGACAGGTGTCATTCATGCACAAGATTGCAAAGGGGAAAAGCTGATGTTAGGGAAGGGATGTGAAGATGCGACAAGCACATGAGGCAAATGGATCCAATGGCTAGGAAATAATCAGGAGAAAGCCTAAGTTTTTGATAAATTATTTTTCCAAAAGGGGACCCGACCATTTCCTAACCGCCAAAACACATAGGTCGAAGACATGACTTAAAAATTTAAGCACATGGGTTTATGTTAGACTTAAGTGGCCAAAAAGGTAATGAAGAAATAGAACAGAGCTAGGTTTTTTTTTTTCTTAGACATTTTTTGGGAACCCTAGGACATGAAAATAAATTATTTCTCAGACCTTTAAACTTGAATATCTCCCTGGTTTTAGCATTTGAGCACATGCACTTTTAACTGGACCTTGGACACATGATAAACTACCCCTAGCTATGGGCTCAAGCCATGAAACATTGTTAATTTTCTTCACACATCAAAAGAAGTAGTAACAAGGCAAAGAAACTTTTAGGGATTTGCAAGGAAATAGGCCATTTTAATTAGATTTTTGTAATGACATGAAAATAGCCTAACACCTTCTTAAGAGCATCTATAGCTTGAATAAAATCTTGATTATGGTTTTCTTGAGTAAGCCAATTTCCCATTTTATCAAGTTCAATTGAAAGTTTTTGGACTTGTTCAGGAGGAACTATTAAAGCATCATCCTCATCATGAGATGAGTGAGAAGATCTATGCTCCATAGTAGGATTAGAATCATGAATAATCAAATTGTCATCTAGAATCCTAAGGAAAGGAGAGAAAGACTTAGGATCAAAGACACTCATAAGTCTACGACTTCATCTAACTGGAATATTATAAGTAGGACTAGAGGCAGTAAAGCTCTTGTACCAATGCAAATGCAAAATGAAATAAACTAGGAAAGCATGAATAAATGAATGTTTTTGTATTTTTACTTAATATGAAATGTAAATGCAAGATCTAACACCATAAAAGAAAGAGTTGTCTATCGCGGGTTCACCAAAATGTAAGATATAAAAATGGAATGTGTACAAAATGTAATGTAAGGAAATGATGTGATGGATATAAAATATGGTTGGGATATAGTGTGTGTGGGAAAAGTAGGATCTTCTTCTTAACCTCAAATTCCCAAAGGAAAGATCCAAATTGATCAACCAAAAGGAAATGGTTAATGCACAAATGAATCAATCGATAATGAATATGAAGAGAGGAGAAAAACCTATATTCTATTATGGAAAGGAAATACATAAATCTTAATTGGATTGATGATAAGTACTAACCTCAAAATATGACCAATCTGGAAGATACTATTTTTCGGTGTCTTTGTTCAGTTTCAGGAAATTCTGCAACTGAATATGACTTGGAAATGCAAAAACATAGAAAACCCAGAAACCTTCTGTCTTTCTGAGAAAGGTCAACCTTGACCAAAAACAAGGGTAAGATCTTACCTTAGGGCACAATTACCCCAAAAAAGTTTACCTTGACCTATACTGTTCCAACAAAAATTCTATTGACAAATCCTTGAAGTTCACTAAAAAGGGTACTCATATCTTCTCTACAATTCATTATCCCGCACATGTACCTACAAGAAAAATGGTTTTGTTTTTTGGATGAGGGGTTTTCATTGGTTGAACCTTGGTTTGGAATCAACCTTGAAATGTAATTGAAATTTTAGCAATAAAAAAAGTAAATGGAATGATTTACCTTGCTTATGTTGAAATCCTTGTAGAGGATTTGAATCCTTAAATCCACAAGTATGGATGCTCCAAATGAATATAGAATTCTATGAAGGATGTCTCAAATCAATTGCATTATATTTTCAACACCAATCTTGAATGGATCTTTGAATAGGAAGAAGCTTGAATGATTGTGGATGGAGAAATCTTCAACAAAGAGGCTCCATAGAGATTGAATCCTTCAAGGGCTACCAATGGATCTCCTTGATGAATTGGATCTTGAATGCTTGAAGGCTTGAGGATGAATGAATGCTTGAATTATTTCCTTCTCCTTCTTGCTTTATTGAATTCAATGGATGATGGATGTGTACTTGATTGTACTTAAGAGATTGAAGATCAAAGATGGCTTGATCGTGGAGCTGAAAATGAGAGAGGAAGGCTTCCTTTTATACTAGTCTAGGGAACAAACTTCTAGAGAGGCCAACATATGAGAATTAAATTCCCATTAAACCTTAACCCCTAGAAATGGACCTAGATTAAATATAATTTAAGAGTTTACCATTCCAAAATCTAAAAAGGCCGACTTGAAAGTGAGAAAATAAACTTTTTGAAGCCCGACATCCTGAAACCTCCAGAACTTGAAATCTGGACCCAAGTTCAAGGTCGAGGCTGACTCTGAACTAGGTCAAGGACTTTGACCTAGGTCAAGGTTGAGGTCAACCTTGACCTAGTTCAGGGTAGAGGTTGACCTTGACCCAGAAGGTCGACCTTGACCCTGAGGTCAAGAATCTCAGTTTCTCAAGACCAAGTGCCAGAAACAGGCTGGAAATAGATGGAGAGAGAAGCAGAATAGGGGGAAAAAGCCAGATCCCAGTCAAAGACCCATTCAAGGTGTTTGACATGACCCCAGACCACTTACTCGGATGGACTAAACTAGTCCTAAATGGAAGTGCTTCCATTTTTCAACGATACACCACTTTCAAATTGCACAACATCAGTTATGCACCTGTTTTCTATTTTCATCTCCTCTTGTTGCAACATCAACCAATACCTCAGTATGTAATCTTTGGTTCCATCTGTATTATTTTATCTTCAACATCATGCACTGACTAAGACTCACCAGTTGGGAAACTTATCAGCCTCTTCTTGATCTTTAAATACTAGACTTCTCTTATCAATACAGAAACATAAGAATTTGACCACGAAACTCAAATAGGGATTTAATTAACCATGCCAAAAACAACATCTCATCCTTACTGAAATTGTCACAATATGTGTTGACTCTGATTGAAATACTCCATTTACTATCCATATCAAAAATTTCTTCAACATAGATAAACTTACTCATACCAGATGTCACAGTCTTCTTCAATAGGGGAACTAAGATCTTTGGACTTCTTTCTTGTGGTCTTCATCTCTTACCAGCCTTCAATTGATTCAATTCATTATTCTTCATATCCTTTACTCCTTGACCATTATCTTTCTACCTCATACTAGTGGCATTTATTGGTTCAAATGCTTTGTTTATTTACTATCTACTAGTATGAGCTTTTACTGGTTGCTAAAGATATCACTTCAACCTCTTCACCATTAACACCTACAGCACCAAATGTGCATGCAAGCACTACTAAAAAATATATCCTTCTTTATCTCTTTTCTTCTTTTGAAAATATTTTAGCATGGCAAAATGCTTCCCTTCATTTCCTTATTTCCAATATCGCTGGCTACCAGTTAAGCACAACTAAGAACCTCTTAACATTTCACAAATGATTACTCATAAGTAATCCTCCATGTAATACCTCTTCACATAAAATCACAAGTACATCATAATGTATCTAAATATGTAGATAAATCTTACCACTCATTCTTCTTAGGGGTCTCAGATTGATCTGACCTTAATTGCTCCCCCTAAGCCTAAACAAGCTTACTTAGTTGATGAATCCTCTACACCAAAGGATGTTGACTTGCTCTTAGATGAATTGATTTCTTCCTTGTTGTCATCTTTCTTCATCCAGGTCTTCTTCATCTCACTTTGACTTTCTCAAAATCAATAGTTTTATTTCCCTTTCTGTCTTATGACCGGTTGGGTGACTAGTTCTTGAATCTACAATCTCTAGCAAGGTGTCCAACCCTATGACAATAGAAACATGTCATCCTAGTAGATCTCCAAGTTCCATAACTACCTTTGTTTGTTCTCAATCTACATTTAACAACTGCATGCCCATATTTTTGGAAATGTGAACATTGAATGTTTCATCGATTATGATTATGATAAGATCTTTGCTAGTACACAAATGATCCCTAGTTGTTCATCTTAGTCTTGCACTCACTAGCTCTATGACCATACTTATAGAAATTATAAAAATGACCATTAAACACATTAGGTTTATTCTGGAAAACCCTAGTAATATGACCTTCTACATGATAGATTGAACATGTAGGAACAATAGGTCTAAATGTGCTTTCTCTTGCAACATGTCCTACTTTATGACAATTAAAATAGACTGGCTTATAATCTTTCTTACTAGAACTTTTCTAGTTCAGCTTTGATGGAGGCTAGTCATCTTGATTGGACTTCTTGACTTGAGATGATTCACCAGTTTCAAAAGTAGTTTGACCCGTATATCCTATACTAGTTGATCCATTTCTTGTTCTTTGACTTTTCAACTACTCAACAAGTTTCTCAGAAGTCTCATTGAACTTCTTCAACAACTTTTTTTCATCGTTAACTTCTTTTTGAAATCTCTCCTTCTCTTTACACAGACCTCCATTATGTCTTACCATATCTTCATTTCTCATCATTATATTGTTGAAATCACCTCTTGGATCTTTCAATTCATCTTTAATCTCATGAAGACATATCTGCAAGGTACCAAGTTATTACTCAGATCTAGCGAGTTCATGTTCCTTATCCTTCAAAGCTTGATATTTTTTTTTTAGGGAATCTTTATCAATCTTCTTTTCTTTAATTTCCTAACCTATCTTGATAGAGAAACTTTCCATTTCCCTCTGTATGTTCTTCTTTTCTTGATTCAGCTTGTCCATCTCCTTATGAATGTCCTGGTTTTCCTCAGTAAGTTGCTCATTCTCTTGAGACAAGAATATTAGGGCTGCTTTAGAATCCTTAGATCCACTTTTTTCTAACAATTTCTCAATGTAATCTTGGCATTTATTTAGTTGTACAACAAGCTCTTTTCTTTTTGCAAGTGATTTCTTTAGCTTTTCCTATAGCTCATTGATCATCTTATGTGCATTCTCAAGTTGCATCTCATACATGTCTTCAACTTCTTCAAGTTGTCTTTTATATGATCTCAAACCCTCCATATCTACCTCAAGGATCTTTTCCCTGAAGTTATTAGGGTTATCACCAAGAGGACCAAAGCTATGATACCAATTTTTAGAATTCTTGGGTACTGAGGGGGAGGGGGTAAATTAGTACAAGAAGGTAATGAACAAATTCAACCACTGATCTGAATATCCTCAATATCAAGCATCCATAAACTCATCGTACATGACACATATATTTCTATCGTGGAAACACAATTTGGGAAAAACCACTTGTGGGGATTAGTACTCACTAAATGATGCACTCTTTTGAAGTACACCCTATGATAAGCTTAACCACGTTAGGAGTTTACAAAGGAATTGTTAGGTTATACCCAGTTAAGGGATTTACCTCTAGCCCTTTTAGGAGCTTTACCCTGCTAGGAGTAGGCTTGTTAGAGGACTTTAAATACAAGCTAATGTGACACCCTATTAAAGGATTTACAATAAGGACTTTTTAGGATCTACCTAGTTAAGGGATATTAACTATTGTAACTATTAGGGAATAACAAGTAGAATGATCTAGAAAATAGCACCACCTCTTCTTGATAAAATCCACTAAAGCACACAATTACTTCTATTTAGATTCTACTATACCTTAGCTTGATCACACCTTCATACACACATCATCTATTTGTTGGAGATTTTCCAACAAGCCAGTGTTGACTGTATGTTTGTCGTTGATGACAACATATGGTAAGTAGCATGCATTGAAGTCTTATGTAGAGATCCTTAAGCATATGTTTCTTAGATATGTTATCATCATGATATCATAGACACAAAGGTTGATTCTGAGTGCAGATAGTTGTGTAATTGTTTGTATCAGTAGTGTTCCTGACAGTGTTACAGGTAGAGTTTTGCATGTGATTTTCACTATGGTTATGATGGAGCCTTGCGCGTTTATATTTATGTAGAAGACATGTTTATGATTATATGTTCATGGACGTAGAGTTAGTTGTGTAGTACAAGTTTAGTTATGATGTTTCTATTTTCCAGTTATAATTTCCTGATTTTATCTGATGGACCCGATAGTGTTTATATTATTTTAGTAGTTGCGCCTATCATTTTGATATGTGTGTTTGGTTTCATTTTTGGTGATGAGTTAAGAATGTTTGGTTAAGAGTGCATAACATATTTCAGCATGGCAATAAAGTTTCAGTTAATTTGGTGGAGCCGACAAGGTGAAGCGACGCGTCTACTCATATTGAGTTGCATGGTCCTATTTTTGTTGTGTGCTTGGTTTAGCCATTGGAGATGTTATTCAAGAGCTATATTGTTTCTCTAATATGATTTCAGGGAAGTTCTAATAGGTTGACTTGATTATATCATTTGGAGAAAGATACTTATAGCCAGTCAGTTATGATTGCTAAGTGTGGTTGTGATTGTGAGAGCAGAGAAGAAGATGCGAATGAAATGAGATAGTCAATCATTAGTTAAAGATCAATGTGAAGAAGAAGAGAGTATATGCTATTCATTGGAACTGATCAAGACAAAAGGTCTACTTTCCAGTTCACCAAGATCCAGATATAGTGTGTATCTGTTATGCAGAAGGTTGCAGCCTTCACCATTTGAGTAGTGTGCTCCCGGATAGTGTATCCTCACCTTTAACAAGGTTAATTGTAAAAGACTCCTAATAGGGTCCGACCTTTGACTAGGTCACTGTACTTCATGCATTATAAAGATCAACTCCTAACAGGGCTGTAAGATCTTCTAACATGGATCATTATACTCTAGTGTAGTTTATAGTGGGTGCTAATTCCCACCAGGGTTTTTACCTACTTGGGTTTCCCATAACCAAAATTGTGGTGTTGTGTTAAGTGTTATCTTATTGTGTATTTTCTTAATGTTATTTTGTACTTAATTGGATAAAGAATTGAATCTTGTAGATAACTGATTCACCCCCCTCCCCTCTCAATTATCTCTTGGGACTATTCCTAACAATTGGTATCAAAGCCAAGTTCCTCAGAGAGAAATTTTAACGGCTTGAGGTTGATCAGATGACATTCTTTAGAAAAGAAAGTCCAAGTTTGATGGAGAGAATTATCTAGACTAGAAGAACAAAATGACAACACATTTGTAGTGCATTTCTTTTGAGATTTTTGAAGTAGCTACTAGAGAAGTTCAGATTCCCTCTTTATCAGATCTTGCAAAGGAAGATGCAACTATTAAGAAAAAGGAATCATTCACTCAAAATTCAATTTCCAAAGAAGCCCTTATCAATGCCTTGTCTGACAGTGAGTTCTCAAAGATCAAGAAAGTAGATAAAGCCTACAAGATATGGAAGTATCTAGAAGACATGTTTGAAGGAGACATCCAAGCCAAGAATGAGCGCAAAAAGACATGGAAGAAAAAGTAAAATACATTGGAGATGCTACCTGAAGAGAACATCAGAGCCTAGAATCAAAGAATTAATGAAGCAATTGTAGGAATCAGAAACAATGGTAGAGAAATTTCAGGAGAAGACATAATGGATAAGTTGATGACTACTTTGATAGTAGAATATGAGAGAAAGATAAACATCCTAGATGAGACTATGCATTTTTCAAAAGACTTCAGAAGGGAGACCTTAATTAGCAAGATTTCAGCATTTGAGATATCAAGTTTGAAGACAGAGCATAAAAGTGAAACAACCTTCAAAGCTTCAATCCATGGTAAGAAATCCTTGAACACTTATGGTAATTTAGATGATGATGATGATGATAAAGAACTAGATGATTTCATTGCTATGATTGCTAAGAAAGTAAGAAAAGGAAAAAGAAAATATGAAGGTCAGTTACCATTCAAATGTTTTTCATGCAACAAGATTGATAACTTTTCCTCTAAGTGTCCTACAAGAGTCAGGATGTTCAAAACTAATTACAAGCCTAAGTATAAAAAAGAATGTTAGTATGTTGGATATGGAGTATCAAATGAAGATTCATTAGAAGATGAAATTGGATTCATTTCTATTGAAGATATGAAGAAAATGTTTGATGAAATGGATATTGAAGATGAAAAGAAAGCACAAGAGTTAGCATTAATTTCACAAGATGACATCTGAACAAACTGGATCATTGACAGTTGTTGTTCACATCACATGATAGGAGACAAAGATAGATTTTTACATCTGGATCATTATAAAGGTGGCATGGTTAGATTTGGAGACAAC
This sequence comes from Chamaecyparis obtusa, assembly GCA_027943335.1. Classification (NCBI taxonomy): domain Eukaryota; kingdom Viridiplantae; phylum Streptophyta; class Pinopsida; order Cupressales; family Cupressaceae; genus Chamaecyparis; species Chamaecyparis obtusa. The sequence continues at coordinate 1,051,889 of BSBK01000291.1, read as the reverse complement.
ACTCCTAAACCTATCATAGGTAGAGGAGCTATCACCTTGGATGGAAAGAATAACACTGATGATGTTCTATATGTTGATGGTTTGCAGCATAACTTACTAAGTGTTGGAAAGTTGCTTGACAAAGGATATCAGTTGGAATTCAAAGACAATAAGTGCATCATTAATAACAAAGAAGGAGTAATGATTGCATCAGGTTCAAAGACAAAAGGTAATGTTTTCAAGCTTAATTCAGAAGAAAGTTGTTTTGTTGCTAAAATAGATGACAATTGATTATGGCACAAAAGACTATGTCACATCAATTTTGACAATATAGTAAAGATAAGAAATGTAAAGGCAGTTAGAGACCTTCCTAGTATTGCAAAACTAGGAATAAAAATGCAAAAAATAAAAAAAAAAAAAAAATGACGACAAATCAAAACAGTTCAAAATGAGTAACTTATGGTACCAAAGGGAAGGGCATAATGAGGTAGTAAGGAAAACATAAGCGCTTTACAGAAAAGAGTATGGGATCAGAAGAAAATCACAAAATGGTGTGTTCCATAGACTTCTGTGTGGTTTTGAGAGTGCTAAATTGGTCTTGGTGGCGGGGGCGCTACCCCTCGACCCCGCTGGGGGCATTGCCCCCTAGACCCCTAGTCGGTTCAGTTATCAACCCTTGGAGAGTGTGACCTGTTGATGAGATCGGAGCTGCTACAGGCATGGAGTGTCTGCATGCCGGAGGTGAAGAGAGCACTGGAGCAAGTCTTTCAAGAGGGGTACTACGCTTTGAGGCACTTGGAGCAGGTTTTGGCTGGATGTGAGACTGTCTTGGTGGATGCATCGAGAGCTCGGGAGGAGTTGACCACCCAGTTGGAGGCAGTAGAGCAACACTTGGCTTAGCGTACCCAGGAGTTGGAAGTAGAGAAGTTGGCACGGGTGGCTATCAAGGTCAGATTGGCTAGGGAGACAGTATGGTGTTAGCAGAGGCTATAGCTGAACAGTATGTTTTGGAGACAAGTTTGGTGCAAGCACGAGAGGAATGGGATGTGACGGAAAAGACCTATTGGACGCAGCATTGCTGGGGAGGGCGGCACTTCAGCTTTTTCAGGGATGCCCCTCTGCCCCTTCTCAGTGATTTTCTTCTTCTATGTGGTGTATTTGATCTCCCTGTTGTTGTAAGTCATCGGAGACGACTTGTTTTTTGGGGGGGATGATGTTGTCGGGATAATTATATGTACGGGTTATTATGTTAGCAAAGTATTATGTTACTCTCAGTCGTTAGTGACCGAGAGGTTAGACAGTTACATCACGACGCTTCGGTTGTGACCCTTCGGGTACTTTATATACTCTCTCGAAGGTTGGACATGGGAGATATTATTGTATAATCATTATGATATAAATGTACTTGCCGGTCTGGAATGATTAATGAAAGTATTTATTATTCTCTGATATATTCTGTGTTTATTATATTTCCCGTATGATGTCTGTGCAATACTAAGTTTACCCCAGCGGGTAAACACAGGGAATGTATGATGGAAAAACATGTGAGGAATTCATTCAGAAGAAAGCATAATTTGCCATAGAACAAATTGGATCTAGTACATACAGACTTATGTGGACCAACTCAAAAAAGATCATACTATGGTGAAAGGTACTTTATTTTGTTTGTTGATGATTATTCTAGAATGATATCGGTTGTGTTCTTAAAAGATAAATTTGAAGCATTTGAGAAGTTCAAAATATTCAAAGCTAAAGTTGAAAATGAGTCTGGATTAAAGATAAAATGTCTGAGATCAGATAGAGGAGGAGAATTCACCTCTGACAGATTTTATGAGTATTGCGAAGAACATGGGCTAAAGAGACAGCTAAGTGCACCTAGAACCTCTCAGTGGAATCAAATTGAAAAAAGAAGAAATAGGATCATACTTGACATAGCACACACCATCATGATTGAAGGAAAATTTGCACACACATATTGGAGAGATGCGGTCAATACTGTAGTCTATACTATCAATAGAATTCAATTAAGGCCAGGTGCAAACAAGATACCTTATGAGCTATGGTTTGGGAATGTACCTACAATAAAATACTTCAAAATCTTTGGAAGTAAGTGCTATATCAAGAGAGATGAAGCTATTGGCAAGTTTGATGCAAGAAGCGATGAAGGTATTTTTATTAGTTACTCTACTAAAAGCAAAGCTTATAAATGTTTTAACTTAAGATTGAAGAAGATCATTGAAAGTACTCATGTAAAGATTGATGAAAAGTTTATGATTCAAGAGAGATATCATGATTATGCACCTATGATTGAAGAAGAACCTAGTCCTATTAGTAGAGAAACATTTGTTGAAGAAATGTTTGACATCATTGATGTATTATACAATGATCCTGAAACAAGTGAAGAATAATCACATAAGATATATGAGAGAGTCACACCTAATGTTCCAAAATTCACATCAAGATACCATTCAAAAGATGATATCATTGGAGATCAAAATAGCAAAGTCATGACAAGATCTAAGGAAAAAAGTTCAACAATTGATGAAGCAGTATGTTTACTTTCACAAATTGAACCCTTAAGTGTTGAAGATGCATGTAATGATTCAGATTGGCATGAAGAAATGAAAGAAGAGCTAGATCAGATAGTTATGAATGATACATAGGAATTGGTCCCTAGACCTAGTGACAAGAATGTGATTAGAACCAAGTGGATATTCAGAAACAAGATGAATGAAGATGGTACAGTAGTAAGGAACAAAGCAAGACTAGTATATAAAGGATATGCGCAAAGAGAAGGAATTGATTATTCTGATACAGGGTATGTGTAGGATCATGAGGGGCCAAACTATGCCCTTAAGTGGCAATGAAAAATCAGAAAATCAAGATTAGTCAACTTGATGTGAAAAAATGAACTAGTTATCTACCTAATATCAAAAAGTTGTAAGAACATAATTTGTAGGAAATTGAATGTAGTTTCTAAACTACTAAGCCTTTTTTGAAAAAAAATTAATATGATTGGTAAAAAGTATAGATTGCAATGCAGCACTACAAACATTTCAGCAAAAAAATAAGAAGTATGTGTATGTCTGACCACCCTAATCAAAAGAAAATGATAATATTTTTTTATAATATTCTATATATAAGTAGCTAACTCATGCCCAAATGTGACGCATATTTGTTGGTATTTTTATTCCAAACAGATAATTAATTATGATTTTTTTGCTACAGCACTTTCAGAATTTAAAAACTCTCGTGTCTAACCACCTTTACTCATTGAAAAATTATCATAATTCAATTTTTTTTAATTTTTTCTTATACTAGACGAAGCATAGAATGTGACGCATCTTTTGGATTTCAAAAATGTTATACGGTTTGAAAGTTATAGCTATTTTTCCATCAGTATGTCAATCAGGATTTTAGACGTAAGTGAACTAGAAAATAACTAATAAATACTTAATGAATTCAAAATCTGACAGCACTTATATCGATGGAAAGCTGACAATCATCCAAAGAAACCATTTTCATTTTATCAAAATCGGGTGGAAAAAAAGTCGTCAACCTAATGGTCGAAGTGTCGATATAAGAAAAATAGAGAAAAAACACATTTTTTGCACACCTTCAGCGTTGACCATGGGGCTTTGGTTTCCAAAGCTATTACCAAGCCTAATCGGGTACCCGAAAAAATTGGGTACCTGATTTTTTCATGTACCCGATTTTGTTTGAATTTGAATTTTGAAAAGTTTCCCCCTCCCACTCTTTTTTTATTTCCCTTTAATTTTGATGTTTTTTTCTTTCACCCTGACAATCAATAATTTATATATTTTAAATTTATGTTTTATATTTTATGTTTTATATTTTATATTATATAGTATATATATTATATATATTATTTATTTATATTATGTATTCGATAATATCAATTTAAACGACCTAAGTATATAGTCTGTTCAGATTTATATTAAATGCAATATTTTTATATTATAATATAAATGTTACATAATATATATATATATATATATATATATATATATTATATATTATATATTAAATATTGTTGCACGTATATAATATAATGTCTAATATATATAATATATAAAATGAATAGGACATTAATATATTGTATATTTGATAATATATATTAAATGTAATATCTAATATATCTTATAATATATATTATATATTTAGTCTATTAAATATTATATTTTTTCAAATATTTTATATATTATTTTAATATTTAATTTAAGTTATAACAGATCCTCTCATGAGACAACAGGTCGAATCGGGGTCGCTAGACGTCTTAAGGGGTAATTAGGCTTTGTGAGGCAACTTCAGATGTACAGTGACCATTTGGAAGGCAATAGGGCATGTCCAAGGACCAATGTACCAAATTTTAATCACTTTTTCCTAGTTGAACTCGAAAAGAGTCCATGGGGTGCTCTCAGGAGACCACATGTCCAATCAATGTCGCTAGGCGTCTTAAAGGGTCATCAGGGCTCGTGAGACAACCTTTGATGCACGGTGACCATTTAGAACACATTAGGACATGTCAAAGCACCTAACTCCACAATTTAGATGAATTTTGATTAGTGAAACTCGAAAAGGGTCCATGGGGTGCTCTTGGGAGACCATTGTGCGATTTAGGGTTGATAGGTGACTTAAGGGGTCATCGGGGTTCCAAATGAAACTTTCGATAAACGGTGATCCTTTGGAATGCATTAGGACATATAAAATGACCTATGTATGAAATTTGGATAACTTTTTCCTAGTAGAACTCGAAAGGGGTCCATGGGGTGCTCTTGGGAGACCACATGTCGAATCGAGGTCGGTAGGCCTGTTAAGAGGTCATTAGGGTTCCAAATGAAACTTTGATGGAACGGTGACCCTTTGGAATGCATTAGGATATGTCATAGGATGTATGTACAAAATTTGGATGACTTTTGCCTAGTAAAACTCGAAAGGGGTCCATGGTGTGCTCTCAGGAGACCACGTGTCGAAATGGGGTCTGTGGGCCTGTTAAGGGGTCATTAGGGTTCCAAATAAAACTTTGATGGAATGGTGACCCTTTGGAATGCATTAGGACATGTCATAGGACCTACATACCAAATTTGGATGAACTTTTCCTAGTAGAACTCGAAAGGGGTCCATGGGGTGCTCTTAGGAGACCACATGTTGAAATAGGGTCGGTAGGCCTGTTAAGGGGTCATTAGGGTTACAAACGCAACTTGGATGGAATTGTGACCCTTTGGAACACATTAGGACATTTTAGAGGACATATGTACCAAATTTGTATGACTTTTTCCTAGTAAAACCCAAAAAGGGTCCATGGGCTTCTCTGAGGAGACCACATGTCGAATCAGGGTCGGTAAGCTTGTTAAGGGGTCATTAGGGTTCCAAATGTGACTTTGATGGAATGGTGACCCTTTGGAATGCATTAGGACATGTCAGAGGACCTACGTACCAAATTTGGATAACTTTTTTCTAGTAGAACTCAAAAGGGGTCCATGGGGTGGTCTCGGGAGACCACATGTCGAATCATGGTGTGTAGGCCTGTTAAGGGGTCATTAGGGTTCTAAATGAAACTTATATGGAATGGTGACCCTTTCAAATTCATTAAGATATGTTCGAGGACCTATGTACCAAATTTGGATGATTTTTTCTTAGGAAAATGCAAAAGGGGTCCATGGGGAGCTCTCGGGAGACCACATGTCGAAATGGGGTTAGTAGGCATGTTAAGGGGCCATTAGGATTCAAAATGCAACTTCTATGGAACCATGACCCTTTGGAATACATTAAGACTCCCTAGGGGTCAAAATGGGTCAGGGGGACTCCCTAGGGGTCCTAATGTGTACTAGGATGCCTAGGGAGTCCCTGTGACCCCTTTTGACACATTGAAATGCTCAAGTGTGTCTTAAGGGGTCCTTTTCACTCCCTAGTGTTCCTAATGCATGATAAGGTGTACCAGGACCCCTAGGGAGTCATCATGACCCCTTTTGACACATTGGAATGCTCAAGTGTGTCTTAAGGTGTCCTACAACCCCTTCAGACACACTTGAGCATTCCAATGTGTCAAAAGGGCTCACGATGAATCCCTAGGGGTCCTAGTACACTTTGTCACGTGTTAGGACCCCTAGGGAGTCCCCGTGACCCCTTTTGACCCATTGGAATGCTCAAGTGTGCCTTAAGGGGTCCTATGACCCCTTATGACAGACTAGAGAATTCTAATGTGTCAAAAGGGGTCACGATGATTCCCTAGGGGTCCTAGTACGCTTTATCACATGATAGGACACCTAGGGAGTCCCCATGACCCCTTTTGACACATTGGAATGCTCTAGTGTGTCTTAAGGGGTTTTAGGACCCCTTAAGACACACTTGAGAGTACTAATGTGTCCAAAGAGGTCACGAGGACTCCTTAGGTGTCCTAGTACGCGTTAGGACCCTTAGGGAGTTCCCCTAACCCCTCTTGACACATTGGAATGCTCAAGTGTGCCTTAAGGGGTTGTAGGACCCCTTAAGACACACTTGACCTTTCCAATGTGTCAAAAGGGGTCACGGAGACTCCTTAGGGGTCCTAGTACACATTATCACTTGTTAGGACACCTAGGGAGTCCCCCTAACCCCTTTTGACACATTGGAATGCTCAAGTGTGCCTTAAGCGGTCCTACAACCACTTAAGGCACACTTGAGCATTCCAATGTGTCAAAAGGGGTCAGGGGGACTCCCTAGGGTTCCTAACGCGTAACAGGACCCCTAGGGAGACCCCGTGACCCCTTTTGACACATTGGCACGCTCGAGTGTGTCTTAAGGGGTCCTTCTGACTCCCTAGGGTTCCTAACACATGATAAGGCATACTAGGACCCCTAGAGAGTCATCGTGACCCCTTTTGACACATTGCAATGCTCTAGTGTGTCTTAAGGGGTTGTAGGACCCCTTAGGACACACTAGAGCATTCCAATGTGCCAAAAGGGGTCACGAGGACTCCCTAGGTGTCCTAGTACATGTTAGGACCCTTAGGGAGTCCCCCTGACCCCTTTTGACACATTAGAATGCTCAAGTGTGCCTTAAGGGGTCATAGAAACCATTAAGGCACACTTGAGCGTTCCAATGTGTCAAAAGGGGTCATGGGGACTCCCTAGGTGTCCTAACATGTGATAAAGCGTAATAGGACCCCTAAGGAGTCCCCGTGACCCCTTTTGACACATTGGAACACTCAAGTGTGCCTTAAGAGGTCGTAGGAAACCTTAAGGCACACTTGAGCGTTCCAATGTGTCAAAAGGGGTCACGGGGATGCCCTGGGTGTCCTAGTACGTGTTAGGACCCCTAAGGAGTCCCCATGAACCCTTTTGACACATTGGAATGCTCAAAGGTGCCTTAAGCGGTCGTAGGACCCCTTAAGAAAAACTTGAGCATTCCAATGTGTGAAAAGGGGTCACGGGGACTCCTTAGGGGTCCTAGTATGCTTTATCATGCATTAGGACACCTAGGGAGTCCCCGTGACCCCTTTTGACACATTGGAACGCTCAAGTGTGCCTTAAGTGGTCGTAGGACCCCTTAAGACACACTTGAGCATTACAATGTGTGAAAAGGGGTCACGGGTACTCCTTAGGGGTCCTAGTATGATTTACCACGTGTTTGGACACCTAGGCAGTCCCCGTGACCCCTTTTGACACATTAGAACACTCAAGTGTGGTCCTTAAGGCAAACTTGAGCATTCCAATGTGTCAAAAGGGGTCACGGGGACTGCCTAGGTGTCCAAATGCATGATAAAGCGTACTAAGACCCCTAAGGAGTCCTCGTGACCCCTTTTGACACATTGGAATGCTCTAGTGTGTCTTAAGGGGTCCTCCCTTTTGACACATTGCAATGCTCAAGTGTGTCTTAAGGGGTCAAAGGACCCCTTAAGATACACTAGAGCATTCCAATGTGTCAAAAGGGGTCACGGGGACTCCCTAGGTGTCCTAGTACATCTTAGGACCCTTAGGGAGTCCCCCTGACCCCTTTTGACACATTCGAATGCTCAAGTGTGCCTTAAGGGGTCATAGGACCCCTTTGGGCACACTTGAGCATTCCAATGTGTCAAAAGGGGTCACGGGGACTCCCTAGGTGTCCTAACATGTGATAAAGCATACACGTTAGGACACCTAGGGAGTCCCTGTGACCCCTTTTGACACATTGGAATGTTCAAGTGTGCCTTAAGGTGTCCTACGACCTCTTAAGGTACACTTGAGCATTCCAATGTATCAAAAGGGGTCACGGGGACTCCCTAGGTGTCCTAGTACGTGTTAGGACCCCTAAGGAGTCCCCCTGACCCCTAAGGAGTCCCCCTGACCCCTTTTGACACATTGGAATGCTCAAGGGTGCCTTAAGGGGTCATAGGACCCCTTAAGACACACTTGAGCATTCCAATGTGTGGAAAGGGGTCACGGAGACTCCTTAGGGGTCCTAGTACGCTTTATCACATGTTAGGACACCTAGGGAGTCCCCGTGACCCCTTTTGACACATTAGAATGCTCAAGTGTGCCTTAAGGGGTCGTAGGACCCCTTAAGACACACTTGAGTGTTCCAATGTGTGAAAAGGGGTCACGCGGATGCCTTAGGGGTCCTAGTATGCTTTATCATGTGTAAGGACACCTAGGGAGTCCCCATGACCCCTTTTGACACATTGGAACGCTCAAGTGTGCCTTAATGGGTTGTAGGACCACTTAAGACACACTTGAGTGTTCCAATGTGTGAAAAGGGGTCACAGGGACTCCTTAGGGGTCCTAGTACGCTTTATCACATGTTAGGACACCTAGGGAGGCCCCGTGACCCCTTTTGACACATTGGAACGCTTAAATGTGCCTTAAAGGGTCGTAGGACCCCTTAAGGCACACTTGAGTGTTCCAATGTGTCAAAAGGGGTCACGGAGAGTCCCTAGGGGTCCTAACGCATGATAAAGTGTACTAGGACCCCTAAGGATTCCCTGTGACCCTTTTTGACACATTGCAATGCTCAAGTGTGTCTTAAGGGGTCGCAGGACCCCTTAAAAGACACTTGAGCATTAGAATATGTCAAAAGGGGTCACGATGACTCCCTATGGGTCCTAGTATGCTTTATCATGCGTTAGGATGCCTAGGGAGTCCCCGTGACCCCTTTTGACACATTGGAATGCTGAAGTGTGTCTTAAGGGGTCCTACGACCCCTTATGACACACTAGAGCATTACAATGTGTCAAAAGGGGTCACGATGATTCCCTAGGGGTCCTAGTACACTTTGTCACATGTTAGGACACCTAGGGAGTCCCCATGACCCTTTTTAACACATTGGAACACTCAAGTGTGCCTTAACGGGTCGTAGGACCCCTTAAGACACACTTGAGTGTTCCAATGTGTGAAAAGGGGTCACGGGGACTCCTTAGGGGTCCTAGTATGCTTTATCACATGTCAGGACACCTAGGGAGTCCCCGTGACCCCTTTTGACACATTGGAATGCTCAAGTGTGCCTTAAGGGGTCGTAGGACCCCTTAAGGCACACTTGAGCATTCCAATCTGTCAAAAGGGTCACAGAGACTCCCTAGGGGTCCTAACGCATGATAAAGCGTACTAGGACCCCTAAGGATTCCCTGTGACCCCTTTTGACACATTGCAATGCTCAAGTGTGTCTTAAGGGGTCGAAGGACCCCTTAAGACACACTTGAGCATTGGAATGTGTCAAAAGGGGTCACGATGACTCCCTAGGGGTCCTAGTAGGCTTTATCATGTGTTAGGACCCCTAGGGAGTCCCCGTGACCCCTTTTGACACATTGGAATGCTGAAGTGTGTCTTAAGGGGTCCTACGACCCCTTATGACACACTAGAGCATTACAATGTGTCAAAATGGTTCACGATGATTCCCTAGGGGTCCTAGTATGCTTTATCACGCGTTAGGACACCTAGGGAGTCCCCGTGACCCCTTTTGCACATTGGAATGCTCAAGTGTGCCTTAAGGGGTCGTAGGACCCCTTAAGACACACTTGACCATTCCAATGTGTGAAAAGGGGTCACTGGGACTCCTTAGGGGTCCTAGTATGCTTTATCACGCGTTAGGACACCTAGAGAGTCCCCGTGACCCCTTTTGAAACATTGGAACCCTCAAGTGTGCCTTAAGGGGTCCTACGATCCCTTAAGGCACACTTGAGCATTCCAATGTGTCAAAAGGGGTCACGGGGACTCCCTAGGTGTCCTAACGCATGATAAAGCATACTAGGACTCCTAAGGAGTCCCCGTGACCCCTTTTGACACATTGCAATGCTCAAGTGTCTCTTAAGTGGTCGAAGGACCCCTTAAGACACACTTGAGCATTGCAATGTGTCAAAAGGGGTCATGATGACTCCCTAGGTTTCCTAGTATGCTTTATCATGCGTTAGGACCCCTAGGGAGTCCCTGTGACCATTTTTGACACATTGGAATGCTCAAGTGTTCCTTAAGAGGTCGTAGGACCCCCTAAGACACACTTGAGTGTTCCAATGTGTGAAAAAGGGTCACAGGGACTCCTAAGGGGTCCTAGTATGCTTTATCACATGTTAGGACACCTAAGGAGTCCCCTTGATCCCTTTTGACACATTGGAATGCTCAAGTGTGCCTTAACAGGTCCTACAATCCCTTAAGGCACACTTGAGCATTCCAATGTGTCAAAAGGGGTCATGGGAACTCCCTAGGGGTCCTAACATGTGATAAAGCATACTAGGACCCTTAAGCAGTCCCCATGACCCCTTTTGACACATTGCAATGCTCAAGTGTGTCTTAAGGGGTCAAAGGACCCCTTAAGACACACTTGAGTGTTGCAATGTGTCAGGTCACAGGGACTCCCTAGGTGTCCTAATGCATGATAAAGCATACTTGGACCCCTAAGGAGTCCCTGTGATCCATTTTCACACATTGGAATGCTCAAGTATGTCTTAAGGGGTCCTACGACCCCTTAAGGAACACTTGAGCATTCCAATGTGCTCAAAAGGGGTCACGGGGGCTCCTTAGGGGTCCTAGTATCTTTATCACGTGTTAGGACACCTAGGGAGTCCCCCTGACCCCTTTTGACACATTGGAATGCTCAAGTGTGCCTTAAGGGGTCCTACAACCCCTTAAGGCACACTTGAGCATTCCAATGTGTCAAAAGGGGTTAGGGGGATTCCCTAGGGGTCCTAACGTGTACTAGGACACCTAGGGAGTCCTCGTGGCCCCTTTTGACACATTGGAACACTCAAGAGTGTCTTAAGGGGTCCTTTTGACTCCCTAGGGTTCCTAACATGTGATAAGGTGTACTAGGACCCCTAGGGAGTCATCGTGACCCCTTTTGACACATTTGAATGCTCAAGTGTGCCTTAAGGGGTCGTAGGACCCCTTAAGGCACACTTGAGCATTCCAATGTGTCAAAAGGGGTCACGGGGACTCCCCAGGTGTCCAAACACGTGATAAAGCATACTAGGACCCCTAAGGAGTCCCCGTGACCCCTTTTGACACATTGGAATGCTCTAGTGTTTCTTAAGGGGTCGACCCCTAAGGAGTCCTTGTGACCCCTTTTGACACATTGCAATGCTCAAGTATGTCTTAAGGAGTCCCCGTGACCCCTTTTGACACATTGCAATGCTCAAGTGTGTCTTAAGGGGTCGAAGGACCCCTTAAGACACACTAGAGCATTCCAAAGTGTCAAAAGGGGTCACGGGGACTCCCTAGGTGTCCTAGTACACGTTAGGACCCTTAGGGGGTCCCCCTGATGCCTTTTGACACATTGGAATGCTCAAGTGTGCCTTAAGGGGTCGTAGGACCCCTTAGGGCACACTTGAGCATTCCAATGTGTCAAAAGGGGTCACGGGGACTCCCTAGGTGTCCTAACGCGTGATAAAGCATATGCGTTAGGACACCTAGGGAGTCCCCATGACCCCTTTTGACACATAGGAATGCTCAAGTGTGCCTTAAGGGGTCCTACGACCCCTTAAGGCACACTTGAGCATTCCAATGTATCAAAAGGGGTCACGGGGACTCCTTGGGTGTCCTAGTACGCGTTATGACCCCTAAGGAGTCCCCCTGACCCCTTTTGACACATTGGAATGCTCAAGGGTGCCTTAATGGGTTGTAGGACCCATTAAGGCACCCTTGAGCATTCCAATGGGTCAAAAGGGGTCAGGGGGACTCCTTAGGGGTCCTAGTTTGCTTTATCACGTGTTAGGACACCTAGGGAGTCCCTATGACCCCGTTTGACACATTGGAATGCTCAATTGTGCCTTAAGGGGTCGTAGGACACCTTAAGACACACTTGAGTGTTCCAATGTGTGAAAAGGGGTCACAGGGACTCCTTAGGGGTCCTAGTACGCTTTATCACGCGTTAGGACACCTAGGGAGTCCCCGTGACCCCTTTTGACACATTGGAATGCTCAAGTGTGCCTTAATGGGTCGTAGGACCCCTTAAGACACACTTGAGTTTTCCAATGTGTCAAAAGGGGTCACGATGACTCCCTAGGGGTCCTAGTATGCTTTATCATGAGTTAGGACCCCTAGGGAGTCCCCCTGACCCCTTTTGACACATTGGAATGTTCAAGTGTGTCTTAAGGGGTCCTACGACCCCTTATGACACACTAGAGCATTCCAATGTGTCAAAAGGGGTCACGATGATTCCCTAGGGGTCCTAGTATGGTTTATCACGTGTTAGGACACCTAGGGAGTCCCCGTGACCCCTTTTGACACATTGGAATGCTCAAGTGTGCCTTAAGGGGTCGTAGGACCCCTTAAGACACACTTGAGCATTCCAATGTGTGAAAAGGGGTCACGGGGACTCCCTAGGGGTCCTAGTATGCTTTATCACATGTTAGGACCCCTAGGGAGTCCCCGTGACCTGTTTTGACACATTGGAATGCTCAAGTGTTCCTTAAGGGGTCGTAGGACCCCTTAAGACACTTGAGCATTCCAATGTGTGAAAATGGGTCGTGGGGACTCAAGGTCAGTAGGCCTGTTAAGGGGTCAATAGGGTTCAAAATGCAACTTCGATGGAATGGTGACCCTTTGGAATGCATTAGATCATGTTAGAGGACCTACATACCAAATTTGGATGACGTTTGCCTTGTAGAACTCAAAAGGGGTCCATGGGCTGCTCTCGGGAGACCACATGTAGAAATGGGGTCCATAGCCCTGTTGAGGGGTCATTAGGGTTTTAAATGAAACTTCAATGGAATGGTGACCCTTTCTAACACATTAGAAGATATCAGAGCACCTACGTACCAAATTTGGATGAGTTTTTCCTAGTAGAATGCGAAAGGGGTCCATGGGGTGCTCTCAAGATACCTCATGTGGTATTGGGGTCGGTAGGCCTGTCAAAGGGTCATTAGGGTTAGAAATGAAACTTTGATGGAAGGATGACCCTATGTACCAAATATGCATGTCTTTTTCCAAATAGAACTTAAAAGGGGTTCATGGGGTGGTCTCGGGAGACCACATGTCGAATCGAGGTCAGTAGGCCTGTTAAGGGGTCATTATGGTTACAAATGCAACTTGGATGGAATGTTTACCCTTTGGAACACATTAGGACATGTTAGAGGACCTATGTACCAAATTTGTATGACTTTTTCCTAGTAGAACTCAAAAAGAGTCCATGGGATTCTCTGAGGAGACCACATGTCGAATCAGGGTCGGTAGGCCTATTAAGGGGTCATTAGGGTTCCAAATGTGACTTTGATGGAATGGTGACCCTTTGGAATGCATTAAGACATGTCAAAGGACCTACCTACCAAATTTGGATGACTTTTTTCTAGTAGAACTCAAAAGGGGTCCATGGGGTGGTCTCGGGAGACCACATGTCGAATCATGGTGTGTAGGCTTGTTAAGGGGTCATTAGGGTTCTAAATGCAACTTCTATGGAATGGTGACCCTTTCAAATTCATTAAGACATGTCAGAAGATCTATGTACCAAATTTGGATGACTTTTTTCTAGTAGAATGCAAAAGGGGTCCATGGGGAGCTCTCGGGAGACCACATGTCGAAATGGGGTCAGTAGGCATGTTAAGGGGTCATTAGGGTTCAAAATACAACTTCTATGAAACTCAGACCATTTGGAATGCATTAGGACTCCCTAGGGGTCAAAAGGGGTCAGGGGGACTCCCTAGGGGTCCTAATGCGTACTAGGACCCCTAGGGGGTCCCCCTGACCCCTTTTGACACATTGAAATGCTCAAGTGTGTCTTAAGGGGTCCTTTTGACTCCCTAGGGTTCCTAACACATGATAAGGCATACTAGGACCCCTAGGGAGTCATCATGACCCCTTTTGACACATTGGAATGCTGAAGTGTGTCTTAAGGGGTCCTACGACCCCTTATGACACACTAGAGCATTCCAATGTGTCAAAAGGGATCACGATGATTCCCTAGGGGTCCTAGTACGCTTTATCACATGTTAGGACACCTAGGGAGTTTCTGTGACCCCTTTTGATAGATTGGAATGCTCTAGTGTGTCTTAAGGGGTCGTAGGACCTGTTATGACACACTAGAGCATTCCAATGTGTCAAAAGGGGTCACGATGATTCCCTAGGGATCCTAGGATAGCTAGGGAGTCCCCGTGACCCCTTTTGACACATTGGAATGCTCAAGTGTGCCTTAAGGGGTCATAGGACCCCTTAAGACACACTTGAGCATTCCAATGTGTGAAAAGAGGTCACGGGGACTTCTTAGGGGTCCTAGTATGCTTTATCATGTGTTAGGACACCTAGGGAGTCCCCGTGACCCCTTTTGACACATTGGAACACTCAAGTGTGCCTTAATGGATCCTAACACATGATAAAGCATACTAGGACCCTTAGGGAATCATCGTGACCTCTTTTCACACATTGGAATGCTCTAGTGTGTCATAAGGGGTCGTAGGACCCTTTAAGACACACTTGAGCATTTCAATGTGTCAAAAGGGGTCACAGGGACTCCCTAGAGGTCCTAACGCATGATAAGGCATACTAAGACCCATAGGGAGTCATCGTGACCCTTGTTGACACATTAGAATGCTCAAGTGTGTATTAAGGGGTCACGATGACTCACTAGGGGCCTAGTATGCTTTATCATGCGTTAGGAACCCTAGGGAGTCAAAAGGACCCCTTATGACACACTTGAGCGTTCCAATGTGTCAAAAGGGGTCACGGGGACTCCCTAGGTGTCCTAACACATGATAAAGCATACTAGGACTGCTAGGGAATCATCGTGACCCCTTTTGACACATCATGACCCCTAGGGAGTCCCCATGACCCCTTATCATGCGTTAGGACCCCTGGGGAGTCTCTCTCTGCCTCCAGTGAACTATTCTTCAAAGCGTCCATTTTTGCATAGCTAGGGTTTACGACACCTGTAAAAGGCACATTTAATACAAATATTTATCTGACCACATTAGTACATATATAATATACATTATATATATCATATGCCTCTTTTTTATATATATTATATGCATAAATATATGTAAAAGTTCAATTGTTTTCATTTTCTCCCGCCATTTTTTCATCAGTCAGGGAATATCGGGTACCCGATATTTTCGGGTACCCAATTTTTGCTAGGCAATATTTGTTGAAAATATTCCGTCCCCATAGAGCAGACAATCATGGGATTTTATACTTTTTTCACGCGTTGCAAAACAAAAAATGTGATTTGGGGCCCATTGTTTGATTTTTGTCGACTTGTGGTTTCACCATGGGAAGCACTAGTCATCGAAAGGCTAAACGTAAGAGGAAGCTGATAGATGACAAAATTCAGGCATATAGGGAAAAAGATAAGGAAAATCACCGAAGAAGGAGAGAAGGTATGTTAACCATTAATCAAGGTGACCCCGTAAATGTAGTTGTAAGTGAAGAGGATGTTCAATTTGAAAATACATAGATGGAGATTGAAAATGTAGACTTTGGGAATGAAAATGTTGCACAAGAACAACATGAATGTTATACATCTCCAAATTATATGCGAAATGAAGTCCCTTATAATAAAGATAATCAATCTTCAAATTCGGGGCTTTCAAAAACACCTAAATGGTTAATTGAAATTAAGGAGAACATTATGAATAATTGGGAAGGAAAGAGGTCACATAGAACAATTAGGTTGTGGGCTTCAAGACTTTATGATCAATTTTTTCAAAACAAGACATTGGTTGAGAAATGTCAAATTTTTGTGCAGTTGTTAAAGATGCAAAAGATGAGACTTGTGCTTGTGAAATTGAAGATTCGTGTGAACAAACAAATGAAGAGAAATGCCATTGTTGTGAAAAATCTTTTCAATGCTCTCAATAACATTGGGAAGACTAGCAGAGAAAGAGACAAGAGAGTTGCTCAGAGGGTTATTACAACCTCCTTAGTAAGTCATCAGTTGAGAAATGAGACAAACTTGTGTTGACTTCAATATAGACCATAAAACTTTGGGTAGAGCACTTGCAAGAAGAGAAAGACTTGATGATCCGCTTCAAATTGATACATGGGCTTATGGTGGGAGACTTCCACATTTCGATAACAAGCTAACAGACATTGTCAAGGATGAAATTCAACAATTTTGGGATGCTAACTCAGGAGTGTCACCAAATGTGAAGGATGTCTTGAAGTTGAGAGTTGGCAATCGAGACCGCACTCCACATCCTAAACATTATGTGGAGGTAAGTCAAACAATGTTGTATAAAAAATTTTGTGAGACACATCCAATATTGAAAATATCACAAAGGTCTTTTGAATCCGTGAAGCCATTTTATTGTGTACCCCTTAAGATTTGAAATACATGTTGTTGCAAATATCATGTTGAGTTTTCAATGCATCATGAATTATTATGGTCCATTCATTCTAAATTGCATACTAATGAAATGCTAGAGGATTGTGGTGCAAGTGGTCTTCCCAAATCATCAAGAGACTTGCTAGATCAATTTTTATGTCATAGAGATGATGGTTGTTTATTTTATAAAAAAAATTGCTTAAATGCCAAGTGCTCAGAATGTGGTGGCTTGTCCAAGTTTAGAACATGTTTTCATGAGGGTTTGGAACACAATTTTGGAAAGACACTCATCCAAAAAAAGGTATATGAAACAGTGAAATATACATTGAAGAGTGGAGGTGAACGCTCTAGATGTGAGTTAGTTGCAAAAGAATACAATGTTGCTGATTTTATCTCAGATTTCAAGACAAATCTTTTTTACAAGTATGCAAGGCATAGTCACAGGTCTCAATGGTTGGATCAACAATTCAGGACATGTAAGGACACTTTCCCCATTGGAACTATTATATCCCTTGTAGACTTTGCGGAGAACTATACATTGCAGCCCCAAAATGAGACTCAAGCCCAATATTACAATTCGATTTAGGTTGCTATTTTTGTACACATCACATATAGACATTCCCCTGATAGCACAAAAGATGAGCAAAATATAATCAGAGAGTACCATTTTTATATGAGCAACGACAGGTCTCACTCTCATGAGTTTGTTCAACATTGTTTCCAGAACTATTTTGACTTCTTGCAGGAAAATGGTATTGCTATGGATAGGCATCTCATTTGGTCGGATAATTGCACTGGTCAATTTAAGAATGCCAGAATGTTTTATTGGTTGTGTAGAATGCATGTGGAGAGAGGCATACCTCATATTTGGAGTTTTTTTGAGTCAGGGCATGGGAAAGGGGAGCATGACGGAGCAGGTGCGTGTGTCAAGAGAGCTCTAGTTAAGGAGCAATTGAGGATTTTAGGTGTTGTACTTCTTGATGCTTGTTCTATTGTTGATTGGTGTACTTTAGCATTGTCACAGGGGGGGACTCTTGATTCTACAGTGCGTAGATTCTTTTGGTTGGTTAAGGACGGAACTATAGGAGATAGATTGGATTGTCAAACAATGAAAGACTCTTCAAAAATGCTTTCATTCCGAAGCTCCAATAGTAGTACATGGACCATTTGGACACAAGAGTTGGCTTATTTTTGCCCCATGTGTTTTCAGTATGATTGGGATCATTGCAAGTCAAGTGAGTGGGTGGATACATGGGTTCCACAGTATCTGACTCCTTTATCTTTGACACTCTCTATAAGAAAGGATGACATGGACACTTCAGTTGACTATGACCATCTTTGAGATCTTTTGAAGTCAGGAGATGTTTTTGCATTGGTTGCACTGCAGGGGAATGATGAGAGGTCAGATTATTGGTTAGCATGTTGTGTACAAGGTAAACAAAAGCTTGTACAACCGATGATAGATGGTGATGGGTTCACATATCCTATTGGTTCAGTTGTTGTTGCAGGAACATGGCTGTGAACATACATGATTAGAAAGAATGGATTTCCCGCATTTGAAGAATATGAGAAGCACAAAACTATTTTTATGTATTCACACCTTGTTATAGCAACAAATTTCAAGTTGTCAAAGCATCAAGGAAGACCAAAGACAAAACAACTTTGGACTATTACTACTGCTGATCATGAAGCACTATTGGAGACCCTGAAGCAAAGAGATGACCCTTCAGGAACACTTGACTAGGTAATAAGTTAACTTAGTGCATTATTTTCTAAGTTTGTTAAGCTTAATTTCAATACATTAATTTGACCTTTCTTAGATTGTATTTTGAGTCAATAAACTTGGTTTTGTATGTGGAATGTAACTTGTGCAGGAGCACCTATGAAGATGCCTATGGTCACCATGGATCCAATTAGAGATAGAAGGACAAAAGGATCCTTAATGGTTAATTGAAATGTTTTGAAGCCTATAATGGCAATTTGTAACAATCAATTTGATTTAAAAGTTAAATGTCCTAAAACTCTTCATAAGGACTTATGACCAAAATCATGTATGGGTGGCCAATAGTGCCAAGAAGAGATCTTACATGTCATATACTTATGTCATTTGCATGGTTTGAATTCTTACATGTTTGATTGTTGTTTGTAATGCTTTAAGGATATTATTTTTTATTAAATTTAACAAGCTTAATCATGATTAATTTCACAGTTCAAATTTCAAACATACCACTAAAAGTCAGTTGAAAGTGGCTCGTATCTGAGACCTCATGAGAGGTATTAACAAAATTTTAGGTGCTACGGGATAATTTTTTCGAGATCTACAATAACCTCTCTCAGTTTTGGGAAATTTGACTTCGTTTGTATTTGGCAAGGTGATCTCAGTCGATGCCAAAACTTGCAGTGAGGGTCAGTTGAAAGTGGCTCAACAACATATCTTTCAAACCATCCAACCTGGCATTGAACCGTCTACTCCACTGGATCTAGTTGGCCAGGTAAATGCCAGTGACAACCCCATTCTACCCACAGAGTCACGAAAATACTCACTACCACGCCCAACCCAAGTGACCCCAAGGTGCACTAAGCATGATTGGGCAACAATCTTCTAGGGCTCGTATCTTGGAACTCATGAGAGCTATCGACAAACTATCAGGTGCTATGGGATCATGTTTTTGAGGTCTACAATAATCTCTCTCAGTTTTGGGAGGTTCAACTTCATTTACATTTGGCAAGGCGATCTCATTCGATGCCAAAACTTGCAGTGAGGGTCAGTTGAAAGTGGCTCAGCAGCGTATCTTTCAAACCGTCCAACCTGGCATCGAACTGTTTGCTCCATCAGCTCCGGTTGACCAGGTAAATGCCAATGACAACCCCATTCTACCCATAGAGTCATCAAAACACACGCGACCACGCCCGACCCAAGTGACCCCAAGGTGCACTAAGAACGATTGGGCAGCGATCTTCTGGGGCTCATATCTCAGACCTCGTGAGAGCTATCGACAAACTATTAGGTGCTTTGGGATTTTGTTTTCAAGGTCTACAATAACCTCTCTCAGTTTTGGGTGATTCAACTTCATTTGCATTTGGCAAGGCGATCTCAGTCGATACCAAAACTTGCAGTGAGGGTCAGTTGAAAGTGGCTCAGCAGCGTATCTTTCAAACCGTCTGACCTGGAATCAAACCGTTTGCTCCATTGGCTCCGGTTGGCCAAGTAAATGCTAGTGAAAACCCCATTCTACCCACAGAGTCATGAAAACGCTCGCGACCACGCTCGACCCAAGTGACCCCAAGGTGCACTAAGCACAATTGGGCAGCCATCTTCTGGGGCTCATATCTCAGACCTCATGAGAGCTATTGACAAACTGTCTAGTGCTACAGGATAATGTTTTTGAGATCTACAATAACCTCTCTCGATTTTGGGTGATTAGACTTCGTTTGCATTTGGCAAGGCGATCTCAGTCGATGCCAAAACTTGCAATGAGGGTTAGTTGAAAGTGGCTCAGCAGCGTATCTTTCAAACCGTCTTCCCTAGCATTGAACCATCTGCTCCATTGACTCTAGTTGGCTAGGTAAAAGCCAGTGACAACCCCATTCTACCCATAGAGTCACGGAAATGCTCACGACCACGCTCGACCCAAGTGACCCCAAGGTGCACTAAGCACGATTGGGCAGTGATCTTCTGGGGCTCATATCTCAGACCTCATGAGAGCTATTGACAAACTGTCAGGTGCTACTAGATTGTGTTTTTGAGCTCTACAATAACCTCTCTCAATTTTTGGCGATTCGACTTCATTTGTATTTGGCAAGGCGATCTCAGTCGATGCCAAAACTTGTAGTGAGGGTCAGTTGAAAGTGGCTCAGTAGCGTATCTTTCAAACCATTCAACCTGGGATCAAACCATCTACTCCATCAGCTCCGGTTGGCCAGGTGAACACCAGTGATAACCCCATTCTACCCACAAAGTCAAGAAAATGCTCGCGACCACGCCCAACCCAAGTGACCCCAAGGTGCACTAAGCACGATTGGGCAGCGATCTTCTGGGGCTCATATCTCAGACCTCATGAGAGCTATCAAAAAACTATCAAGTGCTACGGGATCATATTTTTGAGGTCTACAATAACCTCTCTCTATTTTGGGTGATTTGACTTCATTTGTATTTGGCAAGGCAATCTCAGTCAACGCTAAAACTTGTAGTGAGGGTCAGTTAAAATTGGCTCAGTAGTGTATTTTTCAAACCGTCTGACCTGGCATCGAACTATTTTCCCCATCAGCTCTGGTTGGCTGGGTAAATGCCAGTGACAACCCCATTCTACCCACAGAGTCACGAAAATGCTCGTGACCATGCTCGACCCAAGTGACCCCAAGGTGCACTAAGCACGATTGGGCAGCAATGTTCTAGGGATCATATCTCAGACCTCATGAGAGCTATCGACAAACTATTAGGTGTTATAGGATCATGTTTTTGAGTTATACAATAACCTCTCTCAGTTTTGGGTGATTCAACTTTGTTTGCATTTGGCAAGGTGATCTCAATCGATGCCAAAACTTGCAGTCAGGGTCAGTTGAAAGTGGCTCAGCAACGTATCTTTCAAACTGTCCAACCTGGAATTGAACCATCTACTCCATTGGCTCTGGTTGGCCAGGTAAATTCTAGTGACAACCCCATTGTACCCGCAGAGTCACAAAAATGCTTGTGACCACGCCCGACCCAAGTGACCCCAAGGTGCACTAAGCACGATTGGGCAGTGATCTTCTGGGGCTCATAGCTTGGACCTCATGAGAGCTATCAACAAAATGTCAGGTGCTATGGGATCATGTTTTCAAGGTCTACAATAACCTCTCTCAATTTTGGACCATTTGACTTTGTTTGCATTTGGCAAGGCGATGTCAGTCGATGCCAAAACTTGCAGTGAGGGTCAGTTGAAAATGGCTCAGCAGCGTATCTCTCAAACCGTCTGACCTGGCATCAAACCGTTTGCTCCATCAGCTTCGGTTGGCTGGGTAAACACCAGTGACAACACCATTCTACCCACAGAGTCACGAAAATGCTCGCGACCACGCTCGACCCAAGTGACCCCAAGGTGCACTAAGCACGATTGGGCAGCGATCTTCTGGGGCTTGTATCTCAGACCTCGTGAGAGCTATCAAAAAAATATCTAGTACTTCGAGGTCATGTTTTTGAGGTCTACAATAACCTCTCTTAGTTTTTGGCTATTCAACTTCGTTTGCATTTGGCAAGGCGATCTCAGTCGATGCCAAAACTTGCAGTGAGGGTCAGTTGAAAGTGGCTCAGCAGCGTATCTTTCAAACCAATCGACCTGGCATCGAATCGTCTGCTCCATTGGCTCAAGTTAGCTAGATAAACACCAGTGAAAACCCCATTCTACCCACAGAGTCACGAAAACACTCGCGACCACGCTCGACCCAAGTGACCCCAAGGTGCACTAAGCACGATTGGGCAGTGATCTTCTGGGGCTTGTATCTCGGACCTCATGAGAGCTATCGACAAACTGTCAAGTGTTATGAGATCATGTTTTTGAGGTCTACAATAACCTCTCTCAATTTTGGGTGATTCAACTTCATTTGCATTTGGCAAGGCGATCTCAGTTGATGCCAAAACTTGCAATGAGGGTCAGTTGAAAGTGGCTCAACAGCGTATCTTTCAAACCGTCTGCTCCATCAGCTCCGGTTGGCTGGGTAAAACCTATTGACAACCCCATTCTACCCATAGAGTCACAGAAACGCTCGCGACCACGCTCAACCCAAGTGACCCCAAGGAGCACTAAGCATGATTGGGTAGTGATCTTCTGGAGCTCGTATCTCAGACCTCGTGAGAGCTATCGAAAAACTATCAGGTGCTACAGGATCATATTTTTGAGGTCTACAATAACCTCTCTCAGTTTTGGGTGATTTGACTTTGTTTGCATTTGGCAAGGTGATCTCAATCGATGCCAAAACTTACAGTGAGGGTCAATTGAAAGTGGCTCAGCAGCATATCTTTCAAACCGTCTGACCTGGCATTGAATTGTCTACTCCATCAGCTCTGGTTGGCTGGGTAAATGCCAGTGACAACTGCATTCTACCCATAGAGTCATGAAAATGCTCGCGACCATGCTCGACCCAAGTGACCCCAAGGTGCACTAAGCACGATTGGGTAGTGATCTTCTGGGGCTCATATCTCGGACCTCGTGAGAGTAATTGACAAACTATCAAGTGCTACAGGATCATTGTTTTGAGGTCTACAATAACCTCTCTCAATTTTGGGTGATTTGACTTCGTTTGCATTTGGCAAGGCGATCTCAGTCGATGCCAAAACTTGCAGTGAGGGTCAGTTGAAAGTGGCTCAGCAGTGTATCTTTCAAACCGTCTGACCTGGCGTCGAACCATCTGCTCCATTAGCTCCAGTTAGCTGAGTAAACTCTAGAGAAAACCCCATTCTACCCACAGAGTCATGAAAACACTCGCGACCACGCTCAACCCAAGTGACCCCAAGGTGCACTAAGCATGATTGGGCAGCGATCTTCTGTGGCTCGTATCTCAGACTTCGTGAGAGCTATCGACAAACTATCAGGTGTTACAAGATCATGTTTTTGAGGTCTACAATAATCTCTTTCAGTTTTGGGCGATTCGACTTCATTTTCATTTGGCAAGGTGATCTCAGTCGATGACAAAACTTGCAGTGAGGGTCAATTGAAAGTGGGTCAGCAGCGTATCTTTCAAACCGTCTGACCTGGCATCAAACCGTCTGCTCCATCAGCTCCGGTTGGCCGGGTAAACACTAGTGACAACCCCAATCTACCCACAAAGTCATGAAAATGCTCGCGACCAGGCTCGACTAAAGTCACCCCAAGGTGCACTAAGCACGATTGGGCAGCGATCTTTTGGGGCCAGAATCTCGGACCTCATGAGAGCTATCGACAAACTGTCAGGTGCTACGAGATCATTTTTTCAAGTTCTACAATAACCTCTCTCAGTTTTGGGCGAGTCAACTTCATTTGCATTTGGCAAGGTGATCTCAATCGATGCCAAAACTTGTAGTGAGGGTCAGTTGAAAGTGGCTCAGTAGCGTATCTTTCAAACCGTCTGACCTGGCATCAAACCATATGCTACATCAGCTCTGGCTAGCTAGGTAAACACCAATGAAAACCCCATTCTACCCACAGAGTTATGAAAATGCTCGCGACCACGCTCGACCCAAGTGACCCCAAGGTGCATTAAGCACGATTGGGGAGCGATCTTCTAGGGCTTGTATCTCAGACCCTGTGAGAGCTATCAACAAACTATTAGGTGCTATGGGATCATGTTTTTGAGTTCTACAATAACCTCTCTCAGTTTTGGGTGATTCAACTATGTTTGCATTTGGCAAGGCGATCTTAGTCGATGCCCAAACTTGTAGTGAGGGTTAGTTGAAAGTGGCTCAGCAGCGTATCTTTCAAACCATCTGACCTGGCATCGAACCATCTGCTCCATCAACTCTAGTTGGCCAGGTAAATGCTAGTGACAACCCCATTCTACCCACAGAGTCACGAAAATGCTCGCGACCACGCTCAACCCAAGTCACCCCAAGGTGCACTAAGCACGATGGGGCAGCGATCTTCTGGGGCTCGTATCTCAGACCTCGTGAGAGCTATTAACAAACTGTTAGGTGATATGAGATCATTTTTTTTAGGTCTACAATAACCTCTCTCAATTTTGGGCAATTCAACTTTGTTTGCATTTGGCAAGGCGATCTCAGTCGATGCCAAAACTTGTAGTGAGGGTCAGTTGAAAGTGGCTCAGTAGTGTATCTTTCAAACTGTCCAACTCGGCATCAAACCATCTACTCCATCAGCTCTAGTTGGTAGGGTAAAAGCCAGTGACAACCCCATTCTACCCACAGAGTCACGAAAATGCTCGCGACCACACTCGACCCAAGTGACCCCAAGGTGCACTAAGCATGATTGGGCAGCGATCTTCTGGGGCTCATATCTCGGACCTCGTGAGAGCTATTGACAAACCATTAGGTGCTAAGGGATCATGTTCCCAAGTTCTACAATAACCTCTCTCAATTTTGGGTGATTCGACTTTGTTTGCATTTGGCAAGGCGATCTCAGTCGATGCCAAAACTTGCAGTGAGGGTCAGTTGAAAGTGGCTCAGCAGCTTATCTTTCAAACCATCTGACCTGGTATCAAACCGTCTACTCCATTGGCTCAGGTTGGTCAGGTAAACACCAGTGACAACCCCATTCTACCCACAGAGTCATGAAAATGCTCGCGACCATGCCCGACCCAAGTGACCCCAAGGTGCACTAAGCAGGATTGGGCAGCGATCTTCTGGGGCTTGTATCTTGGACCTTGTGAGAGCTATTGACAAACTGTTAGGTGATACGAGATTTTGTTTTCGAGGTCTACAATAACCTCTCTCAATTTTGGGTGATTCGACTTCATTTACATTTGGCAAGGCAATCTCAGTCGATGCAAAAACTTACAGTGAGGGTTAGTTCAAATTGGCTCAGCAGCGTATCTTTCAAACCGTTCGACCTGGCATCAAACCGTTTGCTCCATCAGCTCCGATTGGCCAAGTAAACACCAGTGACAACCCCATTCTACCCACAGAGTCACGAAAACACACGCGACCACGCTCGACCCAAGTGACCCCAAGGTGCACTAAGCACGATTGGGCAGCGATCTTCTAGGGCTCGTATCTCAGACCTCGTGAGAGCTATTGAAAAATTATCTAGTGCTTTAGGATCATGTTTTCGAGGTCTACAATAACCTCTCTTGGTTTTGGGTGATTCAACTTCATTTGCATTTGGCAAGGCAATCTCAGTCGATGTCAAAACTTGTAGTGAGGGTCAGTTGAAAGTGGCTCAGCAGCGTATCTTTCAAACCATCTGACCTGGCATCAAACCATCCACTCCATCAGCTCCAATTAGCTGGGTAAATGCCAGTGACAACCCCTTTGTACCCATAGAGTCACGAAAATGCTCGGGACCATGCTCGATCCAAGTGACCCCAAGGTGCACTAAGCACGATTGGGCAGTGATCTTCTGGGGTTGGTATCTCAGACCTCGTGAGAGCTATCGACAAACTATCAGGTGCTACAGGATCATGTTTTTGAGGTCTACATAACCTCTCTTAGTTTTGGGTGATTCGACTTCATTTGTATTTGGCAAGGCGATCTCAGTCGATGCCAAAACTTGCAGTGAGGGTCAGTTGAAAGTGTCTCAGCAGCATATCTTTCAAACCGTCTGACCTGGCATCGAACCATCTACTCCATTGGCTCCGGTTAGTTGGGTAAACACCAGTGACAACCCCATTCTACCCACAGAGTCACGAAAATGCTTGCGACCACGCTCGACCCAAGTGACCCCAAGGTGCAGTAAGCACAATTGGGCAGTGATCTTCTAGGGCTCATATCTTGAACCTCGTGATAGCTATCAACAAACTATCAGGTGATACATGATCATGTTTTTGAGGTCTACAATAACCTCTCTTGGTTTTGGGCAATTCAACTTCGTTTGCATTTGGCAAGGCGATCTCAGTCGATGCCAAAACTTGCAGTGAGGGTCAGTTGAAAGTGGCTCAGTAGCGTATCTTTCAAACCGTCTGACCTAGCATCAAACCGTCTGCTCCATCAACTTTGGTTGGCCGGGTAAATGCTAGTGACAACCCCATTCTTCCCACAGAGTCATGAAAACACTCACGACCACGCTCGACCCAAGTGACCCCAAGGTGCACTAAGCATGATTGGTCAGCAATCTTCTGGGGCTCATATCTCGAACCTCGTGAGAGCTATCAACAAACTGTTAGGTGCTACAGGATCATTTTTTTGAGGTCTAAAATAACCTCTGTCAGTTTTGGGCCATTCAACTTCATTTGCATTTGGCAAGGCGATCTCATTCGATGCCAAAACTTGCAGTGAGGGTCAGTTGAAAGTGGCTCAGCAACGTATCTTTCAAACCGTCCAACCTGGCATCAAACCATCTGCTCCAATAGCTTTGGTTGGTCAGGTAAACACCAGTGACAACCCCATTCTACCCACAGAGTCACGAAAATGCTCGCGACCACGCTCGACCCAAGTGACCCCAAGGTGCACTAAGCATGATTGGGCAGTGATCTTCTGGGGCTCGTATCTCAGACCTCGTTAGAGATATCAACAAACTATTAGGTGCTACGGGATAATGTTTTTGAGGTCTACAATAACCTCTCTCAGTTTTGGGCGATTCAACTTCATTTGTATTTGGCAAGGCGATCTTAATCGATGCCAAAACTTGCAGTGAGGGTCAGTTGAAAGTGGCTCAACAGCGTATCTTTCAAACCATCTGACCTGGCATCAAACCATTTGTTCCATCAGCTCCGGTTGGCTGGGTAAACGCTAGTGACAACCCCATTCTACCCATAGAGTCATGAAAATGCTCGTGACCACGCTCGACCCAAGTGACCCCAAGGTGCACTAAGCACGATTGGGCAGCGATCTTCTGGGGTTCATATCTCAGACCTCGTGAGAGCTATCGACAAACTGTCAGGTGCTACAGGATCATGTTTTTGAGGTCTACAATAAACTCTCTCAATTTTGGGTGATTCAACTTCATTTGCATTTGGCAAGGTGATCTCAGTCGATGCCAAAACTTGCAGTGAGGGTCAGTTGAAAGTGGCTCAGTAGTGTATCTTTCAAACCATCCAACCTGGCATCAAACCATCTACTCCATTAGCTCTGATTGGCTGGGTAAACGCCAGTGACAACCCCATTCTACCCACAGAGTCATAGAAACGCTCACGTCCACGCTCGACCCAAGTGATCCCAAGGTGCACTAAGCATGATTGGGCAGCGATCTTCTGGGGCTCGTATCTCAGACCTCGTGAGAGCTATCAACAAACTATCTAGTGCTACGGGATCATGTTTTTGAGGTCTACAATAACCTCTCTCAATTTTTGGCTATTCGACTTCGTTTGCATTTGGCAAGGCGATCTCAGTCGATGCCAAAATTTGCAGTGAGGGTCAGTTGAAAGTGGCTCAACAGCGTATCTTTCAAACCCTCTGACCTGGCATCGAACCGTCTGCTCCATCAGCTCTAGTTGGCTGGGTGAATGCCAATGACAACCCCATTCTACCCACAGAGTCACGAAAATGCTCGCGACCACACTCGACCCAAGTGACCCCAAGGTGCACTAAGCATGATTGGGCAGTGATCTTCTAGGGCTCGTATCTCAGACCTCGTGAGAGCTATTGATAAATTGTTAGGTGCTACGGGATTGTGTTTTCAAGGACTACAATAAACTCTCTCAATTTTGGGTGATTCAACTTCGTTTGCATTTGGCAAGGCGATCTCAATCGATGCCAAAACTTGCAATGAGGGTCATTTGAAAGTGGCTTAGCATCGTATCTTTCAAACCGTTTGACCTGGCATCGAACCATCTGCTCCATCAGCTCCGGATGGCCGAGTAAATGCCAGTGACAACCCCATTCTACCCACAGAGTCAGGGAAACGCTCACGACCACGCTCGACCCAAGTGACCCGAAGGTGCACTAAGCACGATTGGGCAATGATCTTTTCAGTTGTTGGATTCATAGAGGACTGGGACTATATCAGTGGGAAACTCAAGATCAATTTTCAATACCAAGCTGATGATGCCGTCATGACGCATGATAATGCAGTTCTTTGTGTTGACATCAGTCATGATTCAGAGATGTTGGCTTCAGGTTCACAGGGTGGGAAAATTGAGGAGGATGTGCTCTCAATTGAATCCCAAAATACATATGTATGATGGCTTCGACAAAATATTTATTGGTGTCACTTGCATGAAGCGGTATGTTTGTGGAGAGCCAAAAATGACACACTCTAGTTATAGCACCAAGCATCCAATCAAAACACAGACGCATTAACACTTGTGTTGCAATAAGATCCAGATGGTACTATTCAGTAAATTAGTCCCTTCGCATCTATCTCATGTTTATGAATAGATGTTTGTAAGCCTTTATTGCTTTCAAGTTAAAAGCATTATCATTTATAGTTTAGTTGATTCATTGTAAATCCTGCACGGGGAGTTGTACTCAGATAATTCAAAGGGCGCTTACGCTTCTTAATAGCGAAGTGACCCAACTGTTGGTGTTGGTTGAGTCTTTTTTTTTGGGCTTTAAAGGTCATTTTGTAAGCGTTTCTTTCGAAGACAAATCTATTCACCAACAAGAAGTTAAACCTCAAACATAATAAGCTCCATGAACAAGGTATTCCAGAGTAAAGAAAAACAAATGTAACTTCAACAAGATATAATTTAAATCATAATGATAATCATAGTCAAGATATAACTTCACCATTCAATTCCACAAACATGAATAATAAATATGTATATACAAAAGATGACGCAAATATAACATATAAATGAATATGTTCTATATATGTATCAAATGTATCAAAAGTATGTCCATATACAAATATGGCACATGCCATTTCAAAATGTCTACAAAATCAATGTTTTAAAGTGTACAATGTGGCATATATGCCATCTCAAAATGTGCCAAGTGTCATCTCTAAATGACCACAAAACTAAAACTGCATCCTATGTTGTAGGGGGATCATCATCAAAATTTAGCCTCTTTGAAGAAGTGTTGGGCTCTGATTGATCCTGCATAAAAAATGAGTTCAAACCAAAGTTAGATTGCTTACTTTATATGATTTGTACACACACACACACACACACACACAAATATATATATATATATATATATATATATATATATATATATATATATATATATATATATATATATATATATATATATATATATATATATATATATATATATATATATATATATATATATATATATATATATATATATATATATATATATATATATAATTCATAATTTTCAAACACTAATTTAATTAAAATTATAACTGAATACAAATAAATTTGTACCTGGTCTCTCGATCACCTACCACAATCAGGTGTCCTAACATAAGTCCTGGGTAGCGAAGGGACCATGCCAACAATACCAACTCTGACCTATAAATATGTATTTGCAATAATGAGATCAGTAGACTGGTGCAACATAGAGTAATAAATCTACAAAATAGGATGATAGCATAATAAAATTACAAATTGATTGAACTAAAATTAAAACTTACATCTGGTGATCCCTTCTCTGGAATAGTGGGCTGGGTCAACAAAGAAATGAAAGATTCTCGTGGGACCTCCCTCACAGTCAAAGTAACCTATGAGAGTAAAAAGATTGTCAATTATATATCAATGTACTTCATCATAGCAACCCTAGTTATAAAATACAAATAACAATATGTAAAAGTCTACGTACAATCAGGCTATCACTCCGAATCAAGATGCCTGTAACCCTACGCCGCCGAACCGGTGTCGGGACATCATCAATAGCCACACCCTATACAATAAAGTGCAAGTAAAATATTTATTACTACACACAAGTGGCATACATATGCATGCATAATTAATCTTAAACAATTAACTACCTTTCCTTTGTCGACACCTGATGAAGGAACCCCCTCACACCCCCCACTGACGTTGGCTGTAGCCTGCAAGAACACAATAAGATGACAATATATATTAGTAAATGTATGAATTTTATTGCTTTAATTGATAGAGATTTAAGCATGTACACCAAATGATATAAAAAAAACTAATGGGTTCATAATTTATAATATACCGTATAGTCATCAAGGCCAAATGAAATGGCTGAAAGTGTGGACTCATCCACCTGTCTCACCTCCTCCTGTGTCATCGACTGAACATAAATGGAAAAAATATATATACATAAGTGCATGCAATCATTAAAACTAATCTAAATAAATAAATTATTTTTAAATTAAATAAGTCATGTGACAAATTTATTTATAATGTTTACTCTTACCGTATCAACAGGATTCAATGGCTCTATGTGCACCTCCTAAGCACTCTCATGAGATGTAGATGCTCCATGAGGTGTTGCAGCCTTTGCAGTAGCCTCTCCTGTATCTCCCTCATCAATATCATGAAACTGATATATATCAGAATCAGTAAGCGGTCCGAGGCACATATGCCTGCACATAATGCACGTATGGGGCTCGCATACATGTGAACTCTGATGAGATGTCGATGCGCCAGTAGCATCCACAGGAGGCAACACTGACCTAGTCTGTGTGATCAACTGATCACTCAGTAAATGAATTTCCCTAATAGTCTATTTAGCAGCCTCTCTAATGATATCAGGATGTTGCACTGAAGGAGGGGGTGCAACATCAGTGGGGGGGACAAAGGTAGTGGCCTTTCGGCACTGGGAAGATGGCCTAGTCTGAAGAGCTCCTCTGCCTACGCCCATGTTGGGCCTCATACTCCAATAATCAACATGTTGACCAAGCACAAACTTAGCATACAATTTTTTAAAGAAATAAAATGGGACCTCCAAATTGCTATGTGGTGGTTTATCAAAAACCATCCACCAGCGATCCCAAAAGTTTGTGTGCATTGCTTCATTTGTGCACCATTTTATTGATAATTTGGGCTTTTTGGGGTCAACTGGTATTCCGATTTTAGGATCGACAAAAAGGGTAGCTATATATTCCTTAGTTATATTAAGGGCTGCAATCCCATCATGGTCAAGTCCATCATCAAATTGGTCGTGCATATCATCACGCCAATGAAGAGCAGCATTATGTTGCTGTGTGAGTGTGTCAATATTTCCAACAATTGTATTTAGTGTGGTAAGCATGGGAGCTAATGTAGGTATATTTTGATACGTGTTTTGGAAACCTCGTATTGTGTTCAAATTTTCTTCTATCAAATCTTGTAAAGATTTAGGGTTTAGATATGGGGGATTGTTTTCAGGATTATTATTTGGAGGGTTATTTTCTTCATTATTGTCAGCCATGCCTGATTAAATAAAAAACAAATCTAAGTTTCAAATATTATTACAAATATAAATACAAAACCCTATTTTAAAAAAAAACACTACATTTACAATGAAAATGAAATAAATTAATAAAAATATACAATTAACTACTTACCATATATGCTTGAAGTTGAATTTGACGTTTTGAATATCAGGTATCCGAAAATATATCAAGTATCAGAAAACCGCGGCTAGAAAATGATAAAATCGCGCTAGGAAATGAAGAATAGGGCTTGCGGGTGCGGGATATATGCCACAGTTATCGGGTACCCAATATTTTCGGGGACCCGATTAGGAATGTGCTTTGGTGGCAGGCTTGCCCAGGTGTACTGACACCCAGGCCTACTAAAAAGTCAACAAGCACTTTCATGCGCTTTTGGACGAGTGAAAAGTGAATATTTTTCACATCACCACTTTTTGGCCCCTCATCTTCTTGCACATACCCTACATTTTCCCCTGTAAGCAGATTGGAAGCCATAAAGTTATTTCTAGCCTATGCAACATTCAAAGACTTTAAAGTATATCAGATGGATGTCAAGTTAGCATTCCTGAATGGAGAGTTGAAGGAAGAAGTCTACATAGAGAAGCCTGAAGGATTTACTTTATCAAACAAACCTGATATGGTATGCATACTGAAGAAATCCCTTTATGGACTTAAGCAAGCCCCTAGAGCATGGTATGAAAGACTAG
Source organism: Chamaecyparis obtusa (assembly GCA_027943335.1). Taxonomy (NCBI): domain Eukaryota; kingdom Viridiplantae; phylum Streptophyta; class Pinopsida; order Cupressales; family Cupressaceae; genus Chamaecyparis; species Chamaecyparis obtusa. The sequence continues at coordinate 1,019,623 of BSBK01000291.1, read as the reverse complement.
ATGGTTACTTGACAAATATTGGATTCAAGAAAGGAGTAGCAGATTGTAACTTATTCATAAGAGAGACACTTGATGGATTATTACTAGTTGTTATTTTTGTTGATGACATTATTTTTGGTGGTAATGACAAGCTTAGTGCAAAATTTGCTAAAGAGATGCAGAGAGAATTTGAAATGAGCATGATTGGACCTATCAAGTACTTTTTGGGACTGAATGTGCAGCAGACAGACAAAGGTATTTTCATTAATTAGTCTAAGTATGTGAAAGAAATATTGAATAAGTTCAAGATGGATGATTGCAAGCCAGTAAGTACCCCTATGATAACAGGAAGAAAGCTTTCAAAAGAAGATGATTTAGTAGCAGTAGACAAGACCCTATATAAGTCCATGATTGGTAAATTCATTTATCTTACTCAATCTAGACCAGATATTTATAATGCAGTTGGTATTGTTGGAAGATTTGCAGCAGAACCTAAACAAAGTCATCTCATGGAAGTAAAGAGGATATTTAGATATTTGAAAGGAACTATAGACTATGGTTTATGGTATCCTAATTCAGAGAATGTAAAACTTCATGTATATACATATTCAAATTGGGCACGTTGCGTTCATGATAGGAAGAGCACCTTAGGAGGAGCATTATTTCTTGGAGATGGACTTGTTACTTGGTCAAGAAAGAAGCATAATTGTATTTCTCAGTCCATAGTAGAAGAAAAGTATGTAGGAACAACATTAAATTATTCTACAATTGTATGGATCAAGTAGATGATAAAGGATTTTGCAATTCAGATTGATTACCCTATTGTTATTCATTGTGACAACACTAGCATTATCAATATGTCAAAGAACCCTGTGATGCATGCAAAGACAAAACACATTGAGATAAAATATCACCTCCTGAGAGAGAAAGTTGCAGAAAAAGAAGTAAAATTGGATTATGTGAGCACAAAAGAACAACTAGCAGACATATTCACAAAGCCTTTACCGAAAGATACATTTGAGTATCTTAGGGAGATGTTGGGAGTAATTCCCTTCCCTGGATCTGATTAGAGTTTGCAGTAGTGCACCAATCCTTAGTGACTAATGAATGGCTGACTACTCTACTTTAGGAGTAGTACACATGCTTATTTGTTTTTGGCATCCTTTGCCATTGATGTCAAAGGGGGAGTGAGTATATAGTCATGAAAAATAAAATAGTTGTTTTAATATAGAAAGGGGGAGTATATTCTAGAAAGGGGGGGTAAGTATTAGTAAGGGGAGTATATAGTAAGAAGATGTAACAATTGATATTTAAAGCATTCAACAGTAGATGGAGGATTCATCCTTGGGGGAGTTTTTTTGAGGAAATGGAGAATGTTATAAAATAATTGGACGTTTAGATTGGTGGTGTTTTTCATTCCATATGTTTCCATCAATGCCAAAGGTGGAGATTGTTGGAGATTTTCCAACAAGCCAGTATTGACTATATGTTGGTCATTGATGACAACATATGGTAAGCAAAGTGCATTGAAGTCTTATGTAGAGAGACTTGAGCATATGTTTCTTAGATATGTTATCAGCATTATATCATAGACGCGGAGGTTGATTCTGAGTCCAGACAGTTGTGTAATTGTTTGTATTAGTAGTGTTCCCGACAGTGTTACAGGAAGAGTTTTGCATGTGATTTTCAGTATGGTTATGATGGAGACTTGTGCATTTATATTTATGTAGAAGATATGTTTATGATGCTATTTTCAAGGATGTAGAGTTAGTTGTGTAGTACAAGTTGAGTTATGATGTTTCTATTTTCCAGTTACAGTTTCCTAAGTTTATTTTGATGGAACCGACAATGTTTATATTGTTTTAGTAGTTGCACCTATCATTTTGATATGTGTGTTTGGTTTCATGTTTGGTGATCAGTTAATAATGTTTGGTTAAGAGCGCATAACGTATTTCAACATGACAATAAAGTTTTAGTTAATTTGGTGGAGCTGACTGTGTGAAGCGACACGTCTACTCATATTGAGTTGTGTGGTCCTATTTGTGTTGCGTCCTTGGTTTAGCCATTGCAGATGTTATTCAAGAGTTATATTGTTTCTCTAATATGATTTCAAGGAAGTTCTAAAAGGCCTACTTGATTATATCATTTGGAGAAAGATACTTATAGCCAGTCAGTTATGATTGCTAAGCATGGTTGTGATTGTGAGAGCAGAGCAGAAGATGCAAATGTACTGAGATAGTCAATTATTAGTTGAAGATCTATGTGAAGAAGAAGAGAGTATATGCTATTCATTAAAGAACTAATCAAGACATGAGGTCTACTTTCTAGCTCACTAAGATCTAGATATAGTGTGTATTTGTTATGCAAAAGGTTGCAGTCATCACCATTTGAGAAATGTGCTCCCGGATAGTGTGTCCTCACCTTTAACAAGGTTAATTATAAAAGAATCCTAGCAGGGTCTGACCTTTGACCAGGTCACTGTACTTCATGCATTGTAAAGATCAACTCTTAACAGGGTTGTAAGATCTTCTAACATGGATCATTATACTCTAGTGCAGTTTATAGTGGGTGCTAATTCCCACTAGGGTTTTTACCTACTTGGGTTTCCCCGTAACCAAAATTGTGGTGTTGTGTTAAGTGGTATCTTATTGTGTATGTGCTTAATGTTATTCTATACTTAATTGGATAAAGAATTAAATCTTGTAGATAAATTATTCACCCCCCCCCCCCCCCCCGCCCCTCTCAGTTATCTCTTGGGACTTTTCCTAACACTATCCATGATCAACAACAAACTCTTTCATCCTTACCACAATAATATTGTTCATCAAGCCTTAGAGTCTTCTACTGGCTTTGGCTTGATCTAAACATCTTACAATTTAACTTTCAAACTTCCCGCTCAAATCCAACATGCCAATACACATATCTCGATGTAAAAAACATTTTTCCTAGATACTACATCGGCCAATACAATGATTTACATAGGATTTTGTGTCAAGGGGTCAAACATAATTTGACCAAACATACTCTTCCTCTAAAATCTTCTCCACACGCTAGCATCAAACAATGTGATGTTAGATCATCACCTCTAATCATTAATACATGTCACCACATCATGAGTAACACAACTTTATTCACCGCCACATCCATACCAATCACCGATCTAAGATCTACCATTAGTAGGTCAAGAACATAAGTGTTTTATCCTAAAATCACTTATGTAGTGGTAATACCTTCTCCCCTATTATGTTTTGGTTGCAACCATAGCTTCTAATTACTGCTAACAACCTTCACCTATGACCACGCTACATAACACATCATGGATTTGACAAACCAATCAAATCACCTATCACTAATTGTTCAAGAAGTTACATTGTCTACCTTTATCTGATCGTATCTTTCTTACTAATCTACACCAATAGTATCAATCATGCACTAGACATCTAGAGACACACATAAGCCTCTCATAAAGGATCGCTACAACTAATTTGACATAATAATCAGATCATCACACTTGAGTGTCATCCTATTCTTTTTGTCTATGTGACTTCCTTCAAACAATCATAACTCACACCACACATAAGATAAACTTATGTGGTCATGGATGTATCATCTAGATATATCACTCAAGATTCCTTCATGATTGCACACTCCAACTCATACCATACCTCAAGATTCAACCCCTTGATCATATCTCATCATAATAGGAACATTGTCAACCAATAGACACTAAGTTGACATATCAATGAAAACACTTATAACTGATCATGCTATCATCATACCTGCATCAATCACATGTCATAATATACTCATATGATCTATGTATCATCTTGATCAGTTATGCCAAAAAGTTCCATTCCAATGTGTGAGTAAGTTGGTCCTTTAAAGATTCTCCACCTCACAATTTTGGGTTCTCCCTCAAGCATAAAACCCCCAACTTTGGGGGCTTGGCTCCCTTACATGATCAAACCTCTACTTTGAAAAAGATTTACAAAGCCTGTAACTTGAAAAATAAAATTGTAAAGTGGTGGTTGTCTCAACTTAATATGACGAAGGCTAAGATCATAAAATTGGAGGCTCTAGCTAACACTGGTGCTAAGGATGTACAGGCTAGCCTTTGGAGGTTGTAGATGATATGATGTAGGCCTCTATGAAATGGTTGGCCTAGAAGTTTGATAAGTGGGCTCTTATAGAGGAAGAGGTTAATTCAATTAAAGCCAATGTGGCTTCTCAGGAGGAAAGATATAATCTGGAGATGACCATTATTGACTCCCAAGATAAGTAGAATAGAATGATGAAAAATATGGATGACATTGTTATGTTCAATAGGATATGGTAAAAAAGATGGCAGTCTCTATGATAATATTGTAAGGCAAATTACAGAGGAAGAATGTTAAGTGCAAGAGACATAAGGCGGTAGAGGATGATGTTGGTTCTTCGTCTAGGTCTTCTAAAAAAAATAAACTTTAATAGTACCACGGAGTCTTTTGGTCATTTTTTTATAGACTCGTAGATCATGAGTTCCCTCTCTTCATCCTGATGACTTATATGTAAAAGAGTTTAGACCTTAACCTAATTTATCTAATTTGAACTTATATTTTCTTACCAAACTTTCGAATATTCATAAAAATGTGTACACAAAATTAATATACCCAACTTTCATATCTCTAAAATTATTTAATTATTATTACTCTTTGACTGATTTATTATAACTAATTGTATAGGGTAGATTTATTTTTAAACACTTCCTTTAAAGAAACTATTTTTGTAAAACATAAAAAACTTTAAATATAATTGAACTAGGGGAAGATACCGGTAGCCAAGCATGTTCCAATAGTTGTGCACTCCTTGTGCATTCAACCCCCTAATTACTAATTTTAAAGGAGGAAAAAAAATAATAACTAAGAGCATAAGTTTCACATATACCGATAGTTGATCATTTTTTAACCAATTTTGGTTCATAGTTGGCCCATTTGTGCACCAATACTAGGACATTTGTCCATAAGTATTGGCAATTTTGAGTGCATAACTATAGGGCATCTTTAAATAGCTACTGGGCGACACTTTGAAATAGCCACTTTTTGACTCTTTGATGCTTAACAAATTCTACAAGGAGCTTTGTTAATACCCAAAAGCAAAAAAAATATTTTCTAAGTAGCTAAGTTGCATATGGAGACAAGTTTTAAAAAGACTCAAAATCTAATGTATAGTTTGGGCACAAGTCGCATATGGAGACAACAACAAAAACACATCAAAATCCGATATATAGTTTAAGCTCTACAAATGCACAAAGATAGCTATAACGACTACTAATACACTCCCCCTAACCTTGGATTCTTAATAAAAATTATTTTAATGACCTTTTTGCGTTCCAAAGGTTCTATTCATCTTTTCGTGTCTAGTTTGAGATTATTTTCACATGTAGTGGAGTAAGAATGGACCCTATTTTGAATACAACCTTTTAAGTGCACGTACACTATTACATACAAAAGTTATTTGAGTCTTGGTAGGGAATTTCGTTTTGATATTCAATTACGCCTCTTGAACACCACAGCTCTTAAACAACACACTAAGGAACAAGTTAAAACTCTTAAACAATACACTAAGAAACAAATTAAGTCTGAAAAAAGTTATTCAAATCTGACTATTTAACACTTTAAATCTAAAAAACTACTCTTAATGTGTATTCTTGATGTGTATTGTTTTGTTTAAGCCGCCTCATTAATGCTTTAATACTAGAGGCACGGATCCCTGAATTTCGCATCCATCTCGGTATTCGCTAAATCGTAAACTAAAACGTAAAATTTATAAAGGAAGTTTGAAAAAGTTTGAAAAAAAACTAAGTGTCCCCTTGATAAGATTTGTGTTTTAATTTACGATTTAGACGTTGCGTTTTAGTTTACGATTATACGTTGCCTATCCGGTGATGTTTTAGGGCAACGCAAAGGTTCATCTGTGTACGGAACGTGATTAGTGCACACACGTGATTGCATCCTTTTACGACAAGCTCTTCTTGTGACGCCTAGATTACTCCATTCTTGACTTCAAATAACATGTCCACTTATTCTACTCTACAATTTGTCATTACATTGAAAAGCTTCCGTGACTTCCTTTGCAAGGACTTGTCATTTTGGAACTTGTCTTCTCTAGTTGTGGCTAAATCTGAGGAGGCCCCATTTCATTTATTTGAAGATTGATAAAGTGCTACTCTATCCAATGCTTATTAAAGTAGCTAAAAGCTCTTCTGAGAAGAATGATCAGTATTTCAATGATTGCTTTAGGTAAGACAAGTATGCAGAAGATGGAGAAGAGTGGGACAAACTTGGTGGCAAGTGTAGACGCCATGCAAGAGATTTTCAAGCATTTAGATGCTCAAAGCTTGGGTTTGGCTTCCTGCGTCTCTAGAAGGTGGTATGTGGCAGCCATGGATGACATTTTGTGGGAAGTTGTCTGCACAAAACAATGGCATGCTTAGGGATTTGTATAGGTCGGCTCAAATGTGATGTTTATATTAGGTATTTGTTAAGTTCTAGACAGAATGTACTAAAGACAAAAAAAATTCAGATTTGTAAAATTACAGTAATTTTTTTGTAGTTTTTGACTATAAAATATGCAGATTATGAAGAAAAGATGCTGAAAATTTCAAAAAAATTTGTTATGTTTTTCATTTTTTGAAATTTAGTCAACAGTACATTCTGTCTAGAACTTAGCCACATCCTTTATGTTATAGATGGATTCAGACATTTGTATGTCAAGTGGCTGCATCATCTTTGCTGACGTTCTTCTGCCTTACAATGCAAGAATGGTGCTTTTGTTGATGATAATACTCAACAGAGAATGGCTCTCCATGTCTCTATTCCCTGTTGAGTATTATTTAAGACTTGAGTCTTTCAGAAGAAGTTCCTCTTGTGAATTATCTGTCATTCTTTCCCAGAGTAAAGTTGAGAGTAGTAGCAGAGAATTCTAGGGTAATCATTTCGGTGCTTTCTTATCTGCAATATACTTGAGAATGCTGCTGTCCATAGATGCCTGGTGGATGTATTTTTTCATTATGTTTTTGCATCAGAATGTCAATGTTCTTTTGGTTTTTTGTTTAGTTCTTTATGAAATAGTTTGTCATTACAGAGACATTGAAGTTTTGGCGGTTTGATTATTGAAGTTTTGGCGGTTTGATTTTTAGTTCTTTTTCTTTTGATGTTTAGTTCTTTTTGGATTTTGTCATTACAGAGACAATCAAGTTATGCAGAATCAGAAGACTTTATAGTAAGTTTGATGGAGCAGGATTAAATTTATATAAAATAATGATAGAGAATTATATTGGTAAATAATATAAAAAATATTTATATTTGGGATGGTTTTACAAGGTTGAATATGTTAAGTAACTATTAAATATGTTAGAAATTATCAATTATGAAAAACTAAATTTAAACGATATAATTATAGAAGGTATTAGTTTGTCACGGTTCATGAATGATTGTAAAAAGGTTTTTAGAGGGTAATGAATTATCAAATATAGAAATAATAATAAAGAAAGAAAGCAATAATAAGTTGACCAAAAAAAAAGTGAAAAGGAAAAAGAAACAAAAATAATGAAGAGAAAGTAGAAAAAGAAATAAACTGTCAAAAGGAAGAAAGAAAAATAAAAGGTTGAAAATAAGATTAAAATATTAATTTTCAAAATAAAGTCTAAAGAATTAGTTTCTAAAACAAAAAATAAATCTCTTAAATAGAAAAAGGTTGTATTTAATAATATTTTGGTTTATATAATCTTAATAATTTTCTTGATCTAAAGGGAATCAAAAGACTATCTCAAACATTTATCAATTTAAATCATCTCATCACTATATAAATTTGGTCTAAATCTCTCTTGGTAGCAATCAATTAGTGTCAATGATTACATACATCTTTCTAATGTCCAGCCCTATACTTCAAATTTTGTGTAATAGTTGTGAAACATGTACACATCTAGTGTCATGTGTAGTTTTTATTGTAATTTGCAAATCAATTGCCTCATCGTGGCACTATGTGACCTAATCATGTTGAAATCTATCTACCAACATGTCTTTGATTATCTATACAACATGTAGTATGAGCAAGATTTTTCATTACCCAGTTATAATAACCATTAATGTTCATTTTATGTACTTGTAGGTCTTAGGTGCAACCTCAATCAATGACTATTTTTTCAACTACATAACAACCATAATAGAGGCACCAAGAGTTGGGTGGGATCCAATTGTTGGTATAGTACTTTTAGTTATAAGATCTAGTCTTGCAATATATTTATATTGTATATTGTGGACAATTAATTTACATGTAAAATAAAAAATGACAAATGTCAGTCAAGATGGACCCATGCTTGAACACATGAGAGCCTTTGAATATTATATAAAAATCATAAACCCTTTGATTGGCAAGTTTAATAAATAAATTTTATTTATTTCATATAAAATATCAATAAGTACCCACTATAAGTATGTAAAATTTATAAAATAAAGTTCTTATTTAAACAAACATTTTTATCATAGTGGAATATAATATTATTATCGGTACAACTCTTGGGGTGGAAATGTATATGCATTGGAGTATTTCATATTAGGTGTCTCTCCTATCATAAATGTAAATGATGAGAACAATAAATACCTTATGTTTTCCCATGAAATGTGGTAAAAAAAATTACGATCATTTAAGTTGAATATAAGTTGCATGTTAAATAATCATGTGTTGTTTTTAAAACAACAAAGTGTTTTTATATGTTCAACTACTAGTCTATTTGTGACAGCTATAAAGTTTTTTGATAAAAAAGATTTATGATTTTCAAAATCTTCTGAGATCCTTTAGGTTGTATATAAGTTATATGATAAGCAAGAATATGATTTTGTTCTAACAATAAATGATATTTATTTGCTCAACCACTAGGGATACTGTGATTAACTTTTGTTCAAATCTTAAAAAGTAAATTTTGGGAAACTTCTCACTAGACATGCTTATTACCAATTTGCATGATGATTCACACCTATAAACTTTATTTTTAGATAGATATAGGTCTTAAAATGCTCCATGCAACCACTACATGCTCATAAGTTAGTCTGCACAACTACTAGTCCCTCTCCCATAACTCCACTTTACCTTTACTTCTCTAGTATAGGAAACATCATTCAAGGTTATCAAACCACTCCTTAATTGATCGCGGAAACATAATTTCCTTGTGTTATCCAATTAGCATAAAACTTTAAAAAAAATGTAATAAACCGCTCGTTGTCACCAATGCTCAATCCAAAGGAAGACAAAACTAAATAAAACTAAATAATTTAAAATATTCAAAATTAAAAGAAAATAAAATGCAAAGACTTATGTGTGTGTTAGTAATTATCTAAGCTTATAAGAAAACTCTTACTACAGATCTCTACCTTTCCTTACTATATAAATTAGGAGGTGGTTGTCTCTTCTATTTTTTATATAATGATTAACCTTGTAGTGAAATTCTCTATATTTGACTAGAGGTGGGTATTCAACTTCTCCTTTAGTAAATAAGACTCTAAGCTTGAGAGGTGACCTTATGTCTACTCTAAGATTTTTAGAATACTCATTCATTAAGTTATTTTCATTCTTATCAAATGTGATTCCTAATCACTTATTCTAGTCTTGATAAATCAATAGACTCTAATTATAGGGCCAAAAATTCATCATTTAGGAGCAAGTGTTGGAGGGTTATCTTAATTTATATAACATGCCATATTCTTCTTCCTCGTCTTCTAGCACACCTAGACCTTATCATTTCATACAAAAAAAATAGATTCGAAGATGTTAGGTCTCATAATCATTTACTTACCTTGAGAACTTGATCATTTGAAACTTAGGATCCAATACCATAGTAATAACCCAAGAATGAAAATAAATACTTTTTTCTCAACCAACCAAAATATCATAAAATTAAAAGGAAATTTTAAATTTATAAAAAATGACAAACTAAATTTATCAAATCCATAGATTTTACACCATAGTAATTCTTCTAGTACAATGAAAGTTATTCTAATGCTCAAGTGAAATCATTCCAATTTAAGTTTAGGTTTCTTGAATACATTTTTAATAGTTATTTAATGAACTATATTCTTCAGTATAGATATTTTATTTGTCCAACAATTAACTTTTTATCATATTTTTCTATGATAACAAAAAAATTATTCATGGTTTTCTTGCATCTATTAAAAAAAAATTAAGTTTAAGTTTTACTACTAAAGATTGTTCACTCAAGATAATAACATTTTTCTTATAATTACTTGAGTAAATAATTATTAAATGATGAAATAAAAAAGAACGTCATGTAGTGACCTAAGAATGTAATTGCATTAGATTCCTAGGATATATAAAAATATGAATCCATATTTTAAGGTGACGTAAGAATACACTTGCATTAGACTCCTAGGATATATGAAAACTAAGTCACTCATTTTCAAAATTATACCTATCATCCCTATCTCAAAATTTCTTATTCTTTATGCTTCCTGTATTATGCCTAAAAAATTCACTTGAGCACTATGTTCACCATATTATTTATGGTTCTACTCCAATAATTATCCTCTATACAATTGGTCCTTGGCTTATAATTTACGACAACCCATCTCAATTCAACTCATTTCTTAGCTTCCACATATCATTAAGTTGTGATCTTAACTACTAAATGTTCCTCAATTTTTTCTCCTTGAACTCTTGTTCATTTGTCATGTCCTCCAGACCACGTTCTTTTTTAGATCTCCATTTTCCCAATCCTTTGTACCACTCCATTTCCTTGTAAAGTGATAAGTGAATTATTCTAGTGACACCACACATCCTTTATATAAATGTATAATTTTCATCCCTAATGCACACTCTAATATTTCTTTTAAATTTTTAATGCATTTTTTTTATTCTATTCATCATTCCAAATCATATAGTTGTTATTCTTTCCATTATAATACATGATTTAATCAGAATTTATGACCTTTCCTACGAAATTAGATACATCTATTAGTAAAAAAATTCATGGCACCTCATCATTGTACACTATTATGTTAAAGTTCACCTAGTATTCTTTCAATAAAATTTGATTTTAATATTATAGGTAACTACATTGGTATGGATGTGGATTCCTCATCCTCCTCAACCCCAACTTGTCGACCATCTCTAAACACACCAAGTTATTTTTTCTACCACTTTCCACTACTATATCATGAAATTTACATCTTCCCTTGCATTCAATCATGAGTAAAGTTTTTCTATGTGTTAAATGTTAATATTATCAAGTCCAAGATTACTCAAAGTTGGGTGAATCAGTAATCTAAGAAATTAAACTTTTTGTAAACTATTCAACAACTTGCATCAATTAACATCTATTATATGAATAAAAAAGCCTTTAAAGATAAACATCCACAAAAATGCAACACAATAAAACCAATATTTTTTCTTGTGGAAACCCAAATAGAAAAAACCGTGTGTGGGGATGGCACCCACAATAATTTTGCACTCTTCTAAAGTACGCATGATTAAGAGCTTAGCGTTGTTAAAATATTACAAATGGCCGGTTAAGAGAAAGACCATGTTAGGAGCCACCCAATTAATGGATTTATCTCTAGCCCTATTAGGAGCTTTACAATGTTAGGAGTAACCATGTTAAGGGATTTCAAATCCTAGTTATAGAGTCACCTAGTTAAAGGATTTACAAATCAGACATGTTAGAGTCTACCTAGTTAAGTATTTTCTTGTAGAAACTGTTAAGAATCAATAAGTACAATGATATGAGAAAATAACACTCCTCTTCTGGTACAGATCCAATTGAAGCTCAATCTCTTCTTCACATGTAGAACATCCAAACCCTACAATCACACATCTGCATTTGCAATCTTTGTCTCCCACACTTACTTTGTAATACATCAAAAAGATATAAATATTTTTTCACTAACTAGGTCATCTATGACCTAATTACATTTGAATTTAATCATTACAATTCATTCTCACTCAATTTTTTAACCTTAAAATGTGTTACCCATTATCAATTACAATTTCAAGTTTATTTTGGCCTCTAGATCCATCACATAATCAATTTGACATAGAAAAGTCAAACCATATCATACTCTCCAATGTTCTTGCAATACTCCAAGAAATTTGATCATCACAATCATGAAAATTCTAACTCATCATTCCTCATTGATCTTTCACATCACTACAATTATTACAACACATAACCACTTATCGCAACATAATGTAACATCACCGGTTAAGGATATGACTAAAATTATTCTAAGAACTTATTTTCTGCTTCATTGAGTGATCTTCTATCCATTGAAACTTTGCCTTCCAGTCACCAATCATGATGTAGTCACAAAAACCTCATAACATAATCAAGATAATGTATCTTGAATCACAAAACCTGAGTCCAAACCTATTTGACACAATCATCAAATCATTCCTCCTTCGCTTCATCTTGTTCTTCATGTTGATCTGTCAACCTTCAATCGACCATAAATCATAACATACATATACAAAACATGTGTGGTCATAGATATAGCATCGAGAGATATCACTAAGGCTTCCATTACTATCACACACTCCAAATCTTACTAGAGCTCTAGATCAAACCTCTTGATCATACATTAGCATAGAAGACTCACTTTCAGCCAACAAAACACTAATTTGACATCAATGAAAACATCATAACTAATCAACCTATCATCATATTTTCTTCAAACACATACCATAACATTATCAACTTATCTCTACATCATTTGTGCCACAAATCTCCCCCTTTGGCATTGATGGAAACACCAACAATAAAAAACAAATAAATAATCCCTCTTAGTTGATACATACTTGTAGTTATTTGTTCATGTTCTTATCCTCCTTACTATTTCTTCTTTCCTTTACTAATTCTTCTTCCCATTTATGATTATTGTTTCTTCTCCATCTTTAATGAGTCTTCTCCCCCTTTGACAACAATGCCAAAGGCACAACATGCCTAAGTCTTCATCTGCTACAACTTTCTTCTTCTCTTTTTTATTCCTCCCCCTAAGGATTAGTCCCCTGAACATTAATACATAGTGAAAGATATGTCAATAACCCCATTGGATCGATGTATCAAAAATATCTTAGTTTTTCTTAGGTAAGGGAGAAACCCCTAGATGACTTCTAAGGTGCTCAAAAGTATCCAAGTAGGTAGTGGATTTATAAAGATATATGGTATCTTCTCCTTTTTTGGTACATATTCCAACTTTACATCCTTCTCCTACACTTTCTCTCTCATAAAGTGGTACTTAATTGCAATGTGCTTAGTCTTGGAATGCATTATAGGATTCTTAGAAATATTTATTGCACTTTTATTGTCACAAAAAATAGTTATTGGTTTAGTCACCTTTTCTTTGATACCTTTAAGAATCTTGTTCATCCATTCAATTTGTGTATAGTTTATAGCCGCTACTACATACTCTTCTTATGTTGCAGATTGTGTGATATAGTGTTTCTTCTTGCTTGTCCAAGATACAAGCCTTTTACCTAGAAAGAACGCATTAATAAATACACTCAAAGCTAAATCACCATCATGAGCATATCACAGACCATAGTCAACTATCCCTTTAAAATACGTGAATATCCTTTTGACTGCAACCATATGAGCGTCTTTGGGATTTTCTTGAAATATTGCCACTATTCCAATTGCTTGAGCAATATCTGGTCTTCTATGAACAACATACTACAACTTACTGATCATAGACCTATACAAGTTAGCATCCATTGCATTAGATTCGTCATCCTTATAAAATTTACATCTTGTTACCATGCGGGTTCCAACTGGTTTGGAGTCATCCATACCAAAAGTCTTGAGTACTTTTTTACATATTTGGATTGACTAATATATACACCATTATTTAATTGTGAAACCTGTAATTCAATAGAGAATTTGATCTCCCCCATCATTGACATTTGAAACTCTTTCCTCATTTCTTCAAAAAATTTCAAACTCATCTCATCATTCCTCCAAAGATTATATCATCAACAATTACTTCATCTATCAACAACTTATCTCTTTCAACTTTTAGGTACACATTACTATCATGAATAAGATAAGAGTGTAACCTTTCATACCGTGCCCTTGGTGCTTTTTTCAGTCCATATAGTTCCTTTTGTAACTTTCATACCATGTCCTTGTCCCTTTCTAATCTTGCCACTAGAGAAAAAATTTCTCCATAGTATATTTCATCTTCTTGTGCATGGCCCTTACACACAAGCCTTGCCTTATTTCTAATCACATCTCCATCTTCATTTAGTTTTTTTCCTGAAAACCCATTTGGTACCAATCATATTTTTATCTATGGGTTTGGGAACAAGTGTCCATGTATCATTCTTTTCAATTTGATCAAGTTCTTCCTCCATATCGTTTACCCAATCTTCATCCTTCATTGCTTCCTTCACTATCAGAGGCTCATACTTGGAAATCAAAAAATTAATTTCTCTGAGCTTTCTTCTGGTTAGAACACCTACATTTCTATCACCTATAATTTGATCAATAGATTAATTTAACGTCACATAGGTCTAGGATCTTATTTTTCTACCGGTTGAATCACTTCTTCCACATCATTTTTTTATGTCAGTTCATGCATTTCATCCACCTTTACATTATAACTCTCAATAATATTCTTATTGAAACATTTATATGTTTTACTTTTAGTGGAATAACCCAAGAAAATACCTTCATCACTTTTTGGATCAAAATTGCCTATGTAATCATCCCTCTTAATGTAAGATATATTGCCAAAGACTTTGAAATATTTAAAATTAGGTGAGTGACCATACCATAGCTCATAGAGTGTCTTATCGATTCCTTTCTTTACTTGCACCTGGTTCAGTGTGTAAAAAATAGTACTAATTGCTTCTTTCCAGTACACTTTCAGTACATCACCTTGAATCAACATTGTCCTCACATCATTTACTATAGTTCTATTCTTTCTTTCAACAACACTATTTTTTTGTGGAGGCCTTGGGGTAGAAATTTGTCTCTTGATTCCATTATCTTCACAATACCTAAAAAATTCTATAGAATTAAACTCACCTCCTCTATCAGACCTTAAACACTTCAAATTTTTACCTGATTCTTTCTCGACCAGTACCTTGAATGCTTTGAATTTTTGGAATGCATCAAATTTCTCCTTCAAGAAAGTTATCCACATCATTCTAGAATAATCATTGGTAAACAGTATGAAATATCTATCATCTTGATAACTTCTTTGCCTCATAGGACCACAAAGACCAAAATGCACCAAATGATGCAGGAGCATCCTGGGTGTAAGAGCAATCTTGCATCACCCAAAAATATTTATGTTTTTATATTCAATAAGGGTTATTTTGTGCAGAGCTGCTATTTATGGAAAGTTACTATTTTTGGTAATTTTCGTATGTGCTCAGAATGCTCTGATTTCTTTCTTGGAGGTTCATTTTGGTCATATAAGTCTGCCAGTAAAGTTTCATTGCCAGATCAAGTTTATATTGGAAGATATTGAAGATTTTCGGTATTGGCAGCAGGGGACAGAAACTTTGAACTCAGTTTTGAAGGCTTTAGAGGCCCCGGATGAGGTCAAATTTTGGGCTGAATGAAGCTTGCTTAATTCAAGTGTTGTAGAGCTCCTCGCGCCCTTTCCGAAATGGGGTTACAATAGTCAATCGGGTCAACTGGTGATGACTTATGGTCTTCGGAAGTTGGGTCACCTGAAATGGCAGAAAATGATTTTTCTTCAAAATTTCTGTCCGGGTTTCAAAGGTTATCTTGAGCCGACTATGATGTAATGAAATGTAAAATAAAAATAATTCTAAGTTTGGTCGGCCTTATTGGCTAAAATTCTGGAACCTTCCCAAGCGGTGGAAAATTGCCTATATAAGGAAAGCTGTATTATTGTCTTAGGCAGTTCAGAATAGTTCTGGGTATTGATTCGAGGCTTTGTCCTACAGAATATTGTAAGGGAATGCCCATGTGGCTTTGCATATTGTAATTCTGAAAGTTTGTAATTCCACATTTGTGGAGATAATAAGAAGCCAATTTTCTGTTCTTGCATATTGTTGTTGTTTCTCTATTTTTGTTATGTGTTTGTGATATTAAGGGGAGCACCCTTCATCGAGTGGTATCAGAGCAGGAGTTCTTGAGTGTGTAAACAGATCGCCGACTGTGAGGCAGTTTGCACCAGGACCTTGGATTGGGTGAATTTTTCCTTAAGAGGATGCGAGTATGGAGAAGAGAAAGAAGAAGATGACTTTTGTGATTGGATGGATTCTTAGAATTCCTAGACTTGAGAAAATTAGAGAGAGATATCAAGAAAAGACAAGAGTTGCGATACTGGATTTGAAGAAGAAAGTGGCTGAATTAGAAGCGAAGCTGAGAAAGAGAAAAGTGATTCAAAGAGATGATAATTCTTTAGATGAAGGAAAGAAGGAAGATAAAGTGGAGTATCATGCAAGCGTTACAAAAGAAGAGGTAGAGCATGCATCAGATGGCGAAAGGAGTGAAGCAGAATACAGGGTTGTATCAGCCATTACCTATACCAGAGAAGCCTTGGGAGGATATCAGCATGGACTTTGTTCTTGGTTTACCGAGGACACAGCGGGGACATGATTCAATTTTTGTAGTAGTTGACCGATTTTCAAAGACGGGGCATTTCATTCCCTGCAAGAAGACTAATGATGCTGTTCATATAGCAGAATTGTTTTTCAGAGAGGTAGTGAGACTTCATGGTTTGCCAAAGACCATAGTTTCAGATCGAGATACTAAGTTTGTTGGATATTTCTGGCGTACATTGTGGAAGAGGTTAAAGACAGATTTGAAGTTTAGTTCATCACATCATCCACAGACTGATGGACAGACAGAGGTGGTGAATAGGAGCTTGGGAAATTTGCTGAGATGCTTGGTTGGAGATAAGCCAACAGGATGGGATTTGATTTTACCACAGGCGGAATTTGCATACAATAATTCTGTCAACAGGAGCACTGGTAAATCACCATTCCAGATTGTATATGGAAGTAGTCCAAGAAATGCATCTGAATTAAGGAAGATAGATAAAGGAGAAATAAGTAGTGCTGAAGCTGAGGATTTTGCAGAACACTTGAAGAACATCCATGGGGAGGTGAGGAAGCATATTACCAAGATGAACGCACAGTATAAGGCTAAGGCAGATGAGAAAAGGAGGTATAAGGAATTTCAGGTTGGTGATGAAGTCATGGTTCATTTGCGGAAGGAGCGGTTTCCAGTTGGTACATATAACAAGCTGAAAATGAAGAAGTTTGGACCATGTAGGATATTGAAGAAACATGATTCAGGAAATGCATATGAGGTAGAATTGCCTACTGAGCTAAATATTTCACCAGTGTTTAACATTTCAGATCTGACAGAGTATCATGAAGGAGGTGTTGAAGATGAGATCACAACAGCACAGTGGAGTATTCCAGCAACTAGTTCAGACACTAAGGAGATCGAAGATATACTGGACAGTCGTGTTGGCAGAAGCACAAGGAACAGGACATATGAAGAATATCTGGTCAAGTGGAAAGGACGACCTGTTGAAGATTCATCATGGCTAACAAAGGAGGAGGTTAACCGTCTTGGCTTTCCTCTACACACCTGAGTCGTGACAGGGTCACTTCTCAAATTACCCCGGGTGTCTGATGCAGGAGCATCCTGGGTGTAAGAGCAATCTTGCATCACCCAAAAATATTTATGTTTTTATATTCAATAAGGGTTATTTTGTGCAGAGCTGCTATTTATGGAAAGTTACTATTTTTGGTAATTTTCGTATGTGCTCAGAATGATCTGATTTCTTTCTTGGAGGTTCATTTTGGTCATATAAGTCTGCCAGTAAAGTTTCATTGCCAGATCAAGTGTATATTGGAAGATATTGAAGATTTTCGGTATTGGCAGCAGGGGACAGAAACTTTGAACTCAGTTTTGAAGGCTTTAGAGGCCCCGGATGAGGTCGAATTTTGGGCTGAATGAAGCTTGCTTAATTTAAGTGTTGTAGAGCTCCTCGCGCCCTTTCCGAAATGGGGTTACAATAGTCAATCGGGTTAACTGGTGATGACTTATGGTCTTCGGAAGTTGGGTCACCTGAAATGGCGGAAAATGATTTTTCTTCAAAATTTCTGTTCGGGTTTCAAAGGTTATCTTGAGCCGACTATGATGTAATGAAATGTAAAATAAAAATAATTCTAAGTTTGGTCGGCCTTATTGGCTAAAATTCTGGAACCTTCCCAGGCGGTGGAAAATTGCCTATATAAGGAAGGCTGTATTATTGTCTTAGGCAGTTCAGAATAGTTCTGGGTATTGATTCGAGGCTTTGTCCTACAGAATATTGTAAGGGAATGCCCATGTGGCTTTGCATATTGTAATTCTGAAAGTTTGTAATTCCACATTTGTGGAGATAATAAGAAGCCAATTTTCTGTTCTTGCATATTGTTGTTGTTTCTCTATTTCTGTTATGTGTTTGTGATATTAAGGGGAGCACCCTTCATCGAGTGGTATCAGAGCAGGAGTTCTTGAGTGTGTAAACAGATCGCCGACTGTGAGGCAGTTTGCACCAGGACCTTGTATTGGGTGAATTTTTCCTTAAGAGGATGCGAGTATGGAGAAGAGAAAGAAGAAGATGACTTTTGTGATTGGATGGATTCTTAGAATTCCTAGACTTGAGAAAATTAGAGAGAGATATCAAGAAGAGACAAGAGTTGCGATACTGGATTTGAAGAAGAAAGTGGCTGAATTAGAAGCGAAGCTGAGAAAGAGAAAAGTGATTCAAAGAGATGATAATTCTTTAGATGAAGGAAAGAAGGAAGATAAAGTGGAGTATCATGCAAGCGTTACAAAAGAAGAGGTAGAGCATGCATCAGATGGCGAAAGGAGTGAAGCAGAATACAGGGTTGTATCAGCCATTACCTATACCAGAGAAGCCTTGGGAGGATATCAGCATGGACTTTGTTCTTGGTTTGCCGAGGACACAGCGGGGACATGATTCAATTTTTGTAGTAGTTGACCGATTTTCAAAGATGGCGCATTTCATTCCCTGCAAGAAGACTAATGATGCTGTTCATATAGCAGAATTGTTTTTCAGAGAGGTAGTGAGACTTCATGGTTTGCCAAAGACTATAGTTTCAGATCGAGATACTAAGTTTGTTGGATATTTCTGGCGTACATTGTGGAAGAGGTTAAAGACAGATTTGAAGTTTAGTTCATCACATCATCCACAGACTGATGGACAGACAGAGGTGGTGAATAGGAGCTTGGGAAATTTGCTGAGATGCTTGGTTGGAGATAAGCCAACAGGATGGGATTTGATTTTACCACAGGCGGAATTTGCATACAATAATTCTGTCAACAGGAGCACTGGTAAATCACCATTCCAGATTGTATATGGAAGTAGTCCAAGAAATGCATCTGAATTAAAGAAGATAGATAAAGGAGAAATAAGTAGTGCTGAAGCTGAAGATTTTGCAGAACACTTGAAGAACATCCATGGGGAGGTGAGGAAGCATATTACCAAGATGAACGCACAGTATAAGGCTAAGGCAGATGAGAAAAGGAGGTATAAGGAATTTCAGGTTGGTGATGAAGTCATGGTTCATTTGCGGAAGGAGCGGTTTCCAGTTGGTACATATAACAAGCTGAAAATGAAGAAGTTTGGACCATGTAGGATATTGAAGAAACATGATTCAGGAAATGCATATGAGGTAGAATTGCCTACTGAGCTAAATATTTCACCAGTGTTTAACATTTCAGATCTGACAGAGTATCATGAAGGAGGTGTTGAAGATGAGATCACAGCAGCACAGTGGAGTATTCCAGCAACTAGTTCAGACACTAACGAGATCGAAGATATACTGGACAGTCGTGTTGGCAGAAGCACAAGGAACAGGACATATGAAGAATATCTGGTCAAGTGGAAAGGACGACCTGTTGAAGATTCATCATGGCTAACAAAGGAGGAGGTTAACCGTCTTGGCTTTCCTCTACACACCTGAGTCGTGACAGGGTCACTTCTCAAATTACCCCGGGTGTCTGATGCAGGAGCATCCTGGGTGTAAGAGCAATCTTGCATCACCCAAAAATATTTATGTTTTTATATTCAATAAGGGTTATTTTGTGCAGAGCTGCTATTTATGGAAAGTTACTATTTTTGGTAATTTTCGTATGTGCTCAGAATGATCTGATTTCTTTCTTGGAGGTTCATTTTGGTCATATAAGTCTGCCAGTAAAGTTTCATTGCCAGATCAAGTGTATATTGGAAGATATTGAAGATTTTCGGTATTGGCAGTAGGGGACAGAAACTTTGAACTCAGTTTTGAAGGCTTTAGAGGCCCCAGATGAGGTCGAATTTTGGGCTGAATGAAGCTTGCTTCATTCAAGCTTTGTAGAGCTCCTCGCGCCCTTTCCGAAATGGGGTTACAATAGTCAATCGGGTCAACTGGTGATGACTTATGGTCTTCGGAAGTTGGGTCACCTGAAATGGCGGAAAATGATTTTTCTTCAAAATTTCTGTTCGGGTTTCAAAGGTTATCTTGAGCCGACTATGATGTAATGAAATGTAAAATAAAAATAATTCTAAATTTGGTCGGCCTTATTGGCTAAAATTCTGGAACCTTCCTAGGCGGTGGAAAATTGCCTATATAAGGAAAGCTGTATTATTGTCTTAGGCAGTTCAGAATAGTTCTGGGTATTGATTCGAGGCTTTGTCCTACAGAATATTGTAAGGGAATGCCCATGTGGCTTTGCATATTGTAATTCTGAAAGTTTGTAATTCCACATTTGTGGAGATAATAAGAAGCCAATTTTCTGTTCTTGCATATTGTTGTTGTTTCTCTATTTCTGTTATGTGTTTGTGATATTAAGGGGAGCACCCTTCATCGAGTGGTATCAGAGCAGGAGTTCTTGAGTGTGTAAACAGATCGCCGACTGTGAGGCAGTTTGCACCAGGACCTTGGATTGGGTGAATTTTTCCTTAAGAGGATGCGAGTATGGAGAAGAGAAAGAAGAAGATGACTTTTGTGATTGGATGGATTCTTAGAATTCCTAGACTTGAGAAAATTAGAGAGAGATATCAAGAAGAGACAAGAGTTGCGATACTGGATTTGAAGAAGAAAGTGGCTGAATTAGAAGCGAAGCTGAGAAAGAGAAAAGTGATTCAAAGAGATAATAATTCTTTAGATGAAGGAAAGAAGGAAGATAAAGTGGAGTATCATGCAAGCGTTACAAAAGAAGAGGTAGAGCATGCATCAGATGGCGAAAGGAGTGAAGCAGAATACAGAGTTGTATCAGCCATTACCTATACCAGAGAAGCCTTGGGAGGATATCAGCATGGACTTTGTTCTTGGTTTGCCGAGGACACAGCGGAGACATGATTCAATTTTTCTAGTAGTTGACCGATTTTCAAAGATGGCGCATTTCATTCCCTGCAAGAAGACTAATGATGCTGTTCATATAGCAGAATTGTTTTTCAGAGAGGTAGTGAGACTTCATGGTTTGCCAAAGACCATAGTTTCAGATCGAGATACTAAGTTTGTTGGATATTTCTGGCGTACATTGTCGAAGAGGTTAAAGACAGATTTGAAGTTTAGTTCATAACATCATCCACAGACTGATGGACAGACAGAGGTGGTGAATAGGAGCTTGGGAAATTTGCTGAGATGCTTGGTTGGAGATAAGCCAACAGGATGGGATTTGATTTTACCACAGGCGGAATTTGCATACAATAATTCTGTCAATAGGAGCACTGGTAAATCACCATTCCAGATTGTATATGGAAGTAGTCCAAGAAATGCATCTGAATTAAGGAAGATAGATAAAGGAGAAATAAGTAGTGCTGAAGCTGAGGATTTTGCAGAACACTTGAAGAACATCCATGGGGAGGTGAGGAAGCATATTACCAAGATGAACGCACAGTATAAGGCTAAGGCAGATGAGAAAAGGAGGTATAAGGAATTTCAGGTTGGTGATGAAGTCATGGTTCATTTGCGGAAGGAGCGGTTTCCAGTTGGTACATATAACAAGCTGAAAATGAAGAAGTTTGGACCATGTAGGATATTGAAGAAACATGATTCAGGAAATGCATATGAGGTAGAATTGCCTACTGAGCTAAATATTTCACCAGTGTTTAACATTTCAGATCTGACAGAGTATCATGAAGGAGGTGTTGAAGATGAGATCACAACAGCACAGTGGAGTATTCCAGCAACTAGTTCAGACACTAACGAGATCGAAGATATACTGTACAGTCGTGTTGGCAGAAGCACAAGGAACAGGACATATGAAGAATATCTGGTCAAGTGGAAAGGACGACCTGTTGAAGATTCATCATGGCTAACAAAGGAGGAGGTTAACCGTCTTGGCTTTCCTCTACACACCTGAGTCGTGACAGGGTCACTTCTCAAATTACCTCGGGTGTCTGATGCAGGAGCATCCTGGGTGTAAGAGCAATCTTGCATCACCCAAAAATATTTATGTTTTTATATTCAATAAGGGTTATTTTGTGCAGAGCTGCTATTTATGGAAAGTTACTATTTTTGGTAATTTTCGTATGTGCTCAGAATGATCTGATTTCTTTCTTGGAGGTTCATTTTGGTCATATAAGTCTGCCAGTAAAGTTTCATTGCCAGATCAAGTGTATATTGGAAGATATTGAAGATTTTCGGTATTGGCAGCAGGGGACAGAAACTTTGAACTCAGTTTTGAAGGCTTTAGAGGCCCCGGATGAGGTCGAATTTTGGGCTGAATGAAGCTTGCTTAATTCAAGTGTTGTAGAGCTCCTCGCGCCCTTTCCGAAATGGGGTTACAATAGTCAATCGGGTCAACTGGTGATGACTTATGGTCTTTGGAAGTTGGGTCACCTGAAATGGCGAAAAATGATTTTTCTTCAAAATTTCTGTTCGGGTTTCAAAGGTTATCTTGAGCCGACTATGATGTAATGAAATGTAAAATAAAAATAATTCTAAGTTTGGTCGGCCTTATTGGCTAAAATTCTGGAACCTTCCCAGGCGGTGGAAAATTGCCTATATAAGGAAGGCTGTATTATTGTCTTAGGCAGTTCAGAATAGTTCTGGGTATTGATTCGAGGCTTTGTCCTACAGAATATTGTAAGGGAATGCCCATGTGGCTTTGCATATTGTAATTCTGAAAGTTTGTAATTCCACATTTGTGGAGATAATAAGAAGCCAATTTTCCGTTCTTGCATATTGTTGTTGTTTCTCTATTTCTGTTATGTGTTTGTGATATTAAGGGGAGCACCCTTCATCGAGTGGTATCAGAGCAGGAGTTCTTGAGTGTGTAAACAGATCGCCGACTGTGAGGCAGTTTGCACCAGGACCTTGGATTGGGTGAATTTTTCTTTAAGAGGATGCGAGTATGGAGAAGAGAAAGAAGAAGATGACTTTTGTGATTGGATGGATTCTTAGAATTCCTAGACTTGAAAAAATTAGAGAGAGATATCAAGAAGAGACAAGAGTTGCGATACTGGATTTGAAGAAGAAAGTGGCTGAATTAGAAGCGAAGCTAAGAAAGAGAAAAGTGATTCAAAGAGATGATAATTCTTTAGATGAAGGAAAGAAGGAAGATAAAGTGGAGTATCATGCAAGCGTTACAAAAGAAGAGGTAGAGCATGCATCAGATGGCGAAAGGAGTGAAGCAAAATACAGAGTTGTATCAGCCATTACCTATACCAGAGAAGCCTTGGGAGGATATCAGCATGGACTTTGTTCTTGGTTTGTCGAGGACACAGCGGGGACATGATTCAATTTTTGTAGTAGTTGACCGATTTTCAAAGATGGCGCATTTCATTCCCTGCAAGAAGACTAATGATGCTGTTCATATAGCAGAATTGTTTTTCAGAGAGGTAGTGAGACTTCATGGTTTGCCAAAGACCATAGTTTCAGATCGAGATACTAAGTTTGTTGGATATTTCTGGCGTACATTGTGGAAGAGGTTAAAGACAGATTTGAAGTTTAGTTCATCACATCATCCACAGACTGATGGACAGACAGAGGTGGTGAATAGGAGCTTGGGAAATTTGCTGAGATGCTTGGTTGGAGATAAGCCAACAGGATGGGATTTGATTTTACCACAGGCGGAATTTGCATACAATAATTCTGTCAACAGGAGCACTGGTAAATCACCATTCCAGATTGTATATGGAAGTAGTCCAAGAAATGCATCTGAATTAAGGAAGATAGATAAAGGAGAAATAAGTAGTGCTGAAGCTGAGGATTTTGCAGAACACTTGAAGAACATCCATGGGGAGGTGAGGAAGCATATTACCAAGATGAACGCACAGTATAAGGCTAAGGCAGATGAGAAAAGGAGGTATAAGGAATTTCAGGTTGGTGATGAAGTCATGGTTCATTTGCGGAAGGAGCGGTTTCCAATTGGTACATATAACAAGCTGAAAATGAAGAAGTTTGGACCATGTAGGATATTGAAGAAACATGATTCAGGAAATGCATATGAGGTAGAATTGCATACTGAGCTAAATATTTCACCAGTGTTTAACATTTCAGATCTGACAGAGTATCATGAAGGAGGTGTTGAAGATGAGATCACAGCAGCACAGTGGAGTATTCAAGCAACTAGGTCAGACACTAACGAGATCGAAGATATACTGGACAGTCGTGTTGGCAGAAGCACAAGGAACAGGACATATGAAGAATATCTGGTCAAGTGGAAAGGACGACCTGTTGAAGATTCATCATGGCTAACAAAGGAGGAGGTTAACCGTCTTGGCTTTCCTCTACACACCTGAGTCGTGACAGGGTCACTTCTCAAATTACCCCGGGTGTCTGATGCAGGAGCATCCTGGGTGTAAGAGCAATCTTGCATCACCCAAAAATATTTATGTTTTTATATTCAATAAGGGTTATTTTGTGCAGAGCTGCTATTTATGGAAAGTTACTATTTTTGGTAATTTTCGTATGTGCTCAGAATGATCTGATTTCTTTCTTGGAGGTTCATTTTGGTCATATAAGTCTGCCAGTAAAGTTTCATTGCCAGATCAAGTGTATATTGGAAGATATTGAAGATTTTCGGTATTGGCAGCAGGGGACAGAAACTTTGAACTCAGTTTTGAAGGCTTTAGAGGCCCCGGATGAAGTCGAATTTTGGGCCGAATGAAGCTTGCTTAATTCAAGTGTTGTAGAGCTCCTCGCGCCCTTTCCGAAATGGGGTTACAATAGTCAATCGGGTCAACTGGTGATGACTTATGGTCTTCGGAAGTTGGGTCACCTGAAATGGCGGAAAATGATTTTTCTTCAAAATTTCTGTCCGGGTTTCAAAGGTTATCTTGAGCCGACTATGATGTAATGAAATGTAAAATAAAAATAATTCTAAGTTTGGTCGGCCTTATTGGCTAAAATTCTGGAACCTTCCCAGGCGGTGGAAAATTGCCTATATAAGGAAGGCTGTATTATTGTCTTAGGCAGTTCAGAATAGTTCTGGGTATTGATTCGAGGCTTTGTCCTACAGAATATTATAAGGGAATGCCCATGTGGCTTTGCATATTGTAATTCTGAAAGTTTGTAATTCCACATTTGTGGAGATAATAAGAAGCCAATTTTCTGTTCTTGCATATTGTTGTTGTTTCTCTATTTCTGTTATGTGTTTGTGATATTAAGGAGAGCACCCTTCATCGAGTGGTATCAGAGCAGGAGTTCTTGAGTGTGTAAACAGATCGCCGACTGTGAGGCAGTTTGCACCAGGACTTTGGATTGGGTGAATTTTTCCTTAAGAGGATGCGAGTATGGAGAAGAGAAAGAAGAAGATGACTTTTGTGATTAGATGGATTCTTAGAATTCCTAGACTTGAGAAAATTAGAGAGAGATATCAAGAAGAGACAAGAGTTGCGATACTGGATTTGAAGAAGAAAGTGGCTGAATTAGAAGCGAAGCTGAGAAAGAGAAAAGTGATTCAAAGAGATGATAATTCTTTAGATGAAGTAAAGAAGGAAGATAAAGTGGAGTATCATGCAAGCGTTACAAAAGAAGAGGTAGAGCATGCATCAGATGGCGAAAGGAGTGAAGCAGAATACAGAGTTGTATCAGCCATTACCTATACCAGAGAAGCCTTGGGAGGATATCAGCATCGACTTTGTTCTTAGTTTGCCGAGGACACAGCGGAGACATGATTCAATTTTTGTAGTAGTTGACCGATTTTCAAAGATGGCGCATTTCATTCCCTGCAAGAAGACTAATGATGCTGTTCATATAGCAGAATTGTTTTTCAGAGAGGTAGTGAGACTTCATGGTTTGCCAAAGACCATAGTTTCAGATCGAGATACTAAGTTTGTTGGATATTTCTAGCGTACATTGTGGAAGAGGTTAAAGACAGATTTGAAGTTTAGTTCATCACATCATCCACAGACTGATGGACAGACAGAGGTGGTGAATAGGAGCTTGGGAAATTTGCTGAGATGCTTGGTTGGAGATAAGCCAACAGGATGGGATTTGATTTTACCACAGGCGGAATTTGCATACAATAATTCTGTCAACAGGAGCACTGGTAAATCACCATTCCAGATTGTATATGGAAGTAGTCCAAGAAATGCATCTGAATTAAGGAAGATAGATAAAGGAGAAATAAGTAGTGCTGAAGCTCAGGATTTTGCAGAACACTTGAAGAACATCCATGGGGAGGTGAGGAAGCATATTACCAAGATGAACGCACAGTATAAGGCTAAGGCAGATGAGAAAAGGAGGTATAAGGAATTTCAGGTTGGTGATGAAGTCATGGTTCATTTGCGGAAGGAGCGGTTTCCAGTTGGTACATATAACAAGCTGAAAATGAAGAAGTTTGGACCATGTAGGATATTGAAGAAACATGATTCAGGAAATGCATATGAGGTAGAATTGCCTACTGAGCTAAATATTTCACCAGTGTTTAACATTTCAGATCTGACAGAGTATCATGAAGGAGGTGTTGAAGATGAGATCACAGCAGCACAGTGGAGTATTCCAGCAACTAGTTCAGACACTAACGAGATCGAAGATATACTGGACAGTCGTGTTGGCAGAAGCACAAGGAACAGGACATATGAAGAATATCTGGTCAAGTGGAAAGGACGACCTGTTGAAGATTCATCATGGCTAACAAAGGAGGAGGTTAACCGTCTTGGCTTTCCTCTACACACCTGAGTCGTGACAGGGTCACTTCTCAAATTACCCCGGGTGTCTGATGCAGGAGCATCCTGGGTGTAAGAGCAATCTTGCATCACCCAAAAATATTTATGTTTTTATATTCAATAAGGGTTATTTTGTGCAGAGCTGCTATTTATGGAAAGTTACTATTTTTGGTAATTTTCGTATGTGCTCAGAATGATCTGATTTCTTTCTTGGAGGTTCATTTTGGTCATATAAGTCTGCCAGTAAAGTTTCATTGCCAGATCAAGTGTATATTGGAAGATATTGAAGATTTTCGGTATTGGCAGCAGGGGACAGAAACTTTGAACTCAGTTTTGAAGGCTTTAGAGGCCCCGGATGAGGTCGAATTTTGGGCTGAATAAAGCTTGCTTAATTCAAGCGTTGTAGAGCTCCTCGCGCCCTTTCCGAAATGGGGTTACAATAGTCAATCGGGTCAACTGGTGATGACTTATGGTCTTCGGAAGTTGGGTCACCTGAAATGGCGAAAAATGATTTTTCTTCAAAATTTCTGTTCGGGTTTCAAAGGTTATCTTGAGCCGACTATGATGTAATGAAATGTAAAATAAAAATAATTCTAAGTTTGGTCGGCCTTATTGGCTAAAATTCTGGAACCTTCCCAGGCGGTGGAAAATTGCCTATATAAGGAAGGCTGTATTATTGTCTTAGGCAGTTCAGAATAGTTCTGGGTATTGATTCGAGGCTTTGTCCTACAGAATATTGTAAGGGAATGCCCATGTGGCTTTTCATATTGTAATTCTGAAAGTTTATAATTCCACATTTGTGGAGATAATAAGAAGCCAATTTTCTGTTCTTGCATATTGTTGTTGTTTCTCTATTTCTGTTATGTGTTTGTGATATTAAGGGGAGCACCCTTCATCGAGTGGTATCAGAGCAGGAGTTCTTGAGTGTGTAAACAGATCGCCGACTGTGAGGCAGTTTGCACCAGGACCTTGGATTGGGTGAATTTTTCCTTAAGAGGATGCGAGTATGGAGAAGAGAAAGAAGAAGATGACTTTTGTGATTGGATGGATTCTTAGAACTCCTAGACTTGAGAAAATTAGAGAGAGATATCAAGAAGAGACAAGAGTTGCGATACTGGATTTGAAGAAGAAAGTGGCTGAATTAGAAGCGAAGCTGAGAAAGAGAAAAGTGATTCAAAGAGATGATAATTCTTTAGATGAAGGAAAGAAGGAAGATAAAGTGGAGTATCATGCAAGCGTTACAAAAGAAGAGGTAGAGCATGCATCAGATGGCGAAAAGAGTGAAGCAGAATACAGGGTTGTATCAGCCATTACCTATACCAGAGAAGCCTTGGGAGGATATCAGCATGGACTTTGTTCTTGGTATGTCGAGGACACAGCGGGGACATGATTCAATTTTTGTAGTGGTTGACCGATTTTCAAAGATGGCGCATTTCATTCCCTGCAAGAAGACTAATGATGCTGTTCATATAGCAGAATTGTTTTTCAGAGAGGTAGTGAGACTTCATGGTTTGCCAAAGACCATAGTTTCAGATCGAGATACTAAGTTTGTTGGATATTTCTGGCGTACATTGTGGAAGAGGTTAAAGACAGATTTGAAGTTTAGTTCATCACATCATCCACAGACTGATGGACAGACAGAGGTGGTGAATAGGAGCTTGGAAAATTTGCTGAGATGCTTGGTTGGAGATAAGCCAACAGGATGGGATTTGATTTTACCACAGGCGGAATTTGCATACAATAATTTTGTCAACAGGAGCACTGGTAAATCACCATTCCAGATTGTATATGGAAGTAGTCCAAGAAATGCATCTGAATTAAGGAAGATAGATAAAGGAGAAATAAGTAGTGCTGAAGCTGAGGATTTTGCAGAACACTTGAAGAAGATCCATGGGGAGGTGAGGAAGCATATTACCAAGATGAATGCACAGTATAAGGCTAAGGCAGATGAGAAAAGGAGGTATAAGGAATTTCAGGTTGGTGATGAAGTCATGGTTCATTTGCGGAAGGAGCGGTTTCCAGTTGGTACATATAACAAGCTGAAAATGAAGAAGTTTGGACCATGTAGGATATTGAAGAAACATGATTCAGGAAATGCATATGAGGTAGAATTGCCTACTGAGCTAAATATTTCACCAGTTTTTAACATTTCAGATCTGACAGAGCATCATGAAGGAGGTGT
This sequence comes from Chamaecyparis obtusa, assembly GCA_027943335.1. Classification (NCBI taxonomy): domain Eukaryota; kingdom Viridiplantae; phylum Streptophyta; class Pinopsida; order Cupressales; family Cupressaceae; genus Chamaecyparis; species Chamaecyparis obtusa. Next base: position 990,313 of record BSBK01000291.1, on the reverse strand, counting down.
TGAAGATGAGATCACAGCAGCACAGTGGAGTATTCCAGCAACTAGTTCAGACACTAACGAGATCGAAGATATACTGGACAGTCGTGTTGGCAGAAGCACAAGGAACAGGACATATGAAGAATATCTGGTCAAGTGGAAAGGACGACCTGCTGAAGATTCATCATGGCTAACAAAGGAGGAGGTTAACCGTCTTGGCTTTCCTCTACACACCTGAGTCGTGACAGGGTCACTTCTCAAATTACCCCGGGTGTCTGATGCAGGAGCATCCTGGGTGTAAGAGCAATCTTGCATCACCCAAAAATATTTATGTTTTTATATTCAATAAGGGTTATTTTGTGCAGAGCTGCTATTTATGGAAAGTTACTATTTTTGGTAATTTTCGTATGTGCTCAGAATGATCTGATTTCTTTCTTGGAGGTTCATTTTGGTCATATAAGTCTGCCAGTAAAGTTTCATTGCCAGATCAAGTGTATATTGGAAGATATTGAAGATTTTCGGTATTGGCAGCAGGGGACAGAAACTTTGTACTCAGTTTTGAAGGCTTTAGAGGCCCCGGATGAGGTCGAATTTTGGGCTGAATGAAGCTTGCTTAATTCAAGCGTTGTAGAGCTCCTCGCGCCCTTTCCGAAATGGGGTTACAATAGTCAATCGGGTCAACTGGTGATGACTTCTGGTCTTCGGAAGTTGGGTCACCTGAAATGGCGGAAAATGATTTTTCTTCAAAATTTCTGTTCGGGTTTCAAAGGTTATCTTGAGCCGACTATGATGTAATGAAATGTAAAATAAAAATAATTCTAAGTTTGGTCGGCCTTATTGGCTAAAATTCTGGAACCTTCCCAGGCGGTGGAAAATTGCCTATATAAGGAAGGCTGTATTATTGTCTTAGGCAGTTCAGAATAGTTCTGGGTATTGATTCGAGGCTTTGTCCTACAGAATATTGTAAGGGAATGCCCATGTGGCTTTGCATATTGTAATTCTGAAAGTTTGTAATTCCACATTTGTGGAGATAATAAGAAGCCAATTTTCTGTTCTTGCATATTGTTGTTGTTTCTCTATTTCTGTTATGTGTTTGTGATATTAAGGGGAGCACCCTTCATCGAGTGGTATCAGAGCAGGAGTTCTTGAGTGTGTAAACAGATCGCCGACTGTGAGGCAGTTTGCACCAGGACCTTGGATTGGGTGAATTTTTCCTTAAGAAGATGCGAGTATGGAGAAGAGAAAGAAGAAGATGACTTTTGTGATTGGATGGATTCTTAGAATTCCTAGACTTGAGAAAATTAGAGAGAGATATCAAGAAGAGACAAGAGTTGCGATACTGGATTTGAAGAAGAAAGTGGCTGAATTAGAAGCGAAGCTGAGAAAGAGAAAAGTGATTCAAAGAGATGATAATTCTTTAGATGAAGGAAAGAAGGAAGATAAAGTGGAGTATCATGCAAGCGTTACAAAAGAAGAGGTAGAGCATGCATCAGATGGCGAAAGGAGTGAAGCAGAATACAGGGTTGGATCAGCCATTACCTATACCAGAGAAGCCTTGGGAGGATATCAGCATGGACTTTGTTCTTGGTTTGTCGAGGACACAGCGGGGACATGATTCAATTTTTGTAGTAGTTGACCGATTTTCAAAGATGGCGCATTTCATTCCCTGCAAGAAGACTAATGATGCTGTTCATATAGCAGAATTGTTTTTCAGAGAGGTAGTGAGACTTCATGGTTTGCCAAAGACCATAGTTTCAGATCGAGATACTAAGTTTGTTGGATATTTCTGGCGTACATTGTGGAAGAGGTTAAAGACAGATTTAAAATTTAGTTCATCACATCATCCACAGACTGATGGACAGACAGAGGTGGTGAATAGGAGTTTGAGAAATTTGCTAAGATGCTTGGTTGGAGATAAGCCAACAGGATGGGATTTGATTTTACCACAGGCGGAATTTGCATACAATAATTCTGTCAACAGGAGCACTGGTAAATCACCATTCCAGATTGTATATGGAAGTAGTCCAAGAAATGCATCTGAATTAAGGAAGATAGATAAAGGAGAAATAAGTAGTGCTGAAGCTGAGGATTTTGCAGAACACTTGAAGAACATCCATGGGGAGGTGAGGAAGCATATTACCAAGATGAATGCACAGTATAAGGCTAAGGCAGATGAGAAAAGGAGGTATAAGGAATTTCAGGTTGGTGATGAAGTCATGGTTCATTTGCGGAAGGAGCGGTTTCCAATTGGTACATATAACAAGCTGAAAATGAAGAAGTTTGGACCATGTAGGATATTGAAGAAACATGATTCAAGAAATGCATATGAGGTAGAATTGCCTACTGAGCTAAATATTTCACCAGTTTTTAACATTTCAGATCTGACAGAGCATCATGAAGGAGGTGTTGAAGATGAGATCACAGCAGCACAGTGGAGTATTCCAGCAACTAGTTCAGACACTAACGAGATCGAAGATATACTGGACAGTCGTGTTGGCAGAAGCACAAGTAACAGGACATATGAAGAATATCTGGTCAAGTGGAAAGGACGACCTGCTGAAGATTCATCATGGCTAACAAAGGAGGAGGTTAACCGTCTTGGCTTTCCTCTACACACCTGAGTCGTGACAGGGTCACTTCTCAAATTACCCCGGGTGTCTGATGCAGGAGCATCCTGGGTGTAAGAGCAATCTTGCATCACCCAAAAATATTTATGTTTTTATATTCAATAAGGGTTATTTTGTGCAGAGCTGCTATTTATGGAAAGTTACTATTTTTGGTAATTTTCGTATGTGCTCAGAATGATCTGATTTCTTTCTTGGAGGTTCATTTTGGTCATATAAGTCTGCCAGTAAAGTTTCATTGCCAGATCAAGTGTATATTGGAAGATATTGAAGATTTTCGGTATTGGCAGCAGGGGACAGAAACTTTGAAGTCAGTTTTGAAGGCTTTAGAGGCCCCGGATGAGGTCGAATTTTGGGCTGAATGAAGCTTGCTTAATTCAAGCGTTGTAGAGCTCCTCGCGCCCTTTCTGAAATGGGGTTACAATAGTCAATCGGGTCAACTGGTGATGACTTATGGTCTTCGGAAGTTGGGTCACCTGAAATGGCGGAAAATGATTTTTCTTCAAAATTTCTGTTCGGGTTTCAAAGGTTATCTTGAGCCGACTATGATGTAATGAAATGTAAAATAAAAATAATTCTAAGTTTGGTCGGCCTTATTGGCTAAAATTTTGGAACCTTCCCAGGCGGTGGAAAATTGCCTATATAAGGAAGGCTGTATTATTGTCTTAGGCAGTTCAGAATAGTTCTGGGTATTGATTCGAGGCTTTGTCCTACAGAATATTGTAAGGGAATGCCCATGTGGCTTTGCATATTGTAATTCTGAAAGTTTGTAATTCCACATTTGTGGAGATAATAAGAAGCCAATTTTCTGTTCTTGCATATTGTTGTTGTTTCTCTATTTCTGTTATGTGTTTGTGATATTAAGGGGAGCACCCTTCATCGAGTGGTATCAGAGCAGGAGTTCTTGAGTGTGTAAACAGATTGCCGACTGTGAGGCAGTTTGCACCAGGACCTTGGATTGGGTGAATTTTTCCTTAAGAGGATGCGAGTATGGAGAAGAGAAAGAAGAAGATAACTTTTGTGATTGGATGGATTCTTAGAATTCCTAGACTTGAGAAAATTAGAGAGAGATATCAAGAAGAGACAAGAGTTGCGATACTGGATTTGAAGAAGAAAGTGGCTGAATTAGAAGCGAAGCTGAGAAAGAGAAAAGTGATTCAAAGAGATGATAATTCTTTAGATGAAGGAAAGAAGGAAGATAAAGTGGAGTATCATGCAAGCGTTACAAAAGAAGAGGTAGAGCATGCATCAGATGGCGAAAGGAGTGAAGCAAAATACAGAGTTGTATCAGCCATTACCTATACCAGAGAAGCCTTGGGAGGATATCAGCATGGACTTTGTTCTTGGTTTGCCGAGGACACAGCGGAGACATGATTCAATTTTTGTAGTAGTTGACCGATTTTCAAAGATGGTGCATTTCATTCCCTGCAAGAAGACTAATGATGCTGTTCATATAGCAGAATTGTTTTTCAGAGAGGTAGTGAGACTTCATGGTTTGCCAAAGACCATAGTTTCAGATCGAGATACTAAGTTTGTTGGATATTTCTGGCGTACATTGTGGAAGAGGTTAAAGACAGATTTGAAGTTTAGTTCATCACATCATCCACAGACTGATGGACAGACAGAGGTGGTGAATAGGAGCTTGGAAAATTTGCTGAGATGCTTGGTTGGAGATAAGCCAACAGGATGGGATTTGATTTTACCACAGGCGGAATTTGCATACAATAATTCTGTCAACAGGAGCACTGGTAAATCACCATTCCAGATTGTATATGGAAGTAGTCCAAGAAATGCATCTGAATTAAGGAAGATAGATAAAGGAGAAATAAGTAGTGCTGAAGCTGAGGATTTTGCAGAACACTTGAAGAACATCCATGGGGAGGTGAGGAAGCATATTACCAAGATGAACGCACAGTATAAGGCTAAGGCAGATGAGAAAAGGAGGTATAAGGAATTTCAGGTTGGTGATGAAGTCATGGTTCATTTGCGGAAGGAGCGGTTTCCAGTTGGTACATATAACAAGCTGAAAATGAAGAAGTTTGGACCATGTAGGATATTGAAGAAACATGATTCAGGAAATGCATATGAGGTAGAATTGCCTACTGAGCTAAATATTTCACCAGTGTTTAACATTTCAGATCTGACAGAGTATCATGAAGGAGGTGTTGAAGATGAGATCACAGCAGCACAGTGGAGTATTCCAGCAACTAGTTCAGACACTAACGAGATCGAAGATATACTGTACAGTCGTGTTGGCAGAAGCACAAGGAACAGGACATATGAAGAATATCTGGTCAAGTGGAAAGGACGACCTGCTGAAGATTCATCATGGCTAACAAAGGAGGAGGTTAACCGTCTTGGCTTTCCTCTACACACCTGAGTCGTGACAGGGTCACTTCTCAAATTACCCCGGGTGTCTGATGCAGGAGCATCCTGGGTGTAAGAGCAATCTTGCATCACCCAAAAATATTTATGTTTTTATATTCAATAAGGGTTATTTTGTGCAGAGCTGCTATTTATGGAAAGTTACTATTTTTGGTAATTTTCGTATGTGCTCAGAATGATCTGATTTCTTTCTTGGAGGTTCATTTTGGTCATATAAGTCTGCCAGTAAAGTTTCATTGCCAGATCAAGTGTATATTGGAAGATATTGAAGATTTTCGGTATTGGCAGCAGGGGACAGAAACTTTGAACTCAGTTTTGAAGGCTTTAGAGGCCCCGGATGAGGTCGAATTTTGGGCTGAATGAAGCTTGCTTAATTCAAGCGTTGTAGAGCTCCTCGCGCCCTTTCCGAAATGGGGTTACAATAGTCAATCAAGTCAACTGGTGATGACTTATGGTCTTCGGAAGTTGGGTCACCTGAAATGGCGGAAAATGATTTTTCTTCAAAATTTCTGTTCGGGTTTCAAAGGTTATCTTGAGCTGACTATGATGTAATGAAATGTAAAATAAAAATAATTCTAAGTTTGGTCGGCCTTATTGGCTAAAATTCTGGAACCTTCCCAGGCGGTGGAAAATTGCCTATATAAGGAAGGCTGTATTATTGTCTTAGGCAGTTCAGAATAGTTCTGGGTATTGATTCGAGGCTTTGTCCTACAGAATATTGTAAGGGAATGCCCATGTGGCTTTGCATATTGTAATTCTGAAAGTTTGTAATTCCACATTTGTGGAGATAATAAGAAGCCAATTTTCTGTTCTTGCATATTGTTGTTGTTTCTCTATTTCTGTTATGTGTTTGTGATATTAAGGGGAGCACCCTTCATCGAGTGGTATCAGAGCAGGAGTTCTTGAGTGTGTAAACAGATCGCCGACTGTGAGGCAGTTTGCACCAGGACCTTGGATTGGGTGAATTTTTCCTTAAGAGGATGCGAGTATGGAGAAGAGAAAGAAGAAGATGACTTTTGTGATTGGATGGATTCTTAGAATTCCTAGACTTGAGAAAATTAGAGAGAGATATCAAGAAGAGACAAGAGTTGCGATACTGGATTTGAAGAAGAAAGTGGCTGAATTAGAAGCGAAGCTGAGAAAGAGAAAAGTGATTCAAAGAGATGATAATTCTTTAGATGAAGGAAAGAAGGAAGATAAAGTGGAGTATCATGCAAGCGTTACAAAAGAAGAGGTAGAGCATGCATCAGATGGCGAAAGGAGTGAAGCAAAATACAGGGTTGTATCAGCCATTACCTATACCAGAGAAGCCTTGGGAGGATATCAGCATGGACTTTGTTCTTGGTTTTCCGAGGACACAGCGGGGACATGATTCAATTTTTGTAGTAGTTGACCGATTTTCAAAGATGGCGCATTTCATTCCCTGCAAGAAGACTAATGATGCTGTTCATATAGCAGAATTGTTTTTCAGAGAGGTAGTGAGACTTCATGGTTTGCCAAAGACCATAGTTTCAGATCGAGATACTAAGTTTGTTGGATATTTCTGGCGTACATTGTGGAAGAGGTTAAAGACAGATTTGAAGTTTAGTTCATCACATCATCCACAGACTGATGGACAGACAGAGGTGGTGAATAGGAGCTTGGGAAATTTGCTGAGATGCTTGGTTGGAGATAAGCCAACAGGATGGGATTTGATTTTACCACAGGCGAAATTTGCATACAATAATTCTGTCAACAGGAGCACTGGTAAATCACCATTCCAGATTGTATATGGAATTAGTCCAAGAAATGCATCTGAATTAAGGAAGATAGATAAAGGAGAAATAAGTAGTGCTGAAGCTGAGGATTTTGCAGAACACTTGAAGAACATCCATGGGGAGGTGAGGAAGCATATTACCAAGATGAACGCACAGTATAAAGCTAAGGCAGATGAGAAAAGGAGGTATAAGGAATTTCAGGTTGGTGATGAAGTCATGGTTCATTTGCGAAAGGAGCGGTTTCCAGTTGGTACATATAACAAGCTGAAAATGAAGAAGTTTGGACCATGTAGGATATTGAAGAAACATGATTCAGGAAATGCATATGAGGTAGAATTGCCTACTGAGCTAAATATTTCACCAGTGTTTAACATTTCAGATCTGACAGAGTATCATGAAGGAGGTGTTGAAGATGAGATCACAGCAGCACAGTGGAGTATTCCAGCAACTAGTTCAGACACTAACGAGATCGAAGATATACTAGACAGTCGTGTTGGAAGAAGCACAAGGAACAGGACATATGAAGAATATCTGGTCAAGTGGAAAGGACGACCTGCTGAAGATTCATCATAGCTAACAAAGGAGGAGGTTAACCGTCTTGGCTTTCCTCTACACACCTGAGTCGTGATAGGGTCACTTCTCAAATTACCCCGGGTGTCTGATGCAGGAGCATCCTGGGTGTAAGAGCAATCTTGCATCACCCAAAAATATTTATGTTTTTATATTCAATAAGGGTTATTTTGTGCAGAGCTGCTATTTATGGAAAGTTACTATTTTTGATAATTTTCGTATGTGCTCAGAATGATCTGATTTCTTTCTTGGAGGTTCATTTTGGTCATATAAGTCTGCCAGTAAAGTTTCATTGCCAGATCAAGTGTATATTAGAAGATATTGAAGATTTTCGGTATTGGCAGCAGGGGACAGAAACTTTGAACTCAGTTTTGAAGGCTTTAGAGGCCCCGGATGAGGTCGAATTTTGGGCTGAATGAAGCTTGCTTAATTCAAGTGTTGTAGAGCTCCTCGCGCCCTTTCCGAAATGGGTTTACAATAGTCAATCGGGTCAACTGGTGATGACTTATGGTCTTCGGAAGTTGGGTCACCTGAAATGGTGGAAAATGATTTTTCTTCAAAATTTCTGTTCGGGTTTCAAAGGTTATCTTGAGCCGACTATGATGTAATGAAATGTAAAATAAAAATAATTCTAAGTTTGGTCGGCCTTATTGGCTAAAATTCTGGAACCTTCCCAGGCGGTGGAAAATTGCCTATATAAGGAAGGCTGTATTATTGTCTTAGGCAGTTCAGAATAGTTCTGGGTATTGATTCGAGGCTTTGTCCTACAGAATATTGTAAGGGAATGCCCATGTGGCTTTGCATATTGTAATTCTGAAAGTTTGTAATTCCACATTTGTGGAGATAATAAGAAGCCAATTTTCTGTTCTTGCATATTGTTGTTGTTTCTCTATTTCTGTTATGTGTTTGTGGTATTAAGGGGAGCACCCTTCATCACCAAATCAAGTATTCCCTCAGATGAAAAATACTTTCTTTAGAAAGTAGAACCAATTAACTTACCCAACGGACATTCCTTACACATCATGTTGTATGGATTGACTAATTGTGGTGATCCCTTGACTAAATTTGTCTTACTCACTTTGATCAAACTGTCAAAATTTAAATGACAGAACCTTCTATGTCATAGCGAACTATCTTCAACCTTTGCAACCAAACAACTATTTATAGTATTATCAGATGGAATGAATTACCTCTAGTTTTTCTATAGGTAGCAATGTCATCACTTGATCTTCCAAGTATTCTATGCATACCTCCTTTGAATTCCAATAAACTTAATGAAATTAATGAGCTTACTCTTGTCACCGGTCATGTGATGTGAGCACCCGCTATCTTCCATTCACCATTGTGTCCCATGTAAGAAACTAGTGTCTTTTCACCTTCAGATGGATCTTCTTTTACTACAAAAAATACAATATCCTCTTCCACATTATCTTCTAATTCTTCATCGATAACTCCATCAATTACAACATAGCATTTTTTCTTCTCTTTTCCTTTAAAATTTATAAACTTATCCTTTTTTTCACCATTAGGAAATCTAGTTGCAATATGTCTAATCTTATTACATGAAAAACATTTTAGTGGTAGCTTGCCTTTGTACTTACCAGTCCCTCTAAGAAATATACTTGCTAGTAGTGCTTCAATCTCTCTTTTTCTCCTCTCATTGTCCAATATAGCTTTAAGTTCCCTTGTGTAACTTGAAATACAATTAAAATCATGACTTAGTTCTTTACCTTTCCTTACCGGTACATTAGACACTGATACCTTGAAAGTTACTATTGTCACTAGGGATTACACCCGTGATGGCTAAGTATAAAACCTAGCAATCCCGTGAAACATGGGAATACTCTCACGACGTGGGACTGCTTCACTAAGAATAAACCTCTGGGTTAAGGGCTGGCTTCCCCGTTTGTATCACCTGAACTTAACTGAACTTGAAGGGAAAGGGAGAGAGAGATTGCATAAAAATGAAATAACTAAAATTTAAACTTAGGTGATTCACCAAACTGGATAGATCCACAAACTAAAAATAGACTCACAATGTAATCCAGCATATAACCTAAACACCACAACTCTTCTCAAATCTGATTCTTCCCTTAGAAAATAATCAGGTGTTGGTTGTAAATGAGAAGGGAAAATGGATTCCACAACTCAAATACATATAAACACACACATATTGAAACCTTAAAAAAAACCAATGCTTGCAAACATCAAAATGAACAAAATATCAAGTAAAGGATCAAGTTTCAATCACAATACATGACATCAAATTCATCAAATCAACTCACAAGTTTGTAGAAAAGAAGGACAATTGCTATTAACTGGAATAAAAGGATTCAAAATATCAGATTGCTTCTCCAAGAGCTACAACATTCACCTCGTGAGAATGAGGGAAAGAAGAACTAGCCTTCAATCACCAAAGGTGAGAGGCATATATAGGAAATCTGTAGAATCTACATTGAAATCCACTACTCACCAAGAATAGGAAAAAAATCTGCCACTAGGACCATGATCATGCCACTCTAAAATTTGGATGCCCAATTCCCAAGAATCTAGGGGGGCGAAAAAAGTGGGGTCCCTAAAATAGATAGTCAAAGAAGACTACTCCATCCACTAAGTCATGCCTTATAAATGATATCTGACAAGGGTTTATAAAAACACCACTTGTTAATATCTTACAATGGTAAGAGCAATGACATTTACATTTAAAACATTTAACCCCCCACCTCAAAATCAAACATGGATTTTGAAGAATGTCTCCTAAGTCAAAATTGACTCACAATTTACATCATGTTATAAAATCTAATGGCATCAAAATAAAATAATTAATATATTAACCCAAAAGGGATAAATATATTAATGGCCCTATGTTTAAATAAAACCCATGCCCCTTTGAAATACTTAACAAAGAAGAAATAATAAATTCTCAACCCTAGGAAAGGGGAGAATATTCAAAATGTAAAAACCCTTCTTTCACAAAAAGAAAGAAACTCTTGGCTCTCAGACATCTTCTTTCAACAAATGGCAAGTTTCCATTCTCTACTGGCACCTCTGGATTGGATCTCGAGCTCTGTTTGGAAACATCAATCCCTTTTCTTTCATGGCATCGATTAAGGTAGACACTCGTTCTGGCATTCACATCTCTGAAAATGTGTTCTTGATTGCATCTCTTTCGAGGGCATCATCATTGAATTTGATTGTTGTATTTTCTGTTATAGAATGGGGGACCGTGGTTCCTCTATATTTATTTTTATTTATTGCTATCGATGCTTACATTTGTGCTTTTTCATCTCTATATGCATCTTATAGTATTGTGTCTCCTCTATATCTCGAGGGCATGATGAAGCATCACCCTGTTATGTATTTGATCTCAAATGAGCTAGGGCATCATATTTCATATCCTTATTTGGACACGCTTGTTTGATTCTATTGTTGCATTGAAATTGTATCTTGTAGGCGCTATAACCCTTGTAGCATTATTTTACTTCTTTGCTCATTGTTTTGAATATATCTATCACTATTGCTTCTATTCATTACATAGCCCAATAGCACTAAAGCTAGGGCATCACATGTATTTCATTGTTGATTTGATCTCTAACTAATAGCATAATATTCTTGCACTCTAAGTTGTGGAGAAAAACTAAGCGCCATTATATCTCATGGGCCTAGAGTTATATGCATAACTCATGCTCAGATTTGGGCATTTGCTGGCATTGCTATCGTGAAATCTGTACAGCCCGAGCACATTATGACTGTTGAGGTGGGTGAGACCTAAGAGCTAGTAAACATGTTGTGGGTACCTCTATTTCATGGGATTTTGAACCCTTTGGTATTTGTGGGGCATTGTATTGTTGAGCTCTGCATTTCGATGCACTGTCATACTATTGTGAATTGATGGCATTCTGTGGGTATTGCATCTGCATCTGTGATATTTTGAAGCAATCTGTTGAGAGTGTCGTAGCTTGTCAATCAATAGAGCATTGCCATTGATGTCATTTGGTATGTCATGGGGAAAGCCCGATGACCCACAGGTAGGGCACCATGTATATCCTGTATTGAGCCTTTGATACTAGCGAGGGCACTGGTTTAGAATTTGTTGTTGTTGATGTCAAGGCACAGTCCTCATGGTGGCCTTTGATTGTAGCCATATGGTTTTGAAAGCTCTACATATATGCAACGCCCCTTTTTCCATCATTACATGCTTAGCTTGTGAACCTGGAACAGGGCATTCACTTCTTGTCTCCTCACCATGTTTGTTATGAACATTTGCCACTTCAATTGGCATTGTTGCCTAAGGTTGATGCCACCTCCACTGTATGCTTACATATTTGATCCATAGCAATGATGACACTATGCAGAATGTGCATCCTCTATGTGAAGTCTAGTGTACTATCATGTATCAAATGTTTATCACTTGGGATATTATGACATATTGGGTCCCTTCTATTGGCTCCTAATGCAGATTTTATCATATTCATGCCATAGCATCACTGTATTGAATGCAGAATTGAAGCACATATATGCCATAATGTCTTTTCCCAGTATATAGATTTGTGTACCTTGTTTTTCTGTCATGCTGATGAAGTATATCCTCTGAAACTGCCAAAGCTCTATTTGACCATGCTATCTTTTGATTTTTCTTTGTGATCCATGAGTGTTTCACTGACACTGCTCACTTGCTGAGTACCCCCTACATGATTCAGTGCCTCTCCTTGAGATGGTTAGGGTTCCCAGAAACTCTATGGGAATAGAGCTTCTAACAACCCTCACTGGCTCAGTGTAGGGTACTAGGAGACTCAATACTGATCATGGGTGTTGTAACCTGTATCTGCACATGGAACAAACACATTAGTAAAAATAATGGCATTTCTTTTATTTTCAGAGGCTCCTTGATGCACATGCCCTGAGCACACCTCGTGCCAGAGGTGTATGGCTAAGTACATGTATGCATGTTTGTAGATGTTGTGGCACCATTCATTGCTTAGATCCATTGGATCTAACTCCTTTATTTTTCTCTCTCTGCAAGTTCAAGGTCACAGGAGCACATCGGGAACACAGTGGAAATAGACTCCTTACCAGGAAATGTCTGGTACCCCTACATCTATGCTCCTTATAATGTATATTTGCACTCATTTATGCAATTCTTGCACTAGCTATGCTCACCGCATGTGTGAGCTCAGATAGATGTTCTTCTTTTTCAGTTCTTTCCCTTCTATACAGCATACTTGACATTGATATATGCACGTGTAATCTTAGATACAGTTCATTTCCTTTCCCTTTCATGTACTTTGTAAAAAAAATGAACACAAATCCTAATCTAGATCACCTAATAACACAAACTAGGGTGCAGTAGCTCATCTAGTAATTAGGCTTCCAAAATGTGCAAAAATATGACAATAGTTACCTCAACTTTTCAAATATTATTATCAAAATTATTTAACTCAAATGTAGTAAGCTTACTGATCAGATCATCTATATTAACATTGCTAGAATTTCTCACCTTATATATAGTAGAAACTCTAATGGAATAAGAAGGTAGTAAAGTTCTCAACATTTTACTTAACACGACATATTCCTCAATAGTTCCACCAACACCTCTGATAGAACCAACAACTTTTTTTATTCTTTGACCATATTGTACAATTTTCTCTCCTTCTACCATCTTCATGTCATCATACTTACCTTTGAGACTATCTTCCTTATATTTTTACACATGAATATCTCCACCATATATTAGCTTCAACTTTTCCCAAATATCATAGGCAGTATCAAGTCCACAAACATCAACATAATCAATATCAGATAAGGAAGTTACAATAACTTCTTATGCTTGAGTATTCTCTTATTGTACCTTCATTTGGTTGGCATTGAGAGTTCCAATAGGAGTGGTATACTTTTGTGTGACATGCATCTAGTATTCTGATCCCATACCTTTTAGATATAACTTCATTATGTCACTCCATACTAGGTAGTTTTTGTTGGCAATTTGGCTATACTGATGTATATGACTTAATATAGTGTTGTCATCATGGCAACAAAGTCATATAGTAGTTTGGAGTCAGTGCACTTGATGAGAAGATCATAAATCGGTTAAGTATTGAAGACTAGATAGTGTACAGAGTTCCTGCAGCTCAGAGCATCAACGCATGTGTGTATGATCGAGTTATGGTGTGCACCCTGGAAGTTAAGTTAGTTAAACTATATTCATGCCCATTCTATGAGAGCATGATCAGATATGCAAGTATGAGGAAGATACAAATAGATGAAGTTACACAGCTAGTGAGTACCAGTGAAGAACAGAGTAAGCAGCCGACTGTTATCATTTTGAGTTGCGGTTATATTCTATTGATGTAAAGGCTATGCACCTATTGTAATTAGGTTGCCGACATATGTATATGTTTGTTTGTAAACACACTTGAGCCAATTCATTTGGAAGCATTGTATGAAATAGGTCTAAGGGCCTACCTAGTTGTTTATTTTGTATGTGCATATAAATATGAGATGTGCCCATTGTAATTGATTGGAAGTGGATATAGAGTTGTACTAAGTAGAGTAGAAGTATGCAAAGAGTCTATAAGACATATTAGAGCTTTGCAAGAAGTCAAAGCATTAGCGCATCAAAGGAACTGATCTAACAAGTAGTGTCACAGTGACAGTTCATCCAGCAGATATAATGTGTATCTGAGATCAGAAGGTTGTAGCCTTCACCACTTGAGTAGTGAGCTCTAGGACAGTGCGTCCCCTCCCCTAATAGGAGCTATTGTAAAAGACTCCTAAAAGGGTCTAACCCTTAACAAGGTCTACTTTACTTAATACATTGTAAAGCAACTCCTAACAGGGTTAAGGATCTTCTAACAAAGATCACTAAATACTAGTACAGAATATTAGTGGGTGTCAATTCCCACCGGGGTTTTTACCTATTGGGGTTTCCCCATAACCATATTGGTGTTATGTGTTGATTTTATGTTTCATGTTTATGTGGATGTTCATTTCAGTACTTAAGCATTTCAGTTAAGTTTAAAGACAAAGAAAAAATATAAATATACAGTGAACACTAATTTACCCCCCCCCCCCCCTCTCAGTGTTCCCATTCCTAACAATTGGTATCAAAGCTCTAGTCCTTAGCAAAGAAGTTTAACCACTTGAGGAGATCATGGACAAAGTAGAAATGAAACATCTGAAAAGAGATCTGGAAGCTTCTCTTGAAGACCTGGACAAATCTGGAAGAGAAACTAAAGAATTGAGGGAAAAACTAAGTGATGCTCAATTAGTCATCAAAAGGGTAAGAAAAGATTTGAAAGAATGCTCTACCAGTGATCTAGGGACAATGGTCAAAAATCTGAATGAACAAAATAAATCCTTAAAAGAACAACTTGAAGAGTTTGATGATAAGTTGACTAACAATCAAAAATTCTATGATGAATAGATCAAATAGAACCTTCAACTAAATGAAGAATTGAGGCAAGCAAACATGGAAATCTTAGAACTAAGAAATAGTAAGGAAAGCTTGGAATCTGAATTGAAAGAGGCTAAGAATCACATTGATAAATTACACACCAGTTTTGATTTAATTGAATCTCAGTTGTATGCAAGAAGAGCCAAAGGAGATACTAGTTGCATTGGATACAATGAAGCACAGAATCAGATTGATAACATGTGAGCAAGAATGAAAGCACCAGAAGGCACCTCAGATGCTAAAGAGACTAGAAGTCAGACCAAGGATCATACTGAACCATCTAAGAATGAGTGCAAGCCTATAGACCACACTTTTTATGCATGTAACAAGCATGGAAACATAGCAAGGAACTGTACAAAGGTAAGACCTTTCAATAGTTACTATAATTCATGTAATAAATTTGGTCATAGAGCTATGAATTGCAAGACAAGTCAAAAGAATGGAACTCATAATCAAAGAAATTAGAATTAATCAGATATAAGAAGTTCTTAGAATGTTACATGTCAGATATGTAACTATAATGGGCACTCAGCTAAACAATGTAAGATGGTGACTCATGTCAATGCACCGAGGAACATAAGACCTCCAGTCATTTGTCACTCTTGTAACAAGGCTGGACATATCTCAAAGTTCTATAGATCAAGGATGCAAGGTTAGGAAAGCCCTAAAAAGGTGGAAGAACCAGTTTTGGATCCCGAAGGAGAAGTCAATTTTGTGAAAGCTTCAAAGGATATGAGATTGATTTGGTAAGAAATAAAGAAGGACAAGGTTGATGAGTATGTATTGGATGCATCCATAATGGATGCACCCTCTACATCTGGATGAATGGCCCTCAGGATCACAAGGGGAGCTAATTTAGCTCTAGACCCCTGCGTGACTAGTATACTCACTCTCAAAGTATGTGCCTTTGGACTTAAGCTTTTGGAAATTAGAGAAACCTTTGTGCAAGAGTGCACTAGCTGATTATTTGCAGAAAGAAAGATATAGATTTTTAAGTAATAGCCTGGTTTGCACGACAAGCATTAATGGCAGAATCTTCACTTTAAGTACACAAAAAGCTTTTTGATTACTCATTGCATTTGAATTCAAAGTGATTGAAGAGAAAAAAGAGCTTTAGAAGTTATTGTGAAGACTTGCAGATTGATCTATCAGTGATTAGCAATACATTTGATCGGTTACAGAAACCTTAGTTTTTTGCATTGATTCAGAAGTCTTCGAATTATCTCAGAGGACACTTGGAAAGTGATAAAACAAGTAAGTGATGGCCACTCCCATAGTATTTGATGTTGTAGAAAAGAAAAGATATGTGTTCAAGAAGAATCCATTTAAGTCTACCCTAGATGACTTAGAGGGAGCATTCTCTTGCATGCCTATGGGCATCATGCATGTCAAAGACATTAGCACATACATTTACGGTAAGAAGGAACCAGTAGGATTGGACAGATTAAGGGCACACATGGAAACCATTTTAAAACCAGACAAAACCTTCTTGGATGAATATGCAAAGTGGAATGATCATCCTATAGTGGACTATGCTATGACATATGAGTTCAATGAGATAGAATGGATTAAGATAATTTTGAGCAGAATTCATGATGACCTATTTTGGATAGGTGGTGTGCCAGTAAGAATCACTAGTAACCTAATATATGAGATGAGAGGCCTATCTAAGATTGGTGTCATCCTTCCTGTGGGAAAGGATGTCAGAAAAATTGTTGAAAAAACATGTAAGTCAAGGAGTGATAGGCGCGAGATGACAATTGAGCCTATTGAGTAAGCTGACATCAAATTGATGTCCATGATACTTGGATATAGGTTTCAACACACTAGCAGGGTGAATAGTGTGTCTGCGGCCAAAATTCTAGCATCCATTAGACTTGTGAAGGAAGATGGAGAGTTTAATCTGTGTGAGCTCTTGCATGCACAATTGATTGATAACATCAAGGCAATCAAGCATGACAAGAGCAAGATATTCACGTTTGGATCTTTGATCATTTACATGTACCTTCATATAGTTGGGAAAGTATCAGATTCATATTTGGACAAGTCCATTCCTGTACACACTAAATAGTGCACTTCTCTAAGTCATTACTTTCAAGGGAATCCATGAATGGGAAACCTTGAGAAAATGACCTAGAGCTCCCTAGGCATGGAGTCACAAGGATGTTGATGGTGCTCTCAGCTAGAGCTATTGAAGCACGCAACCTGCTAGTAAACCACACAATGGGAGATTCAAAGAGACAAGGGCAAGAATGCCAATATCCTCAAGAATCAAGAATGGAAATGCAATGCAACTATGCTAAGAATGAAGATGCAAGCTAAGCTATGGAAATGAAAGGATTACAAGTCTTTCTAATTAAGCTATGTGAGCTAATCTAGAGCATAAAGGAAACTAAGCTAGAAAGCATAAACATGAAGCTATGATGCAAGAATGAAAGCTAAATGCATGAAGATCTCCAAAGCTCCAAAGTCTCCAAGAAATCCTGTAGCATAAGATTAGTATTCAAAGTTGGGATCTAAGAATGAGAAAAGAGCTCTCCTTTTAAAGGAATTGAAAAGGAATGGACCATGGAGATTAAGAGGCAAAAGATTTAATCAAGGGTGGAGCTTGAAAGAGGAGAAATCCATGTGCACAAATATCCTCCAATGAGAAAATAAGAGTTGACTTTTGTGTCCATATGAGACAAAAAGGTCTTTTCTTCTTTTTATAAAATAAGAATAATGCTTTATTTGTGCAACTTAGGATAAGAGGAAAAGGTGGGCACTTTTTATTTAATAAAAGGGGAGGAAATTCATTTTAAATAAATAAAAGACTTATGATAAAATGGCTAGCCCATGGAAAATAATCAAATAAATGATAAAAATAGGATTTGATCAAGGAAATTGATATAATTTGAAAAATGTTGATTTTTGAAAATACTGATTCAGGGATTTGATAAATTGTTGAATGGGGGCCCAAAGTCTAGGTAGAGGAGAAACAACAAATTGATAAATCTGATCAAATCACTAGAAACCACAATCAAAGATGAAAGGATGATAGGATAATCATCAAGCAGTGAAGACATGCCCCAGTTTGACTAGGTTTGACTGAAAAAGATATAGGATAAAAATGAAGTCAAACCTCAGAGAGATGAAGCAAATGAAAATGAATGAAAGACAAGAAGGTTGAAAGAGATGGGGATGAAGAAAATGAAGATGCCCCAATGAAGATCAAAGGATCAAACTTCAAAAGATCAGCCAACTGCGCAGAAGAAGGAGAAATGTGATTTTGACGATCAAGGTGAACTCAGATTTTGGTTTCGATCCTAAAATGAATAGAAAATGATGTGATATGAAAGACATGATCAGGAAGAAGTGAAAGGTGAGTGCAATTTTACTAATAAGTCTGTGAAAGATGAAAGGAGAGCTCTCTCCATATGCAAGATGCAAAAATAACTTATTATGAACTTAAGAATGCAAGATATTATGAAAAGTGGTTTACTTGCAAGGGTACAAAGCCATTAGTCTCTAATAATCATCATTGAGCTTTATTGGTAGCATCGCAAGATCATACAATATACACTAGTATCAGTATGGGTATATGAATATGATCTATATCAGATAGAAATGTGGAAATCCCACCTAGGCATCAAAGACATGTAGGTCAAGATAACTAGTGCAGTGAGGTTCCCTAAGTTTAGTTTAGCAAGATCATGCTCTCATCGAGACACAAGAAAGTCAAGATGACTACAAGTATGCACTTACAAAAAAAATAGTCAAGGATAATACATTGTAGATCCTAGTGTCAAGTGGAACAAGCATAAAAGCTCATGACAGTGAGGATCAACAAGATATACCCACAATCAGAAAAAGAAATAAAACATGTTCTCATGCCCCTAGTCTTCTAGCTCAGCATCATCAAAAACTATTAGGGAGAGAACACTCAGCAAAGAAATCATCATAGACAACACACAAAGAAATAAAGTCAAGCAAATTTTAGCAAGTCAAGTGTTAAAGTGCGTGTGTGTAGGTCATAGAGTCAAACTTTGAGTATCGCATCTGCCAATGAGAAATATTGCATCATTCGAGACTACTATAGGATATTTGATAAGTGTTGAGAAACACTTGATGCTAGGGAAGTGTTGAAAAAAATAATTTGGGTGGTGTTGAAAAATATCGTTTGCAAGATGTCCTAAAGACCAACGCATCCTAGAGACCAAAGCTAACACAGTTATGCCCCCTAGACAAAGACAAAGACCAATTCCAAACCAAGGCAACAAGGACAAGGCATGATGGAGAGAGGCTAAGTTTTGAGAATGCATGCTAAGAAACAAGGGTGCAAAGGCCTCAAGTAGCACCTATTTCCAGTTTTTCACCACTTGGATATTTTTTTATTTTTTCAATTTTTTTGTATTTTTGCTACCAAAGCACCTGTTTCCAAGTTTTCACCAAGGCACTTTTTCTATTTCTTTTTATTTTGTAAATTTTTTTATTTTTTTGGTGAGACATCAAAGCACCTATTGCTAGGTTCTCACTAGGATGCTCATTTTTTCAGTACTTTTTATCCTTTTTAGGATTTTTGACAATATATCCTTTTTTTGGATTTTTTTCATGATCAATAAGTATGTACAAAGGATGCCCCTAGACAGAATGGGCATCAAACTCCCAAGCAAGATCACATCGTGTAGTCCCAATGTTTAGCAAGGTGGAGAACAAGAGGGATTAGCAAGCTGGTGGAAGAGATGGAAGACAAGATAATGAAGGCGAATGAAGGGAACAAATCCTCAAGACCAAACTCCTCAAGAGTACCCAAGCTAGGGAAAAAATGTCATGTAAAGCACATTTGGACAAGCAATGAAAGGCCATCATAGGATAACTCACAAAAGCGTAATGAAAAAGAAGGAAAGGATGTAGTCCAAAGGAGTAGACATGTTAAGAGGCTTCATAGCATCGTGTTTTACTCTTTTTTAATAGATCAAGACCAAAGGGGAAACCGATAGCAAAAGGCTAGAATGAATGGAGGAAAATAAATATGAAAGCTAAACATGAATGGAATGAAAGAAAGATCATTGTAAGATAGCTCACAAGATAGCCAAATGTTCATGTATAGGTCAACATTGTCAAGATCAAAGAGAGAAGACGGAATGGATGAAATATGTAGAAGAACTACGCATGATGCTTGATTGCCAGGTTTTCATCATGGTACTTATCCAAGGTGCCACAAGGGAGTGGTTTTCACCATAGGACAAATTTATTTCTCTTTACTTTTGCTACCAAGGTGTCTATTTCCAAGTTTTCACCAAGGCACATCTTTAATTTTTTCATTTTTTTTTCTTTTTTCTTTTTCTTTTTGAATTTTTCTATTTTTTTGAATTCTTTTTATTTTTTGGAAGAAGGAAAGCTTTTCAAATAATGCTCCTTTAAAGGTTAAACCATGATATGCCAAGGATTCAAAATGATATGCTCAAAGATGCTAATAGGGAAAGGAAGATGGAAGATAAAAATGGAGGATAAAGTTTTATGTAAAGCGAGTGAGGTTGGAAGATAGGAGGAATAGGCAAATGAGAAAAAATGATAGAAGGTAGAAGGATAATGAATGGAAGGATTGTGAAAGGGTAGATGGAAAGGAAGGCAAGATCAACATCGACACACACCTTGAAGGGTTGTGAGAGGATGGAGGAAATTTTAATGAAGGAAAACGTGAAGGAATATGGTGAATGAATAGTAGAGGTTGCAATTTAGGCACATGGAATGGAAGAATGTTTTTGGAAGAAGATGAAGTGGAAGCCTTTGGAAGCTTGAATGTCAACTTCACTTGTTGCTCAACATTAGACTCTTTCAAGAGAGATTTTTGAATCCATATAGCCGTAGGATTTTCATTTCTTTTTGATGATTTAGAGAGAATATCTTCAATGATGGATTTTGGAACCCATACTTGTCTTTTAGTTTTCTTCTTAGATATCTCTTTTGACTTTATGCCTCCATGTCAATTAGAGGAGACATGGTGATCTTATTTTTTTGATGGATTCTTCTATTGATTCTTTTTCTTGTATTGAGCATTCAAGTTACTTCCAAAATACTTGGGATTTATGGAAGAAGAAGGAGGATATGACTGGTTTAGACGAGTGGGTGGATGAAAAGGATTAAAGGGTATGCATCTATGTTGATCTTGAGGAAAGATAGGAGATGGAGGGACGTAAGGACCCAAGATGGATGATGAATTAGGAGAGTTAGGAGGGGAAAGTGAAGGGACATAAGGGCCCAAGATGGAAGGAAGACGTGAAGCCCTTAGTAGTGGTGGAAGAGGTCCAAGGATGGAAGTGGAAGATGCAAAAGGATAATATATAAGTTCATCAACATCTA
Organism: Chamaecyparis obtusa; assembly: GCA_027943335.1. Lineage (NCBI taxonomy): Eukaryota > Viridiplantae > Streptophyta > Pinopsida > Cupressales > Cupressaceae > Chamaecyparis > Chamaecyparis obtusa. Next base: position 969,206 of record BSBK01000291.1, on the reverse strand, counting down.
TATGACAACCAAGGACATCAGCACCTTTCAGATGAGCATTAGGATTTGCAATAGGATCATGAACATCTTTAATAGGAGCAACTTCTTCGATAGGATTGTTCGGATCTTGCAAAGACTTAGGAAGAGTAGAAACTGGAAGTGAACATGGAGTGGTAGAACAAGAAGATGGAATACTTTGATCTTGACAAGGATCTTTGGATAGCATAAGCATATAATATTTCTCTTGATTTTCAATAGGCTTAATATTGGAAGTAACAACACTATTCTTAATAACCTTAATGGAAGTATCATCTTTGGAAAGTGCAAGTGTAGTAAGGTTATTTTGATTTTCAATAAGCTCAATGGTGTAAGTAGTAGCTTGATCTTTCTTAGGAGAAGACTTAAGACATAGTGGAATGAATGAGGAAGGGTGCATAGGATCAAAAGAACCATGGAATGGATAAGAGACATCATGAAAAGAATTGGATGACATGGAGGGTTCTTGATCTTGATCTTTCTTTATGTTCTTTTCTTTATCATTTTTAGAGTCCTCTTGACACGGAACCACTACTAAGGACAAGGAAGCATGTTGGAATTGTATGGAAGATTTTGGAAGAGATAGTGAAGGACTAGCTAAAGTAGGAATTGTAGCGTATAAAGGCTTAAGCTCTTTAAGTTTAGCATTATTGAAAGTATTTGCAGCCAAGTGAAGGTTAGCTTGAGTTTCTTTAAGAGGTAGCCCTTGAGGATAACTATAGGGAACCACATGAAAAGTATTAGGATCTTTGTTGGATGAAGGGTTTGTGAAAGATTTGGAAGACTCGGAAACTTTAGGAAATGTATGGGTATCGGAGGAATTAGGGGATGGAAGGGAACCATCACCAGACAAAGGTACATCCTCAACACAATCTTTCTTAAGAGTGTAATCTTTATTTACAGTAGGAGAGTTCTTAGAGGAAAAATTCTTATGATATTTACACTTCATATCCACTCAGTACATTCTATATTCCTCAATAGAAGTGGATGTTTCATCTAGGTATTGTTGGTAGAAATCATCAAATTCTTGTTCAAAATCAAAATCATATGGATCACCATTACAATCTATCAAATGTGATGTCCCATTTCCAATAAGCATGAGCACACAACAAGGAGGACTCTTAGGAATAGAGGTTTCATAATTATCACTAGATTATCCATCACCATAGTCATCATAGTCATCAAATGCAGGTGTGTGACTTCCTGTGGAAGAAGTATCATAAGGATTTTCATGTTTCTCATCATGGTATGTCTTGAGAAGAGAAGTAAGACTCTCGGGAGAAGTAGAAGAGAAATGAGGTCGTGAAGAAGAGGAAAATGAAGACCTAGTGGAGGAAGAAGGCTTGGATAATGAGCAATGCACATAATGTCTAGAAGAGTCATGATAAGACTTGGAAGATGAGGAAGAATGAGAAGATTTAGATGATGAAGAATGTTTGGAAGAAGGATGTCATGACATGATCATGTCTATGATCCTAGCAAAGGCATCTGATTCAAGCAATTTTTCTTTTATTTTTGCCATAAGTTTATCACCCATGCAATATCTAGAAGGATTATCAGAGGAATAAAATTCTTCAAATTGGGCAATGAGTTCGAGATCATCTATTTTCAAGAGAGGTTCCATAACAAGATAGTGGAAATTCATGGTTCTAGAAGAGGAGGAATCAAGCATGGAAGTGACAGAAGAGATGAATAGAAGAAGGTAGACTAGATAATAAGAGGAAAAGAATCAAGAAGACATGAAGAGTCTAGGAAGAAGAGGAAGAAACATGAAGGAAGAAGAGAAAGGATGGAAATGGGATACTAAGAAGACATGGGAGATGTGGAAGAAAGAAGACCAAGAGTCATTTTGTGCAAATTGATACCATTTGAGTTCATTTGGATATTGAGCAACATGTCACAATACCTAAGATCCGACCTAGACCAACCAAGGAAAACCAAGAGTGACACAAATCAGTAAGATAGCAAGCAACAATGAGACAACAAAATAACTCTATGCGATAGTTCTCAAAACAATAGGAAGATACAATGTAGCAGGATGATATTTTGCATGAGATAGTACGATGGAATCCAGGTGGGTAATGCGACAAAGTTTATAGTATGCAGGCAATAAAGAATCAGGAATGATGTATCACATGATAATTCTCAGGAGGGTGTGAAATGATGTTTCAGTATCATATAACTCTTGACCAGTGAATGTGAAAAACTCAATTTTGAAGGCAATTTGGTCAATGTTGTAAGTTGACAAGTACAATTTCTTGGTTTCAAGCATAGTAATATCAGGAAATAGACAAGTTTGCAAATAGTAGGTGATCAAACATGTCATAAAACACTTGCGCAAGGGAAAAAGAAACCTTTCCATGACAAGCAATTGTGATATCAAAATGAAAAAAATCTATGAGCACTACCATGATGTTTAATGTTCGAGAATGTTTGCACGGGTAGATCACAGTGAGAACACTTCAAAAACTTACTACCTAGAAGGACCAAGGCTCAATACTTAACAACTTGGCCCACACTTGATGTCCCATCACCTCACACAAAGTGGTTACCCACAATAGATGTTGGCTTTGTCTTGGAAGTGCCAATGACACAACCAAAGGAACACAGATGGTGAGTAGTCTTGGGGTGATCTGGGTTAGTCCACTAGGATCAATCCTTACACCAAGATGTTAAGCAAAAAAATTGGGTAGCTTCTATCTATGGTTCTTAGTAAGGGCTTCCATTCGTAATACTCCTCTTGCTCCCCGAACAGACTCCTTACCTTGCGGCAAGTAACGGACTTCACGGACACAAGAGTACTTTAAGCATTCTTGCTCAAAATTTTCCTCATGGTCACAATCCCACAAGTACTTGCATTAAGTGAAGACAAGTACTATGTCTACCAAGGTTTTGTGTCCTTGATAGCCTTGAGTTTATAGTGGGTCAGAATAGCTCGGTATTAGCTTGTCCCCACTTGGGTTGTTCCTCTTGATTGCTCAAGAGCAGGCCTACTAAAGGATTCTAAAACTAAACAAAGAGTGGATCAACCTTTGAGTTTCAAGATTTCTATTTCACCTCAAGGGTGAAGAGCATACTCTTCTAGCTCAAAAATTTCTCCCAAACACACCAAGCAAAGGTTCAATTACCCTCTTGCTTTCAAAATCCAAAGATGGATCAAGATTTTTGTTTCACCACAAGGGTGAAGAGCATACTCTCCTACCACCAAAAGATTCCTACAACAAGATATTAAGTGCCTATGAAAAGAAACAACTAGTATATGTTGCACTTAAAATGAATGCAATTAAACAAGCACTTGATTGGTTTTTATGCTTTGGGCAGCCCTGCAAAAACAATTAGTAGCCCTTGTGCATTTGGAGCTTTGACATGCATTCTTTTTGGAAAATATTCAATCAATGAGAGCACCTACAAGCACAACTTGTTAGCTCCACAATGGTTAGCACATCAAAACCAAGTAAAATCTGCAAGTAAACCTCTATCTAGCTACAAAAAATTAGAAATCGAAAAGTAGAAAACCTGAAAACAGCAAGCAGAAATAGCAACTCTAGAATTCTGGGTCTTTGTTGTCATGGAATTTCATGTGAGAAAGCACAATCCTGCATGAGAACATATGAAGGCTCGTGCAAGAAAGTACATGGGCTCGCATGAGAAAGTACACAGGCCCGCACAATAAAACACCTTTATCATGCGCAAAAGTGCTAATACTAGCAAAACTTCATGCGATGTAGTGAGAAAATTCACATGAGATTCTGTAACAGTGATGCACGAAAGTACGGACAATGCATAAAAATCGTAAAAAAAATAAAAAACAATTGAAACATGCAGCAGAAATGCAAGAAAAGAAAGGCAAAATAGAGTTGTTCTGCCCCACGGTGGGCGCCAAAAATGTTAACACTAAATAGTGCACTTCTCTAAGTCATTACTTCCAAGGGAATCCATGAATGAGAAACCTTGAGAAAGTGACCTAGAGCTCCCTAGGCATGGAGTCACAAGGATGTTGATGGTGCTCTTAGCTAGAGCTATTCAAGCATGCAACCTTGCTAGTAAACCACACAATGGGAGACTCAAAGAGACAAGGGAAAGAATGCCAATATCCTCAAGAATCAAGAATGGAAATGCAATGCAACTATGCTAAGAATGAAGATGCAAGCTAAGATATGGAAATGAAAGGATTACAAGTCTTGCTAATTAAGCTATGTGAGCTAATCTAGAGCATAAAGGAAACTAAGCTAGAAAGCATAAACATGAAGCTATGATGCAAGAATGAAAGCTAAATGCATGAAGATCTCCAAAGTCTCCAAGAAATCCTGTAGCATAAGATTAGTATTCAAATTTGGGATCTAAGAATGAGGAAAGAGCTCTCCTTTTAAAGGAATTGAAAAGGAATGGACCATGGAGATTAAGAGGCAAAAGATTTAATCAAGGGTGGAGCTTGAAAGAGGAGCAATCCATGTGCACCAATATCCTCCAATGAGAAAATAAGAGTTGACTTTTGTGTCCATATGAGACAAAAAGGCCTTTTCTTCTTTTTATAAAATAAGAATAATGTTTTATTTGTGCAACTTAGGATAAGAGGAAAAGATGGGGGCTTTTTATTTAATAAAAGGGGAGGAAATTCCTTTTAAATAAATAAAAGACTTAGGATAAAATGGTTAGCCCGTGGAAAATAATCGAATAAATGATAAAAATAGGATTTGATCAAGGAAATTGATATAATTTGAAAAATGTTGATTTTTGAAAATACTAATTCAAGGATTTGATAAATTGTTGAATGGGGGCCCAAAGTCTAGGTGACCATTTTAGGGTGCATACAATTCCAACCATGCCCCAGATATCTTACAAAGAATCCACTGAGAGTGCATTAAGAGATTACATAACACTAGAATTGAAGACCTTCAGGGCCAAGATGCAAATGAGGTACAGAATTCTAGAGAACGTTGTTGAGAAATACAAGGGTAGTATTTGTTTTATGGTTGAAACAAATACAACATGCATGGAGGTAGTTGTACCTAGAACAAAGTGGATTCATCCACTTGGATATGAAGTAGAGGAACAAGTTTTAGAAGCATATGCTCAAGTATTGCTTTTAGCTCCTACTGACCCTAATGAGCCAAGGTGGGGAACTTGTGGGGAAAAGACAAGAGAGATAGATGCTAAACTAAATAGCACAACAACAAAAGGAAAGGTTGCTAAAGTCACCTCAGAGATCTTGAGAATACATGGAGTGTCTCAAGCAAATCTAGACAAAGCAAAAGAACAAAAGATTTCTTTGGAATTAGAGAGCGAAGATGCAGCAAAGGTAGAATCACATGATCCCAAGATGAAGAAGGTAAAGATAGAGAAATCTGATGTACAGAAGGATAAAATTTATGATACTCCCTCTACACCCAAGGAAACCACTGACCCTACTGCTCCTCTGGAGTATAAGGTAATGCCAAAGAGGAAGAAAGAGATCAGCACTAGTCATCCATCCTCAAGAGTCACAAGGAATAGAAAGAACTCCCAAGCACCTCTTGAAGTAAGTTTCAAACCTAGTCTGAGTGTGCTAAGTGCAATAATAATTGATGAGGGAAGAATTGATCAAGTAGGGAAGTTTTATGATAAATATAGTGAAATAGAAAAATCTAAGATACATAGTATGATAATCAAACACATGTTGAAGTTCAAGAAGACAGTCTTGGAACTTAAGACTATGATCCCTGATAAGGTATGTAACATCCTAGAATTCCAAAAGAGGTAGGCAATTGAAGAAGATCTACGAATAAGAGAGAAGATCTTAGATGAAACTCTTTCTGTATGCGAGCTAGAAGAGAAGAAGTCACTATTAGATCTGGTGAAGCCTCACCTCAGGACCAAGACAAGAACATTGAATACAATGGATAAAAACTATGAATTAGTTGCCAAAGAGATAGAGAAAGCCTTTGAGAAGGTCTTTATGAACAAGCACATGTATCCACCTAGTGCACCCAAAGCACAAGTATCCATAAGGGAAGTCAAGGTGGTAGAGCCCACTAATGCATCAGTAACATGTCCTCAGGATTCAGTGCCTACAGTGGAAGCACAGTCAGAGGCAAATAAGTTTGTGCCCATTACAGTGTCACAAAAAGATAACACAATTATCATTGATAATGTGGAGATAGCCATGGCGGCCACTGACACCGACTTGGATAAGTTTGAAGAAGCTTTTGTGAGCACACAAGAAGCTGAAATCTTATGTAGTAGCACACCTCCCACTCATCAAGAAGAAGTATTGATTGATGATGAGAAAGAAGAAGAAAAGATGGAAGAAAAGAAAGAACAAGAAAAAGAAAAAATAGAAAAAGAAGAAGAAAAGAAAGAAATAGAAAAATAAGAAGATAGTAATGAACCATTAGTTGAACTAGTCAAGGTAAAACAAGAAGTGATGGATAGCACTCCCATCACTCCCTCAGCAGCATTGTTGTCAAGTTTGACACCTGACACATCTAGTTTGGACTCATGGAGAGAAGAAGATCTGATAAATTCAACATCCTAGCCATGGAAAAGGCCAAAGAAAAAAAAGTGATGAGGAATCCCCTCCTAGTAGAATCAGTAAACATTCTAAACAATTTGTTGCCAGAGGACAAGAAAGTGTCAAAGATACACTCTGTTGATGATGTGAGTATAGTCATCTCACATTTCAGAAGTAATTTCTCAAGCCTTGAAGAATCTGCATCCCTAGTTGCAGAAGAAAAGTACCTAAAGAAGAGGTTGAGTGAATTAATGAGCAACTTTGCACTTGACCTAAGCTCACTCAAGACTGGTCAAGCATCCTTAAAAGAGTTTTTAGATCAAGGAAGAAGAATCATTGCAAAATGCATGGATCAGGATAAGCTTACTGATGCCCATTTCAAGAAAATAAAAAAAGTAGAAGCTATGATTGAACAAGTCAAGAGTTCAGTGAAAGACACATCCATAGATGTAAACATGTGTAATAATGTGTACCAAGGGAAAATAGATAAGATTGAGAAGGCAGAAAAAGAAATGTCAATGACTAGGGCAAGGCAAACACAGCTCAGGAATGCTCTTGCACCCTCATTAGATATACTCAATCAGAGCATCAAGGACATAGATGCCACCATAGTAACATATGATCATGGTCCTAGCACTAACTTGGAGAAGATGGAAAAGCTACAATATGCACTATGCGCCCATCTCTAGATAGTAAACTCTTTGATCACATTTTGGAAGAAGGAGATCCAAAACCTAAAGATTGCATATCCAGATGTTTTCCCTCAATGAGTATATGTAGATACAATTTTTGAAACACCTTTTTCATTAATGTCAAAGGGGGAGTTGTGTATAGAATATGAATCATAATATGTATAGGGAGATATAAGTACACGTATAGAAGACAAAAAGTTTTTTGTATTAAGGACAGTTAGCAACTTGGCCATATTCCTTTGTTGCCATCAATGACAAAGGGGGAGATTGTTGGCAAGTTGGCTATACTAATGTATATGACTTAATATAGTGTTTTCATTATGGAAACAAAGTCATATAGTAGTTTGGAGTCAGCACACTTCATGAGAAGATCAAAAATTGATTAAGTATTGAAGACTAGACAGTGTACAGAGTTCCTACAGCTCAGAGCATTAGCAAACGTGCGTACGACCGATTTATGGTGTGCACCCTCAAAGTTAAGTTAGTTAGACTATATTCATGCCCAGTTTATGAGCACATGATCAAATATGCAAGTATGAGGAAGATACAGACACATGAAGTTACACAGCCAGTGAGTGCTAATGAAGAACAGAGTAAGCAGCCAACTGTTATCATTTTGAGTTGTGGTTATATTCTATTGTTGCAAAGGCTATGTGCCTATTTTAATTAGGTTGCCGACATATGTATATGTTTTTTTGTAAACACACCTTAGCCAATTCATTTGGAACCATTGAATGAAATAGGTCTAAGGGCTGACCTAGTTGTTTATTTTGTATGTGCATATAAATATGAGATGCAACAATTGTAATTGGCATGGAAGTGGATATAGAGTTGTAGTAAGAAGAGAAGAAGTATGTGAAGAGTCTATAAAACATATTAGAGCTTTGCAAGAGGTCAAAGCATCAACACATCAAAGGAACTGATCTGACAAGCAGTGTCACAGTGATAGTTCATCCAACAGATATAGTGTGTATCTGAGATCATAAGGTTGTAGCCTTCACCACTTGAGCAATGAATTCTAGGATAGTGCATCCCCTCCCCTAACAAGGACTATTGTAAAAGACTCCTAATAGGGTCTGACCCTTAACAAGGTCTACTGTACTTAATACATTGTAAAGAAACTCCTAACAGGGTTAAGGATGTTCTAACAAGGATCACTAAACACTAGTACATAATATTAGTGGGTGTCAATTCCCACCGGGGTTTTTACCTATTTGGGTTTCCCTGTAACCATATCGGTGTTACCTATTGATTTCATGTTTCATGTTTATGTGAATTTTCATTTCAGTACTTAAGCATTTCAATTAAGTTTAAAGACTAATCAAAAAGATAAATATACAGTGAACACTGATTCACCCCCTCCCCTCTCAGTGTTCCCATTCCTAACAGTTTTCTTTAGTGAACTTGGGAGGTTCCTTCCTCATCATTATGACATTTTCCTCAAGCTATTAGGCTTCCCACAAAGAGGACCAATGCTATGATACCAATTGTTATTATTATCAGGTCCAAGATTACTAAAAGGGGACTGATAACAACTATTAACTCCTTCAAATGACTGATGCAAATCCGAAAACTGAAATCCAAGGATTAACCAAGTGCAAATATAGCCCCAAAATAACATATTTCTAAAAGTGATATTTCCACCTCAAATCACTAAAATCTAATTGCAGATCTGAAAAGTAGATGAAAAATCATGCACTTTCAAAAAATTCACCTCAAAATATTACGGTATGTACCCAAACGAAGCCCTAAAAGTTGCAGAAATGATGAGCAAACAGGAATAGTGATGAAAATATACAATTTCTAATTAATCTAGCCACCAAAAATAAAACTATGATTAGAGAAAACCTAACCTATTCAGAACAAGTGTAGACATCCAACATTAGTCTAAGATCATATTCCTAATATATAGAGAAAACTATTTTCTAAGTCATTCAGATAGAGCTGAAATGGGAGCACCTTGACACCGTTTGATTTTCTCTTGCTCTAGGTATGTGGGTGTTCTCTGAAAGCACTTGGAGATTATCCCTAATGCTGATTAGGGGTGATTGGGAAGGATTAGGAACCATAAGAACCCACAATATCAAGTATAATTCACCTAATTTTCCCCTAAGGCCTTAAGAAGCCTAATAGAGCTGAAATGGAGATTTGATGCAAGAATGCTTAAGCTAGATTGATTTTAGTCCAAATGAAGTGTGGAATATTGAAAATAAATGCAATTCAATGAAGTAAACTATGTTTAATCCATTATGCTAAGCTAAGATGTGTTATGAAAGCTTGAAAGATAACTAAAATCTAACAATTAGGATTGATTATGCTAAGTCTAGAAGTAAATGAGCATGATAACAAAGCATGAAGATAAAGAACTAAGCTAATTGATTTTCTCTTGGAAGAGAGACTATTTATAGGATTTTCTTGAGGGCTTGGGTTAGGAAGAGGAGTTAGGGTCAGAGTCAAGCTTTGGGGTAGAGTCTAAGGTAAGGTTTAGGGTAAGGTTAGATTGACCTTTGTTAAGGTTTCTCACACATGTGTGAGCAACACTAGGGAAGTTTGCAAGGAGACCAAAGTGTAAGAGAAGACATAGGCCTTCACTTATGGCTTGTAAGAGCCTTCAATGGTGGTGTAAGAGGCCATTAATTAGCATGTAAGGCTCATTAATGAGCAGGGTTGACCAAAAGTCAAGGAGACTTGGATTAGGCTAAGAAGGTTAGGAAACACCTTCTAGATAGGTTTAGGAAAGGTTAGGAAAGATTAGGAAATTTTAGGAAGTTTAGAAGATTCTAGGGTTTTGAGGGATTAAATAAATATTTCATTTATTTAAGGGGTTTGGTCAATTTATTAAATAATTAATAAATATTGGGGGGAATGATGTTTAAATTAGATTTAAACATTTTTGGAAAGGATTCTTTAATTAAATTTTTTTAATTAAGATAGGAGGAATTAATGGCATAAAAATTAATTAATTAATTAACAAATGATGATGTCATCAGTAGTTTTTGGAAGATAAAAATACTTTTATTTACCAATGGATTTTTAGGTGTCTGCATTTTTCTCCTCTTTGATGCGATGCCGCAAGTGGTGTGGTGTCAAAGACAAGAAAATAAGATGCCCCTGGCTAGAATTTAGAGGATAAGGGGTTGTGCCCCCTTGAGAAAATAACACAAAGAGTAAACGTTGTGAAATTTTCTTGAAAAGAACATAGGAGGGAAAGGAAAGGAGGAAGGAGGGGGAATAAATAGCCAAACTTCCTTGAGAAAATATGCATGAGTGCAATATGATGTGAGATGTAGGATGAAGCTATAAGCAAGATGCAAGATGCAAGATTTAATCTATATGATGTTGGATGGGGGATTTAGGGAGCTCCATGGATTGGATATTTTTGAGAGCACAACCTAGTTTGATATAGAAATGCTAGAGACCTGCCAAGGTTACGAAGGAACACAAGGCCTTCTCACCAACATTGCATAGGACTAACACAAAAAACACGCAAAGGGTTTCCCCAGGATCACACATGAAACCTAGAGGGGGCATGGTGGAAATGATGCTAGAGAAACCACAAACACATGACTGACTCATAGGTAGAAGAAAAATATCAAAAGACCTTGCCCCTGATTATCCTCATTTGCTACGCACCATGATATAAAGGATTGTGGTGACTTTCAGTAGAGGACAATGAGAAGCCTTAAAATATTAACAAGATCTAAAGGACAAAATCCAAGATCAAAATGATTGTTAGAATAACTGAGAGGGGGGTGAATCAGTTAGATCGGTTATCCTATAGTCCCAAATATGAAGATGTAACTCTCAAAACAATTTCAATAAATTCTGCAGCTCGGTAACATAAACTATTAAACTATCTATGCCTTTTACCAATTACCAGTTAATTAACTCACTGTGATTACCGACCAAATCAAATATGTAGAATGTAAAGTATGACAATAAAACAATCATCATAGAAACACATAACACAATGATTTAACATGGAAATGCTACTAAGGGAAAAACCACCTGGGACCGGTAATCCAAAATAATTTTCACTCTTCTGAAGTGATCTTGGTGAAGAGACAACCCTGTTAAAGGTTACAAACACTATTAAGTGTGACCTTGTTAGAGGATTTAAGACTAATAGTTAAATTTTGACTAGCATTCACTATAGGGTTAACAAGATAACAATGTACATTCCTTGAATGACATAGGGGCATAACATAAGACGGTTAAGTCCACTCGGTTAGGAGATTTTCTGTATCAATGGTTAAACTGAAATAGTAGTTGATCTGATTACAATACAACTCAATTTGCAGATGTTCAGGTCTATTATAAGCCCATACAAATCCTCTGATCAATATTTCAATTCACTTCCTCAACTTACTTTCACTCAGTAATAGCTCTCCGACTCTCGGTAATGTTCTACAGTTTGGTTCTCCTTCAACCAGTCTGATCAGGCATGCATGAAACTGTATTCACGCAAAATCTCTGTAGTCTTCTTTCTTCTGATATGTTTCAATAAAGAAACTCATATCTCTTATATAAATAGACAAACCATTTTCATATCAACTATCAAATTTTGTCATTTATTCTTCTTCATTTATTTTGCCTCTTAAACCTTCCTCGGTAGTTGTGTCAATAACACATTTCAATTCCATCCTTTAGATCTTCTCTAAATTTTTTCATCTATGGATCTCATAACAAACTTTATCCTCAATCTCAAAATCATAATAATTTCTAGCTCATCATTTTTTTTTGGCTAAACTAAGAATTTAATACTTTCATCCATACTCGGTTAACAAAGAAATGTGTCGGTGAATACAAGCTCGATTATTAATATCGCTCAATATACACTACACTGGCTTGATGTATACTGAAGTCTTCATTTACTGACCACATTGTCTTGTACAATTTTGCTTCCTTCTTCATAATAGATTAATGCAACATAATCAAGTCAACAATATGAGATCATAGACTCATCAATAAGTTTCCCAAAGTAATCCTTATCCTCATCTGTCATATCCATCTTTCTCGATGTAGTTATCTCAGTTCTTCATCTTTTCTCTCTTTTTACAGATGTTCAGATGTTTGTAACTTACATGATAAGTACTGTCAAAACTAGTTGACATCAATGACAAGATAATGATTGATTTAATTATCTTACATATCATTTCAGTAACTCAGTGATCTCTAATCATTGATCTTCAAGTCATTCAGGTATTCAATCAGTTGTATTTCATCAATGATAACTCCAAAAGACATCCTTTATCAAGGAAATAAATTGATGGTTTGATTGATGGGGGAGATTTGGTCTGAAAGTGAAGAAGGATACATTGACATGAACCTAGGTTGATTGATGGAAGATTAGGTCAAACAAGAGGAAGGATACATCCTCAAGGACTCGGTGATTGATGAGGAGAATGTGTGTTGTTTGCTAGCAAATGAGGAAGTTCAAAGATAAGTGATGTGATCAAGAATAGTCGACAAAAGATATTGTTGAAGTACAAGGCTAGAGGGGAAAAGTTATCTAATAAAATGTTGTTGCGGGACTGATGAGGATATGTACAACAAGATGTGATGATATGTACAATGGATGGGGAGATATGTACAAGAGAGCTCAAAAGATAAGAAAAGATTCAAAGGAACAAATGAAATAAAAAGTATCTCACACACCTTTTGCCATAGGAAGGATGATGGATGATGATTGATTGGATTGAGGATTGATTGGTGGAGGATCGTGGAGGATTACTAAGTGTTGGGAATGATTTTTTTCTTCCTGATGTAGGATCAAATAGGATTGGATTGGATTTTTCAACCTAAGATAGACTTATGATCTTCAGAATGATGGGATTCTTGCTAGTGTATGCCAATCTCTTGCTTGAGATGATGAGGCCTACAAAGACAAGTACAAGATGCCCTAGATAATGCTTATTCAAAGGGTAGTGATGGGATGAATTTGATTTGGGATAACGATTGATAAACTCAAATGATCTAACACAAAGAAGATGGTGGGTAACTGGATAAGGATTCCTTTGAGAGGAGATAGGTAAGACACTCAAACCTCAAAAGGACCAAGAAATGATTGTTCAAGCACTTAGCTAGAATAGTTCATGACAAATCAAGGGATGACTAACATAGAGGATGGGACCTAAAGACACATCTATACAAATGAGCTTAGGTGGAGACACGACTGACGCTAGGGTACAATACTCAAGGTAGGATATACAAGAGATCTAGGGGCGAAGCTAACACTTTAAAAATATGCAAGATGATTCCCCAGTTGGGCTGGAAAGCCAAGATGGATTGATGGTGAATAGGTTGATGAGGGATGATGTGTCCTAAAATGACATGGCTTTGGGAAGAACGCATCCCAATGATGATGATTGGATTGCGATCAAGACCTGAAACAAGACTAAGGATTTGATTGGGTCAGTTGGCTTGATCTTGGATGTTGGATGTTGGATAGCTAGAGGATTTGAATAGGATTCACATGTGTTGGAAGAATGCTAGGAATATTTGGATAGAAGAAAATCTAGAAGATTTGGATGGAGGAATGCTTGGGACTAGGAGATTTTGGATGGGGGAATTGCTGAAGGATTGGATTCGAGGAAGATATGGATTTGGATGTGTATCATCTTTAAATGGAAGCACTTCCATGTGAAGATCATTTATCCCTCTGAGTAAGTGGTTTTGGGTCGCATTGGATGCCTTGAATTGATCTTTGCTTTGATCTAGCTTTCTCCCTGCTTTCCACTTCTTTTCTACTTCATTCTAGGTGAAATTAGGGTTAGGATCTTAAGGATTCTCCTGAATTTCCCTCTTCCATAGCTCTATTTTATAGGTAGGATTTAGAAATGGATCCTCCTAGCCTTCATTTCAGTAATCATAGGATTTTATGTCTATTCCTGACATTTTGTCCTGTTCTGGCATCATTTCTAGGTTTTTGGACATCTCTGGGACCTCCAAATTTAGTTTTGAGTCAACCTAAGAAAAATTTCAATGTCTTAGGTCGACCCTGACTAGGTTAGGGTCAATGTCAACTTTGACCCCTTTCTCCAAAATTTCATATTCTAGAATCTCCGGGCTTCAAGCTTTCGGGAGATTTATTTTACCACTTCCGAGTCAGCCATTTCCGGTTTTGGGATGGTAAATCATTTAATTACATTTAATCTAGGTATATTTTCTAAAGGTGAGGACCTAATTGGGATTTAATTCTCCAAGGTGGCCCATCTAGAGGATTGTACCCTAGATCACTATAAAAGGAGGCCTTCCTCTCTCATTTTCACATCAAGTTTTCATGCTCAAGCTCTCAAGCTCTCAAGGTGATCAAGCAAGCATCCATTCAAGCATTAAAATCTTCTTCTCCATCCAAGTTCTCCATTGAAGATCAAGGATTAAAGCATTTAAGCTATTGAAGGGATTTGGTTCAAGCATTCAAGATTTATCATTCAAACCCTAGATCTAGCCATCATGATGGTGTGATCTTCCTTCAAGATCCTTTGTTGATCTTCAAGATCCATTTCATTCTCTTACCAAGGTGGATTCCAAGCATACAACCATGGAGGTTTGATTTACATTTATTGTTGTGTTCAAGCTTTCATATCAACATACTTGTTTACATTTCAAATACAATTGCATATCTATTAAATTGCATAGCTTCATTGTTAGATCTACTTCTACTACTTGCTAGCATTTTCCATTTCAATTTCAATATTAAGGTTGATTCCAAATCGGGGTTTGACCAAGGCAAACCCCCCAAACAAACAAAAACCCCATTTTTCTTGTAGGTATAGGTGCGGAGTTTCGGATCTGAGAGTGAATTTGGATACCCTTTTCGGCAAACTTCCAAGATCTGTGAACAGAATTCAAATTGGACCTCAAATAAAAAATGTAGTATTTGACCTTTTATGAGGGTCAAACTCGACCTCCCTCAAAATTGGAAAATATTTTTGGGTTTTGTAGATCTCGCAGTTTTGGTTCAACATTGCAAAAATCAACAGTTTCTAAGACTGTTTGATGGGGTTTTCAGAAGGTTCTTTTTCGGAGGTAAGTACCTTTATTTCTTAATTTCAATATTAATCATCTACAATTACTTTCTATATCAATACAATTTCATGTAAGTATAAAATATTGGCTTTGGGGTCTCTTTTGTGTGCAAGCCATTGCCCTAGGACCCCATACACTATTTTATCCTTTACATTTTGGTGAACCTGACACACTTACCCCTTTCTTTTGTGGATTTAGATGCTCTATTGTGTTAGATCTCCCTTTCTATTATCTTGTGTGTTCACCTTTAACCTTTACATTTTGGTGAACCCATTTTATGAATCCTCTTTCTTTTGTGGAATTAGATACCCTATTGTGTTTGATTTCCTTTTCGTACTTATAAGTTTCATTTGAATGCATTGGGATATATCTAGATCTATTTTCTATGCATTTCTGTATTTGTTATCATGTTGCATAAGTTGCTTCAAGTGTTTTCTAAACATTCTTCTATAACTTTTGGGATTACACAACATTCTCCTCTTACCTTACCATTGCATGATGTTACACCTAGAAAGACTTTATCTAGTGCATGTGATGTTGCTTTGTCCTCTTTTGAATTTCCTTGTAAGGATATATTAGAGAAAGAAGATGACTTTAATCTATCTCTCCATCATATTTTTCTTTATGGAGATGAGTTGAGGATTGATGTCAATTCTTCTCCTAATATATGTCTTTTCTATGAGCCTACTTTAGAACATAATTTACCCTCTAGGGATCCTACGATGTGCTTTATTGGTAGGGATGATAATTCGCCTATTTGGGATGAACCTTTGGATTTGGATGTTGATTACTCTCTTCCTGATGACACCATTGTAGATGATCCCTTGGATAAATACATTGATTTATCCCCTCCTCATGAAGAATCTTTGATACAAGAGGGTGATTTATTAATGGATGACATATTCATACATGATGATAACTCTTTTCCTAAAACAAAATCCCCTTATGCGGACATTTTAGAGAAAGAAGATGATATTATAGATGCTTTACCTCTATTTGAGATTCCTTCTAGTGATGAGGCACTAGTGGAGAATGATATGAATTCCCTTAATGCTCTCCCTTTTAGTGATGATCCTATGGAGAATCAAGATCTTACCTCATCTCCTCCTAGGATGTCCTCTTTGCTTCCTTTATATGAATCTATTTTTAGTGTTGAGACAACTAATATGGTTTATCCTAAACCCTTGTTGATTGTCAAAGGTTGTCCTCATATTACTGTCAAAGGTAAACCTATGGAGTCTTTCAATGATCAAGATTCTATAGCTCACACATATCATACAAGGAATAACCCTCAACCTATTTGGTGGTTTCTACTTCTTTGCCACCTTCTCAACCTATTCTTCCTCCTCCACCTCATCTTCCTAGCAAGGAGTATGATTTGATAACTCAATTGCAAAATACTCTTGCCAAGATTTCTTTATGGGAGCTTCTTCAAACTTCACCTACCTACCATGAAGCCTTGAAAAAAGCTCTAGCAACTCTTCCCACTCCACCTCCTAATCAAGAGAACATCAATAACTTCTTAAAATGCATGCATGCTACCCTGGGTCCTCCTGACATTGTTTTTACTCAAAAGGATTTACCTTCTAAAGAAGTTCAAAATTAGTATGATGCTCTTATGGTTGTTGTTACTATCAATAAAAGTATCATTCGTAGGACCTTGATTGATAATGGATCTGGGCTTAATGTTTGTAGCATCAACATGCTCAAAGCAATTAATGTCGATCTCTCAACTATTCAAGCTAACAATTTTCCTATTCATGGCTTTGATAACATTGCTAAGAACACTTTAGGCATCATTACCTTACCTATCAAAGTAGGACCAGACCTCTCAATTATAATATTCTTTTTGGTAGACCTTGGTTGCATGAGATGCATGTCGTTCCTTCCACCCTTCATCATAAAGTCAAGTTTATACATAACAAAGGGAGTTATATGCTCCATGCAGATGATGCACCTAATCCTTGTCTTAATATTCAAAATCAAACTACTCCTATTCCTAATAGTAATCCTTCCTCCGCCAATGCTATTCCTGGTGATGATTGGGGAACCTTGGATTTTACTCCTACCTTTATGGGAGAATATAAGATTAATGATCTTGATTTTATGAAGAAACAAAGAGAGTTTGAACAACAAGTTTTTACATCTAAACCCCTTTGTAATAACTTTTTCACTGCTTCCACCCACAATGAACCTGTCAAACCTACTAAGGATGATATTGTGACTACTGAAGTTCCATTAACTTCTTTTGATATGGCTTCTCGTTATGGTCCTGGTTATCACTTCCTAGTTAAACAAGGATTTGATGCTCAATGATGTGGTAAGCATAAACAAGGAATTCAAATGCCCTTACACATTGGGGGGCATGAGCATTCTTATGGATTGGGATTTAATCCTCGACAAAAAATCAATGTTAACAACATCTCCAATAACACTTCAAAACATGATGAAACTATGAAGGAATTTGACCAAGATGTTCTTTTGCCTAAACTCCTTCATGCTAAGATGATTACTAGACCTAAATGCAAAAAGAAACATAGTTCACACTTGAAGACTCTTCCTTTTTGTTTATATCATAGATTTCATGATCACTCTACTAATGAATGTCAAGCTTCACATTATAAGATTAGGCAGCTCATTGATAGTAAGGTTATCTATATATCATGTGACAATGAGTTGTATTTCAATCCTGTTTTCTCTAAATAACATTCATGTTCCTATTATGGAACTCCACATTATGTAAAAAAATGATAGCCTAATACTTGGGGGCTCATTGTCTTGCATAGTGTTGTGAGTGATATAATAGGTCCCTTTCCATCCTTGTTCCTACACTTGGGGGGAAAGGATGTCATCTCCTTCATTTCTGTCTTTCTGAGATTCACCTCTTTCCTTGGTTAAGCAGTATCTATCTATTATGTGATATCCAATCATACATGAACATTTTGGTTTGCATTGAGGATCTTTTTTCTTGATCACAACCTATTTCATTGTTTGACATTGGGTTTCCATGGTTGATATATCTCTCACCTTGGAAACTAAACAGTGCGCTATCCCTCATAAGGGTTACTTTCTTTTCACTTCTTGCATGATATCTCTTTACATTCATCCCTTCTGATGAAGGGTGCTCCCCTTAATACCACAAACACATAACAGAAATAGAGAAACAACAACAATATGCAAGAACAGAAAATTGGCTTCTGATTATCTCCACAAATGTGGAATTACAAACTTTCAGAATTACAATATGCAAAGCCACATGGGCATTCCCTTACAATATTCTGTAGGACAAAGCCTCGAACTATTACCCAGATCTACTACCCAGAACTATTCTGAACTGCCTAAGATAATAATACAGCCTTCCTTATATAGGCAATTTTTCCACCGCCTGGGAAGGTTCGAGAATTTTAGCCAATAAGGCCGACCAAACTTAGAATTATCTTATTTTACATTTTATTACACCATAGTCGGCTCAAGATAACCTTTGAAACCCGAACAGAAATTTTGAAGAAAATTATTTTCTGCCATTTCGGATGGCCCAACTTCCGAAGACCATAAGTCATCACCAGTTGACCCGATCGGCTATTATAACCCCATTTTGGAAATGCCACGAAGCGCTCTACAGGCTTGATTGGCACAAGTGCCTGTCACCCAAATTTTTGACCTCATCCGGGGCCTCTAAAGCCTTCAAAACTGAGTCCAAAGTTTCTGTACCCTGCTGCCAATATTGAAAATCTTCAATATCTTCCAACATACACTTGATCTGGAAATGAAACTTTACTGGCAGACTTATATGACCAAAATGAACCTCCAAGAAAGAAATTAGATCATTCTGAGCACAGACGAAAATTACCAAAAATAGTAACTTTCCATAAATAGCAGCTCTGTACAGGATAGCCCTTATTGAATTCAAAAACAAAAATATTTTTGGGTGATGCAAGATTGCTCTTACACCCAGGATGCTCCTGCATCAGACACCGAGGGTAATTTGAGAAGTGACCCTGTCATGACTCAGGTGGGTAGAGGAAAACCAAGATGGCTAAACTTCTCCTTTGTCAGCCATGATGAATCTTCAACAGGTCATCCTTTCCACTTGACCAGATATTCTTCATATGTCCTATTCCTTGTGCTTCTGCCAACACGACTGTCCAGTATATCTTCGATCTCCTTAGTGTCTGAACTAGTTGCTGGAATACTCCACTGTGCTGCTGCAACCTCATCTTCAACACCTCCTTCGTGATACTCTGTCAAATCTGAAATGTTAAACATTGGTGAAATATTCAGCTCACTGGGCAATTCTACCTCATATGCATTTCCTGAATCATGCTTCTTCAGTATCTTACATGGCCTAAACTTCTTCATTTTCAGCTTGTTATATGTACCAACTGAAAACCGCTCCTTCCGCAAATGAACCATGACTTCATCACCAACCTGAAATTCCTTATACCTCCTTTTCTCATCTGCCTTAGCCTTATACTATGCATTCATCTTGGTAATATGCTTCCTCACCTCCTCATGGATGTTCTTCAAGTGTTCTGAAAAATCCTCAGCTTCAGCACTACTTATTTCTCCTTTATCTATCTTTCTCAATTCAGATGCATTTCTTGGACTACTTCAATATACAATCTGGAATGGTGATTTACCAGTGCTCCTATTGATAGAATTATTGTATGCAAATTCTGCCTGTGGTAAAATCAAATCCCATCTTGTTGGCTTATCTCCAACCAAACATCTCAGCAAATTTCCCAAACTCCTACTCACCACCTTTGTCTGTCCATCAGTCTGTGGATGATGTGATGAACTGAACTTCAAATCTATCTTCAACTTCTTCCACAATGTACGCCAAAAATATCCAACAAACTTAGTGTCCTGATCTGAAACTATGGTCTTTGGCAAACCATGAAGTCTCACTACTTCTCTGAAAAACAATTCTGCTATATGAACAACATCATTAGTCTTCTTGTGGGGAATGAAATGTGCCATCTTTAAAAATCTGTCAACCACCACAAAAATTGAGTCATGTCCCTGCTGAGTCCTCGGTAAACCAAGAACAAAGTCCATGCTGATATCCTCCCAAGGCTTCTCTGGTACAAGTAATGGCTGATACAACCCTGTATTCTGCTTCACTCCTTTCGCCATCTGACATACCCTGCAACTCTGTACAAACTTCTTCACATCTTGCTACAACTGTGGCCAATAATAATTCTCACTAACCAAACCAAGGGTTTTATCATGACCAAAATGTCCAGCCAATCCTCCGCTATGCTTCTCCTTGATGAGATTCTGCCTCATAGAACTTCGTGGAATGCACAACTGACTCCCTTTGAATAGCATATCATCCTGGATGATGAAATCCAACCATTTCATCCTGTCTAGAGTAACAGGTTCTGTACAAGCTTTCCAAGCTTCACCAAAATCGAGATCCTCTGGATACAAATTCTTGAGTTCCTTGAACCCAACCACTTCAATCTGCATTTTTGTCAGCAATAGTTGCCTTCTGCTAAGAGCATCTGCAACCCTATTAGACTTTCCACTCCTGTGTTTCAAAATAAATGTATAACTCTACAAAAACTCAACCCATTTCAAATGCCTTTGATTCAATTTTCCTTGACTATTCAAATATTGCAAAGCTTGATGATCAGTATACAAAACAAACTCCTTAGAAAGTAGATAATGTCTCCACTTCTTTAATGCCTGAACTATAGCATAAAATTCTTGATCATAAACAGAATATTTCCTCTTGGCATCATTTAACTTCTCACTGAAATAGTCAATAGGTTTACCTTCTTGGCTCATAACAGCTCCTATTGCAGTACCACTAGCATCACAATCTACTTGAAACACCTTATTAAAATCTGGAAGTGCTAAAACAGGTTGTTCTGTAACTTTTTGTTTCAACAATTCAAAACTCTTTTCTGCCCCATTAGTCCACTTAAACTCTTTTCTATCCCCTCTCATTGTTTCAGTCAAGGGTCCACAAATACTGCTAAAATTTCTGATAAACTTTCTATAAAAGCTAGCTAGACCATGAAAAGATCTTACCTCAGTAGCACTCCTTGGAGTAGGCCATTCAAGGATAGACTGTACCTTCTCTAGGTCCATTTTTAGACCTTCTCCTGAAACTACAAACCCCAAATACATAAACTCTTTCTTCACAAAACTGCACTTCTTCAAATTAATCAACAATTTCTCTTCTCTCAACTTCTCAAATACCATACGAATATGCATCATATGCTCATCCAATGTCTTATTAAAGATCAAAATATCATCTAGGTAAACAATGACAAACTTACCCAGAAATTCTTTCAGAACCTCGTTCATGAGCCGCATGAAAGTGCTTGGTGCATTGGTTAGCCCAAAAGGCATGACTAACCACTCATATAGTCCTTCCTTTGTCTTGAAGGTAGTCTTCCATTCATCTCCTTCTTTGATCCGAATCTGATGATATCCACTTTTTAGATCTATCTTTGAAAAATACACAGCTCCACTCAAACAGTCCATAATATCATCCATTCGTGGCAATGGAAACCTATACTTGATTGTGATCTTGTTTATTGCCCTAGAATCTGTCCACATCCTCCATTCTCCATTCTTCTTTGGTGCTCATACCGCTGGTACAGCACAGGGACTCAGACTCTCACAGATCAATCCTTTCTGTAACAACTCATGTACTTGTCTGTTCAACTCCTCACTTTTTGCAGGTGTCATTCTGTGTGCTGCCTTGTTCGGCAAACTCACTCCCGGGATCAAGTCCATCTGATGACTGATCTTTGTGACTAGTGGTAATCCATCAGGCATGTTATCAGATACAATATCCTGAAACTCATTCAACAAATCTGTAACTTCTACAGGAACATCTTCTACTTTCTCTTTACCAGCTTTTGGAATTAAAGCAAAACATACATGCTCATGCCTCATACCATCTAGGAAATTTCTTCCATCAACAAAAGTTATCCTTGCATTACCACATACCTTTTCTTCAGTCTCCTTCAATGGTTTTAGCTTATGCCACACTCCATCCTTTGTCAGGGAATAGGTATTCGCATGACCATCATGTACAGCACATCTGTCAAACTACCATGGTCTACCCAACAACATATGACATGCATCCATAGATATGATATCACACAATACCTCATCTTGGTATCCGCCAATCTTGAACTTCACCAGGCATTGTTCATTGACCATGACCTTGTGGTCATCCTGTACCCAGGCAATCCAATATGGATTTGGGTGTTTCTGTCTCTTGAGCTTCAACTTTGTCACCATCTCTTCTGACACCAAATTGTCAATGCTTCCACTATCAATAATCACATCACAACATTTACCTTCACACTTGTACCTGGTGCGAAATAGGCTCCTCCTTTGCTCAGGTTCATTCTCACCACTCAACAGGACTCTTCTGTTAATCAACGTTTCTCCTCTTTCAGCATCTTCAGAATTTGATGATCTGGCATCTTCATCTACATGTGCAACTCTGGCCTGGCCTTCATTTCTCCTGTCTATTTTGCCTTGGCGCTGAGGACATTCAAATGCCCTATGACCTTCTTCTCCACAATGAAAACATGTTCCATGGAAGCCACCTCTTCCAGATCCTTGTCCTCTTCCTCTTCCTCTCTGATCTCTATTATTCTGATCCTGGAAGCGATTGAAATTATTTCTTCGCTAATTCTGACTGCTACTGGCCTCATCCTTCTTTTTCAGATCTTCATTTCGGCCACCATATGACCATCCACCAGATCATCCACCATGACCTCTTCCATTTTGTCTGCTCTCAAACTTCTTGTTCAGCTTTTCCTCTACTTTTAGGGCAAACTGGTATGCCTCTTCAATACTGTTCATTCGAACCAGATTCAGCTCCTCCTGAATGCTTGGCCTTAACCCATTAAGGTATCGAGCAACTTTCTCCTTATCAGCTTCTGCATGGCCTGTTCTGATGAGAAGTCGATAGAACTCCTCTGTATACTCCTGAACAGATCTTCCTACTTGCTTCAAACTCTGCATTTTCTTCAGTAGGTCAAGCTCATAATCAACAGGAATGAACTGTCGCTTCAATTTATCCACCATCTGATCCCATCTTGTGATTTTATCTTTCCCTCTTCTATTTCGCTCCAACTGAATTTCTTGCCACCAGATCTTCGCATGACCTTTCAATCTGGCCTTCGCAAATTTGACCCTATCAGGATCATCAACATCTTCATACTCAAAATATTCCTCACATTCATTGATCCAGTCAATCAATTCCTCTGGGTTAAGATTTCTAGAAAATGTAGGAACCTCAATCTTAGGTCTTTTCCCAATCTTGGAAATGGCCCGAAAAAGTCTTTCTTCCTCCTGGTTCACAATTTCGGCTTCTCCTTCTTGATATTCTTCTTCGGCTTCATCCTCGCTTTCGTCTCTGACATTGAGATTCATTCCTCTACAAATCTCTTCTTGCAATGCTCGCACTTGTCTCTGCAGCTCTCTAACCTCAGGTGTCACAGCACCAGCTCTTCCGCCACGTTCTCATCGTGGAGGCATTTTCATGATGCGCACTGAAACCCTAGCCACGGTCCTAGTGCAAACTGCCTCACAGTCGGCGATCTATTTACAGACTCAAGAAAACCTGGCTCTGATACCACTTGATGAAGGGTTCTCCCCTTAATACCACAAACACATAACAGAAATAGAGAAACAACAACAATATGCAAGAACAGAAAATTGGCTTCTTATTATCTCCATAAATGTGGAATTACAAACTTTCAGAATTACAATATGCAAAGCGACATGGGCATTCCCTTACAATATTCTGTAGGACAAAGCCTCGAACTATTACCCAGATCTACTACCCAGAACTATTCTGAACTGCCTAAGACAATAATACAGCCTTCCTTATATAGGCAATTTTTCCACCGCCTGGGAAGGTTCGAGAATTTTAGCCAATAAGGCCGACCAAACTTAGAATTATCTTATTTTACATTTTATTACATCATAGTCGGCTCAAGATAACCTTTGAAACCCGAACAGAAATTTTGAAGAAAATTATTTTCCGCCATTTCGGGTGGCCCAACTTCTGAAGACCATAAGTCATCACCAGTTGACTCGATCGGCTATTATAACCCCATTTCGGAAATGCCACGAGGCGCTCTACAGGCTTGATCGGCGCAAGCGCTTATCACCTAAATTTTTGACCTCATCCGGGGCCTCTAAAGCCTTCAAAACTGAGTCCAAAGTTTCTGTACCCTGCTGCCAATACCGAAAATCTTCAATATCTTCCAACATACACTTGATCTGGAAATGAAACTTTACTGGCAGACTTATATGACCAAAATGAACCTCCAAGAAAGAAATTAGATCATTCTGAGCACAGATGAAAATTACCAAAAATAGTAACTTTCCATAAATAGCAGCTCTGCACAGGATAGCCCTTATTGAATTCAAAAATAGAAATATTTTTGGGTGATGCAAGATTTCTGTTACACCCAAGATGCTCCTGCATCACCTTCCATGGCCTCATAGGAGCTGTGACCTTCTTGGCTTGGACTGGGTGTTGTTTGTGGATATTGTCTTGATGTTGAGGAAGGCTTTATCCTTGTTCTTTTCTTTCCTTAACATTTTAAAATAGTATGTTTTTGCCATATTAAGGAGGGGGGCATATATAGGGCCTCCCTTGTACTATAGTTTTTTATTTTTACATGCTAAATCTTGGAAGGTAATGCACATAAGTTGCTAAATCCTAAAAAGACATGCATTTATATGCTAAATCTTCTGATGGTAATGCACATAAGTTGCTAAATCCTGAAAAGACACGCACCTATATGCTAAATCTTTCGATGGTAACGCACATAAGTTGCTAAATCCTGAGGAGACATGCATTTCATATTCATAGTGATATAAGAAGGTGGATCTATGAGTATTCTAAAAGTTGTCAGAAGATGCATTACAATTGCAAGCATAGTTTATGGGTGAACCTATTGGGCTCTCCCTCCAAGGTGATTCATGGTAAGGTGGGCATCTTACTGTGTGAGGTAATCACTTTCTCTTTTCTTTCTTTTCTTCTTTCATGCTAGTAGGACAGCATCATGAAGCTATGTTGTCTATAGTGTTTCTCTTGTCTTTCTTATGTAAACATTTATGCTTTTATGATAGCTTTCCAAATATGATATTAACATGAGGAATATTTCTTAGCAAGGTTTCTTATGCTAATTGCTTTGGGTTGTTTAGTGCTAAACCTTGTTCTTTTGGTTTTATTGTTTCGCACCGTCGTGCATGTATGTTGAGTTAGAATCCTTAGTCTGGGGGCTCATGTCCTTTGCTAAGTGTTGTTTTATCTCTTTGAGAATCCACTAGGATCTTCTCCTTCTTCTCCTTTACCAAGAGTTTGCATCAAATCCATACTCTTGCTAAAGTGGGGGCTTAATGTATCATCTTAAAATGGAAGCACTTCCATGTTAAGAGCATTTAGCCCTCTGAGTAAGTGGTTTGGGGTCGCATTGGATGCCTTGAATTGATCTTTTCTTTCATCTAGCTTTCTCCCCGCTTTCCACTTCTTTTCTACTTCATTCTAGGTGAAATTAGGGTTAGGATCTTAAGGATTCTCCTGAATTTCCCTCTTCCATAGCTCTATTTTCTAGGTAGGATTTAGAAATGGATCCTCCTAGCTTCATTTTAGTAATTATAGGATTTTATGTCTATTCCTAACATTTTTTCCTATTCTAGCATCATTTCTAGGTTTCTGGGCATCCCTGGGACCTCCAAATTCAATTTTGAGTCAACCTAAGAAAAAGGTCAATGTTGACTTTGACCCCTTTCTCCAAAATTTCAAATTCTAGAATCTCCAGACTTTGGGCTTTTGGGAGATTTATTTTCCCACTTTCGGGTCGGCCATTTCAGGTTTCGGGATGGTAAATCCTTTAATTACATTTAATCTAGGTATATTTTCTAAAGGTGAGGACCTAATTGGGATTTAATTCTCCAAGGTGGCCCATCTAGAGGAGTGTACCCTAGATCACTATAAAAGGAGGCCTTCCTCTCTCATTTTCACATCAAGTTTTCATGCTCAAGCTCTCAAGCTCTCAAGGTGATCAAGCAAGCATCCATTCAAGCATTCAAGTCTTCTTCTCCATCCAAGTTCTCCATTGAAGATCAAGGATTCAAGAATTTAAGCTATTGAAGGGATTTGGTTCAAGCATTCAAGATTTATCATTCAAACCCTAGATCTAGCCATCATGATGGTGTGATCTTCCTTCAAGATCCTTTGTTGATCTTCAAGATCCATTTCATTCTCTTACCAAGGTGGATTCCAAGCATACAACCATGGAGGTTTGATTTACATTTATTGTTGTGTTCAAGCTTTCATATCAACATACTTGTTTACATTTCAAATACAATTGCATATCTATTGAATTGCATAGCTTCATTGTTAGATCTACTTCTACTACTTGCTAGCATTCTCCATTTCAATTTCAATATTAAGGTTGATTCCAAACTGGGGTTTGACCAAGAAAAACCCCCTAAACAAACAAAAACCCCATTTTTCTTTCAGGTATAGGTGCGGAGTTTTGGATCTGAGAGCGAATTTGGATACCCTTTTCGACAAACTTCCAGGATCTATGAACAAAATTCAAATCGGACCTCAAATAAAAAATGTAGTATTTGACCTTTTATGAGGGTCAAACTTGACCTCCCTCAAAATTGGAAAAGATTTTTGGGTTTTGTAGATCTCGCAGTTTCGGTTCAAGCTTGGAAAAATCAACAGTTTCTAAGACTGTTTGACAGGGTTTTCAGAAGGTTCTTTTTTGGAGGGAAGTACCTTTATTTCTTAATTTCAATATTAATCATCTACAATTACTTTCTATATCAATACAATTTCATGTAAGTATAAAATATTGGCTTTGGGGTCTCTTTTGTGTGCAAGCCATTGTCCTAGGACCGCAGACACTATTTTATCCTTTATAGGATGGAGGAATTCTTGGGATTGGGAGATTTTGGATGGAGGAATTGCTAAAGGATTGGATTGAGGACTGCTTAGGATTTGGGTAGAGGATTTTTTGAGGATTGGAGATGGAAGATAAGGATTTGGGTAGAGGAAGATTTGGAGTGGAAGATGGAAGATACGAATTTGGATAGGTCTACAAGGAATATGTCACCAAGGAACAAGATGCCCCCACTTAGGATAGTTTATGCATTCAGAGGCATTTGGCAGGGGGTATGGTAGGATGGAAGAATTTTGGTAATGAGGAAATGGATGTAGAAAGGTGCCCAAAAGCATGTATACCTGGTGGTCTCTTTTTCTGTATCAAGATTTGAAGGAGGATGGAAGATGGGATGGAGGAGATTCTGGAGATGTGATAGAAGGGAATAGCTCCCAATTACATAAAGGAACTAGGGGGAGTTACGCATGACACCTATTTGCTAGGTTTTCATCATGGTACTTGTCCGAGGTGCTTTAATTGCCAAGTTTTCACCATCGGACGAATTATTTTTTCTTTTCTTTTCTTTGTTTGATATTTCTCTTGATTTTTCCAATTTTTATGGATTTTCTGATTTGCTGCTAAATTTTTGCTCATTTGATGTTGACTTTCTGATTTGTTGTTGACCTTTTGATTTGTTGTTGACCTTCTAATTTATCTGGATATTGGTAAAACTTTATTGGGATGGAGTGATTATTGAAAGGTATGGATGGGATGGGATAGATGGGAGATATGGTGGTAGAAAGTGTTTGGATGGAATGATGGAAAGTGATCATGATAGTGAGATGTTTTCAGGACCAACATTGGCACATGTTGTGAGGAAGGTGGATGAAGTGGATGGGAGATGGATGATAGCTGTGGATAGGATGGAGGATTTTTTCTAGGAGATCTTGGGACATAAGGATCCAACATGGATTTAGGAGATGGAGGAGGGGAATGAGTAGTTGGTGGATTTTCAACTTTGGATGCTATTGTGGATATTTATTTTAGATGCATTGCATCTTTTTTCTTAGGGGTCCACATAGTCTTTTCTTTTTCTTTGGTGGGCCTTTGTGGCCATTGGGATACATTGGATTTTTCTTTTTCTTTCTTGGGCCTTTGTGGCCATTGAGGTACATTGGATTTCTTGATTGGATTTTTCTTTGCTTGAGCATGTCATTTAGAGTGGACATGGAAATCTTTGGATCCTTGTGTATAGTTCCCTTTATGCATTTTTGATATGGCATCCAAATTGTGAGGAGCATTAGAAAGAATATGTGGAGGTGTGCAAGATGGATGAGATACAGATAGAAAGATGGAGGGATATTGGAAGATAGAAGATATGGGCATTTGCCTTTATTGATCCTAACTAGGGATGTTTGGATTTTGGTGATTAATAAAGGATTTAGTAGGATAAGATGGGGGATGATATTTTGGGATGTAAGGCCACAAAATGGATTTTGTATGTAGAGGATATGCAATGGTAAATTTTGGGACGTAGGGACCCAAAATAGATTTAGAGGATGAAGGAGGAATATGATATGTTTTCCTGGATTATATTGATGGAGGAGGAGGAATGGAATTGTATGCTTTGAGGGGATGATGGGAAGATGTGCTAGTGTTTTTGGAAGGATTCTTGAATCTAGCTTTAGTTGTACCAACATTTCTGGAGGAAGTATCTTCGGATGCGTGACCAATACCATATGATTTTGGATGTTTCTTGTCCTTGATGGGCTCAAGATTTCCTTGTTCATGAGCTCCTAGGCCTTTACCTTGATAATTCTATTTCTTGAACATTTTATCCAAACAAGGATATTTTGACTTGGGGAATAAGATAAACATCTAGTTTCAGTTTCCATGGTGGACGATATGCAACTTATTGCTTCTGCTTCAAGTTGGCTTCCATTGACAAATGTAAGTGGACCAAGAGGATAGAGTGATGGTAGTGGGATAGTTTTGATTGGAGGATCATCAAGTGGAAAGGATTGGATAAGGGGATCTTTACTAGGATTGGAGGATGGTAATGGATTCTGAGATGCAGAAATTGGGATTATAGGATCTTGGATTGGGGGTGATGGGAGAAATAGAACATGAAATAGAGGAAGTGAAGGGATAGGATCTTGATTAGCGTAATTTTTAGTGGTGAATATTCACCTTTTGGCAGATTCTGGGGGAATACGTTTCATGAAATTGGTGAATTGCGTAGGTATAGGCTGGCCCATATTCACCCAATCTTGACACGGTAACTGCTAAATATTCATTGGAATCACCAATTAGATTTGTCGTTTAAAACTGTTGACCATCATATTCACTTATAACTAATCTGACATGGTTCTTTTAACGGTCTCTTATTCGCCAATGATATTAATAATGAATTGCATATAAAATTTAAAATAGCCAAATGGTTTATATTGTTATCTTGACCACGACCTATTTCGCCACCCATTAATTAATTATTTTATTGGTCCATGACATATTTCACCAACCCGTTAATTAATTATGTTATTG
Organism: Chamaecyparis obtusa; assembly: GCA_027943335.1. NCBI lineage: Eukaryota > Viridiplantae > Streptophyta > Pinopsida > Cupressales > Cupressaceae > Chamaecyparis > Chamaecyparis obtusa. Next base: position 939,543 of record BSBK01000291.1, on the reverse strand, counting down.
GTCCACGATGTATTTTTCCAACCCATTAATTAATTGTTTTATTGACCACCAATTACTTTTAATTTTTCACCAAAAATAGCATTGATCAGGTTGGCACTCGGCACATTTTCGCCAAAAGCTCGAGAATTTTTAAAAAATAAAAATTGGAAATTTGGAATTTGGAATCATGGATTGATATAAATTCAAATCAAATTTAGAAAACTTAAAAGTAGTCTTATCATGCATCATTACAAATTTTTGGAGCCGGAGTGCCATATTTACAAATAACAATCTTGCAATAGTAAACAGAGGATTCAGCATTTCAGAGAGTCAGAATTCAGAGGAAGCAGGATGAAGGTAAATAATTATTTTTTCACATTTCATAGTATTTCTATTAATTTTAATTCCTACTAGAATCCTAGTGACTAGTGAGAGGTTCAAGTCATTGGGTGAAGATGTCAGACAAGGGTGACTATCTTGAGATTGAGTATCCTCAAGCTACTACTACTGAAGGGATTCAAATATCAGGGGAGGTTGAGACTCAGACTTCTCACTGTGCTCAGGGCAGTGAAGAGATTGGAAAGCTAGACAAGGGTAAGACTCCTCAGGGCAGTAAAGGGCCTAGGAGGCCATAAAAATGCCCAAAACTTAAAGATACTACCATAAAGGCTTTCTTTGGAGTTGGAAATGTTTCTACTCCATCAACATTTGCAATTGTGAGTGCAAAAGCCATTCACAGTAGCTTACCAGTACCAATACCACAAGCTGAGGTTGTCATTGAGTTAAATGAAAATCAAAATGCATCAAATGAGGATAACAATGGTGGTACAAGAGAAGATATTATAAGGGATACGTATAACCAGTTGGAAGAAAATGCTAGTAATGAAGATAATAATGATGTTGGTAGGAAGAAAAGAAAAAGGGAAGTAAAAATGAGGTGGGAGTGGGAGATGGAAAGAAATTTTAAGGATGATTGGATAGAAAAGTATTGGTTCATTGAACCAGTCCTAAGAAATGATGAACAACCAATAGAATGTAGGTGTAAGATTTGTACCTAGAAACTTAAAAGAGAGAAGAAGTTGCAGCTAAAGCTTGACACTATAGAAAAGCATATCGGTAAGGTTTATGAAAAATAAACCATAGAAGGACAAGAAATATCACTAGTGAGATGGAAATCAAAGGAAGAATGTCTTCATGTTAAGTATGCCATAGAATATGAAGAGCATAACAAGAGAATGGCAGTAATTGCTAGTAGTGAAAATTCAATCAAGGTTGGGTTTAAACATGCAGCCAATGAAGCAAACCTAGCAAAGACCGTTTAGATGAGTGTTGTTTTTCATATTATCTCCAGAGGGTATCCTATGAGAGACTTCTCAGAATATGGTAATTTATTATCTTTTTTGAATTTTCCTCACTATCCTATGTCACATTGGTCAACAAACGTTGGATGGGAAATAGCAAACTTTCTTTCTAAGGTGGAAAAGAAAAATTTACAGGAGAAAGTAAAATAGTCTAGATTCATTTCATTATCCATAGATGAAGCTACTATAGTAGATAACACTACTTGGGTCTGTATGCATGTGTATATAGTAAAAGAACATGTCTACCAAGCTCATCTACTCTTCATTCATAAAATGATGGGCAATTCAATAGCAGAAAACTTATATTTTGAAGTGAAGAATGCTTTGAATGAAGTTGCTGGTATGGATGATTTGACAATTGGAAAGAAGTTAGTTTGTGTTGGAGCTTATGGAGCTGCAATAATGCAAGGCCAAAGGAATGGTCTCTGTGCAAGATTACAAACTATTATTGCACCTTACATGCTTGTAATACATTGCATGGCCCATCGAATCAATTTAGCATATAAAATTGTAAGTGATTTTCCTATAGTGTCAAAAGTTGAAGATCTAGTTTGTGACATATACTCTTACTTTTGCAGAAGTCCTAAACATTTTACAGAATTTAAGATTTTCTCAGAGGGAGTAACACCAGGAAAAAAGCTTCTCAAGGATGTTGAGACTAGATGGATATCTTTGCATGGACCAGTAGAAAGAGTTCTAACAGAATATCAATCCTTGATCAGAGTAATATATGAGCAACGCCTCACAGTAGACAAAGCTCCTAATTTGTTACATAAGTTAAGTGATATAGAGACTCTGTTAACTTTAGCCAGCCTTCTCCCCATGTTGGATTTAATGAACAAACTTGTTAAGAAATCCCAAGATAGGACTATTTATATCCATGAGTACTCAGATTTACATAGAATGACATGCATTGCCCTTGATAATTTATACTCAGATATGATAACACTTCAAAGCCCAAATTTTTTTAGGTGGAAAATAATTTCAGATTTGAATCATGCTGAGAATTTTTTACAATTCAATGCAAAAAATGATTTATGTTTGTTTGTGAAAGGATATGAAATACCAATGCACCAATCTAAGACGGGCAAGCGAGGCAGACTACTTCCAGTTAAAAGGGTTGATTTTGACAGGTTTGTTAACTCTGCTAGTGAGAATTTGAGGTTAATTTCCTACCAAATTTCAAGTGAGATTTGTGAAAGAGTCCCTCAAGAAGAAATTCTTGAAGCCATGGGTTGTGTGTTTCCTCATTTTTGGAAAAACATCAAAGATAGACAACTTGATGCTCATATGTTTCATAAACAAATTGATGAATTGATCAGAGTGTTTTCAAAACATGTAGATTGCAATGGACAATCAATTGATGGAATTATAGATTCAGCTAATCTTAAAAAACAATGTAGATAATTTGCATCATGTATGAAATTGTAGTTAAAAAACTTGGAGAATCCATTTGAACCTAGTGCAATAACTAGGCTTTGGAAAAGGATAGAGTAGAGTAAAGTTTTGTGTGATTCAATATCAGAATATTTCAAACTTGTTGATTTATGTCAAACAATGATATTGGTGTCGATGGAAGATGAAAGAGTTTTCAGTGCATTGGGGTTTTTGAAATCAAAGATTAGAAACAAACTAGACAGAAATTTGGAAACTTTCTTGAGGTTGTTTGTAACTTAGTACAATGTTAGAGACTTTCCTTATGATAGGGCATTGGAAATTTGGAATTCCTTGCATGAAAGATGAGGGCTTTTGAACACTAGTTCAAAACATGGTGGTTCTGAGACAAACGATGGATCTTGGTCCCAGACTCAGAATGAAGATGAAGAATGTTTTGATTTTGAATACCCAACTCAGAATGAAGAAGAATCTCTTGCTAGTAGTAGTAGTCAATTTCAGGAGCTGGATTCCATGTGGGATATAGAAGAGGTAGACTACTCACTGACACTGAGTGAAGAGTGAAATGATTTAGAATTAGCATTCAGTTAATAGGTATTTATAATTTTATACACTGTATACTTATTACTGTACTTGTTGGATAATTTGATAATGGACTTGATTCTGAATATTTATTATTGACAATTTGACTCATATTTAGCTACAAGTAATAAGTATTGTTCATGATTTTTGTAATTTGAATTTTGATTTTTGTAATTTGTAATTTGAATTCATGATTTTTGTAATGTATAATGTTCAAGAAATTTGTAATTTTGAATTTTGAATTCATATAATTATTAATGTCCTTTTTTGTCACTGTAAAGTGTAAACTATAAATGCCTTGGCCCTCAATGCCTCATAGTCATGCAGGTTGCAGCCATGTTATTTCAAGTTTAAAATTCAAGAATAAGATTCAAAACTTAAGTTGGGCTGGTTGTGAAGTTACGCAAATAGTTCATCTAACCCTATCTCAACTTTGCTACATGAAAATTAGAGGCCTTTCAAACCCTTCTAAAGTTACAGTGATGGACCGATGGTCTTCTTAGTTCTTAACATCTCTAATTCTCTGCTCTCATATAACCTTGTGAAGTCCCGCACAAAGCCTTTCATAACCTCTCAACTATTTAATCTTGTAACTGATTAACCTTTCTGAAGCTACGCCTTTCTACCAAATGCTTCATCGCAACTTCGTAACCACCAACACTAATGGCCAACAAACCCTCGCGAAGCTTCGTAAACCAACTTTTCCTAACAAAGTGTCAAATATTAATCCGTCTGTTGACACATGTCACAGTCCATTCCTCTGCGCTTTCCACGTGGCATTCAACTAACTGTCACTTTCAACACCGTTACGCAATGTCACTTTAACTAACTATCTCTTTATTTCTAAAGTTACGCACACCGTTAGTTGGGAGTCCCTCAAAATTTTGGAACCCATTAGCATCCTAACCACTTAACCATTGAGAAGTTACGAAACAACCCAATGTTACTTTGGAACATTGTCGGTGGTCTGTTAGTAACGTGCACATGCTTAAAGGTTTTTTTAAGTGACTTGAAAAAGTAATGACAAAATAGAACCAATCTAATCCTTTCTAGGGTTTATTGGATTTTTAGAGAATATCTCAACCTAGCACTTAGGGTTTTAACATTTTGATCAAAAATTCTAAATTTAGGCCTTGGGAAGGAAAATTGCAGGAAATTCTCAAAGCAATTGTGAAAACTGAAAATACTACCAAGTACCAACATGGTCAAAGCTTCCTAATTTCTTAGAAATTGTCATTTGTCAATTTATTATAATTATTTGTCATAGTTCATAGTTCATACTCATTATTCAAGTTATTATTTGTCAATTTCCTAATTTCCTAATACTAAGCATTTACTTAATTAGAATTGAGATTCTTGACTTGAGCCAATGATCTCTTTACAAAATTACACAGGCACGGTGATAGAAAAATTGAAAATTATAAAATATCCATGTATTAAATTCAACTTCCTTGAAATTTATACATCAAAATTTTAAATTCAAGAATCAATGATCATAGTACCAGTAACCAAACTTAGAGGTGAGACGACAGAGAATTGAAGTCTTAGACTTCTATAATCTATCAGAAAATTACAAAATATCCTTGTATATTTGTATTAACTAAAACTTCCTTGAAATTTATACATCAATGTCAATGATCAATGATCAGAAAATAAAAACTAATATTGGCATTTGGCAAATTAAACAAATTTGGAAATAGTTATTAGAGTGACAGCTGGCAGCCTGGATTCTTCAGAATCAGTCTTGATTTGCACCAAAGTGTTAGGAATGAATGCAAAGTATTTTGGGATTCATTCTGTAGCAGTTGTTGTTGCATTCATGACTTGGATTGTCATTGATGTCAACACAATGATATTCTAGATATTAGCAGGAAAGTAGGTACAGTTTTGTTTTGTGCACATGTTGTATTACAGATTGGATTTTGCACAGTTGATGGTATGTTCTTTGGTGTGTTATTAACGTATGGTTAACAGCACAAAAAGAAATTCATTCATTTGTGAGAGTTATGAGCATTTTGGTGAAAGCAGTGTTTAGACAGTGTTTCTGTGAAGCGATGTTCAGAAATCGGAGGATATCTCTTAGCTGGGATGGAATCTAATTTTGTGTAGTTAAAGGGATGTTGGAGACTCATTAATGATGATGTGGTTCATAGTGCAAACTTTGAGGATATGTTTGGAGAAAGTTACAGTATCTGGAAGCCGACAATTTTATGTGAATTCTATGTATAGCGTGGAGAATTTATTATTTTGTAATTGAGGACCGACTCATTTGTAATTATTTGAGTTTGGTATATAAGAAGGAATTTTTTCCTTGTTTTAATGTGTACTATGAAGATTGAGATGCGAATATATGCCTGAAGTGAAGAAAAAAGCTAATTCAGTAATGAAGGAAGACTTGTTAGTACAAAGATCTGGAATTGTGATCTTGTGTAGCAGAGAGTGCAGTTTTGGCACAGTGTGAAGGAGGTAATATATTTCATATTATTCTATTGAATAATTCTATGATCTTTTGGATAGTGGGTTCAGAGATCTTGCCTTGAAGCTGTTTGGGCAGTGGGTCCTTCTGTCTTCCATAAACTCTTAACTGGGTTAGAATCTTTTAACAAGGATTCAAAATCTCCTAACAGGGATTTATATGTACTGAATGTATTTCATAAGACTCCTAATAGGGTCCATCTTCTAACAAGGAACTTTCATATTAGTGCATCATTTTGTGGGCATCATTCCCACCATGGTTTACTATTTTCAAGAGGTTCCCTAGTCAACATATCTTGTGTTATTGTGCAATTGTGTATGATTATCTTTCTATGTTTGATCAGTACATTGTTTAAAGTAGTTGAATGGATAAATTATCTGATAACTGATTCACCCCCCCACTCTCAGTTATCTTGGGGATCTTTACTTTCTAACACAAAGGTGTATCCACAGCAGGTGAACCGCAAACATAAAATACCCTATTCGATCAATTAATTGACCTCCCTCTATTGGCTCTTCATCTAATACCAGAACCATCTCAACTACTTCCATCATCCATGTCAATGTTGCAAGGCCAAGGCTTGAATCTCTCCAATATTTTCCCACACCACAATTTCCCTCTTTGATGGCCAAGTTACCTTTCTAACTGTCTCCAAGTCTTCAAGGCATTTGTTCCACTTGGCATATGTTATGGCTCGAGATTCAGCAAAAAAATTATTCATGTTAATCTCATGCTTGTACAATTCATCCACAACTTGATAAAAAGTTGAAATGTCAGCATCACCAACAAAATAAGAAGCCACCTTACTACATTCCAAAATTTGGTTGAAAGAATCAACTCACTCCTGCCATTCCTTCAAGTGTCCCTCTTTGTCCATAATAGCAGGGATATATCCTTCAGACTCTTTAGCAAAAACCTTAAACTTTTCCTAAACGTTTTGTAACTTGCTAGTGAAAAATGCATACAAATCCTTTCATCAATTATTTTGTCAAGTAACTCCATTTTTTTCCCCATTAGTAAAACTAACCTATCAAAGAATTGCAAGTATGGGCCCCAAGTATTAAATAATGGGGTTAGTACAAACAAGGTATTAGAACATTGATATTTTGTCCCCTGCAAAGAAATGAAAGTGCTATGAAGGATTTGAGACTTCTCTTTTAAAATATTTACTCTATGCAATAGCACCTTCTTCAAAGTCTCATTTTCAGCAATTCTAGTATCAACAGGCTCAGGTTGATCAATGTCCATTATTATCTTTTCTATTGCAAATTCTAGAGCTAAGCCCCCCTCATGCTTAGTTTGGACCCCTACATCACATACCTCTATAAATTCCCTAGACTAATTTTTTAGAGTATTTATTTCATCTTTTAGCTCCTTCACAGTCTTATCCAAGAAATAATTCTTCTTTAGTTCCTCTTCAAACTTTTTTCTAGTTACCACATAATCTCTGAATGTCCTGGCTAGCCTATTCTCCAAGTCCTCAACCACTTCTTTATTCATGGAGGATGCGTGATGTAGGAGATTTTCCATCTCTGATCCTGTAGTGTCCTGCAACCTCCATATTAAATGGCTACCCTATGTTTTGTCTTGGATGTCAACCAACTAGGCTTACTAGATTCTTCGGCCACACACCATACTTCTAGTGTCTTAGTGTCCATATTGAATCCAGAACCCCTCGTGAGTCCCTCAAGGACAAAAGCTTCATAAGCTATAGCTTTATCTTACCTCTTGATTTGGTCAATTAGGAATGAGGACTCCAAGTCCCATCCAGGGATCAGCAACATGCCACTTCTCTTTAAAAGATCTCTTGCCTCCTCCATGGTTAATGTTTCACTGTTGGGATCATAGGCCTGTAATTTTTCAGTCATTTCAATATTTTTTTCCTCTGATTCCCCTGGTTTCAAAGATAATGTTAATTCATTCTGCTTAACTCTAAAGAGAAAAATTTTAAACTCGTCGGACTTGATCAATTCATCATCATCTATAAACTCTTTAGCTTGGATGACCCTGTCATCCAATCTAGCTACAGCCAATTCTAACTCATCTAGAACCTTTTCTCCCTCATCTGCCATTGATGTCAAAAAAATTTATCTTAAGTCAAAAAAGTAATGGCTATTACCTGGTAGGATTTGTAGTGCCTTTTGCCTTGCCTTTTGTGGCATATTCATCAACTTTTTTTTCTTTGATGGCCCCTGCTCAAATGTGGATGGCTCAGCTTGTTCTGTTTCTACCATAAACAGCACATTAGGTTCAAATTCCTCAAGGTTTATTCTTTCCTCCTCCTTCTCCTCAGGGATGTCTGGCAATTTAGACATAATATCTTCGTAATTCTCTATACACATGTCAATTCTCCAAATGTATTTGAGATCAGGAAAGAAACTAGAGAAGGTAGGGTCTACCTTTATCAATTGTTCCTCTACCCTTACAATATTTTTCCATTTACAGGTTCTCTCTTCATTAGTAACTTTACTATAAACATTTCTAATAACATCCTCCTCTGCCATAGGCTGATTTAGAGCCCAATTTTGATTCCTCATTTCTCTCAATGCTACTCTAATGACATCTTCAGGGGCATACATCCTTTTTTTACTAGAGGGCAATCTCAATTGTCTCAGGAATTCATGGATTTGGTCCATAGCATCTTTACCTATAGAGAAATCCCCTATTTGGAACCTCCTTGCTAGAAAGGTTCCCTTATGTCTTTTAGGGCCTTAGTTCTCTCTATCCATCATGATAAGCTACCACATGAATTCTACTATTGCCAATCTTTCTGGGACAAATTTTGGCAGTATGTGTGGAGGTTGAGGGAAAGCATACACTCTTATAATAGTAAAATCCTCAAAAAAAAAACATATCACCCCAATTGTGCTTAATGTCATTGTCAATATTAAATGCTAAGGGTCTAAGCAATTTTCTTACAAGTAAAGGAAATCTTTCCCTCACAATACCTATCATGTTCATTACTAGATCCACAAAATCACTATAAAAAACAATGGAATTAGAGAAATGGTAAGTTCTATGCCATAACCTGGTCCACAGCTGAACCAAAATAGTTCCTCCTGTATTCTTGGTCTCATTAATGAACCCTGGGTTGATGTAGCCAATATTGCAATAGAGGATCAAGTGCATCAGCATGGAGTAGTGATTGAACTTGAAGCTTTTCAAATCAATCTTCGCATTCATCAACTTAGTGTGCATTACATTGATTATGTGCCCCACATAATCATACTCCTTGTTGGTATACAAGTCCTAAAAATCTGTAGCCATGACAAAAATGTTAGGATTCACTGTCGAACCTCCATCTAGTCCAATAACTTTGTGTAGACTGTAGATGGTATTCTAGAAATAGGGAAAGAAAATCTCAATATCAAATGAATCTACAACCTTCTTCGGTAACAACCCTGCCTCTTTCTTTTATTTAGGAATATGCCTCCTCATAACCCTTCCATGGTAGTAACTTTTATGTCTATTAAACAAGGCCTCCTCTTCTACTAGGTCAATATCCATGCTCATAGGTCCCTGAAGGTCGAAATCTTGAGTAAAAGTCTCTTTATCTAACATGCAGAGTATAGACTTGTCATGCTTGTGGAAAGCTTGTGTCACTGGATTGTCTGCTTAAATTAGCACTTTCATGAGGTCTACATCCAAAAATACCTCAGGTACTATCAAATTTCCCAAGTTCTTGTCCCATGGGTTTGAAATAGGAGGGCCTCTAATTCTATTGTTATAGAAAAACATGAAGAGCTCATACCTAGTTTTATTTGGGAAGTTAGCATCCCTACAGAATGCATAAGGGTCCCTCCATTAATAAGCATTAGCTGATTGCAAATTTGAGGATCCAGGCAACAGTTTCATCAATTCTTTAGCGTATATGTTTGGACTCTTTGTTCTTGAATGCACAACGACACTCTTTTCTAGTACTACAACAACATCAAGAAATCCTTGTTCTACCATTCTTTTAAGTATACTAAACTCTAAACATTAAGCTCCTTTTCTATCTGCACTTAAAGCCAAAGGTTTCAACTCTTTGGTTGCTCTTGACTCTAGAAATTATGGATGCTCTGTGAAGTCACTGAAGTGTAAACTATATTTAATAACTAACAAGTAACAAGCAACTCACAAGTACAACCAGGCTACCAGCCACTAGGCCACCTACTCTATTAAAAATTAAAATCTCATCAAGCACACACACATGAAATTAGTAATTACCTTTTTCAAAAAAGTGTCACTGTCAACTGTCACTTCAAGCATAGATTTGGCGGTGATCCAAGAGCAAATAATTAGCATGTTGCCAAAGTGATGCTAATGGTACATCTAACCCTAGGTCTCTATCTCAACTTTCCTAAATTGCTACCTGGAAATCAGGGGCCTTGGCCCTTGGCCATTTGAATTTGAAATCCAAAATCTTTAATACTTGCGAAGTCACACAACACCTTTTCAAAAATTTGGGACTGTTAAACTGACCAAAAAAATGAAACCTTGAGATGTTATGACATAGCCTGGCATGCCACATGACACTTGTACTTCACACTTTCCATGTGGCATGCAACTTACTCTTTGTCTCTCACTTTTCAACACCTTATGAAGTTACACACAAAGTTAGTCGAGACTTCAGAACCCCTAACCATCATAATAAATTAACCATTGAGAAGTTACAAAACAACCAGACGTAACTTCGAAACTAATCACCATCATAATAAATTAACTGTTGAGAATTTATAAAACAGCCAGGCGTAACTTCAGAACCGATCACCATCATAATAAATTAACCGTTGAGAAGTTACGAAACAACCAAGCATAACTTCGGAACCGATCACCATCATAATAAATTAACCATTGATAAGTTACGAAATAGCCAAGCATAACTTTAGAATAGATCACCATCATATTAAATTAAGCATTGAGAAGTTAAGAAACACCCAGGCGTAACTTTAGAGCTTGGAGTGGGTTCCAATTTATTTAGTACTATGATTTAGCATTCTTATTTACTAATTACAATTTACATATTTTCAATTTATAAATAATAAAACTATTGTTTAATTTCATGATTCATGTAACATGTTACTGTAATAGAATTTAGTCTATTGACTATTAAAATTTAAAGTATTAGCAAATAACGCGTATTACGTAAAACTAAAAACAGTAACACTATTTGAAAAAGAGTCTTCTGACTTCTCAATGTTTCATTTGTATACAGTATTACAATTTTATAGACTACGGTATTACTATGAAATTCAAAAACTGGTATACAATATATTATATACATAATACTAGTAACTTAAACTGAATCACTGATTCACAATTTCACTGAATGGTTGTGGTTTCCCTAGAAGGAGAAGCGACAAGCTTCCAACCATTTCCAAAACCAAAATGAAAAGTAAATTTTCTTATTTCATATTTACAAATTACAACTTACAAGTAACAAAAAATTTTGTAAGATCCGTAAAGAAAAAAGATTAGTCAATGTGCAGACCAGCAAATAATGGGATCATCTAATTCATCTCCTCCTAGAACGGCTCCTGGTCGAAGCCATGATCGTCAAAAATGGTGCACATCTCCACCTTGTCATGTTCTACTTCAAGTTTGAACATGTCACTTTGGTAATTGACGTAACTCGTAGCATGATCCCATGCTGTAGACATTAGATGACTGAGGACATCCTGTTGAATCTCCTCCTCCATATCCAAATTTGGTTGGATAACAGGTTCTTGGTTCTCATTTCATGATCCCTCAATTACTGGAAGACCCATTCTGTGAAAGCGCTGAAAAATTATAAATAATCACCAACTTGTCATCGAAATTTAGAAATTTAGAAAGCACCCATGCTCTGCAATTCCACTACCAAGGAGTATATAAAGAAAATAATCACCAACTTGTCAGTCGCAATCAATTTTGAAGGAATGTTTCACGTAAGGTGGCTTGCCTGGGAAAAGGAAATTAATGAATATCGGTAAAGAAAAAATGTAGACATTGAACCCTACGTAACTTGGCTCCGAAGTTGAGAAAAAGAATAATGAATGTTGATGAATCACATATCATATCCCATAAAATTATCCTTTTAAATGTCTAATCAAAATCCTGGCTTGGATTATGTACCACTCAAGATACGCAAACTATTAGCCTTGCCTCGGAACCACTATATCCTAGCTACGATTTTAAATTTTGAACTAACAACTTGGCAACCGCATTAAACTTTCATGTAATGTGACTTGGCTCCAAAAGGAAAGATAATGAATGTTTATGATTCATAGCTGAGATCTTGTACAAATTAACCTTTTTTAACATCTAATCAAAATCTTGTCATCGTTAAGTCTCATTAATTGTACTTCAGTGTTCAGTGTCACTGTAACTTCACGGCTAAGTTACGTAGACTGCCAACATGGCCTCAGAACCCCCATATCTTACCTGCGATCATAACTTCCAAAGTCACGCACACTTTCAACCTATCCTTTGCGTATCTTTGTGGCCTTCAAGTGCAAACTGCTAGCATAAATGTCAAAGTCACGCACGTTGTCAACCTGACCATTACGTATCTTCATAACTGTCAGCATCGACCCTCCTATTAGCCTGCCAAAACTACACACACTATCACCAGTCACCACAAACTATGCCAAAGTTATGCAAGTGCCAAATTATCAGCCACAAACTTACTTGAACTTTTCATATCTTCGTGGCCTACAAATCTAAACCGCCAACATAACAACTGAAGTCATGCACACCATCAACATGACCATTGCATATCTTCGTAACTGTTAGCCATCGACCCTCCTTTTAGCCTACCGAAGCTACGCAAAATGTCCTCACAATCTAGTCATCCGTAAATGACACATATTGCCCAACTTGACACGTAGTCCTATCACTATGTTTTGATTCTTTGAATATTTACCAATTTATATTTTTTATAATATAAATACAGTTTTATATTCGCCAATTTATATTTTTTATAATATAAATACTATTTTATATTTGCCAATATATATTTTGGTAGTTATGAATCAAAAAAAAAATTTGCCAAGATAGTTTCACATAGGTTTAGGGAGCATCAATGATTCGTCACTTGAGATTATTTTTTTTTCTTTGAAAAGAAAAAAAATTCACCAATTTTTTACACCTTTTTTGAAGGGGGGGTTTCTTAAACATTACCCTGGATTGTAGAGAAGGTGATGAGAAGATAAATCACTAAGTACAAAGTAGTAAAGAGAATAAAGTGATTGTGATTCAAAATTGAATCTACCAAGCACTGAATTGATATTGTGAGTAGTACATAGTATGAGGTAATGAGTTATTGAGCATAAAGAGTCTAATAGGCATATGATTGATGCAAGTTTAACACACAAGTTTGTGTTACTGTTTAAAGAGTAATCATAATTGTAAAGTCTCTTAACTAAGTAGATCCTAACATATCTTATATTATAAATCCTTTAACCAAGTACATGTTATAATAACTGAGAGGGGGGTGAATCAGTTATCCACAGTCCCAATCACAAAATGTATATCCAAAAACAATTTACTAAAACTTCTGCAACTCGATAAACTAAAATAGTATTATATGTGTTCTTTTACCAATTACCAGTTAATAACATATAATGATTACTAATCAAATACAATATGCAACATGCAAAGTAAACAATCATCACAATCAACACATAACACAAGAGATTTAACATGGAAACCCTGTGAAGGGAAAAACCACCTGGGACCGGCAACCCAAAAATTGTTCACTCTTCTGAAGTGAGGTCGGTGAAGACCCAACCTTGTTAAAGGTTACAAACACATTGTGAGGTGTGACCTTGTTAGAGTATTTTAAACCAACCATTATCGTCCAACCAGCATTCACTATGGGGTTGACAGGATAACAAATGTACACTCTATGAATGACATTACAAGACTTTCTAGTCCACTCTATTAAGAGATTTCTCTATTTACAATGGTTAAAATGTAATAGCATTTGATCTGATTACAAAACAACTTCAATTATAGATTATCAGATCTATGTTAAGCTCATTCAAATCCTCTGATTAATATATCAATTATGTTTCTATCAATATTCAGTAACTTACTTTCACTCAGTAATAGCTTTCTGACGCTCGATAATCTCTACAATTCAGTTCTCCTTAACCAGTCTGATTAGGCATGCATGAAGCTTGTTCACATGATATCTTTGTAGTCTCCTTCTTCCGGCATGATTTCATCATGAAATCATAGTCTCTTAAATAGACAAGTAAACCATTTTAATTCCATCCATCAGATTTTTCCGCTTAATCTCCTTTGTTGATTTTTCTACTTAAACCTTCCTCGGTTGATGTGTCAGTAACACATTTTCTTTCAATCCATTAGATCTTCTTTTAATTATGTTAGTCATCAATCTTTATAACAAATATTATCTTCATCTCTGATTTTGAGGTACTTTATAGCTCATCAACTTTCATCGGCTAAACTAGTCATTTAGTTCTTTTCTTCTGCTCGATTAACAAAGAAATGTGTTGGTGAACACAAGCTCAGTTTGTACTATGATTGGTATACACTACACTGTGTTGGTGTATACTAAAATGGTTCTTTAACCGACAATACTACCTTGTGCATTTTTCTCTATCCTTCATCATAGATGAATGCAACATAATCAGGTCAATAACATAAGGTCATAGACTCATTCATAAGTTACCCAATGTATTCCTTATTCTTATCTATCATCTCCATCTTTCTCATGTAGATATATTTTGTTCTACATCTCTTTTCTTCTTCTTCTACAGATGTTTGGGTATAGTAACTTACAAGATAAGTACTATCAAGACTATTTGACATCAATGACAACATATTACTGATTTAATCATCTTACATATCTAATCAGCAACTCAGTTATCTAAAATCATAGATCTTTAAGTTATACAATGTATTCAAATAAGTTGTAGTTCATCAGTACAGTTCTTAGATTAGAATTGTAAAATCCTCTTACAAGGTAGACTTAACAGGTCTTAAGACTCTTAACCGGGTTAATACTTTTAATAGGGTAAGGTATCATAAATAGATAACAGTGTAGCTCTAATCGAGAAAAATTTTTACTGTAGTAGTGAAATTTTGTGGGTGTCATCCCCATCGTGGTTTTTATCCTCTAACAAGGATTCCTGCAATGCCAAAATGAATGTGTTATGATTTATGTGTTATCTTTTATATGTTTTATATGATGCATGCAAAAGTTATGGAATCAGTAAATGGTTAAGGTAGAAAGTTTAAATAGTTTAAAAGTGTTTTACAATACTGATTCACCCCTCCCATCTCAGTACTCACCTTTCCTTACGTAATCCAATAATTGGTATCAGAGCATAGTCTCTTATTAAGAAGTTTAATCACTTGAGAGGAAATATCTAGAGGAATGGAGAGCTATAGGTATGAAAGGGTGATTGATAACATGGAAATGGAGCTGAGAATGGCCAATGAGAAAATTGATGAATTAATGAGAAAATTGATGCATTCAATGAACAATAGAAAAGAGCTAGCACATCAACTAAAAGACACTCAAGACCAGGTTGAAGAACTTGAAGAACAATCAGAGGGAATTGTTGGTGTCCAAAATGATGCTTATGCTCTAATAGGCTGCCAATGTACCTTGAGACTGATATTAGGAATGGTTAGTTCCAAGTGTGGGAGCTCTGCAAGGCAACTGGACCAACTATAGGGACTTAATATGCCCTCTTCTACTTCTGGCTCTGTAAAACCAAGGCAGGTGCACCTAACCTAGTATAAAATATACTTCATACACCAAGAACTAGGTTTGAATAACAGATAATAGGATAGTAAGAAAGTACTAAGTGTTAACCACACACTCATTGACTCTCCATTACTATGGGTAGAACCACATACAACCAAATACTCAAAACTTAAAGGGATGGTTCTTAACTTATGCTTTTTGGATCATAACAACAACAATCAGTATTTGTTGATAAAGAGATAATCATTTAGGCCAGTGCCTCATCCATTGGGCAAGATCTCCTAGAACATGAATGCTACACACACCAGACAATAGCTGAGATTCCAAGCCATAAACACACCTACAATCCCCTTTACTACTTATGAGATATCCTTACATAGACAATAAGATAGATCTATGTCCCATCTAAAGCATCATTTCATCTAATCCTGGATTAGAACTCAAGAATGGATACATATACATAAAACAATATGCAGAGGACTAGAAAGTTCAGAATCTATCTAAGTTGACACAAAGGAGAGATAAGAGTCATGTACTTGTATTAAGTATAAAGAATCCTTAAGTGTAAACAATCAATCCAGAGGAGTCAAGCTTGCAAATTACAGCTTAGACCTACAACTTTTTCTCTATCATCAACAGAATACCAAATGCAAAAGTGTTACAATCTTGGATCCAGGACTAGGAACACTTCAGAACTTCAAAGCTGGAACCCTTACACTATCAAAAAACTTTCAATATATACCACTAGTCACCTTGGGAATCTCGAAGAGAATGTAATAAGCTTAGGGTGACTAGGGCCAGGGTTATAATGGCTAACCATAGTAAAATTTCAAAAAACCATTGGAGGGAAAAATAGCACTAGCCTGTCAGACCAAGGATGATCTTCGCACTTGAGAAGAATCTCTGAGAAGGACAGGAAGATCATAAATTTACCATGCAAATCAAACTGAACAGACCTGCAAAAAGCCTCGAGCAATAAAATCTATCCATCACCACACGGTACAAATCCTTGCAAATGATCATGGAACACCTTGGACCACACCGCAACCACCAAACAAATCCAATCAGGCTGCTAAAACATTTAAAACTAGTCCTTCCTATTGCAAAAACTCTCTGCAAGTTCAAACAATCACATTCATGGTGCCAGAAGTAAATCGGCGGTCTAAAATTAAAACTCGGCCAACTTTATATCAGCACCGTAGATCTTCATCCCTTTCCCGGGCATTGGCAAGATTAACCACAACAAAATCTTGGTTACATTTGTGCTTGGTCGCATGATCGCAAGGCATCAAACTCACCCTTGCGATCATGCGACCACAGTCTCCTAGCCACGGTCAACGGTCACAAACCCCGCTGAAAATTCTTCGGCCATATCACCATCACAACCCCACAACCATGACAACCACAAACCTTTACATCTGCATAACCGCCACTACTGCTAACATAAAACATTAGTCACATGATCGCATAGCCTTGAAAAAGGCTATGCGAACATGCGACTAACCGCCAGCAATCACCACCGCTACCTGCCCACCGACCAATCGGGAACCACCACATCATGGAGACCGAACAACTGGGCCCTCCCTTCAAACATTGCAACCCTCAGCCCCACTAGTAATCTACCAAGTCACCCATCTCTCTAGATCTCCTGGGCCCACTGACAATATGCCACCTCACTACCATGGACACATGTCGACCAGTTGCATGATTGCATAGCCAGAAACTAGGCTATGCGATCATAAAATAGCCAACCAAAGGCCACCACATCACCACCTACCACCAGGCCTCAGCAAGGAAGAACCTTGTCACATGGTTGCAAGCTGTGAAAATGGCCCTTGCGATCATGCGATAAGGCCATAAGATCACCACCTCAACATCCTCTGACAGTGGGCCCACTGCAAACAAACCCGTCAGCATCCAATCAGATGATGGGCGCATGATTGCAAGGGGAAAGAATATTCCTTGCAATCACACGCCGATCATAGATTGAAATCACTAACACAAGCCTCGCTGACATTTCTGACTTATCATCACATGGACCAATCAAAAATGAGCACCTTAGCACTGTCTGACACGTAGGTCCACCTACCACTGGGCCCTAGGGACACGTGTCAATCGGTCGCATGATCACATGTCAGAAAACTCTGACATGTGATCATGCGATAGTGAACCCTAGGCTACCACATCACTGTCAATGGGACCACCAAACTACTCAGACCCCACAAATGGGCCCACGACACACCCACACAGGAAAATCTGACAACTATCGCCAAAGCGTGAAGGGTAAACATCGTGCATCTTCACCATGCGAACATGTGACGACCACCAATTTTGTTCAAACTTTAACCACACTAGGCAATGGGAAGAACTAGGACCCACCAACGATTGCACTTGCGCAGTTAAGACTAAGGTCAAAAATACACAAAGTTTTCGACACGGTGAAAGACTGAAAACACATAGAGTTTTCGATGCCAGAAGACAAGCGTGCAAAAATAGGAAGCACAAGGTTGAAAACAACAAAGGTTTTCACACAGACCGAAAACATCATGGATTTTCAAAAATACTATGGGTTTTCGACACTGTGGAAGATTCTAAAATTGTTTCCTGCAGACCTTAAAACTTTAATAACTCCCTGGGTTTTGTAATTCAGCACGTGCAATTTGGACTAGAGCTTGGTGACACAATAAACTACCAGGGCTAAGGGCGCACACCATGAAACACTATGGATTTCATCACACAACAAAACTGTGATTGTAGGCATGGCAAGACAACATTACAAAAATTGCAAGGAATAGGCCATTTTCAAAGGATTTTTGCTGTGACAAGAAAATGGACTAACAGGAATCATGTCTGATGAATCTGATGCTATACTATTAGAATTGTCTGAAAAGAACAAAAACCTAGTTGATCAGGTGAAAGCACTAAAATGAGAACAAGAAGCTCAATCAGTAAGAATGTGTGAAATCCTAGAACAAAAAGGAAAAGCTAAATATGACAAAAGAATGGTGGAAGATGAGAGAAGACAAATGAGCACAAGAGTGGATGAGAAAGATAGGGAAATACTGAGGTTGACACAACTTGATAAACCAACTAGTTAGTGCAAATTAAGATGTTACAAGGAAAATTAGAGAGATTGTTGAACTAAGATCTAAGAATGAACATCTAAAGAATGATTTGAATTTTGAGAAAGATGCTAAAGAAGTCTTGAAAAGAAATTAAGAAGAACTAAAGATATTTTATGAACAACTAAGAGATCAGAAACAACCAAGAGATACTACTAGACTTGGATACAATGAAAACAACACTATCGAGAAGGGTGAGTCCTCCAATCAAAAAAGTAACTGAGATAATACTGCTACCCCACCAAAGATAAAGAAGTCTACATGATAACATTGTGGGAAATCAGGACACACAACAAATGTTTGCAGGAGAAAATGAGGTAATCCACCAAGTATTCCTAAGTTTAATGATCACTATTACAATTGAAATAAGTTTGGTCACAAGGCATTTGAATGCACGTAGATCAAGAGATGCTAATAATCCAAGCAAGCAAAGCTACAAGGGACACTATAATAATTGCAATAGATATGGTCACAAATCTGAAGAATGTGTGTTGCAAAGAAGGAATGAGAAATGGGTCCCTAACTGACAGAATGTTGCAAACAACTGATAAGGACCAATTATACCATGGGACTATAATATAAGAATCACTTATACTACATATGGAAGATATGTCACATTGTTGCAAACTTCTTTAAATTTCATGGTATGAACCATAGAAGATCATGGAGAAACTTTGGAATGGCTTGTTTCCTCTGTCACAAGCTCGGTCACCTAGTCAAAGACTGTAGGTACTGAGGTAAAGCCCCAACCGAGGAATAACTGAGTGAAAAGACTCAAGTTAATATTGATGAAATAAGAGATTAGATGAATAGGACTTAGAGAAGGGAGTCTCAAGATGATGGAATGGAACTTGGAACAATTGATGGGACCACATCCATTGGATTGGGTGCACCTATATTCACTTAATCAGTCAAAGGATATGTCTAGGAGCTGATATCCTAAGTACTATCTTTTCCAAACATCCATATTAGCATACTAAGATGCATTTGGATATAAGTTGCGAAGTTAATATTTTATATGTTGATCAGTAAAGTGTATGAGTTATTTTGTTCCATTCGGTGAAGGAAAGTGTATTTTGGTTATCAGTAAAATAAAGTAGGTGAGAAGCATTTAATGCAAAATTTTATAGTCATTGGAATCCCTAACCTAGGAAAAACTATAAATAGAGGTTGTACTATTTCATTTCTACCTTACATTTTCATGAGCATTTAAAGCATTTGATAGAGATCGAAGAGATCATCGAGCAATTTCAAGTGATCATTCGAGCATTTCAAACAACATTAAGAGCATTCAAGATATTTCTAGTGTTTATTGAGTTGTGTTCATGAATTCAAAGTTACTATTTAAGTGAAACCCTAGTGTTTAAAGATTATTTCTAAGATCAATATGGCATCAAAAGTTCAAAAACCAATCATTATTGAGAAGATTGATCCTGTCAATCCTAAGTACAAGTTGCTTCCCATCATTGTTGTTGTAGTGGATAAGTCTAGAGCCCTTTCATCGATCTCACCAAGGGTTATACTGATTGAAGATGTTTGTACCTTCATTCACTATAAAATTGAAGATATATGCCAAGCAAAAATTGACACATCATATAGGAATCTCTGTGTGAATGGATAATTCAAAGACAACCACACATTTGGAAACCAAGGGTTTTTTTATGCATGCACTGATAGTATTTAAGCACGAATGGATGAGCATGGTACTAATTCAATTTCATGATCAGTTCATGTGGCTAGATGGACCAGTAAAGATCACCAAAGATGTATTGCATATAGTCACAAGATTTTTGGTCAGTGATAGACTGAGGGAATACAAGAAAACTGATAAGAATAAGCTATGTGAGCTTACACAAGAAAAATGGGATGTAAGAGGATTTACGTTATCTACTATTGATAACCCTGAGTTGAGATTTGAAAGTAATATCATATCATACAGAATCTTTCAGTCATCTTGGGTAGATAGTGTACCTTGTGGAGCAGTTGACATAGCATACAAAATTGTTAGGAAGGATATGAAAATAGACCTTTGTGAGATATTATTGAAGTAGCTAGATGATAATATGAATACCACTGGGAGATAAACATCAAATACATTAAAGTTTAGAACACCAATGGTATGTATTTTCTTCTATTTTCATAACTTCTTTCCTACAACCGGTGAAGTAGTCTAGAAAGTAGACAAACCGATTGTTTATCATATTAATGATTATATTCAAAGTATAGGAGATAATTTTGATGTAGTCATGAATGACTATTTTAGTAAATTTCAAAGTAAGATGCATAAGAGATTCAGGATTCCACCTGATTTTGTGGAAAAGTATAAGGATGAGTTATGTTTTGAAGTTGACACCAACACATGTATTATAAGAGGTGTGGATCTAAGAACCATGTGGCTTCCACCCATGGGATATAAAGTAGATATTGATGTTGCATCAATACAGATTAAATGACTATTAGAGAAACTAGTTAAAAAAAAGTGCAACTCGGTATGGTACATTTGAAGAAGTAAAAGAGAAAATAAAGATAGGTATCTTGATACCTAAGTCAATGAGAAAGACAAGCTGAATGATAAACACCTATCCTGAGAATCTAGGAATTGTTGTTGAAGAAGAAGTTGTTGAACCTTTAGAGGTTAAGGGGAAGAAGACAAGAGTAAAGAAAGAGACCCCTAGTCCAATCGGTGTTAGACCATCAACAAGGTCTTCCTCTACACCAAGAGAAAAGAAGAAAGTAGATGTAGACCTGGTAAAGACAAAAACTTACATTAGAGAGAACAAGACTACTGGAAGGCCTAGAAGGAAATTAAAGTTGCAATAATAAAGTGACACTGAGTCTGAAGACATATCACAATTTGAGGTTGTATATAGTAAAGTACCTAAAGCGAGAAGTCTTGATGAATTGCTCAAGACACTTTAAAAATATGGAGG
The DNA here is from genome assembly GCA_027943335.1 of Chamaecyparis obtusa. Classification (NCBI taxonomy): domain Eukaryota; kingdom Viridiplantae; phylum Streptophyta; class Pinopsida; order Cupressales; family Cupressaceae; genus Chamaecyparis; species Chamaecyparis obtusa. The sequence goes on along the minus strand of BSBK01000291.1, from coordinate 917,992 downwards.
TTATTCAGTATTCAAACAATTAAAGTGTGAAAAGAGGAATGATGAAGAGAAAAATAAAATTGAAGAGGTTGTCATATCTACTTTGCACTGTTAGCATAATTTTAGAATAACTAAGAGGGGGGTGAATCGGTTATCCTCAGATCCAAATGTACCAATTCAGCTTTTAAACACTTCAAACAACTTAGATCTACACAATAGTCCACTTGATATCTATAGCATATAACCAATAACACAAAGTTGCAGTCCATTGTCCAAAAGTAATCAACTTGCAGAATATAAAATACTTAATAGTAAAACTTATGCAGTCAAGGATGGTGGATCCAACGAAGGATAGTCCAAACCTTGCAACTAAAAGAATTACACAATGGAATACTCAACACAATAGTCAACACCACAAATGTTTCAAGTAATTTTCATTAACATGCCCGGCTGTAAGGCCTTCCAGGTTAGGGCCAATTACAAAACGAAACAATTCTGCAAGATCCACAATTAGATCCAATACAATCTCAACTAGTTCAGCTCTAAAGACAATCAAAATATGATGGAAACCCTAAGGTAGATCTAAACTTGAGCTCACAAGCCTCCAAGAAATCTTCTTGTCTCCAAGTATGCAAACCCCTAACTGTGCTACAACAACTATCAGATTACAATCTGATCTGCAAGAACATCAAGAACTTTTCCACAAATTCTCTCTCAGGCTTCACATCTGAATTCCAAATCTGCTAAGTCTATAAGTTCTGATCACCTAGAAATCTATCCTAAACATCTACCCAAGCCCTCCTTAAATACTAATCATCAGCCACAAGTCAGCTGGATGAAACCCTTAACTCCCCAAAATAAATAATTAAATGCCATACAAGTTATCTTACAAATGTATACAGACATTTAATTCTACATGTCAACCCAAGACAATGGCTACCAACAATTAATTCACCAAGTCAGCTCAACAAATCACATAGAACTCCAGTTGGTAAGTCAGAACTACTAAGCAACAGTAAAATTACCGAGCACGCTAGGCATCACTGAGCACCAGTATTGACCGAGCACCGCAGGCATGACCAAGCAACAATTTCACCAAGCGCCAGAGACTATCGAGTTCCTTCAGTGACCGAGCTTCCTTACATGACCGAGACCGTCGGTCAAGGCTACAACCAAGTAAAAATTGGCCAAAACACAAACACTCCATGCAGTTTACCGAGGACACATAATGCCCCTGCCTTAACCTTGGATGCCCCTGCATCAAAAACACATCAAATAACATTCACACAATTATGACACTAGGATTTAACGTGGAAACTCATTTTGGGAAAAACTACTAGTAACATTCTACCAATTTTCACTCTTCTGAAGTGAGCTCTATGAGGAGCCAACCCTGTTAAAGGTTACAATACACACTGTTAGGTGTGACCCTGTTAAAGTATTTAATCACTCTGTTAGGAGTGACCTTGTTAGAGGACTTAAGAACATTCCATTAGAATGTCATCTTGATTAAAGGATTTACAAATGACTGTTAGGTCAACCTTGTTTAAAGGATTTCAGCTGATACAATGGTTAGAATGTAACAGTGGGTTTGATTTGATACATACAACTCACTTTGCAAATACAGATCAAATGTAGCTCATATTTTGATACTCTAACTGGCCTTCATTATCATCTCCATCTCTGATATGCTTGGAGACCCTTCAAGAAATCACCTCTTCACAACTCTTTATAGCTCTTCATAGCTCTTCTAAACTCTTCTCAACTCTTCTTAGCCTTCTTCTCAGCTTCACCAATAAAATAAATCAACCACCTACATAACCCACAATTAGGTTATCCTTATACCTCCTTAACTAGGTAGCTTGATCTTTTGTCACTTAAGCATTGTCGTAGATCTTAGGTTTTGGTCAAATTCATCGAATCCTTCTAACATTTTTTCTCCTTCTAACCATCTAGATACTTCTCAAAATTTCTCCTTGAATCCATGCATAGGATCACGTAAACATGGTTTATCATGCATTAAATGCTCCAGGTCATTCATCCTTATCTTCAACATGCTTTACATATTCTAAGAATTCAACTGTGTCGGTTGGGAAGCTCAATCCCTTCACAAATTGTAAAATAATGACACTCGGTCATCATTGTGTTCTTCTACGCAGTCTTCACTCGATAACTCATTCATCGCTAAATTGTTCTTCTCAGCACTCACTATCTTCTCTCGATCCAACTTCTAATACTCGGTCATTATTGATGTTCGGTCGACACTATATTTGCTCAGCTTATACTAGCGCTCTGTCAACTTAAGGTCCTTAATATTCTTCTCTTTTGCTCGCCTATACTTTCAGTCTTTCTTTCCTCATCTCTTCTATGCTTCAATTCAACTATCTTCTTCACTTAGTATGATAGATAAACAACACATTATCTTGCCAAAGTGCCAACTAATCAAGTGCCCATTTTAGTTTCTCATAACTCAACCTTTTCACTAGGTCTCCTTTTTATCTCCTCTTTTCAAATCCTCTTCATCAATTAAATGATATGGCACTCTACTAGATAGAAACTATCTCACCAATTAAGGTTTTACATCAATGACAATATAATAATTGTTTCAATTGTAGCTTCCAACAATCTCCCTCTTTGGCATTGATGGCAACACTGTATTCTTAAGTTACCATACAATCCAAAAATATTATGCATTGAAGAAACTTATGTCAACACCTTATGTGTTCTATTATCATATCTTCATTAATATCCTTAGCTTCATTCTGATTCTATGGTCCAACAATCTTCCTGATCTCATCTTTTAGTTTCATTTTGATTCCCATCCATGCAACTCTGATATGAAAATATCAGCTCCCTCTTTGATAGATATCTCTTTATTCCTCCTAAAGTGTGACCTACTTGCATCAATTTGTCAGATATTTTGATCAATGTATTTGATGAAACACTCCATTTGATTTAGGTAGCCTTGGCTAGGGGAATTACCCCTAATTTACCTCTTAGATACTCATGTGCATCCTTAGGTAAAGCTTTAGTGAATATATCAGCTATCTGCTCCTTTGTATTCACATATTCCAATCTCACTTCTTTGTCTTGAACTAGCTCTCTCAAGTAATGATACTCGATAGAAATATGCTTGGTCTTAGTGTGCATGACAAGGTTCTTTGATATATTGATAACACTTGTGTTATCACAAAAAATAAGAACTGGCTCAATGATCTCTTCTTTCATACCTTTCAACAATTTCTTGATCCATACTATGTTTGAACAATTAATTGTTGTTGCCACATATTCAGCTTATGTTGTAGATTGAGAAATGCAGTTTTGTTTCTTGCTTGTCCATGAGACTAATCACTTTCCTAGAAATAATTCTCCACCACTTGTACTCTTTCTATCATCCACATTTCCTTCCCAATTTGCATCAATATAGACTTTTAGTTCAAACTTATCATTCTTCTTGTAGTACAATCCATAATCCATTGTTCCTTTCAGATATCTCAGTATCCTTTTCACTGCCATCATGTGATTCTCCTTAGGATTTTCAAAAAATCTTGCAACAATCCCACTTGCCCATGCAATATATGGTCTGTTGTGAACAACATATTGTAGCTTTCCAATCATTGACCTATACAAGGTTCGATTCACTTCTGTTGTATCATAATTCTTTGATAGTTTGTGTCTAGTATCCATAGGTGTACTTACTAGTCTTGAGTCTTCCATGCCAAAGGTTTTCAAAATCTCCTTGATATATTTAGATTGAGTAATGTAGATACCTTTCTTTATCTAATAAACTTGCAAACCAACAAAAAATTTTATCTCTCCAAACATAGACATCTCAAATTCATTTTGCATCTCATTTGCAAATGTTTGGCACAATGCATCTTGTCCTCCAAATATGATATCATCAACGAATATTTCAGCTAACAATATCCCTTTGCCTCTTTCAGTCTTTAAGTACAGATTATTATTGTCATTTTTCCTTGCAAAACCAATTTTTACTAAGTAATTATGCAATCTTTCGTACCAGCTCTAGGGGCTTGTTTCAATCCATACAGTGCTTTGTGTATCTTACATATCATGTTCCTCTTGCTTGGATCAACAAATCCTTCAGGTTGTTCAATGTATACTTCTTCTTCTAGTATTCCATTCAGAAAAGAAAATTTGACATCCATCTAATACACTTTGAATTCTTTGTAAGATGCATATGCAAGTAGATTTCTAACTCCTTCCAATCTAACAACTAGGGAAAATGTCTATCCATAGTCAATGCCTTCTTCTTGTTCATATCCTTTGCATACCAATCTATCCTTGTTTATTGTGACTTCTCCATGCTAATTCATCTTGTTTATAAATACCCACTTGGTTCCAATAACATTCTTGTCCTTTTGTCTAGGTACTAGTGTCCAGGTTTTGTTCTTCTCTATTTGCTCAATTTCTTCATTCATTGCTTGAATCCAATATTCATTATGATAACCAAATAAGAAGGTAGATTTTTCTTAAATACACATTGGTGGGATAATTGAATAGTGATAGTTGTTGAACACATCTTAAGACTGAGAGGGTGGGTGAAACTGTCTTAACCAAATCTTAACACTTTTATCGCAGATAATTATCAATTATCTGTATCCAACTAACCATCGATGCAAGATATTGCAATGACAAAACAAACACATGAAAACCATAATTTTTTGTCAAAAACCTAATGTGCAAAATACATAGTGAGAATCACACTTACTATATGAATAACAATTTAAAAATGTTTATGCCATAGGCTAAAGAGTGCACTTATCCTAAAAAGGACTTGCAGGCTAAGGTGCACAACCTTAGGGAAAGATACAAGTTTGTACAAGCTTCCAAAAGAGCCAACTTCTCCTAGAAGGCATAGGGATATGATGAACTGAAAAGACTTAGGATCTTCTTACAGACCATTATAGTTCAACTCTGTCAAAATCATACATTTGCACCACTTCTCTTGCACATTTTCATCATAGTAGCTTCTCGATTGATCCAAACATAATCCATATCAGTCCTAAGTAATCCACACACAAATTAACCATCCACACATCTGCATATATATAATTATTTGTGTGTATGTGTGTGTGTCCATTATCTATTTAAGTTATTCTAGGAAACCATTTTGACCAAGCATATTCATCCATGAGTGTATCATTGATATAATTTATATGTTATCAAAATTGCATGCTCAAACTATGATAAGTATGCTTATCAAAACTCACGCTCTCGTGATTTAACTTGCACTAAAACTAAATGATGCTTTCATAACAAGGTGTAAAAAATAACTATTCAGTTATAGAGCCTACATAATAAAACACACAAATGTTAAACAAAACACCTCAAGAATACTAGATTTATCTTTAGAAAACTTTCAAGAAGGAAAAAAATAGCCAAAAAAAAAATCTTCATATACTCAATCCAAAATTAGTACAATCTATTGCAAAGCATCTACATATTGATTCCAATGCAAACGAACATAGACTACTTTCCTCAACCTAACATATGAGTTACACCTAAACCCAAGCACATGCTCTCTCTCCCTCCCTCTCTCTCCTTTCATCCCTCTGTCCCTCCCTCTCCCCAAATGATCTATGTTGAAACCTAAAGACAAAACAAAACCCAAAACAACATGCAATGTATTACCAATTAAAAGTAAAAGAGCTTATAAATTTCTAATAGTCATGTGGTAAATAATCTCTACATGACACATCATAAATCATTCTAATATTTATTAAAACCTTCCCAATTTTCCCCTTTTCTAGTTGTACTCAAATATTCATTACATAGATAAATATCAACTTCTATAAAATGTGAAAGGACCTCGATTGTAGATTTATTGATACTCTTCCATATTAAATGGTAAAATACACTTCAACGCATACCCATTTAAAGGGTTTTGCATAATCGAATGTATTGAGCTTGCACCATATAAACTCACTAATAAACCTCCAAAAATCCTTGAAGTTTAACATGCAAACCTGCAATCTCTACTCAAATAAAGAATATATGCAAGACTTGCTTTGTAACCTTGAAGTGTAAAGTCCAATGGAACAACAAATGAACTTAAATGATCGAGAGTACAATTTCTTATTTTGATTAGATTAACACAAGGAACACCTAGGCAGTGCACAATCACTTGTCATCTTTGAATGAATGCTATTTTAAAAGCAAAACCAAGCCAAACCATCAATGAATCCTTCAACACCTACGAAAACTAGTTCCAATGAGTTGTCGATCATATTTCACCAACTAATTTGACACTACAAAACCCTAAAAATCTAGATATTTTACATTCACCTAGGCAGCTATCCTCCCAACAGAATGCATTGTAAAACTAAAATATTCAAAAAAAATTTCCCAGATTTGTAAAAACTCAATAATTGTTTTGCAAATTTTTTGTTGTTTTCTACCATAAACCTTTCCGATCATGAAGAATTCATATTGAAAATTTTGTAAAATTTCACTGTGTTTTTTGAATTTCCAAAAAAATCAATGGTCAGTCTATCGAGAGAATATCCACATCAACATACTCTTTACAAGAAATTTTCACATCCCTTGACATTATAAGACATTAACAATAAGACACAATAATTCCTTAAGAGATATTGGCTCTGAAAGATGCAAGTTTCTCAAAATACTCATTAGAAAGTAGAGACATAGAGAGCCAAACATGGTCCTCGCTCCACTAAATGTTATTATCCTCCATCAAACCATTCTTCTTGCAATTAGAATGTCTATGGAGAGGAAGTAACCACTTCACATATAAATGTTTGAATCCCCCGAAAACATGCACAACATATCTAAGTCACCCCATTGAATGGTTGGTGGGAGGCCATTCCTTAGTGCAAATTACTTCCCACGAGTTATCATCAATGGAACCCTCATGCCAGCTCGTAGAAACACAAGAATCCAAAGCCAAGCTTTGAGGATCTAAATGCTTGAAAATATCATACAATGCATCCAAGTTATTTACAACATCTCTAGTACAAGTCTTCTTCATCCTTTTCTTTATCAATCTCTACATAGGAATCCAATACAAATAAGCATATAAAGGATTGCATGACAAGTGTAAATCAATCTCTACATAGGAATCCAATAAAAAGGAATAGAACCTTTCCCACAAACTCTCATGAATGTGTTGTTACCCATCAAAATATTAGGAGAATTACAAGGCTCAATAGAAGAAAACATATATACATAGATGATTCCATATGATGTGATGCACCTGAATCAAGAATCCATTTACCTTGCTCAGGATGTGTGGAAGCAAAAATTGCTTGTCCTTTACCTTTATCTTTGGATGATGATGGAGATGTAGAAGCTCCCAAATGTGTAGACGAAGGAGTAGACACTGATGAGGGAAACTTAATGTTGTGCTTCTGAATAATGTGATTTAGCTCATCAATCTTCATTTGAAAACACTTATGCTCACCATGTCCTAGCTTTTTATAGTAAGCACATTTATCACTCTTTCTTCTAGGTGATTCCTCTCTTGAAGAGGACTTGGATTCAATAGTATTGTGTGAAGGAGATTCATTACCTTTGTCATGAGGCTTATGATCCTTATGTTGTTTCTTTCCTTTTCCATTAGAATCCTTTGATGTGGACTCACTTGCAATCAATGCTTGATGTATGGAAGGCTTCAATTGACCCATGTGTGCCAACTTTGCTTGTTCCCTTGTGAGTTGAGCTGCAAATTCATCAAGAGAAGGCAATTTTTATGCACTACCAAGAGCATCCATAGTAGAATAGAATGTAGAAACAAAGATAGAATAATTATGACCTAGCTTGGAAAGAATAGAAAATATCAATTGTTCATCCCCTTTAACAATGCCACATGTAGAAAGCTCCAATCTAATGGAATTGAACTTAGAGAAAAAGTCTTGAATATTTTCAAAATCACTAGGATTTAGACCTATAATCTCATTCTCTAATCTGAATTTTCTCATTCTATCAGGTTTACCAAAGAGTCCTTCCAATACGACCCAAGTATCATGAGGATGTGTGCAAGATGCAATATGAAAGTGCAAGTCATGAGAGATGGATGATCTAATAGATCCAAGTGCTTTATCCCTTCGATCAAACTATTTTTGCCTTTTTGCAACACCTGTTTGTGGTTCTTGATCTTGCCCAAGAGTCATTCTAAGTAATCCAATACTCAACAAATGATCACTTAAAGATACTTTCCATTCATGGTAGTTATATGGAGTGAGGATTTTGACCTTTGAATTATCCATAATACAACCAAATAAAGATTGATAAAAACTAATAAATCCTTCAAATGACTAATGCAAATCAAAAAATTGAAATCCAAGATTACCCAAGTACAATTATAGCCCCAAAATGACCTATTTCAAAAAGTGATATATCCACCCCAAATCACTAAAAATTGATAGCAATCTGGAACAGATGAAAAAACATGCACTTTCAAAAAAAAATCACCCCAAAATATTATTGTATGTGCCCAAACGAAGCCCTACAAGTTGTAGAAATTAGGAACATGCAAGAATAGTCAAGAAAATCTGCATTTTTTGATAAATTTGGCCACCAAATTGCAAAAATAATACCACCACTAGGTTCTTCAATAAATTATACCCAAAATTTAAAAAAATTGCTCAAAAAAAGGAGCAAAAATGAGCAAGATATGGCCCTATGAAGTTGGACTAAAAAATGAAAAACTCCAAGGGTGAAGGCTGAGAAAATCAAACCCTTGATGATGTCAGCAAAACACTACATTAAATTTGATGGCCATATGGATGTCACCAAAATTCCAAATTTGGCATGTTTTGACGGTTGGATAGCCATCAAATTTAGGCTGGTGAAATGATGACGTTGCAGAAAATGCGACAGTGCTGACGTGGCTAGTATGTATTGCTAACGTGGATTACCATACGAGTGATGTCAGTTGCTATCATCACTATGTTGACTAGACCACTGTCATGGTGTATGTGCCATGTGTCAGCCGGTGAGCGGCGTGGTCGGATGCTGACTTGTGTCATGTCTTCATCATGTGGCATTAACTAGGTGTCATGTGGCCACTGGGGATGGTGCCACATGGCACTATCTTATGGCTTCAGGCCCGCATAGCATGCTATGTGGCAAGGCAAGGAACAATGGGGAGGCAGAGGTCGAGCAGTGGCAAAAGCAGAGGATCTGGGTTGCACCAAGTTGGGGTTGTCGTGAGATGTTTAGTCCCACATGCAGCGTAATAAGGGCTATAAAGCCCTTTATCTATTTAGCGACTCAGGCATGACTTCAAAGATGTGAGATCGGTGAGGATTGGACTTGAGCTTGATCATGGTGGGTTTGATGTAGACTGGGGCTCAATCCTTGTGTTCACTCTCCTCAATGACTTGTCGATTCCAGTCAGATCTGATTGTATGGGATGAGTTTGAGTTAGATTGTTGTTGCAGTTGGTGGGTTTTTATCTTCACAGGGAATTTAGTCCCACATTGTCGTTCGGAGGGATTTTTGAGCCCTTTATATATGCAGACACACAAAGAGTAAAATAAAAGGGAAGCTTATGGTTGAGCTTGGGCTTCGGCTTGGGCTTGGGTTCCCATGGGCTCTAGCATGTACTAATAACCTCACTTCATACTGCAAATGCAGCAGAATATACCAATGTGTGAAAGATAAATGCGAGGGCATGTACCAAGCCCAAAAACACAATTTTACAGAAAAAAAAATTTCTAAGAAAGATGCAGAATTAAAAAAAATAAAAATTTCAAAATCGTACCGCAGAGGTGCAGGTTAGGTCATACGGCTCGATTTGCAAAAAAAAATTGCCTTGATTTGGACTTTCACCAAATATGGGTGAGTTAATAGTCGATCTTAACCGAAACAGCCTCCCGAATGCAATGGTGAGGTCAAATCTACTCCAAGACACTCCTACAATACGTTGGTCTTCAGATCTAAGATTTGGACCTTCAATGCTTGGACCTTGATCTCTTCGAATAGGCTAATCAAAATGCTCCAATGGCTCTAATACCATGTAATAATTTTCAAATAGCAATGATTGAACCAAGGATCTAGAGGTTAAATAAAAGCACAAGAGGGATTATATGAATGCAATGATTGATATTTAATTGATCCAATGAATTCACCTTACATGATTACATAATAGCCCTCCTTATATAGGAAAGGTGATAAGATAGAATGATAAGGAGCTGATAAGCTATCTCCTATGCTAGGTGTAATCACATGTCCACCAAATGTGGAGCATCCTCCATTATGCAATGAAGTATGTGCAATGGATTAGGATGATAATGTGATAAGAGCACTAAAGGTCGATCTCACACCAAAAGTGGAATTTCTCCTACACCATGTGCTTAATTGAGGTGCAAACTCCTAGGTGACTCAATCAAAAACTACTATGCAATGCATTAACCTAAGTAAGATTAAGTTAAGTGTAATTAGGAATATTCAATTACACCAACAGTGTGCATGTTGGTTGTGTACTTTTATCTTTTTTGTCAATGTGAAAATATCTACTATTTAGATCGCACTATTGAATGCTTATGTTAGGTTCATGGTTTCACCCCTTGGTTACATGAAATCATTAGATGATTAACCACTATTTGCCTATGAATTGTGGATTTTATCATTTTATAACTTGAATTCTCCCATACAACTTGATAAGGTTTTGCAATTTTCCTATTTCTAAAATTTGTGTCCATTTGTAGATCTATGTTTATTCTATTTTTTCAGATGACATATTTGATGTAAATATCTACATGTTGAAGTGGATTTATGATTTATAGAGATGATTTTGTAGGTTTTTCATGGTAACTAGAATCTGTGGGATGTAGATCTATGGTAAGACTATATTCAAAATGTTATAGATGAAGTAAGTTATAGGTTTGCATGGTTTCTTGGAGGGTTCTTGTTGATCTATGGCTATTCCTATGTTGGTTTGTTTAGAAAATCAAATATTTTATTGCATTGGTTTTGGTGTTTGAGACTTGCAAATCCACATCCTATACTTGATTATCTCTATTATGTATGATATTAATATATGGTTGAATTTTTTAGTTATTTGAAGATTGGAACACCGATTATGTATTTCTTCTTTGAAAGCATATGTGCTAATCTTATACATTGTCTGATAAGGATTTGGTTTGGTAGACCTTGTTGGTGGTCATCTTATTACATTGGTATTTTGATTGCAGTAAAAAGAATTTTTTGGAGTTCTTGAAATAGTTGTTCATTTGAATGTTAGCAATCTAGATTATGGTGCATGAGAAGCTTTGTTCACTTTCACTAAATTTTTGGTAATGATATTAGTCATGGTGCCATCTATAACTCAATATAAATTTCAATGGGATTTTTGTGCACTTATATTATATGTTCTATCTCATTTGTTTCAAGACTTTGGTTCTATAATATTGATAAAGCAATGTGTAGTAAGTCATGGATAATATTTGATTATAAGATTAATGATCTTTTGTAATAGTTGTTGGTGTCATGCAAAGCTCTTAGATTTTTTATTTATATTTCAGTGAGATTTTGACATATTTGGTTCTAGTGAAAAAGGATGTACAGCTAGGATATGGTTATCACAATTTCTAGAAAGCTTGGTCACACAGTTCAGTGGGAGCTTTGGTAATGATGTGGACTCATCATTTGTGATGCAAGATCATCTAGGGTGTAAGAGAAATACTGATCACCCAAAAATATTGCCTAGCTTCAATAACGGTTATCTTTAGGCAGGGCTACTATTTTTAGTAGGTTGTTCATTTGAGCAAGAGTTGTTCCATTTTCTTCCTGGAGGTTTATTTTGATATATTATCATGTCGTTAAAGTTTCATGGCAAGATCAAGTTTGGTTTTGAAGTTATTGCATTGTCTATTTTGGCGGGGTGGTACAAAAACTTTGAACTCAATTTTGAAGGCTTTAGAGGCTCCAAAAGGGGGGTCAAACTTTGATCAACTAACACTTCACAAGCCTAGGATGTAGAGCGCTTCATGTCATTCTTGAAATGGGGTTATAATAGCCCATCGACTCAATGCTTCACAAGTTATATTTTTTGGAAGTTGTGCCTTTAGGACATTAGATTCAATACAAGCAGAAAAGAGAGAAAACTCACTTAAGGTGGGAAATTGAACCATTAGGTGCCAAAAGGGGGAATTTTCACAAGTTCTAGGATATTCAAAGGCATTTAATTGTGCTACGTATATAGGGCTAGAGGGGAATTTTAGGGTTCAATTCCAGAAGTGTAGATTGTGGCTATGTCTTTCAAATTATTGTAATAAAAATTCCCATGTGGATGTATCATATTATTTTTCTGAATATTGTAATGTCATTTCATTGAGGATAATACAAAACAAGTGTTTCTGTTCTTTTCAATAATCTATTCTTGCAACTTTTCAATTTATTTTCCTATTGTGTTGTCTGTGCTTGGTTAAATAATGAGAGTACCCTTCATCAATTTGATGATGGATGATTATCTTTATATGTTTGGTGTTGTTTTCTAGTTTAGAGTGTTGTTTATATTTTGTCATGATTTTGGATTAGAGAGTTGGCATGACGCAGGCTCTCTTGAGACTATGATATGTCCTTTGGAGTGTATGATTTTCCTTTAAGGAGAAGATAGATCATGATATCATAATATGTTCTATATTTCTATAAACAGAACTTGAAAATGGTCTTATTATTTATTAAGGTTAAAACAAGTTTTGAAGGACCTAAAACCCTTTAACAAGTGGCCACAACTAGAGTTTTCAATAAATAGAATAAAAAATTAAAAAAAGATCACAAAGACCAATTCAACTATATAATAAGAAAATTTTCCCATAACATAAACAATGTATAACCGGTAGCAACAAATGACCCAATAGCACAGCAAAAAACCAAAAAATAGTAGAGAATTAAGCCAGGTTCCTCAAACTATCAGCTACTTGGGCCTCAAGTTGGTTCATATCCATAGCCACCTTATTTATCTCCTGAAGGTCTTGAGGAGTCCTCTCATCCTTTCTCTTCATATTAATATAATCATTAGCTTGTTCCTTTAAGATTTTTTCAAGGTGTTTTACAAGTGGGAGAATGTTGAAAAAACATCTCAACCTTTATTTTACCACATTTTTATTTAACTATTATTGGTAATTTGTAATTATCTTTTAGTTGTCATGAAAGTTTCTAAATGCAATTATGACAACTTGTATAATATTTCTAGTTCTCAATTTTTTTTTAAAAAGGCATGAAAAAGGTAAAGCTAAATGAAAGATTGGATAAGATAAGGAAGATAAAAGCATAAGGTGAAAGAGAAATTTTCTTGTTTTTGTGGTTCATGCATAAATGATTTTAGAAATCATTTATTCTTTGTGGTTTCTCTCATGGACCTATATATTGAGTGCTTGAGTTGAAGGAAAAATAATTTAATTCACATATTGTTGAAGCAATAAAGTGTTGGAATAATTTAGTAGTGGTGGGAGGCCATTCCTTAGGGAAAATCACTTCCCTAGAAGTTGTCATTAATGGGGGCCTCATGCTAGCTCATAAAGACATACGAAGCCAAAGCCAAGCTTTGAGTGTCTAGATGCTTGAAATCTCATACAATGCGTCCACTTTATGTATAGAATCTCATCCTTTTCTTATCGATATTCACATAGGAATCCAATTCAAAACATCATATAACAGATTGCATGACAAGTAAATAAATGAGCAACATTTTTTCTCTAGATAAGATTGAGGGTGGCCAAATCATGAAAAAATACAAATGAAGAGTTGGCTTTAGTTATGATCAAATAAAATCTAGCTCTACTCAATACTTGTTGTTTTAAGAAAAGGGATGGATGAGCATAAGTTGATGTGAAGTCACATAGAGAATCAAGTTTCCCTTAGTCTTATCACTAGGGCTACATAAGTATTAAGAACATTTTGTGTTTCTTCATATCTATTACAAAATAAATTATTAACACAAAGGTAAATAAATATATATTTATAATAAATAGGTTTTTTTTTATGTAAACCCTCACCTTAGGTTTCATTTGTCAATGTTTAGAAGTCAAAATTAATGGCAAAGCCCCTAATTGTGAAAAGTTCAAATATTAAGATGAAATAATAATAATAAAATATTATATATTATATATTTGTAATATTTTGATGGTGACAACAATTAAATTTAGATATATATTGACTTTTTAAAATATTTTATATGTTAATTTTAAATTATAACATTACCAATATGCTTTTAGTTTATTGGTGAGGTTGAATGGTTCTTAAAATGAGCCCATGAAGGATCAAGTATTGTCAAATGCAAGACTTTGACACCATAAGGAATGAGGTTGGGATTGTGCCCTAGACAAATTTGATGAAATGAATCTCATCACTCCTTGGTTCTTAGCAAACAAATGTTTCGTCCTAAAGTCTTTTCTCTTGTATCAAGTAGCTACATGACTTCATAGGTACATATTTTAACTCGTAAGGTGATGACAACAATTAATTTTAGATATACTAAATTTTTAAAATCTATTTTGCATGTTAACTTTAAATTGATATTTTTTCAATGTACCTTAGTCTATTAGTGAAGTTGAATGACTCTTAATGAGCCCATCAAGGATCAAGTCTTGTTAAGAGAAACGCTCTGACATCATGTAAGGGATGGGGTTAGGATCGTGCCCTAGATAAATTTGATGCAATGGATACTCCTTAGTCCTTGGCTTATAGTCAAAGTGTTTTCATCCTAAAGGCTTTTCTCTCATATTAAATAGCTACATGAATTTGTAGTTGATATAAAATCTTCCATTAAAAAATTAAAAATTTTCTTTCAAGTTTAAAATTACAAGTGTACTCTTAACTTAGTTCATGGTTTTAAATGCATTTATCTATGTTGTTTGAATTTGATATTGATAAATAATCTAATAAACAATATTGTTAATTAAGTTTTACACATTGATTCATGCATTAATTGCAATCCCATGACATTAGTAGGTTAACCAATATCCTTGAAAATTTTCTAATGTAAATATATATAAATGTGTCACAATGCACATTCACACACTAGAGATGTCATCATGAAACACAATGACACTAATAGAACATATAATGTCAATGCATAAAGTATGAGGGTATGTGTAGGATCGTGGTATGCCAAAAAGTGGTGATGTGAAAAAGAAGTCCTGGTTCATAGAATTTTTGAAAAACAATTATAACTTTTAAATAAGATAAAAATTTTGAATTATGAAATATACATCACATTCGATGCTTCACCTAATACAATAATAATAAACAATTCTTTCAATTTTATGAAGTTTAGACTAAGTTAAGGTGGTCAGACACGAGAGTTTTTATATCCAAGAAAATTTGTAGCAGAAAAATCATAATTAATTAATTACATGGAAAAAAAATACAAAAAAATATACATCACATCTCGACATGAGTCTACTACTTTTATCTAAAATATTATTAAAAAAATTTATCATTTGATTTTTTTTAATGTGGTCAGACATACACCTACTTGTTATCTTTCTAGTCCCGATTGATAGACTTATTAAAAAATAGCTATAACTTTCAAACTCTATAACATTTTTGAGATCCAAAATATGTGTCACATTCTATGATTTTACTACTACAAGACAAATAAAAAAGTTTTCAATTTGATAAAGTTTAGACTAAGTTAACGTGGTCAGACACGAGATTTTTTGTATTCTGGAAAATTTGTAGAAGAAAAATCATAATTAATTATTTACTTGGAAATAAATTACAAAACAATATGTGTCACATCAGGACATGATTCTAGTACTTATATGTAGAATCTTGTAAAAAAAAAATATTATTTGATTGTGTCTATGGTGGTTAGACATACACCTACTTCTTATTTTTTCATAAAATTTTTGTACTGCTACATTAAAATTTGAATTTTTTAATATATAGAATAATTGTTTTTCAAAAAAGGCTTAGTATCTTAGAAACTAGATTAAATTTTCTACATATTGTCTTCTTACATATTTTTTATATAATATTTATAACATGCTCACTTTTTTATGTTAACTTGCCTAAACCTAATTTTTTGAATTTTGATTGCCACTTAAGGGACTAATTTGGCATACCATGATCCTGCATATACCCATGAATGCAAAAATATAAGATGTAACATTATTGAAAAACCAAATCATTATGATGACTAAATAAGAAGGTAGATTTTCCATTTAAATTGGTTTGGTGATGACAACAATTATTTTTAGAGATAAATTCATTATTTATTGAAAATTAAATTTTAAAAAATTAGTTAAAAGTTTTAAATAATAATTTCCTTTCAAACATAAAATTATTAGAGTCCTATCAACTTAGGCTAGGTTTTAAATTTTTATGTCATGTCTAACATTAACATTAATAATAGGGTAAATTCAAGTTTAGTTAGTTGTTATTCATTGACTTATATGTCAAAAAAAACTAAATGTCTTATATTAGTAGTTAAAAAATAAGCTATAAAATTGCTTATGATATAATTATAATAAAATATGTCATAATACACATTCATTCACCAGACATGTCATGATGCATCACAACTGCACTAATAAAATGTAATGTCAATGCATAAAGTATAGCTACTAAAATATATAAGACTTAATATTATTGAAAGACAATCAATATGATATTAGGGTAAAAGCACAATAAGTTGTCACACTTTTATAAAGAAAAAGGCTAACATCACCAAAATTGTTCAACTTCAAGGGCATAAAAGTGATATTTCTGTTGAGAATTTGAAGATGATGTAAACTGATGAAATATCTAAAACTGGATGAAGTTTATGACTATAAATTTTTTTTTTTAAATAATCAAAAATTGATATGTTTTTTTTTATTTTTAAAGTCTATTTTTTATTTGTTGAAAAATACTGCAAATAAGGGTCTACTTCCCGCCAAAAAACTATAAGTTAAAAAATGTTTTTTGGACTCCGATTTCAGAATATGTTTTAGATGACATATATAGCTAGTGGTAAAAAAAAGAAAGAACTATTTTTTATGTATATTTTATCCGTTATAACTATTCAAAGTAGAACTTGCCTAAAATCGACAGTTTTTGTCTCCCACCTTTTTTCCCCTATCAAAACTACACAAAACAAAAAACAAAATATATATTCTTGAAGAGGACTCTCTCCTCTAGTGTTGTATATAATTTTTTATTTTTTTTATTTGATTCACTAATTTTTTTATTTTTTGAATCAACATCTTCTCGAAACTTAATATACCTACTTGCAGTATTTAGTAAATTTGATCAACTTTTTGCAATCAATTTATACTATAAAATTTATATGTCATGAATCCTAATTCTGAGCTCTACAAAAGGGTATTTTTTGTTTTTATTTTTTATTTTTCATAGAGAGAATTTGCAGAAGTTGAAACTTCTACAATTCTGCAAATTTTTGGGGTTTGTCTACCACATGGCATGCCACATCAGATGGCTCAACCAAGTGGGATTTAGTTGAATCCTACTTGGATGAGGTCTAGGAGAAGTCAACACCTACACGAACCAATGAGGGGCCTAAAGGGCATTTTTGGGTATTTAAAATATCTAGTATGATTCGATCGAGTGGGACTCAGTTGAATCCCACTCAGCCAAAAAATACATGCCATGTAGACACTACATGGTGCCTACATGGACTCACCCGAGTCCCACTCACCTAGGTGGTACTTGGCCGAGTTCCATCACTTAGCCTAAAGTGCGACAGGCTATCATGCATTTACCCAATAACCAAACAAGAAGGTAGAGTTTCCTTAAATACACAATGCTAGGATACTTGAATGGTACAACAATTTTTTTTAACACATCTTAAGACCGAGAGGGTGGGTGAAAAAGTCTTAACCAAATCTTAAAACTTTTTTCACAAATACTTATCAATTATGTTTATCCAACTAACCATCAATATAAGATATTGCAATGACAAAACAAACACATGAAAACCATATTTTTTTGGTCAAAAACCTAATGTGGAAAAAACCACGATGAGAATCACACTCACCGTATGAATAACAGTTTAAAAATGTTTATGCCACAAGATAAGGAGCGCACTGCTCCTAAAAAGGACTAGTAGGCTAAGGTGCAAAACCTTAGGGAAAGATACAAGGAATTGCAAGATACAAGTTTTTACAAGCTTCCAAAAGAGCTAGTTTCTCCTAGCAGGCATAGGGATATGATAAACTAAAAAGATTGAGGATCTTCTTATAGACCATTGCAGTTCAACTCTGTTAAAATCAGACATTTGCACCACTTCTCTTCCACATTTTCATCAAACTAGCTTTTGAATTGATCCACACAAAATCCATATCAATCCAAACTAATCCACACACAACTTAACCATCCACACATCTACATATATATCAATATTTATGTGTATGTGTATGTCTCCATTATATATTTAAATTAACCTAGGAAACCATTTTGACTAGGCACATTTATCCACAAGTCGCATCATTGATATAATTTATATGTTATCAAAATTGCATGCTCAAACTATGACAAGGGTGCTTATCAAAACTTGTGCTCTCATGATTTAACTTGCACTAATACTAAATGATGATTTCATAACAAGGTGTAAAAAAGAACTATTTAGTTATAGAGCCTACATAATAAAACAAACAAACGTTAAAGAAAACACCTCAAGAATACTGGATTTATCTTTGGAAAACCTTCAAAAAGGAAAAAATAGCAAAAAAAACATAAAATCTTCATATGCTCAATCCAAAATTACTACAATCTATCGCAAAGCATCTACATGTTGATTCCAATGCAAAAGAACATAGATTACTTTCGTCAACCTAACACATGAGTTACACCTAAACCCAAGCACTCTCTCTCTCCCTCCCTCCCTCTCCCCAAATGATCTATGTCAACCTAAAGACAAAACAACATGAAATGTATTGCCAACTAAAAATTAAAAAACTTATAAATTTATAATAGTCATGTGGTAAATAATCTCTACATGACACAACATAAATCATTCTAATATTTATCAAAACCTTTCCAAATTTTCCCCTTTTCCAGTTGAACTTAAAATCCCTTATCATGTGTCACAGAAAAACAAATATACATTAAATAGATAAATATCAACTTCTATAAAATGTGAAAGGACTTCGATTGTAGATTTACTAATATACTATTCCATATTAAATGGTAAAATACACTCAAATGCATACCCATTTAAAGGGTTTTGCATTATAGAATGTATTAATCTTGTGTCATATAAACTGACTAATAATCCTCCACAAATCCTTGAAGTTTAACATACAAACCTTCAATCTCTACACAAATAAAGAATCTATGTAAGACTTTTTTTGTAACCTTGAAGAGTAAAGTCCAATAGAACACAAACGAACTTAAACGATCGAAAGCACAATCGCTTGTTTTGATTAGATTAACACAAGAAAAACCTAGACAGTGCACAATCACTTGTGATCGTTGAATGAATGGTATTTTAAAAGCAAACACAAGCCAAACCATCAATGAATCCTTCAACACCTAAAAACTAATGCCAATGAGTTGTCGATCATATTTCACCAACTAATTCGAAACTACAAAACCCTAAAATTCTATAAATTTTACATGGGTGTGGGCTAACGTCCCGACAGAATGCACTGTAAAACTAAAATATTGAAAAAAAATTCAGATCTGCAAAAACACAACAAGAATAGCTGCATCCTTTTACATTAGCATACGCTCGCAAAGTCTTTATAAGCACTTTTCACGTCCCTTGACATTATAAGACATTAACAATAAGACACAATAATTCCTTAGGAGAGACTGGCTCTGAAAGATGCAAGTTTCTCAAAATACTCTATAGAAAGTAGAGACATAGAGAGCCGAACATGGTCCTCGCTCCACTGAACGTTATTATCCTCCATCAGACCATTCTTCTTGCAATTAGAATGTCTACGGAGAGGAAGTAACCACTTCACATATAAATGTCTGAATCCCCCCAAAACATGCACAACATATCTAAGTCGCCCAATTGAATTGGTGGTGGGAGGCCATTTCTTAGTGCAAATTACTTCCCACAAGTTATCATCAATGGAAGCCTCGTGCCAGCTCGTAGAAACACAGGAAGCCAAAGCCAAGCTTTGAGCATCTAAATGCTTGAAAATCTCATACAATGCATCCAACTACTTTACAACATCTCTACAAGTCTTCTTCATCTTTTTCTTTATCAATCTCTACATAGGAATCCAATACAAATAAGCATATAAAGGATTGCATGACAAGTGTAAGAATGAGCAAGTGTTTTGTTTAGATAAGTTTGAGGATGGCCAAGTCATGAACAGAGACAAATGAAGAGTCGGCTTTAGCTGTGATCAGATCAAATCCAGCTCTGCTCACTGTTTGTCGTTGAGCAATTGGACAGAAGACTATAAGCTGGTTTGATGTCACGTAGAGAATCAAGTTTTCCTTAGTCGGCAATGGTTATCACTAGGGCTAGATACTTGTCAAGTATATTCTTCACGTCTCTCACAAAAGAAACTCTTGACACAAATGTAAATAAGTTTATATTTGTAATGATTCTCGCCTTAAGATTTCATTTGTCAATGTTAGAAGCCATAATAAACACTAATTGGGCAAAGATCAAACAACAAGATGAAACAATAAAACAAAATATATTATATATTTTAATGGTTTGGTGATGACAACAATTATTTTAGATATATATTAACTTTTTAAAATATTTTTTAAGTTAATTTTAAATTAGAATTTTAGCAATGTGTTTTTAGTCTATTGGAGAGGTTGAATGGTTCTTAATGAGTCCATCAAGAATCAAATCTTGTTCAGTACAAGACTCTTACGTCATAAGGGATGAGGTTGGGATTGTGCCCAAGACAAATTTGATGCAATAGATCTTCTCAGTCTGTGACTCTTTGCCAAAGAGGTTTCAGCCTTAAGACATGATTTTCATATCAAGGGACTACATGACAGTGTGGATGATATAAAATACTCCATAAAAAAAATTTACAATTATTCTTTCTATTTTAAAATTGCAAGTATATTCTTTAGATAGGTTATGGTTTGAATTGCATTTTTCATCTATGTTGTCTAAATTAATATTGATAATAATCTAATAAAAAATTCTCTTAACTAGGTGTTACTCGTTGATTTCTATATTAAAAATTATAATCCTGTGACATTAGAAGTTAAAAAATATCCTTACAAATTATTTCAAATCTAATTGCAATTGTGTCATAATCCACATTCACGCATTAGAGATGTCATTATGCAACATAACCATACTAAAAAAGCATAATGCTAGTGCATAGACTACATGACAACAAAAATATAAGACCTAATATTATTGCAAGAAAACATCATTATGATAATCAAACAAGAAGTCATAATTTTATTTTATATTGGTTTGGTGATGACAATAATTATTTTAGATATATATTGAAATTTTATTTTTTTTAAAGTAAGCAATAAAATATTTTAATTAGTTTTTCAAAAAAATTGAATTTATAAAATTGCAAACTTTATACTATTAACTTAGGTCATTGTTTGAATTCTATTTATATCACCTATATCAAGTCTAAGTTTCATATTAATAATAAGCTAATCTCAATTTTAATTAGGTGTTATTCATTAACTTCTATGTCAAAAACTATAAACACATTGCATTAGTAGTTAATAAAATGGCTAATAAATAGTTTATGATATAAATAGAATAATATATGTCATAATTATGTGTATTTACACACTAGAGATGTCACAATGCAACATGAATGCACTAATAAAGCATAATGTCAATGCATAAAGTATGGGTGTAAAAATATATGACTTAACACTATTGCAAGATAATGTCATTGTGATGACCAAACAACAAGGTAGAGTTCCCTTTTACATAATGGTGGTATACTTGAACAGTAACAACATCTTTCAAAAATGGGTCAAATTGCAAGACAGTAAAATTATTTTTAGATCAAGGAAAATATAAAACACTATTATCACCTTAGTTCAACCAAAGGCATATTATTATATTTCCAAATAAGATACAAACAACTAAATATGCAAAATAAGAAGCTAATATTATAGGGAGGAGAATGGCGAGTGGAGGGAAGGAATGGCGTCCAAACGGAAGAAGGCAACAATTGCAATCGCAGAACCAGAAGTTCAAACAATTTTGTCAAGACAGGGGAATCGATGTACATGACTAGCGAGCATTCGGCAGAGGGTGTCAGTTGCAGTCACAGAGTCAGAAGTTCGAGTAGTTCTGCCATGATAAGGTTTTTCAGCATGCGCAAAAATTTCCACCATTGCAAGAAGATCTCGCTCAAATCTTTTCTTCCACACCCTTTGTACAACCTGTAGATTTTGTGCACTATGATATTGGATTTCAGAGTTGCCCTTTTGTGGAAAGAAATCTGCACAGAGGTTTCCTGGAGAGCAAAGATTCAAATTCAATCTTTCGTGGTAAAGCAATGGTTCAACCAGCAAAGCCCTTCTTTGTAAATCCATGATTCCATGACCATCGCAACATGACAAAACTATCAGGGAACCCACCAGACAATAAGCTTCCTAAAGCTAAAACCACAGCGGTCAATACCATGAGAGCTGCAGACAATAAGAGACATTAGCATGGCTCATCCACATTTGAAATAGGAGAATCTTCGAAACAAACTTTTGATCGCTCTCTGCATGTTCCGCATTTTCAAAATAGTTTTGGGCGAGAGATCAAAAATTTCAAAAAATTACTACATGTGCCTGAGTGGAGAAACAGAGGTCTGAATCACTTCAACATGAGCAGGAAACTTGGTCGCTTCATTAATCCTCCTCGTCGAGGTCATCAAAAGCAACCCATATTTGATATTTGCAAGGGTACTCCTCCTGGGTGTCTAGTCCAAATCTATGCTAGCTTACCAAAGACACACACAATGGCTTTTGGTTCAGAGCAAGAGATACCATCTCCCTCTATCAAAGCAGTCTTTGTTAACAATGGATCAAAACTAGAGCAAGATTTTACTGATTCGATTCTTGAAGCAAATTTTCCAAATTCATCTAGGGCCCCCTTCAATCCAAAATAATCTACCCAAATTTGGCAAAAGAAAAAACCTTCGGCCGCAAATTCCAAGGTGTCTACTGAGTGTGCTACAAATCAGCTGAAGGTCACATTACCGGGACATCTGTTACAGCACTTTATTGGCCTCCTTCATCAATCTTCTCTCATAGGTAAGTTTTCTTGCTCTTCTTTGGCATTTTCTATTATCAATGAATGGGCATTTTCTTCTTGGTCGGGGTTAAAGGATATTTTTTTCATAGATCTGGATTCCAAATACTTTATTGCCATCTTTAAATCTAAAGAGGACAGGGACTCTGTTCATAGGCAAAAAGGTTGGTTCTGTCAGGGATCAGGTCTCTTCACCATGGTCTAGATCCTAAATTTTAAACCTCACGCTTTAGATGTTCACTTTTTACCCCATTGGATTTCCTTTCCCCTTTTGCCACTTAAATAAAGAGACCTAGAAATCATTGAAATGTTAGCTAATAAACTGAGCATTTTCCTCAAGCATGACCTTATCCCCTTTGACTGCCCGCACTTGGAGGTCAGAGTATGTCTACTTCTTGATATGCATAAACCACTTCCTAGTCAAATTTATATCAATTCTCAGTGGGGCTCTTAGTCTCAGCTTATCAGGATTTAGGATGAAGCTATAGTTCACAAATTTCAACACAGACTTGGACACCTCAATACCCAATGTCAAGAAAATTGGCATGACACTACTGAAGTTTGTTCAGATCACAATTATGATCTGGCATTACGCACACAAAAAACCACTACGCGCAGTCAAGCTTCTCATATAGCCTTTGTACATCTTGATAATTTGTCTGCAGGTCTTCAAGTGTTATACACAAATAAGATTTCAAATTCAAAGTTTGCACATTTTTTGAATTTGGTTTTTCCACTCTTCCAGCACTTCTCATTCGAACCAAAATTGTGTTTTCCATCACTTCTTGTTTCTTCTCCACCCTCGTTAACAGTCTCAATTCCCCCGGTCTCTGATGGTCTTAGGGGAACATATATAAATAGGAGATTTAGCTTTCATTTCTCTATTTCGGGGCATGTGCATCAATATTCCATTTGCAGAATGGAAGATGCGTCAAATTGGGGATCAGATTATTTCAGAGATAACTTCCAATATCATTTTTGGTATTGCAAGGGAAGAAAGTGTTATCCTCAATGATCAGAAATCTTTGGTATTTGATAACCTACTCAGAGATTTTCAGTATTGGAATAATCAGGCTTCTGCAAATCTTCCATTTACAAGCAATATCATAGATCTTGGAGAATTTTTCCCAGATACTATCCGAGAAGAATCTACACAACTAAATGTCAGTCACTAGATGCAGCATGATAATCAAGAAATGCTTGATCTCTTCTCTAATGAAGACTCACTAGGAGCTGAGGAGTGTATTTATCAACAGGTGTAGAAGTCGACTAAGAATTTAGCTACTCAAAGGTTGGATGTTCAATATGAGGAGATTGAGCTTATTAATACACAATCTTTCACAGAAACTGAGACCACTACCTCTATGGGGCTCTTTGATCATCATCAATTTTGGTCAATTGTGCAATCTCCATACCAAAGCATGCATGTTCCCAAGAAACCAAAATCTAGAGGGAGACCAAAAGGATCCAAGACAAAGACAGAAATAGCAGCTAATAGTCAGACTACCTTGGATGACAAGTTTGTTGTCATCAAAAGATTGACAAGGAGAACAAAAGGTTCTCCTTGTCAACAATGAAGATAAATTCATGGAATGTCAGAGGCATTAATGCCTTTGACACAAGACATAGGATCAAACAAACAGTTGATTCTATGATGGTAGATATTATCATGATTTAGGAAACCAAACTTTCTCAAGACACATTTGAAAAGACAATCACCAAATGGCCAAAGTGGTCCTCTATGCACTCTCTGAGGATAGGAGCTTTAGGTGGTCTTGCTGTCCTCTGGAATCCCCAAACCATGCAGGGGCAGCGCATTCATCAATAAAATAACTAGCAGATGTTGAAGATGTCTGATTTTGATATTTTGTTTATTTTGGTTAGTGTTTATGGTCCTACTTCAACGCATGATAAATCTAGAGTTTGGGACAGCCTTACTCAGCTGATTCAGTTGCAAGATTCCCAAAATGTCATCCTTGGGGGAGATTTTAATGTAGTTTTGTGCCAATCTAAGAAAATAGGGGGTATTAGTCCACCCCTCAAAACTATCCAAGATTTTTCTCACTTTGTGGATAATAATAACCTCATGGATATTCAACCTACACATGGGTCCTTTACCTAGACAAATAAGAGATCTGGATTTGCACATATTGTTGTTCGGCTGGATAGATTCCTTTTATCACAAGATTGGAAACTTCAAAATATGGTTATAAGTTCAGAGATTCTCTCTCTACCTGGATCTGATCAATTTCCAATCTCACTCAATATCTTGCAATCTGATAATGGTGATAAAATTCAGTATCATTCATCTTTCAAATTTGAAAGGATGTGGCTCAGCCATCCTCACTTTTTGCATCTTATAAAGCAATGGTGGGTAAATGCACCTTATGTAAATAGATCTAAGATGCACCAATTTACCATGAAACTGAAGCATACCAAAAACCTCATTAGAAAATGGAACCAGCAAGTTTTTAAGAATGTCTTTACACAAAAAGAAGAGGTCAAACTGCAAATGGATGAAGTCTATAACAATATTATCCAAAATTGTATGAATGAAGACACTTATGCAAGGCAGAAAACTCTTCAGCAAGAGTGGGAAGAGCTGTGTAGTAGAGAAGAAATATATTGGAGACAAAAATCAAGAGAACTGTGGCTACAAGAAGGCTATAGAAACACAAAATGTTTCCATGCGTCAGCAAAACAAAAAAAAATTGCTAAAACTATCTTTGAAATCAAAGATGCAGTTTCGGGGAACCTCATTTCAAATGCGCATCAGATTCTTGAAGAAGGGGTAAAAAATTTTAAGAATCTTCTCGCTCTAGCCACATCTCCTTCACCCTTGGATTCTCAAGTGAATGAGATCCTAGAATACATTCCAAATATGGTGTCACCCCAAGAGAATGCCATGCTTATGGCCCCCTTTTCTATCCAAGAAATTTGAAAAGTGGTTTTCTCTTTTCCTCTAGACAAAGCTTTGGGTTTGAATGTGATGAAGGGTGCTTCCCTTAATACCACAAACACATAACAAAAATAGAGAAACAACAACAATATGCAAGAACAGAAAATTGGCTTCTTATTATCTCCACAAATGTGGAATTACAAACTTTCAGAATTACAATATGCAAAGCCACATGGGCATTCCCTTACAATATTCTGTAGGACAAAGCCTCGAACTATTACCCAGATCTACTACCCAGAACTATTCTGAATTGCCTAAGACAATAATACAGCCTTCCTTATATAGACAATTTTCCACCGCATGGGAAGGTTCCAGAATTTCAACCAATAAGGCCGACCAAACTTAGAATTATTTTATTTTACATTTTATTACATCATAGTCAGCTCAAGATAATCTTTGAAACCCGAACAAAAATTTTGAAGAAAATTATTTTCTGCCATTTCAGGTGGCCCAACTTCGGAAGACCATAAGTCATCACCAGTTGACCCGATCGGCTATTATAACCCCATTTTGGAAACGCCATGAAGCACTCTACAGGCTTGACTAGCGCAAGCGCTTGTCACCCAAATTTTTGACCTCATCCAGGGCCTCTAAAGCCTTCAAAACTGAGTTCAAAGTTTTTGTACCCTGCTGCCAATACCGAAAATCTTCAATATCTTCCAATATACACTTGATCTGGCAATGAAACTTTACTGGCACACTTATATGACCAAAATGAACCTCCAAGAAAGAAATCAGATCATTCTGAGCACATACGAAAATTATGAAAAATAGTAACTTTCCATAAATAGCAGCTCTACACAAAATAGCCCTTATTGAATATAAAAATAGAAATTTTTTTTTTTTTTGGTGATGCAAGATTGCTCTTACACCCAGGATGCTCCTGCATCAGACACCCAGGGTAATTTGAGAAGTGACCCTATCACGACTCAGGTGTGTAGAGGAAAACCAAGACGGCTAACCTCCTCCTTTGTTAGCCATGATGAATCTTCAATAGGTCATCCTTTCCACTTGACCAGATATTCTTCATATGTCTTGTTCCTTGTGCTTCTACCAACACGACTGTCCAGTATATCTTCGATCTCCTTAGTCTCTAAACTAGTTGCTGGAATACTCCACTGTGCTTCTGTGATCTCATCTTCAACACCTCCTTCATGATACTCTGTCAGATCTGAAATGTTAAACACTAGTGAAATATTTAGCTCACTAGGCAATTCTACCTCATATGCGTTTCCTGAATCATGTTTCTTCAGTATCCTACATAGTCCAAACTTCTTCATTTTCAGCTTGTTATATGTACCAACTGGAAACCGCTCCTTCCGCAAATGAACCATGACTTCATCACCAACCTGAAATTCCTTATACCTCCTTTTCTCATCTGCCTTAGCCATATACTATGTGTTCATCTTGGTAATATGCTTCCTCACCTCCCCATGGATATTCTTCAAGTGTTCTGCAAAAACCTCAGCTTCAGCACTACTTATTTCTCCTTTATCTATCTTCCTCAATTCAGATGCATTTCTTGGACTACTTCCATATACAATCTGGAATGGTGATTTACCAGTACTCCTGTTGACAGAATTATTGTATGCGAATTCCGCTTGTGGTAAAATCAAATCCCATCTTGTTGGCTTATCTCCAACCAAACATCTCAACAAATTTCCCAAACTCCTATTCACCACCTCTGTCTGTCCATCAGTCTGTGGATGATGTGATGAATTGAACTTCAAATCTGTCTTCAACTTCTTCCACAATGTCTGCCAGAAATATCCAACAAACTTAGTGTCCCGATCTGAAACTATGGTCTTTGGCAAACCATGTAGTCTCACCACTTCTTTGAAAAAAATTCTGCTACATAAACAGCATCACTAGTCTTCTTGCAGGGAATGAAATGTGCCATCTTCAAAAATCTGTCAACTACTACAAAAATTGAATCATGTCCCCACTGTGTCCTCGGTAAACCAAGAACAAAGTCCATACTGATATCCTCCCAAGGCTTCTCTGGTACAGATAATGGCTGATACAACCCTGTATTCTGCTTCACTCCTTTTGCCATCTGACATACTCTGCAACTCTGTACAAACTTCTTCACATCTTGCTGCAACTGTGGCCAATAATAATTCTCACTAACCAAACCAAGAGTTTTATCATGACCAAAATGTCCAGCCAATCCACCGCTATGCTTCTCCTTGATGAGATTCTCCCTCATAGAACTTCGTGAAATGCACAACTGACTCCCTCTAAATAGCATATCATCCTGGATGATGAAATCCAACCATTTCATCCTATCTAGAGTAACAGGTTCTGTACAAGCTTTCCAAGCTTTACCAAAATCAGGATCCTCTGGATACAAATTCTTGAGTTCCTTGAACCCAACCACCTCAATCTGCATCTCTGTCAGCAATAGTTGTCTTCTGCTAAGAGCATCTGCAACCCTATTAGACTTTCCACTTCTGTGTTTCAAAATAAATGTATAACTCTGCAAAAACTCAACCCATTTCAAATGCCTTTGATTCAACTTTCCTTGACTGTTCAAATATTGCAAAGCTTGATGATCAGTATACAAAACAAACTCCTTAGGAAGCAGATAGTGCCTCCACTTTTTCAATGCCTGAACTATAGCATAAAATTTCTGATCATAAACAGAATATTTCCTCTTGGCATCATTTAACTTCTCACTGAAATAAGCAACAGGTTTACCTTCTTGGCTCATAACAGCTCCTATTGCAGTACCACTAGCATCACAATCTACTTGAAACACCTTATTAAAATCTAGAAGTGCTAAAACAGGTTGTTCTGTAACTTTTTGTTTCAACAATTCAAAACTCTTTTCTGCCCCATTAGTCCACTTAAACTCTTTTCTATCCCCTCTCATTGTTTCAGTCAAGGGTCCACAAATACTGCTAAAATTTTTGATAAACTTTCTATAAAAGCTAGCTAGACCATGAAAAGATCTTACCTCAGTAGCATTCCTTGGAGTAGGCCATTCAAGGATAGCCTATACCTTCTCTGGGTCCATTTTTAGACCTTCTGCTGAAACTACAAATCCCAAATATACTAACTCTCTCTTCACAAAACTGCACTTCTTCAAATTAATCAACAATTTTTCATCTCTCAACTCCTCAAACACCATATGAATATGCATCATATGTTCCTCCAATGTCTTGCTAAAAATCAAAATATCATCTAGGTAAACAATGACAAACTTACCCAAAAATTCTTTCAGAACCTCATTCATAAGCCGCATGAAAGTGCTCGGTGCATTGGTTAGCTCAAAAGGCATGACTAACCACTCATATAGTCCTTCCTTTATTTTGAAGGCAGTCTTCCATTCATCTCCTTCTCTGATCTGAATCTAGTGATATCCACTCTTCAGATCTATCTTTGAAAAATACACAGCCCCACTCAAACAGTCCATAATATCGTCCATTCGTGGCAATAGAAACTTATACTTGATTGTGATCTTGTTTATTGCTCTGGAATCTGTACACATCCTCCACTCTCCATTCTTCTTTGGTGCTAATACCGCTGGTACAGCACAGGGACTCAGACTCTCTCGAATCAACCCCTTCTGTAACAACTCATGTACTTGTCCATTCAACTCCTCACTTTCTGCTGGTGTCATTCTGTGTGCTGCCTTGTTTGGAAAACTCGCTCCTGAAATCAAGTCCATCTGATGACTGATCTTCCTAACTGGTGGTAATCTATCAGGCACGTTATCGGATACAATATCCTGAAACTCATTCAACAAATCTACAACTTCTACAGGGATATCTTCTACTTCCTCTTTACCAGCTTTTGGAATTAAAGCAAAACATACATGCTCATGCCTCATACCATCTAAGAAATTTCTTCCATCAACAAAAGTTATCCTTGCATTACCACATACCTTTTCTTCAGTCTCTTTCAATGGTTTTAGCTTATGTCACACTCCATTCTTTGTCAGGGAATAGGTATTCGCATGACCATCATGTACAACACATTTGTCAAACTGCCATGGTCTACCCAACAACATATGACATGCATCCATAGATATGATATCACACAATACCTCATCTTGGTATCCGCCAATCTTGAACTTCACCAGACATTGTTCATTGACCATGACCTTGTGGTCATCCTGTACCCAGGCAATCCAATATGGATGTGGGTGTTTCTGTCTCTTGAGCTTCAACTTTGTCACCATCTTTTTTGACACCAAATTTTCAGTGCTTCCACTATCAATAATCACATCACAACATTTACCTTCACACTTGCACCTGGTGCAAAACAGGCTCCTCCTTTGCTCAGGTTCATTCTCACCACTCAACAGGACTCTTCTGTTAATCAACGTTTCTCCTCTTTCAGCATCTTCAAAATTTGATGATCTGGCATCTTCATCTACATGTGCAACTCTGGCCTGGCCTTCATTTCTCCTATCTGTTCTGCCTTGGCGCTGAGGACATTCAAATGCCCTATAAACTTCTTCTCCACAGTGAAAACGTGTTCCATGGAAGCCACCTCTTCCAGATCCTTGTCCTCTTCCTCTTCCTCTTTGATCTCTATTATTCTGATCCTGGAAGTGATTGAAATTATTTCCTCACTGATTCTGACTGCTACTGGCCTCATCCTTCTTTTTTGGATCTTCATTTCGGCCACCATATGACCGTCCACCAGATCCTCCACCGCGACTTCTTCCATTTTGTCTGCTCTCAAACTTCTTGTTCAGCTTTTCCTCTACTTTTAGGGCAAACTGATATGCCTCTTCAATACTATTCATTCGAACCAGATTCAGCTCCTCCTGAATGCTTGGCCTTAACCCATTAAGGTATCGGGCAACTTTCTCTTTATCAGCTTTTGCATGGCCTGTTCTGATGAGAAGTCGATAGAACTCCTCTGTATACTCCTGAATAGATCTTCCTGCTTGCTTCAAACTCTGTATTTTCTTCAGTAGGTCAAGCTCATAATCAACAGGAATGAACTGTCACTTCAATTTATCCACCATCCGATCCTATCTCATGATTTTCTCCTTTCCCCTTCTATTTCGCTCCAACTGAATCTCTTGCCACCATATCTTCGCATGACCTTTCAGTCTGGCCTTCGCAAATTTGACCCTATCAGGATCCTCAACATCTTCATACTCAAAATATTCCTCACATTCATTGATCTAGTCGATCAATTCTTTTGAGTTAAGATTTCCAAAAAATGTAGGAACCTCAATTTTAGGTCTTTTCCCAATCTTAGAAATGGCCCGAAAAAGTCTTTCTTCCTCCTGTTTACAATTTTGACTTCTCCTTCTTGATATTCTCCTTCAGCTTCATCCTCACTTTCATCTCTGACATTAAGATTCATTCCTCTGTGAATCTCTTCTTGCAATGCTCGCACTTGTCTCTGCAGCTCTCTAACCTTAGGTGTCACAGCACCAGCTCTTCCGCCACGTTCTCGTCGTGGAGGCATTTTCGCGATGCAAGCTGAAACCCTAACCACGGTCCTGGTGCAAACTGCCTCACAGTCGACGATCTATTTACACACTCGAGAACTCCTGCTCTGATACCACTTGATGAAGGGTGCTTCCCTTAATACCACAAACACATAACAGAAATAGAGAAACAACAACAATATGCAAGAATAGAAAATTGGCTTCTTATTATCTCCACAAATGTGGAATTACAAACTTTCAGAATTACAATATGCAAAGCCACATGGGCATTCCCTTACAATATTCTGTAGGACAAAGCCTCGAACTATTACCCAGATCTACTACCCAGAACTATTCTGAACTCCCTAAGACAATAATACAGCCTTCCTTATATAGGCAATTTTCCACCGCTTGGGAAGGTTCCAGAATTTTAGCCAATAAGGCCGACCAAACTTAGAATTATTTTATTTTACATTTTATTACATCATAGTCGGCTCAAGATAACCTTTGAAACCCGAACAAAAATTTTGAAGAAAATTATTTTCTGCCATTTCAGGTGGCCCAACTTCCGAAGACCATAAGTCATCACCAGTTGACCCGATCGGCTATTATAACCCCATTTCAGAAATGTCACGAAGCGCTCTACAGGCTTGACCGGCGCAAGCACTTGTCACCCAAATTTTTGACCTCATCTGGGGCCTCTAAAGCCTTCAAAACTGAGTTTGAAGTTTCTATACCCTGCTGCCAATACCGAAAATCTTCAATATCTTCCAATATACACTTGATCTGGCAATGAAACTTTACTGGCAGACTTATATGACCAAAATGAACCTCCAAGAAAGAAATCAGATCATTCTGAGCACATACAAAAATTACCAAAAATAGTAACTTTCCATAAATAGCAGCTCTGCACAAAATAACCCTTATTGAATATAAAAATAGAAATTTTTTTTTTTTTGGGGTGATGCAAGATTGCTCTTACACCTAGGATGCTCCTGCATCAGAATGGCTTTACTGCCCTCTTTTTTCAAAGTTGTTGGGATACTATTGGTTGGGACCTACTAGCTGCAATTTAGGAGTTAAGGAAAAATAAGAATATGCTCAAATATTTCAACACTGTGAATATTTCAATAATACCAAAAGTCAAGGATCCAAAAACATTTGTGGACTTCAGGCCAATATCCTTATGTAATCTAACATATAAGATCATAACCAAGGCCATTTATTTAAGGTTACAACATCTCATTCCCTCCATTATCTCATCTGAGCAAGGAGGTTTTGTCCCGGGTCAAGAAACCATGGAAGGGGCATTAGTGGCTCATGAGGTTCTTCAGTATATCAACACTAATCAAACATCAAATTTTGTGATCAAATTAGATATGATGAAAGCCTATGATAGAGTCTGCTGGAATTTTTTATTTCAAATCCTATTTAAAATGGGATTCTCAAAAGGTTGGTGTAAATGGATAAAGGCATGTATATCAAGGGCTTGGTTTTCGGTTATAGTAAATAGAAAACCAACGGGCTTCTTTTCTTCAACATAGGGAATTAGGAAGGGAGATCCTCTTTGATGCAGTCAAGAATGGTAACACCTTCACCGAGCGCCAGAGACTACCGAGTTCCTTCAGTGACCGAGCTTCCTTCAATGACCGAGGCTTTCGGTCAGGACTACAACTGAGTAACACCGGCCAAATACAAACACTCTATGTAGTTTCACCGAGGACAAGGAATTCCCTGCCTCAACCTTGGATGCCCCTGCATCAGACACCCTAGGTTCCAAAAGATGTTCATATGTGAGAAGAACATCTTCCAGGATTTAGCACATAAATCCTAAACTAGTTCTTCACATACAAGTCCTCCACCTTTTCAGCTTGCATACTCTTCCACTTCAGTTTCCTCTGTCTCTTCAAGTATTTTCTTGACAACATACAAGTCAGTTCTGCAAACTGATCATTCATTTTCTCTGGATCCACAATCTCAACTCGGCTACCAATCTAAGGCTTCTCCTACCAAGCATTGTATCCATCAAAGGCATCAGGGAAAAATTCATGTCATCCTTCTCAATAGTAAACACATTCTGGACACAGTCATACATAGCTCTGCAATCATATTGCCAAGGTCTACCAAGAAATATATCACAACTATTAATCTTCACAATGTCACATAACACAAGATCCTTATACTGGCCAATATGTACATCAATGAAGCATTGTTCTCTTACTTCCAAAGCATGAACATCTTGTAACCAACGAATCCTATAAGGACAAGGATGCTTCATTCTATTCAACCAAATTTTATGAACCAGGTCCTCAGCAACAAGGCTATTAGTACTACCACTATCAACAATAACATCATAGAGTTTACCTTCAAACTTGCATCGGGTTCTAAACAAGTTACTCCTCTAACAAGGTTCCTCCTTTGTACCAAGCAATGTTCGCCAAAGTAGCAAGTTCTCTGATTCAGGTTCATTCTGAATGTTCTCATTCATCACAGAAGTTCATCGGTCAACCTTCTTCTATGTACACTCAAAAGAATGATGTCCTTCCTCTCCATAGTTATAGCAAGTACCCTTAAAGATAACTCTACCTATCTTCTTCTTCAGTTCCATGGGTTTCTGTTCATCTTCTACATTAGTTGGTTTATCCTTCACTAAGTGATCAATCTTCTCCTTCCCTCAGGAGTTACTAGGTTGTTTCCTCTTCAACTTATCTTCTGCCTTCAGAGTATACTGATAAGCATCTTCAACAAAGTCAATCTTTAGCATACCAAGCTCATCCTGAATATTGAATCTCAGACCATTCACATACCGAGCTACCTTTTCCTTACCAAGCTCTCAATGTCCAAACCGAATAGTAAGTTTGTAGAACTCCTCGGTATAATCTTCAATAGACAAATCCTTTTGTTTCAGATTCTACAACTTCTTAAACAAGTCAAGCTCATAGTCAAAAGGTATGAACTTAGCTTTCAACTTAGTCACCATCAACCTCCACTGATTGATCTTCATTTCACCTTCATCTTCTCTATCTCTTTGTAGTTCTTTTCACCAAAGGGCAGCATGTCCTTTCAACTTTTTATGTGCTAATCTCACCCGAAGAGGATCTTCAATTTCTTCGAACTCAAAGAAATCTTCAAGTTCTTTAGCTTCAAAGTACTAGAGAAAGTAGAAACTTCCATTCGATAACTGCTACATAATCGAGCTCTAGATCTAGGCAACCGAGCAGTTCTATCTTTACCAGATCTATCCCTCCAGTCATCACCACTAGATCCAGTAGGTTCAAAGTCTTCAGCTGCCTCTTCATAGCCATCCTCAATACCAACATTCCAAGGTACACCAGCAACAGCTCTCATGATCTCGGTGACCATGTCATTCTTCATTAATTCTATCTCAGATATGACATCAGATATGACTTTATCAGAAATCTTTGATTCCACGGCATCACAAAGATCTACAATAGCTCTAGGGTCCAATTTTCTTAGAGGCATCCTTAAAGATAAGAGAAACCCTCTGCAACAAGCCATACACCAACCACCTTGTGACAATCTCCAAGTTGCATGCAAGTCAGATCTCAACCTGCCACCTTGAACAAACAACTAGGGCACGATTTCACAAGTTCAGTGCCTCGGATCTACAATCCAGATTGCACACAATCTCTACTCCAACGGGATCAACTTTGCAAGATCAACCTTGCTAGGTCAACCTTCACTCCACAAGATCAACTCTCTACTCCAACAGGAACAAACTTTGCTCTGATACCACCTAATGTAGTCAAGAATGGTGGATCCAATGAAGGACAGTCCAAACCTTTCAACTAATAGAATTACATAGCAGAATACTCAACACAATAGATAACACAATAATTATTTCAAGTAATTTTCATTAACATACCTGGTTGTAAGGCCTTCCGGGTTAGGGCCAATCACAATCAAAAACAATTCTACAAGATCCAAACAGATCCAATACACTCTCAACTAGCTCATCTCTAAAGACAATCAGAAGATGATGGAAACTCTAAGGCAGATCTAAACTTGAGCTCGCAAGCCTCCAAGCAATCTCCTTGTCTCCAAGTGTGCAAACCACTAGCTCTACTACAAAAAACTATCAGATACCAATCTGATTCGCAATATCATGCAAGATCTTTCCACAACTTTACCAACTTCAGCTTTCAGAACCTCAAATCTGATTCGCTAAGCCTTCAAGTCATGAACTTCTATGATCTCCCAATGATCACATGCCTCCCTCCTAAAAATCTACCCAAACATCCTATAAATACTAATCATTAGCCACAAGTCAGCTGGATGAAACCATTAACTCTCCCCAACAAATAATTAAATGCCATACAAGTCGGCTTACAAATCTATACAAACATTTAATTCAACATTTCAGCCTGTAACAACAGCTACCAACAATAAATGCACCAAGTCGGCTCAACAAATCACATAGAACTCCAGTCAGTAAACTAGAACTATTGAGCAACAGTGAATTAATTGAGCACGCTAGGCATCACCGAGCACCAGTTTCGACCGATCACCGTAGGCATAACTGACTAACACCTTCACCGAGCACCAAAGACTACCTAGTTCCTTCAGTGACCAAGCTTCCTTCAATGATCGAGGCCGTCGGTTAAGGGTGCAATAGAGTAAAACCGGACAAATACAAACACTCTATGTAGTTTCACCAAGGACAAGGAATTCCCTGCCTCAACCTTGGATGCCCCTGCATCACTCTTTCACCAGTATTATTCATCATCATGGTTGAAACATTCAGTAGATTTATCAAACTTTAGCATGGGCTAGGTAAGTGGCAGGGAGCACATATCATTGGCACAAATATCTCTATCACTCACTCCTTATTTGTTGATGACACCTTGTTATTTGATCTAACACAAGTTCAAGAGGCTCGACAAATTAAACATTCTCTACAACTTTACTTAGAGGTGTCAAGGCGGGCAATAAATTTGCAAAATTCAAAAATATACCTTTCCAACACCAACAAAGTTATATCTGATAAGATAGTTCGGATCTTGGGTTTCTTAGTGGATTTCCTGTCATCTATATATCTGGGTATTTCATTCTTCATGGGTTCAAAAAAAACTAGTTACTGGTCCTCAGTCCTTCAACATATACAGAGCAGAATTGTGGCTTGGAAAGTCAGATGGCTATCTCTAGTAGGAAGAATTCTTCTTATCAAATCGGTGTTGTCAGCAATTCCAAATTACTACCTAGCTATCCTAAAAGCCCCTCCCTCAATTCTACTACAAATCCAAAAGTTGATCAAAGGTTTCCTTTGGACAGGGAATATGAATGAGGTGAGGAAAATCCCTCTCATATCCCTCCAAGACATGGCACATATTCCTGCCATTGGAGGGGCAGGTGTTCATGATTTAACAAAAAGAAATGAGGCTTTTGGTGGCAAACTAGTATGAAAAATGTATAGTAAACCTCAGTCCACATGGTGCCAAATCATGTAGCAAAAATATCTAGACAACAATGACCCTTCAAGAGTCTTGTCTATGTCAGACCCTCCAAAGGGTTCTTTTATATGGGATTTTATGATGT
The DNA here is from genome assembly GCA_027943335.1 of Chamaecyparis obtusa. NCBI lineage: Eukaryota > Viridiplantae > Streptophyta > Pinopsida > Cupressales > Cupressaceae > Chamaecyparis > Chamaecyparis obtusa. The sequence goes on along the minus strand of BSBK01000291.1, from coordinate 880,948 downwards.
CTTCAAGAGATATTGTTCTTAACTATGTCACTTGGGAAGTTAACAGTGGAATTAAGATTAAGTTCTGGAGAGACTCGTGGAATGGTCAACCTCCACTATCTAGATGCCATAACCTTGAAGATATTATAGCAGTGTCAGAAACCCATTGGGGAACACAAATTAATCAATATGTATCAGCAGTCTGCATATATTCAGGGAAAGTTATATGGAAGGATCTGGATCTATTACCATTGGCACAATAGGACAAGAATTATTTTCGCAACATTTTGGCTTCTAAACATGTTTTTCTTTCGAGCTAAGAAGACCAACTAATTTGGGCCCTAGCTAAAGATGGTAATTATTTGATTAAAGAGGGGTATAAATTTCTACAACAAATAGGATCGGATAAAGTACCATCTAGAGCATTTTCATTTTGTTGGAACCATGTTGTGTTACCAAAGGAAGGTTTCTTTGTGTGGCTTGCAATTGCATATTGCCCCACCATTCAATTGTTTATTTTGCAATGCATGTGTAGAATCGGTGGATCATCTTCTTGTGACTTTCTCTTTTGCTCATCAGTGTTGGACTTTCATCCTTAAAAAACTAAACTATATTACTCCACTTCAGGATAATATTAGGGATCTTTTTCAAGCATGGATGGTTCTTTACCCAAACTCTCTATTTTCTAACCTTTGGAAATGTGTCCTGGTGCTAGTCATATGGGCCATCTAGTGGGAAAGAAACAAACGTATCTTTAGGAAATAAATTTCTCATATTGATAGGGTTTCAGAAGGTATTGAAATATCTATATCAGAAATGACTAATGCGAGCTTAAGCAGATGCAAATTTAACCCTATTGTCACTTCATGGGACTCTAAGGTGATTTAGGAATGGAAAAAGTTAATTATCCCAGCAGGGTGGGGTACAAGAAAGTCAGCATCAACATCAATAATTCGATCAGATGTTCATTGGCATCCACCTTAAGAGGGCTTTATGAAGCTCAATTTTGATGGAGCTTCAAGAGGAAATCTAGGAGTCTCAGGATTAGGGGCATGTATTTGTGATTGCCAAGGCAATGTAGTTGCTCTCACTACCTCCTCTCTACTGGTTGGCACTAACAACATGGCTAAAGCACAAGCTCTATTCGTAGGACTAATCCTAGCTAAACAGGGAAATCATTGTTGCTTGCATATCAAAGGTGATTCTTCAGTCATCACTAACGCTTGCATCAAAAGGAAGACATACTCCTGGAAACTTAAGTACATTTTAAATAAAATATGGAGGCTCTTAGACTGGTGTCATGAGGCATGTATTTTGTACACACTATGGGAAGGTAATAAGGTTGCAGACTTCCTCTCAAACTTGGGGTGTGATGGGCTGGTGATATTTTCTCTAAATCCAAGGTGCATGATTGATCAACATGATGATCTTAAAAGATTGATCATGGCAAATAAGGAGGCACGTCATCATAAAATCCAATAACTTGAGTATGATGTGGGAATGATTGTAATTGTCGTGCTCATTAAAAGATATAGAATTGAGACTTTTCGCCCACATCATTCCCTTGTGCGAATGGTGGTATCACTGATGTGTGGACTATCAAGTACACATTGCAGTGACATGAGAGGACAATCATCACAAAGAATTCACATGGCACCTCATGTGCCAAATTGTTCGTTTTGTGCCACTTCATTATTGGCAATTACTGGCTAGGATATTGAATATCCACATATTAATGACAACTTGCCCAAGTACACTTTCAGCTTATAAATTATGCTTCCTCTTACATTTTGATAACATCTTTTGAAAAAGTCAAATCCTTAGGATGTCTCTATTTTATGCGAAACCTATCATAAGCAGCATCAGTCGATTTTGCCAAAAAACTATCACATATGGTTCCCACCATGTCTTGAGGAAAACGTGCTACCAGTGCAAGTAGATGATGTGGTTCTAGATGTGATGTTCATCATCCACTCTCCCTCCAATCATCAGGTGATTAAGCAAGTAATTGGGGAAGAATTTATGTCTCCATCTTCGATGCATTTCCTCTACCCTTCAAACATGGTCTCTATCTTTCTATCCAATGCTATGGATATATTGCAATCACCCCAGCTTCTGAAGTCATTATCCTCCAAGGTAATTAGGCCTCATTTTCTCATTGACAAGAGACTTATCATTGTTATGCAACACTATGACTTTTGGGGAGGGTAGGCTCTAGTGGGTGGCTTGTTCTCTCACTCCCAATTGCTACAAAAACATGAAGTACTGGTTACATATAAAGCACTTAAAAGAGTTTTTGAGAAACATAGCCCTTCGCACATGAAATCTACAATGCAGGTCACGGCTCGAGCACTTGGTTTTCAGCTAGAGGACCATGCAAGAAAAATAGGGTATGCTATATTGGATTTGTTAAGGTTTTCAAATGCACCTCTCGGTCAATGCTCACAACAACTGCTTTCAACTCGGTTGACTGATGTTCTGAGTACTAAGTGGAATGCTTGGCTTTCTCCAATGCCTCTTCAGCTACAGGATCCTCAAACTAATGTCCACTCTGGGTCGGGTTGGTCCCCTAAAAAGTTGATTGATCAGAGTTGTGGCTGGGGGTCGAGTGTGCTCCCACAGAGTGACTCTGGTTGGGGTTTGGCTTCTGGTTTGGGTTGGAAATCACTCACACAGGTCAATACGGACTGTGGGTGGAAGGTAGTTGCTGATGATGATTCTCACACAAACATGGTCTCGTGAGACAGTGCTGACATGGAAGAATGAGAGTTGGAAGAGGTGTTTTTTTGTATTTTGGCTTTTTTGCTCAAGTTATGTGTTCAGAGGTAGTATATACTACAAATTGCAATCCAGATGCTTTTGCACCTTCGAACTATACTTAGCTTGTAAATATTCGATGATTCAAATTTTTGTATTGAGTGACGATTCTGGGTTTTCTTCCTAATTCTTTCCCGGTTGAGCTTTTTTTGAATCAGTTTTATTAATATAATATTATAGTGGCTCGTCCACTTTTGCCTATAAAAAAACAAACTAAATATACAAAAGGATACATATGTATAGGATAAACAATAGTGAAAAATGATATCTCACATTATTCTTACAAAAGACCACTATTCCCACTTAAAATCATTGTTATGGAACTAAGAAAACTAAATTAAAAAGGACATAAAACTTCATTAAACTAGTTTTATAAAATGCAATTGAAAACCTCAAGGATCAACTTTTGTTTTGTAATTTTTTAAAATAAAAAATTATTGGTTAATGTATACTATTGTTCTTTCACCTCACATCTACTGGTATTATTTTTGCATTAGGAAATAATATTCTCCCTTTATAGTAAACCGAGAGAAAAGGAAAATGTGTTTATATCTTGTTTGATTCCAATTTCGCTTCTAAGCATGTTAAAAGAATCCTTTAAAGTTAAAGCACCATATTTAAATCTTAAGATTGACCTCAATAGTTTTATATTTGTCGGAGTTGATAGTAAACCCCATATCTCCCACAAATCATCTGCAACTAAGAAACCCATTACATCTAAAGAGAAAAAAGCCATGATTTTTCTATGCAACCTTAATATAGAGATTGATTTAAGAGAGAATGATTGATATGTATGTATTGATTTATTAAATAAACCCATATTACATTGGATAGATTAGAATGAACACAATGAATGCTTATATAAGCAAAAAGATAAAATTGTAAATGAAAAACCTAGGTGGGGATTAAATTAGAGCATAAAAATTGTCCATATCCTATTCTATAAGACAACATGACCTAAATTAGTTCTATACAAATAAAGAAAAGAACACCTATTTTTTTCTTAAGTGAATAAAGTAATAAAAAACCACAATAAATTTATGTTCCATTTTTTATCTATTATCTAATGCTTTTTTACAAGTAATTACATTACATTTTTCATGTTTGGATTTTATTTTGTAGACATGGTTTTAATTAAGTAAATGAATATAGGGCTCAAACCTTTTAGATAAAAACTATCAATAAAAAAAGAGGGGTATCACGAGAAATGAGACGACCAAAAACTAAGGAACAAAAACAAAAACAAAAAAGACTAGGAAATAGACAAGAAAAAAGAAGTAATAAGAAAGGGACCTGAAATACACATAAAAAATAATAAGAGACTAAAACCCTTCATCACCTACCACTACTAAATTAGAATATCCAACTTATCCAAGTAGAAATATCCTTGGAGGAAGTAGCATATGAGAAAAATAGCATTTCCTTCTTAGAATACCTAGCTAAAATGCCATAAAAAACATCATTCAATGTAGAGCTATTATGAAACCTATATGGAGATCATCAATTCATTGATCATCTCCTTGCTAAAAGAAAAATTTATTCCCTAATTTTCATCATTTTGTTCATCTATCCCTAGATGTCAGTTATGGTCCCCTCCATATTCTTACTTACCTCCTCTAAGACCAAATTATCTTTTAATGAACTAACCTCATCATCCAAGGCATCTCACTTCTCAATTCACTCTAGTAGCCATTTATCAATGGTCCTTGTCACCTCATGAATAACATTAGAAGACCAATCCCCATCTTTGGCCTCAGTTTAAACCAGAGCCTCCAAATTATTGATCTTTCCCAAGTTGCAATATTGAACTGAACTATAAACCATTTAATCCTCTCATTTTGTAAATTTTAGGCCCTACATAATTCATTGTCCTTAGCACTAACATCCATACAACTCGGGTAAATACGAAGAGAAAAAGAGGATTTAGTTAAGCCACCCAAATTGGGAAAAGAAGATTTTGGGACAGACCAAAAATTGTAGGGATGAGAGCCTTAAGGGGACCATTCAGAAGAAGGGAACTAGATGGAAGAGGAACCATCCAAAACATCTTCTAGAGGTTTTGTGAATTCATTTTTTTTCCTTTTCCTAAGACTTGGTAAAGGCATCAAGGTTTTTCATCTTGGCATTTCATTGAGGGTTAATGCAAGAGAGCATAACTTTAGAGGGAGAGGGGCATTAACCATAGCCAAGTAGAGGACCCTAGGTTATTAGGCATAAGAGACTAGTTCAAATCCCCAACCAAAGAAGAATAAGTGGTATGAGATAGGGATTTCCAAGTTGGGGTGAGGATTGAGTTATAGTTTTAGAGTATGAGGATCAAGTCCTAGTGGAGAGGTAGCCCATTAGGCTTAGACTAAGGTGCCACAACTAATTGGGATAGGGATGAGTGAATCCAAAAATGAAAATTAATCTTGATACCATGTCTAAAATGATCCAACATTGAGAAGAGTTAAGAATCAAACCTTTTGAATCATTTTTCCAGAGTGACATACATCATCAAAACCTTTTTCATCACCTTCCACTCCCTTAGAAGATCCACTCACTGAACCCATTTTGGAAATAGGTGATCTTTTCACCTTTCATTAGGAATTTCTTGAAGTCCTCCTTATAATTTTCTTTATATTTCTTTATGAAAAAAGCCCCTCCATGGGAAGACCAGTGGTAGCTAAGAAAAGCTCAACTTTCACATTGAATGATGACCAGATTTAAACTCAACCCTTTCATCTTTCCAAGAGAGAAAAATCGGTAGAAAGAGAAGTGTTGTGACCATTTGTCACCTCTAAATAAGAAAAAAAATTCCTTTATTCAAAACTCATCCACAAGGCATTATCATTCTTTAGAGACTCACAGTTTTTGGAATCCACTTAAATCAAATCAGCACCCATGGTATGTAAATCTAAACAATAAAAGAAACTTTACTCATAAAGACAAATAAGGAAAGTTGTATATAAAAAATATAATTAAAAACCAAACTTAAATGGCATTTAAAAAATTTGTCTGGCCTGATAAAGGAAAAAAAAATTTCCATGTAGAATATTGATGATAGTGGCAAATGAAAAAGGAGAAAATAATTATGAAAATGGCAACCCGTGTATCAACAATTAACATTATATATTTGATCTTTTAACATTGTTGTATGTACACATCATGCGAGAGGTTGTGCGTAGATGACCACACCTTATAATTATTACTAAAGGGAGAAAAATTCAATAGCATGTCAACTAACATGTTCCCCTTCTGAAAAGATATGATCTAACTTGTACTAATCCAAGTTGCAATGAATGTAGTAGGAATAAAAACTGAGATCGCATGAGCTAGCCTAGCGAAACCAAGCACCATTTAACATCATTATGACATTATTTAGGTCACCTTAAACAATTATTTTAACAAAGCCGTTGTCCCTTTCCAAAGAAATTTCATGGTAGGTCCTAACCACCTCACCAAATTTGGACATCTAGACCCCTATATTAACCATGTAGGCTAAAATCAACCTACATTTAGCTTCACTAAGGACACCTCCCACTCTCACCCAACCTAGTTTTCCTTTTGATAAAGATAGCCAATGTCAATGGGGGTCTATTTGTACACAGAGATAGAAGTTGAACTATACATTATATTTTCAACCTGGTAGAGCCCAGAAAACTTCTTAGATCCTTGCCCACTTCAACCATAGAAAAAATTGGTCCTAATTGTTCATCCTTGGCCTAACACTATTTTTCCTTAAACCATTAAGCATATGGTTTTATTCTTTAATTAACTTGCTAGTCTCAGTCACTAATCCTTTAAGTTCTTAAAAAGTAATATTGATGTTAGTGCACATCTATGGGCTCTAGATTTATATGTTGTTTGTTTGATAACTTTTACTCTTTGAGTAGACATGCATGATTTCTTTTCAATGTTTAAATGCATACAAGATATTTTTCACATAGAAAAATATCCATAGGGGGTCCCACTATTTAGGAGTTATAATTTTATATTTGTTACTTTATAGGATCTAAATGATTTAATTTTCTTATTTTACTCATGTTTGTTTATTTTTCATGAACATTAATATCATAATGAATTTAAATATTAAGCCTTTGGAAATGGATTAAAATGTTCGAACAAATATCATGGTGCCCTCCTTTATTATTGTTTTTTAACTGATATAAATCTTTTGATCAACTTCAAAATACATTCCGAAGTGTCTAGATATGAGTCGGGTCCCTTGTGGGCCCAGCTAAAAATATCATTTTTTTAAACAAATTTCATATTCACACCTACTTGGAACCACAACCGCAATCCCTTGATACAAACAGATAAAAATGGGTAGTCCTTGTTTTGTGACTTCTTTGACTTTTTTGTGAATTCCAAAACTTAGTGAAGTGCTTCTAAAACTGCCTAGTAAAAATAAAAAATCCAACTCTAAGAAATTGCAATTAGATATAAGAGTTCATTAAGATATGATAACCTGATGCGCCAAAGGATTTTGTATGATCCCTTCTGATTTGTAAATTATTAATCATCCAAAATGGCCTATCTGAAACCCTTTGAAAACACAGCTTTCAATTCTCTATAAACTGCGTCTAGTTTTGGCTTTGCAAAAATATCAAATAGTTAACTTGTGCTGCAAAACTTTGCAGAGGAGCTTGTTGTGACATAAACAATTTCATGGAGTAATTGGTTCGGTGTGGGAGTTACTTGAATTCAAGATATTAATATTCACAAAAAGCTACTTTGATGAAGTTTGCACTATGGAGGCAACAAACTGAATAAATCACAAACAAATTAGGCTTTGGAAAAATACCAAACAAATAGATAGAGCTTTGCAAATAAACACATGAGAACATTAACATGAATACAATTGGGGGGAACAATTTTTCTGGAATGAAAATCATCAGGCACTGAAATAAAAACTTCCAAAGTTGACCACTATAATAGATTTAGCAATTTGTAGGTAGTGATGTGAATAAACTGCAAATAGAATGGGCTTGGTAAAAATACTAAATGAGGTAATACGATTCTACAAATTGGTATAAATGCACATTGTAATAGAGATATATCAGAGAGATAGGTGGCTTGACTGGAAATATTTTAGGTACTGATATATTTATCTCCAAAAATGGTCACTTCATGCATGTTAATGAGTATAAAACAATTATTTTCCTCGGGGCACAAAACTGACTATATTAAATACTGACTACAGGATTTCACAACTTGGAACATATACTCTTATATGACACATAAATATTCCTACCAAGCCTCTCGTTGTGATAATCACCTGATTTTAAATTATAGTCCTCCAAAGCTAGCCTTTGAATATAGATATTGTATGTGGTATAATCACCCTTTTGCTTATCAATGGTACTTTGAATTTTGTAAACATTCAACGATCTAATTGAATTAACAACCCGAATTCAAAGTTTAAAATGGCTAGTTCTAGACTCCATTGGTTGAATGAACATGTAGTGATGGAAAAGTGATTGATTTTGGTATATTTTATGCCTTCTTGGATGAAATAAATATATCTTTAAGATCGTTTTGGTGAATAATTTTTTTTGCAATTAAAATGTCTTTAGGAATTGAGCTCTTCGTGATGAGCATGTGCCAGAGTAAGGATTTCCTCCAAGACAATTTGTAAGAAACTATTTTGAGCTAAACATTCATTTGGAGTTTTTTAAGTTTGATATTAGATTGATCTTCTAATTACTTTCATATCTTGGTTTAAGTGAAGAACTTTTGAGGATTATTTTGAATTGTTTAAACCTAACCTTCACAATAAGCCTCTAAGTGTGTAAATGATCAAGTCATCTTCAACCACCAAAAGGGGACTTGAAGAGGACATGCTCATAAAATTTCCTAGATCTTCTAGAAGATGTGCTAATGTCTAGATAGGACCTAGGAGGTTTAAATAATGAACTGATTTACTTGAGCTTGAAAGATGCAAAGGTTTACAGTTTCCAGTATCAAGGTGATCTTTGCTTGAACATTGGTACAAGAAGAGATTGGCACACTTTCCTTTTGAAAATTCTTGGGTGCTAAACATAGGAAAATTGGTGGTACCCATTGAGTTTATTGATGTTGGCTTTTTCATAGTAATAAAAAGAAGATATGATGCTAGGATAAGGAAAGGTTTTGTTGTAAATGGAGTCCAAATGATTTTATTAACCAAAGAATTTATCTTTGATGTGTTTGGTTTAAATAAGGAAGCCAATAAAGTTATAGATTTTGATCCTCTTTTGTAGAAACATATCAAATCCATAGGAGTGCATACAGGACTATCCACATTCCGAGACATAGAATCAAAGGTCAGACAAAAAGAAAATCACTTGATTTAGTTTTAGAGAACGGTCCCTTTTTCTAGAGACTTTTGAGATTACTTTATAAGGACCTGATATGAACAATGTGGAAATGTGGATCAAAATGATAGAAGCAATGCAATGCAAGATCCAATCTCACAATCTACACAAACTCAAAAAGGAATCTAGGGTAAAAGCACAAAGTTGTTTCACGTTTTAGGCTAACTTATCAGCATGGCTGAATTTGAGTATTTCTAACTAAAATTATTTTTTGTCAAACATATGGTCTAGCTAGATTCATTCTAGCTAAGTTAGATAAGTGCTTCAACTTTTCCAATTGGAAATTTCTATTAAATACATGTTTTATACCAATTACTAAAGAAATAAAATTATTTCAGAAAAGCGATGTTTCAATAACTCCTACTCTTTTTAATGATATTTTTTACAAATATAAAAATACCCTTTTTTAGAGCACAGAGTCAAGATTATCATCATATAATTTTTATAGTATTTTAATTAGATCTAATATATTATAATTTTAAAATAATGCAAGTAGGTATTTTAACATTCGAGAAACAAGTTGCTTCAAAAATAGAAAAAAATAGTAAAGTTTATCAAAAAATTTAAAATTTTATATTTAACATTAAAGGAGAGAGTTCTCTTCAAGAATGTGTAATTTTTTTCTGAATGGTGTAGATTTGATAGGGGAAATTTGGTGGGAGATGAAAACTATCGATTTCAGGTATGTTCGACTTTGAGTAGTTATAACAGAGAAAATATACATTGAAAACTAATTTTTTTTCTTTTATGCAATAGCTATACATTTAATCTATAAGATATTTTGAAATCAAAGGAAAAAAAAGATTATTTGCATATACTTTTTTGGTGGGAACAAGATCCTCATTTTTCAACAAGTAAAAAATGGACTTCAAAAATTAAAAAAATATGTGAATTCTTGTTCAAAAAAAAATTAAAAAATTGTAGGTATAAACTTCATACACTTTTACACATTTCATTAATTTACATCATCTGCAAATTCTAAACATAAATGTCATTTTTATGTCGTTAAAGTTAAAAAGTTTGTGTTGTTGACCTTTTCCTTTATAAAAGTGTGACACAGCTTTGTACTTTTACCCTCTAAGATCTATATATACAATCAAATGATAAATAATAATACAATTTAAAGACCTTAGGAGGGTTCATTGTTACTTGAGACCTAGTTTAATTCTTTAATGTAGATTTGCAGTTAGATGTTGTTGTGCAACTTGGATAACATCATGATAGTGTGAAGGCTTAATGCTTTATTATTATAGTGATAACTCTTGATAATGATAGTGCTTGATGGACACTTGATAATGCTCAAATGGTAGTAGTATTCTTGATAATTAATGCTAACTATAGAGAAATGAATGAATGAAGGTCGTATTTGTATATTTCACATCACATTTGATCAATGATAGAAATTAAATTGAAAGATAAACAATTGAGAAAAATTAAGATAAGGCGAGATTTATAATGCATATGGATTGATGAGATTGAAAGATTAGGTGAGGTGTGAATGCATATAGGAAATTAAAAAATATTAATTTTATTTATTTGAAGTGGGAAAATTAAATAAATCATATGATTTCATTTAGTTTTGAGAGAGAAGTGTTAGTTGATTAAATCATTTTGAAAATTATTTAAATATAAAGGGCCAAATAATGAATTAATTAAATAATTTTATTATTTAATTAATAGAGGAAATGTTAGCTTGATTAAATAATAAAAAATTATTTAATTATTAGAGAAGAATAACTTAATTAATAATTAGAATTATTTAATTAATATGGATAGAACAATAATTCTAGGGCTAATATGATGAAAATGTATAGAAATTTTCAGATGTCTACATTTTGTCACCTCTTTGAGACAATCATTTTTATAACATTATTTCAAACAAAAATCATACTAATGATTATGCCACAATAATAGGATAAAAGAATGATGAAAAGATGGAAGTGTTGGATATTGCTAATGCATGGGGAGGTGATTGAGATATTTTATATGTTTAATCACTACGTTACTGAATAGGCATTCATACTATTGTCATTTGTGTTTTGTCATTGATGTCAACATATGTTTCTATGAGGAAAACAGGTTGGTTATCACAGTGTACGGATACTGTACGGATGTTTCAGATTCTGCAAAGTCAGATGAGAGTTCAGGAAGGTGTTGTGATCTTATATCCAAGATCGCATCATGTGCTGTTTCATATTGAATGAGTTATAGAGGTTTTTGTGAAGACGGGTTACTGAACATTAACAGTGGGAGTTGACAGAGATAGTCTCTATGTTTCTGGCATATCTTACAGAAGGTTTGGATCCAGTGTATGCAAGCTTGAGGGATGAAAGAAAAGGTAATGGAGAATGTTCATTGGTCAGCGCAAGGTACAGAATGTTGGATGACATCAACTGTGGCATATGCTCTGGAGAAGACTTATTTGGGAGCCAACTTGGGAGATGTAGCGTATGTCTTGTTTGGCGAACATGAATTAAGGATGTTGGTCCTTAATTATTGTAAGGTAATCATTGTATACTTGTTTTTGATACCGTGTGTATATTAGCAAGGATTTATGTAATTGTTTATAACTAGGAAAGCCTTACGGGTTGACCTATTCATGGAGAATTGTAATAGGGTATATATGTGAGATCTTTCATTTGGAAAATATATGGATGAGATGTATGTGATATAAAGAGGTTGTGAAAGTTGCGAGCTTGTGTCTGTTGATGCAGAGCAGAGGTTTACTGGTGCACTTCATTGGAACTGATCAAGAAAAGACAGTTGATGTCAAACAGTTCAAAAGATTGTATATTTCTTTATATACACATGTGTTTCAAATAGTAAGTTTTGAAGGTGGATTTAACCTTCTTTGGGTAGTGAGCCCAGTGAGCCCACCCTTTCTTCTTGACTCTTAAAAGGGCCTATCCTCTAACAAGGACTGTGTACTGAAATGTTTCAATAAGCTCCTAACAGGGCTAAATCTTCTAACAAGGATACTATATTCTCAGTACATCATTTGTGGGTGCTAATTCCCACTAGGGTTTTTACCTTTAACAGGGTTTCCCCGACACTGAAATATTATGTTATTGTGTTGCAATTCATTATGTTCATTGGATCTAATATTACTACTATCTAAAGTTTAAAGTTTAATAATCTTCCATACAACTGATTCACCTCCCCCCCCCCCGGCACCCCCTCTCAGTTGTATTGTGGACTGTTATTCCTAACAATTGGTATCAGAGCTTGTGGTCCTCAGAGAGAAAGCTTAACAACTTGAGGTGATCTTGGAGATGGAATTCTATAGGAAGGATAGTCCTAAGTTTGATCCTGAAAAACTTTGACAATTGGAAGAACAAGATGCGAACTCATTTGCTATGTTTGGGCATAGACTATTGGATGATTACAAAGAATATGGTAGCTATGAAGACTAAGAGTGATTTTTTGCCAACTACTAATGATGAAAAGAAGGTATTCTCATACAACATGGTCACAAGGGAAGCACTGATCTCAGCGCACTATCTGAAGGTGAGTTTACTGAAGTTAAAGACTTAGATTTGGCACATGAAATTTAGAATAGATTAGAAGCATTATATGAAGGAGACAAACATACCAAGAAAGAAAAGTTATAGAACTGAAAAAAAAAGATGGAGAAGCTACAAATGAAGGATGATGAAAGCATAAGGGCTTATGTTCAAAGGGTTACAAAATTTGTGGTTGGAATCAGTAATTGTGGAGGCACTTTTGATGAAGAATAAGTTGTTGTGAAGATCCTTAGATCATTGACTCCTGTGTACAAGTTCAAGGCTATGTCTATTCAAGAGACTATACCTTTAACTCTGAACTTTAGCAGAGAAATTTTAAATGCAAAGCTAACTACCTTTGAAGCTACTAAAATGGGAGATTCAATACCTAAAGTTGAATCTTCATTCAAGGCATCTGCACACAAGAAGATGTCTGCACTTCTGAGCACTAGAACTAAAGACCTAAAAGAAGAGCTTGGTGAATATGTTGAGGAATGGGAGCAGATAATGGCAGAGGAAAGAAAGATGGATGAACTTGTTGCACTGATTGTTAGAAGAGAAGAGAGAGGTAAGGGAAAATTTGAAGGAAAGTTACCCTTGAAATGTTTTTCATGTAATAAGGTAGGTCATTTTGCATCTAGATGTCCTACAAGAGTCCCTAAGTACAAGCCTAAGTTTTTCAAATCTAAGAAGGATAAGGAATGTTATTGTGCTAGTGAAGGCATTTCTGATGATGATGATTTATATTATGAAGAGATTGGATTTTTTGCTATTAGAGATGAACCAGTACATGAGGAAAAGGATTTAGTATCTCATGTTGATAAGAAAACTGAATGGATAATAGATAGTGGTTGTTCACATCATATGACTGGATATAGAAACAAGTTTGTTAAATTAGTGAAGTATGATGGTGGTGTTGTGAGATTCGAAGATAATCTTCCTAAACCTATCATAGGTGTAGGATCTATTACTTTGGATGGAAAGACTAATATTGATAATGTGTTGCTTGTTGATGGAATTAAGCATAACTTACTTGTATGCCCCCTAAAATGGTCGCCTAGACTATGGGCCCCCATTCTTCAATTTATCAAATGATGGAATCAATTTATCAATTTTTTGAATCAATGCCTTGCAATATTTTCAATTCAAATCAATTTCCTTGATCAAATCGTAATTAATTCAATTATTTCAATATTTCCTAAGATTTGATCATTTATCCTAATTCTCATTTAATTAAAAGAACATGCTCCCTTTTAATTACATAAAAATCCCTTTTAAATAAATAAAAAATCTTTTAATTAAATAATGGAAATCACTTTGCTAAAAATAATAAATATATAATAAAATAAAAAGAAAAAGAAAAGTGCAGATTTATCATTCACATTCACAACCTTGAACCAGTCATTGACTTACCTCTTGTTCATCCTAACCTCATTGATTGGTCCCAACGCTATCAAGAACCTGAGCTCTTAACGTTCCAAAATGATTATGAGATAACCTATTACTTGAATGCCATCGAACTCGTAGTCTCTTCCACCAATGAACCGGCTACCAGCATGACAGAGCCAAACATCAAGTACCTTAGTCACAAAATAAAAATAAAATAAAATAAAAAGGGTAAGAGTTATGATGGCGAAAACCATTGTGTGGCAGTGTCAGAACAAAAAAAAGTAAAAATAAATGACATATCCAAGGGTGAAAACCTCTCTGAAGTGCCTAAGGATGAGGTACTTGATCGTCTTCCTAGCTACTTTTGAGATAGATCTTCAGTGCTTATTGAACCAACACAAATAGTCAATTTGGGTGTAGATGAGGCTCCACAGATAGTACACTTGGCTCAGTCCTTGTCACCACAAGAAAAAGAAGTTTACACTAAGTTCTTACAGAAAAAGAAGATCAACTTTGCATGGACTTATCCAGATATGCCAGGGTTGGACACTAATATTATCATGCATCACTTGTCCATAGCTTTGGGTGTCAAACCAGTTAAATAGAAATTGAGAAAGATACATCCTCACATATCTCTCCTGGTCAAAGAATAATTAGAGAAATCCTTGGTGCAGAATACATAAGAGCTATTGACTATGCTGAATAGATATCAAACATTGTACCAGTTTCCAAACATGACAAATCCATTCGAATTTGCACATATTTTAGAGATGTCAATAGAGCATGTCCAAAGGATGACTTTCCACTTCCCAATATAGACATGATAGTGGATATGACTGCGGGTTATGAGATTTATTCCTTGATGGATGGTTTTTCTGGATACAATTAGATTAAGATAGCTCCTGAAGATCAAGAAAAGACTACATTCACTTGTGCATGGGGTACCTCTTATTAGAACATTATGCCTTTTGGATTAAAAAATGTAGGATCCACCTATCAACGAGCTATGACAACCATTTTTCATAACATGATGCATAAAAACATAGAAGATCATGTGGATGACACTTTGGCCAAGTCTAAGAAAAGAGACACACACTTAGATGATTTAGAAGTCATTCTAGATCGCATGGAACAATTTCAACTAAGGTTAAATCCTAAAAAGTGTGCATTTGGTGTCACCTCTGGAAAACTACTAGGATTCATCATTTCAGAAAAAGAAATAGAGGTAGACCCTGAAAAAGTCCAAGCAATCATAGATATGCCACCTCCTAGAAACATTAGCCAAATGAGGAGTCTTCAAGGAAGTCTTCAATCCATAAGGAGATTCATTTCACAGTTGGTAGATAGAGCTCAACCTTTCAACAAGAACTTACACAAAGGAGTCAAATTTGTTTGGAATGAGGATTGTCAAAAGAGCATAGATCAAATCAAGAAATACTTGGCAAATCCTCCCATTTTAATGCCTCCTATCCCAAGGAAACCACTTATTCTATACATTTCAGTGACAAAATCTTCCTTGGGGGCATTACTAGCTCAACTTGATGAACATGGGAAAGAAAGAGCAATATACTACATTTGTCCCACTCTTGTTTCATATGAGGTTAACTACACCAGCATTGAGAAAGCTTTCCTTGCAGTTGTGTTTTCTTCCAAAAAGTTGCGACATTACATGCTTGCACACACTATACACCTCATAACAAAAATAGATCTGCTCAAGTATTTACTAGGTAAGGCTGCCCTCATAGGTAGACTTGCTAAATGGATGACGATCCTTTCAAAGTTTAACATAGAATACATTGAGCGTAAAGAAATCAAAGGACAAGCCATAGCAGATTAATTGGATGATCTCCCAATACAAACTAATGCACCTATTCAAGTTGACTTCCCAAATGAACACCTCATGTATATGACTGAAAGAATATGGAAGATGTTCTTTGATGGATCCTTTATGTAAAACGGTTCAGGAGCTGGTATGTTGTTTGTTTCTCCTCATGGGTACATGATTCCTAAGTCTTACAAGTCATGGTTCCCATGTACAAACAACATTATTGAGTATGAAGCTTTAACAAATGGACTTAAGATGGCCATAGAATAGAGAATCATGGAGTTACACATCTATGGGGATTCACAGCTGATAATCAACCAAGTAAGTGATGAATATCAAACAAAAAATGAGAAACTGGTACCTTACACGAAAATGGTTGATTCCTTGAAACAATACTTCACATTTGTCACATTTCAGCAAATCCCTAGAGCAGAAAATAAAGCAGTTGATGCTATGGCTACACTTTCTTCACTCCTTCAGTTAGGGGAACATGAATCCGGATTTAAATTCCTAGTGGAAGAGCTACATCACCCTATCTATGAATCCCAAGAAATTCATGTCATTTGTACCCTTGTTGGTCATGAGTCATCTCGTTATGGTGCCATTTACTCATACCTTCGTGATGGCATTATCTCTGAAACCTTTAACCAATCTGAACGTAGAAACCTTACCCGAAATGCCTCTCATCATTCCCTTATCTCTGGTGAGTTGTATAGGAGGGGTCTAGATGGAACACTTCTTAGATGCTTAGAAAAGGAAGAATTCAACCAAGCGTTAGTTGACATTGATGAGGGCATCTGTGGGGGGCATTCCAATGGTCTTGCCATGGCCCAAAGGTTGCTTAGGGAAGCGTACTATTGGCCTACGATGTAAATTGATGCAGTAGCTTTTGCAAAGTCATGTGAAAAGTGTCAAAAACATGGTAACCTGATACATGCTCTAGGAAAGGAGCTCATTCCTTCTATATCTCATTGGCCATTTCAGCGTTGGGCCTTTGATCTTGTTGGGCAGATTCATCCCAACTCATCAAGTGGACACAAGTTTATTATCACTACTACTGATTACCTCACTAAATGGGTAGAAGCTATCCCACTTTTTGTTGCACCTTAGGCAAGATAGATTCTCTATTCATTCTGAACCATATCATCTGTCGATATGGAGTGCCTTCTGAGATTATCACTGACAACGAAGGCCAGTTCAAAAATAAAGACCTTAAGAAACTCTACAAGAAATTCAAGATTAAGCAACATTGATCTTCCATTTACTTCCCACAAGGAAATGGTCAAGCACAGGCATCAAACAAAACCATTCTTAAAATCCTACATAGAACAGTTTGTAAGAGTGGTAGAGATTGGCATTTACTGATAAATCTGGCTTTGTGGGCCTATAGAATGAGTATTTGTACTCCTACTAGGGCTACTCCTTTTGCCCTTACATATGGTGTTGAAGCAGTGTTACCTTTAGAGGTTGAGATTCCTTCACTTAGAGTTTCCCTCAAAGGTCTAGTTACAATTGAAGACTACCGCGCCATGAGACTTCAAGAGTTAGAACTTCTAGATGAGAAACGTCAAGCATCATTTGACCATATGAGGGTTTATCAAAAGTGCATGTCCAAAGCCTTTAACAAAAAGGTTCACCCTAGAGAATTCCAAGTGGGAGATCTTGTCCTACGTGAAAATCCTAGGAATCAACAACATAGAGATCAAAAGGGAAAATTTGAACCTAATTGGCTTGGACCTTACATCATTACAACAGCTTTTGGGTCAGATGCTTATTTACTATCTACAGTAGAGGGAGAGTAGCTCCCTGATCCTATCAATATCTTGCACCTAAATAAGTTATATCCATGATGCCCGTTCTTTCCGAGGGCATCCTTTGTACATACTTATTGATCCTGAAAAAATCCAAAAAAATGATATATTGTCAACAATTCTAAAAATCAGAAAATGTCCTAAAAAAATGATCATCTTAGTGAAAACCTAGCAATAGGAGCTTTGATGTATCTCCAAAAAAAACTATATATTCCAAAAATACCAAAAAACTTCAAAAAAAAAATTTAAAAAAAAAAAAAATAGAAAAAGTGCCTTGGTGAAAACCTGGAAATAGGCGCCTTGGTAGCAAAAATATAACAAAAATTATAAAAAGTCCTGAAAAAAAAAATTGCAATAAAATCCAAGTGGTGAAAACCTAGAAACGGGTGCTACTTGAGGCCTTCACACCCCTATTTCTTAGCACGCGTCCTCGACACTTAGCCTTTCTCCATCATGCCTTGTCCTTCTTGTCTTGGTTTAGAATTGGTCTTTGTCTTTGTCTAGGGGGCATAATTGTGTTATCTTTGGTCTCTTGGATGCATTAGTCTTTAGGACACCTCACAAACAGTGTTTTTCAACACCACCCCAGTTGTGTTTTTCAACACAACCCCTGACATCGAGTGTTTTTCAACACTTCTTGGTTTGGTCTTATCCAGTTTTGTCATGTGATCTTACCTATTGGCAAGCATTCGATCCTTATCCTCGGGACTCATTATCAATTAACACACTTAAATTTTTAAACACAACACTTAATGCTTGAGCTGTGTCATGATCTTTTCTTTGTGTGCTGACAGTTGTTGTTTTTCGTTGAGTGTCCTTGTCTAATAAGTCTCTCCGGTATGCATAGCTAGAGGACTTGGGAGATGGGGCATGTTTTTATTTTCTTTCTGCTTGTGGGTACGGTCTTGAAACTCTAGAGTGTCTCTTATTGTCCCCTTGAAACACTTAGGAGATTTGAGGCATCATCCTTGATTGTTTTTGCACAACCGCTCTTATGGTCATCCCAGCATCTATGCCTTTCAATGCGAGCATGGTTTTTCTACATTAAATTGGGTAAGCTAACATCAAATTCATCTTGAACTTTATGTCTTTGATGCTTATGTTAGAATCTTTTCACATTCCAATCTGATATAAATCACATTCATATCTTCATAGTTGTGCTTGTGGCTAGTGATGATTGTGTGATTTTTCAATGTCGGTTACTAATGGCCCAATGATGAAAATAAGTTCCTTAACATTCTCTGATGAATGATGAACACAAGATCCTATGTTACAGTTGCTCTATTGCAAGTACACCTTTGCATTTTCATGTAGCTTTCATTGTTAGACTTTATGTTAATTTGCATTTTTAGGTTGCATTATGAGTTTGAGAGGGTTTTCTTTCATCTTTCTTTTGGACTTTTAATCAACTGTGGTCATGTTTTGATCTTTATTTCCTTATCTTCTTTCGTGATCTCAATCAAAATTTTCTATCTTAAACAGTTGAATGATTTTGGGGCATTCTCTTTCTTAAGGCAAATTCTCTTTCTTCTCTCCATTTCTTTCCACCTCTTCCAAACTTATATCTCCCATTCGCTTTCACCCCACTTCTTTTCTTCTAATTCAACCTCAGGGCATAATCTTTCATGCTTGATGATATACCTTGGTTTTGTGAGCCTTATATCTTTCATCTTACATCAAGAGCCTTATTTTTAGTTCGATTTGATCAAATTTATCAATTTTCTATTTCTCCTCTATCTCATTTTGATTTCGATCACAAGGGGGAAGTACCTATCAACCTTCAATCCTTGATTCAGCTTTATCAATCCTATCAATTTCTCTTCTTGGGGAAACCTTGCTTGAGATTCTTATCTTGGACATGTCAATTACCTATTTACAGGGGTTTTGACCTTGTCTTTTTCAATCAGCTTATCTTTGTCCTGATTTTTTCACGTCCGTCAATCACACATCTGGGTTATTTTGTGATGCAAGGCAGGGAGCAAGAGGGGCCAAAGGAATGGTGTACCCTAATGATCCAAGCCTGCTCAACACATGTGGAAGACAAAAAACACAACAGTGAGAGAGAGAATGTAGAGACTTTCATATATTATCATCTATAGAATCATACATGCCGGACTATAAAGCCTTCCCGGTTACAGCTAGATATTACAAAGAATCTTAGAAGTCCTCAAACATGTGAGGATCTGTTACAAATCTCCAATCTAATGTCTACTATCATCTATCAAAACTGAATCCCTAAACAACACCCAAACATCTACATTTATACAAGAAGCTACCAAACTAAGTCGGCCTTCAGATCCATAATTAACAAAAGTAATGGTTAGATCTAGGACCACATGCTTCCCAATGATGGATACAAACATTAAATTCATGATCCAATATAAATGCACAAGTCAGACACAACAAGAAACAAAACTAAATCTGTCGGTAAGCACGATAACCGAGCAGCAGACAGACAATGCCGAGTGCTAGAGAAATAACTGACCGCCCAAGAGAGAACCGACCACACTCAGTAACCAAAGGAAAATGACCTACTCAGTCAAAGCAGAAATCGAGCAACACAGAAAAACTCCAAATTATTTTTGGTGACACAAGATTTCCAAGGACCTGAGATGCTCCTGCATCAAACACCTGGGGTTATTTTGAAATGATTCTCTGAATCATTGGGTATGCCTGGTCTGAGCTACATCCAACTCAGACTGTGAAATCCATGAACTGTCTTCCATCGATCTATTCTTCCATTTTACAAAATATTCCATATATTGTTTTCCTCTTGTGATCTTGCCAACTCTTTCCTTCAAAATCTGTTCAACTTCATCATTCTGCTTTTTGGGATATTCTATCAGTACTATCACTTCTTCATCAGGTTCATGATGCTTGTACAAATTAGTAATGTTTAAAATAGGTGATATGTCCATGTCATCAGGTAACTCAATCTCATATGCATTTCCACAATCAAATTTCTTCAAAATTTTGCAAGGTCCAAACTTCTTCATTTTCAGCTTTCCATATGTTCCAACAGGAAATCGGCCTTTCTTCAAATGAACCATCACTTCATCACCAACATCAAAAGTTTTATGTCTTCTTGATCTATCATCTCTGTCTTTGTATTTCTGATTAGTGTCTTCCAACTTCAACTTCACATCTTCATGCAATGTTTTCATGTACTCAGCAAACTTTATTCCTTCAACACTTTTCTTATTCTCATCAGCAATGTCTCTCAAATCAGATATTCCTCTCGGTTGTGTTCCATTCACAATCTCAAATGGTGTCTTTCCAATACTCCTATTCATTGAATTATTACATGCAAACTCTTCTTGTGCCAACATAGAATCCCAATTACTCGGTGTGTCTCCAACTAAACATCTCAAAAGATTTCCCAAACTTTTGTTCACAACTTTAGTCTATCCATCGGTTTGTGGGTGAAATGTAGAACTATATTTCAACTCAGTGCCAAATTTATTCCAAAGTGTTTTCCAAAAATATCCAACAAATTTATTGTCTCGGTCAAAGATAATACTCCTCGGTAATCCATGCAATCTAACAATTTCCTTAAAGAAAAGATCAGCTACATGTACTGCATCTGATATCTTTCTACATGGTATACAATGTGCCATTTTAGAAAATCTATCCACAACAACAAATATTGAATCATTACCTCTTACTGTCTTCAGTAAGCCAAGAACAAAGTCCATACTGATGTCAATCCAAGGTTTCTCAGGAACAGCAATTAGTGTATACAATCTAGTATTCTGACTTACTCATTTTGCAACTTGACAAATTCCACAAATTTTCATAAATTTTTGAACATATCTATACAACTGTGGCCAATAGTACTTCTCCTTAAGAAAATTCCATGTTTTATCAATGCCAAAATGTCCAGCCAAACCACTACTATGTTTCTCCTTTATCAAATTAGATCTCATTACTCCTCTCGGTATACACAACTAAATACCTTTAAACAACATACCTTCCTGAATAAAATATTCATCCCATTTAGTATCTTGTTGATCTTGAATAGGTGCTCTACACTTTCTCCATGGCTCAGAAAAATCAAGGTCATTTTCATACAAACCATTCATCTCATCAAAACCAAGAACTTCAATTTTCATCTCAGTCATCAAAGATCTTCTTCTACTCAATGCATCAGCAACTCAGTTAGTAACTCCACTCTTATGCTTTATCACAAATGTATAACTCTGCAAATACTCAACCCATTTCATATGTCTCTGATTCAACTTATTCTGACTACCCAAATATTGTAACGCCTTATGATCAATATACAACACAAATTCACTTGGTATCAAATTATGTCTCCATTTCTTCAGTGCTTGAACAATAGCATAAAATTCTTGATCATACACAGAATATTTCCTTCTATCATCATTAAACTTTTCACTAAAGAAAGCAATAGGTTTACCTTCTTGACTCAACACAGCTCCAATTGCACTTCCACTTGCATCACATTCTACTTGAAATACTTTACTGAAATCAGGTAATGCCAAAATAGGTAATTCAGCAACCTTCTGCTTCAGAGTCTCAAAACTTCTATCAACTCCATGTGTCCACTTGAATTCTCTTTTGTCTCCTCTCATAGTCTCAGTCATAGAATTACAAATTGAACTGAAATTTCTTATGAACTTTCGGTAAAAAATTGCCAAACCATGAAATGATCTTACCTCACTAGCATCCATAGGTGTAGGCCAATTCAAAATAGCTTCAACCTTTTCAAGATCCATCTTCAAACCATCAACCGAAATAACAAATCCCAAATACACAATTTCTTCTTTCATGAATGAACACTTTTTCAAATTTATCAGTAACTTTTCCTCTTTCAATCTCTACAAAACTTGTCTGACATGCAACAAATGTTCTTCTCTAGTCTTACTGAATATCATAATATCATCAAGATATACAATCATGAATTTACCCAAGAATTTCTTCAAAACTTCATTCATCAAGCTCATAAAAGTACTCAGTGCATTAGTTAAACCAAAAGGAATAACCAACCACTCATACAAACCTTCTTTTGTCTTGAAAGCAGTCTTCCATTCATCACCTTCTCTAATTCTGATCTGATGATATCCACTTTTCAAATCAATCTTTGTGAAATATTTTGCTCCAATCAAACTATCCATTATATCATCCATCCTCGATATAGGAAACCTATACTTCACTATTATCTTATTGATTGCTCTAGAATCAGTACACATTCTCCATTATCCATTCTTCTTCGGTGCCAATATAGTAGGTACTGCACAAGGACTCAAGCTTTCTCTGATCAAACCTTTCTCCAGCAACTCTTGAATCTGTCAATTCAATTCCTGATTCTTGGTAGGTGTCAACCGATGAGGTGCCTTATTCTGTAAACTAGCTCTAGGGATTAGATCCATACAATGATCAATGCTTCTTTTCGGTGGCAAACAATTAGGTACATTATTAGAAATGATATCACTATACTCGGTGAGCAACTTATCAATCTCCTTAGGGACATTATCCTCTTTTTTCTTACTCAGCTTATTAGGAATCATAGCAAAACATACATCATTCTTCTTCAATGAGTTAACAAACTTTCTTCCTTCCATCAAGCAAACTTTCATAGATGTGCAAACATTACTAACAGGTTCTTCCATCAATGGTAACAAGATTTGTTTCTTTCCATCAGCCACAATAGTATATTTATGCAATCTCCCATCATATATAGCATGTCTATCATATTGCCAAGGTCTACCCAACAAAATATGACAACAATCCATAGGCATGATATCACATAACACCTTATCATAGTATTTTCCAATCTTCAAATTCACATAACATTGTTCACTTACCAGGAGTGTATGCTCATCTTTGATCCATGAAATCTGATAGGGCTTCAGATGTACCAACCTTTCCAATTGCAAATTTGTGACCATCTCTTTAAATGTTAGGTTCTCCGAGCTACCACTGTCATTGATTACCTTTCAAACATTATCAGAAACTCTACATCTAGTCTTGAACAAACTTTTCCTTACCGAATCTTCCTTCTTGCTTTCATTCCATAGTTCTCTCCTTACCATCAAGTTATTTTCTTTCTTAGGTTCATTTGGTGACTCTTCTTGCACCAAAGCATTTCTACTACTACTAGCCTTCTTACTTGCTTGTGTACATTCAAAAG
This sequence comes from Chamaecyparis obtusa, assembly GCA_027943335.1. Taxonomy (NCBI): domain Eukaryota; kingdom Viridiplantae; phylum Streptophyta; class Pinopsida; order Cupressales; family Cupressaceae; genus Chamaecyparis; species Chamaecyparis obtusa. The sequence goes on along the minus strand of BSBK01000291.1, from coordinate 857,132 downwards.
ATCTATGTCCTTCTTCTCCATAATTGTAGCAAGTTCCTCGGAAACTTCTTCTTCCATAACCACCTCGGTAGTTACTGCCTCTACCTCTAGAACTTTCACCTTTTGACTCAGTCTTGCCTTTGTCCAGATTTGTCTTTTCTGGTTCAGATCTACCATTTTCACCATTAGAAATACCTCTTCCTCTAGGGAATCTACCACCACGACCTCTCTATCTTTGCTCATGTCTCTTGTTCAGTTTCTCCTTGGCCTTCAAAGAAAATTGATAAGCCTCTTCAATGTTCTCCAACTTGACCATGCTAATTTCCTCTTGGATGGAAACTCTCAAACCATTTAGGTATCTGCCAATTCTTTCCACATCATCTTCATCATGTCCAGATCTGATATCCAATCTATAGAATTCCTCAGTATACTCTTTTACTGAGCTATCTTTCTGTCTCAAACTTTGCATTCGTCGAACTAGGTTAATCTGATAATCACAGGGTGAGAACTTTCCTTTCAACTTATTGACCATTTTACTCCATACCTTGATTTTGTCTTTTCCTTTCCTCTTCTGATCCAATTGCAGATGTTCAACTTTGTGCTTGCAATCTTCACCTTCTTATCCTCATGAATGTTTTCATATTCAAAATACTTTTCCATCTCGGTGATCCAGTCCACCAATTCATCAGAATCTAGCTTTCCACCATACTCAGGAGGATTGAAATGTGGTGTTGACTTCAGACTTGTCAAAGCCTTCAAAAATCTTTCTTCACCTTGATCCATAACAGGTGCAGGTTCTACATTCGCCTGTTCTTCTTCAATTTCATCATCACTAACATCTTCAAGATGTATGCCTCTTATCTAGGTTGTTTCCACTGCTTCTAACCTAGCAGCAATCTACCTTAGCATATCAGCCAATCTTGGATCTGCATCTCACCTCCCAAAAACCATCTTAACAACCCTCTGCAATTACAGGTTAGATCACAATCTGCTACCCCACAACAATCAACTAGGGCTTCAAGAGGAACCTACAAACCTAGATCCGTAGAACTAGATCAAGATCTCACCTCACTCTGATACCACCTAACACAAGGTAGGGAGCAAGAGGGGCTAAAGGAATGGCACACCCTAATGATCCAAGCCTGCTCAACACATGCTAAAGCTGACAAACACAACAGTGAGAGAGAGAATGCAGAGACTTTCATATATTATCATCTATAGAATCATACATGTCGGCCTATAAGGCCTTCTCGGTTACAACCATATATTACAAAGAATCTCAGAAATCCTCAAACATGTGAGGATCTGTTACAAATCTCCAATCTAATGTCTATTATCTTCTATCAAAATTGACTCCCTAAACAACACCCAAACATCTACATTTATACAAGAAGCTACCGAACTGAGTCAGCCTTCAGATCCATAATTAATGGAAGTAACAGTCAGATCTAGGACCACACGCTTCCCAATGCTAGATACAAACATTAAATTTGTAATCCAATATAAATGCACAAGTCGGCCACAATAGGAAACAAAACTAAACCCATCGGTAAGCACGATAACCGAGCAGTAGACAGATAATGTTGAGTACCAGAGAAATAACCGACCGCCCAGGAGAGAACTAACCACACTCGGTAACCAAAGGAAACCAACCAACTCGGTCAAAGCAAACACTGAGCAACACAAACAAACTCCAAATTATTTTTGGTTACATAGAATTGCCAAGGACCCGAGATGCTCCTACATCATTTTGTGATCCCAAATTGATCTCACACTTCAACTGCATTCTTTGACTACATATGTTCTCATAAATATCACACATTAGTCAAAGAGGGGCAAATGTATGCACCCTAAAATGGTCGCCTAGACTATGGGCCCCCATTCTTCAATTTATCAAATGACGGAATCAATTTATCAATTTCCTAAATAAATGCCTTGCAATATTTTAAATTCAAATTAATTTCCTTGATCAAATCATTATTAATTTAATTATTTCAATATTTCCTAAGGTTTGATCATTTATCCTAAGTCTCATTTAGTTAAAAGAACATGCTCCATTTTAATTAAATAGAAATCCATTTTAAATAAATAAAAAATCTTTTAATTAAATAATAGAAATCACTTTTCTAAAAATAATAAATAAATAATAAAAGAAAAAGAAAAAGAAAAGTGCACTTTCCAATGAGATAGAATCTTTTGACTTTTTGAAAAAGGTTTTTGCCTCTTTATCTCAACCACTCATTATTTTGCCTCTTAATCATGCCTATTGATAATCTTGAGCACATGGATCAACCAAGATTTAATCTCCACCATTGCTCATTTCTTTTTGCCTCTTAATCTTGACTGTCCATTCATTTCTAAATCTTTTATAAGGAATCCTATCCTTCTCATTTAGGGATCAAGATTTTATGTATTGTTATGCTGCAGGTTTGGAGAGCGATTTTGGAGGAGAGTTTGAGCACTTGAGCTTGAACATTGCAACTTCTCTTTTCTTGTCTTCTTCTCTCATGCCTCCATGGCAATCCATTTAGATTACTCTTGCACTTGCATGTTAGATTAGATTCATATTTCATTTCATAGAATAATCTTGCATACATATTTCCTTTCATAGATTAGTTTGCTTTCATGCATTGTTATCATATAGAATAGCTTCCATTTTCATTTGTGTGTATATTTGATGATCATGGAGACTATCACTCTTGATTTTCCTCTTTGAATCTCTCATTTTATGGTGTACTTGCATGGGCACAAACTAGGTCTAAACTGAGGGCCTCCATTATAAACCCTTGTACTCCATGAATAGAGAGCTATGAGTCACCATTTGAGACCTCATTCTTGAGAAATCTTGGATATAATGACTCATAGAAGTGTGTCAACATTTTAGCTCACATTACTAAGTGTTGGATAGTTGATGGATAAAGAGTTTCAATTAAGTTTTGAGAATGGTAAATGTTTTATCAGAAGTAAGGTAGGAAAGTTGATTACAATTAGTACTAAATCTAGAGGTAATGTATTTGAATTAAATACATCTGGAGCCTCTTATTTTATTGCGAAGGTAGATGACCGTTGGTTATGGCATAGAATATTTTGTCATGTTGTTTTTTATAACAATTTGAAGGCAAGTATGGCTAATGCAGTAAAAGATCTGCCAAAGATTATGAAACCATCTAACACTGTATGCAGAGAATGTGTTATGGGAAAATAGACCAGAAGTAGTTATAAAAGAAAAGCATATACATCAAAAAAAAAGTTAGATCTGGTACATATAGATTTGTGTGGAACTACAAGGACAAGATCATACTATGGTGAAAGGTATTTCATACTTTTTGTTGATGACTTTTCTAGAATGATGTGGGTTACTTATTTGAAAGAAAAATCAAAAGCATTTAATAAATTCAAGTTGTTCAAAGAAAAAGTAGAGAATGAATCAGGTTTAAAGATAAAATGTTTGAGGTCAAATAGAGGTGGAGAGTTTACTTTAGACTTATTAAATTCATAGTGTGAAGTGAATGGAATAAAGAGACAGACATCTGCTCCTAGGACTCCACAACAGAATGGGATAGCAGAGTGAAGGAACATGACTATACTTGATGCTGCTAGGACAATGTTGCTTGAAGGAAATGTGTCTCATATGCATTGGAGAGAGGCTGTTGGGATAACGGTATACACATTGAACAGAATTCAAATCAGAGAAGGTAAAATTATGACTCCTTATGAATTATGGTTTGATCATACTCCTATTGTAAAATATTTCATAATATTTGACCAAGTGTTATATCAGGAGAGATGATGAGATAGGAAAGTTTGATGCTAGAAGTGATGAAGGAATTTTTCTTGGTTACTCTACCAAGAGCAAGGCTTACAAATGTTTCAATCTAAGGTTAAGAAATATGATTGAAAGTAACAATGTAAGAATATATGAGAAGTTTAAGATATAAGAGAGAATGTATGGCAATAATCAGATTACAAAGATCAAAGAGGTTGTTGTTGCAGAAGAAGAAGAACTTGTTGAGGCAAAATGTGAAAGAGAGACTTGTGATGTTGACACAAATGAGGCTACTGAGGTTCCTAAGACTTTGAGGTATGTAAAGATTAATCATCCTGAAAATCAAATTATTGGTGATTCTAATCAAGGAATAGTGACTAGATCAAAGGTTAGAGAAGAAATTTGTTTGATTTCTCAAGTTGAACCAAAGACTACAGATGAAGCATGTAAAGATGAATCTTGGACAAATGTTATGAAGGAAGAGTTAGATCAGATAAAGAATAATAACACTTGGGAATTGGTTCCTAGACCTAAAGACAAAAATGTAATAGGAACTAAATGGGTTTTTAGAAACAAAATGAATGAAGAAGGAATTATTGTAAAAAACAAAGCAAGATTGGTATGTAAGGGATATTCATAGCAAGAAGGCATAGACTTTGAAGAAAATTTTTCTCCTATTGCTAGAATGGAGGCTATAAGATTATTCTTGGCTTATGTTGCACATAAAGACTTCAAGGTATATCAGATGGATGTGAAATCTGCATTCTTGAATGGAGATCTTGAAGAAAAGGTATACATAGAACAACCAGATGGATTTCTTCTATCCGAAGATAGAGACATGGTATGCAAATTGAAGGAGGCATTGTATGGATTAAAGTAAGCTCCAAGCGCTTGGTATGCAAGATTAGACAAATACTTACTTTGCCTTGGATTCAGAAAAGGTAATGCTGACAGTAATTTATACTTAAGAACTAGTGAAGTTGGAGTTGTGATAATTGAAGTTTTTGTTGATGAGATTATCTTTGGAGGCAATGATGAATTATGTAAGAAATTCTCTAAGGAGATGGAAAATGAATTTGAGATGTCCATGATAGGTGAAATGAAATTCTTTCTTTGACTGCAAATAATTTGGAATGAGAATGGTATCTTTATTTCTCAGACTAAGTATCTCAAAGAAATGCTAAAGAAGTTTGGAATGGAAGACTGTAAACCGGTAGGAACACCCATGGTGACAAGTAATAAACTATCAAGTAATGATGAAACTCAGTGTGTATTTTAGACCAAATACAAATTAGTGGTTGGTGGATAACAATATCTGACTCATACCAGATTGAATATTGCTAATATTGTTGGAATTGTGGCTAGATATTAGGTAGAGCCAAAGGAGACACACTTAGATATTATAAAAAGGATATTCAGATATATGAAAGGAACAATTGAATATGGCCTATGGTATGATAGGAATTATAGTTTTGAACTTCATGCTTATACTGATGTTGATTGGGTAGGAAAAATTGATGATAGAAAAAGTACTAGTGGTGGTGCATTTTTCTTTGGGAAAAAGTTGGTTTCATGGTTAAGTAAGAAGCAAGATTGTATAGCTCAATCTAGTGTGGAATCAAAGTATGTTGCTGCTACTATTAACTGCACTCAATTTTTTTGGATGAAGCAAATGCTAAAGGATATTGGGATAACTTTTGATGAGTTAGTAGTTATCCATTGTGATAAAACTAGTGACACAGGGCAGAGATGGAGGATCCAATAATGGACAGTCCAAACCTACACTGCTGATTATAAGAACAACAAGCACAATGGCATACAATAGATAATGATTCAAAATTGAATTTCATTCAACATGCCCAGCTGTAAGGCCTTCCGGGTTAGGGCCAAATACAATCAAAATTAATTATTCTATGCCTTAGCTAGTTCAATTCTGAAACAAATCAGCAACTAATGGAAACACTAAGGCAGATCTGAACTTGAGCTCGCAAGCCTCCAAGCAATCTCCTTGTCTCCAAGCATGCAAACCACTAGCTCTGTTGTTACAGCTATCAGATAACAATCTGATCTTCAAGATCCCTCAAGATCCAATATGATGCTACTCTCCTACTACCAATCTACCATCCCCCTTCCTACTAAACATCTACCCAAGCCCTCAATATATAGCCAGCTAAGCCACAAGTCGGCCAGTCAGGCTTTTAATTACAATATAGGTCCAGACCAATAAAAGGACCAATGATCAAAACTTAATGCACCTTTTGATTTAGGTCCACACATGACCCAACAAAAATCCATTAAGGTTTCAAGGTCCAATTTGATCACATGGAACATTGCAAGAAGAAACACCACACGTTTCACCCGAAAACTACCAGAAAATAGGTCCTGAGGCAAAACGGGCATAACTTTTTACTCATAATGAACTGGAGTTTTCTCTCTTGGAAAATGATAGTAATTTAAGTCCTCTAAAACTCCTTAAGTTTTCAAAGAAAGATTCCTTATAGATCAAGGTCTCCAACAAGAACAATCAGCACCAAACTGCAGAAACGGCTTGGACTCGAAAACTGGCAGAAAATAGGTCATGTGCCAAAATGGCCATAACTTTTGACTCATAATGAATTGGGAGTTGCACCTTTGGGAAAAGATATTAATTTAGGTCCACTTTAAGTCCCTAAGTGCGTAAACACTGAATCATTAAGGATCAAGGTCACCAAATCCCACAATCAGCTCCAAAATTGTAGGAAAATACTGCTCCGCCAGCAAGGAAAACAACTCTAACTTTCAAACTATCCATCCAATCTCTCCCAAACCATGCCACCTCAAGAGCTGAAACCTTAGACACATCTTCCACATACATCACACATTCCAAAGATCTCTAGAGATCATCACAGCCCAGAAACTCAGAAAATTGCCAAAAACAAAGTATTGCATCCCTCTGCAAGGGAATTCCTCAAAGACAACAAAGATCTTCAAGAACTCAAAATGCTCCTGCATCAACTAGTACAATGAATATGTCAAAGAACCCAGTGATGCATTCTAAAACTAAACATATCTCTATCAAGTATCACTTCTTGAGAGACAAGGTGGCAGAAAAGGAGATAAAGTTGGAATATATTAGCTTAAAGGAACAAATTGTTGGCATCTTTACTAATCTGTTGCCAAAAGATACCTTTGAGTATCTGAGAGATATGCTTGGGGTTCAGGCCCCTCCTAGTCATAATTAAATGATGCAGGGATGCATCAATCCAGAGGTTCTCAGAGCTTTATCATTGTCTAGACTTGATGTAGGGATCTACTCATCAAGGGGAGTGGTCGTATGTGGAAGCTACAAAAGATACTTGGGTGATTTAGCACCTAGTTCATGAAAGATGAAGAAGGAAAACTTTTGATACCGTATGGCACCCTTTTCCATTGTTGTCAAAGGGGGAGAGATATGTATGAGAAAATCCCTACTGTTTGGCGAGATTGTTTAAAGGTGTACTATGAGAGTATTATTTTAGTTTTAGAACTTTTGGATTGATTAAACTTTGGATGGATTTTCCCATATGTTGACATCATTGCCAAAGGGGGAGATTGTTGGATATTTCTAATGCATGGGGAGGTGATTGAGACATTTTATATGTTTAATCACTATGTTACTAAACGGGCATCCATATTGTTGTCATTTGTGTTTTATCACTGATGTCAACACATGTTTCTGAGGAAAATAGGCTGGTTATCATAGTGTACGGATGTTTCAAATTTTGTGAAGTCAGATGAGAGTTCAAGAAGGTGTTGTGATCTTATATCCAAGATCGCATCATGTGATGTTTCATATTAGATGAGTTACAGAGGTTTTGGTGAAGACTAGTTACTGAACACTGACAGTGGAAATTGACAAAGATAGTCTCTGTGTTTCTGGCATATCTTAGAGAAGGTTTGGATTCAGTGTGTGTGAGCTTGAGGGATGAAAGACAAGGTAATGGAGAATGTTTGTTGGTCAACGTAAGGTACGGAATCCTGGATGACATCATCTGTTACGTATGCTCTAGAGAAGACTTATTTGGGAGCTGACTTGGGAGATGTAGCATATGTTTTGTTTGGCAAACGTGAATTAAGGATGTCAGTCCTTAATTATTGTAATGTAATCATTGTATACTTGTTTTAGATACCGTGTGTATCTTAGCAAGGGTTATGTAATTTTTTGTAATTAGGAAAGCCTTATGGGATGACCTGTTCATGGAGAATTGTAATAGGGTATATATGTGAGATCTTTCCTTTGGAAAAGATATGGATGAGATGTATGTGATATAAAGAGGTTGTGAAAGTTGTGAGCTTGTATCTGCTGATGTAGAGGAGAGGTTCACTGGTACACTTCATTGGAACTGATCAAGTAAAGACAGTTGCTATCAAACAATTCAAAAGATTTTATATTTCTTTATATACACCTGTGTTGCGAATAGTGAGTTCTAAAGGTGGATTTAACCTTATTTGGGCAGTGAGCCCACCCTTTTTTCTTGACTCCTAACAGGGTCTGCCCTCTAACAAGGACTGTGTGCTGTAATGTTTCAATAAGCTCCTAACAGTGCTAAATCTTCTAACAAGGATACTATACTCTTAGTACATCATTTGTGGGTGCTAATTCCCACCGGGGTTTTTACCTCTAACAGGGTTTCCCCAACACCAAAATATTGTGTTATTATGTTGGCATTCATTACATGTTCATTGGATCTGATATCACTGCTATCTAAAGTTTAAAGTTTAATAATCTTCCATACAATTGATTCACCCCCCCAACCCCCCCCCCCCCCCCCCCACTAGTTGTATTGTGGACTGTTATTCCTAACAGGAAGGATGCCCCCTCAAGAGATTGACAAGAAAAAATCATTTTGGGTCAAACTCTAAAAAAGAGACGTGAAAGAAAAGTGTGTACAAAAAAATGTACATAGATGCAACTGTGTGTTACTATATGCAAGTTCATTGATCAAATTTAATGTAAAACATATAAATAGATACTGAAGTGGATGGAGAAAAATGCAAGACATAAAAGATATGATAATGGAACACTATGCGCAAGATGGATGGATATGGATAGATATACCTTTTCTCATTTGCTATGCTTTGTATCACCATCAAGTGGTTCATGAAGCAAACATCACACAAGAAAACAATGATCAAGATCAAAGATAAAATGTTAAAGCAATCACCATGCCCCATTCCTCACTCTCCACCATGATATCTAGATCAAGGCTTCCATGTACTTCCTTGGAATAGGTGAAAAAGAAAAATCAACATGATAAGGGTAGAAGTAAATATCATGCCCCATTCCTCACTTCTATTATTACATTTTATCCTTTTTTATCAAGGAAAAATAAATACATTGTTTTTAAATTTGGGCGAACACTTTTTACTCTTGGTGAGGTCACAAATGGGGGACCTCCTCTCCAACATAAACATTTAACAATCACTTCAACACGATTTGAACTTTTATAATAAGGACAATACCACCACCACAAATAGACCATCGCACTACACCAATAAAGACTTAATTATTTTTTAACAAATAAAAATTAAAATCCTTTTATAGAACGATTGCATAAAGTGATACAAAACAAAATTTATTCACTTTTTATTTGTTCAAAGTACAAAATAAACTATTTGATATGAGCAATCCTCGCTCAGCCTTTCAAAAACAAACATAAGATTGAATCTTCCCTCTTCTTGTAGGACACGACTAAGCTCACAAAGTGCACGGTTGACTAAATTTCAAAAAATGGAAAACATAACAGATTTTCGCAAAATTTTCAGCATTTGTTCTTCATGACCTACACATTTTGTGGTCAGAAATCACAAAAAAATCACTGTATTTTGTAAGTTTGAAAAAAAACTGACTTTTTTTAATATCTTTGGTACATTCTGTCTGAAACTTAGCCAGCACCCTTCTTGTGCCACCCTTTTTGTGCTGGGCACATTTTGGAGGGTACATTTTGTAAAAGCTTTGCAGGGCCACGCTTACAAAACAACAGAAATTCTGAAGCACCTCGGATTCTCCTCTTTTTAAAGTCAATGCAACATAGAGTGATTGCATATAAAATACACTCAGAAACTGTATATAACATTTATTGGTGCACTAGTTATGTAAAAAATAAAGCAGGCCCCTTGTGTGAATGTAACTCGTGCTTGTGAAACAGTGAAACGCCACCGTGGGACTGCAGACTGCAGCCAAATGAAAGATGGACGACCATCAACATTGGACTGGGTATGATATTTCAGAATCCATGAAATTGTGCCACACATAAAAGTTATGTACACCTTTAAACCAGAAAGATTATTAGTACAATCAAGTTTTTATGATCATCAATGGCAGTAATGCAATTTTTGAGCTCTTCATAATGCATATCTTTGCAAAATTATATTATTCTTTATCAACAATGTACAAATCAATACATAAAATCAAATGATAACACAATCAAATTCAGAAGCAGCATCCTTTTGAATATGGAGTTTCTCTTTAAAACTTATAGAATACTAAGCAAGATAACAATGACTAAGAGTGGGTAGTCCCATAAATTTAGATAGTAGATTTTAAATTTGGAGTTGTTTAGGTGGCTCATCTGAAATTGCATAGCACATTTTGACTATTGATCTTGAACAACAAAAGTAGATTTGAAAGCACACACAAATTTCTATAAAACTCAAGTCTTTTATATAGAAACATTGAAGTTCCCTCTTAAAATTTATAGAATATCAAAAATGACTACAATGACTAGCGTGGGCGATGCTGCTTCTTGGCCCTATAAACAGAGCAACCAGTTTAACAACATGCCCTCTAAATTTTAATTTGTTTAAATGACTTATCTAAAATCAATCAAAACACTTTGATCATCAATCTTTCACCCGAACCCTAGATTTGAAAACATACAAAAGCTTCCATATTAAAACCCAAGTCTGTCATATTACAGCATCCAAATGCTTGAAAATCTCAAGCATTGCATCCATATTATCTACAATATCCCTATCAATCCTTATTTTCATCTGTTTCACATCTTATGATGATTGGGAGTTGAATTTTTTTACTTTCCTCCTTATCCTTTAATATATAAATTTGGTTAATATAATTTTTGATTTGATTATTACATCAAAAAAAAATCGACAACCTTTTTACTCAAACTTTCTATGAAGCTTAAGACAATATCCAACAAGCTTTCTATTCCATGAGTTTTCTATTATTCTAATATAAATCATAAAACTTAATATAATATATTAATAAACAAAAACATACATAACCTAAATAAACCAAAAAAAAAAAAAAAACATCAACAATAACTTGTATAGATGCTCATTTCTTCATCTAATTTCATAATTTATTGACATGAAGAAAACGCGCAACGTGACCACAAAATTCTTCAGAGATCGTCCAAGAATAAAGATCTGAGGTGGCTAAAATTTAAGGTTAAAATTTCGATGGGATTTTAATTAGCAAAGTCACGGGAGTTTAATCATGTAAAAGACAAATTTGTGGGCTCTATAATGGATTTCACATGTACATAACGAACAAAAAAACATACAAGAAAACCTTTGTCGTCAACCCTCGCTAAGTCATTCACAGAACTGTTTGTCATCATTTCTTTCTTTTCTTTTAAAATAATGGCAATAGCTTCCAGAATTCTATTCAAAATGAAGAAATTTTACGGTACACAACAATACAATAGTTAATGGCCTTAGTTCATCATGCTTGTTTTAGAATCTTAATTAGTACAAAGATATTTATGGTTCATTTTTTATAAGTGTCTTGATCTCTATTATGGATTTGATTATTGATGTATTCAAATGATTTGTGACATGTGAGATCGATCTTTGATGGTGTCCTTGTAATGTTTGGTTACCTTTGGTTTTGGGGGCAGCTTATCAATTTAATAAGTAATCATGTTTTTTTAAAGTCAATTCATAATTAACATCAATAAAGAGAGGATGTTAAAGAGAGTATTGAAGACAGAGAGTATTGAAGACAATTTCATTGCTGCTTGTTATAGTCCCAATAAAATGGTACAAAACGATACAAATTGAAAATTTGAGAAAATTAGAAACGTGCAAAACACATTTTTTTTTACTAGTTTTTTTATAGTTTTACAGTATTGGGGATGCAGATCGTGAAGATCAATTGCTAATTTTTTTGTAAAAAACTGTTGTGTTTTCCACAATTTCAAAATTGCACGGTAGGTCATTTTGTCTGGAGGATAGTCATGTCCAATCTCATCAACCCTTTGTATTTTCACATTAAATAGATTATATGAAATGCATTTCTTTCATTATTTACAAAATTTAAGAGTGCATTTAATTTGTTTTCCATTTCCAATTCTAACATGTGAATTAATGGTACATTGTTTATCTGTAAATACCAAACAAAATAAGATACATAAACATGTACTATATTAGCCACAAAAACTAGTAGGAATGGGTAGAAAACTAGGAATTTGAATTTAAAATTTTTATTTTCATGTTCATTCTCCATGTTATAAGATTGAACCAAGTTCATCCCAAGTAGCATAGAAATGAAACTTGAGCAACAATAGTGATATCACTAGATGGAGTGAGTATACAAAAGTAAAAACATGTGAGTATGGATAAATGGTTAATAAACAATAAGTGTATAGGAATAATAAGTGTAAATGGGGACAAAGTGGGTATGGATAGTGATGGGGTCATGAGCCAACCCAAGCACAAGAGTAAGATACTTCTCAATATGTTACTGCATTGTAGGCATTCCACTATGGTGAGCACAAACTAAATGAGAAATTGTATGGGTAAATAAAAAGTTCACCATTATATTTTATAATCTCCACTTTGATGAGAATGCATTTCTAAGTATACATCGGCATTCTTAGTGAACATAAAAATAAAATATTCAAACACCCATGAAAGAATATTATCTTTGAAAAATATTAAACAATTCTACTTATATTCTCCTAGGTATTAGCACTTCATTCAAACCTATAAAATAACAAAATATTCAATGAATAGCTGATACCTCATAGTCAAAATAAGCACATATTACAAATTACTGAACAACCAAATACAAAAAATGAAAAGGAGAAAGACAAGGGTTATAAACTTATGTCTCTATATCTAATGTGATACAATAGTAGTCTATGTGATGTTGTAAAATAATATAGATTCATGCAATATACAAGAATGTATTAACAATATAAGTGATTTTGTAATCCTTATCTTTCACTATTTAAAGATTTTGAAGTTACATTAACAGGACTTGAACTAGATCAATTTGTTGCATCAACTTTCTTTCTCATCCACTAAGTGCAAAAAATCATACAGCAATGCATATGCATAAAAATAATAGAAGAGCAACGATAATCAAGACAAATCAATATTGCATATGCATGATTCCTTTACAAAATTTTGTAACCAATGATAGTAATGATGAAATTGTTACATAAGTTTATTATGCATATTCAAATTCCACAATTTCCTATTACCATATCCCATGCCAACTCTCTCAGATTAAGGCATCAAAAATGATTCAACACAATGTCTATCTAGCCATATATTTAACACGCCATATGAAGGAGACACTTAGTTTTTAAGAAACTTCCTTCATATAATGTGCTAAATTTGTGGCTAGATAGCCACAAACAAGATTCGATGTCTATTTGTTTCTTCATTCCAAATACTTGGAGCTTTATATCAAATATTGGTAGCAGTATATATATGATATCGTGAATAGGGAGAAAGCAACATGGAGTTAAAAAAATACTCAAGTGACAATGGTCTGTACATCCCATCTATTGCCCATGCTCTTGAATTCATCATGGCCACCACATCTTAGGCTAAAATAAGTATTTAATATGCCAAGATCACATATCAGTTCTGACACCAACAATAGGAGAATGGTGAGAAACTTGATTATCTATTCAAATATTATGAGATACATGTATAGAAGTGTGATTGTAGCTTCGTAACTACATAACTAGTAATTGGAAAGAATTAGTGTATTAACTAACATTTGCTAACTTATAGCATACCAATATCCTAGTCGTAGTATTGTAGACACTTGAAATTTTTCAAAACCTAATCTTATCATTTTTAGTGTTAATCAAATAATTTTTTTTATTTAATTAACATTATTGTACCCTCTTTATCCTTTTATTAATCCTTAATCTTGAATAAATTTAACATCTATTTCATTAAGTTCAGTTGTCAATTTGTTATCCTTTAAAAGTTAATAAATATAATTTATTTATTTAATCCATAATCTTCTACCTTAATTCAATTAGTTGATTATAATTAATTAATATTTATACATTCCTAAAAATGATTAATCAAATCAATCACTTATCTTTAAACTCCTACAATGTAAATTTAGCCATCTCTTTATGCTAGAAAATCATTACCTGGACCATCCTAAACATATCATCTATTAGACATGTGTGAGAAGGTTCTTTTCATAATCCCTCCTCCTTATGTATCCTAACACATGTTTGAAAGGGCATATTTTGAAGCCTTTAATGAAATCAAACCAATGCTACCCATTCAAATATTATTGGTATTCCCTTTCCCTGATGCAGGAGCATTTTGGAATTCCCTAGCAGATGGATGTAATGCTTTGTTTTGGGCAGCTTTCTGAGTTTCTGGGTTGTGATGATCTGTGGAGATCTTTAGCATGTGGGATGGAAGGAGTTTGTTCCTTTATGTATGTGGAAGCTATGTCTAAGGTTGCAACTCTTGAGGTGGCATGGTTTGGGAGATATTGGATGGACAGTTTGAAAGTTAGAGTTGTTTTCCTTGCTGTCGGAATAGTATTTTCTTGCAGTTTTGGAGCTGATTTCGGGATGTGGCATCTTTTATTCTTAATGAATCATCCTTTTTTCTCTTAAAGCCTTAAAGAGGACCTAAATTAATATCATTTCCCAAGGGAACAATCCCTGATTCATTATGAGTAAAAAGTTATGACCATTTTTCTCGAGGACCTATTTTCTGCCAATGTTCCCGCCAGAGCCGTTCCTGTAGTTTTGGTGCTGATTGCGCATCATGGCGATGTTGATCCTTAATGAATCAGAATTTTCTCTCTTAAGTACTTTAAGAGGACCTAAAGTTATATCATTTTCCTAAGGCGCAAGTCCTAATTCATTATGAGTAAAAATTTATGGCCATTTTACCCCAGGACCTATTTTCTGGCAGTTTTCATGCAAAACATGGAGTGTTTCTTCTTGTGCAATTCCGTGTGATGAGATGGGGCCTTGAAAAGTTAAGGGAATGTTTTTGGGTCATGTGTGGACCTAAATCCATAGGTGCATTAATTTTTGATCATTCTTGCATTAGTTTTGGTTTCTTTTATTGGACTGGACCTACATTGTAATTAAAACCTGACTGGCTGACTTGTGGCTTAGCTGGCTATATATTGAGAGCTTGGGTAGATGTTTAGTCAGTAAGTAGAGTAGTAGATGATCATTAGATCATTAGGAAGAGTAGAGTAGAAGAATATTTGTGAATCTGGGAGTTTGTAGCAGAACTAGTGGCCTACAGGCTTAGGACAACAAGGGGTTGCTTGGAAGTGTGAGTACAAGTTTAGATCTTGTGGTGGTTGTTCCTATTAGAGGCTGCCCATTGTAGATCTAAACTAGTTGGTGGTTCCTTGGATCTTGCGAGATCTTGCTAACAATTTTTTATTTCATTGTAATAGGCCGAAACCTGGAAGGCCTTACAGTCGGGCATGTTGAATGAAATTCTATTTTGAAGAATTATCTTGTTATATTTTGGTGTGCTTGGTGTTGTTATAACTTGTAGTGTAGGCTTGGACCATCCTTTATTGGATCCTCCATCCCTGCCCTACGTCAAGTGGTATCAGAGCTTGAAGATCTTGAGTGTGTTAACTAGTTGAGGTTGTTTACACCAGGACCTTGTTGGTGACTTGTTGCTTGGGATTTGAATCTTTGAGGATGCCTCTGAGAAGATTGGATACAAGAGAAATTGCAGATCTTTGTGATGTGGTGGAAGCAAATATTTCTGAGAGGTTTGTTTGGATGGAAACTGATTTCTTGAACCGATTTGATGACCTTGTGAAGGAAAATGTTGTCGAGCTTTGTAGAGCTTACCGGAGTTGGAGCATGCCGATCTAGAGGAAATTTGTTTGGCCAGTTTGTAGACTGGTCCAAGAAAGAAGACATCTTGATAAGGTTACTTGTGACAGTATAGAGGTTGAAGAGGTATGTGATATTGGTTTTGATGCCCAGTTGGTGGAGTCTGACATGAAACCTACAGAGCAACTTGTGGTTGTTGCTGAGATACCTATGTTTACTGATACTGTGGTTGACCTTGTTGAGGCTGGTGAGAAGATTTGTTTTCATGTTCAGTCAGTTGTGTCTGACATGGAGATTGCAGAGCATCTAGTTGGGTGTGATCAAACTACTGTTCGTGATGAGTTATCTATTGCTGAACACCTTTGTGATGGTGGTGTTGGTGACTTGCCTTTTGTTATGGTGCAGATCTTATTTGCTGGTTGTGGACTTGAATTGCTGGTGGACAGTAATGAGTCTTGTGATGAGTTGCAAATATGTGATGTTGATGATGGGAGATTTCATATTGGTGTGGATCTAACTTTGGATCTACTTGTTGGGGAGTTGGATACTATTTTTTCTATTAGTGGTTGTGGTGATCAGTGGTATGTTGATTGGATTGATGAGATTCATGTGATCCTGATGGTTGAATGGATGAAGCATAGATGGTTGATTTTCAGATTTGTTCTCTTATCCTTGAGGGATTGGAAGCCTTTGGTGAAGATGAAGTTGATTGTAGGTAATTCTCTTGAGATTAAAGTATGGGACATACTTTCTATTTACCTGTGTAGTCTGATGCAGGAGCATTTTGGAATTCCTTGGCAGAGGAATGTAATGCTTTGTTTTGGGCACCTTTCTAAGTTTCTAGGTTGTGATGATCTATGGAGATCTTTAGCATGTGTAATGGAAGGAGTTTGTTCCTTGATGTATGTGGAAGATATTTCTAAGGTCGCAACTCTTGAGGTGGCATGGTTTGGGAGATATTGGATGGACAGTTTGAAAGTTAGAGTTGTTTTCCTTGTCGTCGGAACAATATTTTCTTGCAG
This sequence comes from Chamaecyparis obtusa, assembly GCA_027943335.1. Classification (NCBI taxonomy): domain Eukaryota; kingdom Viridiplantae; phylum Streptophyta; class Pinopsida; order Cupressales; family Cupressaceae; genus Chamaecyparis; species Chamaecyparis obtusa. The sequence continues at coordinate 840,294 of BSBK01000291.1, read as the reverse complement.
TTTTGGAGCTGATTTCGGGATGTGGTGCCTTTGATTCTTAATGAATCAGCCTTTTCACTCTTAGGGCCTTAAAGAGGACCTAAATTACTATCATTTTCCAAGGGAGAAAGCCCTGATTCATTATGAGTAAAAATTTATGACCATTTTTCTCGGGGACCTATTTTCTGCCAGTGTTCCCGTCGGAGCCATTCTTGTAGTTTTGGTGCTGATTGCGCATCATGGCGATGTTGATCCTTAATGAATCATCCTTTGCACTCTTAAGTACTTTAAGAGGACCTAAAGTACTATCATTTCCCTAAGGTGAAAGTCCTAATTCATTATGAGTAAAAAGTTATGGCCATTTTACCCCAAGACCTATTTTCTGGCAGTTTTCATGCAAAACGTGGAGTGTTTGTTCTTGCACGGTTTTGTTTGATGAGATGGGGCCTTGTGAAGTTAAGGGCATGTTGTTGGGTCATTTGTGGACCTAAATCCATAGGCACATTAAGTTTTGATCATTCTTGCATTAGTTTTGGTTTCTTTTATTGGACTAGACCTATATTGTAATTAAAGCCTTACTGGCCGACTTGTGGCTTAGCTGGCTATATATTGAGAGCTTGGGTAGATTTTTAGTCAGTAAGTAGAGTAGTAGATTATCATTAGATCATTAGGAAGAGTAGAGTAGAAGAATATTTGTGAATCTGGGAGTTTGTAGCAGAACTAGTGGCCTACGGGCTTAGGACAACAAGGGGTTGCTTGGAAGTGTGAGTACAAGTTTAGATACTGTGGTGGTTGTTCCTATCAAAGGCTTCCTGTTGCAAATCTAAACTAGTTGGTGGTTCCTTGGATCTTGCGAGATCTTGCTAACAATTTGTTATTTCATTGTAATAGGCCGAAACCCGGAAGGCCTTAGAGCCGGGCATGTTGAATGAAATTCTATTTTGAAGAATTATCTTGTTATATTTTGGTGTGCTTGGTGTTGTTATAACTTGCAATGTAGGCTTGGACCATCCTTTATTGGATCCTCCATCCCTGCCTTGCGTCATTCCCCAAGTGTAGTAATCACAAGTTGTCATTTGGTGTCTTCTCACTCATCTTATTTTCTCAACCATTTATATTCAAATAAAATCTTCTCTCAAATGTAAATTTATTCTAGAAAAATGAAATGCAACATGCACGTTAAAAAATATTCAAATTGCATCAAGAGGTAGTAAGAGATATATTTTGAGATCTATCAATTTGGGGCACATTCTATCTCTTAGCTCAAATGAAGGTCTATGAAGTGGCAAGGTATGGGGTCACTATTTGAAAGTTTATTTTTATGCCATGTGTTATTTCTTTTGTGTGTATATTTTTAGACACCAATTGGAATATCATGTCCTAAATCATAATCAATTTTTGGATTTCTTTCTTGACATTTTATAAGTTCTTTCTAGAAACAAATGATTGAATTCAAATGGATTGTGGAAATCTGATGCTGTTGATTTTGCAAGTTTTGGGATGGTCATGGAATTGGAATTAGTTTAGTATCTATGTAGACACTTATTATCATCATTCAATATAGAGAGAATCTTGTGTAGTACTTGTGCCTATAGTATAGAACTTGTATCAATAGTGTGGAACCTATGTGTACAATGTGGGACTTGTTCATCATCTATGACACCTATACAAAATTCTTTCATATTGATCCATAACATAGTTTATTTGTAGGATTTCAGCCTTGCAAGAACTCTATAGTATCAATATTTTGACTTTTTAGGCTTTGTTTATAGGGTAGTTGTCATTTTACGGTTATTTCATCTTTCTTATTATTAGTGTTTTATCTTGTTTAACTTTTGGATGACAAACACTTGTAGTATCTATTCATGCGCCAAACCTTAATAAAATTTCATGACAGTTATCTAGTTATGAACTAGACTATATAATTTTTCTCATATTTTGTATTAAGGATATCTCTTAGGCTTTCTATTTATTTTTCGAGGCAACTAAGAATTTTTCTATGCATTTTATTCTTTTTTTTTTATAAGAGATCATCTTGTACACATGGGTAATAATTTTCTACATATTTATTTTATGTTTCCAAGTTTATTTTATATAAGATAGCTTTCTTAACCATTGACTTATGTAGGTGTCATCCTACACATGTGTGACATTGTTGAAAGGTGTCTTTCCTCATCCATGTATCATTCTTAGAAAGCATCATCTATTATTAACATTCTATGTCTTACTTAATCTTCTTATATAGTGACTCACTTAATTATTCATCTAAGTTATCATATAATAAGACTCCTCTTGAATACTTCGTATAAAGATTATTTTTATTCTCACCTATATATGAGTTAAATAAATAAAATACTTACATTATCATCTTACACTTACAACTTATTCAATTAACCCAAACTAGGGGAAAGGGCCTTGTTACCCTCATGTTTCAATAAATGTTTATTGGATTTCGGTAATTAAAAGACCATTAAAAAATCATCTAGTGGATCAACAACCGTCCATTGGTATACCTGATAGTTAGGAAAAAGTTAGTAATTAGACCAATAGTGCACAATTATTGGGGCATTTTTGCATGAGTATTAGATCAATTGTGTAAATTTTGAAGTGGTCAAATCAAATGATTAATGGGGCAAGAAAGAACTTGTATGAGACATCAACTCACAATGACCACTTTATAACCTTTGTGTGCATAACAAATTCTACATCATTCATCATAACTACCTAGAAGCCAAAACAACAAGTAGGAAATAGTTAGGGGAAGGGGTCTAGTTATTGTCCATGTTCCAATTTATGTTCATTAGATTTTGCTAGTTAAAAGCCCATTAGAAAATCATCTTAGTGGGCCAATAGCCATCCATTGGTATACCTAATAGCTAGAAAGAAGTTAGCATTTAGGTCAATTGTGCAATTTTATTGGTACTAATATCATACAATTATTGGTGTATTTGTGCATAAGTATTGGATAAGTTGTAAAAAAAATTGGTTGTCGAAATGAACGATTAATGACAATAGCAAATATATACGAGACAACACTTTGAAATTACCACATTTTGACCCTTGTATACATAACAATTGTGCACCATTTAGGGGAGAGAACCCAATATCTAAACACATTCCAATGGTTGTGATAGGAGTTGTTGACTTGATACCCACACTTCGTCAATTTAATACCCACAATTGTTGTTTTAATGTCCAATATTTTTCACAACATTGCACCAATAGTTGTGACTTCAAAGTTGTTATTGTTGATGATAACTATCCATAAGTGAATGAAATGTATCCTATATCTTAAAAAGCAACCAATCATTTGATGCCACATCACCTGCTCAAGTATGGGAGTCTCTTTTGCAGGACCACTAGTCTCGCTTTTTTGGGACTATTTTAAATACCCTGACAAAAAGTATACTGATGTGTCATCATATTTGATGATGTTGCCCTAAAGCCTTAGTTATTAGTAAGGAACTTGACAAATAAACTGCTATAAGAAATTAGATGAGATTCAAAATTTCTTTGAAAATTTTTTAAAAGCGCAAATTTAAAATACACAACTACCTACCAAGTCCTCTCCCTTATCTTTTACTACACATAAACAACACAAACAGTGCAACAAATAATTATGCCTACGCTCAATACGTCATAACCAATAAATATGCTTACACTCAATACGTCAGAAGCAACAAATATATCAAGTATATTAACTATGCCTTACAATCAATACGTTACAATAATTCATATGAAACACCACAAATCTGTTGACAACAGGGTCTCAAAAACCTGGACCATGCCAGTCATGCATGAATGCCCCCTCCTACCTAGCTCGAAAATTTTGCTACCAGTCTCACAAGAAATAAATATGCTGACTAAATATTGAATGCCTCATAAATGAGGTCTAGTCGCTCTAAATAAATGTCCTGAACGGCTCATTAAGATGATGCAATGAAATAAACCAATCTAATGGAGCCTGTTTAGGTACCAGCTACTTCTAAACTGCACGCTGTCTTGGCTTCTGATGGATTTGTCATATGTTGAGGATTTTATGGAGATATTGCCCAATTCGAGGGCTCACACAGTGTTTCTTGTTTCATGTTTGTCTTATTGAAAGTACGTAGGAGAGACGACAAGCATGCAAGATTCAAGACTTGAGTCGGCTTACATTCAGTCGTTAAACAGAGAATTTTTTGGTTTTGTTCATCAGTATGAACTATGAAGCATGTACCAATGCACATTTCTGGAGCCACGAGCCACTGCTTTTTCAGTACCAAGGATTGTATTATATTGGATATTGATGGATAATCCTATCTTCCAATCCAATTCAGTATATTGTTTGAATCATATTGTGTGATTCGTCATCAAGCTAATAGAAAGGGGAAGGAATAAAAATCTATTTTCAAATGTGGTATGTATCATAATTAATAAGAAAAAACTTCAATACAATTGAATCGAAAATGATAATGAACAATATTACTGCACCAACCACCGAGAATTGTCTACAACTACATTCTAATGGCTAAATAAATTTCAGTATACGTAAAACTTTAACAAATTTTTGAAGACTTCACCATTTCTGGAGTACTGCTCTTCGGTACCAAGGATTGTATTATGTTAGACATGATAGATAATTCCATCTCTCACAATTCATAATATTTGGATCATATTTTCTGATTCATCATTAAGATGATAAAGAGTTAAAAGAAATGAAAAAATCTAACTCTTTGTTAATATAAAGACTTCAAGACAATCTAAACTAGAAATAATAATGAACAACATTAGTAAATCAACTATTCAGAATTTCCTCAATACATTCTGATGGTTAGTATACATAAAACCTTGACAATCCATGTAATGAATATTAGACAAGATGGATAATTAATGATATCAGATTTCCACAATCCATTTTAATTACGTATGCGTTTCTGGATTTGATTGTGTGTAGTTTTTGGATCAACGTTTCGGATCACACTCCGTGATCCATCATCAGGAAACAGAGAGAATGCAAGAATTGTAAGAAAAGTTGATGATGGATCACGGAGTGTGATCCGAAACGTTGATCCAAAAACTACACACGATCAAATCCAGAAACTCATACGTAATTAAGATGGATAATCCCATCTACTAGTCCATAATATTGTTGAATGTATGATCACATTCGGAGAAGAAAATCTAGCTCTTTGTAATCCCTATTAGTCCAATGACACAATCATAAAATGTAATTTAACACAATTAATAATGAACATTACTTAGAATTGCCCTCAAATACATTCTAACGGCTAGATAAGTTTCAGTATACATAAATCCTTCCAGATCAAAATGACCCAGTTTTCAATTATAAGGCATGAGAAGAAAATAAAAAGTTAGAGGAGAAGAAAGTCTAGCTCTTTGTAATCCCTATTAGTCCAATGACAGAATCATTAAATGTAATTTAACACAATTAATAATGAACATTACTTAGAATTGCCTTCAAATACATTCTAATGGATAGATAAGTTTCAGTATACATAAACCCTTCCAGATCAAAATGACCCAGTTTTCATTTATAAGGCATGAGAAAAAAATAGAAAGTTAGAAGAGAAGAAAATCTAGCTCTTTGTAATCCCTATTAGTCCAATCACATAATCATGAAATGTAATCTAACACAATTAATAATGAACATTACTTAGAATTGTCCTCAAATACATTCTAATGGCTAGATAAGTTTCAGTATACATAAACCTTTCACAATGTTTTGAACAGTGAGTCTTGTCAGATCAAAATTTTAAAATGTCTCAGTTTTTATTGTATGATTTGAAATGTTGATGACAAAAAATTCTACACAATAAAATCTAAAAACTGATATAACATATGTATAGATTATGAAAATCTAATAGATTTAACCAAAACCAATCAAAGAGAACAAAAGAGATTCTTGTTTTGAACAAATATGAATGGCAATGAATCAGACAATATAACTGAGAGTTCCTGCTGTGGCTCCATGGAAATTGCAGAAGAAATGTGAATTGGGGGGTGTGGAGGCAGAGGTACCATAGAAAGACTCACTACCAAGTCTTCCATAGTACTCCACAGAAAACAGAGAGAGAGAAAGCTGAACTTGGTCCTCACTCCACACAACATTATCCTCCTTGAAAGCACCATGCCTGCAGAGAGGATGCATCCATTTCACATACAATCGCCTGAATCCACCAAGAACATTCACCACCGATCTGAGGCGTCCTATTGAACTGCCAGAAGCAGGCCAACGTTTAGTGCAAACCAATTCCCAAAGGGCATCATCCATGGCCGCCTGGTGCCAACCTCTACTAACACAAGAAGCCATGGCAAGAGATTCAGCATCCAAATGCTTGAAAATCTCATGCATTGCATCCACATTATCTACAATCCCTCCTCTATGACAACCCTTTTCTTCCATCTTCATCATTTATTGCTTTGATTTCAGGCCTATTACAATACTACCCACTGACCCAACAAAACTATTACTGCTCCCCTTCTGCATTGAAAGCTCAAATCTTGAGACACAGAAAACTTTGGGACGAAGAAAACAGAGGCACCCAACGGTTTATATATAAAAATCCTTCATGGAAAGCAGAGAAATGGCGGGAATTTAGAGGATTTAACTTCCAGAAAAGCCACCAGACAAGTCGAAGACTGGCATTGTGGATTTAATATTGGATTCTGTGTGGGAAAGTCACGGAATTTAAGCTGTGTGTAGACAAATGGCGCAGAAATGATCGGCATTAGCAGTCAGCAGAATAGACGGGCACATTACTCCATGTGACCGAGACCAGAGTATAGTTTGAGGTCAACCTTGTCATATGTTGTAGAAAGGACAGCATATCAAGCGGGAAACCTCCCTCTTAAGTTCTGTATTTGTCTCTATGTTCGTTGTGTCACTCTGCAATGAATTCGTGTGTTTGCAGAAAGGACAGAGCATAGAACTGAAAATAAAGGCCCTCTTAATTTTTTATCTGTCTCACTTTTCTTTTTTAGTCGATTCCACATGTTGCATGTTCCAAGATTTAGAGAAAGGACGTACCTAAAATTTCTTTATCTGGTCATGTTCATTCAACTCTCATAAAGAAATGGGTACCTTCCCTTGCTAAATCGGTAACGTCTAATCGTAAATTAAAACATATTTCTTACCAAGGGGATACTTCGTCTTTTTTTCAAACCTTTTTGAAACTTTCCTTTATGTTTTACGTTTTAGTTTACGATTTAGCCAATACCGGCTAAATCTAAGGGAGGTAGGGTTGAGTGTGGTGGTTATTTTTCAGTCATATATGTTTGTATAAAAATCAAAATTCGTATACTATTATGAATTTTCGTAGGATTTTCATTGGTCTAATTTTCATAATCTGTTTCTACAATGTTGTAAAAATGTATTAAAAGTATTGAAAACATATTGTGTTATGTAGATTTATGTTTTTACAATTGTGACATTTTGTGTGGAGAACTCATGCTCTTGAAAGAGAGTTCACAAGTTCAAATCTCATTGAGGGTAAGGTATATATGCCTCATTCGTAGAACGGGAGGATGTTGCTCCAAGGATTACAAGGTACTCTCATATTACCCATGTTAAGTTATAGGATTCATATACAAATTTTGGTAGCTTGGACTGTAAAAGAATCTTTCATTCTTTCTTTCTTTCCAAGTGGAAAGAAAATTGACAATAACCCGTGTGTTTGTTGGAATTAGATTGGAATTGGAATTGTCAAATCTCGGAATTGACATTTTTGATGTTTGTGTTCAAAACATGAAACTGGAATAGGGATTTGTTAATTCTCATTTACCCCCAAAACTAGCATTTGAATCTTCCATCTACATAGGTGGAATTGGAAAATTAATTCCAATTCCACTTAAATGGGAATTGGGGGTAAAGCAAAATTTATAATATTTTGTCATCCATATGCAAACAACATTTTCCATCTTCTCATTATGAATTCTAGGTGACTTCCAAGTGAATCAAACGGTTCCAGCCATATTCCAAAAACTATTTTCCAAATTTAAAACTTTAAGAATTGTCAAATATTGAAATTTGACAATTCCAATGTTACTTAATTCCAGCAACCAAATGGACCTTAAAGGATTTAAAAAAATAAAAATTTAGGTCAATAAATGAAAGAATGTTTGAGAAAATTTTTGGTTAACATAAGTATATGCCACGTGTCATTATGTAATTGCATTAAGGCATTATCTCAAAATGGGTTGTGTCACTTTGTAATGAATTTATGTTTTATATATTTTAATTATGTAGAGGAAAATGATGATATTTAAGATGCAAAATCAATTGAGACACAGGACTAAATGTATGGAAATTTAGGCTATAAATAATGGAATGTACAATAAAAATGTAACTAACATTAATGCATAAAGAAAATTTAACACTTGGAGCAAATCATGGTAGATGGAAATCATGGAAAGAGTCAATATTAACATAAAAGTGTGTCACAAGTCATTGTGTAATCATATCAAGGTGGTTTCTTAAAATATGCCCAAAATCAAATGGCTATTGATATGGGCTTGCTAGTTTTTTCATTACAATTTTCCCCAACCTTGAGGTGCATGTGAATCCCAATTGAACATGTATTATAAAATAAACAAGCACACACAATCATGTGTGAAAGTGTAGAGTGGAAATAATGAAGCACTATGAAAGGCATTGAGATGTCTCGAGGACTCCATATCCTTCTCTCCACTCCGAGCAAACTGTCAAAGTACATCAACCTCAAAGTTTTCTCACTGGGATGAGTGAGTGTGTATGAAAATTTGTGATTATAAGAGATGAAGACGCTTTGATTTTGGGAACCAAAAGTGTCAATAGTCAAGAGCATCTGGACAACTCCACATACTCTCTATCCAAGACATACATGTGGGTCAAGGATGATAGCATGGTATGCAAGCATCTTGTATGGACAAAATACAATGGCTTGTACTAGAGATACATGAAAATCAAAACTTAAATCAAATTATCAAATGTGACAAATATAATAAAGAAGAAGATAATGGTAAAAAATAAATTGATGTAAGGATTAAAGAAATGAAAGAAATACATATAGAGATCCAACGATGAAGCCTCCAACACTCACCACAATCTTCTTCATTGCACCTACACAAATGAGTGGAGAACAAAAAATGTTGGGTGTTTGTGATTTATAGGTTTGCATAACCAAACCCCTTCTTTGGTGTTTCCACCTTCATTGACATGCAAGATATATCGACAGCGATAAAAAGATATACAAAAACATAAATAAAGAAAATACAAGAAAACTACACTATTATCAATGACAAATAGAATGAATAATATAATAATCGAATAGGAAGAGAGTTCCCTTTGACACCACAAACTAAAGGCTTGTTAAAGTGAGGAAAGAATGTAGACCACCTAAGAAAATGAAGCTTTGACATAAACTATTATGATGGTAAACAATAGAAGAGTGAAAGAAGTAGTGAAAGATCAAGATAAACAACGAGGAGAAAGAAAGTGTAAATTTCAAAGCTCAAAAGGTATACCAAAGCATAGAAGAATAATAAATGAAGGAAAAAGAGGCAAGATAAAGAACCTAGGCATTGTCTCAAAGTTAATGGGCATCTAGAGAGGTGTTACATACTTATAGAATTAGCAGGAGAAATGTCTCAATGACCACCACTAATCAACGTATTCACAAGACAAATGTGTATCACACAAACGTATTTGTGGCACTCGAAGACATTTGTGAATAGTTCAAACCGAAGCACGATCATGAAGATAGGTGGTGAAAGGTGGTAGAGAGAGTTGAGAAAAGATGATGAAGTAGAAGCCTAACCATCAAGTCTTTGATTCAACTAAAGTAAAGGCCTTATGTGACATGAAATTATACTAGATGCAATTTATGACTATGAATTTTGCCCCCACTTTATCAAGCATAGATAAATGCAAGCTAAATTATCTAGAAAGAGAGTTGAGAGAATAATACTGAGATGTGAAGAAAAAATATTGTCTTCTATCTACATTGAGTTGTCCCCAAGGAAGACATTTGTGTCGAACCTTGTGAGATAGTGTTATATTACTGTAGCCATATTAGGTGCAAATAAATATGTTACATGAAAAGAATAAATATATATATATATATATATATATATATATATATATATATATATATATATATATATATATATATATATATATATATATATATATATATATATATATATATATATATATATAAATGATCATATATCATACATACACTAGGAGATTAGTCATAGACTATGGGATAACAATCATTAAGATCAAGATCATTGAAATAGCACTGGTATGGGTAGCAAGTTATGTTATGTTACGTTAGATAGCCAAATAATCAATCAACATGTGACTGCTACAAATTAGGTTGTAACTTACAGAACACATAAGAGATACAAACATAAATTTAGATAAATGTGAAGTGTTTGGCCCTTATGTAAGGTAAAATTTATGATCTAATAAAAGAAAAAATATATTTTGAAAAGAAATATGTGATAAAATATTTGAGATAAAAATGATGTAAATGCATATATGATAGCACTTGTAGAGTAAAATGTGCTACATGGAGAGGAACACAAGTCATTCAATGGAGAATAGCTAGAGAGATTTAATTATTTAGGATCAATGGAATTCCTAGCAATGACATAAAGACATATTAGGTGCACATGAATTCCTTAGCATATACCAAATATTTCAAACCATATGAAGAAAATCACATGAAGATAATTTGATAAAAAAAAATGGGTCAACATAGAAGAAGATATAAATGTCCCCAACACTTTACACCATCCCTAAAAGTTGATATCTTGACAAGATATGACAAAAAGAAGAATGATGAAATAAAGAAATAAAGTGTATGGAAGATATCATTTCTTGTTTACAAGTACCTATAGAGTAACTTAGGTCCTTTAGGAGAGAACACACATATAAAGGAAAGTACAAGGGAAAACAAAATACAAAACGCTTTAATCTAAAAATAGGAGAAGCATTGCTCTAGTAATCATCTACCAACAATCCCATGTTCTCACAATCTAGATCATAAGGGGAAGGGGGGTGATCCTATAGAGGAAAAATCGCTTAGGCAACACTAGGTGCTTCACTAGCAAGAAGAGCCAAGGATGAAGTTTCCTTGACATGCTCATCCAACAACTTCTGTGAGGCAAGAGTCAATGACTCTGTGAAGATAGTCAACAATACATGAGCTCTTCTAGAGATTCAAACATACACTCTAAAGAGGAGTGAGGCACAACTCAATTGGAGGCTACAAATCAATAATTGGTTACTAATTTCCTCTGGCAAAACTTGGGAATAGGGCCCTACTCAAACTTAAACTTAGGTTAATGAGGTGAGGAATTCACGTCAACCATAGCAAGTTTGAGGTGAAATAAAAAGTTTCATGGAAATATGTATTGTAGTCTTAGTCATGGACACCTTTTTCCCTTTTTTCTCTAGAAGAAGTTAAAGGAACATGAGGAACCCTTAAAAGATGAGAAATAGGTGCTAAAGAATATGGTCAAAGATGTGATCAATGCTTACCTTTTATATACAAATAAGGATGAGGGATATCTAAAAGGATAGGAATTTTAAACAAAGGATGGACCTTAGACTTTGGAAACATGGGTGTCCTTCTAGTTGAAAATACACACTTCATTTTAGGTGCTCATTTACGACCATCTTCCCATCAGCTCTCCCTCTACATCTCAAACAAAAATATTTTTCTTCATCAACTTTGATTGGTTGAGTCTAATGCTCCCCATCCACACTCAATATAATTTCATTTGGAACCTATTGGACTACTACAATTCATAGTCACACAAAAAAATATGAATCCTTCTCTATGGCATCTACACCAATGTCCATTAGGGTTCCTAAAAATTATCTAATCTTCTCCAAATAGTCATCAGACCAATATTCAATAAGGAGGTTATATTTATGAATCCAAATAGGCTTTTCATACAAATCCAATTTCATGGGATTAAATTTTTAGGTGGCATTTTTTCATGTATAATGTGTATTTACCATTTGTTTGTAGACCACCTTAGAACACTTTCTCTTTATTTCTTTTGTCAATACAAAAATAGTTACAAAGAAACCTTTAGGGAGAAATTTAATAATATTCTACATCTTCTCATTTTTGTTCACCCAAACTCTAATTTATTTTCTATTGAATCTTGGGCCAATGAATCTCTATCTCTCCCTCCCCTCCTCTCATTTTTAATCTCTATATCTCCCTCCCCTCCTCTCCATGTCCCTCTTCCTCTTTGTGTCCATCTCTATTTTACTCTCTATCTATATCCCCTATCACCATCTATCTTTCCCTCTCTCTTCTTCTTTCCCTATCACAAACATAGCATGAGCCTATTCGTATTGTAGTATGACTATCTTCCCAATTTGAGGTTTCACAAATTAGTTGTATTTTGAACATTATAAGTGGATGTATAGTTGATTTGAAGCTATCAATTTTCCTTTGAGACTTTTATTTCAAAAACATCATTTGCTAAAATATGTACCAATTAGATTTATGTATGGCATGAATGCATGCAACTAATAGACAAAAAAATCTAATTGACCTTCCACACTTCTTCAACATACCTATTAGACACCAACATACCATTGGTAGGTAATTTACTTTAATTATATTTGAACCAACATATTATGTCACACATAACTAAGAATTAAATTTAAACATCTGTTGTGAAATGTGGAGTAGAGGAGAACCTCACAAACTTACCACAGCATATAGGTGCTGAAAGTGATTAGGTTTCACAAGTGCGTAACTAGTAGCCTGTAATCAAATCAATCGAATCAGCCATCATCTCCATCCAACACTCAGATAAATACACACTAATAAATTTGGCATTAATTTGCAACGGCTATGTGTCGCAATTGTGACAACCATGTGTTGCAATTGCGACAGTAATAGATGTCGCTATTTTTTCGTCACAAAATACGACGTCTTTCCATTTCTGTCGCAATTACGACTCCAATCCGTCGCTTGGGAAGCCGCATGCGATCATGCGATAACCGTCGCAAGTGCGACGAATACCCATGCAACTGCAACGGCTTGTCACATGGTCGCATGCGCTTGGGAAGCCGCATGCGATCATGTGATAACCGTCGCAAGTGCGACGAATACCCGCGCAACTGCGACGGCTTGTCGCATGGTCGCATGCGCTTGGGAAGGCACATGCGATCATGCAATAACCGTCGCAAGTGCGACGAACACCCGAAGCAAATGCGATGGGAGTGGGCGTCGCCTATACAGCACCCCCATCATAATTTGTTGTGTGTGTCGCAATTGTGACAAATACAAAATAAAATGAAAAAAAAATTTCTGGGACAAATTACCCTGTTCTGGGTACAAATTACCCCCGTCGCAATTCTCCTATGATTAAAGAGTCTAGTGGAAAGACCGAGTGTTAGTTCTCTTTGACTATGAAGAAAGTTTGTGAAGTTGGAGTTTAGTTGAGAACCTTGTTCTCGAAGAACACTCTATCCGATATATGAAATATGACAGAGTGATTTTTTTGAAGAGCCTTTGGAACACTTGAATCTCTATGCCAGGTATATACCAAGATTGGTGAGTGACTGGTTTGTCACGGGAATAGAATTGAAATTGGGAAGGACTGGAACAAAGTAGAAAGTTTGACAAGTGATGAAACTGTCAAAGAACATACAGAAAAAAAATTGGCATAGTTGGTGGGAAAGGAGGTACACAAGGTATACAAGAACCTGTCGTCACTGACAAAACAACAGACTATGAATAACATTGTGAGGAGTTACAGGTAAATAATGTGTTGAATGTTTACAAAAGACTTGTTCATTCAATAGTGTAGAGCTTTGGTAAGGAGTGCCCTAGCATAAGCAGGGGTAGGAGAGTTTGAATTCTCACACAAAGTTTAGTTGAAAACACTATTTTTCACTATGGATACCAAGGCTCTACATCACATATATCAGATATAAATGGCACAAGAATTAGGGGCTAACTTGCCATGTAGATGGTGATGACCTGCTATCTTTTGCTAGACTTTCCAGACCAACAACAGCCTTCGGAGAATTTTCACTCTGAGTGGAGATATAGAACAGAAGTTCACCTAAGGCTGCCATAGCAAATCTTCTCACTTTTTCCTTCTTATCTCAAAGAGCATCAGTTAGCACTAAAACTATACCTGAACTTGCCACTTCATCTTCAATAATAGTTGCATGCCGAATCAACAAACCCATTACTAAAACAAGCTGAACATGCAAAGCAGTTGGTTTAGATATTCTCAGCATCTTAACAAGCATGGACAATACTGAACCATTGGTTAAGATGTTGGCTGCTTCCACATTGCTACTTAGGGTTTCCAAGTATTTTAAGGCATTCTATTTTTCCCCAAGAGTTGTGCTGCTACCGATACTAGAAATTATACGACCAAAGAAACCTTCTAGTAAACCTTCTAGTTTATCTTGTGAGAGTTTTAGGAACTCAGAAGCAGGGAGGGCATCAAATGGACGTGTGTGTGCATCAAGCATAGGCTCAGTAGCCTTATCAATTTTCTTGTTGACCATAATTGGCTTCACAGATAAATCAGATGGATGCCATAGTGCTTGTGATAGATTAATGGAGACTTTCGAAGGATCCGCATTAGCTGGAGACACGGAGACCTCTTTAACCATCTCAGCAGTGAAGCCTGCAGACCTCTGACCTCGTCTTTGAAGACCAACACCAGGAGGAGTTGCAGCAACATCTTGATGGTTTGTACGTGAACAATATTCCACATCTTCGAGGAATGACATTCAATACCCTTACTATCTTGTGATTTATCAGTTGACACCTCACAGGCATGGCTTTCTTGTTGTTCCTGGTCATCTTGCATCTCAGCAGTTGAGTTAGATTGCATTTGATGCTTAACTTTAGGAGTAAAAGCTCTAGAAAGGGCATGCACTCCTATGGTGGATCATGAGGAGGCTAAAAGAAGGAAAAAAGGTAAGTCTAAAATCACTTCTTGGGATAGAATGGTTTCAAAAATGAAAAGTAATTTCCTTCCTAAAGATTTTGAAGTTCAAATGCATAAGAAGATGCAGGGCTTAAAGCAAAAGGACTTGGATGTAAAGGCATACACGGATGAGTTCTACAAACTGAGCATGAGATCAGGTTTGGATGAAGAAGAAGTTGTCAAGGTTGCAAGATATTTAGGAGGTTTGAAGTTTGCCATTCAAGATGAGTTTATTGCTGCAAATCCCAAGAGTGTGAAAGAGTGTTATCAGATTGCTTTAAGGATAGAGGAGAAACTAAAAAGGAGAAGTGAAAGACACAATGCTAGGGGAGGATCTTCCATGAGAGGAAGAGGAAGAACAACTCAAGTTTGGGAAGAGAAGGACAAAGGTCCTAGTTTTGATTCTAAAGGAGGACAAAATTAGAGAGGTG
Source organism: Chamaecyparis obtusa (assembly GCA_027943335.1). Lineage (NCBI taxonomy): Eukaryota > Viridiplantae > Streptophyta > Pinopsida > Cupressales > Cupressaceae > Chamaecyparis > Chamaecyparis obtusa. Next base: position 824,911 of record BSBK01000291.1, on the reverse strand, counting down.
GTAGGAGTGGACAAGGAAGGGGGAGTGGTTTGTTTACAGGTACATGCTTCACATGTGGAAAGGTGGGGCATCAATCCTACCAGTGTCCTAACAAAGAGAAGAGGGTACACCTGGTCCAGGAAAACAAGGAAGAAATGCCAAAAGGTAATGCAGACCCTGAGACAGGAGAATTCTTAATGTTTAGGAGAGGCAAGGAATGGACACCACAAGTAAGTATTTTTAGGAAAAAAATTTTGATACAAGGTGAAGTTTATAAATTAGTCATAGATTCAGGTACTTGCAGCAATTTAATTTCATGGGATGTTGTCAATGCATTGAAGTTGCCTATTTTCAACACCATCCTAAGCCATACTATGCTACATGGGTGGAAGACAATCAGAATTTCATAGTGCATCATCAGACCATGGTAACCTTTTCAATAGGTGAGTACACTGATCAAGTACCATGTGATGTTGTCAATATGAACTGTGCACATGTCATCCTAGGTAGAACTTGGCAAGTCTCTAGGCGAGTTGCACATGACTGCTACACCAATGTTTATACCTTATGGAGTAATGGAAAAAAGATTCAATTGACACCATTACCTTGCAAAGGGCATGAGTCTCTTCTCATAGGAAGTATTAAAGGACTTGATACTGGTCAGACAGAGGATAGAACAAAGATAAGACAGCAAGAAGTGATGAAGGGTAAAAGATAGAAAATACTGAATTCTGTGATAGGGGTAAGGGCAGAATTTCAAGGTGGTGAAGTAGTAATGGTGGGTGATTGGTACTGTCCTATCCAAGGACATGATAAGGATAGTAAGGAGATGAAGAAACATCAGGTGAAAGGACAGTTAAGGCACTGTCATAGGCAGGCAGAAAAGAGGACTATTCAGACAGTAATGAATATAACTGAAACAGCAGGGGTGACTGCCTCTAAGGCAAAGATTATAAAGGCTAACCCATGTTTGAAGTTTTTGCATGTAGGTACTAGGAAGAGAGGGAATTTTACATTAGGGGACTTCATTCCCAAGCATCAAGTGCAAAGACATGGAGAAAGAGCAGTCATCAATGCAAGACAATGTTCTTGGGACAAGAACAACTTTCAAGGTGGTGAATTTGATGCAGGGGCATCATATGCTCTTCATGGGCATAGTGGAGATCCATGCCATCAAAGAGATCATGGAGCATCTCATGTACAGAAAATAAACTGGCATAGTTGGTGGGAAAGGAGGTACACAAGGTATACAAGAACCTGTCGTCACTGACAAAACAACAGACTATGAATAACATTGTCAGGAGTTACAGGTAAATAATGTGTTGAATGTTTACAAAAGACTTGTTCATTCAATAGTGTAGAGCTTTGGTAAGGAGTGCCCTAGCATAAGCATGGGTAGGAGAGTTTGAATTCTCACACAAAGTTTAATTGAAAACACTATTTTTCACTATGGATACCAAGGCTCTACATCACATATATCAGATATAAATGGCACAAGAATTAGGGGCTAACTTGCCATGTAGATGGTGATGATCGGCTATCTTTTGCTGGACTTTCCAGACCAACAACAGCCTTCGGAGAATTTTCACTTTGAGTCGAGATATAGAACAGAAGTTCACCTAAGGCTGCCATAGCAAATCTTCTCACTTTTTCCTTTTTATCTCGAAGAGCATCAGTTAGCACTGAAACTATACCTGAACTTCCCACTTCATCTTCAATAATAGTTGCATGCCGAATCAACAAACCCATTACTGAAACAAGTTGAACATGAAAAGCAGTTGGTTTAGATATTCTCAGCATCTTAACAAGCATGGACAATACTGAACCATTGGTTAAGATGTTGGCTGCTTCCACATTGCTACTTAGGGTTTCCAAGTATTTTAAGGCATTCTATTTTTCCCCAAGAGTTGTGCTGCTACCGATACTAGAAATTATACGACCAAAGAAACCTTCTAGTAAACCTTCTAGTTTATCTTATGAGAGTTTTAGGAACTCAGAAGTAGGGAGGGCATCAAATGGACGTGTGTGTGCATCAAGCATAGGCTCAGTAGCCTTATCAATTTTCTTATTGACCATAATTGGCTTCACAGATAAATCAGATGGATGCCATAGTGCTTGTGATAGATTAATGGAGACTTTCGAAGGATCCCCATTAGCTGGAGACACGGAGACCTCTTTAACCATCTCAACAGTGAAGCCTGCAGACCTCTGACCTCGTCTTTGAAGACCAACACCAAGAGGAGTTGCAGCAACATCTTGATGGTTTGTACGTGAACAATATTCCACATCTTCGAGGAATGACATTCAATACTCTTACTATCTTGTGATTTATCAGTTGACACCTCACAGGGATGGCTTTCTTGTTGTTCCTGGTCATCTTGCATCTCAGCAGTTGAGTTAGATTGCATTTGATGCTTAACTTTAGGAGTAAAAGCTCCAGAAAGGGCACGCACTCCTATGGTGGGATCATGAGGAGGCTAAAAGAAGGAAAAAAGGTAAGTCTAAAATCACTTCTTGGGATAGAATGGTTTCAAAAATGAAAAGTAGTTTCCTTCCTAAAGATTTTGAAGTTCAAATGCATAAGAAGATGCAGGGCTTAAAGCAAAAGGACTTGGATGTAAAGGCATACACGGATGAGTTCTACAAACTGAGCATGAGATCAGGTTTGGATGAAGAAGAAGTTGTCAAGGTTGCAAGATATTTAGGAGGTTTGAAGTTTGCCATTCAAGATGAGTTTATTGCTGCAAATCCGAGGAGTGTGAAAGAGTGTTATCAGATTGCTTTAAGGATAGAGGAGAAACTGAAAAGGAGAAGTGAAAGACACAATGCTAGGGGAGGATCTTCCATGAGAGGAAGAGGAAGAACAACTCAAGTTTGGGAGGAGAAGGACAAAGGTCCTAGTTTTGATTCTAAAGGAGGACAAAATCAGAGAGGTGGTAGGAGTGGACAAGGAAGGGGGAGTGGTTTGTTTACAGGTACATGCTTCACATGTGGAAAGGTGGGGCATCAATCCTACCAGTGTCCTAACAAAGAGAAGAGGGTACACCTGGTCCAGGAAAACAAGGAAGAAATGCCAAAAGGTAATGCAGACCCTGAGACAGGAGAATTCTTAATGTTTAGGAGAGGCAAGGAATGGACACCACAAGTAAGTATTTTTAGGAAAAATTGTTTGATACAAGGTGAAGTTTATAAATTAGTCATAGATTCAAGTACTTGCAGCAATTTAATTTCATGGGATGTTGTCAATGCATTGAAGTTGCCTATTTTCAACACCATCCTAAGCCATACTATGCTACATGGGTGGAAGACAATCAAAATTTCATAGTGCATCATCAGACCATGGTAACCTTTTCAATAGGTGAGTACACTGATCAAGTACCATGTGATGTTGTCAATATGAACTGTGCACATGTCATCCTAGGTAGAACTTGGCAAGTCTCTAGGCGAGTTGCACATGACTGCTACACCAATGTTTATACCTTATGGAGTAATGGAAAAAAGATTCAATTGACACCATTACCTTGCAAAGGGCATGAGTCTCTTCTCATAGGAAGTATTAAAGGACTTGATACTGGTCAGACAGAGGATAGAACAAAGATAAGACAGCAAGAAGTGATGAAGGGTAAAAGATAGAAAATACTAAATTTTGTGACAGGGGTAAGGGAAGAATTTCAAGGTGGTGAAGGAGTAATGGTGGTTGATTGGTACTGTCCTATCCAAGGACATGATAAGGATGGTAAGGAGATGAAGAAACATCAGGTGAAAGGACAGTTAAGGCACTATCATAGGCACGCAGAAAAGAGGACTATTCAGACACTAATGAATATAACTGAAACAGCAGGGGTGACTGCCTCAAAGGAAGAGATTATAAAGGCTAACCCATGTTTGAAGTTTTTGTATGCAGGTACTAGGAAGACAGGGAATTTTACATTAGGGGACTTCATTCCCAAGCATCAAGTGCAGAGACATGGAGAAAGAGCAGTCATCAATGCAAGACAATGTTCTTGGGACAAGAACAACTTTCAAGGTGGTGAATTTGATGCAGGGGCATCATATGCTCTTCATGGGCATAGTGGAGATCCATGCCATCAAAGAGATCATGGAGCATCTCATGTCATCAATTGGTCAATCCTAAATCCAATCATGGCATTTGAAAGGACAAAAAGTTACAATGTTGGATTATGTCTTGTTAAAATTCATATTGCAAAAGTTGTAATTGATCCCTGGAAGAGGATCTAGAGGATGTTTAGGATAGAGAAGTCATTAGGTAGGGTCTAGTAGGATGTTATAATAGTCTCAAGTCGTTGCATAAGTTAAAATGTTCAATAAGTTCATTTAAACATAGTTTGTTGCTTATAAAAAATTCAAATCTTGTATGTAACAGCTACATGAGTATTTTGGATGGAAAGTAGTATTAGTTTGTTTTATGCTTAATTGAGCCTCCCAACTACCTAAAGTTGGTTGAGGCAGGTGAGGGGAAGATTAATAAATACCCAAAGGACCATTGTACGGGTAGATTGAAGGAGGAAAATTACTGATTTGTACAGACTGTCTCAAACAGTGAATAATAACATTCCATTTTGCACTATTTCATTGGTATCTTGAACTTTTCTTTGGTTTTTCTTGTCATGAATATGAATTAGGAGGGTTCTTATTGTTACATGGTTCACTGTTATATAGATTTCAGATTGTTTTGAAGGATTTCACACGCCACTAACACTATAATAGACAGATTTCTCATAGTTTTGGGGACAATTTTGATTTCTTAGTGAATAATGAGCCCCTCATGATCTTCTAGGGCCCAGGAGGCATGAGAGGAATGTTGTCTAACATGTACAATATCAGCGTAACAATTTATGATGCAGAAATACTAAAAGGACAGCGAGAATGTTGAAGACAAGGGAGTGTTCCAAGAGGAAATTGATGGCTAACATGTAGCAGCAGAAGATTTACCTGAAGAAGAGGGTTGTGTGATGACTTGGAAGACCCTAGGGTGTTGATCTAAAGGTGTTTGAAAAATATTTTAAATAATTAAATGGAGAAATAAAAAGGAAAAGCAAAATATGAATCCAAATAAAAACAAAATATGAATCCAAATATAACTAAGAATTTAAGGGTCATTGCCTTAGTATAGTTTATTAACCTCACCTGAAATTAATATTGGCTTTATCCCCCCTTTATGCACCTTGACAATATTGATTTCGTCCTCCCTTAATGCACCTGGAATCAATAGTGAACTCATATATTACATGCAAAAAATATTACAAGTCAAAGGTGTAATTCACAAAACTACAATTACAAACTTAATGACTACCTTAAGAAATTATTTATTCAGCCAATAATATAGCATAAAAAAATCCCATTAACATTTACAACATATTTCATGAAAAATAAGTAAAAACTAATTAACATCCCAACTCCGGCAAAAGATTTCTTGCATGGATAACAAATCCATAATGTAGAGAAAACATCATTCCTTCAAAGATGTGTGAATACACACCTTTAAAATATCAATGGGTACACATGCAAAGAACCAGAGTGTTGGTATATTCAAAATTAAGTAATCAATATACTAGAGTTCCAAGAACTAGAGTAAATCATGAACTAATTAATAGTTACCATTTGGAGTAATTAATCCCAAATTTTGACTGATCAAACATGCAAAAAGTATAGTGTCTAGAATTTTAAGTTTTTGAGAGATTTTACGATTTAGCCTATAGTCTGAAGTACTCCAAACACTTCAATCTAGATGGTAATAAAAACCAAAATAGGGATAAGAAATGTGTTTATTATGACAAGAATAAGGGACATAGAACCTAGTAAGTAAATCAAAGAAGTGCTCATAAAAAATTACTATAAAATCAAGATTAAGACTCAGTTGTCTGAACTTTATTGGGAGTACCTGTCAAGTCCATCAAAGGTGGTGGTTTTGTTGGTTGGGTTTTTTGTGCTTTTGTTGACTATACTACAAATGTACTGCTCTGTGCATAATTGTGAGGTAGAGCCCTATCTAAAGAGCTAACGCTCGCAAGCATTTCAGGCCCTTTGGCTAGCTTGCAATCTCACTACCCATAAAAGTGCCACCAATGATAAATTCAAGAAGAGTTTGTAGGCTTATGCCATAAAAGATTTCTGAGTTTCTAGGATTATACATCATAAAACATCTGTTAATTTATGGGATTATACGCTATATAAAATAAAATCCATTTTGGTAGAAGTGAATTTGAAAACCAAATTTGTGGGGTTGTGGGAGAGGGGAAAAATGAAGAAGACAGAAATCCTTAACAAAATGACATCATGTCCCACAACAGTTCAATGATATAAAATGGTGCCAAAATATGAATTGTAACTCAAAAACTTGTTGACCCATTGATCTGATCAGATGCATTATGAAACACAATTTAAAAAATCTCCACCTCCGTATACATATCAAAATGAATCTGATACAGAAAATATGCGGTTAGAATTTCACTGTAAAAAATAAATTTCATCTCATTCTACCCTATGGGAGAGAGTCTCCATTAGCAACATGATTGTCCATGCCTTGTAAAATCCCTTTACCTGTCTATGATTCTACAAGCTGGGTTATCTTAGAACATGAATATGCAATTCAATTTAATGGACCAGTGAGCAGAATAAAGTATAAAGCAGTGATTGATGAGAAAAATTGTATAGGTAGGAAAAGTTCTTTCAATATGACCAGTAGTTCAGTTTGGGTTGAACTATTGGTCACTTAGATTGTAGATTGTTGAATAAGGAGGAGAAACGCATCAATTTCAATGCCATGATGACTTGCTTAACAAAATGGCATCCTATCCCACAACAGTTCAATGATATAAAATGGTGCTAGAGTATGAATTGTAACTCAAAAACTTGTTGACCCATTGATATGATCAGACACATTATGAAACAAAATTTATGAAAACTTGCCTCCATATACATATCAAAATGAATCTTCTAAAGAAAATACACAGCAATAGACATGAGCATACTTGCAATTGTCACATAGCATACATGATATCTCGTAAGACTACACAATACAGTTCTAGGGGATCTGAGCAAGTGGGTTTTAAAGATATCTCCTCCATGGGCCTTCATCCTCCGCTCCAAAAATTCATGAAATGCATTGGCCCTTTGGAAAGCTAGAAATAGTAGACTCTCGCCTAGTAGCGGCTAGCCAAAACTACCCAATGGTAAATTAGGGTTTGAAGAAGGGTTTCTGAGAAGAAATAGCAGAAACATTTTTCTTGTTAAACAAGATCATGTTGCATATCCTTAAATATAAGGTTTGCATGATAAAGGGAAGAGAGGGTGACACAAAACGAGGAGGAAGTGAAGTTTAAAATCATACCTTTCTCGGCCTTTTGGATTCTGAATGTACAATCCAGTAGATCCCTTTCGCCGCAGAGATGCCTAGCCGCAGAGATCTCCTTGTCCAACGGCTGCAAAAATCCCTCTCGGCGCTATTATAGAAATGACCAACGTTTTCTTTTCTTCTTTTTTTCTTATATCTCGTTAACGTCGCAATTGTGACGTTGTCGGGGTATAATTGGAAAAAAAAAAGCCAAAAAGACATAACATTTGCCCGCCGTTGCAAATTGTCATCGCAATTTCACCCCAAATGTATTAGTGACACAAAAGGCAATCCTAGTAATAAAATAGAGAAGTCCAGCAGTTACAAATGAAAGCTCGTTTGGAACACAGAAGAATTACTGGCATGAACGATGACATTTTGCTAAGAGGACATCAAGTTACAGGGATTCAAACCGTCACTAGAGTAGAATGGATCTGGACAAATATGTAAAGCTGTATTGCAAACAAACGCTTGTTTTCATGAAAGTTGAGTCAGTATGTGGAGTTTAATTTCAATTTCAAGTTGTATTTTAGATTAGCATATATTGGATTGTTTGAATTCTTCAATGAGAAAATTCATATAGTCAAAGGTAGAAATAATGCATATTATACTTAGATTTATTATTTTTATATAAGTATATAAAAGAATTAATAATTGAATATGTTTTAATAATTGTAGATTTAAAGATCAATTTTTAATCATAAATATAGTAGTGATTTTTTAAGTTTGTTAGTATGAATTATCATTAATAATAATTGAAAAATTGGAATTTATTTATTAGATTTAAAAATAATAAATTATATGATGTCATTTCAATCTACTAATAAAACATGACTGTCATTATTTAATGTGTATCTAATCATCTAATCTTTCATGACATTTCAACAAAGTAATGCTAATGAGACATCATGTTAATTGTGGTCACAAATTAAGAATAAATCAAAAAGGTTCAAGCAGACCTGATTTGTTAAATAAGTTTTTTTTTATAAATTAAGAGAGATTTGAAATCACCACATATAATTGACATAAGCATGAATTAAGATACATAACTAGTGAATTATTTCCCTTATATGACACTTTGAGTTATGACAACTTATCGAATTTGATTGCATAGTTTTTGAGACAAATTCATAGACCTATATTTCATAAATAGTGGTTCATAAACATTAATTTCTCACAAAACTAAATGATCCACTTAACCTATATTTCATAAATAATGATTCATAGACATTTATTTCTCATATAATTAGATGAACTAGTCTCTTAACTCATATTTCATGAATAATGATGATTCATAACACACATTAAATGATCCACTTAACTCGTATATAATTAAATGATCCACTTATATTTCATGATTAATGATCCATAGACACTCTTTTAACTTTGAAACATGCAATCTAATTTACAACTTGTTGGACCATGAAAGAGCTTCCTGAAATGCAACAAAAAAAAAGATAAACTTATGAATCCAGCATTGCATATAAGAAAAATGCAAATTGAGATAGATGAGTAGGGAGAAAAGGAAACAAAGAGAGGTAGGGAAAAAGGTAGGTATGGAGAGAGGTAGAGAGGGAGAGGTGGGGAAGGAGAGTGCGGAGAGAGGTCATACTGATAGAAGTGGCAAGGAAAGACTCAAGAAATAGGAGGTAGATGAATAGAGGTACATACAAATTTTATTATTGATTTATTATTTTTTATAGAAGTGCATGTTAATATGCATCTTATAATTTGATTTATTATTTTTTATAGAAGTGTACATACAAATTTTATTATTGAATGGTTTAATACTTGAAATAGCATTTGTAGGTTTAAAGATCAATGTTAATATTTATAGATTTAAAGATCAATTTTTAATAGTATAATAAAATTAGTTGTGGTTTTGTTAAGCTTGTTAGTGTGAATTATAATTAATAATAATTGGATGAATGAAATGTGTTCATTAGATCTAAAAATAACAAACTATATGATGTCACCTCAATCCACCAATAAAACATGACTCAATTCACAATTGTCATGATTTAATGTCCATATCTAACTATCCAATATGTCATGATATTAACACAAATCAATGCTAATGTGACATCATATTTATTGTGGTCCCAAATTAAAATAAATTCAACAGAGTTTGATTAGTGGACTTACTAGAAGAGTTGTTACAAAGATTAAGAGTAGTTTAAATCACCACATACAATTTAAATAAGCATGAAATTAAGATACACAACTAATTGATCATTTCCCTTATTTAAAACACTTTGAGTTATGATAATTGTTTCGGATTTGATTGCATAATTTTCGAGTCAAATTTATAGACCCATATTTCATGAAGAGTGGTTCATAGACATTCATTTCTCGTAAAACTAAATCATCCACTTATCCCACATTTCATGAATAATTATTTGAAAAGACATTCATTTTTTATATAATTAAACAATCCACTTAACCCATATTTCATAAATAATCATTCATAAACACGCATTTATCATATAATTAAATGATCCACTTAATTCATATTTCATGAATAATTGATATAGGCACTCATTTAACTCTAAAACATGCAATCTTATTTACAACTTGTTAGAACATGAAAGAGCTTCTTGAAATGTAGCAACAAAAAAGATGAACTCATGAAGTCGTTGTTGCATATAAGCAATTTGGGATGGAATTATTTTGAATTAGTGAAAATGCCCATGTAAAGTTGATGGGATTTGGGATCTAATAAATATTTTGAATTTTTATTCAAAAGGTATGAGTGTATAAATAATTAAATTTATTTAGTTTGGCGTTCAAATTTATTTAATAATTAAATAATTAAATGATTTTCATTTTTTGTGTGTTAAAATTTGTATATTGTAAATATCATACACAATGATTATCTTTTGATCTACAATGTTAAAATTTGTTTAACATAGTTATTAAAAAACACAAATCCTCAATATTGTTTGGCTTACTACATTGAAATCATTGACTATAGGTATCGTGTGCATGAATCATTACTCTTATTCAACTTATTGTTAAAATTATCTCATTACTCAAACTCATGTTGGCATAGGTGCATTGTGTACTTTTCAATCCTTAGATTGTATCAATAGTAGCAATCTCTCTCTCTCTCTATCTCTCTCTCTCTCTCACTCTCTCACTCTCTCACACACACACACACACAGAATCTTGTAAGTGGATGCATAGTTAATTTGAAGCTATCACTTATCTATTGAGCCCTTTGTATCAAAAACATCATTTCCTAAAATACATGTACCAATTGACTTTATGTATTACACAAATAGATGCAACTAATATACCAAAACAAAGTCGTAATTAACCTTTCACACCTCAATGAGTTTGATTCAAAAACAACAAAGTTGAATCTTGATAGCAAAATCACACTTCCGCACCTCGTCAGCATACCCATTCCTCGCCAACATGTGCTGACTAGTTTACTTAACCAAAGTAAACTGTAACAGATAACGATAAATTAAATATTAAAATTCAAAACATGTGGACATATGTTGACTCTTTGATCGTTACTTCTGCCATGAAACGTGGAGTGCAGGAGAACCTCGAGGACTTACTACGACATGTAGGTACTGAAAGTTATTAGGCTTCACAAGTGCATAACTACTAACCTTTAATCAAATCAATCGAACCAGCCATCATCTCAATCCAACACCCAGTCAAAAACACGCAAGGCATTCCTAGTAATATAAATAATAGAGAAGTCCAGCAGTTACAAATGAAAGGTCGCTTGGAAAAGAGAAGAATTACTGGCATGCACGATGACATTTTGCTAAGAGGACATCAAGTTACAGGGATTCAAGCAGTCGCTGATTCCAATAGAATGGATTTGGACAAATATGTAAAGTTGTATTCCAAACAAACACTTGGTTTCAAGAAAGTTGAGTAAGTATGTTGACTGTTATTTCAATTTCAAGTTGTATTTTATATTCGTATACATTGGATAGTTTGAACTCTTTTAAGGTAAAAATTCATATGGTAAAAGTTAGAAATATTGCATGTCAAAATACATTTATAATTTGATTTATAATTGTAGGTTTAAAGATAATTTTTAATAGTATAATAAAATTAGTTGTAATCTTAAAATTTTTTAGTGTGAATTATTATTAATAATAATTGAGTAAATGGAATGTGTCTATTAGATCTAAAAATAACAAATGATATGATGTCACCTCAACCTACCAACAAAATATGACTTAATAAGCAACTGTCAATGACTTAATGTATGTGCCTAACTGTCAATCTTTTATGACATTTCAACCAAATATGCTAATGCAACCTCATGTTTATTGTGATCGCAGATTAAAAATAATTCAACAAAATTTAACTAATAGACTTGCTAGAAGAGTTGTTACTACATATATTTTAAATAAGCATGAAATTAAAATACACAACTAGTTAATCATTTCCTTTTATATAACACTTTAAGCTATAAATGTATTATATTCAATTACATAATTTTAAAATCAAATTCATACACTTGTATTTCATAAATAGTACACAAATTATGCATCCATTTCATAAATAGTACACAAATTATGCATCCATTTCTCATATAATTGAATGAACCGCTTAACACATCAAGACTTCCCTAACAAATCACCCCTCCCAATATCTCTAACTCAAACGCACTTAATCTGAAACATGCATTCTAATTTACTAAACTCATGAAGGCATCATTGCATATAAGCAAAATGCTTTAAGTGCCTGGTGCTACTTACTCCATAGCGACATACACCAAACACAATAAATTTTCTGCAACAACCCTGCTTTGAAAATATAACAGGCTCTTGTCGTACTCTACATAAACATCTTTCAATAATTAATGTTGTATACAGCTGGCTGAGACAATGGGCCATATTGGGTCTTGACTAAACTCCTGAAGTCCAATTCTAGAAGCCTGTTAACTTGTTTCTTCATAGACTTAATTCATAACACCATTAACCTGGTATAATGAGAAAGCTGAGGAAGATCTCTAATTCATAAGACCATTAACATGGTATAATGAGAAAGCTAAGGAAAATCATTATACCATGAGGAAAATCTTTGATTCATAATATCATTAATATTAACATGATATAATTAATATTCTTATTCGTTATTGGTTTTGATTGTGCATGAATTCGTTTTAGCAACATGAGAAAGTTGAGGAAAATCATCTTAGAAGGCTGAGGAGACATGGTATAATGAGAAAGCTGAGGAATAATTCATAACACCATTAACATAGTATAATAAGAATGCTGAGGAAGATCTTTGATTCATAACACCATTAACATGGTATAATGAGAAAGCTGAGGAAAATTATTATACCATGAGGAAGATCTTTGATTCATGACACCATTAAAATGGTATAATGTGAAAGCTGAAAAGAATCATTATACCATGAGGTAGATCTTTGATTCATAAAACTATTAACATGATATAATGATAAAGCTGAGGAAAATATTTGTAGAAGGTTGAGGAAACATTGTATAATGAGAAAGCTGAGGAAGATCTTTCATTCATAACACCATTAACATAGTATAATGAGAAAGCTGAGCAAGAGCATGCTAGAAACATGGCTCAAACCTTTGGTTCATGGAGTTTCACCGAGTGTACAAGAAGCTGCTCCAATTTATTGCAGGACCCAAGTCTCTTGTAGTAATCTACAGAGAAGAGACATAGAGAAAGCTGAACATGGTCCTTACTCCACACAACCCCATTCTCCTTGAAAGTATAGGATGAAGAAGGAGAAGAAAGTTTTCGAAGAAAAGGATGCAAGCACTTGGCATACAAACGTCTGAATCCCCCCATTGAGTTTACCACACACCTAAGCCGGGCCATGCAAATGCCAGTTGAAGGCCAATGTTTGGTGCAAATCTCTTCCCACATATTATCATCCATGGCTGCCTCATGCCACCTTCTAGACACACAGGAGGCCATAGCCAAGGCATCAGCATCCAAATGACTGAAAATTTCATGCAGCGCATCCACATTATTTATCACATCTTCAAAGCTCTTCTTTGTTCCATCATTCATCTTTAATGAACTATTTAAGTAGTTAAGACTTCACAGTTTTTATCAAGATCTACAATAGAAAAGCCAACAATGAAAAAAAGTTGAAGATTATTGACAACATTGCTCCTAATATCATAAACCGACAATCTAATATACGTCATTAAAACTCACTCATTCATTCACACCTATCAAAACCCATATCAAAACCCATGATGATCTGATTCTTGTTCACCTATCAAAACCCTCATCTGATTCTTGTTTATGAAGTTCATAAGATTCACACCTATCAAAACCCATGATCTGATTCTTGTTTACCTATCAAAACCCTAATCTGATTCTTGTTTATGAAGTTCATAAGCTGAAAGGCCATGCAAAAGAAATATTGAATAAAGCAGCACTGAAGTAATGTACACAAATCTGCAAGAGAGTAGTGAGCATGTAAGAAGATTTGGGTGCATTTTAAAACTTCAAATGAAGCCATGAAAGGAATTAAGGAATGACACAGTCAATGGTAGCCAGTAGAATAGACAACCTCCATTATTTCATGTACTCCATTCACCGACGTTCTCTGTCTTTAATAAATCTGGGCGTCACAAAAAGACAATACAACAGCTAACATCTTGTCGTTCATCATTAACGTAACTTCTCTGATGTTTTGGTTTGAATGCCTGATCGATATTTATAATGAATGTGTTACTATAAAAGTATCCATGTCCGTAGCTCCTAAAGTTATATTAAACCTACTTACTCCGCCTGCACAGAGTGGAAAGTTCGGTCCTCTGGACAGCATTTTATTTTATTATGGAGGGGGGATGGCTTTGTCTCTTCATCGTTGACGATTTTGTCAAGAATACTCCTCAAAGTAGACAAGATATTCCTTATTAAAGATTTTGAAAGAATACTCCTCAAAGTAGGCAAGATATTCCTTATTAAAGATTTTGAATAAATGAGTGAACGTTTTTTAATAATATTTAGTGATCAAATAGTTTATGGGATTCATGAATAATCAACAAACATATATATATACAAAATCAGCAAATAGTTAAGAAACAGATATATATGTAAAGGTTGAAATAGAAAATTTCAAAATACCATGCCTACCAATCTCTTTTATCCTTCTATATTTATGTTTTTTTATTAGGAAATATGTAACTCTTGTTATCTTTTCTTCTTCAAATAGATTACTCAAGGTGTTCACATTTAGTGTCTCAATATAATTGATCCAAATATTCTTCCAAGTTGAACACTCCATGATGTAATGTAATGTCATTCAGTATCCACCACTTCTTGAACTTACAATACACACATCTCCTATTTGTCCACTCTTCTTTAGATATCGTATCATTTGAGTAGTTCTCTAGGGGAAGGGATCATTAATCACCCATCTTCTAATAACTATTCATTGGAACATGCTAATTAAAATTAACCACAAAAACATTATCTATTGGGGAAATAGACATTGAGTTTTATACTCAATAATTGAGAAAAAAGTTCTTAATTAGAAGAATTGTGCAACTTTATTGGCACCCATAGCACATAAAGAAATAGTCTCCATCACTTATTGAGTGCAATACACACACCTCCTATATGTCTGCTCTTCTTTAGATATTGTATCATTTGAGTAGCTCTCTAGGGGAAGGGGTCATTTATCGTCCATCTTCTAATAACTATTCATTGGAACATGCTAATAAAAATTAACCACAAAAATATTATCTATTGGGGAAATAGACATTGAGTTTTATACTCAATAATTGAGAAAAAAATTATTAATTAGAAGAGCTGTGCAACTTTATTGGCACCCATAGCTCGCGACTATTGGGTCATTTGTGCATAAGTATTAGATTAGTTGTGCAAATTTTGTGGCAGTAAAAGTGAACAGGTAACATGGCTCAATAGAGAATAGGTACCAAACGGTTGGCAAGTTGACTTCACTAGAGTATATGACTAGTAAATTGTGTTGCCATTATGGCAACAAAGTCATGTGAAGTTTTGATAGTCAGCACACAACATTGAAGACCATATTTCGGCTAAGTATGGAAGACAGTGCAGACAGTGAAGCACCTAATGATTAGAGCATCAATGCACGTGTGTTTGATCGAGTTTTGGTATGCGCCCTTGGATATAATCTTTTGAGTATGTTATTATGCTAAGTCTAAGAACACATGGTCAGATATGATAGTATCGAGAATTTACAGCAAGTCTAAGTGACACTGGCAATTAAGCAACAAAGCAAAATAGAGCATGCAACCGACAGGAATCTTTTTATTAGCATGTATCATTTTGTTTTGTAAAGGCTATACGCCTATTGTAATAGTGATGTAAACATGTTATTATCATTGTATGTAAAGACGCTTGAGTCAATTAATTTGGAAGTGTTGTATGTGTTAGGTTTTAGGCTGACACAGTATTTAGTTTTGGTTGCGCCCATTCAGCATGTATATATATGACATGCATTTTTGTATTTGAAAGATATAAACATAGAGAAGAGTATGGGAGATATTAAGAAGAGAAGAAGTATGCGAGTTCAGTCAGTATGATATAAAGCTCTAAAAGAAGTTAGAGCAATAGTGCACAAAAGGAACTAATCAGACAGCAGTGTCAAAGCAGCAATTCACCCTTCCAGATATAGTGTGTATCTAATAACCAGGAGGTTGTAGCCTTCTTCATTGAGCAGTGAGCCATTCACCCCTAACAAGGTTTGTTCTATCAGACTCTTAACTGAGTCATTGTACTCAGTATTGTAAAGACTCCTCCTAAAAGGGCAAAGGAACTTTAATAGGTTCATAAGACTAGTGCAATTATTCGTGGGTGCTAATTCCCATCGGGGTTTTCCTCTGGCCAAGGTTTCCCCATAATCATATATTGTGTTATGTGTTATGGTTGATTGTTTTATTTTCTTTACTATTCATTTCAGTATTTAAGTAATTGGGCTAAGTTTCAAGAAGTAGAAAAACATTAATTGTAGAACACTGGTTCACCCACCCCCCCCTCTCAATGTTCTGATTCTTAACAATTGCTATCAGAGTTTTGGTCCTCTAAGATAAGTTTGACCGCTTGAGGAGAGCATGGATACAGCTAAAGTGAAACATATGAAGAAAAATCTTCAAGTATCTCTTGAAGATCTTGACATATCTGAAAAGGAAATTGAAGAACTAAAAATTAAGGTCAGTGATTCACAAGTATTCATCAAGAAACTGAGAAAAGATTTGAAAGATTGTTCTTGACGAATGACTTGGGAAAAATGGTCAAAAAGTTGAATGAAGAAAACACATCTTTGAAGGATCCGATTGAATATTTGAATGAATAGTTAACTGATAGCAAGATAGCCTATGAAGATCAGATCAAAGAAAATAAACAGTTGGATGAAGAACTCATGCAAGCAAACCTAAAAATCTTGGAGTTAGAAAACGTCAAGAAAAAGATGGAATCTAAGTTGAAAAAAGCAAAGAATCATATTGACAAATTACACACAAGTGATGATCTATTAGACTCGCAAATTTATGCACAAAGGATAAAAGTAGATTCCAATGGTATTGGATTCAATGAAGCACAAATTCAAATCAATGCAATGCAAGAAAGATTGAAAGCACCAGAAGAATCTACAGAAGCTAAGAAGATTGAAAATCATACTAAAGCTAAAACAGATCCACTTAAAGAAGAACACAAGCCAATAAATAGAACTTGTTATGCCTGTAACAAGCATGGTCATATAGCAAGAGATTGTAAAGAGGTAAGACCTTTCAATGGTTATTGTCATTCATGCAATAAATTTGGTCATAGAGCTATAAATTGTAGATCAAATCAAAGAAGTCAGACACAACACAATCAAAGAAATCAACCATAGCAAAGTTCTAGAATTCCTCTGAACATCACATGTCAGATATGCA
Organism: Chamaecyparis obtusa; assembly: GCA_027943335.1. Lineage (NCBI taxonomy): Eukaryota > Viridiplantae > Streptophyta > Pinopsida > Cupressales > Cupressaceae > Chamaecyparis > Chamaecyparis obtusa. The sequence continues at coordinate 807,682 of BSBK01000291.1, read as the reverse complement.
ATTACAATGGTCACACAGCTAGACAATGCAGTATGGTAACTCACATCAATGCGCCTAGGAATATAAGGCCTCCAGTTATTTTTTACTCTTGCAACAAGGTTGGACACATCTCAAAGTTTTGCAGATCACAAGCGCAAAGCCAAGATAGACCTAATAAGTCTCAAGGATCAATATTGGATGAATCTAGAGAAGTCAAGTTTGTGAAAGCTACCGAAGATGCGAGTAAGATTTGGATGGAATTAAAGAAAGATAATGTTAGTGACAAAGTAGTAGATGCATCCATAGTGGATGCACCTTCTACTTCTGGATAAATGACCCTCATGGTCATAGGGGGAGCTAGATAAGCTCTAGACCCCTGCGCTGCTGGTATACTCACCCTCAGAGTATGTGCCTTTGATTTTAGTTGTTTGGTTGCTAGTTGATGCAGTTTGCAAGATCGCACAGCTTGATTGATAGCAAGAACTAAGATTGGAATTCAATATTGTAACCCATGTTATGACAGCAAGCATTAATTGCAGAAATTTGATTTATTAGTCACTGAAGATCTATTATCTTCACTTTTACATTCAAGATCAAGCCCTTGGAGAGCACAAGAGATCAAGCAGCAAGTATTGAAGGATTGAAGACGTTTCATCAGCAAAGAAGAGTTGAGTTATTGGCGGAACTCTAGCTCGGACACGTCATTTCAGAAATCTCTTGAAACCTTATTTAAGCATTGAAGCAAGTAAGTATCGGCAACTCTAGTAGTCTTTGATGTCACAGAAAGGAAGAGATATGTGTTTTAAAATCATCCATTTAAGTCAGTGTTAGATGATTTAGAAAGAGCATTTTCCACAACTCTGATGGGAGTTATGCATGTTGAAGATATTCGCGCCTACATCTACTACAAGAAAGAGTTTGTAGGATTAGACAAGATAAGGTCACACATCAAATCAATGGTTAATCCAAACTTTACATTCAAGGATGAATTCGCGCACCTTACAGATAACCCTATCATAGAGTATGAGACTGCGTATGAATTCTATGATTCAGAATGGATTAAGATCTTACTAAGAAGGATTCATGAGGAGGGTGGTTGCAAGAAGTTGAGTCCCACTTTTGGGCAAAAAGTGGAAGTGTTTTCCTTTTTTTTCAAATTTCTTGTCAATTGATGTCTAAATTGGAGGCACTTAGAGATTGAATCTCAAAAAAAATTAGTAATAGAAAATGTATTTCTCAGAGTCTACTTTTCAAATATTTAATTTATTTAAATACCCACATAGTATAAATTGCTTTTTAGTAGGAATGTTTAAAAACCATATTTTCAAATTGCATGTTTTAGGACCATACCATAGTCATGTACGACCACCATATTTTGACTTAAATAAATGAATTTTTGCAAATCCTTCTGGGGAGATATACCTAAGATGCCAAATATTGATGAGCATATTTTTCCTTTTTTTTTTATTGAATATATTTTTTTATTAATTTTTAATTTACTATAAAACACATTTTCAAAACCTCTGGTGTATGGCCACCATAATTTGATGAGAATTTCATATTTTTTCAAAATTATTTTTTTAATCTTCAAGAGAATTGTATCTAGATTGATGTCATATAATTTATTTTCCAAAAAACCTAAAAACAAAAAAGTTATTAAAGTTTTAGTGAACCTCACTATTTTATGTTTAGGTACCACTTTTAACTAATAAATAATGAAAAAATAGTTAAAATAATCACATCACTATGAAATTTACATTTTTTAAATCAAGACAGTGAGAACTCTAATGGGTTTTTATTTCGTAAAAATACACGATCAGGAAGGCCCTCAAAAAATTACGGCAAGGCAGAAATCTAGCATTCTAGCGCCTTAACCAAAATTTTTGAGGCCAAGGCATAGGCTTGGTTCTACCAAGCCTAAACCAAACCAAGCCTAAACCAAACTGATTTTGGAACGAAATCTAGGTGGATGTGTGCTTCTTGCTCATGTCTTAAGAAACGGGCACCCGTTATTTAAATTAAAAAAATGGGCGCCCATTTTTTTAAAAAAAATTGAAGTGTTAAAATGCATTTTTAATTCTAAAAAAAATAATAATAATTTAGAAACGGGCACCCATTTTGAAAAAAAGCGGGCACCCATTTCTTGAATTTAGGATCGGGCTCCCAAACCTAAAACGGGCACCCATTTCGAGCGACATCATTCATTTCTACAAGACTTCTGCGGAATTGGTACCCAACTTTGTGCATTGACCCATGATTTGTTTTGGATTGGTGAAGTCCTTGTTCGTATTACAACTGATCTCATTCATGAGATGACCGAACTTTCAAATACCGGTGCCATTCTGCCAACAGGAAAAGATGTCAGAAAATAGGTTGAGCAGGCATGTAAGTCCAGGAGCGATAAGCACGGCATGACTATTAATCCCATAGAGGAGAAAGACATTAAACTCATGGCTATGATCCTTGGATACAAGGTCCAGCATGCAAATAGAGTGAACAGTGTATCTGTAGATACAATTATGGCAGCAATAAGGTTAGTGACAAAAAATGGAGAGTTTAACCTCTATGAGATCTTGTGCACACAGTTGTTAGACAACATAAGAGCTATAAAGAATGATAAGAGAAAAATATTCAGATTTGGTTCATTGATTATATACATGTACTTTCATATAGTTGGTAAGGTTTATGATCTCTATCTTAACAAAAGCATACCTACCTTGCCTCAAATTTTATTTAAGGAAACATCATAGAGCACCTTAAAAGATTACATGGATTTGGAGATAAAAACATTCAGAATCAAGATGCAAAGAAGGTACAGAATACCTGAAAAGATAGTGGAGAAATACAAGGACTCTATCTGTTTCATGGTGGAAACAAATACTACATGCATGGAAGCAGTTGAGTCTAGAACAAAGTGGATCCATCCAATTGGCTATGAAGTTGAGGAGCATATTTTGGAAGTTTATGCACAAGTCCTCCTATCAACGCCTAAGGATCCCAATGAACCTAGATGGGGCACATATGAAGAGAAGACAAGACAAGTTGATTCTATCTTATACAGTGCAGCAACAAAGAAAAAAGCATCCAGGATTACCTTTGATATTCTAAAAATTCATGGTGTCACCCAATAAGACATAGATAAAGCAAGGAAAGCCAAGATTTCTATGCAACTTGAGAGCGCACCCTCATCTAAAGTCAAAATACAAAAATCTGATGATCCAAAAGAGAAGAAGAAGAAGAAGACGGGAGCAAGCACCTTAGCGCCCACAACTATAGTTGATCTAGAATCCACTCCACCTCCTGATCCAAGCAAGGTGTTTAGAAGGAAGAAGCAAACCAGTGCAAGCCACCCATCCTCAAGGACAACTAGAAGCAAAGGAAAGAATACTCAAGCACCTCATGAGGTAGGATTCAGACCGAATTTGGAAGTTTTGAGAACTAGAGTTGTTGATGAAGGAAGGATAGATCAAATTGCAAAATTCTATGACAAATATCATGAGATTGATAAATCATAAATTCATTCTATGATTATCAAGCATATGATTAAGTTCAAAAAGTCAATTTTGGAACTTAAGACAGTCATTCCTGATCATGTATGGAATATATTGGATTCTCTGAAAAGACAAGCTATAGAGGAGGATATGAGAATTAGAGAAAAGACTTATCACACATGGAAAATTATATTATTTGTTCCTCCCACATAACTTGTCATGGAGGTATTTACATGCCTTCATATTATTCACTTGGCCATGCACGCTAACAACATGCTCTTCTCCACATTTAATAGGCATTATCTTGCCTCTCTATATAATTAATCCTAGTAAAAAATACAATGAGATGGATAAAGTTGAAAGGCGATGACAAAGAGTAGAAAGAAAGTGGGTTGGTAAGTTTTGGATATGTTTTGATCTCATTTATGGTATTTTTTGTACCTTTACATTTAAAAAATAGTGATATAAATAAATTCTTCTTTGTGTTTTTTCAAACATAGACACAACATAACAAGAGAATTAGAGAAGGTATGTAATTTATCTATCAATAAAGTTTCACCAAGCAAATCCCACAAAGATAACAAATTTCAATTTTGAATTAACATTGGAAACTAATAATGAGAAATCATTTATATATTTCTCCACCTTGTTACAAATTAGTTTACAATTTTTAGCATTTTTTATATGCATTCTCGGATAATAATTAAAGTAATATGTAGATCCATTTTATTGTTACCAATTTCGCTCTTTATTATGCTTCCTGATTATTGTTTCCAGGGCTTTTATCAGTGATTGGAAGATAATTTTATTTCCTGTGTTTCTAATAATTTCAAGTTTATCACAAACTCTATAATTTCAACTTGGAGTTTGCATTAATGTTCAAAAGCTACAAATAAGTTGTTTCGAGCTCTTAAATTTTATTGCCATATTAGAACTTATTTCTATTCATTTAAATTGAATTCATTGGCACAATGTATAAATATCTAAATATCTTGCCTCCCCTATCCACCTCCAAATATACCTAGGCCTAAAAATCAACCCAAATCATATTTACACAGCCCAATTGGATAAAATATCAACATCTCCGAACAGCCAAAAATAAGAAAAACTAATAATAACATAGAAGTGGCATGCTTCATTGTTCCTCATGTGGCTTTACACTAGTAAATAAAATGATTGGGTGGGATGAGTTCAAATTAAAGAAGCATTGGCAACAAAGAAAATCACCTGGCCAATGTTAGCACCCAAGAAGACGAGACTACTCTTTTCACTTTATTAAGCAAAACTGACTGAGATTTGTGAGCTCAACACTGTAAAGATTAATAACCCAAACATTAAATGCCAAATCCTTTGTGCTTGATGCATCTTTCTACCACGGGGGTGTGAATTCATATGCAACGTTAAAGAAACTGGACAAGATTTTTCTAGGTATCTTAATCCCCTTATTAAAATACCCACTCATCTGTAAATAGACTAAGAATGTAGATTGTAACCAAATTCCCATTACCCATTTAGTAAAATCATTACGAATTTTATTCATTACACAACTATAAAAGGTCATTCTCCATGACACAATTATAAATAATAATCTTACGAACTTTTGTTTTTGTTTTCCTTAAATTTCCCCCTACCATGAAGGAAATGATTTGCTTAAATACTATTCAATTATTTATTGATTTTGAATTAACAATCTTTAACGTGCCTGCTAGAATGACGATATGTTAGAAGTGCAGTGCATTCTTTCGCCTTTGTCACATTTGATGAACTTTGAAACATTTGATATTACAAGGCCTCCTGGTAAAACTAAATCTTGTCTAGATCATGGTCCAATTGAATAAGTCGGCATGAGTTCATGAAATCTCCTCCTTTGTAGTAAGCGAGACACAAATCTTGTGTAATGTCAAAGCACTTACCTATTGTGTTGATTTCCTCGCATGCCTCTTACCGTGCCTTTTCATCATTTGCCATAATTTCTTATTCAATATTCATTTCTTTCAAATACCTTATGTGACCCACATGAACAAAAAGAGGAATTATTGAAGCAATTAAACTGATTGTCACTTGCACCACATCACCTTGCATTAATAAATAAATAAGAGAAAACAACACCATCCAAGGAAACCTCCCCCAAACGTGCTCCATGATAAAATAGAAAACAAAAAACTCCCTCCATAAACAAATTGCAACTCTGTAATGACCACCTTGCTCCAATTAGTTCAAACTACGTGAATAAAGCGTAAAAACATTTTGTAGAAACTTTAAGAAGGTTTAAATGTTTCTTATTTTGCATTACTAAAACACTATTTCAAGTTTTAGATGTTTGGCCCTTTGCATATGTCATTGCTATATTCTACTATGCTAACATTAACTAGATTTTATTTCACATAAATCATAATCATACCATCACTTTACTTTTTCTTACCATAATAGTCTTTAAATTGAGTTGATAAGTTGTGATTGATTAATCAATACTTGTGTATGTTTTTCATGTTGTAATTACAAAAGTCTTCTCACCTTATTGGAAGTAGAGAAATTTTATTGCATAATCCTATGTTTTGCAAGAACAACACTATTCTTCTAAAATTGCCCACCATCTCCATAGCATGCAGATTCTCAAAAGTGACATATACAACTAATCTTGATGTAGGCAACTAGAAAATTCAGGGTTTCACACATCATGCCAGGATTATTGTTTGGATCTAAATAAAAAATATATATTAATCACATATTTAGTACTTATGAGATTTTAATTTATACATTTATGTTATTTTAAATAATTAATATAATGTATACTAAATATTATATTTATAATTAGTGTTATGTCTATGATATTAAAAATAATTTAAATCTTGTCATAAATATAAAAAATAATATCTATTTCAAAACTATTATAGAAATTTTACAAACTTATTCAACATTAATTGAATTGTTAATTATTTTCGAACTAATTTTTTACTTATAATATTTTACTAGACATAGATGTTCTTATATGTTTCTTGTTAATATATTTAAGATATATTTTTAATTATATATTATTAATTTAAACCTGAAACAATTTTCTCATTCCACTCTTGAGTTATTAACATTAATAGGCCTATTGAATTATCAACTATGATAACATTATTATCATTATTAATATATTTTACTTGTTAGCTTCTGCATCATATCTTTCAGGATATGGAAAACCCACACAACCTTTAGGACATCATCACCATTCCAAGTGACAATTCTGGGATACCACAAACACCCAAAAATATGAATAATACTTCAATTTCTATTACAGCCTCGGTGTCTGTCGATTGGGAAGGCTTCTATCAAATTGATATTCAGATCCACTTTAGCAATATCTAGGCAAATTGTCATGATACAGTTGTAGAAATTAGGCATACATGTCAACTTGTATGCCATATGAAAACCTGTGAAGTTGAAATGATCCAGGAGACTATACATATGTTCCATACAATGTGTCAAATTCTAGAGGCGTACTGTAACCTACTATAAGAATTGTGATATGATGAACAATATGGAATGGGAAACTCATATGATCTAAAACATGTATTCTACAAATTTGTGGATGCCACATGGAATCCACCTTCCAATTAAGTAGTAAAGAGTTGGTTGTTTTTTGGTATTATCAATCCAGCCTCTTATATCAATTAATAGAAGTAATTTTCCTTGGCATTGAACGAAAATAATAAACTGGCCAAAAATGACTCATTCTGGTGTGCTCAACAATATTAGCGAAATAATGGAAATAATGTGCGAACATTATGTTTTGTTTGCTAGCTAAAGTATATGGCACAACTTAAGTTATGATGTAGTCCATACTCATTATATTACCATCTTACAAATTTTCCTTTGGAATGCAACATCGTACCATATATAATTACTCAGTCACTTATTGCTGACATTTCCTCAATTTGGAAAAGTCTACAATTTTTACCTCATTATTCATTATATTCAAATGCTTTGCACAATATTTTTTGTCAAACCAAAATTAGTAAACGGATATAATATAGACATTATACATTAAAATATAACACTGAGGTATTAATTGGCCAACCAACTGATAGATCCTTTAGTAGATTAAATTTGTTAGCAATTAGATTAAATTAAAAGAAACAAGAGAAAGATGAGTACTTTTGGACCAACTTATTAAAAATAACTAACTCAATTAACAACAAACTTGAGATAAGAATACTCATTTCTCCACTCTTGAGTAGAAGAAGTGAAAGTAGGCTATCAATAATCTACAAAGAAATCATATGCAATTAGATTACATAAATTGTAAAAATGAATACAGAATGGTGAATGTCTCCCTCTCATATACACACATGCAAACCCCTCATTCTTTGAATGAAATTTAAGATGAAGTATTCGAGTTTCAATCTAAATTGACTACTTACAAATGCTCCCCAAAATTCCATGTTGAAGTCCCAGAGAACTATGCCTTCAAGAAGGTTACATCCAGTTGCATGTGTCTATGCAATATAAGGTATGTTCCTTGTAAAAATAATGAGAGAGTCACTACCATGCTTAACAATATCTTAATTTATCTCAATTATCTATTTTACTTTCTTTGTGTTGCCATTAAAATAGATTACAAATCATGGATGTGGTGCAATGGTTAAAAATTAAAAAAGAGAGCTCTCACATAGGAGACCCAAATTTTTAAATCCCCACCTACCTTACAGAAATCATCAATCCTAGAGGAGATGCATTCCCATCAAGTATGGGCTTTGATAAATCATACTAAGTTGTGTTAGAAGACATAGGGGAACAACATGATAATGCAGCTTAAGTTGTGAAGATGAATAATGTCATCACTAGGCTAGGGCATAAGTGATTCCCCAAGCACCTTAAGAAGAAAAAAAATATACATGAAAGAGAACCCCCACCTTTTCCAACCATATTATAGAAGCTATAAATCCAAGATACACAGATGTTGGTGTTGGTTTTTGGTGAATGATCAAGAAAGTATTGTATCCTCATTGGGGTTTAGGATTAGGGTTTATTTTTGCTAACTGACTTTGTAAACTGCCTCAAAAAAAGTTTAATAAATAAGTAGTTGTAGAATTATTATTTTTATTTCCTTTGAATGAAAAGCATGGGGTAGAGAAAAGAAAAGGGAACTAGCAGACTAATAAGGTTCATTTAGCTATAAAAGAAATAAATAAATTTATGCAATCATATATATCACTCTACTTGAAAGAGGTTCAATTTATGTGACCTTGTCATATTATATTTCTCAATTTAATATCTACATTCCCTCAATTTGAATATAGGTCTTTGATATGTACATTTATGAGAACACACACACACAATAGTGTTTAGAAATTATTTCTTGTTTTCTCATGCTACTTTTCTTAGAAGTGACTTTTTTATTACGTTAGATTAGAGTAGTGAAATCTTTGATGTACTATCATGGAACAATATGCATCTTGAAAAAGATATTTATCATATTAAACTTAGCTAGTAATTACTATTTGCATAAATCAAAGGCATAATGCATTAAATAAGGATATCAATGGTGTTGTAGAAAAAACCAGGAGCATATTAACTGCAAATGCAGTCAAACTTTTGTGTGATGAAAACATGGGCTTGGATCCTCACGTTAAATATTATCTATATCAAACTTTCGAAGTGGACTAGAATAAAATAACTGATATAGAGTAGACATATTTGATGGAGTGTATAAACATAAGGCATCATTGCCTAAGAAGTACAACAATTATATAACTTTTGGAAAAATCATTGTTGAATCAATCATATAGTTAACAGAATATAATTGTCCTAGCTCAAGTCTATCATGGTGAGTAAATGAGTCCAACATTTTTGAAGGGCAATTGCCATTTTTTTACCTCCCACAACTTGTTACTAATAGTTTCACTCACTATGAATTTATAGGTGGATTGTAATTGTGAGCTTAGAGATTATATGTACAAACCATGATATAGTGAGTGAGCCAGTCTTCCTTGATGCATAAAAAGTAGATCAATTAACCCAATTCACACCAGATACATTTGATCCACATGTAGACTCAAATACAATTGGAAAATCATCCAGACTTACACGAAAATGAATACTATTTGGCATAAGGTCGTGGGAAGGCCCAAACACAACATCAGCTACAATCACTACTATTAAAAACTTAAACCCATTCCAACCAAGATAGACTATTAAGGGTCATATAACAATGAAAACAGAAATCCACCAGTATACCAACTAGAAAGGAAATAGCCAAGTGTTCAACTTTGATATAATAGGTAGTGAAGGGATTGAAACAAGGGTCGCTTGCTTCAATGAGGTTAGTAGATGCTCATTATGATAAAATCCATTTTGGTGGGATAATAAGGACTAATAAAAATGTATATAACGAGCTAAATAGTGGGTTATAAATCACTCTCTTAACTGAGTCAAAGGTTACTCTTTGTAAAGATGACCCCTCAATTCCAAAGAATCTCTTTTGTTGTGTACCTCTTGACAAAATCATAGAGAAGCCTGATAATACAGTTGTCGATGTTATTGGAATTTTTATCTATGTGGAACCAAGCTCCATGATTAGGAGAAGAGATGGCACAAAGGTTCTTAGGTGTACCATAAATCTAATGGGCATGTCTTGAACAACTATATATGTTACTCTATGGGCGTAATGTCCCCATTTTAGCTCACCTCAAGTTGTAGTCAGGATTAGCCTATCAATGACCTTCATAGGTTAATCAGTTGGTTAGAAGGTCTTGTTGGTCACAACTTGTATTTGTTGGGGGGCATCGATAGAGCTTCCAATTTGGGATGTACTATTTGTAGTAAGTCAATTTTGAGCCAGTTGCTAATTTGGGCATGTCATCTAGGCGTTAGGTTCTAATAGGAAGCACTTGGATTTCATATGGAGCATTAATGAGATTATAAGCTATTAATTTGATTTATAATCATTAATTAAGTTTTTCTTAATTAATGATTAAAGTTAGGCATATTATAAAGTATAACAAGTGCATTTAATATTATTTAATATAGTTGACTTAGACACCTAAGAAGAAGTGGGGTCTTATAATGATTTAATGATTATTATTTAAGTTCACTTATTAATAATAAAGTGGAGGCTTTTTGCAAGTAATGACTAAATACCTTATATGACCCTTTTAATAATGTATTTTGGTGGTTTATATATATATACATACTATAATTCAATGGTTCAAACCATAAACTATGTCGTGAATAATATTTTAAATGTGACACTAAAGTTGGGGGTCGATGGTGTGAGGAGGAAGCCAAGTCATTTTTGGAAAGGAAAGAATTATAAAAGCAAGAGCGGCTTGTCTCAAGGTCATCATTGGGCTTATTTTGTGGGGAATTGATTTTCAGTGTTTGGACTCAAGTTAATATCGGTGGGTTGGAGGAATGAGTTTTGAATGCCCAACGTAACATCTCCTCAGGCTGTGCACATGTTATAGTTGTCGCGGTTTAGATATTGAGTGTCTTTCACAGAAGAAGGTTCATGGTATTTAAGGGCTCGTTTTTGCTAGGTGATTGCAGGCGTTCACATTCCAGCGTCTCACGTATAGTTCCTTGTTGACTCGGAGCCATTGTGATCATTACAAGGGACATTCAGTGTCTTTCTCAACTTCCATGTTCATTTAATATTCCTAAAATAAATTGTGTGCTTATACATAGTTTCATTGGCATTGTAAATATTATCTTTTATAATTTCAATGAATAAAGCTTGGAGTGCATAGTCTAAAATAAATAATTGTGTTGATCATTTTTGGCATAAGTTGCATTGTAATTACTCACATTTGAATAAATAGAGTGAATTAAAATAAGAGTGCGAGATTATCTTGTAATTTCAATTTACATGCATTGTAAATATATCATTTCAGAAAAAATATCAAAAAAGTTTATACTTGAAAAACCAAAAAAGTTAAAAAATTGCAAAAAAGACATAAAATTTCCAAGGACACTTAGGATTCAGTGCTAGTGAGGAGGTTAGAACCAGTAGGGCTCCTACAGTGGTATCACAATGGTTTCCTTCCATCCTGTGGGGGTGGGCAATACATGTAGCCTCAAAGATTTGATTCCAATAGATATTATTCTGACAGGGGTAGAACAGTTCCACAGGTTGAATAGGTATAATAAACTCAGATAGGATCAATGGGTGATAGGAGGAGTGGTAGTCCACCTAGAAATTCAATCCATGATGATGAGAGAGAAGAGAGAGAGAGTTGTTCAGGGCATTGGAAGAAGGCTAACAATAGGTTACACGGGTCTTATAATAGTTCACTACCGCCATCCAACAATTCTCTATATCTAGGAGACACAATCGAGACAAGAATGAGAGGGGTAGGGCAGTTGGGACTCCTTAGGTTAGAGAAGCTCCTACAATTACATATGGTAGGCCTACATGACCCATGTTCTTGAGGAACAAGTCCAAGGTAGGGAGTGTAGGGGAGGAGGAAGCGGGAGATTTTATTGATGATATGATGACTATGCATGATGAGTGGGAGGCATTTCCCAACAGAGTTAAGAATCACCTACCTTTTGACATATGCATGACTCAAAGGAGAGAGCATGGCAGACCCAGGAAGGAGAGGAGACATAGGAATCAGAATTCAGACCTAAAGCATGCCACTAGTAAACTCACTCTTCCCAAGTTTGATGGTAGTGGGAAGGTTACTGTTCAAGCTTGGATCAGTAAGGTTGACACATTCTTGACGCTTAGGCCTATGATAGAGGTGGATGGTATAAAATTTGCAGCTCTACATTTAGATGTGGCATCACAAGATGGTCACCCTACACCATAATTTGATTACATCATATTAGGAGTTTGCTGACAAGTTGACAGATCATTTTGATCAGAAGAATCCAAAATCTTATTTTTAGGTCCTTCCTCAACTCAGGAAGACAAACATTTTGGAGTCCTTCATTACTGATTTTATAAGACTCTCTATCATGGTTCCAGATGTGACGGAGAAACGCCTAATCATGCTACTTACAAAGGGATTACAGGAGCCACTTAGAGGTTGGCTCAAGGCATTTGATCTTCCTTTCCTACATTGGGCCATAAAGAAGGCTGGGATCAGGGATATTTCATCTCCTAAGAGGAAATCACAACCTAAACCTACCACTTTACCTACAGATGAGACACACCCACTAGTTGCCGATGAAAAAAGAAATTAGATGTGAGACATGATGAGGCAACTCATGAGGACTTGAGAAGGAGACAACTTTTCTATTGGTGCAAAGAGCCTTATGATAGGGATCACTCTTTCCCTTTAAGGCATAGGGGTAAGGAAAATAATTCTATGTGGATACATTATGATGATGTTGAGTTTGAAACTTCACATCAGCCAGATGATTCATATGTTCATGAGGCTCAAAGAGTCACTACAAAGTTTGGTCCTAATGCCATACTATCATCGATAGTATTATCCACCATAGTACTACTTACCTCCACTTTCAGGATGAGAGCATTTGTGGATGGACAACATTGCATTTCCATGTTAGACACTGGGGCCACACATAATTTTACACATGAGGGATTTGTTAGCCGGTGCGGTCTTCAAGTGGAAGATTTTGTTGGTTTCTGAGTTAGTGTGGCAGATGGCTATACCCTTACTTGTATCAAACACATGCGTCATCTCTCACTTTCTCTTGATGATTATGAGTTACAATTAGATTTATATATGGTCAACTTGGGGGAGATGGACATTATATTAGGTATGTAGTGGTTGAAGGATATTGAGGAGTTTACTCTTAGCATGTGCTTGATGGAGATGAAATTTGAGTACCACAACAGAAGATATTTGTTGAGAGGTATCACAAAGGTGCATTTGCACACTATGTATCTTTTTAGAGAGGAGAGTAGGAACATACAGAGGCATGATATGATTCATGTGGAGTAGGCCACACATCATGTCTCCCACAATTACAGAGTTCATATCAGCTTATAGGTGTGGTTCACTTGGTGAACAATCCCTTGTTTGATATTGATGTTGCTCTTTCATATGACAATTTTTTATTTTAATTTGATGTTTGTCCCCCTCTGGTTATGTGTGATGATGATGTTTGGGATCCTATCAGTGCATCATGATTTCAAACAAACCTTTCGAAGGAGTCAGAGGTGTAGATAGTGACCTGAGTTCATACAACTTTACATTTGATCCTTGTATATAGAATATTTATCAGGTGCAGAGTTCATCAATGTACGAGTTTGATGATTAGCATGATAGCTTAGTTTGCACAATGAAAGAGGGCAAGTCTAGTCTACCTATAGAGTTGCTTCCATGTGATGTTCCTGCTTCAACATCGCCAGTTCTAGCATTGCATTTAGTTTTGCAAACCTTGTTGATCATACAGATGATGTTTTCTTTACAAGAGTTAGTTGGTGATGATAGGGACATTACACATAATTATCCATGGGATCCTGTGGAACTATGACTCCCTTTCAGTTGGAATTTGGTGAGATATTGGATGTAGGATTGCTTGGGGACAAGGAATTTCAAGGAGGACAAATTGTAATGTCCCCATTTTACCTCACCTTGAGTTGCAGTCAGGATTAGCCTATCAATGACCTTCATAGGCTAATCAGTTGGTTAGAATGTCCAATTAGTTGCAACTTGGAGTTGTGGGGGGCCATTGACAGAGCTTCTAGTTTGGAACTTACTATATGTAGTAAATCATTTGTGAGCTAGTTGCTAATTTGGATATGTCATCTAGGTGTCAGGTTCTAATGGGAAGCACTTATATTTCATATAGATCATTAATGACATTATAATCTAGATAAATTTAATTTATAATAATTAATTAAGTTTTACTTAATTAATGATTAAAGTTGAGCTCATTATAAAATATTACAAGTGCATTTAAGATTATTTAATATGGTTGACTTAGACGCCTAAGCAGAAGTGGGGTCTTATAATGATTTAATGATTATTAATTAAGTTCACTTAATTGATAATAAAGTGGAGGCTTTTTGCAAGTAATGACTAAATACCTTATATGACCCTTTTAATAATGTATTTTGGCGGCATACTTAAGGGAATTGTAATTGAATACTATAATTCTATGGTTCAAACTATAAAGTATGTCGTGACTAATATTTGAAATGTGACGCTGGAGCTGGGGGCAGATGGTGTGAGGAGGAAGCCAAGTCGTTTTTGGCAAGGAAAGAATTATAAAAGCAAGAGTCTGAAATAACAGCGGAGCATTCTGCATGTGTTTGGTTGATTTGGTGTTTTGAGATTGATTACAAAGGCTCCAGAATTTGTAGCAGGATGAATTGTAAATTCTGTGTTTATCACACCTTGAGTTGGTTGAATTCATCCAACGAATTGTGCTTGTAGGCAACTTGTCTCAAGGTCATCATTGGGATTATTGTGTTCAACTTGGGAATTGATTTTTAGCATCTGAACTCGAGTTGATATTGTTGGGTTAGAGGAATGAGTTTTGAATGCCCAACGTAACATCTCCTCAAACTGCATATATGTTATAGCTGATGTGGTTTAGATATTGAGTAGATTTCACAGAAGAAGAGCCACGGTATTTTGTTTAAGAGCCGACAATACAAAGAAAGGGCTCATTTTTGCTAGGTGATTAAAGATGTTCACATTCCAGCATCTCACATCAAGTTCCTTGCTGACTCAAAGCTATTGTGATCATTACAAGGGACATACAACATCTTGCTCAACTTCCAAGTTCATTAAATATTCTTGAAATAAATAGTGTGCTTATATGTATAGTTTCTTTGGCATTGTAAATATTGATTTCTATAATTTCAACGAATAAAGCTTGGAGTGCACAGTTTGAAATAAATAATTGTATTGATCATTTTTGGCATAGGTTGCATTGTAATTACTTGCATTCAATGTAGAATGAATTAAAATAGGAGAATGAATTAAAATGCCCAAAAGAGTATATATTTGAAAAATCCAAAAAAATTATAAAATTGCAAAAAAGACAAAACAAATTCCAAGAACACATAAGATTCAATGCTAGTAAAGAAGTTAGAACCAGCAGGTTCTTACAGGCATCAATAGAAAATGAAGGTGCAAAACTCCAATAGAAATATTACCACCAAGAGGCTATTGTCCTCGATATGAGGAACACAGGTGTGCGATAATACAATGGAAAATTGATTACTACAATGTAGTCACAACAAACTTATCTATATCTACCCTAATATACAAGAAACAAACCAATTAAAAGCTTGGTTAATAGAAAATTTTGATGATGTTCAACCAACTATGACAAAGGTTGTTGAGACGGCTCTGCCTATTTTACGAATGACAATTGCTAAAATTTGAGAACAAGATACACATGTAGTAAAACCCTTCCAACATATACTAAAGGTGACTATACAATACATAAAATTTGGTTAATTTGGTTATTGAGCCTTCCCTAACCAATCAAATAGAAAACCATGTAAGAAGATACTGATCCAAAATGAAGATGAAGAGTGGTGTTGCTCCAAATGTAACATAACACTTACAAATTATAGTACAATTATAGGTACCTACTGAACAAATAAGGTTACAGGACTACACTGGTACAATATGGGCATTTGCATTTGATGAAGCAACACAACTCATGGGCATGCCTACAAAAAAATTATTTGCCTTACAATTTGACCCAGACACAAAAAAAACCATCGAGGTAATGATAAGAGAATTGCTCAATAAATAATTTCTCCTCACCCTAATGTGCAGAAATGAGATGTACAATAATGAGGAACAAGTGAAAGCATCTATTACTAAGGCTGAGTTATAGATTTTGTTTCAAATAGCAATATTTGTCTTGAGAAAATTAAAGAGATGTGCACTAGTGGAAATGGCTAGCCTCAGACTTAGCAAAGCATATTATAAATAACTATAGACTATAGATGCTAATTTATAGATATGTCTACGTACATTACATCTATGTTTTTAAATCTGAACTCTACCTTAGGTCCAATGTTATATGCTTGTCTTTTGTTATTTTGGACGAATTTCTATGTGGTAAATGATATACAAATGTTTGGTAATAGATACATACATGTAAAGTGCCAAGGAAAACTCTCCAAATTGATGTTGAAGATAATATTTTCTATTCCAAATATATTATATGTATGCCAAGATATATGTACATCATGTTGGTTTCGTTAGGATTAGGTAATACTAAGAGGGGGGGGTGAATCAGTATTACAGAACTTTGATCTTTTCAACTTTAAACAATTATAAACAATCCAAAGTAATGCAGAAATAAAAAGAGCATATAAGCATAACACATTACTCATGACACCATGATTTGTTCTTGAGGAAACTCTGGCCAAAGGGAAAACCCTGGTGGGGATGGTACCCACAAATATGCACTAAAATATAATATCATTGTTAGGAGATCTAGCCCTGTTAGGAGCTTATTGTTACATAGTACATTTCCTTGTTAGAGGAATACAAAACCCTGTTAGAGGTATACAAAACACATGGTTAAAGGTGGTGAGAACACTACTCTTACAATCAATACTTGTCTCAAAATAGTTCTCAAAAGGGGAACAATACAAGCACTTATCTTGCTTAGATAGTCCCAATTGTAGCTCGGCCTCTTACTGATCTCTCATCTAATCTCTGCTCTTTTATTCACAAACTTACTTTGTCATCATCATCATCATACCATACTTCTCTTTTACAGAAACACTCCATACTTATACAAAATCAACCTTCCAGTCGACTTCACAATTATCATGCAAAACATAATAACAACTCATGCAAATGTTATCTATGGATTCGACGCTCTTACAATACAAAAGAGTCGGCAATATGCTTTATTCACCTGTCTTAGCACGTTACCATATTCACTTTTCCTTCCTTAATCTTCGCAACTGTTCATATACCCTGTTACACTATTTTACTGCCTTCACATATCTTTCAAACATTATATCTCACAAATCTGATAACTAAAACTTATGCGATCTTAACTGAAGCATGTGTATATCCGAAAATACTTCTAGTTAACTTTGCAAGCCATAATACCTCATATATCTTCATCGGTGACCAAAACTGTGCCATTGTACCCTGTCATCCTAATTCTACACTTAGTCATTTTCATGACTGAGACTCTGGTGGCAATCTCCACAACATGCAATCACTCTTATCATAAGTGCTTCCATAATTGACAACCCTAAAGTGATTCCTAGTACTCCAAAATATCACATGCCAACAATCTCTCCCTTTGGCATTGATGGCAACACTTAGAAAATGACTAAGTGTTACAATACAACTTTCTTTTTCTTTCCTTCTTTTCTAATAAAATTTTTGTTTCTTTTCTATTACTTTTTCTTTTTATTTTCTTTTCTACATACAACTCTACATATTTCTTTGCCTTCCTCATTTTTCATTTTTCTTCCTCTCCGTTTGACATCAATGGCAAAGGTATTCTCAAAATTGTAGAACTTAAGCACAAGTGGTTTAGTGCTTACTGACCAGATTTAAGACATCTTGGAAGGAGATTTCCCAGGTCTTAACTTCTTCAACCCATGAACTTATCAGTAGTTCACTGACATGGATTAATCCATTCAGTGCATAAGACCTTGTCTTTGCTGCCTTAAGCTCAGTAAGAGTAGATACTAACATTGAACCTTCAACTTTTATCATCTCTGAGAGATGAGTCTCCAACATTGTGAGCTTAGGAATCAATAGGCTTCTTAATAAGCCAAATCTATATGCAACTCTCCCTTTCTCCATTTCTAGTACTCCTATCTTGTCCAATAGCCTGGATGTCTCCTTATCTACCTTTCCCATAGTTTGTGAAGATGATTCACAACTATCCATTATACTGTCAAGGCTAGCCATGTCTTTGGCTATGACCTCCTCAATATTCTTTAAATGTCTATAGGGGTTTATGCAATAGCTGTAAAGTTTCCTGTCTTGTGCTACACAACTCTTGGCTTTAATAGTGGTAACCTTAAGAATGCCTAAGTCCCATGAAATGGACTTACAAACTTCACTCAACTTCTTCTCCAAGAATTTATTTTTAGCCTTTTCCTCTACTATCTTTAGCAATGAGTCAAAATGACTATCAAAGCTATCCAATAGTGTACCAAGATTATCAACCTCATCCTTGTCTTTGAGGATAACTGGTGAGGGGAGTAGCTTGTTCACTGTTTCTACAACCCTGACCATTATCTTAGCTCTTTTGTCTCCTTTCTGAACTGATATCTCCTTAGCTTTAGTAAGAGCCATAAATGAAAGTCTCATCAGCTCATCTTCATCCATGTTGTCCACATCAGAGTTGACTAGTCTGGCCACACTTGCCAACAATAGGGGTGTATCCAGTTTGACCTCAGTAACTTTTTCTGATTTTTGTTATCTTTCTTGCTTCTCTTCTTGTTGTAATTCCTTCTCTGGTGCTTTTTCTTCTTGTTTCTCTTCTGATTTTCCTTCCTCTATCTATTCCTGATCTTCAACCTCCATTGCACTGTCTACATTGTCCATAAATGGATCATTTAAATCCTGCAAAGTGTCAAGGCTAACAGGCACACCAGTGACAAAGAAGTCTGGTTGCATGCTAACTTGAGCAATTTCATCTATTGCCTTTGAACTCTCTCCTAAACCCAAGGATATAGGCTTAGAAGCCTTAGGAGGTGAAACCTTTTTAGGCATGTCATACATTATAACTTGGTCTAATGCCTTTTGGGTGTCCTCAATCACCTCATCATATTTTCTAGCCATAATCTTGACTAATCTGGCCTTTGTCCTTAGTAGGGGTTTTAGTGCCTTTATGATTCTTTCTCTTTCCTAAATTGACACAACTAACAACATATCATCAATTTTTTTATTCTTATGTTCTCATCTTCTGAATGTGCTAACTGTTTCTTGATTTCCAATTTGTTGTACAGGTCTTTGGGGACACTTGCTTCAACTTCCAACAAATTCTTCTTAAAAAATAGCAGGTGCTCAATGATAGTGTCCTCAATGATTGCTTGGTCCTCAGGGTTATATCTTTCACAGTATTTGTTTACTGATATCATATTTTCATCTTTGATAACTCTTTTCTATAGTGATTTCATATCTGGTTTCCACAAGGATTGTGGATTCTTTTGAACCATTTTCTCTTCCTCTTTCTCCATTACCTTCTCTTCCTTCTTCTTCCTCTTTACCGTTGTCTCTTTTTCCCTTGGATTGACCTGCTTAACTGATCTTGATGATCCTCTGGGAACAACTGCAGTCACAACTTCTTGTGTTTCTTCCTCTTGAGATATTGATAAATCAATAATGTCATCAATGGGAGCTGTTGTCTTTTCTGTCTCTAAGGGAGTGGGTGCATCTATGGTCATACTGGAAGATGCCTCCATCTGATTTTTCAAATCTAAATACTGCCTCTTTGTCATTCCTACCTTTGCAGTAATTTCTTCAACAATCTTGCTTACTTTTCTTTTCCTTGTCACTTTCTCTTGTTCTTCTCTGACTTTCTCATATTTCTCCTTGTATGTAGCCCATCTTTCTTGAGTAGGGTCCTTTCCTGCTACCAATACATGCTCTACTTGCATAGTTAGTACTTCAGTACTTACCTCATATCCCATAGGATAGCACCATTTGGTTCTAGGCTCAACTACCTCAAAGCAGACACAATCAATTTCAACCATGAAATAGATAGTGTCTTCATATTTCTCTACTAAGTTTTCTTGAATCTTGTACCTTTCTTTCATCTGCCTCTACATAATCTTAATCATGCCAAACAATTATCCATCAATCCAGTCCTTTTTCTGTCTTCTATAGGATTCTGAGATCTGTAGTCTAGTGGGTTCATTATCTTTCCATGCTCTAGGATGCATGCTAGGAAAGTTGTGAATGATATGAATGTACATGTGAACTAGCAATGAACCAAACCTAAATGCCTTAGAGTTATCCTTCTTTATATCTTTTACATTCTCAATGAATTGTTGAGCTAGAATTTCACAAAGATTGTACTTCTTGTTCTCTTTTACCATTTTGTATGCAATCATTATAACTCCAGGTGATACAGAATTAATTCTAGAACTATAAAACAACTTTTAGCCTATCAGCATTGCTACCAATCTGACATCTTGTAAGTAAAAATCATTTACTGACATTGCCCTCTTATCCCATTTAGAGTGTGTTAGGGTTTCAGCTTCTTTTCTTAGGTTCTTCTCACTAATAGGTAGGGCTCCTTCATTGTCAAGGCTTGTAATATCATGGATCAACTGAGCACATATCTTAACAGGTTGATCACCTATCCATAAGAACTAATCATGAACTCTTCTCAGAATGATTTTGAACTATTCGACTTATGTGAACTCTGTGAGTCTGGTTAACTTGAGTATTGACAGATCTTTTAGGTGTTTAAATTCTTCTCCCAAAGACCCATTTACTTCTAACATACTGTTCAACTCATAGAAGATGTTAACCTCCCCAATAATCTCATACTTGCAATGTATGTATGCCCTAATATCCTCTACATGTAACACACCTACGGGGGTTTGAGAAAATGCCCCTTCCAGATCATCCTCACATGATTTGAATGCATGCCTTTTGAATTTGTATCTAGGTCTGTCTACAACATCATAAACTATTGGTGCATCCATGACTTTCCAAAGAGATTAGGTCTAAATACCTTAAACGTGCTTGAATCTAATGTTTGGCTTCACGCAAATATAAAATCTCTCTGCTAGATCACTACTCTCCTTTACTTCTGCTCTCCTTAGTTGTTGATCAACAAATGGTGTAGGAATGAAATCCTTCAAGTATTTTACCTTTCGCAAGTTGAGTGTGTGCATTAAACATAGGTAGCTCAACTTCACATGCCACCAGTCACTGCAAAACTTGCGAACACAGAAGATGAATCTTCAAGTGTTGTGATCTCATCCACAAACTCCACAACATCTGTACACATCACACCTAAGATTGCATGAGCTTACTCCACTTATACAGGGGCTGGATAATTTATGTTATCTGCATCCAATGCTCCCCATAAGGCCATGAGGCCTTCTAGGTTGATACCTCAAAGAACTCATCATGCAAAGACACAGCATCATTAGATGTCTCTCCCTAAACCATTGCCTTATTTAGAACTTTTACTATCCATATCTTCTCATCCTTTGATTTCTCGAATTGACTCTCACATTCATTTATGTAATCATTTAGGCTTTTACCATTGTCACCAACATTCTTCCTTATAACCACAGGAGGTGGTCCTTCTGGTTCACTAGATCTCCTTGGTCCTCTTATGTTGTCATCTCCATTATAGCTACAAAACTTCACAATGTGACCTAGACTGCTACATTTGTAAGAAATAGGTGGTCTTCTTCTTTCTTGATTAGTCTGCAACTTACATTACCTTGCTATGTGCCCAAAGTTATTGCATTTTTTATATGTAATCTTGGCTACACATTCTTCTCTGACATAGTCTTTCTTATACTTGGATTGATCAAGTTTTCTACAATCTGCCTTATTGTGTCCATAATCAGAGCAATTAAAATAGTAGCTAGTAAAGGGTTTAGAGTTACCTTTACTTCTGCAATCTCTTTTCATATGTCCAACTTTGTTGCATCTAAAATATCTACCTCTGAAGGGTTTGAACTATTCTCTAGATTCTTCATTTGTAGGCCTTTCTTCAGGAATAGGTCTTTCCTCATTCTTGGCTTATTGTGGTTCTTCTTGAGTTTTTGAACTTTCAGCTTCATTGAACACACTCATATCTCCTTTAGGCTTTTGTCTTTCTCTTTGTTCATCACTCTTGTCACTGCTCATGTGTAACTTTTCAATGAGTAATTTGGCTTGAGTGAGTTCATCGTTATTGATCTGACTGTATTTATCCAGTTCCTGATATGTATCCTTGCAGTGGTCAAGTTCAGTCTTCATTTGTCCTATCTACAAGATAGCTTATTTTAGTGACTCTTGAACTTTGTTTCACTCATCCTTTTCATGTTGAATTTCTTTAATCATTAGAAGATTGGTTTGTTCTTTTTCTTGCTCCAACATCTTTACTTTGTCTGATGTATCATTGTCTGAACCTTCTTTGATCTTCTCCACAAGGTCTTGTCTCTGACTTTTTACAATCTCAAGTTGTTCTTTAAGTTTCCTCATGAAACCTTCTGCTCTTCTTAACTTCAATTTTAATTTGCCATTCTCAACTTTCATCTTATTCAAATATTCAAGTGCGGCTTCAAAGTTCTCTTGCAAAACTTCCGAATCCATTCTGATCTCCCTTAAGTTGTTAGATTTTTTCTTCAAGGGCCAATAACTTTGATACCAATTGTTAGGAATAGGTAATACTAAGAGGGGGGGTGAATCAGTATTACAGAACTTTGATCTTTTCAAATTTAAACAATTATAAATAATCCAAAGTAATGCAGAAATAAAAAGAGCATATAAGCATAACACATTACTCATGACACCATGATTTGTTCTTGAGGAAACCTTGGCCAAAGGGAAAACCCCGGTGGGGATGGTACCCACAAATATGCACTAAAATATAATATCCATGTTAGGAGATCTAGCCCTGTTAGGAGCTAATTGTTACATAGTACATTTCCTTGTTAGAGGAATAAAAAACCCTATTAGGGGTATACAAAACCCCTGGTTAAAGGTGGTGAGCACACTGCTCTTACAATCAATACTTGTCTCAAAATAGTTCTCAAAAGGGGAACAATACAAGCACTTATCTTGATTAGATATTCCCAATTGTAGCTGGGCCTCTTACTGATCTTGCATCTAATCTCTACTCTTTTATTCACAAACTTACTCTGTCATCATCATCATCATCATACCATACTTCTCTTTTACAGAAACACTCCATACTTATACAAAATCAGCCTTCTAGTGGGCTTCACAATTATCATGCAAAACATAATAATAACTCATGCAAATATTATCTATGGAGTCACCGCTCTTACAATACCAAAGATTCAAAAATATACTTTATTCACCTGTCTTAGCATGTTACCATATTCACTTTTCCTTCCTTAATCTTTGCAACTGTTCATATACCCTGTTACATTATTTTACTCCCTTCGCATATCTTCCAAATAGTGCATCTCACAAATATGATAACTAAAGCTTATGCAATCTTAACTGAAGCATTTTTACATCCCAAAATACCTCCATTTAAATTCACAAGCCATAATACCTCATATATCTTCATCGCTGACCAAAACTATGCCACTATACCATGTCATCCTGATTCTGCATTTAGTCATTTTTATGACTGAGACTCTGGTGGCAATCTCCACAACATGTGATCACTCTTATCATAAGTGTTGCCATAAATGATAACCCTTAAGTGATTCCTATTATTCCAAAACATCACATGCCAACAGGTTTCTTATGGGTTGAATACAAAATTTTCATCCTTTAGTGCTAGAAGATTGCCTTGCATTTTTTTGGATAGATTTCTATGTTGGAAATGAAACCTAAATGTTTGCTAGAAAATATGTGTATGTAAATTTCAATGTGAGGTCTCTAAATATATGTCAAACATAATATTCTTTGGTGTACATAAGTTATACTTGTTTCAAGATATATGCAAATGTGTGTCTATGCAGTATTACCCATTTTCAATGGTCCATGTATAACATATGTTGTATTGCTTTCAATTTATATTGTTTTACTACTTTTTCATATAATTATTAATAATGTGGAGTAATATTTGCTAATAATAGATGGAAGACTCTTGTATTCCAAGAAAATTCAAGCTAAGATAGAACTTGAGTAGAACTCAAAAGAGAGCAAAGTCAGAAAAGATGTCGGGCGTACTATGCCTGCCACAAAGACCAAATATCTACCTATAGGTGCCCTTAACAATTAGAACAAAGTTAAACTAGCCTCCCACAATAAAAAACACAAAAACATCAACATTGTACAACACATCAAGAACAACATATTCCACAACAAGAAGAAACTGAATGTACACTATCATTTAGCAACAATGTTGTTTTTGTCACATCATTAAGAAAGTTCTGTCAAAAAATTGATGCATTATCCAAGCTACACATGTAACATATGCAATGAATCCTACCTAATCATGCGTGTACACTCATCTAATAACACTACTACTTGCAAAATATGCTTTAATGAAAAGGTATACAATAATTCTCACTACTCAACAACATGGATCCAAGAGAACAACCTGTTGTGTTGGGAAACTTGAATCAAGTTGAAGATATGTTTTTTGCTAGAGTCAATCTAATATTGCAAGTAACCCACACTATTGGGGGCAGTACAAGTATAGTGACCACACAATTAGCTTCCCACATGATATAAACAACATTATAAGAGTGCTTCCACACATAATAGGAGACTTAGATATGCTCATAGTTAGAAGACTACATACAAAAGGACAATGTAATGAATGTTATGTAAGCATAAGTCATGTTAGGAATGCATTGGAATATAAAATCATGTATGATCCATACTATAGAGATTTTATCATAGATGTTGACCTCCTAGCACAAATCCCTGAATCAAGAACAAATATTTCAACATGATAAACATACCATTGATTTTGATATTTTCTTTGTAATCTAATGATGCACCATCATAGCCAAGGACTTGCAACAATTTTCATATAACAAAATGTAGAAGAAAACATACCAAACACTATAAAAACCTATGCACACATTTTAAGAATCTCCTAATTCACAATTAGCTAAGGAACTTATGCACTTTGGGTCTACCACGAGAGGAACAAGGCCATATTGGAATAAGTGTTGTGATGAATTGTCGACCATGATCAACTAAGTAGGGTCACCTACTTTATTTTTTACATTAAGTGCAACAAACTCATAGTGGTCAGACCTACATGTGGTACTCTCAACTAACAGTGTATAAGTACCATGAACACATAGACATCACTTAGATAATGTAATTTTAATAACCCTCATACCACATCATTATACTTGCATCAATGGCTCTCAATTTTTTGAGAAGTCATCAAAAAGCTCCTTTGTGCAAAAGATTACTAGTACTGGTACAAGTGGAAACATTGAGGAACTGCTCATTTACATGGATTTATTTGGTTGTAAAATGCACCTGACATGGACAAGCTTGATTATAATAGTAGCATGGAATTTTAAAAAGTAGGAATAATTTTTGATATCTATGTCATCACTTATAACCCTCATGATCTATCACATAGAAATAACACGGTACACCAATCTCCACTTGACGATTCTTGCCTACTAAACATGGCTCATATATTTTCCACAGATCCCTTAGAGGACTATGAAGACATAATCAATCATGTCTGAATACACATAAATTATAGAGAGGGGACCTACTTGTGCAAGAAGTGGAGGAAACTAGAGTGTCGATACAAAGCTTCATGAAAGGAACAAACTATCTCTACTTTATCATGTGACAACACGATTGCAAATAAATAGGAACCTATAAGAAATAATAACAAGTTAAATATACATAACCTCAAAATGATCCTAATATGGAGGGCCAATATAGATTTCCATCCTATTATCTCACGAGTACACATTCTAAAATACATTGCATAATATGCAACAAAAGTAGATGGTAAAAGTACATAGTTGTGTCACACTAGACGACAAGTTTTATGGTTCTGGCCGAAATGGTTCCGGTCGGACCAATTATGGCCAGAACCATGTGGTGCACACTAGGGGCCATGTGGCGCCGATGTGGTGAGGGCGTTCCGGCCGAAACTGTTCCGATTGTAACGGTTCCGATCGAAACCCTCAAAAACTATATAAACCAAAAAATTGAAGGGTTAGGCTCATTTAAACAAAGCGGCTTGCGGATTTTGTGGAGCGCCTTAGGAGGTTTTCGACCAAAATAGGTAGGCCCTTTTTTTAATTTTTAATTTTAACATTTTTTAATGTTTTTAAGTTATTTTTGTCTATTTAATATTAAATAATTGTAATTTGAATAAAGATGTTAATTTAGTAGTTATTTTTGTTCATGTAATTTTATTATTTTTAATTGTAGAAATTAAATAATATGATTTTATGTAGATTTAGTTATTTAATTAAGATTAAAAAAAATTAGTTAAGAAAATGTATTAGTTAGTTAGTTAATTAATTTATTTTTATTAGATATGTTTTAAAATATTACAAAAATGTTACAAAACATTAGAAATACGTATATAAATTATTAGAAACATGATATGAAAACATGAACCAACATAAACCTTAACATTAAATAAACATGAATCCTAACCATAAACCTAATTTAAAAAAAGATCCCTAAACCTAATTGAAAAATAAACCTTAATATGAAACGTACATGAACCTTAACATTAAACCAACATGAAACTAGAACATGAAACAACATAAACTCTAACACTAGAAACCAACATAAAACCAAAATACTAGAAACCAACATGAACTTTCTCTCTCTCTCTCTCTCTTTGACCAATTAAGACCTAACATGAAATTAACAAGACGTAATAGGACCTCTTAAGAGCCAACATGAGTAATAAGACCTAATATTTCCTATTAATACCTAATAAGACCCTTAAATTGATTAATACAACCTAATAAGACCTAATAGGACCCTTAAGAACTAATAGGACCTATTAAGACCTAATAGGAATTAAGATCTAACATGTGACTAATACTTGACCAATTAGGACCTATTAATTGACTGATTAAGACTAATTAAGACTTAACATGTGACTAATATGATCAATTAAGACCTAACATGAAATTAATAAGATATATTAGGACCCTTTAAGACCTAACATGAGTAATTAGACCTAATATTTCCTATTAAGACCTAACACATGATTAATAAGACCTAATAAGACCCTTAACATCTAATAGGACCCTTAACATGTGATTGATATTTCCTATTAAACTCTAACACTAGAAACCAACATAAACCAAAATACTAGAAACCAACTCTCTCTCTCTCTCTCTCTCTCTCTCTCTCTAGAGGACCAATTAAGACCTAACATGATTAACAATATGTAATAGGACCCCTTCAGAGCTAACATGAATAATAAGACCTAATATTTCCTATTAAGACCTAACATGTTTAATAAGACCTAATAAGACCCTTAACATCTAATAGGATCCTTAACATGATTAATATTTCCTATTAAACTCTAACACTAGAAACCAACATAAACCAAAATACTAGAAACCAACATGAACTCTCTCTCTCTCTGACCAATTAAGACCTAACATGATTAACAAGATGTAATAGGACCCCTTAAGAGCTAACATGAATAATACCCCTTAATAAGACCCTTAAATTGATTAATAGGACCTAATAAGACCTAATAGGAATTAAGACCTAACATGTGACTAATACTTTACTAATTAGGACCTATTAATTGACCGATTAAGACTAATTAAGACTTAACATGTAACTAATATGATCAATTAAGACCTAACATGAATAATAAGACATAATATGACCCCTCAAGACCTAGCATGAGTAATAAGACCTAATAAGGCCTAATATAGGTACTAATAAGACCTAATAGGACCCTTATGAACTAATAGGACCTATTAAGACTAATTAGGTCCAATATGACCTATTAAGACCTAATAGGACCAATTAAGACCTAACAAGTGACTAATATTTGACCAATTAGAACCTATTAATTGACCAATTAAGACTTAACATGTGACTAATATGACCAATTAAGACCTAACATGATTAATAAGACATAATACGACCCCTTAAGACCTAACATTAGTAATAAGACCTAGGAGAGTTAATCTGAAAGTTACATTGATATGCTAACAAGAATATCCACAAGACAAAAAATAGGTGACCCAGTTCTAACAACATACAAAATATTTATGATAGAGATTTTGACAGAACGTGATATAGGAGCACAAGAAACATGCTATACGCTTCAAAAATTACCCCTTGTGTGCAATAGACCTTTCATGACTCTAAATGCTGGCCAAATGTGTTGCATCAATTAACAAGAACACCAAATAAAAGCACACTACAACCTAGCTACTTACATTCTTACATCAATGGACCCCGAGATTTTGAAAACATAACGTTGCTTGAATTTGCATGATATGTCTCCTATATTGCATGACATAAAGAGGATAAATGGAAGGATAGAAAAGTAAAAGCTATTGTCAATGTCTTCCCAAAATTCTATAGCATTCCAAAGGAAGATTTAGAAAACTTTGAAACATGGACTGAGTTTCTATTCTACAAACATTTTCGAAATATAAAAAATGACACAGGGGCTACAAAAGATATAATAATTAAAATTAGAAGAAAATGAATGCTAGAAAATATGAGGTATGACACATAAATCGCACCATCAAAGAGGATACTAGCTTTGAAGAAGAGGAAGATAGTGAAGGTGATGTGAACATAATGGAGACAATGGACATGAACAAATGGGAGCAACTTCCATGAATGGGACTTGCAAATATTGCCAACCTAGATGAACTTGAAATGCTTGGAAAATGTGAATTTGATAACAATTACAAGTGACACCAAGTTGTAGTGCCACAATATTTGCATGACACCACACCACAATTCATAGGCATGAAAAAGACATAAAACCAAGGCAAACACTTACCAATTAGACTCAATGTCCCTTATTATACACTATCACCAAAGCAAAAGCTTGCACTTTCAATAATTACAAACCACAGAAAGGGTCACTCAGCCAAACCATTGCACATGATCATTCAAGGGACTGCAGGAACATGAAAATCATGTTGGAAATTTGGCTGAGTTGGTTACATAGATGTTGTCATTATGGCAACATATGATCTACATGAAGATTGCACAGGTCAGAGAGCTAGTATGTCAGAGCGCAATGCGAAATTATCTAAGTATGAGACAATATTTTTACCAGTGAACCTGGAGACAGTTTTTGTTTGCGATGTTGATTGGAGTAAGTTCAGTGCTTGCACACTTGAACATAGACTCTATGATAACTATTGAAGACTCATCTTTGAGCACAAGTCAGTACGGCATGTATGGAAGAAGTTATGACAGTTTTACTAAAGACAATGTCAAGCCGACAGGATAGAATATGAAGACAAAATTGATAAAGAGTTAAGGGATTATTTTGTTTATCAAAATAATGACTTAACAATATAAAGGGATGACATCCTAGATGTTAACCCTTGGATAAAGTTATTTGTAATATGATAGCCGACTGGAAAGTTATTAATCCTAATAACTTGTATAAATGTAATGTAATCAAGAAGTAATATAAGGAGCGAGATATATGATGCATATGTAATAGCGATAGTGAAAGAGAAGGGAAGAGATATTGATGCAAGCAGTATAAGGTTATGTACCTTAACCTTCTTTTGTAATCAGTTTATATTGTACATTACTTGTTTGGGCAGTGGGCTCATCTAGTAATCACTTTCTGTACTGCCAACTCCTAACAGGGTTGAGGCTTCTAACAAGGCCTATAGTCCCTTAATCAGGACTGAGACACTATATGCATGTAATAGACTCCTAAAAGGGTCAACATCCTTAACATGATACTTTTGATTAGTGGATCTTTCTGGGTACCATCCCCACTAAGGTTTTCCCTTGGCCAGGGTTTCCTCGAGAACAAATAATGTGTTATGAGTTCTTTAGTTTTATTGCTATGCATGTTGTTTAGCTTCTTATGTTATGCATGTGTTAAGATAATCTATTATATCCATACTTGGGCAAAAGTAAATGTTTGTGGAATACTAATTCACCCCCCCTCTCAGTATTCCCTATTTCTAACAAATCATACCTAATAAGTTGTATAAGGAAAGCACTCTAGCGAATGAAAAATGCTCCAAATAATCCAATACTTATACTAACCTCTATTGGAATCATTGTATTTAACATACACACATCAACAATATATTTGACACTAAAAATTCATATCAAAGAAATGCAACCATTACAATGAAAAACGCTTCCACATTCCAAGAAGAGATGAAGCACACAAGGTACATCCCCATTGATGAGATGATTTTCATAAGACTCAAACTACTATTGCAAATATGCATACGGCTATGGGAGGACTTTCCCCACTAACAACATATTTTCTTTGGTGTCCAGTGTCCATAATTCTAATTGGCAACCTTGCACAATTTCCTCCTATAATGGACAACCTATCTATATATCACATTCAAATGCCATAGCAATGTGACACTAATTTACAATAATTGTCACCTTATAAACAATATTTCACCAACAAGGTGAGACTCTGATCCAAACCCATTTTCACCAGGTACTGCACAACATACAGAATGCAACCCCAATACAAGAAGAATTGAAATTGTTGATGAATCATATAAGAAAATAACTTACACCAGATTAAAATGAACATTTCAATAATGCAATATGGTTATTTTCTACTAATGATTTAGTAAGGCTACACAATAGAAAAATGCTAAAACAACTAAATTGTCTAGTTGTGCAACAATTATCACAAGTGAAATAGATATTGAATCTAATGATGAAAAACTTGAGAAACAAGTGCTACTTTGCAAAGGCCAACGAATCATTCTCATAACCACCATATGAACACAAGGACTTGTAAATGGATCTCTCGGTGAAGTTATTGACATTGTTTAAAACCCTATATCAAAACCACCAAAAATTCCTGCATATGTGATATCATGATTTGAAAGCTATAGCAGGCCACCATTGAATGAAAATGACCTAAAATATATACTAACAGTACTTACATCCCTTGGTAATTGTTGACAAATCCCACTCACAATGGCATGGGCTATTACCCTACACAAGTCCCAAGGACTAACACTTTAGAGAGAAACACTTGATATTGAGAAAATTGAAAGACAAGGACTAACATTTATAACTATATTTAGAGTCAAGTCACTATACAACCTTCACCTTGAGCCCCCATTCTACTTTGAGAGATGCTCCAAAATGAAAAAAAATCCATACCTAATTACAAGGATAAAAAGAAGATCAATTGTAACTAATGTCTCTTTAGAAACAAAGGTATGTGATTTCAAGCCCAAACTCTTTCATTGTGAATAGGGTTAAAAAGGATTCACCTCTATTCAGATGTAAAGGGAAAGGGGGAAGATATGAGATCTATCCTCAAACCCAAATTCCCAAAGAAGAGATCCAATTTTTTCAACCAAGAGGTTAATACACAGTCGAATCAATTTATGAGGAATATGGAAGAGAGAGAGAGAGAGAGAGAGAGAGTAAATCCAATATTTCCCTATTGAAGGAATTTATGCTTGGAGTATGAAATAATTGAAATACAAATACTAACCTCAAATTAGGGCAGATCTGGAAAATGTTAAATTCTAATGTCTGTGTGTACTTTCGAGCAATTCTGAAACCTATTCTAGACTACAAATGCCGAGACAGAGAAAACCCATAAATATTTCTCCAATATGAGCTCAACTCGGGTTTGACCCTCATCAAAGGTCAAATACTACATTCTTTATTTGAAGTCCAATTTGAATTTTGTTCATAGATCTCAAAAGTTTTCCGAAAAGGGTATCCAAATTCGCTTTCAGATCTGAAATTCTGCACCTGTACCTGCAAGAAAATGGGGGTTTTTGTTATTTGTTTGAGGGGTTTGCCTTGGTCAAACCCTAGTTTGGAATCAACCTTAATATTGAAATGGAAATAGGAATGCTAGCAAGTAGTAGAAAAGGATCTAACAATGAAGCTATGCAATTCAATAGATATGTAATTGTATTTTGAATGTAAACAAGTATATTGATATGAAAGCTTGAACAAAACAATAAATATAAATCAAACTTCCATGATTGTATGCTTAGAATCCACCTTGATAAGAGAATGAAATAGATCTTGAAGATGAACAAAGGACCTTGAAGGAAGATCACACCATCATGATAGCTAGATCTAGGGTTTGCATGATGAATCTTGAATGCTTGAACCAAATCCCTTCAATGGCTTGAATGCTTGAATCTTTGATCTTCAATGGAGAACTTGGATGGAGAAGAGGACTTGAATGCTTGAATGGATGCTTGCTTGATCTCCTTGAGATCTTGCACATGAAAACTTGATGATTTGATCATGAAAGTGGATGATGGATGATGAAAATGAGAGAGGAAGGCCTCCTTTTATAGTGAACTAGGGCACAATCCTCTAGAGGGGCCACCTTGGAGAATTAAATCTCAATTAGGTCCTAACCTTTAGAAAATATACCTAGATTAAATGAAATTAAAGAATTTACCATCCTGAAATCTGAAATGATTAACTCGGAGGCAGGAAAATAAATATCCCGAAAGCTTGAATCTCGAAAATCCAAGATTCTGGAAATTTGAATGAGGGGGACAAAATCAAGGTTGGACCTGACCTAGTCAGGTTTGACCTTAATCCTAGCCTAGTCAGGTTCAAGCTCGATCCTGACCTAGTCAAGATCAACCTCGAATTTGACCCTGGGCCCAGATTCAGTCAGAGCCAGGTCAGGAGGTCCCGGGGATGCCTAGAAACCTAGAAATGAAATTAGATTAGGATAGAATGTCAGGGATAGACATAAAATCCTATGATGACTGTGATGAAAGCCAGGAGGACCTATTTCTGAATCCTACCTAGAAAATAGAGCCATGGAAGAGGGAAATTAAGGAGAATCCTCGAGATCCTAACCCTAATTTCACCTAGAATGAAGAAATCAAGTGCAAGGAAGAAGTGGAAAGCGGGGAGAAAGTCAAATACATGCAAAGACCCGATCAAGGTGCTTAACATGACCCCAAACCACTTACTCTGAGGGCTAAACATTGTTATCATGGAAGTGCTTTCATTTTAAGACGATACATTAAGCCCCCACTTTAGCAAGAGTATGGACTCGATGCAAACTCTTGGTAAAGGAGAAGAAACAGAAGATACTAGTGGATTTACAACGAGATAAAATAACACTTAGTTAAGGACACAAGCCCCCAAACTAAGGATTCTAACTCAACATATATGCATGAGGGTGTCAAAAGTTAGTACTAAACAACCCAAATCAATTAGCATAAGAAACCTTGCTAAGAAATATTTCTCATACTAATATCATATTTGGAAAGCTATCATAAAAGCATAAATGTTTACATAAGAAAGACAAGAACAACATTATAAATAACATAGCTTCATGATCCCATCCTATTAGCATGAAAGCAAAAAGAGAGAAAAGAGAAAGTGATTACCTCGCCCAGTAAGATGCCCACCTTACCATGAATCACCCTGGAGGGAGAGCCCAATGGGTTCACCCATAAACTGTGCTTGCAAATGTAATGCATCTTCTGACGGCTTTTGGAATATCCATAGATCCACCTTCTTGTATCACTATGAATATAAAATGCGTGTCTTTTCAGGACTTAGCAACTTATGTGCATTACCTTCCAAGATTTAGCATATAGGTGCGTGTCTTTTTAGGATTTAGCAACTTATGTGCATTACCTTCCAAGATTTAGCATATTTGAAACTAGAAATGCGTGTCCCTTCAGGATTTAGCAACTTGTGTGCGTTACCTTCAAAAGATTTAGCATATTGGAAAATTTTAAAAAATGTGTGTCTCCTCAGGATTTAGCAACTTATGTGCATTACCATCGGAAGATTTAGCATATAAATGCATGTCTTTTCAGGATTTAGCAACTTATGTGCATTACCTTCCAAAATTTAGCATGTAAAAATAAAAAACTATAGTACAAGGGAGACCCTATATATGCCCCCCTCCTTAATATGGAAAAAACATATTATTTTGACATGTTAAGGAAAGAAAAGAACAAGGATAAAACCTCCTTCAGCACCAAGACAATATCCACAAACAACACCCAGTCCAAGCCAAGAAGGTCAACTCCTATGAGGCCATGGAAGGGATGAATGTAAAAAGATATCATGCAAGAAGTGAAAAGAAAGTAACCCTTATGAGGGATAGCACACTATTCAGTTTCCAAGGTGAGAGATATATCAACCATGGGAACCCAATGTCAAGCAATAAAAATAGGTTATGATCAAGGACATAGATCCTTAATGCAAACCAAAATTTTCATGTATGATTGAATGTCACATAATAAATAGATACTGCTTACCCAAGGAAAGAGGTGAATCCCATAAAGATAGAAGGAAATGGCATCCTTGTCCCCCAAGTGTAGGAACAAAGATGGAAGAGGATACCTACTTTACAATGCAAGGAGATATCTGTAATACCCCAAAATTGGCACCTATTTATTTCAGGCAATTTTGGTGTATTTCTTCAATTCTATGTCATCAAAGTCCTATCTCACTAGGCAATTTTCTCTCTTCTACTTGACTCTATTTGACTTGATGTCAGTTGCAAAGACCCTAAATGCAATAATCAAATGCTAAATTAATTCCTAAAAGTCTTTGACTTATATTAGCTAAATTATCCCTATGATAAATTAATTTAATTCTAAAATCTTAAATGTTTTAAATTAAATTAAATCTACCCCTTTAGCTAATTACACATCAAAAAATGAATTAATATCATTATTTAATTATTTGAGTGGACATCTTTCTATTTGAATTTAATTATTCAAATTATTCAAACTAGTCACACCTCACATGTGGCATAAATTTCACTTTTTGATTAAATAATTCTATGTTTATTTGTCAAAAAAGTGAAGAGCCTTAATGGGAAGTGAAGAGTCACACCCCACATGTGGCAAAAGGAGTTACATGCAAGATTCCCCTCTATTTAAGAGCTTTCTTTTCTCATTCAAAGGGACTTTTTTGAGAGCATAAAATTATAGTGGAATTCTACTACATTTTTTTGAGGAACTTTTTGAGAGCACATAGATTATGCCAAAATTCTACTACACTCTTTGTGATTCATAACTTTTGATTGTTATCATTTTAGTTAGTTCATTTTAGTATAACATTGCATTTCTTATTTAATTAATTTGCTTATCTTGTTCTTAATCTAGTTGCATTCTTATTTGAAAATACCAAAAAGAACTTGCATTCTCATTTTTAGATTAACATGCATTCATTCTAGATTACTTGCAATTTTTTTTCATGCATATGCTTTTCTTTAAAATCTTCCATTTTAGTTTGGTCTTATGGTTGTTGGCTTTCGATCTGAGAGCAATCTTGAAAACACCCCGTCTACATAGGAGGCAACAAATCACTTCACTATGGATTTCAGATTGAATAACTCATATTCTTTTCTATAATATGATCATGTGAGTAATGATCATGTTGTGTGTGTGTTGAATTTCAGGTCACATTCACTCATACACATTTTGGCGCCCACCGTGGAGCAGAAAAGATCAATTTCTGGCCTCATTCTTGATTGGTTTTTTAGTTTTTGTGTTGGTTTCAGGCCTTGTACGGCCATGTATAGCTTGGAAACCTTGTAGTATAGTAATGGATGGATATAATGATGAATCCTCTTTCTCATTCTTTTGGTTTAGCTCATTTTTATAAAGAAATGAATAAGTTATGATCATTTTGGTGAAAGTGGGTATTTGCAGATTTGAGATTCTCTGAATATAGTCAGATTGAAACGTCTGGTATAGAAAAATTGTGAAGAATTAGGATCTCTAATAATATTCATTGGAAATATACATGAATTATATTTCATTTCTTTTTGGTTTGAGTCATTTTTATGTAGATTTGTGAAAGTTATGGGCATTTGAGGGAAAACTAGTTTTTAACAATTTGTATTGGAGTTGCAGGCAATGATTTATTCTTAGAAAATGATTTATGAATGGGAAAAATAAATGGCTTACATATTTGGAAACTAGATTCATTAATAGTTACTTTGAAATTGGTTTGGTTTCATTTGGATTCTTTCTAAGAGAGATATGTGATTCCCTAGGCAGGGCCTGGTGTTTTAAATCTGGTTTATGACAGAAAAATGGCAGTTTGAAAAGGTTATTGGTTGAGGAACCAAATTGAATCATAAGACCTTGTAATTTGGAAAATGGTAGTTCTTGATGTTGGCTAAAAACTTTATTCTTTCCAGAAATTTTAATATTGTGATTTTATGGGTCAAATAAATCAATCTTTAAAGACTGGCTTGAAGACAGCAATGTTACATATCTTACGATTTGCCATTGATTTGTCTTGATTTTGTACTTTCGGATGTGTGCTAAATTCTGGATTGCAGATCTTTGGACCTAAAGTGAGTTCTTAAAATCTCTATAACACTTGGTTTGGGCATAAGATTAATCTCTCATGTGTTTGGCTTGAGTGTTACATGCTTTCATAAAACATTTTTCAATTGATGCTCTTAATGGGAAATGAACGAGCATAGATTTGCTTTCATACAAGTTTGTGTAAGTGAGTGCTTGTGTTTAAATATTAAGTAATTCTTGGTTTCAAATATCAAAACATCTCATTGAGTAATCTAGGGCATGGATTCATTCCTAGTTTACATGAAGAGTTAAATGCACCACTTTGTGGACTCACTTCATGTTTACTTGGAAAGTTAAATATTTCATGATTCAAACCCTCTTGTACTTATGAGTAGTATTGATTAGTAGTCTTAGATTACTTGTGATTGATCTAGATTGCTATCTTGGGTTATTGGACTCACTCATCTGCCAGCCCCTCGTTCCACCCCGTGGTTGCAAGGTCAGCGCCACATTAAAGGGGAGGGGTCTACATAGAAAGAAGCATTAATTGTTCCACCAAGCAACCCTTTTGTGCTTTTTAGAACTCACTAGTTTTTTAGGGTGTGGACTCACTTTGAGTTTGTGTGAGGAGTTAAATGCACCACTTTGTGGACTCACCTCACATTTACTTGAAGGGTTAAATGCACCACCTTTAGTGCTTTCCAATACTTTTGATAGTGAATTACTTACTTTTTCATTTCTAGAAGGCCTGCTTGGGGATTTCATCACCTCAAGGGACGACCTTAACTCCCGTGTTTCGATGGAGTATAAATATCGGGAGGTGAATCCAAAGACACCTCTCTTGGGAATGATTTAGATTTCACTCTTGGCTAAGCCTCAAAGAACTTTATACTTTTGAGAAGTGAAGGAGGAGATTTGGGTTACCATCTCCTCCCGACTGTGTGATTTCAGATTCTTCTCATCTATGGATTTGTGCCTCATGTACCTTGCATATATCGAGGACTCCTTTTAGAAAAGCCATGTATATCCTTGTAGACAACTTGTTAGGATGTTGTTGTGTTCTAAGTGCCTGCTAAAACATTTTCAAGAACATACACAAGTAGAGTCCTTAGGGAGTAGAAATACTAAGTCACTATTCCTGTTCATGTGCAAGGTTGCTCTGTCCCTTGCCCATTGCTTGAAGACTATTTGCTTGAACTCCTTGATTGTTGTCTTACATGCTTGATCAATGACATAAATCTGATTTGCCTTTTTTTCTGTGATCTATTTTTCTATTTTCCTGTCATTCACCATCAGAAACTGCTTGTCTTGAGTTAGGAATCGATCGATCTTTCCTTTGACTTGCATTGTCTCTCATCTATTCATCTTATCTCTTTATGCCTTTTGTACCTCGTGTTGCGATAGTCTTATCTCGGCTGTTCTAGCCATCTCTTTTGACGACTCGTACCAGGTTCATCTTGCATCTTGGCTGTTCTAGCCATTCATCTCCTTTCGTTATCTTTGAGATAGAGTCTAGCTTTATCCCGAATCTTCTCTCGTTACATCTTCGTCTATGACTATCACGACTCGAAGTGGCAAGACTTATCCCGTTCAGAATACTGATCAAGATAGAAGCAAACCTCGTAATCAAGACATAGATCATTCTGAATCCGTTGCAAAATCTGAACTTCGTGAGGAATCCTCACATTCTTCATCATTCTAAGAGTATTACAATCCATTGTTTCAAATACAGTCTGACTTATTATTTCAAGAATATTATAACCCATTGTTTGAAGACCAGCAAGACCCTGAAGGGTCACTTTCTAAAATTGAACCTATTGATCCTTTCAAACCTATCGACTCTTTCATGATCTCTCATAATACTACCAACAAGATGGGAGATCCATTCCACTTCCCGAGGGAAGGTAAATTCAGCAATAGTCATGAGCAATCTCCAAATGACCGAGGTCATGGTCAGTCTCGAAATGACAAGAGTTATGATCAATCCCACAATATTCAATATCCGGTCAACATCTGGGACCTTTGCAATTTGAAACAACGACAAGGGGAGCCTCTCCTAACATTTCTCCAGAGATGGAGACAACTATGCACGAAGTATCCGCATGAATTACCCGAGTCTGAAAAGCTCGATATCTTCTTGGGCAATCTTGTCGCAAATTTTGGATACCAAGTACGATTACAAGGTCCCCTCACTTTTGACAATATGATTAGGTGGGTTGTGAGGATATAAGCATTTATGGTCAAGAAGGGAGAATTGACTTTGAACAAAGACAACAAGCAAGGACCTTCTCCCTCAAACAAGGATAAGGATAAGATTGTCAACAAAAACATAGATGTTATGAATGACAGGGTTGTTGATAATGTGACACCAAAACCCTCAAAGTCTGTCTTTAATCTCAACTCTAGCATACAAATGATGAAAGCCACTGAGAAGGCTATGACAGAAGCTCAACCACCTTCAAGATTCACTAGAAACAAACCTTGGATCTCTCAACCCAAGTGTAACTCTACTTCCTTGGGAGAACCTCTTGATGTGGTTTATAGGACTTTGGTGCAGAACCATGACAAGAATTCAAAGACCCCTTCCCTCCTCATGGGAAAGGTGAATCACCCAAGTCTAAAGATGCCAACAATGTGGTCAACTATATGTATGATACTAGCGACATTGTCATCAATGAGATTGAACCTGTTGATGTTGAGTACTGTGATGATCATTGCTCCGAGGAGCGAGGATGCTCCTAAACCAAAAACTCCCTTTATCTTGCGAGGCCCTGCGTCTCCCTATTATAACTCCACACATTCTCCAGCTTGTGCGAATGCTATCACTCACTCTTGTGCGAAGATTGTTCTCAAAGGTCTCGAACCTTCGACATCCAGACCAAAACTATCTATGGATAAAGCCCTCACCAAGGAAAACATCCCCAAAGATCTCAATCTCGACCAGTTTCAATCTATGGTGGGTCATTTGACCTCACCTCATTATTTGTCCTTCTCTGAAGAAGATGATCACTCTCCAAGCCACCCGCACAATGCTCCCCTCCACATTGAAGTTATGGAAGGTCCCGAGTGTGTCCACCACGTCCTCATTGACAATAATGCCGACCTAAATACTTTCTCTGCTAAGCTGCTTACCCAAATGATAGACAACCGTCAATAGAGAGTCCACTGAGTTCTATGATGCTAAGCAAAAAGAAATAGAAAAGACCTTGAAGATCAAAGATATTGGCATGGGGGAATATCAAATTGAGTCTGTCTTGTCACTGACAGCTCTCCCCATATCTCCATGTTCTTGTGAAGAACCCTTCGAAGACAGATTTGGTATTGGCTATCAGAGCTATGAGCTTGACCAACCTAGCTACAACTTTCACTCATGCAAGGATTCAGATAATGAAGAAACACAAATTCAGCCTATGACATATGAAAGACCTTTGAATGGTCAAAATTTTGATTCAGACTACCAAAAAGAGTCTTATCTACCTTCTCAAGTGCTTCAAGAACATGATCTTGGTCCTCACCAGGAGGATTTTATACACTCTACTAAACAGATTTCTACTACTGCAACTACTACTGAATATGTCACTGTCTCTAATGGCACACATACTGATTGGGAGCAACTGTTGGACGCTTCCCTTATCTTGGGTATGCCTCAAGGTATGCCTATTCTAGATTGTTCTACCACTTCTACTGTTGAACAAACTCCTACTGCTACCAACTCTAATGGCATACATACTGATTGGGAGCAACTATTGGATGCTTCCCTTATCTTGGGTATCCCCCAAGGTATGCCTATTCCAGATTACTCGGCTACTCCTACTACTGAACAAGATCCTATTGTTGAAGAAACACCTCCTATGACAGATGACAACAATGAAGAAAGTTTGCCTCCGACTATGTCTCTAGCTGAATGGGACTCCATATCAGATGCTACTACAGAAATACCAGTTGATGCTACGCACTTATATGCTAGTCTTAACAACTCAGAAAGAGGAGAAAGTTATGACCCTCCAGATCAAGCTATTGATGATGATCCTTTCCACCCTCCTGTGGAGATTCCTATGCCTCCTAGGCCATCTGTTCCAAGTTATACTTCTACTGCTCCAACAAATCATGGGTATCTGAGACCCCATTCTATTACAGCTTCATGGAATATTGGTAGATCTAGAATTGAAATGGTTCCTATTCATGCACTCTTACCACCTAAAAGGGGACCTAACTCTTGGATTAGGTCATCTTGGTTAGGCTCACATAATATTCCTCCAAACCTATCTGACTCTTCTAAGATGACTCACAATCGACAAGGCTCTATGGAAGATTACTTTCTTGATCTATCTGATGCATTCATGAATGATGAGGATGATACTGATAT
Source organism: Chamaecyparis obtusa (assembly GCA_027943335.1). Classification (NCBI taxonomy): domain Eukaryota; kingdom Viridiplantae; phylum Streptophyta; class Pinopsida; order Cupressales; family Cupressaceae; genus Chamaecyparis; species Chamaecyparis obtusa. The sequence continues at coordinate 766,872 of BSBK01000291.1, read as the reverse complement.
ATTTGCACTTGAGCCCATCACATCAACTTCTCTTCCCTCTTCATCTCTAAGAAAAGTGGTCTGTCCACTTCCATTTCCACCTCTCCACCTGGACCAGTCATATAAGCCTCTTTCATCCACCATTCCTAAGTCTTTTGGAAGTAACTTGGATGTGCAACATAAAAACAAAAATAATAAAAATCCACTTATATCTCAAGGTCACCATGTCCCATCTAATCAACATGTGACTACAAAGAAAGGAAAGCAACAAAGGTGTTCAAAAGACCGCAAAGGTCCTCAAAAAAAAGACAATCAAAAGCCAGAAAATAAAAATAAAAAAAGGGTCTCGAAATCCATTCTACAGGCATTGTCATCAAAAGCACCTCAAAATAAAGAAGAAAAAATTCGAAAGCTATGTGGATTCCAAAGAAAGGAAAAGTCAAAGTTGCCATTCGAGCTTCCAAAATTCTCATACTTCCCTCCATTCCATCACCCTTGCCTCTCATACTTTACCCTCTTCACTCCATCTTGCCTTTTCCCAAAGTGCATATCAATATCTCCTTATTGCTAATGGCATGACTAAGAAAAATCTAGAACGTACTCTTCCTAAGCGTTTAGAGTGTGGGAAATCCAACAAAGAGTTAAGATGTGTCCATGAGGATATTTGTGGGTCTCACCTAAGTGATCTTTCCTTGACTATGGATCTCTTGACAGTTGGACACTACTGGTTGGCTCTCCTGTTACTGCTACAACATATGATTTTGATTCTGCTGACTACTACTACAAATGACCATGTTCTCAAAGATCTACCACTGAAGGAGAGGCACTCAAAGAGCCCATCAATGCTCTTCATCTAAAGAAGTTCTGAAGCTGACATTCTCTATGTGCTCATGTACATACTTATTGGTCCTGAAAAAATCCTAAAAATTGATATATTGCAAAAAATTTTAAAATTTGTAAAATGTCCTAAAAAAATGATCATCTTAGTGAAAACCTGATAAAAAGGTGTTTTGATGTATCTATTATCCTGGTGAAAACCTGGCAAAAAGGTGCCTTGATAATACTCAAAAAAATAGAAAATTTGAAAAAAATACAAAAAAAAAAGCAAAAAAGAGAAAAATACAAAAAAATTGAATAAGAAAAAAATGTGTCATTGATGAAAACTTGGTAAACAAGCCTCATGGTAGCAAAAATAGAATCTCTACCAAGATGGTGAAAACCTGGTAAACAAGTGCCTCTTGCTTTCCTGAAGTAACATCTTCTCTCGGCATCGCTTGGCTCTTAGTTTCTTGCTTTAGTTTGCTTTCCAGCTTTGGTTTGCTTCCTTTGTTTCCTGCTTTAGTTTGCTTTCCAGCTTTGGTTTGCTAGCTCATGCCTTTGCTTTCAGTGTCTTCGATTTTTTTGCTCGACTCTTCATAGATTGGAACTAGTTCATGCTTAGGGGCACCTGCCTGGTCTAGGGGACATTGTCCTATCGCTTTCGAAAACTCTTTTTGTGCATCAGTCATCAGTGGTTCTCACTGTGCCTGCCTACTGATACCTAGCTCTCGTTCGATCTCTTTTTGAGATCTATCCCTTACATCAGTCACCAATGGTTCTCATTGCATCTGCCTGCTAATGTTTCACTAGTATCTATGAGATCTCTCACCTTGAGGATCTCTCTCGTATCGGTCACCAGTGATTCTTACTGCATCTTCCTGTAGATACTTCGTTTAGTTGTCTGCCTGTTGTCGCTATCCTATTGAGACTTCGAACGTTGTATGTTTCCGAATCAATTTCAATCCACTTGAACACAAACTTAAACTGAAACTAAACTAAATATGTGTTTCTCTGAGGCATGTTGAGCTTTGTTTTCTTTGAGTGCTTGTTTGTTTGCTTTTCTTTTTCTTTGCTTTCTGTTTGTTGGTTTAGTTCCAATGATCCAAAGAATTCATATAAGAGGGGTGTCCGTCTGTAAGAGCCTCCATCTCGTATTGGATGGCCATACGTACCTCGACTCCTTTTATATGGATGCTTTGGTGAGGTTGGTTCTTCTCCTTGTCTTTTGAGTGACTTCTTTCTACTACTGGTGAAATTGTAAACGTTCATCCTGTTAAGTGAATGTAAGGGTCACTGCGAGAAATCTTTGACAAAAGAAGGAACTCCTACATGTTTGGTGTGTTTGTCACAAGCAACATTCAAGTCATTCTAGCATCTATGCTCTAATGCTTATGTTAACTTGCTAGATCAAAAGGAATAGGTGTTCAGGTCATTCTGGCTTCTTATGCCTTAATGCTTACATCTTATTCCGACAAACCTAAGACTTATGTAATATTCATATTCTCATAATAGTGATATTAGTGAGGATTGTATGACATCTTGTGATTTTCTGCACTTAAATGGCTCTATGATGATAAATACAATGAGTCCAACAACCAAGTCCTAGGGTTTTCATTTTCATTCTAGGCTTGCATCTTTAGCTTAGGCTTGCATTTTCTAGGCTTGCATGTTCGTTTTTAGGCTTGCATTTGAGACAATGTTTGGTGCTCTCTTGATTGTCTTTATCAAAGGTTCTAATCTTTAGTCCCAGTTTCATCACGATTGCACAAGTTTTCGGGAGCGAAATCAAAATCTGACATCTCTACATAGCTCGAAATCACATTTTAAATTCTGAGACCCTTTGGGATCGGACGTTGGTGCAGTCAGCCTTTTGGCGTCATTTTCCTGCCAGATCCTCATCTTTTCATCATGTTCTTGAGATCTTTGCTCTTTTCATCAAAGTCAACTCTAGTCAAATTTGGTCAACCATGGTCAAACTTGGTCAATAGGACCTTTAGATCGCTTCAAACTGCTTATGATTTGCTTTATCTTTTGGATCTTTGATCTTATCTTTATCTGTAATCTCTTGCTGTCAATTATCTTCTGACATGTCATCTTTTGATTTCACTCCCGAGGGGGCAGGATGATTGCATCATTGAATCTTGTCAAATCAATTCTTGAATCAGTCTAATCTAAATCATCAATTTTCATTGCTTGGGGCATCTTGGTGTCTCACATCTGCTTATCTCATCATCTATCTTTTAGGTATCTGAGCAATCTAACTCAGATCCTCGGGAATCAAGTTTCATTTTGGAGGGGATTCTCGAAATCTTTTGGGTATTGGGGCATTCTAACCCTAATTCTTGGGAGTCAAGCTTCGTTCTGGAGATGGCTCTTAAAATCTCTCTTAGACCGTTATCTAGGCAATCTAACCTAGGTCTCGAAGGGCTAAGCTTTGTATTGGGGCAATCTAACCCTGATTCTGGAGACAGTCCTAAATCTGCATCTTCATCAATTGGTATTGGGGCAATCTAACCCTGATTCCAGTTCTCTTCTAAGACCGTTGTCTTCGCAATCTAACTTGGACTTCAGAAATTCTCGTCATTTCTCACTTCAGACTATTCTTTGAATCAACGCGTTGTTCACACATCAATTCAAAGAGGGGCAAATGTAATACCCCAAAATTGACACCTATTTATTTCAAGCAATTTTGGTGTATTTCTTCAAATCTATGTCATCAAAGTCCTATCTCACTAGGCAATTTTCTCTCTCCTACTTGACTCTATTTGACTTGATGTCAGTTGCAAAGACCTTAAATTGCAATAATCAAATGCTAAATTAATTCCTAAAAGTCTTTGACTTATATTAGCTAAATTATCCCTATGATAAATTAATTTAATTCTAAAATCTTAAGTGCTTTAAATTAAATTAAATCTACCTCTTTAGCTAATTACACATCAAAAAAGGAATTAATATTATTATTTAATTATTTGAGTGGACATCTTTCTATTTGAATTTAATTATTCAAATTATTTAAACTAGTCACACCTCACATGTGGCATAAATTCCACTCTTTGATTAAATAATTCCATGTTTATTTGTCAAAAAAGTGAAGAGCCTTAATGAGAAGTGAAGAGTCACACCCCACATGTGGCAAAAGGAGTTACATGCAAGATTCCCCTCTATTTAAGAGCTTTCTTTTCTCATTCAAAGGGACTTTTTTGAGAGCATAAAAATTATAGTGGAATTCTACTACATTTTTTTGAGGAACTTTTTGAGAACACATAGATTATGCCAAAATTCTACTACACTCTTTGTGATTCATAGCTTTTGATTGTTATCATTTTAGTTAGTTCATTTTAGTATAACATTGCATTTCTTATTTAATTTATTTGCTTATCTTGTTCTTAATCTAGTTGCATTCTTATTTGAAAATACCAAAAAGAACTTGCATTCTCATTTTTAGATTAACATGCATTCATTCTAGATTACTTGCAATTTTTTTTCATGCATATGCTTTTCTTTAAAATCCTTCATTATAGTTCGGTCTTATGGTTGTTGGCTTTTAATCTGAGAGAAATCTTGAAAACACCCCATCTACATAGGAGGCAACAGATCGCTTCACTATGGATTTCGGATTGAATAACTCATATTCTTTTCTATAATCCGATCATGTGAGTAATGATCATGTTGTGTGTGTGTTGAATTTGAGGTCACATTCACTCATACACAATATCCTGTTTAGCAACAATGTATGCCCTATTCTTAGCGAGGGATATTGACCTCTACATCCAAGAGTATAGATAATCATGAAAAGGATATGTCACTCATGGAAAAAAGATCCTCAAAGAAAGAGATCTTATCAACAAGACCCCCACCAAAGAGGAGTGCTTTAGATAAAATATCAGCTTTCAAAGGCAGGAACAAAGATTCAACCATCAAGCCTCTTGCAAAGAAGAGGAAGAGGAATCTTTGGATTGAGGGAAACAACTCTAACACCAAAGAAAGGGTGAGAGTTTATAAAGAACATAATTTGCAACATAGAGAAGAAGTGACGACCTAGGACAACAACTTCTCATGTAAGAAGGTTATCTGTAGTCAACACATCTATCAATATGATGAAATAATATTACAATATAAACAAATACCACTAAGCTAAGGAAAGCTACTCCCTAGACAAAGAGAAAGAAAGAGGTACCTTGCCCCCCAAAGATAGAGACAAGGGATACCTTTGCAAAACAAATGTCTTAGGAAAGATATCTTGAAATATTCTATGGATGATTAAAGACATAATGCAAAACCATATAAAAATAGGAGAGAAAGAATACCAATTAAGCCCCAATAAAAGACCTAATGGATCCTAGGAGACTGGATGAAGATACACCTCTTGCCCCCCAGTCATGAAACAAGAGGAAAATAACATCTACATTATATCTAAAGGAGGGGAATCCCCTATATCAAAATTATGAAGGAATTGTAAAACTACACGAGAGTGAGATATAATTCCTAAAGCAGCTCTTTCTCTAACATATGATTTAAATGTTTACAATCAGCAAGTAAGTGTTTGTTACTATAATGAAAAGGACATTTATATTTGTATAGAGCATCTATCGGCATAGGTCTAAAGATTTCTTTCTTGGAATTCATTAGCTCAACATATACCTTCTTAGCAATTTCTTGTTGAGTATCAGGGTTATCTAGGTTAGGTGTGGGGAGAGGAGGATGATGTTTAGCATCACCTACCTTAACTTGAGATTTTGAACACCCAACACCATACATATTCAGTTTAGGGGGTATATGAACTGGAAATCTAATACCATGTTCATTAACACCTAGCCCTAAACCTTTATAACCTTGTTTAGTCATCATATTATATCCAGTAGTATACATATTATGTAAAGCTTCTACAGGAGGTGATTGTTTATCATGCTCATGAGTAAAGGTTGCATAAGGTGGGATAATAGGTTTTGAAGAAGTTTCTTTACCCTTTCCTTTAATATCATCATGAATCGGAGGAGAAGGTAAATCAAAGAAATCTTGCACATTCGTATCCTGAACGATAGCTTGAATACCATCATAAGTATGGGAAGAGCGAGGATTAACAGATGGAGAATTAGGTATCAGAATAGGAAGATTAGGATTGATAGGATTAGGATGATTAGGAGATGGTATGTCATCTACCCAATTCTTCATATAATCCAAAAGATAAATAAGGCTACCACATAAATCTCTAACAAAAGTTTTAAATGTAGGCAGACTAGTGTCGGTCAACTTCACAAAAGCATAAGCAAGAGCAAAGTGAAGGGTCATCAACATAATGAAGTGAATGGTACTTTCATAAACAACATAGGTATTATAAAGAGATGCTAAAAGAAGAGTAATAAAGAACATAACTACGCACCAAAGCATCTTAACAATCGTCTTAGAAAAATGAAATGCAAGAAATTTTATTGAATATATAATTTTTATTTTTATTTTTTGAATGTAAAATGCAAGAGCATAAACTAGACCTAATCTAAATGCAAGAAAGGATCTAAAATCTAACACAACAAGGCATCTAATTCCACAAAAGAAAAAGGAGAGTAAGTATGTCGAGTTCACCAAAATGAATAGGGTTAAAAATGATTCACATCTATTTAAATGTAAAGGGAAAGGGGGAAGATATGAGATCTATCCTCAAACCCAAATTCTCAAAGAAAAGATCCAATTTGATCAACCAAGAGGTCAATACACAATCGAATCAATTTACGAGGAATATGGAAGAGAGAGAGAGTAAATCCAATATTTCCCTATTGAAGGAATTTATACTTGGAGTATCAAATAATTAAAATACAAATACTAACCTCAAATTAGGGCAGATCTAGAAAATGTTAAATTCTGATGTCTGTGTACTTTCGGGCAATTCTGAAATCTATTCTAGAATATAAATGCCGAGACAAAGAAAACTCAGAAATCTTTCTCTAAGATGAGTTCAGGTCGGGTTTGACCCTCATAAAAGGTCAAATACTACATTTTTTATCTGAAGTCCGATTCGAATTCTGTTCACAAATCTCAGAAGTTTGCCAAAAAGGGTATCCAAATTCGCTCTCAGATCCAAAATTTCGCACCTGTACCTACAAAAAAATGAGGGTTTTTGTTGTTTGTTTGAGGAGTTTGCCTTGGTCAAACCCCGGTTTGGAATCAACCTTAATATTGAAATGGAAATATGAATACTAGCAAGTAGTAGAAAATGATCTAACAATGAAGCTATGCAATTCAATAGATATGTAATTGTATTTTGAATGTAAACAAGTATATTGATATGAAATCTTGAACAAAACAATAAATGTAAATCAAACCTCCATGATTGTATGCTTAGAATCCACCTTGATAAGAAAATGAAATGGATCTTGAAGATGAACAAAGGACCTTGAAGGAAGATCACACCATCATGATAGCTAGATCTAGGGTTTGCATGATGAATCTTGAATGCTTGAACCAAATCCCTTCAATGGCTTGAATGCTTGAATCCTTGATCTTCAATGGAGAACTTGGATGGAGAAAAGGACTTGAATGCTTGAATGGATGCTTGCTTGATCTCCTTGAGAGCTTGCACATGAAAACTTGATGATTTGATCATGAAAGTGGATGATGGATGATGAAAATGAGAGAGGAAGGCCTCCTTTTATAGTGAACTAGGGCACAATCCTCTAGAGGGGCCACCTTGGAGAATTAAATCTCAATTAGGTTCTAACCTTTATAAAATATACCTAGATTAAATGCAATTAAAAGATTTACCATCCCGAAATCTGAAATGATTAACTCGGAGGCAGGAAAATAAATATCCCGAAAGCCCGAATCTTGAAAATCCAAAGATTTTGGAAATTTGAATGAGGGGGGCAAAATCGAGGTTGGACATGACCTAGTCAGGTTCGACCTCAATTTGACCTAGTCAGGTTCGAGCTTGATCCTGACCTAGTCAAGATCAACCTCAAATTTGACCCTGGGCCCAGATTCAGTCAGAACCAGGTTAGGAGGTCCCAGGGATGCCCAAAAACCTAGAAATGAAATCAAATCAGGACAGAATGTCAGGGATAGACATAAAATCCTATGATGACTGTGATGAAAGCCAGGAGGACCTATTTATAAATCCTACCTAAAAAACAGAGCCATGGAAGAGGGAAATTAAGGAGAATCCTTGAGATCCTAACCCTAATTTCACCTAGAATGAAGAAATCAAGTGCAACGAAAAAATGAAAAGCGGGGAGAAAGCCAAATACATGCAAAGACCCGATCAAGGTGCTTAACATGACCCCAAACCACTTACTCGGAGGGCTAAACGCTCTTATCATGGAAGTGCTTCCATTTTAAGATGATACACATTGTATCTAGAATAAACAAAATCACATGAAATCCATTTTAACATTTATTTTTTGCATTTTTAATGAGTGGTGCTCAACTATTAGAAGATGATATATTCATAGGATAAGATCCTTGTAGGAAATGATCAACTACAACTCAAAAAATCATGGCAATTGTTGGTTGCATTTGATACAACAATTTAATTGTATGTTGGTACATTGTTAAGTTTTTACAAAAAGTTGTTGGTTCTCTGTAAGCTTTGTTGATGTAACCTATAACATAGAGTTTACAAAATCAAAGATTCTATTATTATGATTCTAGATAAATGACTGGTCAGATTAAATTTAAAATGCTTTATTTATAGAGATTGTATCTGTATTTTTAACGATACATTTGAATCTTGTGCAAGACCCTTACTTGGTTCGTGGGATGGCTATGAGTTATATCAAATTAAACTCAATATGCTTTATTTATAGAGGTTGTATCTAGATTTTTAACCATATGTATGGATCTTGTGCATGACCCTTACTTGGTTCGTGGGATAGCTATGAGTTATATTCATAGCCATATTGTTTGGCCCTCTCTACTTTACCTCGCCTTATCAAGTTACACAATTCATACTCCATACTGCCTCTTTAGTCCATGTGTTGAATTTTTTAAAAAAAAATTGTATTGCTATTTATGGTGTTCTTGTAGAGTTTTAAACTGCAATTAAGTTTGGCCTTATTTGTGTTCAACATCAGGACTATATGGAAGATTTGAGAGCTTGTCAAGGTGTTAGTGGTTCCATCCATGACTATAGCCCTTGTTTGCTTAAAAAGCATCTATAGGCCGATATCATTTTAGAAGATACTATATGCTCCTCCTCTCTCTATTCGGATTATCATTTACTCTCCTCTTGAGATTAGTTTGAGTTCTTGGTGGATAGTTTATGGCCTCATTGAGGCAAATGAGGCTCCTTGATGTAGATTGTTCCCCCTCCCTCCCCCTACACACACACACACACACACACACATTTTCCTAGCTTCTCCTCCTACTGCCTTTGGTTTTTGTTTCTTTTTGCATTAAACTCTTCTTCCTTTGAATCTCATATTGTAGTATCTTTTAACATGATGATTACTGTATTTGTTATTTTAATGATGGCAAACTTGGAATGTTGGATAAGGGCATTTTGTATTCTCGATTGGAAGAATGGCGGGTAGTAGGGCAGCTCGTTTCAAGTTTGGCACTTTTTCCTCTGCAACTTTGTGCTTTTATTTTCATTATGAATTAAATTTAGTGGCTTCCCACTTTTCTTGAAAGAAAAAAAATGTCTAAAGAAAGGAATTGATATGTCACACCGTTGCGAATAATAAATTCAAATAAATTATATAATTTTTTATATTGTTTTGAGTTTGAACCAAAATTTTGCATTCTGATATGAATACAATATTGTAATAATTCTGGATTTCAGCATATCTGTCTTCTTGATATTGTATAAAAACTAAAATTTTGTATATAAAATATTGTAAATTAAAATAATTTATATTTTATTTATATATTAGTTTATTCTCTATATCAACTTACATATAATTGGGCAGCTAAGCTCTCTACAAAACACACCAAAGACAAAAAACAATGTCAAACTTTTTTTTTCAGATTCGCGAAAATACTGAATGAGATATGTCTCATACGGTCCAATCAATATGTAAAACTAAGTTCAGAAAGATCCAGATATGATCCATATGGATACTAAGAAATCACATGTCACATAACTCGTGATATGAAGTATCACCTAACTCGTGATACAAAGTATCACATATCACATAACTCGTGATATGAAGTATCACCTAACATGTGATACAAAGTTTTACATATCACCTAGCACGTGATATGAGGAATCACCTAACACGTGATATGAGGAATCACCTAACACGTGATACCAAGTTTTACATATCACCTAACACATGATATGAGGAATCACCTAACACGTGATACCCAATTTACATATCACCTAGCTCGTGATATGAAGGATATAATATGCTCAAGAACATTACATTCTCCTTATATACCCCTATTATGGTATGTGCATTGACATTACATCACATAATGTCTACCATAACGATATTGTATCATGGCATGTCTATGGATATTACGTCACATAATATCCACCATGAAGATCTCTAAATCATCTATGGTTTATTTAATGATATAAGCCTTATGATATCTTATTATATCTACCATGATGTCTAAAAGATCCTAACCATTGTGACATGTCCTCGTATATCAAGTCACATGATATCTATCATGATGGAGATGTTGCAAAGTCGTCACCTCACAACATCAATCAAATACAAGTGTTCATTGTAGAAAAGTCGTCACCTTTCTCCAATGTTCACAGGAGGGCCCATAAGTCATGGAGTCACACACATGACATCCACCTTGACTCATCTTAGAGGGTGGATCCACCATGGCTCATCCCAGAGGGTGGAAACAAGGGCTTTCACCTTAGACTTCTCTCTCAAGGAGAAGAATGCAATATACCAAGTTTATCTCGAAAGTACACAACCTTCTCTCTAGCAAGAAACTTGGTGAGAATATCAGCCATCTGTCTTGTAGTGATAATGTACCTTGAATAGCATACTTATGTACTATATCTCTTATATAGTTTGCATCACTCTTGGTGAACCCCAAGTTATCCAGGAATATCATGATGTAGGAGTTAGCATAAAGGCATTTCAACCAACACACATGGTACTCAATCTCATGATCATAGTCCTTTGACTGTAAAAATCATCTCCACTGTTCACTCCCTTTGAACCAATATGACCAAGATCCTTGGAAATCAAATAAGGCATATCCTCTAGATGTTGTACTGACTCCCTTTGAATCTTTGAGTACTAACATCAACATTTAACTCTTTTTTTTTCAAGGTTTTCTCTGATGGTTCATCAAACTTCTTCTGAATGTGATATCAACCTTCTGACCTTCTCGTCCAAGGTTGCTTCTAATGGATTGTCACACTCCCTTTGAATCTAATGTCAACTCTCAACTCAGTTCCATAACTGCAGGCATTAAGCTCTTTCTCCCTTGAATGCGATCTCGTATGCTTCTAAATTTGTCCTCACTCTTATTGTCAAATATTACTACCCTCAGAAAATTTCTTCCACAAACTTGAATTATTATTGTGATCCTCCCGAAGCTAATTTCAACACTCCCTCTTAGCTAGGGAGGAACCTTCTTGATAACTTCTGATTTGTCCTCCTGATGCTAAAATTGACATTCTCTCTTAGCTAAGGAGGGTCATTTCAGATATTTGAGTTATAGAGTAATGTCCACCATGGCTACTCCTAGAGGGTGGCTCCATCATGGCTACTCCATGAATGGAAATGCAAACAAACACAAGTGTTTATCAAGAAATCTCTCGTGTAATATCGTCATCTTACGATGATGGTCACCATAGATACTCCTAGAGGGTGACTCAACACACGTGTTTAGTCATGGACTCACTCACATGACCTCTGATGAAGGGTGCTCCTCTTAATACCACAAACACATAACAGAAATAGAGAAACAACAATATGCAAGAACAGAAAATTGGCTTCTTATTATCTCCACAAATGTGGAATTACAAACTTTCAGAATTACAATATGCAAAGCCACATGGGCATTCCCTTACAATATTCTGTAGGACAAAGCCTCGAACTATTACCCAGATCTACTAACCAGAACTATTCTGAACTGCCTAAGACAATAATACAGCCTTCCTTATATAGGCAATTTTCCACTGCCTAGGAAGGTTCCAGAATTTTAGCCAATAAGGCCGACCAAACTTAGAATTATTTTATTTTACATTTTATTACATCATAGTCGGCTCAAGATAACCTTTGAAACCCGAACATAAATTTTGAAGAAAATTATTTTCCGCCATTTCGGGTGGCCCAACTTCTGACGACCATAAGTCATCACCAGTTGACCTGATCGGCTATTATAACCCCATTTCGAAAATGTCACGAAGCGCTCTACAGGCTTAATCTGCGCAAGCGTCCGTCATCCAAATTTTCGACCTCATCCGGGGCCTCTAAAGCCTTCAAAACTGAGTTCAAAGTTTCTGTACCCTGCTGCCAATACCGAAAATCTTCAATATCTTCCAATATACACTTGATTTGGCAATGAAACTTTACTGGCAGACTTATATGACCAAAATGAACCTCCAAGAAAGAAATCAGATCATTCTGAGCACATACGAAAATTACCAAAAATAGTAACTTTCCATAAATAGCAGCTCTGCACAAAATAGCCCTTATTGAATATAAAAATAGAAATATTTTTTTTTTTTTGGTGATGCAAGATTGCTCTTACACCTAGGATGCTCCTGCATCAGACACCTGGGGTAATTTGAGAAGTGACCCTGTCACGACTCAGGTGTGCAGAGGAAAACCAAGACGGTTAACCTCCTCCTTTGTTAGCCATGATGAATCTTCAATAGGTCGTCCTTTCCATTTGACCAAATACTCTTCATATGTCATGTTCCTTGTGCTTCTGCCAACACGACTGTCCAGTATGTCTTCAATCTCCTTGATATCTGAACTGGTTGCTGGAATACTCCACTGTGCTGCTACAACCTCATCTTCAACACCTCATTCATGATACTCTGTCAAATCTGAAATGTTAAACACTGGTGAAATATTCAGCTCAATAGGCAATTCTACCTCATATGCATTTCCTGAATCATGTTTCTTCAGTATCCTACATGGCCCAAACTTCTTCATTTTCAGCTTGTTATATGTACCAACTGGAAATCGCTCCTTCCGCAAATGAACCATGACTTCATCGCCAACCTGAAATTCCTTATGTCTCCTTTTCTCGTCTGCCTTAGCCTTTAACCGCGCATTCATCTTGGTAATATGCTTCCTCACCTCCTCATGGATGTTCTTCAAGTGTTCTGCAAAATCCTCAGCTTCAGCACTACTTATTTCTCCTTTATCGATCTTTCTCAATTCAGATGCATTTCTTGGACTACTTCCATATACAATCTGGAATGGTGATTTACCAATGCTCCTATTGACAGAATTATTGTATGCAAATTCTGCCTATGGTAAAATCAAATCCCATCCTATTGGCTTATCTCCAACTAAACATCTCAGCATATTTTCCAAACTCCTATTCACCACCTCTGTCTGTCCATCAGTCTGTGGATGATGTGATGAACTGAACTTCAAATCTGTCTTCAACTTCTTCCACAATGTACGCCAGAAATATCCAACAAACTTAGTGTCCCGATCTGAAACTATGGTCTTTGGCAAACCATGAAGTCTCACTACTTCTCTGAAAAATAATTATGTTACATGAACAGCATCATTAGTCTTCTTGCAGGGAATGAAATGTGTCATCTTCGAAAATCTGTCAACTACTACAAAAATTGAATCATGTCCCCGCTGTGTCCTCGGTAAACCAAGAACAAAGTCCATACTGATATCCTCCCAAGGCTTCTCTTGTATAGGTAATGGCTGATAAAACCCTATATTCTGCTTCACTCCTTTCGCCATCTGACATACTCTGCAACTTTGTACAAACTTTTTCACATCTTGCTGCAATTGTGGCCAATAATAATTTTCACTAACCAAAGCAAGGGTTTTATCACAACCAAAATGTTCCGCCAATCCTCCACTATGCTTCTCTTTGATGAGATTCTCCCTCATAGAACTTCGTGGAATGCACAACTGACTCCCTTTGAATAGCATATCATTCTAGATGATGAAATCCAACCATTTCGTCCTATCTAGAATAACAGGTTCTGTACAAACGTTCCAAACTTCACCAAAATCAGGATCCTCTGGATACAAATTCTTGAGTTCCTTGAACCCAACCACCTCAATCTGCATCTCTGTCAGCAATAGTTGCCTTCTGCTAAGAGCATCTGCAACCCTGTTAGACTTTCCACTTCTGTGTTTTAAAACAAATGTATAACTCTGCAAAAATTCAACCCATTTCAAATGCCTCTGATTCAACTTTCCTTGACTATTCAAATATTGCAAAGCTTGATGATCAGTATACAAAACAAACTCCTTAGGAAGCAGATAATGTCTCCACTTCTTTAATGCCTGAACTATAGCATAAAATTTCTGATCATAGACAGAATATTTTATCTTGGCATCATTTAACTTCTCACTGAAATAAGCAACAGGTTTACCTTCTTGGCTCATAACAGCTCCTATTGCAGTACCACTAGCATCACAATCTACTTGAAACACCTTATTAAAATTTGGAAGTGCTAAAACAGGTTGTTCTGTAACTTTGTGTTTCAACAATTGAAAACTCTTTTCTGCCCCATTAGTCCACTTAAACTCTTTTCTATCTCCTCTCATTGTTTCAGTCAAGGGTCCACAAATACTGCTAAAATTTCTGATAAACTTTCTGTAAAAGCTAGCCAAACCATGAAAAGATCTTACCTCGGTAGCACTCCTTGGAGTAGGTCATTCAAGGATAGCCTGTACCTTCTCTGGGTCCATTTTTAGACCTTCTACTGAAACTACAAATCCCAAATACACTAACTCTTTCTTCACAAAACTGCACTTCTTCAAATTAATCAACAATTTCTCTTCTCTCAACTTCTCAAATACCATACGAATATGCATCATATGCTCATCCAATGTCTTACTAAAGATCAAAATATCATCTAGGTAAACAATGACAAACTTACCCAGAAATTCTTTCAGAACCTCGTTCATGAGCCGCATGACAGTGCTCGGTGCATTGGTTAGCCCAAAAGGCATGACTAACCACTCATACAGTCCTTCCTTTGTCTTGAAGGCAGTCTTCCATTCATCTCCTTCTCTGATCCGAATCTGGTGATATCCACTCTTCAGATCTATCTTTGAGAAATACACAGCTCCACTCAAACAGTCCATAATATCATCCATTCGTAGCAATGGAAACTTGTACTTGATTGTGATCTTGTTTATTGCCCTAGAATCTGTACACATCCTCCATTCTCCATTCTTCTTTGGTGCTAATACCGCTGGTACAGCACAGGGACTCAAACTCTCACGGATCAATCCTTTTTGTAACAGTTCATATACTTGTCTGTTCAACTCCTCACTTTCTGCAGGTGTCATTCTATGTGCTGCCTTATTCGGCAAACTCGCTCCTGGGATCAAATCCATCTGATGACTGATCTTCCTAACTGGTGGTAATCCATCAGTCACGTTATCGGATATAATATCCTGAAACTCATTCAACAAATCTGCAACTTCTACAAGAACATCTTCTACCTCCTCTTTACCAGCTTTTGGAATTAAAGCAAAACATACATGCTCATGCCTCATACCATCTAAGAAATTTCTTCCATCAACAAAAGTAATCTTTGCATTACCACATACATTTTCTTCAGTCTCCTTCAATGGTTTTAGCTTATGTCGCACTCCATCCTTTGTCAGGGAATAGGTATTCGCACGACCATCATGTACAGCACATCTGTCAAAATGTCATGGTCTACCCAACAACATATGACATGCATCCATAGATATGATATCACACAATACCTCATCTTGGTATCCGCCAACTTGAACTTCACCAGGCATTGTTCATTGACCATGACCTTGTGGTCATCCTGTACCCAGGCAATCCGATATGGATGTGGGTGTTTCTGTCTCTTAAGCTTCAACTTTGTCACTATCTCTTCTGACACCAAATTGTCAGTGCTTCCACTATCAATAATCACATTACAACATTTACCTTCACACTTGCACCTGGTGCGAAACAGGCTCCTTCTTTGCTCAGGTTCATTCTCACCACTCAATAGGACTCTTCTGTTAATTAACGTTTCTCCTCTTTCAGCATCTTCAGAATTTGATGATCTGGCATCTTCATCTACATGTGCAACTCTGGCCTGGCCGTCATTTCTCCTGTCTGTTCTGCCTTGGCGCTGAGGACATTCAAATGCCCTATGACCTTCTTCTCCACAGTGAAAACATGTTCCATGGAAGCCACCTCTTCCAGATCCTTGTCCTCTTCCTCTTCCTCTCTGATCTCGATTATTCTGATCCTGGAAGCGATTGGAATTATTTTCTCACTGATTCTGACTGCTACTGGCCTCATCTTTCTTTTTCGGATCTTCATTTCGGCCACCATATGACCGTCCACCAGATCGTCCACCGCGACCTCTTCCATTTTGTCTGCTCTCAAACTTCTTGTTCAGCTTTTCCTCTACTTTTAGGGCAAACTGGTATGCTTCTTCAATACTGTTCATTTGAACCAGATTCGGCTCCTCCTAAATGCTTGGCCTTAACCCATTAAGGTATCGGGCAACTTTCTCCTTATCAGCTTTTGCATGGCCTGTTCTGATGAGAAGTCAATAGAACTCCTCTGTATACTCCTGAACAAATCTTCCTGCTTGCTTCAAACTTTGCATTTTGTTCAGTAGGTCAAGCTCGTAATCAACAAGAATGAACTGTCGCTTCAATTTATCCACCATCCAATCCCATCTCGTGATTTTCTCCTTTCCCCTTCTATTTCGCTTCAACTGAATTTTTTGCCACCAGATCTTCGCATGACCTTTTAGTCTGGCCTTCGCAAATTTGACCCTATCAGGATCCTCAACATCTTCGTACTCAAAATATTCCTCACATTCATTGATCCAGTCGATCAATTCCTCTGGGTTAAGATTTTCAGAAAATGTAGGAACCTCAATCTTAGGTCTTTTCCCAATTTTGGAAATTGCCCGAAAAAGTCTTTCTTCCTCCTGGTTCACTATTTCAGCTTCTCCTTCTTGATATTCTTCTTCGGCTTCATCCTTGCTTTCGTCTCTGACATTAAGATTCATTCCCCTGCAAATCTCTTCTTACAATGCTTGCACTTGTCTCTGCAGCTCTCTAACCTCAGGTGTCACAGCACCAGCTCTTCCGCCACGTTCTCTTCGTGTAGGCATTTTCGCGATGCGCGCTGAAACCCTAACCATGGTCCTGGTGCAAACTGTCTCACAGTCGGCGATCTGTTTACACACTCAAGAACTCCTGCTCTGATACCACTTGATGAAGGGTGCTCCCCTTAATACCACAAACACATAACAGAAATAGAGAAACAACAACAATATGCAAGAACAGAAAATTGGCTTCTTATTATCTCCACAAATGTGGAATTACAAACTTTCAGAATTACAATATGCAAAGCCACATGGGCATTCCCTTACAATATTCTGTAGGACAAAGCCTCGAACTATTACCCAGATCTACTACCCAGAACTATTCTGAACTGCCTAAGACAATAATACAGTCTTCCTTATATAGGCAATTTTCCACCGCCTGGGAAGGTTCCAGAATTTTAGCCAATAAGGCCGACCAAACTTAGAATTATTTTATTTTACATTTTATTACATCATAGTCAGCTCAAGATAACCTTTGAAACCCGAACATAAATTTTGAAAAAAATTATTTTCTGCCATTTCGGGTGGCCCAACTTCCGATGACCATAAGTCATCACCAGTTGACCCGATCGGCTATTATAACCCCATTTCGGAAATGCCACGAAGTGCTCTACAGGCTTGACCCGCGCAAGCACTCATCACCCAAATTTTCAATCTCATCCGGGGCCTCTAAAGCCTTCAAAACTGAGTTCAAAGTTTCTGTACCCTGCTGCCAATACCGAAAATCTTCAATATCTTCCAATATACACTTGATCTAGCAATGAAACTTTACTGACAGACTTATATGACCAAAATAAACCTCCAAGAAAGAAATTAGATCATTCTAAGCGCATACAAAAATTACCAAAAATAGTAACTTTCCATAAATAGCAGCTCTGCACAAAATAGCCCTTATTGAATATAAAAATAGAAATTTTTATTTTTTTTGGGTGATGCAAGATTGCTCTTACACCCAAGATGCTCCTGCATCAACCTCCACCATGGCTACTCCCAGGGGGTGATCCACCATAGCTACTCTCAGAGGGTGGAAAGAAAGGGTCTTTACCTCAATCTTCTCTCTCACAGACAAGAAAGCATTATAAGGGCTGACACCTCAAATTTCTTCGTCTCATAAAAAAAAATGCTTCAAGGGATTGCACCTCAAACTTTTCTCTCGCAGAGAAGAATGTATTAAGCAGGCTGTCTCTGAAATAGATATCAACCTTCTAACCTCCTTTTCCAGGATTTCTTCTGATGAAATGTCAGACTCCCTCTGAATGTTAATTCTTCCTCTTCGAAGAAACTGAACCAAATCCTCTAGTTTCTCCCTCTGTCATGGAAGCATACATGATCCCAATCATGGAAGCTATCTTTCTCATCATTTGAGATTAGAATAGAAATCCCTTTAGAGATCCCTCTTTTCATTAATTTTACAAGGATGTCCACACCACCTGCACCTATCATTGTTGGCCATAATCCCTCTATGCTATTACAAAGATTTACCAATGCCCATGTTGTTCCAAACAAAGTTTGGCACGTCTTCCACCTATTCAGCTTCCAAAGCAAATACTATTTGTGTAAGATTATCAACTTCATAACAAAATTTATGCTCAGAACAACATATGGAAGTCAGCTTCCTCAATAGAATCAACTGGCACCAAACCTTGTCATTTGAGCACTACCCCATTGACTCGAGGTATTGAGCAATAGCTATGGGATTCGCCATTCGCCTTCACACACAGCCTCGATACCCATATGTCAAATCATCTCCATTTAACTGCACTGTATATGTTGTCGCCAATGAACAGACTGTGTCCACCGATATCTTACAAATGGAGGATTCTCTTCAATGCACTATTGTCCACAGAACTGAGAACACATTTCAGAGTCTTCAAAATAATTGAAATATGTTTATGTGTGTAATTAGCACCTGAAAATATCGTCATAACTCCATACTAATATATGGTGAATGCTTTCAGCAACGCTCCAAATGTCCACCATTTATTCTCAAAGTACGTAAACATTGTTCATGTATAATTAATTATGTTAATCACTGCTTGTGTTAAATAAACAATTTTTTGTATATATCTTCTTAAACATCAATCGCTGCACCTTTTGGAATACGGTTTTTTTTGTAAATGAATTGCTGTCTGAACACATGCTATTGCAATCCCAAATTGATGGCTACAACACTATAAGAAATTCACAATTGCAGCGCCAATGTCGGCTCCAACATAAACAATCACTTCCTGGGTTTGCGTGTGAGATACCAGTGTATGGACGGTAGCTCTGGATTGCTTGTACCCTCTACATTTACTCTGAACCTATCTAACAGTTTGTGGGAATTGACCTGGGCCTAAACAACAATGTCTATAGCAGTGATAGTCTTCCCACATCACACTTTCAAGGGCATTCAAGTATGTACGGTTGCGGCTGGATAGAATAGAAGTGAAACAGTGAGGAAGATGTTGGCATTCCTCAAAGCCCTCTTGCAACACAACTCCACAATGTCACCAAAGTTCGATTCATATCCAGCATCCATATATTGGCTTCCAAGGGTGTTAATATAAGCTCATTCCAAGTCGTCTTCCTTTTGATCGTATTCCTCCCTTATCACCCTTACTTGGATGGTCGCAAATATATTTTAAACAAGTCCAATGTGTCTAGTCACCTACGAACATATAGTCGTTGCTGGTTTCTTTACATTGATCAATTTCATATTAAAAATCACTAGGCATCATCTCCACGTGGGGATATTTGACAATACAATGATCGGTTCCATTCTAGAGTCATAATCTTCCCATTCTCTAATCCAACGTGTATCCAATAATCTTGATCTTTCTAATCCATTATCGTCTTGCACAGTCACTGTAATGTTCCTTTATCTTAGACTCTGCGTTTCTGGTCCAAGAGATCTAATGAATGATCTAATTTCTCATTAGCTCTGATTTGTGGTGACTGTTGATGGGCTTTTGCAAGAAATGAAATAGATAATGTTTGCGCCAAAGTCTCTCTTGGAAATTTATGTCAATCGATATTTCAGATGTCTTTGATTTTCTCTATTTTCCATTTGCAGTCTAACTTGGCTCTGATACCATGTTAAGTTTCCAGATCGCTGCAAATGTAATAGCACTGCCGTGATTGTATATGGTATGTGTCTTTCAAATGCAACAATCTCTCTCTCATTTATAGTGGGAATGAGGCTAGGAGAGACATGTCCTATTCATCATAATTTAATCAATCTTATAATGTTTCATCAATCAATTATTAATTTAGAATAATATAATAGATTAATCTAGAATATTAAATTTCATATGATTAATAATAATATAACATATATAATATATTATTATTAATCAACATATATTATATGTATTCTAAATGATCATACGACTGAAGCTACAAACATTAACAGTAACTCCCACTGCTTCTCTAGTTAAAAAGGTACTTTATTTGGAAAATGTAACTCTCTTCAAGATGCTCTAGTACACTGCTTGGAATATATGTTCAAGATGACTATCCTAGTCCTTTGTGTAATGCCCACATTGATGCTTTCTTATAGTCATCATAATAAGTGGCGTAGTTTGTCATATAAGGGATCTTGAGATTCTTTCTAAGTTGGCACCCCATATCATGAGGGGCCAACAATTAAAGTTCCAGTCTACATGTCATTCAGCTGAAAAGACAGGTTACTTTAATATGCCACTACGTATTTTGAGCTCACAGTTTGCAGCAATGAGGAACTGAAAATGAATGGTCACTAATGACTAAATCATAGTTAAAAGACTCGAACTTAGCAAGCTGGTTTTTGACATGGACTTGAACTTGGTGCAGATTTGGCAAATTGAAAAAACCATGATTATATAGAGATTTTTAAGGATTTAACACTTGTATCATGCACCCTTCAATAAAACTTCAAAGACACAATAAACTAATCAAATGGAAGTTATTATGATCACATACACAAGTACATATCAATCGCATAAGTATGAAAGTGTATTTTAGCTGAAGGAAACAACATTGTCACAGATATAAATATTGTCAAGTGTTTAAGGTAGACAAAAATCATGTATTACGATATCAATGGCATCAAAAACAAAAATTACAATATGGAGGCATGAACTATGATAGAAAGGAGCTTGTATCCTCAGCCCAGCATTTTTAACTCTATGTGGAGTTGTATGTTTATATCTCAGGCAAGTCTGCAAATGCTACTAGAGCCTTAGGAGCATTGCTTAGGATAGGGTTTTCTTAGAGAATTAGAAGTATAAATGTAATTTAATTACTAGGAACTTAATTGGTAAAAAGTTGAAAAAAATAAAAAAATGTTGCTCTTCCATTTAACTTGGCCCAAAAAGATATTCATTATTTTGTTTTTTATTGCTTTTTTAGAGCAGGGATTTGGGAGCAGCACCCCTCATGGCATCCAGGGTCAGTCCATTTTTCATAATTTTTATTGCTTTTAACTGACCTCCAAAAGTCCTCCAAAGTTCCAAACCATTCAAAATATGCTTGAATTTCATGCTTTTACACTTTAGCATTTTCAAGCTTTTAGTGTAAATGGTGTAATGATGTCCTATGATTTTACTTTTCTGAGATATACATTTCGTTGTGCCTAACACTGACTGCAAAATGTGCAGGGGAAGCTGTATACGAAGATGACATACCTTCTCCACTTATATGGGGCATATGTATACAGCAAAAAGGCTTTGGCATTGATTAAAAAGGTTGATGTAAAACACGTGTTGGAATCTCCAAGTGTTGTTTCCTACATATCCTCAAGTGATATCCCTAAACAAGGAAGAAACATAGGAGCTGAGGCACTTTTTGGTGGAGAAACACTACTTGCTGAAGATACTGTAGAGTGCATTGATCAACCGATAGTTCTTATGGTAATCATATTACAAGGATTTTTATGTGGAAATGTCAAATTGTTTCCATTTCAATGCTAAAGATAGGCTACTGTTTTAGTGCTACTGTGCTACACATTTACTTAAGCATTTGGTTACCACAAGTCTGATTGAATATCACATGTAAAATCCTTTTTTTTGAAAGTTTCAGACATTTTCTTTACTTGGTTTACAGTTTTTCTTGCATTTTATTAGGTTGCAAATACTTGGCATGATGCCAAAAGGGCAGCTGCTAAAGTGACTGTAGACTATGACTGTGAGACATTAGGTCCTCCAATTCTATCCGTGGGAGATGCCAGAGAAAAAGAAAGTTTCTTTCCAGTTCTAGAATGGTTTGCTCCAAAGCCCATAGGAGATTTTGCAAAAGGAATATCAGAAGCAGATCATAAGATTGAATCTGCAGAGGTTATTTTTTTAGAATATTCAGTTTCTTGATCTGTCGCTAATTAAACACTCTTAAGTATAGCTTATTGCAGTAGTAATTGAAGCATCTATCAACTCTAAGTTCTGTAATGGGACAATAAGAAGATGCTCTTTAGAGTACAGGGATAATAATTCTGTGAATTCATATCTAACTTGAACAGTTGTTTCAATAGGCCAGAATTGGCTCTCAGTATTTCTTTTATTTAGAAAACCAGACTGCATTAGCTGTTCCAGATGAAGATGAATGCATGGTAGTCCACAGCTCATGCCAGAATCCTTGTATTTTACAAACAAGTATTGCAAAGTGTCTAGGAATTCCTATTAATAATGTGCGCGTTATAACAAGAAGAGTAGGCCGTGGATTTGGTGGAAAAGCCTTCAGAGCTGTACCTGTAAACAGGATTTTTCTTTTATTCCATGCTTTTCTTTCTAAACATGTATAAATACTTTACCTAAAATTGATGCAGTTATCTATACTTCTGTGTAAGTACATTTATGCAAGTATAATGCAAAAGATGAGGTTATTCATTTGTTTATTTTTCTTTATGAAACATGCAAATCATATTAAGAAGTGAACAATAAGATTACATTTTTTTGACAATTGAATTATATAGATGAAATATATTGAAATAGGAACATCTTACAAATACCAGCACTATATGTGAGTCAATTTGGCTGAAAGTGCTGGTTATCCTTATTATGAGTTCAAGCTTATAGTTCTTGGAAATGTTGAATAGAAAGACAAAATCGGAAGATACATCAGCTAGGGCAGCAGTAAGCAGAAATAAGTACTTTAGGACATCATTTAGCATGACTGTATAAAAGCAAGAGAAAATATCATTGCTCCCCCAAGTTTCGGGGATGAGAATAGCAGGGACAGTGGGACGTGTTTCTGGTATGGAGGTACTTTTTGGCCATTTTTTAGGGGATAGTAAGGGATGACTATTAAAAAATAGGGAATTTATTAAAAATATAGAAAAATTTCACGTATTCATAACACTGATAAAGAATTCATCATAGACATTATAGAAGTTTAATATATAACATTAGACTTGAATTGAGATTTCACTTGAAAATTTACAAACAAATTAACAAAATTTAAATGCTTTCATTATCAATAAGCATACATATTATATAAGAACTATAACAAAATCCCCAAAGGCTGTAATTTTCAACTATATATTTAAAAAATCATAGAAACGTATGGCTGTCCCTAGTTAGTAGATGCAACTGGTAGGTCTGTATTGAAATTGAAGCTTGAGTTTGAGTCACTGCCAGTCAATGGAACCCCAACTGATCCCTCTTGTGTCTCCTTATCAATCTGTATAGCATTTTCAGGATCAACATCCCAACATAAGGCTGGAGTCTGATGATATTGAGGGGTCTATCAATCCTGTAGTTGTAAGGCATTATGCATGACCATCAATTTCTTTGATTTTCTAGAGGTAAAGTTGTTCCTCTTGTTTGATTAGATGAAGCTATATGTGCACAAATTCCTCTTTGTAGTTGAGGAATTGGCAACTTGTGAAAAAAGATGAATGGCAAGTACCCTCAACTTTAGTGGATCCTTGCCATGCCACATCTATTTATCCATCATCAAATAGGATGAGTGTGAGCTAATGTAGTCTATCTAACTGACCTCGTCTAGATAGTTTTGTGAATGTTGGACCACGAAGATTGATAAATGCAAGCCATTTTGTACAAGGTAAAGCAGATTCTTCTTCGGTATACATATTTTGAAGGGCCTCCATTAGCCCTCAGAGAGGAGGTTCATTTTTGTGTCTTAGTTACTGCCTTTGTCCTTGTTGAATGGATTGAGCATTTATGATCTTGTGTTCAACTAAACCTTGTGCTTATGTGACTCTTGGGTGAGTGTTGTTACCTTCCTTGAGTCTCTTGTGTGTTTGTAGGAAAATCTTTTTATGACTCTTGTGTGAGTGTTTTTCCCTTCTTGAGGCTACTATAAGTTTATCCATGATCTTGTTTGCAACTTGGGGGTTGTTTAGAGTGGCATATGCATCTATTTCTCTTACCGATGGTCATATGTTTGGGAGGTGAGTATCTTGTCCCATTGGTCCATCATTGAAGATCTCTCTTGGAGCTGGAAGCGTTCTTGGTTTAACAAGTATCTTATTGTAAATTGTAATTATTGAAGCACCTTGAAGATGGCTCATCTTGAAGTAATTATTATGTGTATCATGTATGTGTTAGAGTACGATCCTACCATGTCTGGGAAGTAGCCTCTAACTTGGCATTGCATTATGATTTCATTGGGTTGATAGTGGATCCTTTTTTGAAAGGAGATTGTTATGTTGGAATAATTGTCTTAATTGTAGAAATGATTAAGTTGGGGTGTCGCTGACCTCTTTTGCGTATGCTATAATCATGTTTATGGGTGTTTCCACATTGTATTCATAATGGTCAAATATCTTTTCTTTTCGTTCAACTTGACTATGGTTTCGAACGAGCATGCCAATTTGTTACTGTTTTCTCATTTTTTGTTGTGCAATCTTTTTCTTGGTGCTAAGGAAAAGATCTTGCTTGTCTCCTTGTTCCTTTGGATCTGTTCTCTTTTAGGGACTCTTGTGTGGTTAGGGTGGTTCCCACTATCCTTTGAGTGTTTGCCTTAGGTTGTTTCTAAATGGCTTGTAACTTAAGGAAGTTATGCGTTGTTCAATGAAGAAATTTTCAATTGCTAATTTCCCTACTTTAGAGTTCCTTTTCTCTATTAAGGCTAATTAGGCCAAACATGAATTGGATGTTAGGTTAGAACAAAGACTTGGAACTCAAACGATTCTAGGTTTAAGCTTTGTTTTGAGCTTTTCTTTGTGGTTCACTTGGTGGCTCATGGAAGTTAGGATGGATTTGGGACTTGGGATCAATTCTAGGTCCACACGGTGAAAGTGAGTTAGGTGGTTGCATAGTAGGTCATGAGGATTGGGCTAGATTTGGAACTTAGAACCAAGGTTCCAAGTTCCAGTGTAGGTTTTGAAATCTGCAAGCATGTAGTAGAGTTTTGTGTTGTCCTACAACTTGCAAAGGGAATTTAGGACTTGGAAAGAAGTTCTAGGTTTGTGAGGGAGTGGTTTAGCATTTTGCTAGAGTTAGAGATTGGGAAAAACCTAGGACTTGGAACAAATAGCAAGTCTAAGTAGGGGCCTAGAGTTTGCTAGTTTTGGGACTATTTTGTTTTAAGGGGTGGAGGGTGGAGGTGAGAGGGGAATTGTTCAATATCCTCAATCGAATCATAAGTTTGACCTATAGCCAATTTTTCCCTACAATTTGTATTGGAAGTTTTGGCCCATCTAGTTGCCATAGCCCTATGGAATTTGGGAGGAAGGGTTAGTGAGGAGATAGGAAGGGTGCCCTAGTGGTCTTGGAACCCAATTTCTCTTCCATGCCTCATTTTTGTGTGTCGACCTTGGTGTCAAGATCCAAGGTAGATTAAAGTCTTCCACTATTGTTTGCATGCTTTTGCTTTGGTGTACACAACAAGTGTGTCGTCATGGGTTGCATGAGACACCTTGAGCATGTTGGGTTGTTGCATGGTTATGTATTACCACTTTTGTTTTGCAAAAAAAGAATGTAGATTTAAGTCTTCCATATGTGTTCGCATGCTTTTGCTTTGGTGTACACAACAAGTGTGTAATCATGGGTTGCATGAGACACCTTGAGCATGTTAGGTGGTTGTGTGGTTATGTATTACCACTTTTGTTTTGCAAAAAAAATGTTGGTTTGTGTTTTGTTTGCTTATGTCCTAGAATAAAAACTGGGCCATTATAGAAGATACTTTTACAACAACCTAAGTTAAATTATTAAATTATTTTTCTTGTGCCACCCTATTAGCTTATGCAAAATTAAATAATAGGCTACGGGTCTTTGTGGAACTTACACTTGCAAAGGGGACGTGACATAAGTTAAAAACTAATGACAAGATGAAAAGTAATTGGAAAGGGCAAGGTCCTCGTAATTCTTTTTCCATTTAATTGGGCTCTTGATTGGGGTGCTTCACACTAGTGGATTCATTTTAGGATGAATTCACATCCTTAGAGCCTTGCTTTACATTGACCATTTTGATCGGTGATGACACTCTTGTTAAGGTGTGTTGGAGAGGGTCTTTTGATGTGGGGGATAGCACATTTTAGGGTGTTCTTTGTGTGCCCCATTGTCAACTAATTTTCTATCGAATTGCTCACACAAGTTCGGGCTAACAAGTTGATTTCACATCCAGTTATTGGTTATTATTAAGATGCACAATGGTTCTTGTAGACACTTAAATTTGTCCTTGTCTAACAACGCTAATTTTAGCCTTTAATTTAAATTAAATAAATATTTATTATTTATTTAGTTAATTCCATCTTTTATCTATCATCCTATTTTAACCTTGGTTAAACAAATATTTATTATTTATTTAATTAGTTCCACAATTCTCTTTATTCTTGTCCATCCAATCTTAGTTCTTCAATTTGTTCACATGGATCATAATCTAAAATTGTCATCATGTGACAAGTGTCCCCTTCACACATCTAATAAGGCTTGTCCCGTTCATTGAACTTATACATCCCCTGACAGTCAAACTAACTTATATATCCTTTCAATCCATCTCAAGTTAAACCTCTCAAATCTTGGCCATTCCCATAAGGATGTTGCCCTAAACCCAATCTTAAACTTGGATCCTATCTCTCATGTGACACTTGTCACATGACTACAATTTTTAGCCAAACTCTAATCTTCATTTGCTCAATCAACCCTAGCCCTTGATTTTTAGCTCTTGAGAGTTCTATAACTAGAGGCCTCCAATTTAATAAATCTATCTACACAACCTATCAATCAAGCTTATGGCATTATTTTGTCATCTCGTTATCATTGCTACACCAAGGCTGGTTTTACTATTGAGCAATCCACATCACTATCAAGGAGCGAATCAAATAGAGCTAGGGTGTATTATATTTAAAGCTCGTCTACAAGGATGACAATCACTTGAGGTATATATTTGATTGATTTCATTTCTTTTGTTGTTTTACATCAATCTATTTTTTACATCTTCAGTTCTACAATTGCATTGGGGAGAGCAGATCTGACTATTTTTCTCTCTCATTCTACCTATTGTGCAAATAAATGATAGGGAAGTGAGGCAGCATGCCCCCTACCAGGAGCCATGGATGGCAAAAGCAGAGGTCAAAATCCTAAAAAACTATGAAAGACATGCAAAGAAAGCCAAACAAAAACAAAAAATACCAAACCTTGGCAAAGCTCATTTTCTAAGATTGTAGTTTTAATCTATACAAGTCATTTGGACTAAATTGCTTTTCATGATCTAGTGTAATTTTACCAAGTACTTATTTATTATAACTGATGCACTGTATGAGTCCTGTTGACTCTGGTCATTTGTGGCTATTTATATATTTTACTTCTTCTGAACTCCAATTAGATGCAATGTGGTAGACTGCTCACAATCCCTTTTTTAGCATACTAACTTGATCTAAAATGACCATTAGTTATTTTGTCCATGGATTATTTTAACCATGGGTTATTGTGACCCTAGGTTATTGTGTCCTTGGGTTATTATGGCGGGGTTATTGTGTCCAGAGTTATTTTGGCCAGGTTATTATGTCCGGTTACCATGTTTTAGGGTTCCATGAGGGTGCCAATCATAGAATCCTCAAATCATTTGATCAATGAAGATAAAAAATACAAAGAAATAGCATTCATGATGTGCAATAGTTTCTATAACCAATTAAGACAGTTTCTCTGGTTAATGCTAATACTGCCAATTTTGATCCATCTAAGTGCTCTGATTCTGCAATTGAATCCTGCAGATATTTCAAGAGAAATCTTCTACGATATTTGTCAATTCTGAAATCTTGGGACATTTTTTATATTAAAATCATTATTGAGAATCTTGTTATAGATTTATTGGCAACAATAAATGTACCAGTGTATCCTACAGTAAGTCTTCTGCTTCAAATTCTTCGTGTTCTACTGATTGGAAATGTTGGACTTAAGTCTAAAGATGTAATTGTGTGTGGCATAGCAAATGACATTGTTGGCTAGATTGTTACTAGCTTGAAGCATGATCGTGCGGTATGCAGAAATGATAAACATTGGATCTTGCAGGAGTTACGGGAAGATAGTTCAGAATATGTTGTCCCATTAGAAATACCTAGAACCGTGGCAAAGAAGACGGAGTTCAAGAGTTTTAGCATTTGCCTGTGAATCATTAGGCAAAGTAAACAGAATATAATAATGACTCCCAAAGAAGAATGGGGAAATAACTATCTCAGTGATCAAAAGCATTTACTCGAGCCAAGCAGAGGATATAATCAGCATGAATGACATTCACGCCATAAAAGGCAAGATAACCAAAGGAGACCATAAGTTAAGAAGCAAGGAAGTGTTAATGAACTATTTAAGGCCAGAAGATAGTGCTAATCAAGGCCATGGCCAATGGATGCACAATGGAATCTTCTCAAGAAGAAATCAAAATAGCAGTCACAAATCAATTGAGAAGCTCATTTTTGAGGTAGATCATAAGTATATGGGACAGATTTCAGTTGAGTACAGTCATGCTGGTTTAGGACAGTCCATGAATATATTAACACTTTCAAACCATGAGATATCAGCGAAGGATATTCACAAGCTGAAGGAGCCATTTGACAGTTCTAAATACTGTCATAAGAGACAGAAAATGGATAGTAATAGACTAATAGTTTCATAGGAAACTACCATTCAGAGAAATGTCAAGACATACATTGTGATGTTTTTGTTATCAAACACAAGTATTTGTCCACTTTCATGTAACTAAAGGGTGCAGATTATTTTGACAGTCAAAAGGGCAAAACAGTGAGCACACTAATAGTTGTCTGATCGAGAGGGTCGGTGCAAATAAAGTCTAAGACCAAGGAATAAACGATACCAAAATTAGGGGCAGTTTTTTTAATCCACGGGATGTTAGAACTCACCAGGAAAGCTCCAGAAAGACCTTCATCGAAACATGGGCAGCAGAAGAAAATTCCATCAGACCCCAATACTGGTGGCACCTAGAAGACCCAACATGGTAGAAGATTTTTTTTTAAAAAAGAAGAAATGAAAATGAAAGAACGCTTTTGAGACCCAAGAAGGAGAAGCTTTTTTTCCTTCAATTTTCATTTTGATTTCCTAATAACTAATACCCGTAAGTGTAGGTACTTTAAGTGTCTTAGTGTGTAATGTCTTTTATTTTTGCATTGAGATTAGGTGTAAAATACTTATTAAAGTGGTATATTTATAAATCATTTAAGTATTATTTATGATGCAAATATAAAAGACATTTATGAATAGGTCCTCCTAATGCAATTTTTTTAGGACTTTTAAGATGAGGGGTGAGGTGGCATGACTTTTTCTTTGTTCACATGTCTTTTTGTGGTCTTTCAAGGGACTAAAAAATTAGTTTTTGGAGGGAATTCGACCAAGTTAGTTTTATGTTCCTATTTTCATGGAGCTTCTTTTGAAGCATAAATATTGTAAAAACTTTATTGGAGAAACAATGAGATTGTCGTTGAAATTTATAATACCAAACAAGGGAAGAATGAGTGTATGGGCTTACAATCGTAGGCTCAAGGAATTGTTGAGTAAGTTGGAGAATTATCTAGTCGACAGGTTGAAGAAGAGGTGGTGCATCGAAGGGTTGATTCCCTCCCCGCGTGAGAAGATGAAAGTGGTGCCTTTGCCCTTGTATGCCAATGCCTACAATAGGGCAATGGACATCAAGAATGAAAACAAGACATATTCATGAGGGAAGAAGAAGACACGTGATGGCAATAACACTGAGGGTAGTAGTGATTATGAATCAACAACAATTGTGGCCCTATGATGAGACATGATGAGAATGATAAAAGAACTGAAGGTCAAGAAAGGAACCAACAAAGAAAGTAATGAACTATGGTGTACCGAGTGCAAAATTCAAGGGCACACAAAAGGTAATTGCCCTAAAATGATGTTCTACGAGATTTTCTAGGTGATGGGTCATTCAATAAAGGAGTGTCCATATAATTTGAAGACCAAAAGTATACAAGTACCCTTCTCACAGGGAGAGTTTTCTGCATCAAAACAACAAAATGTATTGCCAATTGGTTATGAAAATTAATGGTGAAATCAAATATAGTACGACTTGAGAGGATGTCCTATCATACAATGTCAAAAATGTAATGAGTGGGGTCACATTGCATGGGATTGTCATAGCAAGAAGAACAATAGGAGCTTGTTGTGCAAGTGGCATGGTCCAAAGAATCATGAGGACACTGACCGCCAAAAGAAAAAAGGAGTAAATATGTTGGATGTAAAAGACCTAGAGGAGGAAGTATTGGAAATCACTAGACTCCAAACCAAGAAGGTTGTCTATCCCAACCCATGTATGGAGAAGGAAAGACTTCGGGAAGTTAGAGGTGATATTGAACAGGCAATGGAAAAGGACATAAGGGCCACAGATGATGCCACCAGTACTCCATTAAAGTCAAAGTCTAAGAAAGTAATCATTAGACATATGTTGCAAGCCACTATACTTGTACTAATATCTGACCTCCTACAAGTCATCCCACAACTAAAAATAGTCATCCCACAACTACAAATATCTAACCTCCTACAAGTCATCCCACAACTAAAAATGTAGTGGGTGACAACATAGCCAACTAGGAGCATGGAAAGTCGATGGAGAAGCCAACCAATACCATGACCACTGACCTAATATTGGTAATGGTGAGCATCAAGAAGAAGCTCCCTATCGTCGAGATGGAGATAATGGGACATAAGATAGTAAAAACCATCACTGATAGAGGCTTTGGGTGAATGTATTATCATAGGAGACATGGAAGGTTCTCGACAAGCCAACACTTTGACCACCAACCTTCCACCTAGTAGGGACTGACTAGCATGGCATCAAACCTCTTGACACACTCATGGCACAAAAGGTAACAATTGGCACACGGTACTTTTACTTGGATTTTGTAGTTATATCATTGGAAACGAAGGCGTATGATCTGCTTCTTAGAAGAGGTTGGTTGATTGTTGCCAAGGAAAATCACAATTGGAAGTGGAACACACTCTCAGTTAAGAGTAAAGGGAAGAAGTACGTCATTGATTTGATGAACCAGGAAGTGACTGAGGAGTTGGCATCATTTGAATAAGAGTTAGAAAATGGAGAACTAGGATGGATGAAGGAAGGAAAGGCATGGAACCAAATGATGAAGAGGTGCTCAAGATGGAAGGTTATTATGAAGATGAGACAAGTTCTCAAAATGGACTATTTCACTCAAGGAAAATGGAGGACTATGAAATATTTACACCAACCTGCAATTTTTTTGAAGCTATAACTCTTGGTGAAGAGAAACCAATGAAAGAGTGTAAGGTTATGGATGATAGTTTAGACAATACAGAGATGGAAAATTGAAGGAAAATAAAACAAATAGAAATACAAATTTCTCAAATACAAAAAATAGAGAGGGGATGTAATATGAAACCAAGGACACCAACCATGGAGAAAAAGAAAGTGAAGGAGAGAAATAATTACTGTAGTATCCATACAAATCAAGGGGATTTAGAGAGGCAAATACCATATGCAAGAAAACTTATATTGTATGAGAGAAAAATCAGACCATATGGATGTTTTAAAAGTGAGTACCTATATGAAACAAGCAATTTGGGTTTCAATATTGACCACCCATACGAAACAAGTAGTTTGTACAACGAGAAGACATACATGAAGATATCAGTAGGGGCAAGTGTTGGATATTGCTAATGCATGGGGAGGTGATTGAGACATTTAATATGTTTAATCACTACGTTACTGAATGGGCACTCATATTGTTGTCATTTGTGTTTTGTCACTGATGTCAACATATGTTTCTGTGAGGAGATTATACTGGTTATCACAGTGTACAGACACTGTACGGATGTTTCAGATGTTGCGAAGTTCGATGAGAGTTCAAGAGGGTGTTGTGATCTTATATCCAAGATCGCATCATGTAATGTTTCATATTGGATGAGTTACAGATGTTTTGGTGAAGACTGGTCATTGACTGTGACAATGAGAAATGACAGAGTTAGTCTCTGTATTTTGTGTATAGCTTACAAGCGATATGGAATCAGTGCATGCAAACATCAAAGATGAAAGACATAGTATTGAAGAATGTTCTATGAACTACGCAAGGTACAAAAGGCAGGATGACGTTAGTTGTGGTGTGTGTTCTGGAAGGTGATCTATTTGGAAGCCGACTACAGAAATGTAGTGTGTATGATGGATGACGAACTTGAATTAAGGATGTCGGTCCTTAATTGTTGTAATGAAATCATTATATACTTGTTCTAGATACCGTGTGTATCTTAGCAAGGGTTTATGTAATTGTTTGTAATTAGGAAAGCCTTATGGGCCGACCTATTCATGAGAATTGTAATAAGGTATAAATGACAGGTCTTTTCTTTGGAAAAGATATGGAAATGAAGAAGATGATATAGAGAGGTTGTGAAAGCTATGAGCTTGTGTTTGATGTATGTAGAGCAGAGGTTTGTTGGTGGACTTCATTGGAATTGATCAAGCAAAGACAGTTGTTGTCGAACAGTTCAAAAGATTGTGTATTTCTTCATGTACACTTGTGTTGCAAACAGTGAGTTCTGAAGGTGGACTTAACCTTCTTTGGGCAGTGAGTCCTCCCTTTTATTCTTGACTCCTAACAGGGTATGTCCTCTAACAAGGATTATGTACTGTAATGTTTCAGTAAGCTCCTAATAGGGCTATATCTTCTAACAAGGATAACTATACTCTCAGTACATCATTTGTGGGTGCTAATTCCCACCAGGGTTTTTACCTTTAATAGGGTTTCCCCGAGACCAAAATATTGTGTTATTGTGTTAGCATTCAATACCATGCAAGAAACTAGTCTCAAGGTTGTACCCATACATTGTACGACAACATCAATTCTTTATACAATAGGTGAAAGGGTTCACAAGGTAGTTTGGCATTAAGGGTGTTTCAGAGTACCTTAGTAGGGGGAGTTTGATAGTAGCCTATCAGTACCTTAGCAGGTCTATTTCTAGATTCTTCAACACTATTCTTGGCATCTTAAAAATTACAAAAATGATGCCTCCAAAGACTCACAAGGGGTGCTACGCCTTGACCTTGTTGGGGAAGTTGTCTCTAGACCCTTGCAAGGGGCGCTACCCCTTGACTTTTCTGGGAGTGTTTCCCCTAGACCCCCCATTTTATTTTTGAAGTACACTACTACTTTGATTTTGCACAGTGAAAGTCATTATTTATAGAATTGTCATTAGTTTATTTGGATATTACTTGATGTATACTTTTCATTTGGAATACGACTTTTTATTTCAGGGGGGGATGATGTAGTCGACATGAAATGCCTAATATTGCGTTTGATAATATTGGTTATCCATCAACGTATTAACTATCCATATTAAGTTTTTTATCATTGTTGAGTAGTTGTTGTGTTGGTTGGTTGAAGGTTATGTTCTTGGAAATCGTCGAGTCCTTTAAATATGTTTTGTACTGCCAAGGAAGAGGGTATGATATCGTTAGGTAAATTGTAATCTTTGGCCAACCATCGATGGTCTTCTTTT
This sequence comes from Chamaecyparis obtusa, assembly GCA_027943335.1. NCBI lineage: Eukaryota > Viridiplantae > Streptophyta > Pinopsida > Cupressales > Cupressaceae > Chamaecyparis > Chamaecyparis obtusa. Next base: position 732,936 of record BSBK01000291.1, on the reverse strand, counting down.
GTATAATGAATTCATGAGCTAATAAAGATATATCTTACTCCTATATTTGATATGCGCTGTCATTTGTAAATTATTGTTTTTATTTCATTTATGTAAAATACTAGGCATAGTAGTAAACAAACATTAATAATAAAAATAGATGTATATGTTAGATAATTCTCCAATGCCATTATTTTCCCCAAAGATAATTTATATAATTGTAGAATAATAAATGAAAGAAAAATGGAGTGCAAGTGTTAGCAAACATTGCGAAAATCATAAGTATGAATTTGATATAGAAAATAATTGAAATTTTTAAATAATTTGTTCATTCATTTGTCAAAAGTTTTTGAATATAAAATGCCAATGAAGAAAGGAAGTTTTGAATATATTAGTGTAAAGAACTAGTAAATGATGATGTAAGCTTCAAAAATAATAGTTTTAAAAAAATCATCTCTTTAAAAATGCTTCATTTTCTTGAAGTTGAATGGTATTGAATGAGTCCATTCGATACCAATGTTTTGTTGATTGTAAAACCTCAACACCACCATAAGGGATGAGGTCAAGATAGTGCCTCAAGTGATTTTCGTATATTGGATATTCCTAACTCCTTAGCTCTCAAATGATGTGGTTTTAGTGTAATGGTCATGGTCTAATAATAGGTAGCTAAACAATTATGTAGGTTTGGTATCAAAAATTCAAACACCATCAAATAAAATTACATACACCAAATTTAGGTCAAAATTCAATAATTGAACAAGGAGACAAGCCTATGAAATCAACACATGCAAGACTTGTGATGTAATCAAGCTCCCCTAAATTATCATCATCAAAGGGTATACAATATGCATTTTCAAGGGGAATGAGATAATTTACAATAGGATTCTCTAGAATTAGAGAGATACGAGTATCTCTATGGATTTCACAAACCCAAGTCCAAAGTGTGTGCAGACAATCAATGTCTAATACAACACACACACAAAGTGTCATGATCAAAACTAGAAAAATTACTCCTACAACATGATCTTTGATAATAACCCAAGTTGATCTACCCTCTATCGTGCTCGGTTCACATTTGTCTCCATATAGATAAGTAAAATGATTGAGCCACTTGAGGTATGCCAAAATATTGCTTTGCCAAGGCTCATAATTTTTCTTTTGCTAGAATAAAATCAATAGAATGAATAGAAAAACTTATTATGCCTCCTCAATTAAAAAAAAAGATTCTAATAACTTCAATGCATGCAAAGTAGATAAAATGAAGTCATCTTATGCAAATAAATCCTTCCCAAATGTCAAAATATCCAAGTAATTGTTCAAAAAGTGAAAATAAAAAAATGTAAAAGACTATTCTAGAAAACTTGCATGAATATATGTGAAGAGCTTTGAATCACATTTCTAATATTACAAAAATTATGAAAATTAGAGATATTGATGAAACATAGTGAAGTCAAAAGTTAAACTATATTAGGGAATAATCAATTAGGCCCAACTTATAATCCTTTGGACTTTGAAGAGCTAGGCATCTAGGGTTGGTTGGTGGTTGATTGTTCCTCTTTTGATTGAATTGATTTGGATGTGATTTAGAAATTAAAAAATGATTGAAATAGGCTAAAAGGGGAAAAGTTGACAATGATCAACCTAAAGTAAGCTACATATTAGATATGCAAAATATGAGTATAGATCTAGAAATGGGAACCAAAGAGGAACTTGTGTTTGAAATCTATATCCATATTATGAACTTCTACCATCTATCCATGTTGACACTCCCTTCTGATGCAAGAGCATTTGGGTGAACAAGTGGTCTACATCACGTAAAGAAAACAAGGATTTTGTTCTAGTTTATTGAATTGGATTTAATGGCTTTGGTTTTGGTTTTCATTTTCAATTTTGTGTTGTCATCTCTTTATCATAGTATCATGAGATAATGTTCAATCTATTTTCAAAATTAAGAGTCGCCAAAGGCTTTATGATGTTATTAATATGTAATATCATGTACTACTAAGAGCTTATATGCCTACAAATGGAGGATATACTAAATCAATAAAAAAAGATCAAACATTTTGGTTGGCATATGTAGTTGAATAGCACCATAATTTGGCAACTCAAAGGTTGCAATGAGTTTGAGAGTGTTAGGAAAATGGTGTCTCGGCCTTGTAATAGTAAAAGGTTATTGTTCATAAATGAGTGCAGGGGTACCCCCTTTTGGGGTATAGAGGGAATGCCCTTGCCCCCCTCCTCCAGTAAGGGTTTTGAGGGTTTCCATCTTTGGTAGGGGCTTTGGGAGAAGCACCCCAAAAGTGACATTTTATATATAGTTTATCGTTATAAATCTTTGATCATTTATCATTAGATCATATATCTAATAGTGGATAAATTATGTACCTTGTTTTCCCAAGAAATAAACCCTATTTTATGAGGGTAGTATATTATAATTATGTATTGTGATGTATTCTAAAAGTTTAATAGTTGTTGAGTTGCCTTTGGATCTCTATTATTGATACTACAACGAGAAGCTCTCTCTACAAGTATATTATATTTTTTTGTTGATTTATAAATAATATATTGAGTGGCTTTTGGAGGGTGGGGTTTTTCTCCCAAAAGGGATTTCTACATGTTAATCCATGTATTGTGGTGTGTATGATATTTATATTTATTTATGTTCAAATTCTAAAACTGTTATAAAGATCTGTAAATTTTTGCTTACTCCTCTCAAGGTTAGTACATAGGAAGTTTTCTGCAACCTTAAATTCCTTTCAAGAAATATCACAACCTAATCATCTTTGATTTTAGTTGTGGTTTGTTGGGTTTTTGGAACTAATCTAGATTTAGGTGGGAGCTTGTGGGGAAGATACTTTATGATCTTGTTGCAAGAATTTTTAAATGGAAAGTTCCTAAAGGAGAGTAGAGGTGGACAAGTTTTTTTGAAGTAATTTTTAGATGTGGAAGGTAAAGATAGAGAATCTCAATGAGAATATATTAAAATCTATAGATCCTACTATAATTTCTCATTATAATATTATTTACCATAAAGCCAATGGTCTAATTAGGTTATGCTTAGAAAAATCTATTTTAACTAATTTCTATGAAAGTCCTCTCGAAAGAAGCTATGAAAGAAACTTGCTGAGATGTATCAAGCCAAATATCTAGTGAATAAGATTTTCTTGAGGAAGAAATCATATTCTCTTAGAATGGAAGATGGTGGATGAATTACAAACCACCTGGAAGCATTCAACATATTGGTGGCTCAGTTGGCATCTATTGGTATTAAGATAGATGAAGAGGAGAAATTTCATATCTTTCTTTTTCCTTTTCCTTATTCATGATATTCTCTTTTTATGGATGTCTATAGTTTTAAGGACTAAAGATGTGGTGGGTTCTTTTCTTCTTGAAGAGATTATGAGAAAGGTACCCATTAGTGTCAAGGAGGCTCTAACAATTTGTGAAAGACCAAAGGAAAATGGAAAGAAAAATGAGAAACATGATAAATCAAAGTCGAAGGGGAAAGTTCAAAGATATTTTCTATTATTGTGGTAAATTTGGAAAATTCCTTAAGGATTGGCTATTCTAAGTTCGATAAGGAAGATGGTGACACGTTCATTGCAATTTTGACCACTTATGATGGTAATTATGCATGGTTGATTGAATTAGGTAAATATTTTCATGACTTCCAATAGAGATTGATTTTACGAAGATGAAGAATTTGATAGAGGTAACTTGGTGTACTTGGGTGATGATTCTAGTAAAGTTAGAATTAATTTTCCTAATAGCAGATTAAGAAGGATTCATAACATGTTGGATATCCATGGACTAGCATGAATTTTTTTGTATGTGAGGAAACTAATAGATGTTGGTGTGCATATAGTCTTTTTAGATGTGAAATGAAAAATGGTGACATGTGCTATGGTGATTTCTAGATGTGTTAGATTTGGAACATTTTATAAGCTAGATTCATAGACTTTTGAGTATAATAACACTTCCATGAAAAGAAAATCAATGGATACTTTATTGGAAGAGTTTACATTTTTATTATTTTTATTTTACATGAAATGTCATTCCTTTTAACAAAGCTCCTTAGGTGCATTTGAACAAATGCCCTAAAAGTGACCTTTCCACCTTAGGCCTCAAGTCTTTCTTATTTTTTTAATTCCAACCTTGTGTTGGACAAGAAAATGGAATAAACACGACAAGATAATTTCACAAATCATAACACTTGAAATGAGCTTTCCAATGAGTATAATTTTGATTCACACACACACATCCCGCCAACAAGTCATTTGAGACTTAATTTTGATGGTGCATCTAGAGGCAATCTATGACCATCTAGAGCATGATTTATTATTCCAAATGAAAGGGAGTACTGGGATGGTTCAAATAATGATGTTGAATATGTGGCCTTAGATTATGCAAGGTAAAGAATCTTTGATCGATTGATATCGAAGGAGATTCACTCAATGTTGTACGAGAAATTAAAATAGGCTCGACTCCTAGTTAGAAATTAGAAATGTGGGTCATAGGTATAAAAGATCTTATATAGGATATGAATTACACCATTAAATACATGTATAGGGATATTAATAGAGAGGAAGACTTCCTCTTGAACCATGTCATCAATCAAGTGGCACCAAAGGTCATCTCAAATTGTATGGATAAATGGGAAGGGTTGTATCATGTCATCATAAATAGTAACACATAGTGTCAATGTCAATGTTCGTGGATACAATGGCAGTGGGATCATATTGAAACATAGGATGACAATAAAATTGTGGTGAAATACACCTTCGATTTTGAGAAATGGTTTCTTGGAGATGCTAAAGTTGATTTAAACGAAGGAGTTGAGTTTGTAGATTAGAGTTTGCAGTTGATTCAATTTAAGATGGTTTCACAAATGGTGGACATTAATATGACTTGTGAGTCCAGACGTGATACAATGGATGCCCTGTTAAATAAAATCTTTGTGTTGGAGGGGGATGTAGTCGTGGATGTGGTGAAGAAGATCCTTGAAGATGACATGGTGGTTGGTCCTCATTATCATAATGTTGTGTTGTTGAGTAAGTTTGTTTACACGGTTGTTCGCACTAATGCAGACTATGCTTTGACAGAGAGGGTCATAAGGAGAATGGTGGTGCCAAGTCTTCAAGAGGCTACTCATGGGCTCTTCACTGAAGAGGCAATACAATACCGCATGTATTCATATTGGGGGGTTTTAAATGGGAAAAAAAGGGGGCAATATATTGCCTAAATAGGGGGAGGGGTGAGGGTCTAGATATAGGTAAATGGGCATGGTGAGTACTAGGTGGGTATTGAAGGGGGTGACAAAAAAGGAGTTTGGGGCAATAAATTCTTGAAAATAGAGGGATTCTTTAGTATGCCACCAATGCAAGTGCTATGAATCAAGTTCATTAAGTGAAGCCCTCAGAGATGCTACACTGGTGGCATTGAGGAATCTAAATGCCATAGTTTACACAAGCCTTGTAGTTGATGTGTTCCATGTTGAGGATGTGTTGGGGGGGGTGGAGATAAAGTGGACATTATCAAACTGGTGAGGGATGGTATTAATAGGAACAATATGGAGACTTTTGCAAGTGTAATGGATGTAATTGAGAGCTTGTTCTTGTCTGCACAAATTGAGAGAGCACAAGAGGTCATAGAGGCCATTAGGATCTCGATGTTCACTCTTTGTAGTTGATATGTATTTTCTTTTTGATGAAAATAATGGTAGCTACCCCTAAATAACAGTTTGCATATATATATTTAGTAATCATCAATATTTTTATTTCACACAGAGAAAACAATAAAATAGATTAAAGAAATTAAAAACTATATGTGCACCAAGTATTGATGTTTTAATTTCAACCAAAGAAAATAAATTAATTTATAAAGCATACATAAAAAGATATGTCTTACAAAAGTAACCAATGTCTAAATTATAATGAATCTCACTTTGAAAAGTTAGAAAAAATTCCAACCAAGAACTATGAAAAATATTTGGGTATTAATTATTGGTATTATGACCTATGTTTAAAATTTATCTTTTTATCCTTTTTACAAATAAGTTATATTTTATGAAAGCAATACCTTTTTAAAAATATTAGTAACAAATAAGTAAATTATTTCTTATTTTTTAAAATATATTTATAATTAAATCGAGTGGAGTGTAATGGTGTGAATTTTAATAAATAAAATAATGTTATAACTAACAAAGTATAAACTATTAATAATTGCGAGACATATAATATGATAAACAAAATAAAATCTAACTTACAAATAGTACTTTAATACCTCAAGATAATAATTTTAATTTTTTTTTAAGATTAAAAAAGTAAAATTTAAAATATAATTCGCAAATAAAATTTTATGTTGGGTTTCAAGAAGAAGCGAGGTAGGGGGAGACTAATCCTTTGGGTCAAAAATAAATTTTGGTTCAGATTGTTGATTTAGTGTTCTACTTTGACCCAAAATCATCATCAAATTCTTAAGAATTTAGTTGTTTGTAGGTGTAAAAAAATGAAATTTAAGTTCAAGTTATTGATTTCAATGTTTTACTTTGATTCAAAAAATAGACACAATTTTATGGAATCGCCCTAATATTTCAAAATTCAAAAATAAAAATAAACTTTCTTGCATATACACTTCAAAATATAATATAAAAATACTCTCTTGATGTCTTTTGGATACATGTATCTAAGATATTTATACTAGTCAATAAACAAAATGATAAGTATAAAAAAGACATTTTGATTCAAATTGTTGAAATTTTCAACACTCTACTTTAACCAAAAGATAACACACACTTTTGTAAAATCAACATCTCAGATTTGAAGATTCAAAAAAGTCACAAATAAACTTCCTTACATAATACAAAGATGGTCATAAAAGACAACTAAAACCAATCACATTCACATCATATTCACATAAGTCATTATGTATGTCGAGATCTTTATCATCTCATTACTATGAACGTTTTGAAAACCTCGACAGTAAAGTCGTAATACTTCTCAGCATATATTACTACTCCAACATGACTATGGCTTCTGTAAGAATCTTTTTAGTATAGCAAGCCCTTAGACTAGGACTATTTCGGACAAAAAAAACATGACTATGGCTTCAGTAAGAATCTTTTTAGTATAGCACGCCCTTAGACTAGGACTATTTCGGACAAAAAAAAATGATTTTTCAGAGTCCTCGACATAAAGAAATCTTTTTATAATAGTAATAAAATAAATAAATAATTAATATTGATCTGCCACAGATTATTTGACTGAGATTCATAAACTTTTGCTTTGAGCTCTGTATGATTTCTACTTAAACAAATAAAAAACAATTTTCATGGGCGGTGGAATCCATTTTCAACCAAAATAGGAAGGGTTTACAAGAACAGCTCCTCCAATTCAATCCCATTCAATAATTATGGATTTGACTTTCAGTTTCAATTTAACAAGTACCGTCAAAACCAGTTGCACTGAAGACTTTTAACACTAGATTGAGAGTGCAAAAGAAGTTGGGATTTCATGGCATCATCAAGTGCAAATTGTCTGGTTTTTGTGCTGAATGGCCAAAGGACTGAAGTGGATTTATCTCAAATCCACCCAGAAACTACTCTGCTCTCTTATATTCGATATCATACTCACTACAAAGGGACCAAACTTGGCTGTGGAGAAGGTACGCATTATCATACACAAATTCTAATTTAAATTGTATTCTCTGTAGCTCGTTTTGCTTTACATGAACATCTCTGATTTTCCTGTCTATTGATTTTAATCTTTTTATGCTGTTTACCATTTAAAAGATAGATCAAGAAGCGTGATTTGGAAAAACATTCATACAATCGAATCTAGAATCTTACAATCGAATTCAGAAACAGTAATATCATATAATCAAATCTAAAAACAGCATCAAACAGTCTTATAAATTGTAAAAATCTATAAAATTTATTAATTTTCTATCAGGAAGATCTATTTATAGACATACCCAACCAAGAAACACTGTTCTTTTCTTTATATATAAACAAGGGGCCAAGGCCCATAGTTGATATTAGTAAAATATAATAAGATACCCAAAAAAAAAAAAAAAGTCCAAGTTCTGCAGGCTGCTGTCTGTGAAGAGGTCTAAATACATCCAAAATGGAGGTTAAATGCTCCCAAGTACACCTCTGAGACTATCAATGCTTAGGCTATCTAAGAAAAGCCAAAGCTGAGATTATGAAATGCAGGAAAAAATTCAAAAAAGAGCCAGTAAAGGACGTATCTGTTAACTCCTGTTAGATGAGGAAGAAGAGCCACATGTGTCCTCTTGATCTGGCTCTTCCTCTTCCTCGGCTGCCTCTTCTACCTCAACTTCTTCCTCTTCATGATTCTCTGGCTCGGCTTCCTCTTCATCCTCCAAAACTTCCTCATCTATCTCCTCTTCCTCTGCTTCTTCCTCTTCAGCACTCTCTGGCACAACTTCCTCTTCATCCTGTGATTCTGCAATCACTACCACATCCTCTTCATTTTACACCTCTGAGGAATCCTCACTGTCAAGGCCATCCAATTTTTCATCATACTTGTATTTGAAAATCCACTCTGCATCTTTGTCCACGTCATCACCATATGGGGCCTTCAATCCAGCAGGCCAGAAGATTTTTTAATGAAGGCAACTCCACGTCTCATCATGCTTCATTTCACCACCATATCCTTGAACTGCTATATTATGTGGCTTGTTGAATGCCCTTGCTCTATATTCTTCATTCCTGAAGCTGAATTTGCCATCCTGAAACATATTTGACTTTTGTTGCTGATTTGCTGATTGGATGCAATAAATGGTTTCATGCATTTGAATTATATGTCCCTTTGATTCTTCATATGATCGTTATATCATGTTTCTTTCACCTATTTCTCTGATTTATTGTCTCTGATTAGAAAGCTGGGTTCAACCCTTGTGAAATCTCAATTAAAATCTATTCTTCACTTAGGAATCTCTGAGCCAAAGAAACACTGCTTTTCACTTAGGAATCTCAATTAAAATCTATACACTATGCAACAGAACATTGATTTTACACCTCATTCATATGAAAAAGTGATAAATAGTGACACTTTTAACTGTTGCAATGGAACATGACGTTTAAAACTAATATGCAACACGCTTCATTTTTTAACCAGATCTGAATATATAAAATCATGAACAAGACAGTTAAATCAAATTCATGAAACTTTCACAATACATAATGATATAAGATTTTACTTCTGAATTTGGCAAGTATATTTGTTTGGCTAAACCTTAACAAATTCTGGTGAATTTGTTTTATCAGTATCCACACAGCCTTAGAGATTCTAGACAATCAAATAAGTTTGTATGAATTTAATTTAGGATTAGAAACAGATATGAACTATCATCTAAATTAGTACATAGTGATTCTAGATAATCTTCACCAGGTTCTCCAGACCAAATCGGCCTGAAATCATCTGATTGGTTGCAGGGGGATGTGGGGCTTGTGTTGTGCATTTATCAAAATACAACACTGATACAAAAGAGACAGAAGAATTTTCAATAAGTTCATGCTTAACACTGTTGGGATCTATAGATGGTTGTTCCATCACAACTACTGAAGGGCTTGGAAATTGCAGGGATGGACATCATGCTATCCACAAAAGAGTTGCAGGTTTTCATGCATCACAGTGTGGGTACTGCACTCCAGGATGGTGTATGTCTCTGTACGGTGCTCTTCGTCACGCTGAAGCTAAAGGAAACCAAGACCATAGAAATGGGTTTTCAAAAATTTCGGTTTTGGAAGCTGAGAAAGCCATTGCAGGGAATCTTTGCAGGTGTACTGGCTACCGACCCATCGCTGATGTTTGTAAAAGTTTTGCAGGGGATGTTGATTTAGAAGACTTGGGTCTCAATACCTTTTGGAAAAAAAATGAAAATCCTGACCCAAATAAGTTGCCTGAATATAATCCAACTGGAGTTTCTTCATATTCCAAATTCTGTAAACAAAGATGTGAAGATTCTAGAACACCCACATTGAATTTTTCTTATAAAGATGAGTTCAGTGGAGAAAAACGTGTTTGGATCAGACCATCCACCTTGGATGAGATTTTAGGGGCTCTGGAAAAAGCTGCTGAGGAAAATGTTGAGCTTAAGCTGGTTGTAGGTAATACAAGTGCTGGGATCTACAAAAACATGGAACCTAAAGTTTTTGCTGATATCAGTAACATCTCAGAGCTGCAGAGTATTACAAGACATGATTCTGGGATTGAAGTTGGAGCAGCTGTAACCATTGCCAAGCTTATAAAAGCATTGGAGGATACAAATGCCATTGCAGATAGTATTCTGGATCATGGGAAAGAAAACCCTACAAGAAGTAGAGTTTTTGAGGGCCTTGCCAATCACCTGAAAAAGGTGGCCTCTGGATTTATTAGAAATACAGCTAGCATTGGTGGCAACATAATTATGGCCAAGAAATTGTCATTTGATTCAGATGTTGCAACCATTCTCCTTGGAGCTAATGCATCAGTCAAGATTATCTCAACTGAGAGAAAAGAATCTGTGTTAACCATGGAGGAATTCCTTGATAAACCCTGTCTTGATTCAAGGGTACTATTGCTTTCAGTTTTTATTCCAAATTGGAATGAAGTTAGGAACCCTGTTGGAGACGGTGGAACCAATGGCACTGCTAAATTTGATGAAAAATTGTTGTTCAAAACGTACAGGGCAGCCATTAGACCGCTTGGTAATGCAGTGTCTTATGTTAATGCTGCCTTCCTGGCTCAAATTTCTCTCAATAGCCCTCAAGAAAATCTGGTTGCAAAGAGTCTTATACTTGCTTTTGGTGCATTTGGGGTGAGCCACGCTATTAGGGCTACCAGTGTAGAAGAGTTCTTAGTCAATAAAGTTATATCACCAGGTGTTCTACTGGAGGCAATCGAAATGCTGAAACTGCTTATCGTTCCTGTGGAAGGTACCACAAAATCTGCTTACAGGCAAAGTGTGGCTGTTGGTTTTCTTTTTGACTTCATTAGTCCTCTTGTAAAAGATATAGTTCCCCCTTCCATCACCGATTTTCTGGAAGTTAACAACAATCAGAGTAGCAGGACTTTCAATCATGAGAAATGCTCCTTCAAACCAAAAAGCATTATAGAGGGTAAACAAACAATGGAATTTCATCATGAGTATAGTCCAGTAGGCCAGCCTTCTGCAAAAGTTGCTGCAGAGCTTCAAGCATCAGGTAATTCCCTTTCCTTTTCCACTTTAAATTATAAAATACCAAACAAGAGAAGGTATTTGCTTTACTGTAAAAAATGAATATATGTTTTTAACAATGTCTATGAAGCCAAACAGTCTTGGGACTTATTGAGAGTCAACAAATAAATAAGAATGTCACGTCTGAAACAGAAAAACCCCAAAACATCATGTTAACTAAATCTTTTTTTCCTTCTGTCTTTTGGATCTTCTACTATGTATCTTCATCAAGAAATTTGCAACCCTAGTTATCTTTTCTTCTTCAAACAGATTACTCAAGGTGTTCATGTTTAGTGTCTCAATATAATTGATTTGAATATCTTTGAAAACGAAACGCTCCATGATGTAAAGCCATTTTATCTCCACCACTTCTTGAGTGCAAGAACATCTTCTACCTACCCACTCTTCTTTAGGTATTATCCATCTTCATCTAAGTTATTGCAAACTAGTTCTTATCTAAGCAATTAACATTTTTACTTTCCATTTTATTTCCATTACTATGAGTTGAAATGATAAGATCCTCCAAATATTATTTTGGGCAAATTGTTCTTAATACCAGTAAAGAATCTAGAGTAATCTCCTCAAGGATTGTAGTAGTGTTTTGAACAAATAACCTTATCACTAAAACATGTATCCATAGATGATAAATCATTCTCAATCAAAGCATCACAATCTACTTGCACACTTTTCACGAGGATTAAACCATCATAAACTTTTAGACCTCTAGGATCAAGATAAAATAAAATATTTTCATTGTAGATTTGTAATTGATTAGTTCTTTTGAGATTATAATATTTTTATGTTGGTTTGGCCATATCAAATTGTGATAAAAATGCTCATGAGGAAATTGTTACTTGACTAATCCACGAGGATATGCCACTTTTGATAGTCTCACAAAATGACAATAATACTCCATTTACTACAATGTATTTATGAAAACTTTAAGGCTAGGGCCAAAGGACTTAGTATTTATGAAAACTTTAAGGCTAGGGCCAAAGGACTTACGATCATACCACAAAGTGCCAACTCTTCTTCATTTATGTTCAACAACTTCAATAGTGTCAAACAAGCTCTACAAGGTTCCAAGAAAATGAAAAAATAGAGGAAATTGATCAACAAAAGCCAAATCGATACATTGAGTATAACACCTATAAAGTCCATTTATATTCCACATATTTATATTAATGTTTTATAATTGTTCTTTAATAGAAACCATGTAAACATGAAGATAGACATTTTTGTAACATAAATTTAACTTCTCAAACCTTGTATAGAACTTTTGCATAACACAATCTTGTAATTTATAATTTTAGGGTTGTATGACATTGTTCATTCATTATCTATCTTTGCACTTTGATAAATTTATTTATTATTTTTTATATACCATTCTCTCATTTTTTCCCATCCACAACACATTTGAATCGATTTTGGGTTTATCAAACACTTAACAAACCTAGGGACCCAATCAATGACATATAAGTATCCAACACATTGAAGTGAATAAAAAATCTCATACTACATATAACATCCTCATGGTGGATTACATTTTCTCATTTGAATCCTTTTCTCTATTTTGTGTGATGACTCACATGAGGTTTTACATAGGAAGATATTTAAATTAACAAATGGTTTCCAAAACCATGGCCTCAAACCATGAACCACCAACGTGCACCTCTCCATATGTGAGACCTCCCAACATGGTAACTATTCCCAAGCATCTTTAACTCCTATAGTCAAGGGGGTCATATGCAACTCCAAAGCATTCGACATTAGAGAATTGATTACTCTCATGCCTCTCTTTAACATGAGTATATTTCATTGGTCAAAAATTATCCACCTAAGGGTTAGTGCAAGATATCACATCCACCTTTTGGCAAAAGACTAGAATTGCTATTTCTTGGAAACCAAAGTTTATTATAATTGGGGTAAAATTTTGAGGTATTCACACAAAGAATAGTAGCATGGTGAAAAAATATGAATTGTCATATTTTTTTTTCTATTTTTCAAATCTATAATTTATTCCAATACCTAGATGATAAAATTTGATTCTATATAGAATGTACAAAAGCGACCTTTAGAAAAAAGGATGTTGAAGGCCAAAACACATGCACGTGTATGGCCAACAAAGTGAGTAGTAAATGAAAGTATTTTCACAATCCTTTTATAGAAAGATGCATATGATTCCAAAGTTTGGTCATGATCATTTTTTTTATTTTTTTAGTAAGCATTATTATTTATTTAACTTTTTTTTACTAGGATAAAGGTATTTTTAAAAATATCTCATGAATGGTGAGCATAGTTTAACCTAAAACAATTGCACCATGATTTTTTAAATTTTTTTTTGAGAATTTTGTCTCAAACATAATTTTGTTCTAAGAAAAAAAATCAAAATCAAGAATTATTAAAAGATAGTAATATACATCATTTCATGCTAAGATGGTTTTTTTGTTTATAAATTAAATAATCAAATTACAAATATACATTCAACACAAAAAAAAAAATAGACATTTGAAAACTAGACATTTTCATCTCTAATGAGTTTTGATTTCATCAAAAAAATTTAAAAAAAAAGATTGTTAGTCATATTGCCAAATATATTCTTTACTCTTCTTGTTGTCATAGCTTTGTACTTGTAGGTCTAAGACTTAAGGTTGAGCTTGCAAGTCTATTTGAAGCTTAAAATCAAAGCAATAGTGTGGATTTAAAATTTAAAATTTTGCAAAATGCACACTTAAATTAGAAAACACATACCTATTTCTATTTTGTTAGCCCTTTCTATCAAATGAGGTCTTGAGAGTGAAAATTATTACCTTTTTGTAACAAGTCCCCATTCAAATGGATAAATGTTACAAATAGGTACTCATTTAGGAATGGAATCTTGAATCTAAATGGATACTCGATCTTTATAGGCAGGCATTTAGGTTCAATCTTGCATTCTAAGTAGGTACCCATTTTGTACAAAACACATAATCATTACTAGGTGGTTCCAAAATAAAGAGTCCCATTTTTTGGTCAAAGTAGGACATTGAAATCATTATTTTTAACTAAATATTAACTTTTGAACACCTATAACCTTTGAGAATTCAAATATGGCCCAAGGTAATAATTTGTGGGATATTGTCTGTAAATTCTAAGTATATATTTTTTGAAATTTGGAAATAAATTTTGATTTTCTTATGTAACTTCAAATAACTTATTTTTATAGTAAACACCATTTTAAAAAAGTGACGTTTATGTCACAACACAACTTTTTTTACATAAAGGATAAAATTATTATTTTTAATATATAGATTTGTAACATCAGTATCTAGTGTTTGGATATTTTTCATAATTTTTTGTCACATTAATTTTTATTTTTTTTGAAATTAAGAGTAATTATAATTTGGACATAGGTGCATATCATAACACATAACTTGTTTTGAATGTATAAAAAATCTTTTCTTTTTTTGTTGAAACAAGAACATCAATACCTACCATATAGATATGTTTTTAGAATTTTTAAAAACTATTCTATTATTTTTCCACATGTGGAGAACAAAAATCTAGATATTCAGTGAAAAACCTATGGTTAGTAAAACATAAAGAATAAATTTATTAATAAAATAAAAATGTATTAAAATTAAACTTGTTGGATATCTCATTTAGAGGGCTACAATCTTGCAAATTATCATGTCAAGTTCAATCCATTTGGAGGTACACAATGAGAAATGGAACTAAAAATTCTAATGAAAATTTGAGGCAATCTTTGTTCGAAAGACATTGTACCTTCTGTTTGAAGGTATTCAACGACCTCATTAGAAGGCATGTCATAAACACAAACAAAATAAAAAAATAAACCTTTGAATGAAGGTAATTTCCAAAAATGGAAAAAAAGGACCTTTGTTCGAAGGTCCCCTTTTACTCACTTTATGGAAATAAAAGGAATAAAAGGGACTAAATAAAAGGAATAAAAAGGGACCTTCGAATGAAGGTCCTCTTTTTCTCATTTTTGGTAGTTTCCATAAAAAGAGTAAAAAGGAATGATGGTCTTATTTTTCTATTTTTGGCAGTTTCCATGAAAAGAATAAAAATGAACCTTTCAATGAAGGTCCCTTTTTCCATGTATGGAAATTACCCATTTTTGAAGGTTTTTAACCTTCAAGCAAAGGTACTTTATGACATACCCTCAAACAAGGTGTTTTTTAAACTTTTCACCTCGATTTGACTTTAAAAATGTGATGTCCCAAGTTTGGCACTCATTATGGTGGGATCACCCTATTGTTGATAAATTTTCCCTTATGTTTCTTTCACTAAGAGTTGACTCAACCTTTTACACTTACTCCGAGTCTCCTACGTACCTCCCTTCAGTAGAGATCTTGAATATTAGATTACACACATCATAGAAGCATTTACATAGCTTAAACTATTATAGATGCTCTTCTACATATCACATGTGACATAAAAATTTCTTTACATATGTCATCATATAATGAAACTTAGAAAATGCCAATTTCTCTTGAACCATCTCACAAATTGAACTTTCCACTAATGTTTGATCCTCATCCATATTTAACATGAAGGATTAGTTGGATCTTTTTCAATCACCATATAAAGTGTATTAATGTTGGGTTGTAAATCATACCATTCATTTGGTATCGAGAATATCTTTACCAAATGAATCTTTGTACCCAAAGCATTTCTTTAGCATGAATTTAGGTGGTAGATCTAAGAACTCTTGGTAAAATACACATTTGGTCCATTTCTTCAGATTGTATCACCACAAAATTGTGCTTACACCAAAGAAGGATGACACATGTGGTGAAAGTGCATTAAATACATAACTCAAAAAGAATACATGAATACCAATGTCCTCTCTTTTGAATGTAGGATCTTTTGGAACAATACTAATGTATCAAGTCCTTGAAAAAAACTAACAAGTTTGTCATTTGGCCTTTTCAAGCCTACAAACACCTAGAATACAAGATTTAAATTCAAGGATGACATATTCTTATGGTTGGTTTTACACTTCATCTTGATCAATGCAGTATAATCATTCATGCAGATGATGAAAAATATACTTTGAGCATCTATGAACTCAATCGTTATTGTCTACATTGATGATGTTCTTATCTTCAACAAACATTACATTAAAATCTATGCCACATCTAATACATGTATTTCACACAAGGTAGTAACAAAATCTCTATCCTAATTTGGAAAAACAATTTCATGGAGGAAATATAATGTCTAGGATATAATGAGGAAGCATGGGAGTACATGTGAACTCAACCAAAGTTATTGTCATCTAAGTGGCCAACACCATATAATCTCATAGAGGTCCATAATTTCTTTGAATTGACAAAATTTAGGAAGGTTTTTATAGTACTTAGTTTCTCTTAAGTTACTGGATAATAAGATCACTAAATGTGATAAATAAAAAAATTCACTTGAGCCATTTTATAACATAAAAAATGTGATACATTCAAATACAATCTTTATTCTATGCTAGACATTTAGAAAGAATTTGGAGATAGAAAATAATGTCTTTTAATATTTACTTAGAGTCTTAATGCACCATGACCACCCATTTTCTTCCCAAAATAGGCCTTTGACATTTTACTTTGGGCTACATACTAATCTAAAAAGAATTGTGATTCACATAGATCACAAGTTACTTTTATGAAGAAGTGGATCTTTAATATGAACACCAACAAAAGTGGTCATCCATTCTCTAGCACTTGTATCTTAACTTTTGATTGTACATATGTGGTGATTGCCTTAACCCATACAAATTAGACCTATTCAATTTGTAGATCAAATTATCTTTACTTATTATCTTAATTTTCTTGAGTTATCTCATGTAATTTTCCTCCTCTAAATCACCATGCAAGAATGTGGTCTCATAATATACATTTTCTTTGACACTCAATCATATGTCATAACTAAATAACAATTGTCTAATGAAACTAAACATAGCTACAATAGAAAGTATCTCACTAAGTCCATTCCATCAATTTGGTACTAAACATTAGCCATCATTTTCTTGCCAGTTAGTGAAAACTAAGCAACAAGAACTATTAGGAATGTAGTTGTAGAATAATTAATTTGATACAAACATTGCGAAGTATGTCAAATGGTTACCAAGTTCATTTATGGAGTTCATGTTGTATTAGCAAATTCATTTAAAAAAAAATTAAACTATGCTAAAAAGTATTCTTGTTCTCCTTAAACATTGAAAATCACAAGAGACTTATTGCAATGTACATTGTGAAGGCATTATTTTAAGAACTCATAGGTTATTCAAGAGTAATTACTTTTCAACAAGAGAATCTCTCTCCACTTTTGTCAATTTGTGCTTGCAAAGAGGTCCAACTAAAAATAATAGAGCTTGAAATAAAAATTCAATATATTTTGAATAAACAAAAAATTTGAAGAAAATGATCAAATGCCTCAAAAACATAGATCTACAAATATTAAACAAAGGAAAAGTACTTTAAAAAAATTAAAATGAAAAGAGAATTCTTAGCAAGTTTTGTTAAGATTTTAAAAGCTTATAGATACAAAAATAAAAAGAAAAATAAATTAAACAAATACTAAAATAATACTACTTAAAACATCACATAAAAAAGCTAGCAGTATGAGGGACCAATAGACACCAAACTAATGAGAATTCTTTTCCATCTTGATTTTTCTTCATTTATTTTATTGATTTATCTTTTTGATCATGAAAACTTAAGCAATACACTATACCGTTAATAGACAACACTTATTTAGATAAACTAAATAACTACACATCATTTGCATGACTGTAGTAAATCAAAACTGCAGAGCAGTTCGTTTACAGCTCTGACTCGTACCTTATGGCATGCAAGGGCACGGTATTCCAAGGTGCAAATCCTCGCACCTTTAGCCATTGCCCTTTTCAAAACCCTAACACATTACTTACTGTACTAGGGAAATCATACTAGTCGCTATAACTAACTTTGTGCACCCTTAAAACCTTGACAAATTACTTACTTTACTAGAGGAACCGTACTAGTAAATTATACATTAGATTTCAATAGTTTTTTAGTTGTCTCCATATACAACTTAACCACTTAGAAAATAATATTTTCACTTCTAAATAGTGAGAATTTGTTAAACACTTAACAGAAAACAAAAATGATCATTTCAAAATGTTGCCCTATACCCACTTAAAATATCCCAATAAACATAAACTACAACTACCTCGAAAATTACCAATATATTATACACAACTATTCTAATACTAGCGTGAATCATCCATCCAAAACAAATACAAGTAGACGACCATTGCAACATGATATATCCGTTTGGCTCGTTCTCTGCTTCTTGATTTCGCGGATTTAAAGCTCTCTTGGCCGACTTAAAAAACCTCAATCGCGCGATTTTGATGTTCATGGCGGACAGGACTGTTGGAACGGCACAATTGTAATGCGTTTTGCTCCTTGATCGTGCGACTGTACTAACCTTGCCGCCAACAACCTTCAATCGCCCGATCTTATTTTTTATGCCAACGCTTAAGCGCCTGTCGTAAAATTTTACAGTCGGTACAGATGACTCAATCAGATACGAGAAGACGATGCACAGGCAGCGAGTTTCATATTGAATTGTGGTGGTCGCCACCTGTGAATATTATCCCATATATCACACTATTTATCATCCTTTCTCTGATACGAGATTGTGACAGCTTTCTCGGCCTTGCCCATGGCCTCATCAATGAAGAACCTTTGGTGATTTATACCTATCGACCATGTGAAGAACCTTATCAAAAGCCCTCCGAGGCCTTCACCTTATCTCTGGTTGATGTCTGAAACACATTACCAAATACATTCTTTACAACATTAATGTCGTTTTTGTATTTTTAGTAGAGGTAAATTCTACCCAGTTTTTGATAAACATTACTCCTGTAAGGAAATGAAATCTGTAGCAGATCACAGTACTTCTTCATTATAACTGAATGTACTTTTGTGTCCTACTGTGCTCTACGACTTGGTCATTTGTGAACATTATAATCTCTATCTAGGGTTTCTAATTTCTTCAAACATCAGTGAACAAATAAAACAATACCGATTGGCATTTTTATTTTATCAATCCAACAACTAATTTCTAGAGCGCAACACCACTTCTCAACGAGCCAAGAAATTTCGAAGTAGTTTCATTTTTTGTGAGTCTGTTTGTCATACAGTCTACTCCAGCTCATCTTTGCCCAAACTGATGTTTCTTTCGGACTTTGCTGAAACCTTCCATAGTAATGTTCCTAGGAGCAGTGCTGGTACTAATTTTTCTTTATAAGTTTTGGATAAGGCAGAAAGGAATTCCACCATTGGATAAGCAGCCGTTCAAATTTCAGTTCATAATTGCTATATACTGAGAGCACATGAATTAGAAAAGCATACAGTAACACATTAAAGAAACTCATATTTTCAGCTCAAATTGGAGCGTTCTGTGAATCGATCATATGAATTTGTTTGGTCTGTAAAGTAGAAATGGTGATATGATGTCTTATGACTTGATTTTTCCAAGATTTGTATATCATTATGTCCCTAATGAATACCAAGTTTAATGGAATTGCCTGACTTTGCCTCCACATTTGCAGGAGAAGCTGTATTTGTAGATGACATTCCTTCTCCAGAAAATTGCCTACATGGGGCATTTGTTTACAGCAAAAAGGCTTTGGCATTAATTAAGAAGGTTGATGTAAAAGATGCATTACAATCTCCAAGCGTAGTTTCCTACATATCTTATAATGATATCCCTAAACAAGGGAAAAATATTAGTGTTGATGGATGGTATGGCGAAGAAATTCTGTTTGCTGAAGATACGGTGGAGTGCTATGGTCAACCGATAGGACTTATGGTAATTAAGTTACAAGGCGTTGCTACTAGAGCTGTCAAAATGTTTACCTTTCCATACAGAAGCATCTGGTCATCACAAGCATGATTGAAATTTCACCTTTAAAATCCTTTTTGTTGAAATTTATAACATTTTTTTTTTCATTTCTTTACAATTTTGTCTTATAGGTTTACATTGTTTGCATGCATTTTGGTAGGTTGCAAATACTTGGCACGATGCTAAAAGGGCAGCTGATAAGGTGAGCGTAGATTATGATTGCGAGACATTAGGTTCTCCTATTCTCTCTGTTGAAGATGCAGGAGCAAAAAATAGTTTCTATCAAGTTCCCCAAAGTCTGGCTCCTAAGCCCGTAGGAGATCTTGCAAAAGGAATGTCTGAAGCAGATATTAGGATTGAATCTGCAGAGGTAATGTGTTAAAAATTTTCATCTTCATGTTCTAAGGTCGACTAAATACCTGCAGCACTGTTCATTACAAAAGCAATTGAAGCACATTTCAATTTTAAGGTCTGTGATAGGATGAAGAGCAAAGATCCCTTAATATACACGTAAAATAATATTTGGAAATCATATCTAACTTGAACGGTTCTTTCAACAGGTCAGAACTGGATCTCAGTATTATTTCTTTCTAGAAACCCAGACTGTGTTAGCTATACCAGATGAAGATGAGTGCATGGTAGTTTACAGCGCATGCCAGAACCCTGATGTTACACAAAAAACTATTGCAAAGTGTTTAGGCATTCCTATTCATAATGTGCGGGTTATAACAAGAAGAGTAGGTGGTGCATTTGGTGGGAAGGCCTTTAGATCTGTACCTGTAAGTTCTCGCAAACAGAAATTTCATTTTAGTCCATGTTTTATTTTAACTATTTATAGAGCTACCTTGATCAAATGTTATACAATTCTATAGTCTAAACATTTTAGTAAGTGCATTCAACATTCATATACAGGCATATGAATCGCAATATTTGCTGTGTTGCAAGAAGTTAGTTTTCCAGTTGTCTTACCAATGCTTGTAAAGCCTTATACTCTTCGTGGAGTAGCAATGGATTGAATAAATGAAATGTGAATCCATACGTATATATATTCAATATAATAAGTCTAATTTGTGACATGAAAACGGTTTTGAAGAAAATCAAGGAAAGAAAACTAAATAGAAATCGGCGTCAGACTTAATGAGTTTCCTGTAAATCCCTTCCAGGCGAAAAATTAATAATTTAGCATACTCATATATATCCATATGTATATATATTCAATATAATAAGTCTAATTTGTGATATGAAAACGGTATTGAAGAAAATCAAGGAAAGAAAACTAAATAGAAATTGGCATCACTCTCAGACACAGTGATGTAATAAGTCTTATTATAGTCAATATAATACATCTTATTATATTCAATATAATAAGTCTAATTTGTGACATGAAAACGCTATTGAAGAAATCAAGGAAAGAAAACTAAATAGAAATTGGCATCACTCTCAGACACAGTGATGTAAATGAAGAAGAAAGCTCAGGACAAAAAGAGGAATCCTGTAGGCAGACTAAAGGAATTTGCATTGCACACTACATATATGCATAAATATAACAGCCCGCCATCTTCTAGAAAATTACATTATAAACTACATGACAGCAGCAACTTGTACTTAAATTTTTGGAGTTATATTTAGTGTAAAATAATAGAGCATCCAGAGTCAATATCAATCCAGTACTCAACTAATGGATTGGCATCTTTGTTAGAACCCCAGATGTCTCCTATATAACGTTAGACATACAGATCAAGGATTCTGAAATATTTTTTTGTCCTCATTGCATTCTGCAAAGCCCTTGTGCGCTAAGTACATACTATTGTGGGGTATTCATGTCATGTTACCACTAGTGAGCCATTTCGAGAGAGTGTAACAGCCCTTTTTTATACATAACTTTTCATTGTCTTTCAAAAGAATCTAGGATCTTCCTTGTATTAGAATATTATAATGTTTCTTTAATGGTCATCTTAGTTAACCTTTAGTTTATTAGGTAATTTCTATTTTCGTCATTAATTCATGATTGTTTTTTTTTGAAACATCGTCTTTGTAAATCTATTTAAGGAGCTTTCATCTCCTCTGTTTAATACATCAACATCAATTTACCATAACATGGTATCAGAGCGGGTCGATGAGATTTCATAAAATTTGGCGAATTTTTTAAGAAAAATTCAAGCCTTTTCAGATCTGGATTTTTTTTTCCAAAAATTTGTTTTTCGATTTTTTAAAATAAAAATCGTTGGAGGTATTTTATGAAAATTCTGTGGTTCGCCTTTGAAGATTTTTGTTGAAAATCACGAGCCTGGTCGAGGGATTCGATCACGCGATTTCTTGGTTTGAGCAAAAGTCTCTGATTTTTGAGGGTTGCATGTACTTGCATGTGTTTTTTGTGAGTTGCATGTTCTTGCATGTGTTGTTTTACCATGCAAAGTCTCGTGTTTTGCTGCATGAAGGTTTCTCTGAAGGGTTTTAATAATTTTTCCTTAAGAATTATTTGGAGAGTTTTAATAATTTTTCCTCAAAAATTATCTTAAGGGTTTTAATAATTTTTCCTCAAAAATTATTTGGAGGGTTTTAATAATTTTTCCTCAAAAATTATTTGAAGGGTTTTAATAATTTTATCTTCAAAAATTATCTTGGGGGTATTCTCCGATTCGTGTCTTGGATTCTGTGTTTGGTTTTGATTGATTTCTCACCTCAAAAATCATGTTTGGTTTTGGTTGATTTTCCGCCTCAAATCATTTATGGTTTTTGTAATACGCGAAGTTAACGTGGGATGTTATTTCGGGGTTTTTACCATTTTTTCCGAAAAAATGATGCTTTGTACTCTTCAAATCATAGTTTTTTTGTAGTCGGTTTTGGGGCATCCTGCTCATCTGCAATAGTTTGGAGGGTTTGGCAGTTGTTCTCAGTGTGTCTTTGTCTACAGAGAAGGGCAGCTCAATTATCCAATATCAGGTTGGATGTTTTTGTGATGATTTCTGTTTAGCGGTTTTGTAGATACAAGGAGGGCCAATGGAAGAGTCTGTGGCAAGCTCTACTCTCCTGTTGCAGACCATTCTGAAGAAGGGGACAACCTTCTCTATTTTTTCTTGGCTATTCTTGGTCATTGACATTTTACAGATCCAGGGAGGGTCTCAGCAGCAGTAGAATGTTATGAAGTATTTGTGACCAAAAGGCAACAGTTAGACGATGACCTTTAAGGGAGGGTATTAGAATATTATAATGTTTCGTTAGTGGTCATCTTAGTTAATCTTTAGTTTATTAGGTAGTTTCTATTTTCGTCTTTAGTTCACGATTGTTTCTTTTAGAAACATAGTCTTTGTAAATCTATTTAAGGAGCTTTCATCTCCTTTGTTTAATACAACAACATCAATTTACCATAACACCTTGTATCTCTCCTTAATCTCTCTAAGGGGATATGTTGGGGCCACAACACACCCAAGTCTAGTTCAAATGTAGGGGTGCCATACTTAGTAACTCAATTTTGTTTTCTTGATATTTTCAATTTTATTATTCAGATTGATATACACAGGTCAGCTTCTGCTGAATTTTTTACACCACCAGTTATTCTCTCTTGTTTTGGTTCCCACATTTCACACGTTGTTTTGCTTCCTAGGGCAGGGAGACTTGTATGTCTCTAAGTTGGCCAAAGTAATCTTTGTTAACCAGGGTTTCACCATGTGTTTGACATCAGTATTAATTCTTTTATTGCGCCGGTTTTATTTAGCATGGCCATTGTCTCAGTTTTCCCCACTTTGGTTTCTAATAGCCTCATGGATGCAAGGAATTGCAAACCAGTTAAAAATTGTTTTTGTGGTGATCTTAACCGAAATTTAATGTGAATTTTTTCAGAGCTGGAATTTACTCTTCAAACATACTTAATATACTGAAGTAACCTTCATACAATTTGCATGACAAAGATTGTAACAGATAATATTGATTTTTTTTCAAAACTCTGTTACAATTTTCCAGTTTACAACTTCACCTTTCAGTCCATATTACAACCTCTATGAGAGATTTCCCTTTTGAAATCAAAGCATTTTTTTCCTATTTCTAGGAAACCAATGGGTTTTTGTCCACCAATCCTCAGAACCCAAGGGTTTTGATCCTTAGACTCAGTAGTTGAACACAAGTTCTTAAACTATCTAAAGTGGGGGTTTGCTTGATATGCCGGCCAAAAAGTGTTAAGTGATGAAGCTGCCTAAATAAAACTAGCTTAGGGACCAATATCCGACAACCAAATCAACCAACTCAAATCTTGGGGCCAGAGAAAGGGTCATCTACAGGTGTACAATCGCCCAAGCTCACTAGCAACATGTACAACAAACCATGCCCTTTGCATCAACAACCATCTGAGCTTGTACACCAACCATGCCTTGAGGGGCCAGCATTTGCTAACCAATTTTTAAATTCATCCTCACTACTATTGCATTAATCTGAGGCCATTATGGTGTCTTGGCTCATGCAAGGTGATAGGTAGAGTTTGGCGTGCAAACAACGCGGGTATGAGAAAATGCATATCTTAACAATGCAATTGCAAGAGGGACTGCAGAAATTGGTAGTCAATATGTCCAAAAGGATTTCTACTTTAATATGTTGGTGTAATGATCTCCAAATATTCGAAGTCAAGGGTTTGGGGAATAGGATGCAGGGTTGCAAAGGTCCATAGGCCAAAAAGAAAGAATGACACGACACTAGGGAATGAGCTAAAACGATCCTTGTGAGCAACTCTTGTAAGAGGGATGATGGTTGGGAGAACGTCAAAGATTCACAAGATGAAAGCATGATGGGGACTAGTACCCAAGGAAACAAGATACTGAAAGGTAAGCATGAAGGAAGAGAAAATTCTAAATACTCAAGTGGCTTCATAAGGGAAAGCGGATTTAAAACTCCAAGATATCTAATAGGGGAAGGAGTGAGGATCAAGATTCAAAGATAACCAATGCAAGAAATGAGGATCAATATTCGGAGATATTTGATGTAGGAAGGAGCATGGATTAAGATTTGAAGATGCCCAATGCAAGAGGGAACTAGGATCAATATTAAGAGATACTTGATGTTGGAAGGAGCAAGGATTAGGATTTAGAGATACCCAGTGTGGGAAGGAGTGAGGATCAAGTTTTAGAGATAGTTGATGTAGAAAGCAGTGGGAATTGAGTTTCATAGATACCTAATGTAGGAGTGTGATCATGATTTTTGAGAGATAGCATAGTTTTAAAGCAAGGGATGGAAAGGACTGGGGGTCTGAAAACAAAAAGGGAGCAAGAGGTTGAGGATAAGAGTCTCAAACTATCCAATACTAGCAGAGATCAAGAACTAAGGATATAGCATACTTATACTAGGGTGACGAGGGAAAGGAAAACTTGGAAGTCTGCATACCTGATAAGGATGGAGGGGGATCATGGTTTAGATTTCCAATATGCTAGGAGGGAAAATTCCAAGAGCTCATGATGTAGTACAGATTGAGACTTGGGATTTTTGACATCGTGAGGATTTGTAATATACACCCCTAATTTTTTTATTTTAAATTTCATCAATTGAATTTAGTATGCAATGCAACTACTCTTCCACTTTTTGATCACCCAGTTCCGGAGATAGGCAAGTTGAAAGCATATGATGTTTGAGATTATGAGACACGAGCTGCTGTTAGAAGGAGACACGAACTGCTGTATGTTTGCTTTTTCGGCCAGCCAGGGTTTCTAAGTAATTTCTACAATAAAATGGGTATGCTTTTTAATGTAAAACATTCTAGTGCTATGTATTGAAGGAAAAGTAATAAAGATTGTCTTCTATGCCCAAAGTATTGTTAGTGTTAAATTTCAGAAATTTTCTTTTCATGTTTATGCATTGTTTTTGCAAGAAACCATCTCAAAAAACACAAAAAAAAACATTCTTGTAAACAATTAAAACCAAAATGTGATGTCCCCATCCTAGAGTTTGATAATAAATAATTTAGTTAAATCTCAAAAGAAATATTTTATAAAATACAATAGTTGAATAAAATATCATTATATAAACCAAAAGATTAAATGACAAACAAAGATTGTCATTATTATAATATGATTATCTATTATTGAAAGAATAATGAATAGATAAATAATAAGTAAATATATTATGAATAACAAATATATATATTTAATAAGTATATGAATAATACTACTGATGAATATCTATAATAAGAAAAAATATATAATCAATAATAACTATTATTATAATAAAGCTACACGATAATATTCAGATGCCCTTGCTGTGTTTATTAATGTATGAACCGTCGATGCTGAAGATTAGCATGGTCAACAATAATAGCGATAGTGCATACATTACAGACAAGTGAATCCATATTATTAATCACAGAATTAACTGACAAGTTCGGTGGCTAATTAGATTATGCAGATTAACAGAATGACTAAGTCGTGAAATTCAACAATTAAATTAATAACGATATTATATACAGCAACCATAATTAGTAGAGATATTAAGGAACAATGATTATGATACGACAGTGACTAAGGGAAGTTATGCGTAATGAAAGGCTACGGTGACTTCACTAAGTGTAGATGCGATTACTTATTATTAATATGAAAGGGTACAATGATCAGCAATTATGAGAAGGAAATTAACCTTAATTAAGTGACACGATGATGATCTAATTATCACCAACTAAGATTCTTTATATATCAATTATTGTTTGTGAATGGTGTGATTATCGGATGACACAGACATGTCATATCCAATATGACTTTTCAGTTCAGAACATGGGTATAAGAGAAGTTCTTACCATTGTTTGAAGGGGGAGTTATAAGGGAACATACAACAAATGCTTCAATAATCGAATAAGGGATATTCAGGGAAGACATCAATTAATATTCTGCATGGATCGTGGGTATACTCTGTATTCATTTCCACCACAGTGATTATACTCAGCACTTACATTGCTACAGATCGAAGAGGGGAGAAGATAAGAATAGAAGATTATTAACATAAATAAATAAAGAAAATATATTTTACAGTCAGTGCTGACTGTTAAAGGAACAGCAGATTGGTCTAAATTATTATTATGGTATGTAAAGAAAATGTCATTAATATATATACAAGTAGCACTAGATCAGTCTTATACATATATGGAATAATGACTGGTTAATAATAATATATACATAAAAGTATAATATATAATAGTGAAATTATATATATATATATTTCACTGAGATCAGATTTTATATATATATAAATAAGTATAATCAGATATATGTGTATATAATAGCAAAGTCATATATGTACAGTATAATTGGATATATATATAAATAACAGTGAAATAAAAATGTTATTAGGAATGAATGTATATATATGGTCTAATTAGTATATTTAGTATTAATATCAGTTATAAAGGTAGGATCATATATATATGAAACACATATGTGTAAAATTATGATAGTACTCTAAATTATCTAAATTATATAATACATAATATACAGGAATACAGTTATATACAGTGATGTCATAATTATACAGTAATACAATTATATACAGTCATGTAAATTATGACAGACAGGTGTGTGTATATATATAAGATGATTATGTGAATTGCTGTCAGCAGTCAATTAATTGATGCTGATAATACTATTAATGTCTAAAATATATATGGTCATATATATATTATAGTATTCATATTAGATATGATAGTAAGATTATAAATATATAATAAGATTATAATATTAATATTGGATATATATATATTAAGATATATACTGTTATATATATATAAATAATAATCAGAAACATAAGGTCTAACATATAGATCATTTGTATATGTATATTGTTACGATTCTTATATATATATATATATATATTATGGAGAGGTATTAATCTATATATTATTTGGTAAGGAATTAAGATAATCAGAAATCCCAAACATAATATAAATTGATTGCAATTACTACTTCTTACATGTGAAGGGAAGGCTGAGGCTACCAAAGAGGGGGCAGTCTAAATCCAACAGGATACCTCCTAAGATAGGGTGGGGACCAGCTAATCTTTAACCTTGAGAGCTTGAGCTCGAGACAGGTTAAAGGCTGAGTCTGTAAACTTTGAGGGAGTCTATTAATGGTCTCTAAGTGCTTTGGTCTGCCTCCAATGCCTTCTCCCTTCTCAAGACAAGAAGTGATAATATGATCAAATTTGTAATATGGATTGGAAATAGCCAAAAATTCTTAATTCTTTATTTGTTCTTTATTTTTACTCCAAATATTAATGTTAAATTATTTGGAAACATTACACAAAACAAGAAGTTTCAGTTCAACAGATAGAACCTTGGAAGGGTTCTTACACAAGTATAGAAACTAGATACAAGTTCTACCTGCTCCAAGTGGTCACTTCTCAATTCCCTAATGTCTCCCAAAGCTGAGTTCTCAATTCAATAACTACACCACTCAAACAAGACTCCGATGATGCAACCTATCCTCCTCGTGCTTTTATAGAGATGTTGGAATGTTCTTGTGCATTAGAAGATCCCAGCATCAGAGTATTTGTGAAACTGTCTCTTTAAGGAGATAGACATGTAAGTGCCTCAGCTGTTGTGAAAAGAGAACTGATAGGTTTCAAATCCCATTCTCCCTGTGGGAACTTGCCTTTTCATTAGGCTGATAAAACTGGGTGTTTTCTATTGCTGATTGTTTATGGAAAGCCTAAAGTTGATGAAGAATTTTCAAACCAGATCCTTTTGGATCACTTAGAATCTTGGGCAATAAGGGACATCTTAAATCTTCAAAATTGAAAGGCAAACTTAATGTGAAGGAACACATTCTACTATAGGTTTTCCAATGATTATACAAGATATTTAAGCCAGAATAATGCTCTGTGATAGAGTTCACTTTGATAAATATATGATTAGGAATTTAAATTGAAAAAATTAGAAGCAATTGAGAAAATCTTGTACAAATGGAGAGTGTTGCTAATATATTTCATGGTTCAAGAAAGTCATTGCTGCATAAAGGATTTGTCAAGGCAGTCTATAATGAAAGTAAAATAATCACAAGTTGTCTTGAAGGTGCATAGGAAGAAGATATCTTTTTGAATGTGCTTACAGTTCTGCCGATCAGCGAATGCCAAGCATGAATCCCATCAATAGTTTCACCACAGCCATTTCTTGCACAAAATGCATAATGCCTATTGAATTGAAAATGCATGAATAGTTTTATGTCAACTAGTCAATTTTTTACTTTTTAGTCGTCTAGCCCGATTCACAATTTTGCAACCCCGCAAATTTAATCAGAATTTTTTATTTTTGGAGAGAACAGAATTTGCTTTATATGTTTGTTTTGAATGAACCTCTAGTATACTTCCACACAAATTGCACCATGCTTTCCTTTTGAGTATATATTGTATTGAATTCAATTTCTCCTTCAACATTTTCAGGTTGCAGTTTCATGTGCATTGGCTGCATACAAATTGAAGCGTCCTGTCCGAATGTACCTTGATCGTAAAACAGACATGCTTATGAGTGGTGGACGGCACCCTATCAAGGCAAACTATACAGTTGGGTTAAAAAATGATGGAAAAATTACAGCTTTGCATGTGGATTTATTCATTGATGCAGGATTTACAGTTGATTTCAGCCCTTTGCTTCCCAGTACTATAATTAGAACAATGATGAAATACAACTGGGGAGCTTTTTCATTTGACTATAAAGTATGTAAAACAAATCTACCAACCAAGTCTGCAATGAGGGGACCTGGAGAAACACAGGGATCTTTCTTTGCTGAAACCATTATTGAGCATGTTGCCTCAATTCTAGGTTTGAGTTCAGTTGTTGTAAGAGAGAAGAACAATCACACGCTTGAAAGTGCCAAGTTCTTTTATGGGTCTTCTGTGGAGAGTCCTGTCAGTTATACATTGCCTTCAATATGGGAGAAACTAAAGCAGTCTGCATCGTTTTATGAGAGAATGGAGAATATTAGAGAGTTTAATGCTACTAACCGATGGTTTAAAAGAGGCTTATCCCTGGTACCATGCTTTTATCCAGTAAGACTTTCTTCTAGACCAGCAAGAGTAAGCATATTTGAAGATGGTTCTATTTCTGTAGAGGTGGGAGGAGTTGAGTTAGGTCAGGGAATTTGGACTAAGGTAAAGCAGATGACTGCATATGCTCTTGGTCAGTTATGGCCAGGTTTAAGTGCAGATTTAATGGAAAAAGTTAGATTGTTTCAGTCAGACACTATCAGCTTAGCGCATGGAGGAATTACAGCTGGAAGCACCACATCTGAGGAAAGCTGTGAAGCAGTTCGACATGCTTGTGACATATTAGTTGAAAGACTTCACCCAGTTCAGACTGTCATAAAGAAGAGCAATCCAGATGGTTTCTCCTGGATAGATTTAATTTTTCAGGTATGCTTGTCAGTCTAAGTGTAAAAGATTGTAGCTATAAAAAAAGTTAGGGCAGGAAAATTTCTTGTCTACTCATGATTTTTTATAAACACTACTTCTTCTATTTAACTTTATAATTCTTTATACATAGGATGAATTCTTTTCTGTCAATATTTATAGTCTTGGTCCATTGCTTCCCTAGCTAAGTGTGTTCCCTTTTCAGCAGGAAGTTGTTTATTGTATGAGCAACCATTGGCATTGAAGAAGGGATCTACTTAAACTCTTAATTTTTCATCTTTGATGATTTTTTTTTTTGATTGATTTTGAGTGTAGATGTTGAAATCTCGCATATGCTCATCTTTGTACCACCATCCCTATCTCAACACCTAGCAATATAATTCTTCTACTCATAGCAGCATTAATTGTTTGGGGAATAAATCGGCAAACTAAAAGTAAGACTTTTTCAAAAATAGCAAAAAATCGGGAAAACAGTGGATTTACCAAAAAACTTAAAGAAAAACAGTCAAAAACTACTTTTTAAAATTTATAGGGCATTTCCATAGCATAGATGTATTGAGAGCAAATAAAATATAGAGTTCAGATCATTAATTGTAAAAAATTGATTTTTATTGTTTATATTCATAGCCCTGATTTTATTGCACAAAACATACGACAATAGCATAAATAATAACTAGATGGTGGCAGTTGTCAAAATAAGAGCAAGTATATTTCCACAATCCATGAGATCATTTGTAAGTTGTTTCGAGATTTGATCGCGTGAGCACTCTTGCATCAACGTTTTGGATCACACTTTGTCCAGTGGTCTACAATTTTTAGTGATACATAATAAACTACTTGAAAAATTTATTGTTTTGAATTTCTTAAGGAATATCAAATCCTTGGGAAAGTGGAAAAAAGAGGGGGTCCCCATTTGCAATGAGGTGTGTGTTTACAACACAACAATATCCAATGCCATCTTTTCAGAGATATGGTTTCACATGAATAATTTCAATAATACCATTCCGAAAGGCTGAGTCCTTTTGGTTTATAATTTTTCAAGTTTAGAAGAAATTTGAAAACAACCGAATGAATATCACGATTAGCAATTTGTTTACCAAATAAAGATTGGGGTTATTGGATGTTATGATTGGTTAAATGGATGTCTTTAGATGGAGGAGGGTGTCTAGTGTTGGGAGTATGTAATGTAAGAATAAGGAAATCTGTTAAATCAACCCCTATATTCACCAAAGCCAAAGGGATTGATTTTGAAAGAGAAGTAATCAGTAGTTCTTAAAGAAGGTGGCTCAATAATAGAAGTAGTGGTATATTGAACAAGAGGGGGTGAATGGGTATGACTATGAGGAGATAAAGCAATGAAATGAGGGTCCATGTTAGAAATATAGAGGGTAGATGTAATGAGCCTGACTGGCTCCCTCTGTTTCTATCTACTAAATTTGATATGATTTGCAAACTTCTTACATTAAAGAGTAGTATCATAAACAATGTCACTAAATTTCTACCAATTTCGGATATCATAAAGAAATTAATTGAATTTCTCAGATAATATTCAATAACTTTTATCGTCAACACAATAGCATATAAAATATTTATTCAACAAAGAAATTAGAAGCACCCGGTAATTCCACCATCCTTTATTATTGCAGAATTCTCCAAATAACATCACACTACAACCTAAATTGCTTGACGTCTCTCTGATAACAGTCACGTGACTGCTGTACTGGAAAGTGGTTGGGCAGGCATTAATTTCCCAGGCCTTGCGGTATCAAAAATGGTGTCTAGAACAGGCCGTGAGTTTGGAGAAGAGGCTGCCGTGTCAAAAGGTGCCTCACGCAACTAGCTGGGGTTTCAACCTGCCCACACGTGAAGGATGGAGGGCTCTAACAGCAGTCGCAGGCCTTTGGAAGATCAAAACGTCAGTAATGGACTTACTGCTCACACAATACACAGAAAACTCCCAAACCCTTGCGTAATGAAACTTATTCGGCAATTCACCTTCAATCCATTCTTCTAATACGCGGCATGAAGTCAAATTCAGACTTTCGTGGCAACTTTATAATGCACTAATAAATTTGATACCAATATCAATATCGAACATCACAGCACCATACCCAATTAATTCTCAAAACCTCAGCCAAACAACTTCAATCTGTTTAGAACACACGAAATTCGCCTGTAGAATATCTTCACCATAAACCAATATACCTCAACACTGACATTCAAACTCAGTAGCAAAATTAATTACTTATAGATCAGTAGTGCGAAATTCACCATTAACACGTAATGGCTCAAATCACAAGAAGAGGAATCCGTCCTTGAAACCCTAGCCAGGGCTGTATTCTTCACGAACTCAATAAAATAATGATTGCATAAAAGATAATGAAAAGTGCTTTTCCGAGTTGGTTATATAGCTTTTTCGGAAAAAGCACTTTTTTAATATTTTCACTTAATTGGCTTTTAAAAATAATCTCACTTTATAACATTAAGTTATAAAGTCATAAGTTATTAAATTAAATCAAAATAATTTAATTTAATAACACATTAAAATATAAGCCACTGAACTATCTGACTGCAATCAACGAACTTCTGACAAAGCACCAAGTCCAACTGCCCAGCTAGGAATAGGCACTGCCCTGCCAGAAATAGCCACTACTAAAAATAGACTTACTATAAATAGTAAGTCTTTCAAACTGGAGATTCTCTGAAACTCGATCCTGAGATATCTGACGCTCCGTGCAGACACCCTGCTAATCCTGGCCATACCCAAAATACCACTTACTAAAAATAGTAAGTTGACCAAAACGATCCGAACAAAAAGTAGACCTGATAATCTGAACCTCCAGAATGGAATCCCAATGTTGGCTCCACCATCTGACCCCCTCTGATCCCCTGATTAGCTTGTGAGGGTCGCCAAACCAAGCTAATCCCATAAGTCTAAAAACGGGGACATTACAGTAGAATCGCCTTTGCCAAAATAGTGAAGGATAGAAAGGCTAAGGAGAAGGAAAAATGTATCAAAACATGGTCAAAAGGCACAATATGATAAAGAGACTAAATGAGCACAAGGCTACAATGATTGAATTGCAAAGTATGTGATTTCTATTATTACAAAGACTATGAAAGAAGATGCTAACTTTGCTTGCCTTTTTAGGCAGTTCTTAACAAATAGCAGACTCAACACAACCAGACATTACCGATAATTTGAGTGAATATTTCAACCAACTTTTAAATCAAGAGGTGTTTCCTTTCACAATTCCATCCTAGTTGAGAATTCTAAAATATCTCCCTAGGCAATTATATATATAGATAGTAAACAAATCATGATTGAAACTGTGGAAAAATGAAAGGAAACGGTCTTATCCTTTAACAAAGAGAAATCTACAAGGTCAGATGGCTTTTTGGCTTAGTTATCGATGCGGGCTTCCTAGGTGTGGAGGCGGATTTTGATGCGCCTGAATGCAGATCCGGGGTTGGATTTCCTGTGGATGCCACCTGAAAGTGCATCTTGGGCGTCCAGATGCTTGTTGATGCGCCAACGTCCTAGACGCTTGGATGCTTGTTGATACGCCAACAACATTCGAGCGCATCCGCGGGCCCAACGTCACTCCAGACGCATTTTCCAAAAAAAAAACACTTAAAAAACAATAAAACGTGTATAATATAACATTTTTTACTCCTTTTTTTTGCTCCTAAACCCTAAAACAGACCTAAAAGAGGCCACTCAATCCTCTTGCATCTCATTTTGTCTCCATTTTGGCATTTTGAAGGCAAGGTGATTATTTTTGAAGACGATCGTTTGTAGGGTGAGAGCAATAGTGCATCAACATGCATCCAAGTGGCATCCGGGCACATGTACGGGTCCAACGTCACTTCAACCGCATTTTCCAAAAAAAAATCACTTAAAAAACAATAAAACATGTGCAATATAACATTTTTTATTCCTTTATTTTTTCTCCTAAATCCTTAAACGGTCCTAAAAGAGGCCATTCAATCCTTTTGCATCTCATTTTGTTTGCAGCTAGGCTCTCTTCTCATTTGGTCTCCATTTTGGCATTTTGAAGGCAAGGTGTTTATTTTGGAAGAGGATCGTTCATAGGGTGAGAGATAGCTTCCGCAAAGAAGTTTTAAGCATCTAAGGTAAGCATTTGATCCCATTCTTGAGTCCTTTAATGAATTTATTTGAGATTTTGATGAATTTTTTCAAGTTTAGGTAGGAATTTTTCGAGTTTTTTCCATTTTTTTTAAAGAAATAAAGAAACAAGTTTAGCTATCTATTTTAGTGTTTTTGTATCGTTTTTTTGCACTTGTATGCTTGATGTTCATAGTTTTTTTCTAATTTAAATTTATTTAATTTCTTATTATAGCAAGAAATTAGATTGTATTGTGCAAGAATGGCCACCATCGGTAGTCAAAGTTCAGTGGGAGGGCAAGGAGCTGATAGTTTCAAAATTGATGTAGGATATCCTTTATGGAGACATACCACAAGAATATCACAGGTTTCAGGAGGTGGCTCATATGTTTGGAAGTGTAATTATTGTCAAAGTAACAAAGGCAAACCATTCAATAGCTCATATTCCTGGGTCAAACTTCATTTTATGGGCCCCGGTGGCCAAGGAATGGCAATGTGCAAAGACACTGATGGGAAGGGGATCTCTAATGCACAAATAGCTTCATATCTAAAAGAACAAGAAGCTGCTGATAAATTGGTTAAAAGATCAAAACAAAGTTTTTATCAACCTCCATTCATAAAGAATACAATGCAATTACCCACTGAACCAATTGTATCCTCCAAACATCCATTCTTGCAAGTACTTGTACTGGGAGAGGAAGAGGAAGTAGTAGAAATTGCCCCCCGCAAAAGAGGTCCATTGGTCACCGCATTTAAAATGGAGGCAAGAGAGCTTGCTAATCAAGCCATTACATGTTGCCTCTGTGCCAATGGTCTTCCTTTCAACTTTGTTAGATCACCATATTGGAAGGAAATGGTGGCAACCATTAATAAAACTTTGGCTGATTACACAAGTCCCGAGTATGAAAAGGTGCATACCACTCTATTGCAAAAAGAGAAGACTTGTGTAGAGAGAGCTATTCAACCAATTAGAAAATCTTGGAAAGCTTCGGGTGTTTCTATTGTTTCTGATGGATGGAAGGATACAAAAAACCGGTCATTGATTAATGTGATTACAGTGTCCCCCAAAAGGGCAATGTTTTTGAAGGCAGTTGATTGTGAAGGAGAAGTGAAAGATTCACATTTCATTTTCAGAATTCTCATTGAGGCCATAGAGATGGTGGGTAGTGAGAATGTGGTCTAGGTGATTACAGACAATGTAGGGGTGCAAGTGCTTTGGTTGAGGGCTGGTATAACCATATTTTTTGGACACCATGCACCGTACACTCCCTAAATTTGGTCATACAACAAATTGGCACTCAAATAGATTGGGAAAAGCAAATTTACCAAGAAGGGGAGGAGATATAGATGTTTGTGACAAACCATCACATGTCACAATCGATATTCAGATCATTCTCCAAATTGGAGTTGTTGAAGGTAAATTGTAATTACTAAATTTAATTTGAATAAATTTAATGTCATGTTCAATTATCAAATTGTATATAACTTTTCTTAATAATAATTGACATATTGTTATTAACTTGCTTAGGTGGCTAAAAACCGATTTGTGTCTCATACTATTGTTATGAGACAACTTGTCAAGGTGCAAGGGGCATTAAGCCAAATAGTTATTTCTAGCCAGTGGGGTCTACGGAAAAGCTTCGAATTTAGAGAGGGCCCAAAAGGTCAAGGCATTGATCTTGGATGACAGTTGGTGGGCTCATGTGCAATTTGTATTAGATTTCATGGACCCTATCATGACTATGCTCCGCTTTGTTGAAGATCAACCTTGTTTGGGGGATGTCTACGATGGCATGGACACAATGGTAGAGAAGGTAAAACTTTCCATACAATAACATGAGAAAGACCCCACACAATGTGAAGCATTATCCAATCAGCTAGAAACAATCATTCTTCATTATTGGGAAAAGATGACTACCCCATTGCACCTCCTTGCATATGCCTTATCTCCAAGGTACTATACCGAGGACATACTTGCTATGCTAGATAGAGTAGCACCATATGCAAATGAAGAAGTTGCTAATGGGTGCTACAAATCTTTTGTAAGACTCTTCCTAGATGATGAAATGCACAAAAAAGTTAGGCTAGAATTTGGCTTATTTGCTTCGGGAGCAAAACTTAGTCCATTTGTAGTAAAGGATCAAAATGACGTCAACATGGGAGCTATCACATGGTGGTACCTCTATGGTCAACCATTTAAGAATCTACAAGCTCTTGCAATCAAGATCCTCTCACAACTAATTTTTTTTGGTTTTTTGTTTACCTCTTGTATTCTACAATTCTTTAATTTGCTTTTCATTTTTATGTTTTACTCTAATTTTGTGAACATTGTCTAGGTTGCAAGTTCTTCTGTTGCTGAACAGAATTGGAGCACATACTCCTTTATCCACTCAATGAAGCATAACCGGTTAGGCTCAAAAAAGCTGAAGACTTGGTTTACATTCATACCAACTTGCATCTTTTGTCACGTAAGGAGGATCACTATAAGGATGTAATGTCCCTACTTCCGGCTTGAGTATTTGATGCTTAAAACCTAAAACAATTGTTAGTAGATGAAGATATAATATAAAGATATGTGAATATTAAAACAATTATTAGTGATTAACAAAATAAATAAATATTAAATCATCTAAATACTAATCCCATACTACACCCACCTAATCCTTAGAAAGAGACTCTACTCAGATTTTCCTAATTCTTTGATGAGAATAACTCTCAATTAGGTAACCATCACATTGAAAGTGCCCTTCTAAGACCTCTAGGATCTTTATTAATGAGCGAACTCATTAACAACAAATACTTGGTAGAGATCCTACCTCTAACTAAGCCTCTTGTCTCTAACATATGGATATGATTAACCTCTACAATATATATTGCCTCTAAGAGATTCTCTATAAATCTCTCTCTAAATTCCAATTTGGAATCTTGACATTCATAAAGAATGCCCTCTAGTCTTTGTGAGTCCTCTTTTAGAGAAACCTGACATTCTTAATGAATGCCCTCTACAAAGATTAACTTGGTCTCTATAACAATCATAAGTCCCAAAATGGTAATTTCTCTAAAATAATTACCACTATACAAATAATACTCATAATTGTCAATTTATAAAAATTTATTTAATTTTTGCTACATACCTCTTCTTAGCAATTATCCTTTATATACAAAGCTCTTCTTCTCTTTTAGCATAGTGCTATATATTTACAATATTTATTATCTCTTATTATTTAATATTTCTCCTCACTCTTTTCTTAATCAATGACTATTGTTTTTTTTTCATTATTTATATCTTTGCCAATCGTTGTTTCTTTGCCTATTTTCCCTTTTTGTATTTCTCTGCAACTTAATGTTTATCACCCTAATTCTTATCACTATCTTCCTTCTTTTTTTCTTATTCAATGGTGATTTATAAATCTTGTTTAATTTGTCATCTATGTCCTTCCAAAAAAATTCACAATCCTTCATAATCACGATCCTTTCGAAAAGTCAAAACACTTCCTAATTACAACCTTTTTAAAGAGTCACAACCATTCATAATTACAATTCTTTTGAAGAGTCACATCCTTTTATCATTACAACCTTTTGAAAATGTCCGTTCCTTATTTTATTCACATTCCCTTCCTCTTCTTTTTAATCCTCTTTAACTCCTCTCCTCTTTTCTCTTTCAAATGAACTCTCCTCCCTTTTATATATCATTTTGAAGGAGTCACAACTCTTTATTAAATATCTCTTGACCTTTCATTAGATTTAGTTAATTTAGATTATTATATTATTTATTTACTTATTTATTTTAAGTTTATTATCATTTTTTATTAAATCCTATTTAGAAAGGTAACATACCTTTTACAATATTATTTCTTGTAGTTAATTTTATTTATTTGTTAATTCATTGTAATTTTATTATTAATTTAATTGTTATTTAGTTTTAAATATTATTTTATTGATAATAGATTATATCATATGTTATTATTTATATTATAATAAAATTATTTTATTATTATTTATTATTTTTTTATATTTTAATATATGATTTTATTATCATTATTTATTTAAATAATGTTCTATCATTTAATTATTATTAAAATTCTATCTTAAAATAGGGACATGATAAAGGAAGGGGTAGCCAAGCTTTGGAATGTAGAACCTGAGTGTGCGAACTTGGATGCAATGATTCAAGATCTTACTACAATCATGGATGATGATGGTGATAACATCGTGACACATGGTGCATCTAGCACAAGTGGAACTGTTTTGGGTTCAAATGATCTTGAACTTGCAGCAGTTGGAGATGATGAGGATTTTTTTGCGAATCCATTGATTCTGATTCAAATTGACGAACATTGTAATCATGAACTATATTTTGATTTTGTAATTCTAATGATTTTCTGATTTGCATTGAGATCGTGAACATAGACGTATATGATATGGCTTATTAGTTATTAACTTATTTCGATTTGAATATTCGTGAACTATCATATATCTTGATCTATGGTGAAGTATCATACTTCAAATGATGTAATTTTATATATTTCTTGCATTTCTTTGCATATATATATAATATATGTATCATTGTTCCTGAACTCGTCGTGAGTTGTGCGAGTTTTTTGAGTCGGCGAGCCAAGGAGAGGTAAATGAGTTTTGATGACTCGTCACCATGACTCTGCGAGTCATGGCTCATGACTCGCCGAGTCTGTGCCTTATAACTCGCTGAGCTACCAAGTGGGTGCCTTATGACAACCCCAAACCAACAACTTGCCATTCGTATTTTGAGTCAGCCAAGCAGTGCTTCTAGATGTGAGCGCAATTGGTCCATGTTCGAGCACATCCACTTGAAGAGGCGTAATAGATTGTTTATGAAGAGGTTGAATGATCTTGTCTTTGTTCATTACAACCTCCGTCTTAGGACCAGACAGATTTTGGACACTGATTCCTCTCCGATCACTCTAGCGGCGATTGATCCAGAGTCCGAGTGGCTCACTGAGTCTACTGATCCTATCTTCATCGAGGAGGACCATGAGTGAGTTGACCAGGCAGACAGAGAGGCTGAGGCCGTGGCTATGGCAGAGGAGGATAGAGCACAATTAGTGTAATGACCCTTACTATAAAGGCCACTAAAAATCACTAATACTGAACTGAGAAAATTCGTCAAACAGTTGGCATGCACTGAATACACTGCTGAAAGAAAAATACTGAATATAGGAAATTATTTTGCAATATATGAGTTCGCTGTCCCAAAATTTCAGAATAATAGATAGCAACCAAATACCATCTAAAACACTATCAATGATGTAGGAAATTGCTCAAAACCATATGCCATTCATATATCAACAATTTGCAACAATGCCATACATTTTTTAGTCAATAATATGATCATCAAACCCTAGGTTTGCAATATAGATAGACTGAAAATTACAATGCCCTTTCACTTGCAAAATCCTAGCCTTCCTTTGTTACCAATAATGCCAAATGGCAAACAAAGACAAGTACAATGTAAAATAGTAAAGTGCTGAAGCTATATTTTGTACTCAGCTGAAAACATACATTTCTCAGAAAATATGCCAAATGCCAAATGAGAAATGAGGAACTTGATTGTAGATGGCTGCCATAATTTTTCGGACTGCTTTTTCGGATCTGCCTTTTCGGACTGCTTTTTCGGATCTGCTTTTTCGGACAGCTTTTTCGGATCTTCTTTTTCGGATTGCTTTTTCGGATCTGCTTTTTCGGATCTGCTAAAAACGGCCGCCTATAATTTCGGCCCTACTAAAAATGCCTCCTGAAATGCTGTTTCAATCACAAACAAACCCTTACATCAAATTCTCAATGAAGTACCAATGAGATGGCTGAGTACCAACTCCAAATTTGCAACCCTTCAGTAGATATTTCACTACCTCAGTTATGCCAATCTAGGGGAGTGATTCGTTCCCAAAGATCGAATAGTATTTGCAGACCACAAGGCTACAAATTGCTTCACAATGAAGAAGTAGAAGAAATCCCAAATCCAAGCATGTCCAAATGAAAGCCCAAGCCCTCTATTTATTCTTTTCCTTGAGAAGTTGCTAGAACTTCTAGAAACATCCAATTATAATGTACTTTATAATAAAATAACATTATAATAATAAAGTACATTTCTCAACTCAAAATTATAACAATGTAGGCCCAAATGTCTCATAATTGAATGTAGGCCCAACTACGACTAAATGTAGGCTCAAGACTGAACGTAGGCTCTACTACAACTGGATGTAGGCTCAAACTGGATGTAGGCTCACTTCGGATGTAGGCTCCACTACAACTGCATGTAGGCCCAAACTAGATGTAGGCTCTACCGAATGTAGACTCTGTCAGCAATATGCAATCAAATGATCAACATAATGACCCTCTCTCCAAACCATTTGCCTACGAGAGTCGATGATAGGCAAATCCGTCATGCCAAACGATGTCAGCCAAAATGGGGACATGACAATTAGGCACCCGCACAGCTAATGTTGATTAGAGTGGCACTTCATGGGCAGAGACTATGGCTTCTCAGTCATCCAGGGGCTACCTTGGATGCCTTTGTAGGAGGTAGACAAACTACTCTGAGGCTGAGGCTGAGCTAGAGCCCGAGCCATAGACTTGTTTTTGTTTATAACTTTACACATGTTTGGGAACATTTGATGTCATAGTTTTCATGGATTTTATATACATTTGACAATATTTATAATTCTGCATATGTATGTTTTCTATTTCCTTCATTACAATTTATGTTTGTACTCATGTGATGGATGTATGTGATCAAATTAGCTTCTATTTGATGATGTTATAGTGTCTTTAAGCTTTATTCAATAATGGGTGCTTGAAACAAGTTTTAAATGGTTAAAAATCTCTAAATTTCAAGGGTTTTTTCATTTTGTCGAGTCGTAGCAAAGTCACGAGTCGAGTTAGCCTTGCCGAGTTTGAGTCTAGGAACTATGATATATATATATATATATATATATATATATATATATATGCATCCGCATCCGCATCCACACCTGAATTGGCAACTAAGCTTTTTGGCTATGTTTTATCAACTCTCTTGGAAAACCATGAAATTATATCTACTGTGGTGGAAGAGGAACTGAGAACAAATAAAAAATGTCAACTCAAATTAATACCACAAGTATACCTTTAATCCAAATGTTATCAAAGAGGATTCGATGGATTGATAATTTGATA
Organism: Chamaecyparis obtusa; assembly: GCA_027943335.1. Lineage (NCBI taxonomy): Eukaryota > Viridiplantae > Streptophyta > Pinopsida > Cupressales > Cupressaceae > Chamaecyparis > Chamaecyparis obtusa. Next base: position 691,163 of record BSBK01000291.1, on the reverse strand, counting down.
TAGAACAATTGATTAAAACAATCGATCTCTGTTACCGATGATGATTTCTAAAACCAGCCAGCTTTAGTCCAGGAGACAAATTACAAACATTATCATGATAGATAAGTAGGAGATATTTTCCATAGCAAGTCAAATTGTGATATTGCTGTCAGGATTCAACTATGTAGTTTTTGAGTCAAACTCATTGACCCATGTTTCATGAGTAGTGGATCACAAGAACCCATCTCTCATGAGAATAAATGGAACACTTAGCACTTGTTGCATGTAGGTGATGCTCACAGATGTCCAAGAATGTAGTCTAGTCTCGTGTGATTAATTTAGATGTCGCAAAGGCCTCTAACAGATAAAAGTGGACATTTTCAACTCAGGCTCTAGCTGTTGTTGAGTTGGATCAAAAAATGCACAACTCTTGCCTTCCCAATTTCAGTAAATGGACACACTGTTAAATGGTTCAATCCATTTAAAGGGGTACAAAAGGTACATTCTCCGCATCCCTATATATTTATTTTCTTGGGAGAGAATTTCCTTCACTTCTTAAAAGACTCACAAGAGCATGGAAAATTTCATGGACTTTGTACAGTGTTAGGTTGATGTAGATACAGACTGTGTCACAAGGTTCACCGAATTTTCGGCTTTAGATTCGAAAATCGGCGAACTTATAAAATCTTTAAAAAATTTGTATAAATTCGCCAGTAGTTCGTATGGCGAAAATATTGGACGCCAGCATTCCGTTGGTTGTTAAGAGCAGAAACTACATAGTCAATCTTGGCTTTGGCACGCCCTAGCAAAGCTTCTACACGTTGGTCGACACGAGCAGTGACATCTCCTGAATTCCCTGCGCTGCCTGCACCGATTGCATCCATCCAAGTCATCCACTTCGGTGACATGCCAGGCACTGGGTAGTAGTCCAAACTGTGGGAATCACAACTGCAAACCTATGGCGACGGTCTCTTCACTACAACATGCCGTCGATTTAATATTTAGTTTTGTTTCTTAGGTTTTGTGTTTTGTTTTTAATGTTTTAAGATTTCTATGTTATTTTAATTTAGTTATTAATATTAAAAAGATTTATATTAATTTATTATATATAAAGTTTATTTATTTTTATAAATTTTATTCATGTTAATAATTAATTTTTATTAAAATATTAATAGTTAGTATATTTTATTTAATTTAAGTTTATATTTTATAGATTTAGTAGATATTATAAATGTTTTTTATGGTTTATACTTTATAAATGTGATATTTTTTTTTGATGATTTCAAATCTATTTTGCAATGTTAAATTATTTAGATAATTTATAAGATATAATTATATTTTAAAAACATTATATAAGGCGAATTTAATATCGAATTTTTTTTCGAATTTTTTGTCTTCGCCGAACTTTATCCAAATTTCATAGTTGTCGAACTTGAACTCGAACTCGAACCTTGTGACTTAGGATACATATGCTACCAATTTGTTGATGACACTATAATTTTCTGAAATGATGAAATGAAAAACACATATTGCAATGGCATGTTTCACAAATAAAGATCAAATAGTTCAATGTGTCAATAGATTTGTTTAAATAGAAGCTTACATCACAGTCATTATAAAAACAGTTTGAAGATGTTAGTAGTATGTGTCTTTCCACTTCATGCATTACTTTGAGAAATAGTTCGAAAATCTTAAAACAATTTTGAAACACAAATCCTGAGGCTTTTTTCTCATTCACAGGCTCAAGTCCAATCAGTGGATCTTTCTGCACAAACTTACTGGGTTCCTGATTCAAGCGCATCACAATATCTCAATTATGGCGCTGGAGCAAGTGAGGTGAGAATGTACACTATCTTCCTCATTTTTATTATTATTGTAATATTTTAGAAATATTCATGTCAAACTCGTTTGGCAGGTTGAGATTGATCTCCTTTCAGGAGCACCTACAATCCTTCAGACAGATATCATCTATGACTGTGGAAGAAGCTTGAATCCTGCTGTGGACCTTGGACAGGTTGGGTAAATGGATTTTGAATTATTCTGATTCAAGTAGTGTTAAACTGTCTCCTTTGTCTGAAATTCGAATAAGCTTTATGTCTGTCATGTGTTCTAAATTATATCTTCCTGTAGTGAACAAATTTGTAGTAGCTTGTGCAGAATTCTGATCATATGTTAATGACTACAAATTTGCCTAGCACAAGAGCTGTCGCTGAAAACTTCTCTTTCTTTAAGGATTGTCTAAACAACTTGAAAATTATCTTCCCCTATTTAATGCCAGATTTCAACCATAAAAAACACAAAGGGTACTACAGAGCTTGATTTAAGTGTTTATAACTTTATAACTATCACCTCTACTCAATAGAAGATAGTGCTAAGCCAGAGGATGAGTTTGAGGATAAATTTTAAAATTGATAAGACTAGTCAATTTGCTCTGAGACTATCTCACATCAAGAAGTTCTCCACAAGAATATTGTTTCTTGTATTCCTACATCGCGTATTGATTGTTTTTAATGGCTCGGTCACGTGAGATCATAATGAAATGTCAAGAACCACTGATCATTTTCTTCAATTGCGGAGAAATATAAGCAAGCCTCATTTTTGTTTTTCCCATTGGGATGGACCAGAGTGGTTTGTAGTCTACCTCTTATTTTTTAGTGTGCAAAGAGCTGAAATTAGCTTTGATGATCCTTTTTTTCCTTTAATAGAAACCATTAAGAATTTTCTTTGCAACCTACGTTTCAAAAGCTTGGAGTTGAGTATTAATAGTATTATTAATTATCGATCAAAACTTGAATGTTGAGATTCATCTAGCTAATTACATTATGATCTGGACAATTGGAATCCTGAATTCTAACTTACATGCAGGTTTGAGACATTCTTAACCTCTTCGGTGTAAATGATGGTGTAAGAGAACTTCGTTCCTTGTTAATCAAAAAGTCTGGAAATTGAAATCCAGTTGGCTTACCTATTATGAACTTCCAAGTATAAGCTTTAGATGGAGTACGATTTTCTGTCAACATAATGAGAATGTATCAGTTACTAGTTTGTTTTCCCTTGCACACACGCCCAGTTGAAAACAGGGATCCCCCAGTCTTGTTGTTGAGGCTTTAGGTTAGATTAGGTCCGAGTTTAGTTGTAGCTCTGCATTTTGGAAGCATGGAGAATGCCTGGCATAAGCATAGATGAGGCCAAGAGTAACATTGAAGCATGCCTTGGATGCAATGGAATAGAACAATGAAGATAAGGAACCATTAGGAGATTTTGGAATCAATGGGTGACAAACCAAATAGGCTTGAAAGCCCATTTCAAAACCATGAAGAAGTCTAGAAAGAGAACATTCAAGATGAAGCAATTTAGGAATATGAACCATCACTAGCAATGAAGATCTGATCAATGTCGAGTATCAAGAGATATTGTTGGAGATGCAGAGACTTCTTTATGATAATGACGAAGTAGAGTTGAAACAATGACAAAGAAAGAAATGTTGATTGCTTCATCAGGATCAGGCTTTTATGGAGATTTCTGCTATCTTGCATTTAAGGAATGCATTAGAAATTAGTCCTAGGAGTAAGGAAATGAATAAAAAGTCTATGCCATATACTTGGAATGGCATAGAATCACATAGAGTCAAAAGAGTTGAGTGGAAACATGCACGGGAATAAGGAAATCAGAATTCTTGATTCAACATAAACATGGAGAAGTGGCTCTTAGACCTTGGAAGGAATTTTGTGATTTCATGAACATGAAAATTAACCTTGGAAGGAATTTTGTGATCTCGTGAACATGAAAATAAGACAAGGAATGCATAAAGAGGCAAAAATAACACCTTGAAATAGAACAAAAGACATAAAACAAGTTTGCAGATCTTAAAACTCAGAAAATGGAACAAGAAATCGCAAAAGAAAAGTGGCGCACAAGGTCTTTGAGGGAATTATGCCATAAAATGGAAAATTCCAGAAAGTCTACTCCACCCACCACTTCATGCGCCCATTCCAGATGCAATGGAGTTTTCACAAATGCTAGGAACAAAGGGAAGAAGCATGGCGGAAGCACCCAAAATGTGGGGATAATGCATTCAAAAGGAAAATTCAAAATTCTCATGTCCCTAATCCACGCGCCATGATTATGTGTGCTTGAGAACAAGCAAGAAAAGTTGCAAACAAATAAAAAATGATAAGTCAAGAAGCAATGGCGCGCTACATCTCACGACGGGGAGAAATCTATGGCAAGAAATTCCTAAAATCTCTCCAAGCCCCGCCTCTCCTTACACCCAAGTTAGGTGCGTCCTGCATGAGGGAAAGAAGAAAATGTAGCAAGCATGAAAAGAAGCACACAATGACTTGAGGCGGGGACAAAGCATGAATGAGGAATTCTACATGATACCATGTGCAATTCCTAAATCAGCTTCTCATGCGCCTCAAAGCAACTTCAAAACACAAAGAGATTGCTATGCAGATCCAAAAAAAAGGTGCAGAATGACTTGAGGCCGGGGTAGACATGAAATAAGGAGAATTCCGATTTCCACCTCAAAAATTGCCATTCGTCAAGTCTCCATTATATGTGCCGTTTCCATAACTTCTCTCATGTGCGCCCAAGGTTGAAACGATGTAGAATCCAAAAGTTTATCTTCAACCTGCCACTTTTTGCACCCAAGATATGAGTGAACATTGCTAGAAGTGAGGACTCGATCTCTCAATGCTTGACAATTAAAATGCTCCTGTAAAATGAAAATATGGTAAAAATAATGGAACAAGGAAAATAGCGATGAAGGATTCAGGTCCCAAAGTGTATCTTGGAGCACCTGTTTAAATCATGCAAAGAGTTTGGGAATACCATTAAATCAAAGGTCTATTTTTAAAAAACAAAGTTTGCAATAATTCTGATTTCCCAACGTCATTAAAACACCGAGCCTTTCAAAAAGACTACCATTTTGTGATACATATAAGGCGATCTCTTACTCCATGCTCAACTCAATATCAAGGGACAGAGGCAGTGTGATAAAATTTGATTTCAGCAATTACAAGCCAATTCCTATTATTGCTGAAGCCCAATCTTTATATGGCAAAGATGCCCCCTATTCCCTGAATTATGTTGCCGAGTATATATATATATATATATATATCCTGACCGAGAAACCAAAGGCAGTTCCCTATTTGCGAAAGTCAATATATAGGGATGACACGATGAAGCTTAGACCACAGAGCATAGAAGATGCTCCATATATAAAAGAGAATATGGATTCATCTCTCTCAGAGTTCTCATCTTCCAACAATTCACGTAGCCATGACCTGCTAATTGCAAACGACATAAGAAGAAAGAAAATTACGCCACCCTGTGCCATAATGAGAAAAGAACATGTTGATCGGTGTGTTAATAGGAGGGCCATGAAATTAGTCCCGCTCCATGTGATATTGGACTTTAAAACATTATGCCCAATAATTGCCTTGAGAGAGCTTCGATAAAAGATTTTCATAATGAGTGACTGATGATTTTAATGGGACTACATAGTTTTGAATTTGGTATATAATGGGACATATGGCTTATTCATAAGAAGACGATGGAGCTTTATAACTTTTGAATCAGATATGTCAAATTAGTCTTTCCACATTACAATTGATATTGCCCTTTTTCTATTTGCAAATCAATGCCCTGGTTTTAATAACATGAAATATCACGTCTTTTATTGGTGACGTTACTGGGGGGGGGGGGGGAGGAATTTGATTAAAAAGACTTAAAAAAGAATATTACATTTTAGTATCAAGTGTCCATTACATTTAATTATGCTATCTATTATTATGTACATTTTGAGTTAATTAATTAATTTATCAATTAATTAATAGACACATGATTTGTGATTTTTCGTATTGGAAATAGGAATGTGAAAATAATTGAAATATAATTTTGTCACGAGTGAAGGTAAAAATATGTTCATTATAATGCAAATTAATTTATTCTATAGGTGGAATGGGGCAACCAAAGTTGAGGACATGGATGACGTTACGATTGAAGGTTCGATGCAATCAACATGAAGAGATTGGCTTTGATTGTTGACATTGACAAGTCGAATGGAGATAGGATGTGCAATTAGAGAGTCAGAATTCTACGATGTTGAAAAGACAAAGAACTTTCTTATGTTCAGGATCTTGCAACTTATAAAACATGCCTATCAAAGTTACTCAAGGTTTGGAGGGAGCTACAAGATCATTCAGATGGAGCATGAATACAAGGGTATGCCAACATTCCTACCTGGCAGAGGATGTCATATGGAATCAAGGATATACTTGTAGAATTATGGAAATACAGATGGATATAGCTGAAGAATGTTAGCCAATGAATGAAATATTCTGAGAGGAAATATTTGAGAATGTACTTTATTGCAAAAAGGAATGAAAATTCCAGAAAGTCAAAAGAAAATGTAATGAGGAAAAGTCTAATAATATTTCATCCACTTACTATTTTGTCTTATTCTTCTTGGGAAGCATGTAATTTCTGTTAGGAAAGCAAGGTGCTGAAATGCCTTCTTGAAGGTCAAATTCTTAGTAGAGAATGATAGGGATATCTTTTAATTCAATTACAATCATAGAGATGCACTTAAAATAGAAACATAGTAAACTAAACAGAATAAGCAATCACCAAAATTGACATAGAGATTTTACATGGGAAAACCCTTACGGCTAAAAAACCCACACACCAAAGTAGAGATCTCTTGTATTACAGTAAATCAATTTACATACGAGTATTTAGAACACACTGTGATGTTTTTACAGTCTCTATTTTGCAATGGAGTCAACTCAACGAAAACTCCAGTAGAACAAGCTTCTGCAACTTCTTTGAGTAACTAATAGCAATCATTGATTATTCATCCGAGAATTAGAACGAACTCCTCATAAAAAAATTATTCCTCTCTGTGACAGTTTGATTCAGTTCTTGGAAGATCAACTGTCAACCGACCAACAGTTCGAGCAAACAGGATGAACTTCCTTCAATATGCTAAGAAGTGGCACAACCAATCATTTAGATACGCCTCGGCTAGGTCAACAATCATCAACCTGTGGTCTCCTCTTTTGCCCATCGAGGAAACTAACCACTTCGATAAAATTCTTCAGACTTTACTAGAAGCCACAAGTTACATTGAAAAAGAAACATATCGCCAAAGGCCACCCTACATTCCATCGATACTGATCTCATCAAAGAAAGTAGGGTCTTTGATGAAGCCCTCAAGACATCCTTCGATCACCAAAGTTCTATCAATGACTGTTTCACCAAAACACACAAGTCTCATCGACACCATACACTTCGATAAGACTTTAAGGTCCTTCATTGATCTCCGAAACGACATCATCAACAACTCATCGGTAAAGCTAGCTTACTGTTACATCAAACACACTCTATCGAAGATGTGTATATCAATAAGACTTTAGGATTAGCCAACAATTGCTCAAGTTACACTGACAACTCTGTATCGACCAAACCAAAGAACGATCATATTGAAAAGTTATCCAATCGATGTAAGTATGGTTTTGAGACAACTGCAAGTCACTCCACTGAACACAAGAGCTTCAACGATAAATCAATATCGCTAGAACCTTTGCCTTGTTCCATCGAAAATTGCTTAATAGTGAAAACCGATTGCTCATCAACAAGACTGAATGCAACACATATCGAAACTGTAAACCATGACATTTGTTCATCAATATAACCTAGAAAGATTATGTCGAAAATGTGCATACTGAGGAAGCTTGCCAGTAAGTATGAGACATCATTTCGCAACAATCTCCCACTTGATGAAGCACTTACTAGTATCCCCAAAGCTCACAAAAACTATTGAGAAACATGGGCACTAAGGCCCATCGAACTGGCCCACGATTTGAACTTAGTTGTGCTCACAAGCTTTGTCAATGCTGCTGCATTTTTTTTCAGTGTCAACTTTTTCCAGATTTACCTTTCTATCCTCTATGTCACAAACAAAGCGATACTGTACATCAATGTGTTTTGTCCTAGCATGGAAAGTAGGATTTTTAGCCAAACAAATGGCACTCTGACTATCACAATGGATAGTAATCTGCCCTGCATTAAAGCCAACATCTGTACATAAACGCTTAAGCCAAACAACCTCTTGACAGGCACGAGTAGATGGCATATACTCTCCCTCTATAGTAGATAAAACGACTACAACTTACCACTTGCTCATCCAACTAATATTACCACCATTCAACATGAATATATATCCACTCGTGGATCTTCTTCTGTCAATGTACCTTGCCCAATCAGAATCCACATAGCCTTGAATGCTGATAGATCTCTTTGATCTATCTGAGTTACCCTAATAACATAAAGCATACTATGAAGTACCTTTTAAGCATTTGAACACTCTTTTCACAACATCCCAATGTGGCCTACCTGGATTAGCCATAAAATGACTTAGTACTCCCACTGCTTGGACAATGTTTGGCCTTGTACGGACCATGGCATACATTAAACTGGCAACAACACTTGCATAAGGCACCTTGGTCATGTCCTCTTTCTTGGTAGGAGAATTTGGACAATCTCCAACATAAAGTTTCATTCCCTGCAAGACTGGAACAACTAATTGCTTGCAATGTGTCATATTGAATCTCTCCAGGACAGCCATAGTTTTCTATTCTTCCTGTCCCTTCTGATTTCCATCCCAAGAATATACCTGGTTGCACCTAAATCTTCCATTTCAAAACATGCTGACATTTGACATTGCAGATAGAAATCATACCCTTATCATTTCCAATAAACAAAATGTCATCTACATACAAAGCAATGATAAGTATATGACCATTCTCAGTTTTAAAGTATACACAATGATCTGATTTTGATCTTACAAATCCCAATGACAACACAAAGGTGTCAAACTTTTGGTACCACATTCTAGGTGACTGTTTCAAACCATAGAGAGATTTCTTTAACTTACAAAACAAAGATTCTTTACCTTTTTCAAAAAAGTGCTCAGGCTGGGACATATAAATGTATTCCTCCAAATCATCATGAAGGAATGTTGTCTTCACATCCATTTGCTTGATCTCAAAGTCATCAAGTGACAAAAGAAATCTGATAGATGTCAGCTTAGCTACAGGAAAACATTTCTCCATAATCAATTCCCTCTACCTGAGAATAACGTTTGCGACCAACCTAGCTTTATACTTTTCCACACTACCATCCAGACCAATTTTCTTCTTAAATACCCATTTACAACCAATTGGCTTTTTACCTTTAGGCAAGGGCACTAGATCCTAGGTTTCATTCTTCTTTAAAGACGACATTTCTTCATTCATAGCTTCCAACCAAGAATTTGAATCAAATATTTTAATTGTCTCTTTTATAGTCCTAGGCTCATCTGTGTGAGTTATCAAAGCATAGACACAATTCGAATCCAACATTGAATATCCAAACTTTCTTGGTGAGTAACCATATCTATCAGGTTGTCGCCTTTCCCGTGTAGACCTCCTCAATGGTTGAGGTGGAGGTTCTTGTTCTTCTTTTGAACTTTTAGAGCTACTTGAGCTCTCCTTACTTTCAAGCACAGGTGGAGTTCGTAGTTCCTCCTTTTTTGGAGTAAGAGAAATTTCAACTACATCTTCCCCTTTCTTTGTCTTTTCTAATTGCAGATCTACTAAGATAGGTTTTAGCTCACGAAAGATAATGCTTCTTTTGTACAATACCTTCTCAGCTACCAGATTCCAAAGGTTGTACCATTTCACACCAATGCCATAGCCAATGAAGATACACTTAACAACTTTGTTCTCCAATTCAGAACTTTTTACATTGGGCACATAAGCATATGCCTCACAACCAAAGACTCAAATATATCTTAGAGAGAGCTTCTTACTAGATCATGCCTCCATTGGCATTTTGTCTACAAGTGCTGAAGTGGGAGATCTATTTAATGGATAACATGCTGTAGCTATAGCCTCTGCCCAGAATTTCTGCTCTAGACTAGCACTACTCAACATACTTCTCGCTTTTTCCATCAGCGTTCTGTTCAACCTTTCAGCAACTCCATTTTGCTGTGGAGTGTAAGGTGTAGTTTTATGCCTCTTAATTCCATGATCTTTTGTAATGTCCCCATTTTTTGCAGGTCATTGATCTGATGGTGCCAGGTCATTATTGTGATCTTCGTGGTCTGGTGAGGTGTTTAGAGGGTCTTTGGTGTGAACTTACTATTTATAGTAAGTCAATGGATAGTTCCGATGAGCTCAAATGAGTTAGAGGAGTTGAATGATGCTCTCGGTTTTCATTTCTGGCTTCCGGTTTGGGCTCCAAGAATCTTGGAGAGAGTATCTATTTTTAGTAAGTCACCCCGTCAAGTTCACTCATCATCTTTCATCATCTAGATCAATCCTATGCAAACAGATTTCGATTCAGACGCTTCTTCAGTTGTTTTGGCAAGACGGGTGGTTTATTATTATTATTTAATTAAATTTGCTAAGGTTGCCATTTTTGTTGGTATTATATGTTGGATACCTTAGTGTTATAGCTTGTTGGAACCAGGATGAAAAGTTTTAAATCTTGGGCACAAGAAACAAGGACCTTGCGTGTCATAATTTCATGATATTGGTGAAAAGATTTTTTTTGGAGCCAAATGAATTAATAAATTATATTATTCAATATGTGCCTAAGTATAAAAAGTGTTTTAAGTGAAAAGTGTGTGAGAGAAGACACTTTTGAATTATAAAAGCAATGCTTTGTGAAAGGAAAATCAACCATTGTTGAATTATGATTTTATTGAAGTTTGTGAGAGAGACAACCCGGCTAGGGTTTTGAGGACTGATTCCTCTTCTGACAATTTGAGCCATTACAGGTTGATGGTGAATTTTGTAGCTGTAATTCTGATTCTGAATTTTAATCCAGTGCTGATGTATACTGGAATTCTGAGAAGTTTGTTCTACAAGCAAATCAATTTATTCATTCTGCGATTTGATTTGTCTTCTTGTTGAGGATTAGAATTGATTGGGGAAGTCTGCAACGAATGCTACAGGTTGGGAGTTGAAAGACAAAGAATTCTATTCCATAATTCCTAAGTGCAGCCGTACGGAATTAAAGACTTCATATTTTTCCAACCTGCCATACGCCATCAATTCAGGCATGCTGCGTGAGTTTTTTTTCTTTGGTTGGATGGTCATGTGATGCTTATTGGGTGAAGGTGATAAATGTTTGGGAAGAAATGTGCATAGTAGGAGCTGTTTGAGATTGAAGGGGCTTGCGTCCATTTCCAGATTTCATTATTTGCAGCCGGGTTAAAAAATCAGACTTGTGATAATTTAGAGATTCCCATTTGTTACAGCCAGCCGTAAGTTTCATACACCTGCAGCTGGATTCATTTTAAAGTGCTAGGTTAATTTGTTAGTTGTAGTATGAAATCGGTTATAATAGTTGCTTTAATTTTGATATTTGTAAGCAATTCATTGGTGTTATAATTTTTGATATCATTCTAATAAATGATGAAAATCTGAAAGTGTTCATTGAATTTCAAAATTATTGTTCATATATTCTGAAAGTTATTTTAAGTGCAATTAAATTAGAGAGAGCCAGGCAGGCTCTTTACATCTTTGCAATACTGTTCAAAATATGCTGAGAAAAACTCACCACTATTATCTGTCCTTAAGCATTTAATTCTTCTACCAGTTTGATTTTCTACCAAGTTTTTAAATTCTTTAAACCGATTGAACACTTCTGATTTACTTGTTAGAAAATATACAAATGCTCTTCTCGAATAATCATCTATAAAAGAAGCATAATATCTAGATTTCGATAACGAAGGAACATCTACTAGACCAAAAACATCAGAGTGAATATAATCCAACAGACTAGAAGATTTATGAGGACTAGAATAAAATGAAACACGATGTTGCTTTCTATAAATGTAATGTTCGCAAAATTCAAACTCAAAATTACAATTATCAAGCCCCTCAACCAGGTTTTTGTTTTTCAAAGCTTTTATGCCCTTTTCTCCTATGTGACCAAGTCTATGATGCCATAGCATAGTTTTCTCTGCAGAAAGTTTTACCTCCAAAGAGTTCGCAACATTCTCCTTACCAACAACATTCTAACTTTGCAGAGACACTGTTACATTGAACAACCTGTGCATCTAGCTTGTACAGAGTGTCATTTCATACACCCTTGGCCAGCACCATTGAGCCTCTAGTCATTTTGCGACCACCATTTGAGAAAGCTACTTGCACCCCAACATCATTTAGCTTACTAACAAAGAGCAAGTTTCGAGCCAGACCTGGTATGTGCATTACTCCATCAATTCCCTTGACTCTTCCATCAGGAAACTGAATTTTGACTCTTCCTCGGCCAACAATATCCAAAGTTGAATCACTCGCTAGATACACCTTCCCACCATATTTTTCATACTTCATGAACCATTCTTTATGAGATGTCATGTGAAAAGATGCGCTTGAGTCAATTAACTAGACATTGTTTGGTGAATGAGTTGCCAAGGCAACAATGAAGGCATCAGTATCACTCTGAGAAGACTCAGTATCAGAAGTAGTTTTCTTTTTCTTCTTTTTCTCGTCTTTGCAATCCTTTCGGATATGGCCTTTCTGCCCACAACTCCAGCACTTTGCCGTGGACTTCTTACCAAGAGACTTTGATTTCTCCTGCAACTTGGATCTGGACTTCTTACCCTTTTTGTCTTTTTCCTTTGATCTTCCCCGAACAACAAGAGCCTCCTTGGCCATCTCAAAAGACTTCCTTTGTGCTTCTTTTGCCAACAGCAAAGCAACCGCATCTTCCATTTTGAAAGTGGTTGTACTTCTAATAGCCATTACCAAATGATCCCATGTGTTAGGCAAGGAACATAACAACAGCGTACAACAATCTTTGTCATCAATTTTTACACCAATAGAAGACAATTGTCCAACAATCGTGTTGAAAGTATTAAGATGATCTGCAATAGATGTATCTTCGTTCATCTTCAAAGAGTACAACTTCTTCCTCAGGAATAGCTCATTTACTAGAGATTTTCCCTAATAAATGTCACTGAGTTTCCTCCACAAAGAAGCCATTGTCTTTTCTTCATAAACATTTAATAGAACAAAATCAGCAAGACAGAGCCTAATCAGTCCTTTAGCTTTCCTATCTACAATCTCCCAAACATCTTGTTGCATGCCTGAAGGTTTATTTCCAAACACAACGATCCAGAGGTTTCTATCCACCAACAAATCTTCCATCTTAACCTTCCACAACTCATAACTGCTATTGTCGAATTTCACAACGTCAACTCTTCTTGATGTGCTCACCATTTCAATCTGCAACCTCGATTATTACTCCCCTGTAGAAATCGCACTGCAGAAATGACACAAACAACCCATTTTACCCACAAGGATAACACAACTGGCTAGGTTCTGATACCACTCGCTAGGAAAGCAAGGTGCGGAAACGCCTTCTTGAAGATCAAATTCTTAGGAGAGAACGACACGGATATCTTTTAATTCAATTACAGTCATAAAGATGCACTTAAAATAGAAATATGGTAAACTAAACAGAATAAGCAATCACCAAAATTAACACAGATTTTACGTGGGAAAACCCTTACAGGTAAAAAATTCACACACCAAAGAAGAGATCTCTTGTATTACAGTAAAACAATTTACATACAAGTATTTAGAACACACTCTGATGTTTTTACAGTTTCTGATTTGCAATGCTGTCAACTCAATGAAAACTCCAAGAAAACATGCTTTTGCAACTTCTCTGAGTAACTAACAACAATCATTGATTATTCATCTGAGAATAAGAACGAATTCCTCATTAGAAATTTATTTCTTTTTGTGTGACGGTTCGATTCAGTTCTTGGCAGATCAACTGTCAACTGATCAAGAGTTTGAGCAAATAGGATGAACTTCCTTCAATATGCTAAGAAGCTTCCATCTCAACATAGAACTCATGACACGACCAATCATTTAGATATGCCTCAGCTAAGTCAATAATCGTCAACTTGTGGTCGCCTCTTCTACATGTTGAAGAAACTAACCACTTCGGTAAAATCCTTTAGACTTTACAAGACGCTACAAGTTACATCGAAAAAGAAACATATCGCCAAAGGCCACCCTACGTTCCATCTATACCGATCTCATTGAAGAAAGTAGGGTCTTCGATGAAGCCCTCAAGACATCCTTCTATCACCAAAGTTCTATCGATGACTGTTTCACCTAAACACATGTCTACCACAAGTCTCATTGACACCAGACACTTCGATAAGACTTTAAGATCCTTCACTGATCTCCGAAATGACATCGACAACAGCTCATTGGTAAAGCTAGCTCACTGTTACATCGAAGTTCTAATACACTCTATCGAAGAAGATGTGTATATCGATAAGACTTTAGGATTATCCAACAACCGCTCAAGTTACACCGACAACTTTGTATCAACCAAACCAAAGAATGATCATATCAAAAAGTTATACTATCGATGTAAGTATGGTTTCGATACAACCTTAAGTTACTCTACCGGTCACAAGATCTTCAACGATAAATCAATATCACTAGAACCTTTGCTCTGTTCCATCGAAAACTGCTTAACAATGAAAACCGATTGCTCATCGACAAGACTGAATGCAACACATATCGAAACTGTAAACGATGACATTTGTTCATCGATATAACCCAGAAAGATTATATCGAAAATGTCCATACTAAGGAAGCTTACCAGTAAGTATGAGACATCATTTCTCAACAATTTTGTCTTGTAGTGGGAGTAGGTAGAAGATATAATATTTTATTGTTCAGATGCTTCTAGAAGGCAAATCTCAGCCCTCGGTACTAAGATAATCTCCACCATCTATCTTGTAAAGCCTTCTCTATAAAGGCCGAGGCATTTCTTCTCTGCAAAGTTAGTAGTTTAAGCTGGAGTAGTTAGTTTTTGCAAAAGAAGATGTTGATGCTATAGGAGGTGAATGACATAAATTGTTGTATATGACATTCAGAGTTAATACAAGTGGAGCATTGAAGTTATGGTATCTTCTTTTTGTTGTTTTAATATATGCATGGTTTCTATTTTTCAAAATTAGTTGCAATTTAGTGATTTTGATGGTTATATGAGAAGATGCATGATGGATTTCCAGTTCATACCATTTGTATCTTGCTAATGTAAGGTGCAGTGCATGGTTAGTTTGAACTTAGTTATAGCATTAAGTTCAATTGTAAATGCATGGTTAAATTTTTTGATTGTTGGGTATTTGAATGTACACTTGCAATCTGAAAATCCTTTGCCTCCTTAGAAGATTGCACTATTTCTGTAGTGCTGTGATATCCTAGTTAAGCAGAAATCAGTTTGGTGGAATCCACTTGTCTAAAGCATTATCCATTATTATCATTGTCCTTAGGAAGTTCTTAGCACAGTCTCTCTAACCCTAATCTCTTTTGCTATTTCTTTTCAGCAGTCAAGTTAGATTAGACAGAATTTTGTCCTAGAGAGAGAATTTTGTTTGCATTCTAGATATTATTGTGTAAGTCCCCCTGTGAATCTAGCAAATCACATCATATATATTGAGTCTATCCACACACAGTCAAGACCTGACATTAGGAACCTTGGGGTTATCTCATTTGATAATCCTTATAGCACTTTGGATTTCCTTGTTCAAGAGAGTCGGATACACCTCGTTGGATTCTATATTGTGTTGGTGGTGTGCAAAACCCCCATCAACAGAATTGGCACTAGGAGGGCAATTCAGATTTTATTCCTGGAGCTAATAATTTCTCCATATATATCAGAAAAATCCAAAAAAGTAGAAAATCTGAAAAAACCAAAAAAAATTCTCGAGCAATGATGGAAGAACAAGAATTTCATGTTTCATGTTGTGAAGCAACCCATTTCATTGATATCTCTCAGGTTCATGAAACATTGAACAAACAATTATACCCTCAGAGTTTGTCCCATTATGTAGTTGCAGACAAGTGTAGGATCCATAACACCGCTGGTCATAATGAGCTGAATTGCCTAACCTTCTTATCAAGAATGCATTTAACCTTACGAGGTAAAATATTCTTTTGGGAAGTACATAAGTCCGTTAATTCTGCAGAAGCACTTGAGGATTCACTGGTAGCCATGAATGATGAGCGCGAAGCCTTCACTGTATTCAGAAATTTGATTGAAAGCCAGTTGAGTATAGATGATGGAGTATGCTTAGAGGACATATTACTACCTAGTTGGTTTAAAATTCATAATGATGTGCATTCCGAATTCACCTACTCACAATGCATGGATGTGATTAATCAAGTTGCAGATCTAGAGGAACCACCTATGTCACAGCAAGAAAGATTCAGAATTGAATCATGGGAAATACTCTAATGAAGAAAGCATTCAGCATGAAAGTGTTGTAGCAGATGAACTTATGCCTGAAGAAGTGAAAACAACTTTAGAAGATGATGGTATGACAACAAGCTGTGATGAAAAGGAGTCTTAGGAAGATCTGATGGCTGAAGATAAAGGACAAGAATTAGACGTATTAATACTTATAAATTCAGAAGCTGAAGCTGATCCTGTTGGTGAAATAAATCAGAAAATTGAAGCAAATGCAGATCACTATCTAGTCTCCCAATAGAAAAGAGCCCAACTTGCTGTCCCAATTGAAGAACCAGTTCAAAAGGCTGTTGTTGTTGAAACAAATTTTTTAAATGACAGGTTCTACGAATTAAAGACCAATGAACAACTGCAATGATTGAAGAGAGCAACATGAAGACAAGGTGTATGACTATGAAGGCCTACCCGAAGAAGAAGTCACGAATCCATCACTTATGCTGCATTGAGATACGGCAATGGTGAAAAGTTCCATGTTCTTGAGTATGCTAATTCTGATTTCTATTATGGAATTTATATTGATACATTTAATTGTGATTTGCATGTGTCAAACATGTTAGTGATATTACATCATTAGTTGCGGTCACTTGAGTATACTTGTTACATCTTGCCCTAGTGAATGGAGATTCTTAGCCTAAACATGAAGAATGCTAGGTTGGATCTTTCCTTGATACAAGTTTTGAAATTTATCATTTCAATTATGGAGATCTAGGATGTAGGACATGCATATGGATCAACCATGGGCCTATTGAGCTACCTCAATGGATTATTTTGTGTGATGTTCTTCTTGAGTACGAGGGTGGGATAATAACAATCTCTGAGTATAAGGACACACCTGTCGGACTGCGTACCCTGACCTGCACCTTGCTGTTACTGAGTAATTTGAAAGTGTTAATGTTATAGCTAGTCGAACTCTAGCCCAGCGATAAAGTTATTTGTTTATATCAAATCTTTAATTTGATCTTAAACAACCCCAAAAATTAAATGTCTAAGGGTAGATGTTTCCTTAGTCGGCCCTACTCTTACACCTGACTTTATTGGCCCCAAAAATAAATAAAATTCAATATGGGTCGGCCTGTATTAATTAAATACTCGGCCAGCATATATATAAGTTCGGCTTAAGCATCTAAGCCATCTACAACACACAACAGTTCATGTGCAATCTGATTAGAGATATATACGAAGTTCTGCTCTGCCTTGGAGAATACTTTAATGCGACTGTTGTAATCAGTGGGGTCACTTTGCCCGTGATTGTCAGATGGAGGCCGCGACTCCGCAAAAGTTGTGTTGGTGGTGCGGACCGGGCGACCATGAGGATGCTAATTGTCCAAAGCCCGGCTGTAACATCCTAGAGTTGGAACGTAGAGGTACTGAGAAGGTCCTGACAGTCACCCGTGCCCAAGCCAAAAAGGCCACGTACCCACACCCTTCGACGGAGAAACAGAGGGTACTGCAAGCGAGGGCCGAGATCAAAAAAGAGATACAGGACCGGAAGGAACCTGCCGACGCCTGCACTTCTCACCGAGAATTGGTGGAGCAAAGTATACTACGGCAGATACTGCAAATGGAAATACCCGTGAAGGTCAAGGACCTGTTGGAGACCATGCCACACCTAAAAATAGCTCTATTCCTAGGGCCTAACACGCCACCTACGACGGTGGAACGAACAGAGATCCCAGGCGGCTGTGCAGCCGACCCGATGACGTTGTCAATAAACCATGGACGGAACCCGGCAGTAGTAGAAATGGGTATCCTGGGTAAAATCCTCACGAACACCATCGTTGACGGAGGGTCGGGCGTCAATGTCCTTCCGGAGGAAACTTGGAAGAGTTTGGGGAAACCGACGCTGTGGCCACCAACCTTCAATCTGTTAGGGGCCGACCAGCACGGTATTAAACCACTCGGTACGCTCATGGCACAGCAGGTGACTATCGGAACCCAGCCTTTCACCTTAGACTTCGTCGTAATCCCTCTCAAGCAGAAGGGGTATGACGCTATATTGGGTAGAGGGTGGTTGGTGACAGCCTGAGCCAATCACAACTGGAAGAAGAACACCCTCGCATTCGAGAAAGGGGGGAGGAAATTTGTGGTAGACCTTGCCACACAAATGGTTGGAGAGGAAATGGCGTCCGACTCAGACTCCGATGGTGGCGGGATGGACGGAGAGGAAGAAACTATGGAACCGAACGATGAAGGGGTACTCGAGATAGAAGGAGATACGGATTCACTAGATGGTCTCTTTCACTGGAAAATGCGTGACTACGAGGTATTTCAACCATCGTGCAATATACTCGAGATCTGGAATGAGTTCCCTACGGAAGAGAACACGAACGAGTTCCCTCTGGAGTACACAGAATATACAGAGGGGGAAGCCCAGATGAGAGTAAGTCCGGCCCACGTGTTCTCGGAGGGAGAACCTATCCAATACAAAGAGGCAAAACTGGAAACAATAAATCTCGGGGACGAGCAGAATCCCAAGACTATCCTGGTGGGAGATGACTGGGATCCCGTGTTAAAAACGGCAGCCTTCAAAATATTCACAGAGTATAAGGACGTGTTTGCCTGGAATTATAAAGACCTGAAGGGCGTACCTCTGGAGCTCTGCGTGCACCGCATCCCTTTGGTTCTTGGAGCCCAACATGTGCGGAAGAGGCCGTACAGGATGAACAAAAACTATGCTGCAAGGGTGGAGACCGAGATTGCGCGGATGCTGGCCGCAGGGATAATTTTCCGAGTAGACACAAGTGAGTGGGTGTCACCAATCGTGATATCTCAGAAGAAAGAGGCTAACCAAATCCGCATCTGCGTAGACTTTAGGTGTCTCAATGCGGTGACCATTAAGGATCCCTTCCCGATACCCTTCACAGACAGCATACTCGAGGAGGTGGCAGGCCATGAGATCTATTCCTTCATGGACGGGTTTTCAGGATATAACCAGATATACATTGCAGAGGAGGACAAGCTAAAAACCACCTTTGTAGTGGAAGATGGTGTGTACGCCTACAACCGGATGCCCTTCGGCCTGTGTAATGCACCTGCAACTTTTCAGAGAATCATCCTGCACATCTTGGACAAGATGTCGAGAGGGAATTTTAAAGCATTTCTGGATGACTGGTCCATTTTCAGTAGCCAAGACAAACACGTTGTAGCACTCGGAGAGTGCATGGAGCGGTGCTGGAAGGCACGTCTGGCACTCAACCCGAAGAAGTGTCGTTTCATAGTACCGCAGGGGAAGCTGCTCGGACACATCGTTTGTAAGGAAGGGTTGAAGATGGACCCCGACAAGGTCCGGGTGATAATTGAAATGGAGGCTCCTAGTGACGTAACCGGTGTCAAGTCATTCTTGGGCCATATCGGGTACTATCGACGGTTCATAAAGAATTTTTCCTGGATTTCATACCCGATGGATAAACTTATGAAGAAAGGGGAGCCGTTCATCTGGGAGAAGGAGCAAGGGGAGGCATTCGATGACTTAAAAACGAGACTGTTGGCAGCCCCCATCTTGGCATTTCCGGACTAGGACAGAGAGTTCCATGTTCATGTGGATGCGTCAAACTACGCCATCGGGGCCACCCTGGTACAAGAAGGCGAACATGGGCTGGATCACCCAATCTATTTTGCAAGTCGGCTACTCTCAAGGGCGGAGAGGAACTACAGCACTACAGAGTGAGAGGCTCTCGGAATGGTCTACTCGGTTCAGAAGTTTCGGCACTACCTATTGGCGATGCCGTTTACTTTCTTTGTGGACCACCAGGCTTTGATGTACCTGTTTAACAAGCCCATCATTTAGGGAAGGGTGAGCAGGTGGTTGCTGCTCCTTCAAGAATTCACCTTCAGAATTGTTGTACGGCTAGGACGCAGTCATGTGATTGCGGACCAATTGTCCCGAATTAAGTCCGGCGAGCCTCCAGTAGGAATAAACGATGACTTTCCAGATACTCACCTGTTTCACATCGCCGTACTACCGAAGTGGTACACAAGTATCGGTGAGTACCTGTCCATGGCCCGATTTCCAGAAGGAATGCTCCCCGGAGAGAGTAGAAAATTGGTTCTGAGGAGCAGAACCTTCCAGCTTATCAACGGACTGCTGTACAAAATGGGTCCAGATCAAATATTGAGGCGTTGCGTAATGGAGGAAGAGGTTCCGAGAGTGTTGAAAGAAGCTCATGAGGGACTTGCCGGAGGGCATATGGGCCCCGACACCACCGTCAGAAAAGTCTTGTTGGCAGGCTTATGGTGGCCGACGGTGTACAACGATGCCAGGGAGTGGGTTGTCGGCTGTGACACATGCCAGCGGGCAGGGAGACCTCTCAAACGAGACTACATGCCACTTAACCCCTCTCATGCACAGGAATTGTTTGAACGGTGGGGACTGGATTTTGTGGGGCCTTTGAAGCCCAGCCGTGCTCGACGTTGTCGGTACATTGTTGTGGCAACAGAGTATCTGACCAAGTGGGTGGAAGCACGAGCACTAACGGATAACTCTGCTCTAAGTACAGCGAAGTTTATTTATGAGCAGATAATAACGCGGTACGACATTCCACTGCAGTTGACGAGTGATAGAGGTGGACATTTCGTCAACCATGTGATCAAGCTACTGACGACAGAGTTCAAAATTTTTCACACACTCTCGAGCCCGTACTACCCTCAAGCGAATGGTCAGGCAGAGGCGACTAATAAGATCCTGATTGGAGTCATTTACAAATCCTGCGGCGTTGAGGGCGAGGATTGGGAAGAAAGGCTACCCTCGGTACTATGGGCCTATCGAACATCTTACAAGGTGACCACCGGGCAGACACCGTTCCAACTCATGTATGGACAGGAGGCTGTGGTACCAGTAGAATTCATGGTTCCTAGACTGCGGATTGCAATTGAGAATAAATTGGGAGATATGAAGAGTCTGAGGGAACGACTCTATCTCTTAAATAAGTTGGACGAAAAACGGGCTTTGGCATAATGGGCCACTGAAGCGATGCAGCAACGGAGGAAGGTCTGGCATGATAAGCATCTCCGACGAATGCAATTTACACCGGGCCAGTTGGTTCTAAAATACAACGGCCGAAATGAAATCAAGCCTGGGAAGTTTAAAGTAAAATGGATAGGCCCTTACAAAGTTCGAGAGGTGGCTACAAATGGGTCTGTAAAGCTGTGGACCCTCGATGGACGGGAAATACCAGACGCGGTGAACGGCTCGAAGCTGAAAGTGTATCACGAACGGCCAACGATGTCACCGCGAGGGCCAGATACTTAGAGAAAAAAATAAATAAAAATATATATATATATATATATATAAAATAATAATAATAATAAAATAAAATAAAAGTGAGAGCAAAATGTCCGTACGATACCGTACGGTACCGTGTGGCACATATGTTCAACATTTTAAAAGACCATACGGTATAGGAAGTCCGTACACAGAACCGAGAAATGTTAGAAACGAGGACGTCTGTACAGTAGTCAAATTGCAAAGGAGGTTTGACCGTACGCCAAGGGGGTGGTAATACTATGATCGTACGGCACATATAATCAAGCCTTGAACACGCCGTACGCTGCATAACGTCCGTACAAAGGAAAAAAAAACATGAGTTTTCTGACATGACCGTATAGCATTATTAGTCCGTATAGCATATGGATTGGAAGGCCGTACATCCGTATTGAGTCCGTACAAAGCACAAAAATGTCTGCATAGTGAAGACCGTACGACTGTACAGGGATGCAAAAAGAGCAAGTGAATGTAGCTGTACATTATAATGGGGTGTTCTGAATCCCGTACGGCAATCACATAAGGAGGTATGTGTTAAAAGCATTTTGTTTTACAGCGTGTACAGTAGGTGAAGGGTGTTTGTGTGCGGTTGCATATTTGGGGATTGAAAAAAAAACAAAAACAAAAACGACGACAAAACAAAGTAGTTCACAGTGAAGAACGAATGGTACCGAAAGGAAGGGCATGAGCCCCTCGACCCCGCTGGGGGCGTTGCCCCCTAGACCCCCAGTCGGTTTAGTTATCAACCCTTGGAGAGTGTGACCAGTTGATGAGACCCGGAGCTGCTACATATTTGCATATTGGAAAAAGTACATTGGTTGAAGGAAGTTGATTTGTACGGTAAGAGGAAGACTTTAAAAAAAAAAAACGGTTAAGACTGTTATTGTTGGACACTGCACAGTAGTATGGGATCACGACAGCATAGTACTTGGAGACAGAAATTACAGGTTTCAAAACCAGCCAGTAGCAGCAGAGGACCGAGGGTTTCACAGTCTGGAGTCCACATTGCTGGTAGCATGGATACTACCAGAAAGCACCGTCCACGCGTACAGCAGCCACAAGCACAAAAGGAAGAGATTACTTGGAAGACTGTGACATTCGAGGGTTTGAGCGGAGTGGAGTGCCGAACATGGTGGGATAACACTCCAGACGCACATTTTTTGAAGGGACAGCTTCGAAGAGCAGGAGTACACTGGGCAATTCAGATGCCTTTGCCCTCCATTAGAGAGTACGAGGGACCTCTCCGAGGCATGATTGATACATTCGATCGGGATAGCCAGCGTAGCACTCTGAAGTATTGTGGCACTGAGATACAGATTTCATTTTCTGCCCAGGAGATATTGAGGGTTTTTGGCATACCTGGCACGCACGGGAAGAAAATAGATTTAAAGCCCAAGAAACTGTCCTGCGAAGAAAAGGAAAAGTACATTAAGCTGGTTTCCAGAAACCTGTCTCAGAGTGAGTTGGAGTCATTGGCTGGCGCTTCTTCAAAGAATCGGGGAATCAAGAAATCATTTGTGGCTCCCGGAGAGTGGCGGTGTCTGATGGACATCGTGAAGAGCAGGTTGACCGGGGCTAGTAGGGCCTCCGACATTGCCCTTACACATGTCATTTTCATGAACGGGATCCGTAATGGTACGGTGTACGATTGGGCTTCAGTTATGGCGGAGAGGCTGTATGAGTTCATGACTTTGCAGCATTGGACATTTTACATGCCCCATATTGCCATCGGGTTGTTCCTGAATGCTGCTCGAGAGCAGATTCTAGCAGAGAAGCTGAGGCCACAGCCAGTTGATATTGCTACGGGAGAGTCTCTTATCTTTCATTGGCGTCACTTGGATGCTGGCGGAGTGCAGACAGGGTCAAAGAGGAAGCACCAAGTCCTCTCAGAGTCGGAAGGGGAGAATGTGGACAGTGGCCGAGAGGAGTCGAGTGAGGACTTGGAGGAGGAGGGTCAACAAGAATAGTTGCATAAACACACATTAACTGATAAACATGAACATAGGAAAGTATTGCAATTCGGTAAACATAAAGTATTTAGAAAACCAAATCATGTCATTCACCCTCAGAGCAATGTGTACATATAACCTCCGAAGAGACACCACCGAAACGTCACATCGTAACGGTTCACACTCTTGGTACTAACTGCCGAGATTAACATAAGTTTATTACACAACACCCGTACATACAAAATATACCGACAACATCTGTGATCTACTACTGAAATTGTCATCGCTTTGCCTTGGAGAATATACTGCCACATATGCGATATACTGTTATTGGAGAGCGACTACATCTG
Organism: Chamaecyparis obtusa; assembly: GCA_027943335.1. NCBI lineage: Eukaryota > Viridiplantae > Streptophyta > Pinopsida > Cupressales > Cupressaceae > Chamaecyparis > Chamaecyparis obtusa. The sequence continues at coordinate 667,284 of BSBK01000291.1, read as the reverse complement.
TAGACAACTGGTCTACCTTATGCGAACTGTGCTCCTTGGTGAATATATGAATGCAATTGCTTTCACATCCGATCTACTGCTGCAACGACTATTGCTGAGGACTGGGTCTACATACATCAACAAGATTTGACTGGTATATACATCTTTGAAATTGATCTTCGTCTTCTCCATTGGTGACTGGTTAAGTTATGCAACTAGATCTGATCATATACTGTTCAATTCGAATTACATCTCCAGGTCAAATCCATTATTGAGGCTGAACATTGTAAGTTGCATTTGGGCTTAATTGATACATTAAACTATTTGCTAGGTTTTCACCTCCACAAGGGAGGTTTCCCAAGGTATATTCTGTGTTGTGTTTGTGTTTCACTTATCTTTCATTGCATTTATTTCTTTATTATCAATAGATTGTTAAATCTGAAACTAAAATTAACATGGTATCAGAGCTAGGTTCGTATTGAACTAATTAGATCTAACAATTATCAATCAGATTTCTTTATTCTTGCTGTTATGTTCATCATGGTGACAGGTGTGAAAGTAGAGGACAGGTTAGAGGGTGCCACTAACTTCTCTTTGAAGGTTCGTGTGCTATTGGCATTAGAAGAGAATCATGTACTCCAATTTGTGCAAGGCACTGAACTGGAGGAACCCACTGATGCGGATGAGCTGATTCAACACAATAAGTTGTTAAAGGCAAAGAAGATCATCATTGATTCAGTCAAAGATCACCTTGTTTCAGTTTCTCGAAGCTATCCTCAGCACGCGAAATGTTCAATCAGCTAGAGGGGATGTATGAGATCAACAATTTAAGCAAAGCTCTTACCCTAAGAAGGCAACTACTTCAGATCAAGATGGAGAAAGAAGAGTCTGTTGTAGCCTTCTTCATGAGCATCACTGAATTGAGAGATCAGATTCAAACTATGGATGAAAAGGTGGTTGACAAAGACTTAACCATGCTTGCTCTCAACGGTCTACCTCAATCTTGGGAACCTTTCATTCAAGGTTTGAGTGGTAGAGGTGATTTTCCTTCTTTTGATCGTCTTAGGGCTGATTGTATTCAAGAAGAATCTCGATTGAATGCTAGAAATGTAAAATTTACTTCTTCCTCTTTAGATAACCAAGTTCTTGCAGCTCAATCTTTTAAGAAAGGTGGAAACTAGAGAAAGAATAACTTCAAGAGGAATGACAATTTCAGGACTCAAAGGCTATAATGATCCAAGGAAGAAGTCCAAGGGTCTTTCTCATATTTGGTGCTTTATGTGTGACAAATTTGGCCACTATGCCAAAGAATGCAGGGCTGATCTAAATCATCAAGAAGAAAACATCAATGAAGTTAATGACAAGGAAAACAAGGAAGATTTCTTTCTCATTTCTGCTTTATCTAGTAATGTGCCTACTGACAGTGACACTTGGTTGATTGATAGTGGTGCCTCTAGACACATAACAGGTTATAGGAATCAGCTTACCGATTTGATTGAGAAAGAGCTCAACCTTCACGTGGTTATAGGTGATGATGCTCAATACTCTGTAAAAGGTCTTGGTAACACTATACTTAATTTAGATTCTGACATTTCATTGCATCTTTTTGAGATATTATTTGTTCTTGGTATTAAGAGAAATTTGATTTCTATTTCTGCCTTAGAGGACAAGGGTTATCAAATTGCATTTGCTGAGGGTAGAGTCTTAGCTTGGCCTAAAAGATCTAACATAAAATCTACTAGAGTTATTGGTAGTAGGTTTGGAAGTCTCTACAAGCTTTCAGCTCATCCTTTTCAGGCTCTTATTAGTTTTGCAACTGAGACTAGTGACCTATGGCATCGAAGACTTGGCCATCTTCATTATCGTGCCCTTCCTACTCTTGAATGAATGGTAAAAGGTATGTCTAAACTTAATTATGTTCATGATGATATATGCAAAGGATGTGCTATAGGTAAAAATATTAAAAGTTCTTTTCAGAAAAGCGAATCTAGATCCAAAGAAAAACTTGCACTTGTACATTCTGATTTATGTGGTCCTATGTCTGTAGCTTCATCTGGTGGTTATTTATATTATGTCATGTCCATAGATGATTTCTCTAGGAAGACTTGGATTTACTTGTTAACGACTAAAGAATCTGATGAAGTCTTAGCTAAATTTAAAGAATTTAAATCCCTAGTTGAAAATCTTTCCAGCAAACATATTAAGATTCTTAGATCTGACAATGGAGGTGAGTACACCTCAGGTGTTTTTCATGAATTTTGTGTAGAAGCAGGAATCAAGAGGGAGTTTTGTGTGCCCTATAATCCTTAGCAAAATGGAGTTGCTGAATGAAAGAACAAAACCATAATTGAATCAGCCAAAGCCATGCTTCATGATCAAGATTTGAAGTTGTTTCTTTGGGCTGAAGCTGCCAGGACTGCAGTCTACATCCAAAACAGATGTCCTTATAGTATCTTGAAGGACATGACCCCAAAAGAAACTTTCACTGGAGTGAAACCTGACATCAGCCATCTAAGGATCTTTGGGAGTCCCATCTACATTCACATTCCCAAGGAGAAAAGAACCAAACTAGAAGCATCTGGTAAGAAAGGTATTCTTATTGGTTACAACAAAAATTCCAAAGCGTTTAGAATCTATGTTCCAAGGCAAAAGAATGTTTAAGGTAAGTAGAGATGTTACTTTTGAAGAGAATATTACTTTAAGTAATCTAAAAGGTCATTGATTGAAGATGAAAAGGCTACTAACAAAAATCCTGAGATGGATGTTGATAATGATGTTGAGTTTCAGAGGGAGTCTACAGATTTTCCTGAATCACCTACTCATGATGAACCTTTGGAAGTTTTTGAAGGTCCCATCATCACTTCAAAAGGTAAGAAGAGGCCTCTATGGGTGGAGAAAACCATTCAAGAAGCCGAGCAGTTTGCTACTCCTCGTGGCACTTTCAGAGAAAGTAAGAGACCTCATGCCTTCTCCAACTATGTAGCCTTGATGTGCAACCTCACTGAGATTGAACCAACAAATGCAAAGGATGCAATGGGACAGGCTGAATGGAAGAATGTCATGGATGAAGAATATGAGTCCATAATTAAGAACGATGTATGGGAGATTGTGCGTCATCCAAAAGGTAAGTCTGTTGTACCCTCAAAATGGTTATTTAAAGTTAAACATTCTGTTGATGGTAGTATAGAAAAATTTAATGCTAGATTTGTAGCTAGTGTTTTTTCCCAAAATGAAGGAATAGATTATGAGGAAACTTTTGCTCCTGTAGCTAGATATACTTCCATTAAATCTGTAATAGCAATTGCTACAGCTAAAGGTTGGCAGTTGCATCAAATGGATGTCAAGACTGCTTTTCTCAATGGTGTCATTGAAGAAGAAGTCTACATTGAGCAGCGTGAAGGGTATGAGATCCACAACAAAGAATCTCATGTATGTAGATTGAAGAAAGCTCTCTATGGTTTGAAACAAGATCCTTGTGCATGGTATGAAAGAATTGATAAGTATTTAATGGGATTAGGATTTTGTAAAAATGATGTTGATCCTAACAATTACTTTAAAGTCCTTAATGATGAAATGTTGATTTTGGTTCTATATGTTGATGATTTATTTCCAGCTGGAAAAGAAGAACTCATCATTCGATGTAAGAAGGAATTAGCTCTCGAGTTTGAAATGAAAGATCTAGGTCTTCTGCATTATTTTCTTGGATTAGAAGTATGGCAAGGCGCTAACGAAATTATACTAAGTCAAAGAAAATACTCAGTAGACATATTGAAAAGATTTGGAATGTTAGATTGTAAATCTATGCCTACACCTGTGGAGGCTAATCTGAAAAAGTTGAGTGCATGTGCAGAAAATTCTGATTTTGCAAATGCTACAGAATATAGGCAGTTGATTGGGTCCTTGATGTACCTAGTCAACACTAGACTGGACATATGCTATGTTGTCAATGCACTTAGCCAGTTTATGAACAAACCTAAGAATGTGCATCTTGTTGCAGCTAAACATATTCTGAGGTATCTTCGAGGTACAATTGACTATGGGCTGAGTTATTCTTCCACCATGATTTCCTTGGAAGGATTTTGTGATTCAGATTGGGCAGGTGATGTCATTGGAAAGAGAAGCACTTCAAGCTTATGTTTCAGCTTAGGATCCGCCATGATTTCTTGGGCCAGCAGGAAATAGTCTTCAGTTGCATTGAGTACAGCTGAATTAGAATATATTGCAGCTAGTGTGGCATCTAGGAAAGCAGTGTGGCTTTGAAAGCTCCTTATTGGGTTGTTTGGTCAACCATTGGATTCTACTATCATTCATTGTGATAGTCAGGGTTGCATAAAGATGTCTGTCAATCCTGTGTTTCATGACAGATCCAAACATGTGGAGACTCACTATCACTTCATTTGAGACATGGTTCAAAGAGGTGCTATTCAGTTGAAATACATCAGCAATAAAGAGCAAGTGGCAGACATCCTCACCAAGCCTCTCAACAAGGTGCGTTTGAGTACTTCCGTAAAAGCCTTGGACTTGTAAAGATTTGTACTATTATTGAGGAGTCTCAGTCTTATTGATGTACTTTTCTTATATATGTTAATCCACCCTCTGCAGGCAATGCAAGGTGGATATTGTATCTTGTTGTATTGTTGTTTTTGCTTAAGTGAAGAAATTTGTAACCACCTCTGCAGGTAATGCAAGGTGGATGTTCTCCTTGTATCTTGAATCTTATACTGCGTACCACCTTCTGCGGGCAATGCAAGGTGGAAGTGTAATTATTTATTTTTGACCGTCCTCTGCGGGCAATGCAAGATGGCATTGTAATATTTTAAGTCCACCCTCTGTGGGCAATGTATGGTGGCAATCACTCTCTATGGGCAAATGCAAGGTGATCTTTTGAGGATTATCCTCTCCCACCCTCTACAGGCAATGTATGGTGGATCCATCCTCTGTAGGGAGGCATGATGGAAAGGTATGATGTCCTCTTGAATCTCTCCTAGCTAAGAGGGAGTGCTAATGTTATAGCTAGTCAAACTCTAGCCCAGCGATAAAGTTATTTGTTTAGATCAAATCTTTAATTTGATCTTAAACGGCCCCAAAAATTAAACGTCTAAGGGTAGATGTTTCCTTAGTCAGCCCTACTCTCACACCTGACTTTATTGGTGCCAAAAATAAATAAAATTCAATATGGGTTGGCCTGTATTAATTAAATACTCGGCCAGTATATATATAAATTCGCCTTAAGCATCTAAGCCATCTACAACACACAACAGTTCATGTTTGATCTGATTAGAGATATATACGAAGTTCTGCTCTGCCTTGGAAAATACTTTAATGCGACTATGATCTACTATTGAAATTGTCACCGCTTTGCCTTGGAGAATATACTACCACATATGCGATATACTATTATTGGAGAGCGACTACATCTCTAGACAACTGGTCTACCTTATGCGAACTGTGCTCCTTGGTGAATATATGAATGCAATTGCTTCACATCCGATCTACTGCTGCAACGACTATTGTTGAGGACTGGGTCTACATACATCAACAAGATTTGATTGATATATACATCTCTGAAATTGATCTCCCTCTGCTCCATTGGTGATTGGTTAAGTTATGCATTATTGAGGCTGAACATTGTAAGTTGCATTTGGGCTTAATTGATACATCAAACTATTTGTTGGGTTTTCACCTCCACAAGGGAGGTTTCCCAGGGTATATTTTGTGTTGTGTTTGTGTTTCACTTATCTTTCATTGCATTTATTTCTTTATTATTAGTAAATTGTTAGATCTGAAACTAAAATTAACAGAAAGGTTATGAAAGGCTAGGTGTTCTTCGAGGATACTTGACGGTTGTTCATTTAACTCCTTGGATGGTATGAGGATGCTTGGCCCTCTCTACAATGCCACCCAATAAAACATGAGAACAAAATGTCACACAGAAGAAACTTCGCTAGGTTGTTGCAAATCACTTGGGAAAAAACGACCCAAAACCTCAAAGATGTTTGCCCACTGGGGTAAACTTAGTATTGCACTGACATAGTACAAGAAATATAATAAACACAAAATATATTAGAGAACACTAGATGCTTTCATTAATCATTCCAACGTATGAGTACATTCACATAATAATAATCCTTCCTTCACCCATAGGTGGTACATATTTATCTACCCGAAGGGGTGTGACCAAACGTCACCACCCAACCCAACTGCCCTTCGGTAATAACTAATTACCGTAGGAAGAACATAACTAATACACGACATATAATAAAGTAATCTTTTCGGCTAACATCATCCCTCCAAAAAGAAAGTCGTCTCCGGCGACACAACAAATGGGAGATGAAATACACTACATAGAATAAGAAAATCACTAAGGGGCGGAGGGGCATCCCTGAAAAAGTTGAAGTGCTACCCTCACCATTAGTGCTGCTTCGAATAGTTCTTTTTTCGTCACATCATATTCTTCCCGTGCCTGCCCAAACTTGTCTCCAAAACACACTTTTCAGTTGTAACCTCCACTAACTCTTGTTCCAACAATACTGTCTCCCTAGCCAATCTGACCTTGATAGCCACCCGTGCCGCCTTCTCCACTTCCAACTCCTTGAGCCCAGTGTTGCTCTACTACCTCCAACCGGGTGGTCAACTCCTCCCGAGCTCTCTATGCATCCACCAAGGCAGCCTCACGTCTAGGTAAAACCTACTCTGAGTGCTTCGAAGCGTAGTACCCCTCTCAAAAGGCTTGCTCCAATGCTCTCTCCACCTCTGGCGTGCAAACACTCCATGCCTACAGCAGCTCCGGGTCCCATCAACTAGTCACTCCCCAAAGGCTGATAATTGAACTGAATAATTTCCTCGTGCCGTTCCGATGCCCAACTCAAAATTGTAGTGTACCTCAAAAATAAAATGGGGGTCGAGGGGCAGCGCCCCCTCGAGGTCTTGGGGCAAGACCAAATTAGCACCTTAAAACCCACACAAAAGTCCACGGGGCACACTATTTTCGTGATTTTCTTCCAATGCCATACTCATTTTGCCAACTGCTTACGGTGCCTATGCAAATGGCCAATCACTACCTGCTTATGCCCTTCCCTTCGGTGCGATATGCTATTCAACTATTCTTTATCTGTTGTTTTTTTTAGTTTTCCACTTTTCAATGTCTGTACAAAATGCCGCTTGGCCAGTACCGTATGGTCATACATTTTAAACCTCGCACCCAACTCTCCAATGGCCGTATGGGCTTCCTTTTTGCCACACAAAAATGTGACAAAAAACGTACGGTCATTTTTCTTTATGTGCTCTTGCATGTCGTACGACCTCTTGACTGCACTGTTTCAAACTGCCATATGGTCTAAGGACGTACGGTTCAAATTCTGCTTTAACCCGTTTCCCGCCGTACGGTTGCATCTCCTTTACACTGTACAGTTGAACACCGCACGATGGGATTATGTTTTCATTTGCTTTTACGCCATACAAATTGCACCTTTCTGCTGTACGGATCCCTGTTAAGGTTTCCACTTGCCGATACGGCCTTTCCACCTTTTTCTTGTGTTGTGCTCACATACCGTACGACTTCCGCGATGTGAATTTATGGGCTGCCCGTACGGTCTTTAAAGTGTCATATGACCAAACACCGTACGACTGCTTTTATTTCATTCCACTTTCTACCGTACAGTGTCCTCTGATTTTTTTTTCTTTTTCCACCATACGGTCGTGCAGACATTAGCCGTACAGTTTTTTTTTTTGCTTTTTAAATATATATTTTTTCTCAATCAAATTACCGTCTGGATGCTTCTCTAGTCGCCTGTATGGACGGCTCTCGGGTCACTTGCCTGACCTCTCGAGTCCCTTTCCATCCTCTCGGGTTCTCTGTCCTTCCTCTTGGGTCCATCCTCTCCACATAAGGTTTCAATTTGGACCCGTTGATGGCCTCATGTATGTCCAGTCCGTCGAAAGTCCACAACTTGACAGCCCTGTCGTAGCTGACTTCCCAAAATTTTCCCGGCTTAATCTCATTATTTCCATTGTACTTCTGCACCAGCTGGCCAGGGGAGGAACGCATCCTTCGTAGGTGCTTATCATGCCAACATTTTCTCTACTGTTGTGCGACCTTCGTTGCCCATTGTGCTATCGTTCTTTCATCTAATTTATTGAGTGTGTGCAACCACTCCCTCAAGCTTTCCCTGTCACCGAGTTTTTTTTCAATGGCGATCCCAAGTCTTGGAACCATAATTTCTACAGGGACCACGGTATCTTGCCCGTACATAAGAAGAAAAAGGAGAATAAAGATTTTGAAAGTTGCGGTCTTCCACTCAGGATTCCAATCATTGTTGACAAGAATGATCTTCGGTTCCTCTTCCTTGCCCAGATTAATTGGTTTGATAGACGGCTCCTTATACTTCATGGACTTTCGCATCCCCTTCCTTGTACTCACTATACTCCAGGGGAAATGTTTCCGGCTCTTCCTCAATACTTAGTACATTGCATGCTGGTCGGAAGCGTTCATAGTCCTCTATTTGCCAGTGGAAGAAACCGTTCAGTGAATCTGCATCATCCTCTGAGTATTCCCCCAATCTTAGCACACCTTCACTATTTGGTTCCATTTAGTCCCTTCATCCCTTCAATTGTTTTCACTGTCAAATTCTGAAGAAGAGGCTATCTCTTCGCTCACCATCTGGGTGTGAAGGTCGATGGTGAACTTCCTCCCCCCAGTCTCCATCGAGAGGGTGTTTTTCTTCCAATTGTGGTTTACCTTCGCCATGACCAACCAACCTCAACCCAGAATGGCATCGTAACCCTTCTTTTTCAAAGGTATCGCCACAAAGAGTCTAGTACAAATGGTTGCGAGCCAATGGTGACTCGTGCCATCAACGTTCGGAGGGGTTTGATACCCTGCTGATCGGCGCCCAATAAGTTGAAGGTTGGGGGCCACAAGGTTGGCTTGCCCAATTTCTTCCATATCTCCTCCGGAAGGACGTTCACTCCTGACCCTTCGTCCACTATAGTGTCTGTTAGGATGGTACCAAGGATGCCCATCTTGACGACTGTTGAGTACCTTCCACTGTTTACAACAAGTATCATTGGGTCAATTGCAAACCCTCTGGGGATGTTCGTACATGTGGTATTTGACCATGTGGCCAAGTTCCCCAACAATGTCGTTCCCAAGTGAGGCATGGTGTGAAGGAGGTCCTGGAGTTTCACCGGTACCTCTACCTGTAACATTTGTCTCAGAATGTTTTGTTCTGCCTCCCTTCGGCCCAAGGTGGTGGCCATCTCCCATGTTTCTTTTTGTGCCTTCATCGCCTTCTCTATTTCTTCCTTAGCCTCCCGTGCCCTTTGTTTTTCTGTTTGAGGGTTTAGATATGTGGCTTGTTTTGCTTGTGCTCGTGTGATAGCTAGTACCCCCTCATCACTTCTCGTTCCCTCCATGTTGAGCAAGTTGACCCTGGATTTTGGGCAGTTGGCATCCTCGTGGCTGCCAGGACCACACCAGTGACATAGCTTCTGCGGGGTGTCGCCCTTGTCGCAGTCCCTTGCAAAGTGGCCCCACTGATTGCAAGCTTGGCACTGGATCATCAATCGACCCTTGGAGTCATATTGTATTTGACTCCTTGTGTTGGTGTTGTTATTTCCCCTTCCGCCACGGCGTCGATTGCCTCTGTACCCACTCGAAGATGCGTTATTGTTAATCTCTGCCCTCGATGTAGATGGTTGCTCTTGGGTAAATAACACTTGTTGGTTCCATACCTTCAGGTTGTATGGACATTCCTTGGTGGAATGACCCATAATCTAGCAAATATCACAGAATGCCTTTTTGGGACAGGCACCCTTGGTGTGGCCCTTTTCTTTACATTCGGTACACCACAACTCGTCTTCCGTTTTGCTCGTACTTCCTTTGATCGTCTTGAATTCCTTTAGCATCCTCTCCATGTCCTTTTGTAGTGTCATGACTTTTTTCTTTGATTCACCGTCATTGCTGCTATCGTCCTCTGAAGTGTCATCTTCTGAGGAAGAGGACTTTCTTTTCTTTTTCTTGGAAGTCTTTTGTTCACTTTCCAGGTCCATCGCCCGGTTATATGCATCTATGTACGATGTGGGAGGGGCTATCTTCATTTTTCTCTGCAAGTTAGATTTTAGACCTTCCACAAACCATCTTTTCTTAAGGCCATTTGCTGGCTGGCTATCCATTTTCTCGACTAACTCCTTCAATCGGCAGTCGTAAGCTCGCACTGTCTCCTTCTTGCCTTGTTTGGTATTGTATATCTCAGAAACAATTTCATTGTCATCCCTCAAGAGTCGAAACTCCTCGAATTCTTTCTTGAGGTCGGCCCAAGTGGTCACCTTTGTTTTGTCCACATCGGAGTACCAGTTGATGGCTACCCCTCTGAGTGTGGCCGAAAATTGTTTTACCCATTCTGCGTGGTCGGCGACTCCATTCACCGACTAGATTGTCTCGCACATACGACAATGCTGTACTGGATCTTCCTTCCCATTTCCATGGAATTTTGGTAGCTTCTCTTTGTTAGTCGCCATGTTTACTTTTCTAGGTGCCGACTGTGTTTGCAACACCGGTTGTGTTACAGGCTGGGATGGTACTGCCGACGTTGGTACCCGGGGAATGTTTGGTATCGTACTACTTGATGTCCCCGAACTACTGGAACTGTCCAAGCTTGGTGGGATACTGTGATCCCCGTGCCCCTCTGTCACTTCGATACTCTTGGTGGCAGCGGTATCCTGAGCCTCCCTCCGTGCGGCTTCCTCTTCTTCCTTCCTTTGGGCTTCTCTTGCTTCCGTTTGTGGGGTTAAGGTTAAGGACCCGAACAAGCCCCTGGTTTCCTCTAGGCAGTCCTCGTCACTTCTTTCGGCCTCCTTGTTAGATTCCTCCAGACCCTCACCTTCACTTACTCCCTTTGGTAGTCCTTCGGTGCGTCTTCTGAATCTCTCCCTTCGCTCGGCTTGCTGTTGTACGAGTACGACTTTTCTAGCAGCTTGTTCTTCTTCGAGTTCCTTCTTTAAATTTCTATTTTTATTCAATTGCTTAAGCATAAATTCTATTCAATCATCCATTGTAGCATGCTCTTCTTCAAAAAGTTCTGTGATTCCGTCCTCACATTGATATTCTCCTCAAATAGTATTCCCATTAAAGAAACATTACTTTATTTTAATAAGCATATTACAAGGTGGGCATTACATAGATAGTATTGTCTATATTTTTGAGAGGAGAATTTATGTAATGTCCTGTTTCATTCCAAAAGGTTATATGGTGCAAAAAGAAATTAAAATTAATTATTAAATACTATTACCTTAAATTAAATAAAAAGGTAATATTATTAATAATTAATTAAGTGACTTTAGAATAAGATTAATTAAAGTCACTTTATAAATCATAACTATATGGAAACTGATTGGAACGGGAAAATAATATTATAAAAAGAGAGCTTTGATGGTCCCAACCGGTGCTAAGAGGGGAGGGGTGAATCAACACCCGCTAAAACTTCTAAAAACAAATCTGATATGAAGTAACTAAAACTGTAAGCAAAACAAATTCTAGAATAGAAATAGCTATCAAACAATCCACAATAAGCAACACCAGATTTATCAGGTGGAAACCCAAATTGGGAGAAAACCACGGTGTGAGTAGACCTCACAAATTTTGCACTCTTCTGAATTGCGCCTTGTAAGGAGCCTTCCCTGTTAAAGGATTACAAATGCACTGTTAGATGCGACCCGGTTAAGAGATTTGATACAATAGGGCCTGTTAGAACCTGCCTGGTTAGAGGACATAGAACACCTAAACAAATGTCACCCGGTTAAGGGATTTAATACAAGGGACCTGTTAATGTCCACCCAAAATACTGAGATTTTACTATTGCAATTATCAGAGAGCAATAAGGTGTTTGATCTTTTGATGATGGCTTTATTGAGCCTGATAAGATCGTTGTTCTATTCAACTGAGAATCATCATTGGTCTCCGCAGGTATGTTGTCTTTGACTGTTGTGCTTCTTTGCACACTCTTCTTTGCTTCTTTTCTTCACCTTTGTAGCTTCGTCTCAGCATACAAGTTCACTCTTTCTTTTGGTAGAATGAGGGCAAATTATATTCTTGTCAGGCAGAGGAATATATATTCTTTCCCTATTTTCTTTTTACATGCACGACCTGTTTAAAGATCACCTTCGGATCCATCACCCAATGGAGTATTAGTTCACTGAGGGAACATCCGATGCATGCTATGCTTTATTTGCTTTATGAAAGAAACGACGAATGCGTGTCAAAAGCTTTCCTTCACAAATTCCGACATTAAAACCTTCAATCGCGCCTTGTAGCGATCGTCTTGATAACTCAAAGTCTATTGGATTTTGTGTAACAAATCCCAGTCAAAGAGTCAAACAACTGTTTGTCGACTATGATTTTTCCCGGTTCATCAGTTGCGATGAAATCTTTACTTGATCGGTTATTAAGATCCTTAGGTTGCGCACAGGTTAGGACTTTAACCTGTCACCATCCTTTTCACTGGCTGTACTGGTTGCATCATTCCCCTGGTTCTTGTTACCGGTTACCGGTTGCATCTTCCTTGGTGACCGGTTGCTTTGATGATCAGTAAGAGCATTATTAGTAACAGATATAGTCTCTTTTTACTTGCACTTATTGTTGTCATCTGTGTCTCTCCTTGCTTCACAGATCGAACACTGGTATCCTTAGTCACAAATGACAGCATCTCTTTGCCAATCAATGACAATACCTCTTTTGCCATATATCGGTTACTTTCTTACCAGTTAATCAACTAATGCCAACAAGCTTGGGATAAAAGCAGAGGGAGAAAGATTTAACTTTGATTTTAATGATTTGAGAGCTTCTCTCAAAACATTCTTGGGATGAGCCTTGGATAATCATTTCTCCATTGGACGATGTGGTCTAATGATCGATATCATATGCAGAAGTTTAGACTTATTTATGGCTGTAGTTGATAGAATGTCTAGAAAATATAACAATTTGTTTACAGATTCTTCCACGATGAATAAAGTTGATCATTACCTGGCATGTTGAATTGGAAAGAGGCATTATGGAGAGTTATTGGTAATTCATTACCAATCTAGTGTGCATTCAGTGACAGAATACATCTTCAGGAAGTGCCATATCAAAAGACACGGGCTTTACTGAGGTATTAAATCTTCAGAAGTGTCGAATTGGAAGTCATGGGCCCAATAGAAGGATCAAAGGGTGATATTGCAGCAGAACTGTTAATCACAAGGTGACACCATGTGCTCTTTTTTTCAAACAAGCTGCTGAGGTTGGTTGGAATCAATCCAGTCAAATGCTACACAGCGCTCTAGACAGAAACGCCAATTTTAGGAGAGTAGTGGTTCCAGAAAACAACAAATTAAGATTCCATTTATTGGGCGATGGTTCGTATGAGGGCCAACTCTAGTAGTGGCAGTATTTGACAAGTCGACTTTCAATTGCCAACAAGGATTTCCGGTGCCCAAGCTATTCCACAGGAGATGACTTCTTTGGATATGACAAACCCTGACTCAACATCAGATGTGCATTATATTCTAGGTCCATGATTCATCTCTTGTAACTGCAACTGCTAAAGAACCATAAATATTTATCTGGAATGTGATGACTCGTCTTGCAAAGTAATGTTTCAACTGGAAACATTTCTGTTAATGGCATAAGATAAGTTGATGTGATACTAGCCGGGATTTTAGAAGTACAAGACATTATTCTCTTCACGACTTTAGTTTTTGTCTTTTTGAGAAATATTGATAATAATAATAGATTGCCTGTAAAAGATTTCCCTCTGTTATAATCATTTTTGTTTGGAAGGTTGTTTAATGGATGGTGGCATTATAACTTTTTGTGAATGAGTTTAATTATGCAAACATCGACCTTTACAACATAGGTAGCCTCCGCTCATGTCTAAAACACAAAACAAACATCAAAATCATGCAACAATATGACAATTTTTAGAATGGAAGGGAAAGCAAAAAAATAGATAATTACAACTGTTTGACGAAATGTCTGTTAACTGGTTAATTTTGAAGTTCAGCTATAGAGTATCAATTTGGCCAAGATTCTGATAGGGGATCTTACAGTGGTATCAGAGCTTAAGTTCTTGCCAGCCTGCAGGAAAAACAAACTTAAATCAAGTATGGAGTCAGAAGAAAAATTTTGGTTGGTTAAAGCACTGCAAGGAGTTGGTGACAATCTTTGTAGTTATCAAGCTGTTTTTAACATCTTGAATGAACTGGAAGGATGTTTGAATTTAGTGGAACAGTCTCCTTCACCCCTTTTACATTTTTCTCTCATCCCTGTGAAATTTTCTTTTAAGCAAAACTGGTGGTTGATGCATTTAGATGCTGGAATCAGATTAATGGTTACTTCATGCCTTAGTGAGGTTTTAAGAATTTCGGCACAAAAGGCTCCCTATGATGATGACACCATGAAGAAGATATTGATTTTGATGGTTGATAGTTTTCATGATCTAGATGATGTCAGTAGCGTTCATGCTTCAAGAAGATTTGCTATTTTGAATATTTTTGCAGAAGTGAGAGTGAGTAATCTATTGTTAGATTTGGGAATGTAAGATTTTATTTATGACATGTTTCATTATTTCCTGGTAACAATCAGAAGGGCACATGGTAAAGAGGTCATTGCATCTATGCATAATATTATGGTTCTAACTGTCAATGGAAGTGAAACAATTCCCCAACCTATTTTATCTATGCTGTGTTGTTTTGAAACAGGAATGTGCAATTTCTTCATTTGCATACACATTGGTTTGCAATGTGTTTAGACAATGTGATCAAAAGCTAAAGTCTCTCCTAAAGGAAGAAGAGCAGAAGAAGGATTGTGTTGAAGAGAATAGTTTCTCTCATGATGAATGTGGAATAGAGTTTCAGGGAGTTCGCAAAGAAATACAAGAGAAAAGAATCATCTATGATTATACCCAGGACGAAGTTGAATCCTCTTGCATTACAGGACAGTGCAATGATGTAATCATAAACTCCGATTTCACTAAGCCAGCAATAGAAGTGTGCTCAAGATTTTATGTGGGTGATTTAGAGGTCAGATAAGTATACAAAAGGGATGAACTATGCTCATAACAATGCGGATTCTACAGTAACTTATAATAAGTCAGTTACTTTTGATGAGGAAAGTATTCTTACAAATGGAAGCACATTTAAAGATTCTTTGGGTGGTGAAAGTACTAGTCATTTTGATTAGTATGAACCTTTGCTAGGGCAAGATTTGAAAGATCAATTAATGGTCATGGAGGAAAGGATTGTGCAAGTGCTATCAAGATCTGACAATGCTCATAAACAAATTGAAGAACTTATATGGAATCTTCAAAAAAAGGAAAGGAAGAAAGGAATTACAAATGAAATTTCTTGTGCACAGCTACAAGCGATCAAGGAGGCATTAGAAAAGACAAAATCAGATTACTTGCAATTACTTAGGGACAAGGACCTTGCTATCAAGTTTGCTGAAGACAGGGAAAAAGAAATTGATGAACTTTGCTTACAATTGAGTATGGCTCAATATTCTTCATACCAAGCAGAAAAGATGACAAATGTGTCAAATGAATAAGAAGATAATTTCAGGATTAAAGAATTGCAGCTAATAGTTGAAGGGATTAATAAAATCCGTAGGGAGGAATTGTTATCACATCCAGCATAGGATTCAGATCAGTAAAATGAAGAGATAGAAGGAAATTGAGAGGAATCAGTGGTAAAGGACGAGAAGCCAAGAAAATTGGTGGGCCATAGTGAACATGTAGAAAGAACTCTTTTGTAGTGCAATGAATGGATGGAGAAAGCTAAGCATGCTAAGATGATAGTGTTGGCATTAACTAGTAAGGATGTAACCGGTATATGGCAAAGTGGTGTTGTCATTGATGTCTAAGGTTAACATTGTTCAAACACGAACCGAGTGACAATAATAGTAAACAGGTGTAGTTTACAAGAGGAACTGATTATGAAACCAGTGACACATATTGAACAGGAAGAAGTACTGTGAGGTAAAGTCACTAACCGGTAACTGGAGCAACCGAAGTAGTGATCGGTAAAGAATATAACCGGAACCAAGGAACCAAACCGGTATAGATAGAGAAAGGAGAAGTGATAGGTGATGACAAAGACCAAGAGATATCATAAGGATGGAAACCAAGAGATATCATTGAGATTGATGAACCGGTGAAACTCATAGTTGACAAACACTTATGTGACTCTTCAACCGAGATTTGTTGCACAAAATCCGAAAGACTTTGTGTTATAAAGATCGGTGCAACAATTGAAGGTTTTTAATGCCAAAGATTAAGGCATTAAAACATGGAGAAATCTCAAGCAAAGGAAAGTATGCGGCACGCATCTGTCGTTTTCTTTATAAAACAGAAAAAGCATATGGCATGCATGTGATGTTTCCTCTATGTTCCGAGAATCAACTGGATGATGGATCCAAAGGAGATCTTTGCAGAGGTCGCGCATGCAAAAAGCGGGAAGAGCAAGAAGACTATTTATTCTTCAGTTTGTGAAGAATATCTTTTGCCTTCATTCTGCCAAGAAGAAAGAGTGAA
Organism: Chamaecyparis obtusa; assembly: GCA_027943335.1. Taxonomy (NCBI): domain Eukaryota; kingdom Viridiplantae; phylum Streptophyta; class Pinopsida; order Cupressales; family Cupressaceae; genus Chamaecyparis; species Chamaecyparis obtusa. Next base: position 650,743 of record BSBK01000291.1, on the reverse strand, counting down.
CCTGTACGTTGAGAGAAGCTATGGAAAAGGTGAAAAGAAGAAAAAGAGGAGTGTGCCAGGAAGCACAACAATCTGTGGAGAGCATACCTGTGGTGCCTGGTGATGACTCTCAGTTGATAAACACAGTGATCTTATCATGCTCAGTAAAGCCATCTCAAGAAGATCAAACCCTCTATTGCTCTCTAACAATTGCAATAGGAAAATCCCATTATTTGGGTGGACATTAATAGGTCCCTTGTATTAAATCCCTTAACCAGGTGACATCTGTGTAGATGTTTTAAGTCCTCTAACAAGGCAGGTTAACAGGCCTTATTTCTTAAATCTCTTAACCGGGTCACATCTAACAGTGCATTTGTAATCTTTTAATAGGGAAGGCTCCTAATAGGGCGCACTTCAGAAGAGTGCAAAATTTGTGAGGCCTCTTCACACCATGGTTTTCTCCCGATTTGGGTTTCCACAAGATACATCTGGTGTTGTCTGTTGCTTTAATCTTGTGATAGCTATTTCTGTGATAGAATCTGTTCTGCTTGCAATTTTAGTTATATTATATCAGATTGGTTTTTAAGTTTTAGTGTGTGCTGATTCACCCCTCCCCTCTCAGCACCAGTTGGGACCATTAGGTAGATCATAGGGATGATGATCATTGCTTCATTTTTTACCTAGTTTTAGGCATATTGTAAATTTGTTTATTGCTCTTTCATTAATAAAATGATTCTTGTGTGGCTGCGTTTTCTCCCCTCAAGTTGGAGGCTTTTCCCAGGATAATTTGCCGTGTCATTGTGTTCATTATTGCTGCTTATCTTCTTTTCTGATGTGAAACTTCAACACATCGAACATGACAACAAAGCTACCACCCATTTCAATTAACAATGACCCATAATATATACGAAGGAAAGGAAAAAAAATAAAAATAATAAAAACAAGAGTGTAAGAACCAGTGTTACAAGACTCGGACTCGCCTCGGACTCGGCAAGATGGATTTGGGCTTGGTTCAGACTCGGACTCGGTGCCCGAACTTGGCAAATTGAAAAACCCAAGAAATTCATAGATTTTTAAGGATTTAAAACTTTTTTCATGCATCATTCGGTCAATTAACATCAAAGACACAATAATTGAGATAAATAGAAGCTACTTTGCACACATAAACAAGTTTACATTGATCACATAAGTATAAATGCAAATTTTTGAAGAAAATAAGTTAATTGTTAAACTAGTTACTAAATAACACATTAGAAATCTGAAATATAAATAGTGTCATTGTCAAAAGTCTACAATATTCATGGAATATGAAATCCATGGAATGAAAAGTTCAAAACATATATCAAAATAAAAGCTAGAGCCTAGAAGACTAAGGCCCTATGTCTTCCTACGTGTACGCCTAAGATAGGTCATGGAATATTTTGCAACCATCTTCTGTCCCTGTGTCTGAGGCTCAACCTTAGTGGCATCCTCATCATCCTCATAATCATCATCATCCCCTGACCCCTCACTCTTAGCCTCAGGGTCCTCCACTGGGTCTCCTGGCGCTCTAGTCAATCAATTTGCTAATCTATTTTCTAAAACTCCTATATTCTTCTCCCAACCCTTTTTCCTCTCTTCTAAGTCTTTGCAAATGATGGAATGACTTTTTTAGGTCTTAGAATCATTAGAAAATCCTTGTTCCAGCTTCAATTTGCCCTCAAAAAGCCAGGAGCGGTTGTGGGAGATAACATTGTTGAAGGCATGCTGAATCCTGAAATTTGGCTAAGTCTGGAAATTTTTGAAAATCTAGAATTTGCATTTTAACTCCTATGAAGTTGAAACCTATCTCAAACATCTTGGAATGTATTTATACAAATATAATTTAAAGTATAAGAAATAAATAAATGTCACTTATACTTAAATGTTATATTTGTATAAATCCTCCTGCCCCGGAGTCAAAAAATGACCGCGTATGACAACATTTTACCAACAAAAATCTTAAAATCAGTAAAAAAAAATTTAGTTTTTGCTTTTGGACTTGGTTGGATGCATCGAGTCCAGACCACGGGACTCTGTGAGTCCGGCGAGTCCTGCAAACTCGCCCAGGACTCAGCCGAGTCCTGGAGCCAAGTCAACTGGCCTCGGCGAGCCTGGCTCAACTCGGGACTCACAGAGTCCTGCCAGGACTCGCAGAGTCTTGTAACGTTGGTAAGAACCCTTCAAGGCTCTAACTGCTGAACTGACTATGCTTGTTTTTGAGTTTTATTGTTTTCCATTTTTTTGTGTTTTTGAGATGGTTTGACATAAAAAACAATACATATGCTGAAATAAAACTTCTGAAAATTAACACTAACAATACTTTGGGCATAAAAGACAATCTTTATTGTTATAACTTATCCAATGACCACTTAATAACTTTACCAATGTTATTATTATTATTATTAATGATTATTACTAATAATCATTAACGCAAATTGGTAGCTCATAAATTTCAACCAAGGAATCAACTGAATACCAGGATGCTCACTGCCTAAGCCACTACTTATAAACCCTGCCAAAAATAGCAACTGACCATCCAATGACTTGCTATAAATAGTAAGTTCCTCAAAAAGCAACAAATGACGGAATATAAAGACAGGATCCTAACGCCAAATAATATCGGCAATGAAAATAAATCACATCAGAGACTCTCTAACCGAAATGTCAGCCCACAAAGGTCGCAATGATGGGCTAACAACACCAATACTAACTCCGGCTAAAGTGGGAACATTACAAAAGAGGACAATTATCAGCGTAAAGGAAAGTTCACGAATCATTGACTTCTACTTCCACTCATACAGTGAAACAAATCTCAAAATTAGACATAGGCTTCAAGTCTAATTCAAAGCACTCCAAACAACACTACCAAGTTCGGCATTTCAGACTATGCATGAAGAAGAGATTCAACATAATTTAACAGTTTCTACTCATCCATAAAAAAATGAAATTCAAAACCAAATTCAAACACAGGAAAAAATGGATGGGACCGAGGAAAAAAGATTTTAAAGTATGAGAAAAGTTATCATCTGTCTCGTCCACCTCTCCATAAAAGATCTCAGGTTTGTCAAGAATAGTGCGTCTAATCAATGTCATAAATCTTGTTGTCTTGTTGTCTTCAGTTATATGATTTATAATTCTATTTAACTAAATTTTATTTTGGGAGAGGAGAATTTTTAAATTTTGCATGGGGTGTAGATACTTGTGTCCTTTTAACTTACACTTAATCAAAATCTTAAAGGCTTCTCAGTCCTGATTCTGTGATACGGCACAAATTCTCCTGGTTGAAAACATAGTTGTAGATTCTGACAGCTAGTTTGACTTTATTGCAGTTTTCTCTTTAATTTTTTAACCCGTTGTATGGATGCATCGTATCTTCTAGAGTAGAGTTGCTGTTACTCCTGTGCAATTTTTTTAATCTATATTACTCCTAGATCTAGCAGCATGTGTTACAACAGTCAAATTTAGTTTCATAGCTACTATGTTATCTAATAGACTCAACATGTGTAGTCTGGACTATGCACTGCTGGTATATTAAAACAATGCTTTCTGTTTATCGATCAAGAAGCAAATCAGAACCGTATCTATTGGTGAACCCGTTCACCCTCCATATTAATTGCAAAATTGAAATTATTTGTTGTTGTCTCTTAAACACTATTGTACCCTCTTGAAATCTGTTGAATTGTCCTATCAGTTTCTCAAATATTTAGTGACAAGAGTCATAAGTTTATTATAGACCTCATATACAAAGTTTAAAGTCATTCTTGAATCACAATTCCACAATAATATGCATTCGGAGCAGCTCATTGAAACAAGGAAAATGCCTACAAGGTAAAATCAACACTTCATGAATGCATAGAATGCAATGATGGAATTTAAAAGAATTGTTTTCCTTTCTAATATCTTTTTGACCATATTAGAATGCCTTTTAGTAATAGTCTCACTCATAATTATTGAAAGCTTCTGCATTCCCATGCAGTATTCTCATTGTTGGATTTAGATGACAAGTTAGTTCATATGATCAACTAATAGCCTAACATTTGAAAGAGAGTCCATGATGCAGATTGAAGGTTCTTTTGTGCAAGGAGTTGGGTTCTTTATTACAGAGGAACATCATGTTGACCGGAACGGAAAACTTGTCTCTGATGGAACATGGACATACAAAGTTCCTACAATTGACACCATACCTCGAAAATTCAATGTTGAGATACTTAATAGCCCTTTTCACGAAAAACGTATACTCTCTTCAAAAGGTTCGTTTTTAAGTCTGCTTGAGCACTATAGAAACATTTTATTTGTTGATTACAACACAGAATCTGTTTGCTAATACAGTGATATTAATTTAACATGGTATTTTGTGCATGAACAATTATGTTACAGCTTCTGGTGAACCACCTTTGCTTCTAGCAGCATCTGTTCACTGTGCAATAAGAGAAGCTATAAGAGCAGCACGCAAGGAGCTTCCAACTGATAACAACAAACACTTCCGAATGGACACCCCTGCCACCATGGATGTCATAAAATCTCTGTGTGGACTCAATAATGTAGAAATTTATTTAAAGAGCTTGTGCATTTCTACTAAAGAATAGCATGATAATTCTGAAATCATGTTTTACTATTACAATCTATTTGGACATACTTATTAAATGCTGATAGGTCTTCTACAATGGCAGTAAAGGGTGGAGTGTAATGGTGTGAATGTACTAACAAAAACCCTTTCTTTTTGCTGTAATTTTGACAGCAATATACATGTCAAACTATTGATATTATAATCAAATAAATTTACAATAAATAAAATGGTTCAAAATTGATATTTCTTGCATTTTTTTTAAAAATTTAAATGTATTTAAGATATTTATATTAGTTAAATAGACACGGTATCAAGAAAAAGTGAACACCAAGTTTGGTTTAAGGATTGAAAAACATTTATCCACTTTTAAAGCATGGAATGGCAGCTCCTTATTCCTCACTATATCAAGTATAACTACAATCTCCTCATTCCTTGTAATTTTCTTATCAACAAATATAGGAATGACACTATTCCTATTAATCATCTAATTGAAAGAAATAAAGAAATTCTAGAAATATCATTGCATACCCAGAATAGGTATTTATCCGATTGTATTGAAAGCTAGAAAGAATACAATGGAAAGTTATGGTGATATGTAGGAAGGGTTTATAGCTTAAGCCAACAAAGTTTACAATCCTATAACCTGTTGTGACCTTTTCACACCATTGCCTCATTGCAAATGGGGACCCCTTGTTTTTGCTTGTTAGTCTTAGGGTTTTGGCAGTAGAACATAAGTTTGGGCTCCAAAGTGTCAATTTTATGTTTAGAAGTGGTTAAGCCTCCAAGTCTCCAAAGTTGTAGATGTTGACAAGTTATAAATTTTTGAGGTCACTAGGGTCAAGATATAAAAAAAATTGAATTTACTGATTCACCCCCCTCTCAATAATCGGTTAGGATTAACAATTGGTATCAAAGCCTGGTTCTCAAGAATAGAAAGCTTAACCACTTGACAAAAGATCATGGAGGGTTATAGGTATCAGAAGCTGTTGGAAGAAGCCAATGAAATAATTACCTCTCTTGAAAACAGACTGAGAAGATCTCTTGCCAAGAGAAAAATGCTGCCTCTACAACTGAGTGAAAGTCAGGAAACAATTGAAGAACTCTTTGGATAGAGTGGTTTTGATGATGTTGAAGAAGCGGTCTCTGATCTCATGGAGAAGAATTTGAATCTGACTGATCAAATCTCCAATTTGAAAAGAGAATAGGAAAGTCATGCTCTGAGGATGACCAAACTCATTGAAGCAAGCAAAAAAGATGAGGATGAAAAGAATAGTGTCATAGAAGCACAACTGACTACTGAGAGACCAAGAAACTTGGCTAAAGATGCATTAAGAGAGAGTGATGCTCTCATATTGAAACTGCATGCAGACATGGAAGGCATAAATCAGGAGAATGCAATCATGCATGAACACTTGCATGATAAAGCTGAGACGTGCAAAAAAATGGCTGCTAAAGTTGAAAAACTGAAAACTCTTGAGGAGAGGAATGAGAAACTTAGAAAGTATAATGAAAGTTTTGAGAAGCTTGATGACCAATTGAAAGCTTAAAGAAAGCACAAGGATCCGACAGGACTTAGGTACATTGGTCAAAACAAGGAAATTGCTGAGTCCTCTAGAGTCAAGGAAAGCAAGAAGGAAAAAAAGAAACCTATTGGAGACAAGTAAAAGAGTCTTCAAACCCTCTTGTAAACATTGTAGCAAACCGGGTCATAAATCAAATGACTGCAGGAATGCACCGGTGAAACCGTTCACCACTTACAGTTACCAACTGTTATAAGTATGGTCACAGGACCTTTGAATGCAGGTCACGTTCTAATAGTGTGTCCAATGGAAGTAGGGGAAGCTTTAAAGGTTATTGCTATGCATGTAATAAATTTGGACACAAGGCTGAAGAATGCAGGTCTACAACTATGGCATTCAAATCTCCACCGAGACCAATATTCCATAATAGGAATGCAAACTGGGGCACATCTAATTGTGTTACATGTGGACCATTAGGGCATAGGAACACTGAATGTCACTCACTCATGGACAAAGAAAGAAGGGTCAATCCATGGAGAGGAACCGATATGACTTGTTACAACTATAACAAGATTGGGCATCTGGCTAAAGACTGCAGGAACTGGTCAATGAACAAAGGAAAAGGCCCAGCTAAATAGGTCAAGAAGCATGTGACTCCCAATCAAAAGGGAAACACCACTGGAGAGACCAACATGAAAGTTTAGAAGACTTGGTCCAAAAAGGGGACAAAGAGTTTTGAAGAAGAGAAATCAGAGATAAAATCATTATCCACCGATGGTGATCTCTTCAGCAAATTAAGCAAAAAGGGCTTAAGGGGAATAGGTAGCAATGCTACTATTCCTGGAGTAATTAGTGAGATATGTTCTCACTCAGTCAAGGAAAGAAACCTGGAAGGATTCACCGGTCTAACACCTAAATCAATCAGATAAAGAAGCTAACGTATCACGGTCGATGTCTCAATCGAGGTTAGTGTCACAAACAGGTAAATAGTTTGTGAACCGGTTGATAAATGTAAGGTTAGGTAAGGGTAATTAATACAATAACCATTAAGAAAAGTTACTATTTGCTAATTACCGTTACAACCTAAGTGTATAAAAGGGAAGACTGATTACTCATTTCACTTTACATTGCATTTTGTGATTATTGATTTACAAGCTAGAGTAATATTTCTTGTTGTGATTTGTGATCTTTGCTTTGCGAATTTTGTGAAATTGTCAAGAACTCGCTGTGTTTTTGGTCAAGAGAAATGACATCATCATCTTTTGTTGTGAGCCTCGTCGATGTCAATCAACACAACAGACCTATGTATGATATAATGGCAGTGTAGAATAGAGTGAATGATATGGTTGGTACCCTATCAGCCAGTCCCAATGGAGTGTTGTTGACAGAGGATGTAACCGTGTTCATCCACAACAAATAGGAGGAATTGGGTGAAACGTTCATCCAGAGCGAATTTCTTGGGCTTTGTGAAGATGGAAAGCTTTAGGCGAAATACGTGAAACTGGAAGCAGTTGGATTGATGAACGGGGTCAAATACCCAACTATGTTTCGACCCGACTAGATTTGGTTGGTGATTAGTAGAGTACACGATCCAGGAATGTTGCTAGCTAAAGGTGACGTTACTCCGATAACCAAGGAAGATTTGCATAGAGTAACTGGATTCAACGCCACAGGGGAAGCTCTTACCTTCAGACAATTGCAAACACTGAAGTCACTCGGCTCACCAAGTTGATATTCGACAGTCGTATGATGACTGTGACTGACATTGCAGACAACGGTGTCTGGTTTGTTGTTGTTGTCATTGGTTACAAAGTTTACTAGTCGAGCAACCTCAACAACATACCAGGTGGTGTGATACATGCAATGCACAAGATCATGCATGATAATGCTCAGTATGACATTTGTGCTATGTTGAGGAGCCAGATTTTTGAAAACCTGAAAAAGATTAGTATGGTTAAGAGGAATTTTATGAAGTATGGGACATCTTTGGTATGTCTCTTTTTCTACTCTCAAAATTTCTTTCCATGAATAGGTAAGGTTACTTGGTTAGAAGACAAACCAATAATGGTTCAAATAGGTGGAATAGTTAACAGTTTGGGGAACTAGTTTAACAAAGTAATGACTGATTACTTTGAGGCTTATCAGCTAAGAATGCATCAGATGGAAAGAATTCCTCCTACTATTGTAGAGGAGTACAAGGATGAAATTTGCTTCTTGGTGAATACCGATCACTGTATCATCCAGGTTGTTGAGCCTAGAACCGAGTATGCACCGTAACTTGGTTATGAGATATCAACCAAGATTGTCAAAGCTTATGCTGAGGCACTTCAAGAAAGTAACACGGATTTTTATGCCAACCGATTTGGCACTTATGAGGAGATTAGTGCAAGTTTGAAGAAGAATGCACCTTCTAAGGCACCAAAGAAGGTATATGTCAAACGGTTTCCTACTCCAAGGAAAAGGAAGCCATCTGTGCAAGAACCCATAGTTCAAAAGAAGAAGACAGCCAATGACAACCGAACCTTCAAAAGGTGAGGACTTGGAGGAAACATAGACATAAGAAACCACCACCTATCTCAGAAAGAGGAAGACAGGGAAATCGGTAAAGGAGGATGTACCGAAAGGAAGGAAACCAACCATAGATGAAATGGTTGAAGGAGTAAAGAAAATAGGTAGAATGGGTATTGTTGGAAGAAGATATGAGCTAGAAAATGATGAAAGGAGAAAATTGGAAGAGACTGTAGTATACTATCTTCACAAGTTTAAATTAACTCCTACTGAGATTCATAGCTCAATACCTACAGAGCTACATGAGATCATTGAAGGAAGATGAGAATCTTCTATAGCTAAGGAAAGAGAGCTAAGGATAAGGGCACTGCTAGAAGTGCAAAACCATTTGAGCCTGCCAAAGGCAACCAATCAAGCTGATCTATACAAACAAAACTTTAACATCAGGAAGAGGATTGGTCAAGTCTTGATAGGAGAAGTTGATGTAGTTCATGATGGAGGGGTTGCCATCTGGACAAGCATTCTTAAGCAGCAACATCAAGATGAAGCTGAATGTCAAAAGACCTCGGTGCAACCAAAAAAGGACACTGGCAAAGGGAAGGGCATTCTAGGAGTTGAGACACCAGTCCAAGCGAAGCCTTCTACTGAACCGATCATCGTAGACATCACCGAAGACACAGTTGGTGATCTAACTCCACCAACTATCCTTGCATCTCTAGATAAAGGTAAAGCTCAAATCCTAACTATTGATGATATAGTTGATGAAATTCTGGACTTTGGAAAAGTGAGCGATGTTGCTAAGTGGTTTAGGGCTTTAGGAACTGATGATAAAGATAAAATTGAAATTGCTTTGTTAGAGAGATTTCTTGATTTTAACCGGGTTTTAAGGACCACAGGCCCCCCTTCCGTGTTGAACTGAACAAAAGGCTAATGACCAAATGGAGAGCCGGTTTAGCACAGAACAACAAAATCTTAAGGGAAGTTTTGGAAAAAGTTAAACCAGATCTTGATGAAGATGTAGTCAAGATTCTATTGGAAGCAGAGTCACTTAATATGGATATAAGAGACAGGGTGGCCAAAATTATAAATGGTCAAGATAAAGAAGTGTATGAAGAAACAATCCAACCGTGGAAGAATTATGACTTCAACACTCTACAAAAGGGATGTGATAAAATAACATCAGAAAAGGTTTCTATTGAAACACCTAAATCAACAGGTCCTCAAGATATCTCTCAAGATGAATAGGCAAAGGAGTTGGTACCACCAAAATAGTTCACAACTAGTGAACAAGTCACAATAGGTGATCAGGGTACAACATGTGAGAAGAATAATACCAGTGAACAATTCACAACTAATGAATAGGTTAACATCGGTGAAGAGATTCAAAGAGGTGTACAAGATACACCACTGAGACCAACAAAACAAGAAATAGGGGAGTCATCGGATGAGGTGACTGAAGAAAAGGAAACCGAGAAAGTTGAGATGGTCATGAGTGATCATTAGGTTGCAGAGGAACAACAAGAAGCAAAGCAACCACCAGAAGAAGAACAACATAACGAGCCTCAACAAGTGGCAATGGAGGAAGAGGAGAATCTTGTTGAAGAAGAGCCTGAAAAAGGACATAAAACAAAAGCAACCATTAGATGTACCAAGCACTTCTTCATCAAAGAGAAAGCTATCTTTTACAACACACCCTGAATCTAAAAGAGGGAAAGTTAGCATGTCTCCAACAGGTGACACTATGGTTGACATAAGAAAAATGTCAACTAGACAGTTGAAGTAGCTCACAAAGAGAAAACAAGACATGGTTCTCACAAATGCAAAAAATATATTGTACAATTTTTCACCTGATGCTGACATAGATGAAGAGGAACCCATAATTGATCAACTGGAAATACTGGCACAAGCGATTGGTGAAGATATTGCAGATCCAGAAACAGTTGCCATTGATCATTATGAAAAGAAAAGAAAAACCATTCTTCATGGCAAGGTTGAAGAACTAAAAGCCACTGTGGCTACTAGAATGGTGAGCTAAAGCAACAGGTACAAGATGTTGGGAGGTTAATTACAAGAACTTCAAACTTTGAAGAATTTGTAAAAGATGTAACAAAGAGAACCAAAAGGACAACAAAAGAGCTTAAGGAGATTTCATCAAAGTTCAATGCAAATACCTCTTCTGCGACTGAGTATAGTCGTGAGCTAACAAGTTTAGCTCACATTGAGAAAGGCATCAGAGGAAAACACTAAAAGAATCTAAGATCTCATTGGATTTCAGCTATTCATCGCGCCTACTTTTGATCTGATGCAGAAAACAGCAAATGATGCTAAAAGACTTCTCAATGAGCCTGACTATAAGACAATTGAGGATATGGAGAACCTAATTGTCTCTCTACAAGCTATGAAGTATACCTTAAATCAAGTAACAGGTACTTGGAAACCCTTCCTAGTTTCTGCCAGGAAGATACATAAGGATATCTTCAACAAGCTCCAATTATAAGGAATGCACACCCTTTGTCCCTTGGAGGAAAAAAGGGGAAGATAATGTTTAGGAGATTTGGTAGAGAAATGAGAGGTCATCAGATGAGACTGATCATATGATAGGGAAGATGACAAAATGAGTAGGTCTACAACATGATATAGGTAGAGCAGGTCTACAATTGTTGGAAACTACAATTGAAATCATTGTTATATTGTCATTGATGTCAAACCTTAACTGGTGAGACAATTGCTATCTAGGAGAGTACCATATCTTTTGATTGATGAAGAAGATTTGAAAGAGGAGATAGCAAGAGGACCTAAGGAAAGGTTGACTTATGTGATACTTCAATGGGTACTTGATTAGTTGACACATTGACAAGGTAATGTGTTGTTTATCTTTAACACCAAGTGGAGAAGAAAGACTAGAAACATAGGCTTAACCGAGAAAAAGTAAAGAAATCTAGTTTAAGCTGAGTGATGCTAGTGTCCATTGAGCATCAATAATTGTCAAGCGACAGATAATTACCAAGCAAAGTCAATGTTTGCCAAGAAGGAAAGTTTTAGCGACAATCGAGATATACAGTAATGACCCATGAGGAGATGAACACAGTATTGACCAAGTGTTAGTAATTTATATTTTGAGAAAGAATTGAAAATCTCATCTGACATAGTTGAATTCTTGGGATATGTAAAATGTCTTGAAAATATTAATGAATGGTATGGAGCATTTAATGCATGGTAAACTATTTTCTTATGGATTCAAAGAGATGTTTGGAGATGTATCTAGAAGGGAAAGAAGGAAAATAAAATGATGGAAGGATTCGATGAATCTGACCTAAACCTAAGATCTACGGAAGAGATTAAGCGGCAAAAGATTAATCTACCTAATCAAGAAGGTATAAGGATGAATCAAGAAGGTATAAGGATGATCTAATTGTGAGGTTACGAAATGTGTGGAAAGGGTTGATGTTATTGACTGATGAATCTAAGCAGAAGACTAAGGTGAAGTTGTGAAGAGCTTATTAGATTTGTGGTGATTGCTTGAAGAGAATTATGAGCAGATCAGGGATGGAGATGGAAATGAAGGTCAGTTAGTAAATCAACATATGAGTGAATTGGATTTGTATTTTTAAAGTGAGTTGTATATTTCAAATCAGAACCTACTCTTACTTTCTAACCATTCTATTAGTCTAAATCTTTTAATCAAGGTTGACCTAATAGTCATTGTGTAAACCCTTTAATCAAGGTGACATTCTGATGGAATGTTCTTAAGTCCTCTAATCAGACCACTCTTAATAGGGTGATGAAATCCTTTAACAGGGTCATACCTAACAGTGTGTATTGTAAACATTTAATTAGGTTGGCTTCTCTAAGAGCTCACTTCAGAAGAATGAAAATCAGTAGCATGTTACAAGTGGTTTTTTCTCAAATTGGGTTTCCACTATAAATCCTGGTGTTATACTTGTGTGAATGTTATTTGATGTGAATGTTGTTGAAAGTTTTATATTCTGCAAGTTAATTACTTTTGGACAGTGGACTGCAAGTTTTATGTAACTGATATGCTATAAAGACTGAGTGAATTGTTGATTAAATCTGAGTTTGTTGAAGAGCTAGAAAGTTGAATCGGTACATCTGGACTTGAGGATAACTGATTCACACCCCCCCCCCCTCTTAGTTATTCTAAAATCATTCTAACAATTGGTATCAGAGTTGTTGGTGCTTGTAGAGAAAAAGTTTAAAGGTACTTGAAGCTAATGATCAAGATACAAAAAGGAGGTACCGAAGCTAAACAAGGAGAACTGCCCTGCATGGTAGAGTCTGATGAAATTGCTCCTAGCTCGTATTTGTGATTTGGCAAAATACTATGTGGAAAATGAATATGTAACACCTGTTGCACCTTTGATTGTCGAGGAGATGAAAGCAAAACAAGAACACAATTAGTCAATGTTGGAGATTGCATCTGCCCTAAGCTATCCTGAATTTGAAGACATCAAGGACTGTACTAATGCAAAAAAAAAGTGGGACACCCTTGTAGCTATCTATGGTGGGGACACAAATGTACTAAGAGCCAAATTTGAAAGCTTGAGAGGTAAGTTTGATGAAATGAAAATGCAAGAAGGTGAAAATGTTACTCAGTATTGTGCTAGAATTAAGGAGGTAGTAAATGCTATCAGAGGAGAAAATGGAAACATTGATGATGAAATTGTTATCAGTAAAGTGTTGAGAACCTTGCTTCCTATCTATGCTATTAGAGTTTTTGTAATACAAGAATCAAGATGTAATCATGGTAATGTCCTAACTTTGGAAAGTCTTGTTGGCAAGCTTATTGCTTTTGATCTATCTAATTTTGATAATTTCACTATCCACAATATTGAATCTGCATTCAAGTCTCAAATAGTTCTTCATAAACCTAAGAAGGGAAAAGAAATATGTGTGAGCAGTGACAGTAACAACGACAGTGATAGTGACACTTCTGATAATGATCTAGAAGATCTTGAGGTACTGATGGATAGAAGGCTACAAAGAGGAAAATGAAAATACAAAGATAAACTTCCTATAATCTATTTTTTATGTAACAAAGTTGGCCATATTGCAGCAAGATGCCCTGATAGGACATAAAAGTATGAAAAAAGGGAAAGCAAGTACAAAGACAAAAGAAATGACAGAGATTGTTGAAGGTACAAATAATACAAAGACAAAGGTAAGAAATCTTGCTATATTGCTGAAGAGGAAATTGATAGTAAAACTAGTGAATCTGATGATTTTGATATAGAGGTTGTTTATGTTGCTATGAAAGATGATTCTGATGAAGATGAGAAAATTGCACTTATTTCATATGTGAGTAAAGGTGATAAATGGATTATTGATAGCGGTTTCTCACATCACATGACTGGTGATAAAAGTGAGTTTGAAACCCTAAATCATTACAAAGGTATAAGTGTTAAGTTTGGTAATGATACACCATGTGTTGTGAAAGGAAAATGATTAATAAGATTAACTGATAAGATCAGATGTTATAATGCTTATTGGGTTTAAGGTCTTAACTATAATTTGTTGAGTTTGGCACAGTTGAATAGTACTGGTTACTGAGTTGAATTTCATCACAGAAAGGCTAAAATATTTGATGCCACTGGTGAGCTAATTGGAAGTGGAGAACAAACAAGAGGTAATTTGTTCTATCTAGACCTATCTGAAGAAAAATGGTTGTTTGCACAATTTGATGATATATGGTTATGGCATAAGTGGTTGTGTCATGTAAACTTTGACAATTTGATAAATATCAGTAAGATGAAAAAAGTTAGAGGTTTGCCAAGATTGAAGAAACCTGATAATGTGATGTGTAAACAATGTCAATTGGGAGAGATGACAAAGTCTAGTTTTAAGAGCAAGACATATACTTCTGACAATATTTTGGAATTGGTTCATACTGACCTTTGTGGACCTATGGGTGTGCAAAGTTACTATGGTGATAAGTATTTCATTATGTTTGTTGATGACTATTCTAGAATGATGACTGTAATGTTTTTAAAAGAGAAATATGATGCATTTCAGTTGTTTAAGTGGTTTTTGGAAAAAGTGGAAAAAAAATAGGTAAAATTTTGAAATGTTTGAGATCTAACAAAGGAGGAGAGTTTATATCAAATGACTTTAATATATTCTGTAATGATAGAGGAATAACGAGACAGATGTCTGCACCTAGGACACCTCCACAAAATGGTATAATACATAGAAGAAATAGATCAATTATGGATTGTGCTAGAACACTGATGATAGAGAAGAATATTGCACAAAAGTATTGGAGAGAAGTTGTAAGTACAATTGTTTATAGTTTGAAAGGAGTACAAATCAAGAAAGGTACAAATGCTACACCTTTTGAATTATGGTATGGATATGCACCTAATGTGAAGTATTTTAAAGTCTTTGGGAGTAAATGTTATATACTGAAAGATAATAGGAATGAAAACTTGATGCTAAAAGTGATGAAGACATATTCTTAGGATATTCCACTGAGAACAAAGCTTACAAGTGTTTGAATTTTAACACTAACAAAATTGTGGAAAGTGAAAATGCTAGAGTTGATGAATATGCAGAAAAGAATGAAGTTGAGTTTAAGAAAGAACTTGAAGGTTACAAATTTTTTGTATACATGGAAGAATGAGAGGCTAGTAATGCATCTAAACCAGATGCCAAAGAACAACATGAATCTATCGACCCACAAACAAGAAAAATGTCAAGCATCAGGAGGATGTTGTCGAGCAATCAGAAGAAGAGACAAAGAATCTATAAGAAGAACCTGAAGATCAAGATCAAGGAGAAAGGAAATCTGAACCTACATTGGCACAATATGTAAGAAGACATCATAAGCCTGAACAAATCATTGGAGATAAAAAATCTAGAGTTATGACAAGAAGTAAGTTGAAAGATCATACATGCTAACTATGTGAATTTGAACCTACGACAGTAAAATATGCTTTAGAAAATGAATAATGGATACAAGCCATGAATAGAGAAATAGAGAAGATAGAAAAGAGCAAAACTTGGACACTAGTAATGAGACCAAAAAACAATAATGTTATTGGAACAAAATGGGTATTCATAAATAAGCTAAACGAGCATGCAAACATCACTAGGAACAAAGCCAGATTGGTATGAAAAGGATATGCACAAGAAAAAGGCATTGACTATGGGGAGACATTTTCCCTAGTTGCAAGATTGGAAGGAGTGATGACTCTACTTGCATACACAACATATAAAGGATTCAAAGTATATCAAATGGATGTTAAATTTGCATTCCTGAAAGGGATATTGGAATAAGAAGTATACATTGACCAACCAAAAGGATTTGTTGACCCAAGCAAGAAGAATATGGTTTGTAAACTACACAAGGCACTGTTTGGATTAAAGCAAGCCCCCAAAGCATGGTATGAGAGACTACATAATTATCTGATAAAGATTGGATTTGTAAGGAAAAATGACAACAACAATCTATATTTGAAGACTAAAAAAGGTAAAGGGATTTTGTTAGCTGAAATCTTTGTTGATGATATCATATTTGGAGGACAAGATGCCCTATTTCAAACCTTTTCAAATGAGATGCCAATTGAATTTGAAATGTCTATGTTTGATGAGATCAAATTATTTGTTGGTTTGCAAGTTTATCAGATGAAGAAAGGTATCTATATTACTCAGTCTAAATATGTCAAGGAGATACTGAAAACTTTTGGTATGAAATATTCCAAACCAGTAAGTACACCTATGACCATTGCACAAAAGTTATCAAAAAATAATGATACAATTGAAGTCAATCAAACCTTGTATAAATCTATGATTGGAAAGCTACAATATGTTGCCCATAGCAGACCAGATATTGCCATAGCAGTTGAGATTGTTGCAAGATTTTCTCCAAATCCCTGGCACTCAGTGATGCTTATCTGGCACTCGGTTGACTTTGCTTACCGATGGGTTTCTTTGGAGTTTCTGTTGAGGCTGATTTGTGCATTTATTTTGGGTCATAGAATTAATGTTGGTATCCATCATTGGGAAGCATGTGGTCCTAGATTTGATCGTTCCTTCTGTTGAATGTGGATCTGAAGGTCGACTCAGTTCGGTGGCTCTATTTTATAAATGTAGTTGTTTGGTTAGAGTTTAGGGAGCCAGTTAGAAGGAAGTCTGGATAGGGATAGAAGATTAGAGATTGGATAGATCCTTACATGTTTGAGGACTTCTGTAATTCATTGTAATATCTGGCCGTAATTGGGAAGGCCTTACAGCCCGACATGTATGAATCAATTGCAATAAATATATGGATATGATCCTGCATTCTCTCTCTCACTATGTTGTTGTTGCTTCCGTGTGTTGTTGAGCAAGGTGGATCAGGTCAGGGTGTGCCATATTTGGCCCCTTCTCTTCCTCCTTTGCGTCAGGTGGTATCAGAGTGAGGTTAGATCTGGATCTAGGTTTGCGAATCTAGATTTGTAGGTTCCTTCTTGTGAAGCCCTAGTTGATTTGTTGTAGGGTAGTAGATTGCGATCTGACCTGCAATTGTAGAGGGTTTTCAAGATGGTTCATGGGAGGCAAAATGAAGATCCAAGATGGACAGACATGTTTAGACAAATTGTTGCTAGGTTAGAAGCTGTTGAGATAGCCCAAAGAAGAGGAAGACATCTTGAAGATGTTAGTGATGACAAAATTGAGGAAGAACAAGGTAATGCAGAACCTGAACCTTTGATGGATCAGGGTGAAGAAAGATTCTTGAAGGCTTTGACAAGTCTGAAGTCTACACCACACTTTAATCCTCCCAAGTATGGTGGAAAGTTGGATTCTGATGAATTGGTGGATTGGATCACTGCAATGGAAAAGTATTTTGAGTATGAGAATGTACCTGAAGATAAGAAAGTGAAGATTGCAAGCAAAAAGTTGAAAAGTCATGCATCCTTATGGTGGGAACATCTGCAGCTGGACATAAAGAGGAAAGGCAAAGACAAAATCAAGGTATGGAGCAAAATGGTGAATAAATTGATGGAAAGTTCTTACATTGTGAATATTAGATTAACCTAGTTAGGTGAATGCAAAGTTTGAAGAAGAAAGATAGCTCAGTAAAAGAATATACTAAGGAATTCTATAGACTAGATATCAGATCTGGACATGATGAAGATGATGTGGAAAGAATTGCTAGATACTTGAATGGTTTGAGAGTTTCCATCCAAGAAGAAATCACTATGGTCAAGTTGGAGAACATTGAAGAGGCTTATCAATTTGCTTTGAAAGCCAAGGATAAATTGAACAAGATACATGAGAAAAGACAAAGAGGTAGAGGTGGTAGATTCCCTAGAGGAAGAGGTAGGTCCTATGGTGAAAATAGTAGATTTGAACCATAAAAGACAAATCTGGATAAAGGCAAGACCGAGTGGAAAGGTGAAAGTTCATCGAGAGGCAGAGGCAGTAACTACCAAGGTGGATATAGCAGAGGAAGTTTTCGAGGAACTTGTTACAATTGTGGAGAAAAAGGACATAGATCATTTGAGTGTACACATGCAAGTAAGAAGGTTGGTAACAGTCGGAATGCTTTGGTGCAAGAAGAGTCACCGAATGAACCTGAGAAGGAAAACAACTTGATGGTAAGGAGAGCACTATGGAATGAAGGTAAAAAGGAAGATTTAGTAAGGAAAATTTTGTTCAAGACCAGATGTAGAGTTTCTGACAAAGTTTGGAAGGTAATTATTGACAGTGGTAGCTCAAAGAATCTGGCATCTGAAGAGATGGTCACAAAGTTGCAGTTGAAAAGGTTGGGACATCCAAAGCCCTATCAAATTTCATGGATCAAGGATGAGCATACACTCTTGGTAAATTAACAATGCTATGTGAATTTGAAAATTGGAAAGTACTATGATAAGGTGTTGTGTGATATCATGCCTATGGATTGTTGTCATATTTTGTTAGGTAGACCTTGGCAATATGATAGACATGCTATATATGATGGAAGATTGCATAAGTATACTATTTTGGCTCATGGAAGAAAACAAATCTTGTTACCTTTAATGGAAGAACCTGTTAGTAATGTTTGTACATCTTTGAAAGTTTATTTGATGGAAGGAAGAAAGTTTGTTAAGGATTTGAAGAAGAATGTTGTATGTTTTGTTG
This sequence comes from Chamaecyparis obtusa, assembly GCA_027943335.1. NCBI lineage: Eukaryota > Viridiplantae > Streptophyta > Pinopsida > Cupressales > Cupressaceae > Chamaecyparis > Chamaecyparis obtusa. Next base: position 632,029 of record BSBK01000291.1, on the reverse strand, counting down.
TGATCCCTACCGAGTAAGAAAAAAAAAGATAATGTTCCTGAGGAGATTTATGAGTTGCTCACCGAGTATAAAGATATCATTTCTGATAATGTACTTGATGGTTTACCGCTGAAGAGAAGCATTGACCATTGTATGGATCTTATCCCTAGAGCTAGTTTACCGAATAAGGCACCTCATCGGTTAACACCTACCAAGAATCAGGAATTGAACCGACAGATTCAAGAATTGTTGGAGAAAGGTTTGATCAGAGAAAGTTTGAGTCCTTGTGTAGTACCTGTTGTATTGGCACCTAAGAATAATGGAGACTAGAGAATGTGTACTGATTCCAGAGCAATCAACAAGATAATAGTGAAATATAGGTTTCCTATACCGAGAATGGATGACATAATGGATAGTTTGATTGGAGCAAAATATTTTACCAAAATTAATTTGAAAAGTGGGTATCATCATATCAGAATTAGAGAAGGTGATGAATGGAAAATTGCTTTCAAGACAAAAGAAGGTTTGTATGAGTGGTTGGTTATGCCCTTTGGTTTAACTAATGCATCGAGTACTTTTATGAGATTGATGAATGAAGTTTTGAAAAAAAATTTGTGTAAGTTTGTGATTGTATATCTTGATGATATTCTGATATTCAGTAAGACCAGAGAAGAACATTTGTTGCATGTTAGACAAGTTTTGCAGAGGTTGAAAGAAGAAAAGTTGTTGATAAATCTGAAAAAGTGTTTATTCATGAAAGAAGAGATTGTGTATTTGAGATTTGTGATTTCAGCTGATGGTTTGAAAATGGATCTTAAAAAGGTTGAAGCTATTTTGAATTGGCCTACACCTGAAAATACTAGTGAGGTAAGATCACTTCATGGATTGGCAAGTTTTTACTGAAAGTTCATTAGAAATTTTAGTTCAATTTGTAATGCTATGACTGAGACTATGAGAGGAGACAAAAGAGAATTCAAGTGGACAAATGGAGCTAATAAAACTTTTGAGACTCTAAAGAAAAAGGTTGTTGAATTGCCTATTTTGGCATTGCCTGATTTCAATATGGTATTTCAAGTGGAATGTGATACAAGTGGTAGTGCAATTGGAGTTGTGTTGAGTCAAGAAGGTAAACATGTTTCTTTCTTTAGTGAAAAGTTGAAGTATGCTAGGAGAAAATATTCTATGTATGATCAATAATTTTATGCTATTGTTCAAGCCCTGAAAAATGGAGACATTACTTGATACCGAGTGAATTTGTATTGTATACTAATCATAAGGCTTTATAGTATCTGGGTAGTCAGAATAATTTGAATTAGAGACATATGAAATGGGTTGAGTATTTGCAGAGTTATACATTTGTGATAAAGCATAAGAGTGGAGTCACTAACCGAGTTGCTGATGCATTGAGTAGAAGGAGATCTTTAATGACCGAGATGAAAATTCAAGTTCTTGGTTTTGATGAGATGAGAGATTCTTATGAAGATGATCTTGATTTTTATGAGCCATGGAGAAAGTGCAGAGCACCTATTTAAGATCAACCGAGTACTAAATGGGAAGAATATTTTATTTAGGAAGGTATGTTGTTTAAAGGTATTCAGTTGTGTATACCGAGAGGACCAATGAGGAATAATTTGATAAAGGAGAAACATAGTAGTGGTTTGGCTGGACATTTTGGAATTGATAAGACATTGAATTTGCTTAAGGAGAAATACTTTTGGCCACAGTTGTATAAAGATGTTCAGAAATTTGTGAAAAGTTGTGGAGTTTGTCAAGTTGCAAAAGGAGTAAGTCAGAATACTGGATTGTATACACCAATTAATGTTCCTGAGAAACCTTGGATTAACATCAATATGGATTTTTTTCTTGGCTTACCGAAGACAGTAAGAGGTAATGATTCTATATTTGTTGTTGTGGATAGATTTTCTAAGATGGCACATTTTATACCCTGTAGAAAGACATCAGATGCAGTACATGTAGCAAATCTTTTCTTTAAGGAAATTTTCAGATTGCATGGATTACCGAGAAGTATTATCTCTGATTGAGACAGTAAATTTGTTGGATACTTTTGGAAGACTCTTTGGAAAAATTTTGGCACTGAGTTGAAATATAGTTCTACATTTCACCCACAAATTGATGGACAGATAGAGGTTGTGAACAGAAGTTTGGGAAATCTTTTGAGATGTTTAGTTGGAGACACACCGAGTAATTGGGATTCTGTGTTGGCACAAGCAGAGTTTGCATACAATAATTTAGTGAATAGGAGTACTAGAAAGACACCTTTTGAAATTGTAAATGGCTTACAACTGAGAGGTATATCCGATTTGAGAGACATTGATGATGAAAGAAAGAGAAGTGCTGAAGGAGTGAAATTTGCTGAGTATATGAAGACATTGCATGAGGATGTGAAGTTCAAGCTAGAAGAGTGTAATAAAAAATACAAAGACAGAGTTGATAGATCAAGAAGACATAAGACTTTTGATGTTGATGATGAAGTGATGGTTCATTTGAAGAAAGACCGATTTCTTGTTGGAGCCTATGGAAAATTGAAAATGAAAAAATTTGGTCCCTGTAAAATTTTGAAGAAATTTGACAGTGGAAATGCATATGAGATAGAGTTACCTGATGACATGGACATATCACCTATTTTCAACATTGCTGATTTATATGAATATCATGAACCTGATGAAGAAATGACAATACCGATAGAATATCCTAAGAAGCAGAATGAAGAAGTTGAGCAGATTTTGGAGCAAAGAATTGGCAAAAGTACAAGAGGTAAATAGTATATGGAATATCTGGTAAAGTGGAAGAATAGACCTATTGAAGACAGTTCATGGATTTCATAGTCTGAGTTGGATGTAGCTTGGATCATACCTGCTAAATGATTCAAAGAATCATTTCAAAATAACCCCAGGTGTCTCATGCAAGAGCATCTCGGGTCCTTGGAAATCCCGTGTCACCAAAAACATATTTGAGTTTGTTTGTGTTGCTCAGTTCCTACTTTGACCGAGTTGGTTCGGTGTTGGTTAGTTTCCTGTGTTTACCGGTGTTGGTCAGTTATCTCTCTGGCACTCGGTAATTTCCCTGGCACTCGGTGATGCTTGTCTAGCGCTTGGTTGGCTTTGCTTACCGATGGGTTTCTTTGGAGTTTTTGTTGAGGCTGACTTGTGCATTTATTTTGGGTCACAGATTTAATGCTGGTATCCATCATTGGGAAGCGTGTGTATTTGACCATTTTTTCCATTGATTGTGGATCTGAAGGCCAACTCAATTCAGTGGCCTCTTGTATAAATGTAGTTGTTTGGTTAGAGTTTAGGGAGTCAGTTAGAAGGAAGTCTGGATAGGGATAGAAGATTAGAGATTGGACAGATCCTTGCATGTTTGAGGACCTCTATAATTCATTATAATATCTGGCCATAACTGGGAAGGCCTTACAACCTAGCATGTATGAATCAATTGCAATAAATATATGAATGTGATTCTGCATTCTCTCTCTCACTGTGTTGTTGTTGCTTCCGCGTGTTGTTGAGAAAGGTGGATCAAGTCAGGGTGTGCCATCTTTGGCCCCTCCTCTTCCTCCTTTGCATCATTATGAGTGATTGATTATATTCTTTTAATTCTGCAAGAGTATATATTTAAGGTTAAATTCAAGTAGAAATTGTATTTACTGATTCACCCCCCTTTCAGTAATCAGTTAGGATTAACAATTGGTATCAAAGCCCTAGGTTCTCAAATATATAAAGCTTGACCGCTTGAGGAAAGATCATGGAGGGTTACAGGTATCAGAAGAAGCTTGAGGAAGCCAATGACATCATTATCTCTCTTGAGAATAGGCTGAGGAGGTCCCTTGCAAAAAGAAAGGAGCTAGCTCTACAACTGAGTGAGATCAATAAAACAATTGAAGAACTCTCTGGGCAAAGTGGATCTGATGAAGCAGAGGAGGCAGTCTCTGATCTCATGGAGAATAATCAGATTCTAACTGATTAGATCTCCAACCTAAAAAAGGAGCAGGACGATAATTCTCTAAGAATGACTGAAATCATTGAGGTAAAGAGAAAAGATGAAGATGAAAGGAACAGTGTTGTGAAATCACTAACAACCTTTGAAAGAGAAAGAAATCTGGTAGAAGATGAAATAAGGGAAAGTGATCTTGTTGTTCTACAACTTCAAGAAGGCATGCAAATAATTACACAAGAAAATGCAAACATGCACAAGAATTGGCATGATAAAGATGATGCATGCAAAAGGCTGGCTATTTAATTGTATCAACTAAAAGAATACATGAAAGTTCTCGAAGAAAAAAATGAGACACTTAGAAGATACAATGAGAGCTTAGAAAAGTTTGATGAGGAGTTGAGGGCTCAAAGAAAGCACAAGGATCCCACAGGATTTGGGTTCACCAGTCAAAGCAGTAAGGAAACCGGTCAGTCATTTGGAATAAAGAAAGGCAAGATAGAAAAGAAGAAGAAATCAATGGAAGACAAAAGTAAGAAGACCTTCAAAACCTCTTGCCATCACTGTGGCAAACTGGGTCATAAAACAAATGACTACAGAAATGCAGCGGTAAAACCAATTACTTCTAACAGTTATTGGAGAAACTATTACAAGTATGGCCACAAGACTTCTAAATGTAGGCCTCGTCCTAATAGTGTGTCCATTAGAAGTAGGGGAAGCTTCAAAGGTTACTACTATGCATGCAAAAAGTTTGGACACAAGGCTAAAAAATGCAGATCTAAAACTATGGTAGTCAGATCCCCACCGAGACCGATATTCCCTAATTCCCTAAGAGGTATGTAAACCAGAGCACAACCAACTATGCTAACTATGGCATATATAGCCATAATAACTCCCTGTGTCATTAACCTAAGAATAGAAGGGTAAATCCATGGAAGGAAACCAAGATAGCTTGTTACAACTGCAACAAAGTTGGACATCTGGCCAAAGAGTGTAGAAACCAGCCAATAAACAAGAAAAGGGGACTTGCTAAACTGGTCAAAAGGAACTTGACACCTAACCAAAAGGATAATAAGGGAAAATAAACTGAAAAAGAAGTCAAGAAAATTTGGTTCAAGAAGGAATCAAAGAGCTCAGCTAAGGAGAAAATAGAAGAAAGATCATCATTTGTTGATGGTGATATCTCTTCAGCAAATTGAGCCTAAAGGCTTAAAAGGAACTGGTAGTCTGGCTACTAGTCCCAGAAGAACTGGTGAGTAAAGATCTCACTCAGTCAAAAGGAGCAATTAGAAGATGTCACTGGTCTATCAAGTAAATTGGAAAGGTAAGTGCTGACATCACAACTGAGGATGGGTTAACAGGTAAACGCAATAAGAACCAGTTGTCGAAAGAAATATTAGGTATGGTAATTAATGTTGTTGCCGTTAACAATAGTTACCGTTTGGTAATTATCATTATACACTAAATCTATATAAGGGCGGAAGGATGATTACTCATTTAACTTTACTTTACGAATTGTGATTTTTGATTTCTTATCATTGAGTAATCTTGTCTTGCTTTGATTTACGGTCTTTGCTAAGTAATCTTTGTAAATCCGATCAAGAGTTCTTTGTGTAAACCAGTCAAGATACGATGACATCATCATCTTCTGTCGTCAATCTAATTCAAGGGAACCAATTCGACAAACTTGTTTACGACATCATGTCAGTGCAGAATAGAGAAAATGACATGACATGTGTGCTATCATCAGTGCCTAATGAAGTTCTTCTAACTGAAGATGTTACTGCTTTCATTCACGCTAAGCAAGAAGAACTGGGTGAAACCTTCATCCAAAGCGAGTATCTCTCTTTGTCAGGATGGAAAGCTTCAAGATAAGTATGTGAATCTCTTGACTTCAGGATTGATCAATGGAGTTACGTATCTAACCATGTTTTGACCGGATTAGATAAGATTGGTTCTGAGTCAAGTGCACGAACCAGGGATGTGGCTAGCAAAAGACACAATCACATCGATCACTAAGAAGGATCTGCGAAGGGTAACTGGTTACAGCGAAAAAGGGGAAGTTCTTACCCTTACAAACCATTGTGAATGCTATAGTCACATGGTTAACAAATTCAAAGTCCGACAATTAGTTGATGACATAGAGGATGAGGGCATTCAATTTTCATCTGTGGTAATTGGGTACAATATCTATCAATCAAGGAACATCAACAATGTACCGACTGTCAACGACATAGAGGATTAGGGCATTCAATTTTCATTTGTGGTAATTGGGTACAAGATCTATCAATCAAGCAACATCAACAGTGTACCGAGAGGAGCAATACATGTCGCACACTAGATTATGCATGATAACACATAGTATGATATTTGCTCCATGCTAAGAGGGAAATTTTTTGAAAATCTAAAGAAGCTCAATCTTGTGAAGAAGAAGTTTCTGAAATATGGAACTCTATTGGTATGTCTGTTCTTTTACTATCAAGATTTCTTTCCTGGCATAGGAAAATAAACTTGGAAAATGGATAAACCGATCATGATTCAGATATGAGATATGGATAATAAACTAGGAAATCAGTTTAATAAAGTAATGACCGATTACTTTGAGGCCTTCCAACTGAGAATGCATGCCAGGGAAAGAATTCCCTCAGCCATTGTTGATTTATAAAAGGATGAGGTGTGTTTTCTGGTTAACACCAATCAATGTATAATTTAGGCCATGGAGCCCAGAACTGAGTATGCACCAGAGCTTGGTTATGAAGTCTCTACCAAGGTAGCCAAGGATTATGCAGATGCATTGCAAGAGGGTGATCTAGATCTCTCTACATACTAGTTCGGTACATTTGAAGAAAAAGTCATCAGTTAAGGAACCGAAGAAGGTATATGTGAAAGGGAATCCCACACAAAGGTAAAAGAAAACAATAACAGAGGAACCCAAGGTTCAAAGGAAAAGAGCACAATAGGTGTCTAGTATCCTAGGGGAAGAAACAAAAGAAACTAAGACTGAAGAGACTTCCACTCTTCATAGAAAGAGAAGATTGGGAAACTGGTGAAAGAGGATGAACCAAGAAGAAGGAATCCAACAATTGATGAGTTAATTGAAGGAGTTAAGGAGTCAGGTGGACTAGGAATGGTCGGCAGAAATGAAATGTGTAATGAAGAAGAGAAGAGAAAAATTGAAGAAGCTGTAGTTTTCTATCTCTACAAGTTCAACTATACTCTTGTTAAACTTCACAAAAAAATACTAGATGATTTGTTGGAGATAATAGAAGGAAGGTGGAAGTCTTCAAGTGACAAGGAAAGAGAGCTAAGAATAAAAGCTCTACTTGAAGTCCAAAATCATCTCACTTTGGAGGAAGCAACCCAACAAGAAGACCTACATAAACATAACTTTATGATAAGAAAGAGAATAAGTCAGGTGCTGATTGGTGAAGTAGATCAAGTGCATGAAGAAGGAGTTACTACTTGGACAAATCTTCTTCAACAACAACATGTAGAAGAAGAATTCCAGAATACGAAAGAGCCACCGATGATAGATACCGGGAAAGGAAAAGGGATACTGGGAGCTGAGACTCGGGGCAAAGCAAAGATATCTACTGGACCGATGATTGTCGATATCACTAATGATAAAACTGGTGATCTAGCTCCACCAACTCTACTGGCATCCCCAATAAAAGGTAAGGCTCGTACACTGACTGTAGATAACATTGTTGATGAAGTCATGGATTTTGGTGAAGTGTCAAATGCAGCCAAATGGTTCAGTGTATTAGGAGAGGAGGATAAGAAGAAAATAGAAGTTTCTTTGCTAGAAACCTTCTTGGATTTCAACAGAAGTCCTAGAGATTATAGGTCTCAATTTCCTCCAAAACTGAATCAAATAATTATGATTAAATGGAGAACCAGTGTAGTAGCCAACAATAGAATTGTCAAGGAGACATTGGCATAGATAAAACTAGGTCTCAGTGAAGAGACAACTAAACTTCTAATGGAAGACATGTCAATGAATTTGGACACAAAGAACATAGTCACCAAAATTATCAATGGATATGAAAAGGAAGTGTATAGTGATACACTAGAGTTCTAGTAGCAATATGACTTTAGTAACCTAAAAACTACATGTCCTCAAGAAATCTCTCAAGAGGAACCTGAAAGAATAGAGGTACCACTGATATAATTCACAACTTGTGAAAAATCTTCAATTGGTGAGCAACAGGTTCCAACTAAACTGTTCACATTCAGTGAACAGGTGAATCTGGGTGAACAAATTACCCCAAAAGATCAAGTACATGTAGAGTCATTAGAAAAGATGACTACTGATAAAGGGACAAATGGAGAAGAAATTGTTGTGGATGAGCAACATGCAATTGAGGAGCAACACAAAGAGCCTCCACTGGAAGAAGAAGTACATCTTGAAGAGGAAGCCCACCAGAAGAGTAAGTACATCCTGAAGAGGAAGTGCATCCATAGGAAGAAGTACAACTGAAAGGGGAAGTACATCAAGAACAATAGGTATCACAAGAAGAGAAAACTCAAGAACATGAGATCCTTGTAAATAATGAACAGGAACAACCTATGAAAGAACAATTAGAATAGGAGAAGAAACATAAGGAACAAGTAGATGTTCCGGACTCATCTTCATCAAAAAGGAAACTAACATTTGCAACTGAATTTGAAGCAAAGAAAAGAAAATATAGTGAAACTGTGGTTGACATAAGAAAGATGTCAACAAGGCAACTCAAAGAGCTCACTAAGAGGAAACAAGATATGGTCCTCACTAGTGTAAGAAATATCTTCTACAACTTTGTACTAGATACAGATATTGATGAGGATGAACCAGTCATAGATCAATTGGAGTTACTAGCACAAGCTATTGGAGAAGATATCACCGACCCTAAGACTCTAGCAATTGATCATTATGAAAAGAAGTGAATTGAAATTCTTCACAAATAGGTCGAAGAACTGAAGGCAACTATATCTGCAAGAACCGATGAGCTGATGCAGCTGGTACAGGAAGCAGGAAGACTGATCACAAGAACTTCAAAGTTTGAAGACTTTGTTCAAGATATTACAGAGAAAACATCCAAGACTTTAGAAGAGATCAAGGTTCTTTCATCTTAGTTTGATGTAAAGACCTCTTCTACAACCGATTACAACAGGGAATTGACCAGTCTTGCACTTATTCTTAGAAAAGAATTAGAAGAGAAAACAAAGAGAATTCAAGATCACATTGGATTCCAATTTTTTCTTGCACCCACATTTGATCTAATGCAGACAACTGCAACCGATGCAAAAAATCTAATCAAGGAATTGTATTACAAAAACATGGAAGACATGGAGAACATAATTGTCTCTCTACAAGCAGCTAAAATGAACTTGGATCATGTAACATGTACATGGAAGCCATTCCTTGAATCAACAAAGAAAATATACAAGGATATTTTCAATAAGATACAGATATGAAAGGCCACATTGTCAAAATAATCCACCCTTTGACCTATGCAAGCAAAAAGGGGAAGAAGATCATATACAAAGAAGATGTAGGAAGTAAAGAAGATCAGATTGTGAGTTGTGATGAAAAGAAGAGGATCAGATACTGAGTAGATCATTTGAAATGGAAGAAGATCAGACAAACGATAAAAAAAACACAGTTTGTCAAGGTCTACAAGACAAGTGACAGAGGTGATGTTTTGCGACCAATACCAAAGGGGAAGATTGTTGAAATATTTAAGTTGTCATTGGTTAAGTCAGAGGTAAACATCAGATCTACCGGAGCATTGATACATCACACCAGTACTCCTTGATATGCACCGGTAGACCAAACAAGTAAGTGGTGTACTTTGCTAGGCATGCTTATACCGGTCTTATGAGACATATAGGGAACGTATGACCAATTGGGTATACATTTTATATTGGTTGAGTGCATGATAATCCGAACCAGATTATGCGGAGCGGTCTCAATTAAAAATGGATTGTACGGAGCATTCACAGTTGAAACTAAAGTTAGCTTTTTAACTGGAGTTAGCTTTATTTCTTCTACGGGTGTTTCAAGGTAAACTCAAGATCATTTTGCAATCTTTTTTCGCATGCATGATTTATGGGTGAGTTTACAGCTTGGCGGAATTGTGAGAAGTATTTTTAATAAGATTAATATCTTATAAATACAGGTCATAGGATACACAAGAAGTGTTGTTGAATATTCAGAGCAGGAGAGAGATATCTTCTGATAGGAGCTATAGTCACAAGGAGTGAAAGGAAAATAAAGGTTCAATAGCAGAGCAGAGGAAAGGATAACATTTATGATCTAATCAGACAGAAAGTGCCATTACAGATCATTGCTTTAATATTGTGAAGCATATTCAAATCTTTCAATCAGGGTGAATCCTAACAAGTTCTTGTATAAATCCCTTCACTGGGTAACATCTTAGTTGGTGTTGAAAGTCTTTTTACAAGATGACTCCTAATAGGGTCAAGATCCTAATAGGTCTTCTATCAAATCCCTTTACCTGGTAACACTTTTACAAGTGCTTTGTAAGCCTTTAACATGGCACCTTTATTACTGCAGTAGTAAAGTTGTGGGTTCTATCCCACCGTGGTTTTCTCCTTCTAACCGATGTTTTCCACGTATATATGTTGTGCTGACTTGTGTAATTCTATTTTTGTTTATGAGTGATTGATTATATTCTTTTAATTCTGCAAGCATATATATTTAAGGTTAAATTGAAGTAGAAATTGTATTTACTGATTCATCCCCTCCCCCCCCCTCCCCTCTTAGTAATTGGTTAGGATTAACACAAGACCAGGAAATGAGGATGGAATATGTGAATACAAAGGAACAATTAGCAGATATATTCACAAAAGCATTACCTAAAGATTCTCATGAATACCTTAGAGGTAAATTAGGGGTGATTCCCCTAATTGAGCCGACCTAGAAACATATAGGAGCACCGCGTCAAATGTGCTAATCAAAATATATGACAAATTGATGCAGAAGAGGTCACACTTTATGAGTTGCCTGGAGTTGTGAGAGGTAAATCAAAGATGTTAATCAGTCATAAATAAGATGACAGAGGGAGTATACAATGAAGAGAACTGACATGAAGACATCTACATGGTAAAGATGTAAGTGACATATACAAGTTTCGTTGCCATTGTTGTCAAAGAGGGAGAGATTCAGTGAAGGGAGAGATACAATATTGAGGGATAAATTCAATGGAAAATTCAATGAACTTGAGGGAGAGATATAAAAAAGAGATTTAGTGAATAGACAAAGTAAAATTTATCCAAGAGGGAGCTGGTACTTGGATGTGAATCAAAATGAAGCTAAGGATATTAATAAAGATCTAATGCACAGAGATTTTGGATTGTATGGTGAATCATGTGATATTCAAGTGGTGTTGCCATCAATGCCAAAGAGGTGAGGTAGTTTCTATCTAGGAGAGTACCATATATTTTGATTGATGAAGAAGATTTTGAAAAGAGGAGATAACAAGAGGACCTAAGGAAAGGTTGACTTATGTGATACTTCAATGGGTACTTGATTAGTTAGCACATTGACAAGGTAATGTGTCATTTATCTTTAACACTAAGTGGAGAAGAAAGACTAGAAATATAGGCTTAGCCGAGAAAAAGAGAAGAAATCTAGTTTAAGTTGAGTGATGCTAGTGTCGACTGAGCATCAATAATTGTCGAGCGACAGATAATTATTGAGAAAAGATAATGTTTTCCAAGAAGGAAAGTTTTAGCGATGATTGAGATATCTAGTAATGATTGAGGAGATGAACACAGTATTGACCAAGCGTTAGTAATTTAAAATTTGAGAAAGAATTGAGAATCCCATCCGACATAGTTGAATTCTTGGGATATGTAAAACGTGTTGAAAATCTTAATGAATGGTATGGAGCATTTAATGCATGGTAAACCATTTTCTTATGAATTCAAAGAGAAGTTTGGAGATGTATCTAGAAGGAAAATAAAATGATGGAAGGATTCGATGAATCTGACCTAAACCTAAGATCTACAGAAGAGATTAAGCGGAAAAAGATTAATCTACCTAATCAAGAAGGTATAAGGATGACTTAATTGTGAGGTTAAGAAATGTGTGGAAGAGGTTGATGTTATTGACTGATGAATCTAAGGAGAAGGCTAAGGTGAAGCTGTGAAGAGTTGAACAGAGTTGTGGTGATTGGTTGAAGAGAATTCTGAGAAAATCAAGGATGGAGATGGAAATGAAGGTCAGTCAATAAATCAACATATGAGTGAGTTGGATTTGCATTTGCAAAGTGATCTATATATTTCATATCGGAACCTACTGTTACTTTCTAACCATTGTATCAGTCTAAATATTTTCATCAAGGTTGACCTAACATTCATTGTGTAAACCCTTTAATCAAGGTGACATTCTGATGGAATGTTTTTAAGCCCTTTAACCAAGCCACTCTTAGCACAGTGATTAAATCCTTTAACAAGGTCACACCTAATAGTGTGTATTGTAAACCTTTAACCGGGTTGACTTCTCACAGAGCTCACTTCAAAAAAGTGAAAATCAGTAGCATGTTACAAATGGTTTTTCCCAAATTGGGTGTCCACTATAAATCCTGGTGTTATACTTGTGTGAATGTTATTTGATGTGAATGTTGTTGAAAGTTTTATATTCTGCAAGTTAATTACTTTTGGACAGTGGACTACAAGTTTTATGTAACTGATATATGCTATAGAGACCGAGTGAATTGTTGATTAGATCTGAGTTTATTGAAGAGCTAGAAAGTTGAATTGGTACATTTGGACCTAAGGATAATTGATTCACCCCCCCTCTTAGTTATTCTAAAATAATTCTAACAAGTATGATACTCTACAGGGAATGAATGTGTTGATGTGTTTTTCCACCAATGCTAAAGGGGAAGATTGTTGGCATAAAGCTTAGTTGTCATCATTGGAAAACATCAAACACACTGGTACTTACTACAAAACAACAGTGGTGAACCGGTAGAATTACTATGTAAACAGTGTACCTTAACCGGTCACGATTATACCGATCTGGTATTTTCTAACCAGTCTTGGAAAATACCACAGGATGCAGATGACTAACAGGTTGCACACCGCTTTGCATTCCATTGCAAATTCAACAGTTAGTCCTTTATAATCCGATCTGGATTATGTGGAGCATTTTTCAGATGAACTGGAGTTAGCTTTATTTTCTGTGAGCATTTCAAGGTGAACTAAAGATCTATTTGCAAGTTTTTTGATTAAGAGTTGTGCATGCGATTTTTTGGGGAGAGTTACTTCTTGGCTGCACCGTTTGGTGTAATTTTAATAAGATATTTTCTTATAAATTTAGGTCATCATGCACTAGATGTGTTGTTGAAAAAGTAGAGTGAAGAGCGAGCAAAGCAAAAGAGCAGAGTCTTCTGAGAAGGGATACAGTCACAAAGAGTGAAAGAGGGAGAAAGATTCAACAACCAAGCAGAGGAAAGAGTGAACAGGTATGATCTGAATCAAAAAATACAGTGTCAAGATAAGATCATTGATTTTCTTGGATGAAGAACATTTAAATCCCTTAATCAGGGTGAACCCTAATAGGTTATATTGTATAAATCCCTTCATCGGGTAACATCTTTGTTGATGTTTTAAGTCCTTTGATAAGGTGACTCTTCACAGGGTCAAGCTCTTAACCGATCTCCTTTTAAATCCCTTAATCGGGTAGCACTCTAACCAGTGCTTTGTAAACCTTTAACATAACAACTTTATCACTCCAGTGGTGGAATTTCGTGGGTTATGTCCCACTGTGTTTTTTTCCTTCTAACCGAGGGTTTCCACGTATAAATCTTGTGTTGACTTGTGCATTTGATTTTTGTTTATGATTGTCAAAACATTCTTTTATTTTCAGTATTAACATGAATATTAATTTAAGGAAAAAAATACAAGAAATTGAATTTATTGATTCACCCCCCTCTCAGTAACCGGTTAGGATTAACATCTACTTTGTCTTTATAGAACCTCAATTTTGACTTTATATACTAAGGACCTAGTTTTTCCCCATGGACAAGGAATTCCCACTTGTCCCTATGCCTATAGTGGTTCCACTATGTCATTATGAAGTTCGTTTCTCCACTAGACTAACACTTGGAATATTTTTGGAGAGCTTGAAGTGGAAAGTCCTTATGGACATGGATTTTCTACCAGTCCCTATGACTATGGATTTTCCACTATCCCTATGGAACCAAAATTTCTACTTGAAGAGTGAAGGACCCAATTTATCCTTATGGACAAGTAATTTATACTTGTCCTTGTACCTGTAGAATTTCCACTTGTCCCTATCGGGGTCGATTTCCCCCTTTGGTGAGTGAATGAACAAGTAATATGAAATTCTAAAGGACTAGTTTGTCCCTACGAGTATCGAATCTCCACTAGAGAGGCAAGTGAAATAACAAAAAGGATTTGTTCTTATAGACATTGAATTTCCCTTCGAGGATGTGATAAAGGCTTCAAGGTAGTTCCAAATGCAAGTATAGAGTAGTCTCTATTAGGTTGATCCTCCACTAATTGGTTGAGATTTGAAGTAAACTTAAGAGTGCAATCGGATTTTGGTCCCTACAAGCATTGAATATCCATTTGGATGATTACATGAAAGTTTGATGGTAAAATTTAAAGGAAATTAATTAAAATCAACTTGCACAAAGTTCAATATTTTAAGAGGCAAAAATATATTATCCCACATTAATTTTGGAGATGTTCACCAAAGCCCAAAACACTTTAAAAGACTACAAAGAAGCAAGGGGGAAGTACAATGCAAAGGATCTAAGGGTCAAAGGGAAATGAAGAGAAGCTGTAGATCAAGGAGAAAGTCATCAACAATGATAAATTCAAGGAAAGATCAAAGATGAGAAAAGTGGGGTGCCGGTGAAAGAAGATTAGACAGTTAAAAGTTTGATGTACCACAGTCTGAAAACATCTCTACAAAGGACATCGATCGTGGAAATAGGAAGAAGAAATTTGAAATATCATCAAAGGTGCAACTTATGATGCAAAAATAAAGAAGTTTAGGAGGTTTCGATTTCATGCTTTAGACCAAAGATCTCGAATTTCTCCAAGGGCTGCCAAGTTCAAACCCTACGTTAGCCTGAAATTGCCAAATTAAAGAAAAATTTGGGATTGCCTTCCTTTTGCACAAACTAAGGCACAAAGTCACAATCGATTTTTTTTTTGGGAGAATCGGAGGTAACAATCAAAAGTTTAAGGGCTGCAAACTCATATGTTTCAGACACGGGTCTGTAATTTCTCCAAGGGTTGTAATTTGAAAAGAAAAAAAAAGAGAAATTTTTAGAGTTTTCCCTCCCTCAAATCTGACCTAGGACAAGTAAATATATCAATTCCTCTTGTCCAAAGTCAAATTTTTCAAAGAGGAAGCATCTAGGTAAGAAAGTTGTAGGTGTCTTTAGATTTTGTTGATGGAACCAATTGGATTTTAATATGCTACAAAAAATAATTTATTATCAGATCTTAGGATTAGTGCCTAAATTATGTTTTTCAAGGTATTTGAGTTCGATCTTTTGAGTTTTTGGGACTTGTCCTTGAACTTGATTTTCAGACTCCGTCTTCAAACTTAAACTTCATTTGCAAATCTTAATTTCTTTGATTTTGTTAATCATAAAGTCTCAAATCATTTGCAAAATCAAGGATAATAAAGTCTAAAGTTCGTGATCTCAATTAGATTTCTTTGCAAAATACTAATTTCGAGCTTCATATAGGATAATGGTTGATCAAAGGGTGAAGAGGGTAGTTCAAGGAGATCAAGTTCAAAGGAGGATAACACTTCAAGATGACAAGGAAGCTCTGAAAAAGGGAAGAAAAATTAAAGATCAAGCTTGAAGGAGTTATTTCAAGATCAAGCCTTCATCAAGCATGGACATGACGACGAGTCCGGGTTTAAAGACAAGTTGAACTCATGGACAAGTTTAAGTTCAATGACAAGAGGAATTTGAAGACCATGAAGAAGGTAAGTTTCATGAAAGAATTGCTTGATGTAAGTGAAGGAAGTGTGTGGGACAATGGAAAAAGAAGAAATGGATGAAGAAGGATTAGCAAGAAGGGTTTGTCAATATAAAAGAGGATCAAGGCTAAGCAAATTAAAGTCAAGGATGTGGGAGGATCATCATGAGGATGAAGATAATTATGAATCTGAAATAATAGAGGATATCAATGATATTAAGTTTGAAGGAAGCCTAGCTGCTTTAGGAGGATAAAGGTCAAGACACTAGGATAAGAACAATTTCAAGAATATTGCAAGGAGAAGCTTTCTAAAAAGAAGAGGATGATAAATGGAATTGAAGCAATGATTGCTAAAATTTGAGGTTGTATCCACTCATCCTCATCCAATCAAATTATTTTAAGCGTACATATAGAAAGAACCTTATAGAAGATGATCAAATTGGATGACTTGACATCATTTTCGCATGGGCTAGATGGAGAATATTTCATTTTGTTGCATTATATTTAATGATCTCATTTAATATTCACAACAACCCTAATTAGGGTTTTCTTTAAGAAGATCATGACCATTAGTTTCAATTTAATTTTGGTCAATCATTGTATTTGGGGCTGCTATATAAACCCCACTCCTCTCATTTGTAAACATAAGCTTTTGGAAAATTTCCACTATGATACTGCCAAGATTGTAATAAATCATTGGATTGTGGTGATTTGGTGAAGATTTTGGAGGTGTTGTGTGGTTCTTCGATCTCTCAAACTAGTTTAGAATTTTCTTCAAGTATTTAGTTTATAATTTATTTAAAGTAATTTAGTTGGATGAAAGGATTGTGGGTGAACCTTTTTGAAACTTGCCTAATCCATACTACTTGTGGCTTGCTGATTGTAAGTCACTTTGCATGGTTAGCTGGAATTAAAATAAAATCTTAAAATTTATTGTTACTTGCACATTGATATGTATCCATTGACAGTGTTGGTGTTATAGTAAGGATTTGAAAATCTATCATTTATCTTTGAAGATTGCACTAGTTTGGTGGATGTTGATGAAAAAATCAAGTCTAGTAGAGTTCACTAAGACATTATCTCTTGCATTTTAGGATTAAATAAGAATAGATTCTTTAAACCCTTGATCTCTTTGCATTTTATTTCAAAATCTTGTTAGAAATAGGACCAAGTACTTCATTGCCATAACATTCGTAAAGAAAGTTGATAAAATTTGAGTGAATTAACATAAGTCCCCTTGAATAACCAACATACATCAAGACAAATGAACTCATATCCACACTAAAGTCGTAAGTGCGGAGTCAAAACCTTGGAGTTACCTCTACGATCATTTTTGCAATCTTAGCATACATAGTGTCTTTTTTCAAGAGAGGATAGTGTCTTTGGAACTTTATTATGTGTTGGTCTGGTCATAAAACACTCATCAACGCAACCCTAGAACCCACACCAAAAAATTGCTAACAAAGACTTGCAATGGATGATAATGTATTGTACCTATGATTGATAGCACCAACATCCTTCAATGATATGAATATCCCTGGATGAAAACAAACACAACTTTTTTTCACAACACTAAAAACATTGCCAATCAGGACATCTTTCTTTTCCCTTGTTTGATTTGTCCCTTACAGGGCAAGGCATATGGGAAGGTGCAACACCCCTTATACCCTCCACACATGAAGAAAAAATTGCTAATTTTAGAACATTTCCAAGTGTAAAATGGTGAAATGAGTTTCAATGTTGGGTTGATGCAACTCATGAAAAATAATGTGAAAACAAATTGAAGGTGAAAATCTAAATAGTCCATAATTTAGTTTCAGACAGGCCATCAATTCCTCTTTCTCCAACATATATGAAGTAATTGAGGGCCATGGTATTGGAGCATCTCTTTGAAGATTATTTTGTTTCTTTACATTTACAAAAAAAATAATTGTTGAAATATATATATACATAACCATCATAGAAGCTTATGTCCAAGGACGGAAATAGTCAAGAAATAGAGGACCATTTGAACGCTACTATAGTATTTTTATAAATGTGTAATAATAATATTGTTGTTCTGAATTGAGAAAACATCTATATTAATTTCATAACAAAGTGTTCTAAAGAGATTTAAATAAGCTCCAAATTTCATGAAGGAATGGTTTCTCCATATTAAACATCTCTACTATCCGTTTTGTGCACTTAAAAAAATTGTTCAAAATTTAGTAGTTGTCTTCATGCACATATAAAGTTGAAGAATTTTGTCTATGGTTCAATATAGTTTGTTGTTTTTTTATGCAAAAATATATAAGGATCTTGAACTTAGTATAGTTTTTTTTTCTTTTTAGTTTTTAAATTTAAGAAATATATGTTTTTTGAGCTGCACTTATACAAAGAATAGTCAATTGTGAAATAAACAAATAAGGAGATTAAAATGGATCAAAGTCAAATTTATTGTTGTTCTCTTTGCATGTAATTAAAGTCATCTAAGGGGTATTCTGGACATAATTGATGCAACTAAATACAAGTTGCCTAAAGAAAGGTAGGTTCAATAGTACCAATAAAAAATAGAACATGCTTGCATTCAATCAATATAATATAGAAATAGGAAAAGATCCAACACTACAAAAAAAAAACTTCAATATCTGATGTAGGGGCATTCTTGGGTCCTCAATGAATCTGCATGGTGGTGTGTTACTTGGCCGGTGTTACTCGATTGCAGCTTTAACCAGTGGTCTTGGTTATTGAAGGAAGCTCAGTCGCTGAAGGAACTCAGTGAAGCTTCTCGTGGTTGGTGGAACTGGTGCTCGATGATGCCTATGTTTCTCGATGTTTCTTGGCTTGGTCAGTTTCATTGGTGCTCGGTTGTTTCTCTGGTGCTCGATAGTTATGGTTTATCGATTGGAGTTCTTGGTGGTTTGGTTGGCTGACTTGGTGCATTTAATGTTGGTATCTTTTGTTGGATTCTCCTATGTAGATCTGAGGCCGACATGGAGAATTTAATAATTGTAAGGCTATTTGAGAGCCAACTTGTATTACATTTAATATTTGTTTGTAAGATTTAATTATGACATCCAGCCGACTTGTGGCTGAAGATTAGTATTTAAGGAGTGTTTGGGTAGTTGTTTAGGGGGCAGATCTGGGGAAACAAATAAGTGAAGTTGTGGAAAAGATCTTGGATCCTGCGAGATCTAGCAGATCAGATTGATTTTTGATAGTTGTAATAGAAGAGCTAGTGGTTTGCATGCTTGGAGACAAGGAGATTGCTTGGTGGCTTGTGAACACAAGTTCAGATCTGCCTTAGGGTTTCCATCAGTTGTTGATTTGTCTCAGAACAAGACTAGCTGGTGTTGGACTGGATCTTGTTGATCTTGTAGAATTACTATTGTTTGTAATTGGCCCTAACCTAGAAGGCCTTACAACCGGACATGTTAATGGAAATATGTTATTGAGCATATATTGTTGTGTTATTTCATTGTGTTCTTGATTGGCTGCAAGGTTGGATTATCCTTAATTGAATCCACCATCCTTGACTGCGTCAGGTGGTATCAGAGTTGAGTTGATCTTGTGGAGCGAAGGTTAACCTAGCAAGACTGATCTTGTGAAGTTGATCTTGTGGGTGAAGAGATCGTATGATATGGGTTGTAGATCCGTGGCACTAAACTTGTGGAATCTTGGCCTAGTTGTTTGTGTGAGGTGGAAGGTTGCGATATGACTTGCATACAACTTGGACTTTGTCACAAGGTGGTCGGTGTAGGGTTTTGTTGCAAAGGGTTTTCTTATCTTTAAGGATGCCTCTGAGAAGATTGGACCCTAGAGTGATTGCGGATCTCTATGATACTGTGGAATCTAGGATTACAGAGAAGGTGAAATGTGATTTTAGATCTAAGATGGAATTCATGAAGAATGACATGGTCGTTGAGATCATGAGAGCTATTGCTGGTGAACCTCAGAATGTTGGTACTGAAGATGGTTATGAGGAAGTTGCTGAAGACTTTGAAGCTACTGGATCTAGTGGTGATGACCAAAGGGATAGATTTGGTGTAGATAGAACTACTCGATTGCATAGATCTGGAGCTTGGTTAAGTAATAGTTACCGAATGGAAGTTTCTACTTTCTCTGGTACTTTGAAGCCTAAGAACTTGATTGACTGGATTAGTGAACTTGAAGATTTCTTTGAGCAGGAATAAATTGAAGATCCTCTTCGAGTGAGGTTGGCACAGAAAAAATTGAAAGGACATGTTGCTCTATGGTGGAAAGAATTACAAAGAGATAGAGAAGATGAAGGTGAAATGAAGATCAATCGGTGGAGGTTGATGGTGACTAAGTTGAAAGATAAGTTCAAACCTGCTGACTATAAACTTGACTTGTTTAAGAAGTTGCAGAATCTGAAGCAAAAAGATCTAAATGTTGAAGATTATACCGAGGAGTTCTACAAGCTTACTATTCGGTTTGGACACAGAGAAATTGGTAAGGAAAAGGTAGCTCGGTATGTGAATGGTTTGAGATTAAATATCCAAGATGAGCTTGGTATGCTGAAGATTAATTTGGTTGAAGATGCTTATCAGTATGCTCTAAAGGTAGAAGATAAATTGAAGAGGAAACAACATAGTAATCCCCGAGGGAAGGAAAAGATTGATCACTTGGTGAAGGATAAGCTGACTGCAAAAGATGAACATAAATCTATAGAACCGAAGAAGAAGACAGCTAGAGTTATCTTTAAGGGTACTTGTTATAACTGTGGTGAAGAAGGACACCATTCTTTTGAGTGTACACAGAAGAAGCTTGGTGACTGATGGACTGCTGTGGTGAATGAAAATGTTGAGAATGAACCTGAATCTGAGAACTTGCTGGTTCAACAAACATTTCTTGGTACAAAGGAGGAACCTTGTCATAGGAGTAACTTGTTCAAGACTCAGTGCAAGTTTGGAGGTAAAATTTGTACTGTTATTATTGACAGTTGATGTGAGTGTTCCAAGGCTTGCTAGCACATCTACCAAGAGACCTAGCTTGTCTCTATCAGGATCCTAATCTCTTCTAGGTCCATGTTAGGCTTAGATGATTAACTAAGTCCTAATCCAACTCTTCTCCAAGATTATCACACCTTGTGCTTCACCTTGAAAGAAAAACACCATTCAATGCTTCAGTGCTTTCTCCTACACCTAGAAAGCTCTTGTGTGTGTGAATTTTGTACCTATCTGTAGACACAACACTTCAGTAAAACATTAGAGGTTAGCTAAAATTGAAATCGTGCAATGAAATGAAAACTAAACTAACCAGGTGATTTACTGCCTTCTAGTAGATGCGAGTATGTATTCTCAGATTGGACCGAGATCAGTGACCTTGACAACACCTAAACGAAGGATTTGGATGCAAAATCTAGATACGAATTAGATGCAAATTAATCTATTTTTTTGAGTTTTCTATGCAATAATATGAGAAATCTGATATGAATCTATTCTATATGAAAAACTGATATGCAATACAATTAATCTAACAATGATATGCTAAAATATGAATGATCTCACAAAGTTGTTTGATTCGCAAAAGAAGCTCCAAATCTTCAGATACCAATTCGCTAGCATAAGTTTGCAAATTCTGAGATATGATTATGAAGAGTTGAGCCTTGATTTTATAGAAATCCAGGGCTTGGAGATGCATGGAAAAAGCCATAAATCACTCAGATAAACTCAAGTTGATTTTTGAGTTATCAAAAAATAAAAGATAATTAATTCACAAAATCATGCAAAAACAACTTTTTAACTCAAATCAGAGTTGAGTTTATTTTTAAAACAACTTGAATTGATTTTCTGATTTCAAGTTTAACTATTTTTTGAATGTGCATAATAATTATGAATTAAATAAATAAATAAAGTGATTTATTTCCAACTTAACTGATTTTAAAGATAAAACAATTGATTTATGGGTTAATCAATTATTAAATCAAATTTTTATTCCAAAATAATTATCATTAAATATGACAACTTGCTTTAACTAATTAAATAAGAATTTAATCAATCAGTCATAGGATAAATGATTTATTGTCAAATAAAATAACACAATTTAGGAATAAATATAATTAAATCTAATTAAATAGTTAAGTGGCAGTATTAAATCTAATTAATTAAATACTTAGAATATTCAATTAATCAAACTTTAGGATAAATAGGATTTATTGCCAAATAATCATTAAATTAAAGATAATTAAGATAAATAGGAATGTTACTAGGAATATTCCCCGATGCAGAATTTGAGATAATCAATTTAGGATTCGATAATGTTCAGATGTGCCTTAGGTTAGGACTTCGATGTCGATTTCATTTGATATGTTGATATAGGAGGTTAATGAACCTATAGCCCATTTTTGGGGTATTATAGTTTGCCCCTCTTTGAATTGTTGTGCGAAGTGTAGTGGTTCAAAGATAGTTTATGTATGATTTGAAATTGATGTTTGAAATTGATATTGATATGAAGCAGAAACTGATTGAAATTGATATGAAGATAATAGGTCCCGAATGACCAAAGATAATGTTAACTGTAACAAAAAATGAACCGATGATTGTGAAAAAGTGTCAAAATGCCTGATTTCAAACCTTATGATTGCAAAGAAGTGGGTGACCGATTCAAGACCCGATTGTCGATAAGAATCAAATTGGTATCACATCTGAACCCTTCAATTATGAAGAACCAAGGAAATAACACTAATGAACTGATGGTTGCAAAAACAAACTGATACAGTTTACAAGATTAAGAGAATACCAGACTGATATGGATCTCGATGAATTTGATATGCCCCAAGCAATGATTGATTTGCCCCAAACAATGAGGACTTTTGATGAATCAACAACTAGACGTGGTTGTTGTCTTGATTACTGAGGAAATATATGATTACAGACTTTCAATGATATGCAATACCATGCCCTCTTTGGGATTAAAATTGAAATCTGACAAGAAAAGTCAGCGTTAAAGTTTAGAAGCATGTTAATTGATTTGAGAAGTGGTTATACACGTTCGAGAATGCATTTTGCATCGTTTGAGAGTATAAAAGACCAAGTTTGACGAGGTTTGACCATGAGTTGACCATGGTTGACCAAGTTGAAATTTGTATAGTTTGATGTAAGATAATCAGTTAAGTTGAACATTGGATTTCTATGATGATGGAAAGTCGATTATGCATGCAGTTTACAATATAAATGATTTCAGATTTTGATTTTAATCCCGAAAAAGGATTCTACTTACTGTTTTGTTGGAGGAACCTTCGTGTGAGATTCAACTCTTGTTAGATTTGAAGAGGCATTTGAAGAATTGTTTAAGCATTGAAGTTCGTTTAGCCAATGTGAGATCATATAAACATGCCAAATGTAAAGAAACATGCAATAGTAAAATGCAACCTAAGACCTAGGACCTAGTCACTGATCATGTGTCGGTCATTCTCATCATTGAATTTTTAGGTAATCGGATAAATCAATACAATTCCCACTAGTTAGGAAACCATAGACATATGAATATCAATTTGTATGCGCAGGAATCAATACAACACCCACTGATTAGGAAACCATGGATATATGAATATTGATTTTGTTTTCGGAATGTCGGATTAGATATAAGCACCAAGGCACAAATGCCAGGATGACCTGAATATCATGTCCATTTTGATATAGCAATTTGTATAAGCATCAAAACATAAACGTCATGATGACCTGAATACACCTTGCGGTACAAACACATCAAACAGTCAAGAGATCATTCTAGATCCAATGTGAATTACCCGTAGTGACCCTTTATCATCCACATCCTTAGGTAAGATTGTGTTTCACAATAGGAGAAAGAACTTACTCAAAAAGACAATAGTTAGATCAGAATTCCTTGAATTTTTTGGGTATCAATGGTCGAGGTACGCATAGCCATCCAATTTGAGATAGAGGCTCTTACAGTCAGACACCATTTCAATCCAGAATTTCCAAAGTTGTTAGATTTTCACATACAAGCAGAAGACAAAGAAAATATTATGCCCCCAGTCATCACTCTCTAAATCCTGTAAAGGACATCATCGAAGAGCTCGAAAGGACATAATATGCAAAAATCTCAATGCGAATCAGTAAGCATACAAGGAGATAAAAGCATGTCAAAAGCACATATTGTTTTTAGTTTGTGTTTGATGTTTGATTGCATTGTTGTAAATGCAAAATCCTTTCTGGAGATAAGATAGACTGACTGACTCAAATGAAGCTTCAAAGGACTTTGACTAGATATGATACGTCTAAGATACATTGGAGGCCATAGGATATGACTTTGATTGCCCCCAAGTTTTTTAACATTGATAGGATACTGACACTTGAGCTGATTGGTGTACAACAGACTTATTGGAAATAGGAATGCGGAAACAAACTAGGAGATATGTACAAACTAAAGCAAGACTGAAAGCTGGGAAAAACCAAGATTGCGTTGATAGATGGAGCATTTTGAAACAAGTGGCACCCGTTGATGGGTTTTCACCATCTTGGTAGAGATTTTATTTTTGCTACCAAGGCACCTATTTCCAGGTTTTCACCAAGGCAGTTTTTCTTTTTCTCATTTTTTTGTATTTTTCATTTTTTCAATTTTTTTGATATTTTTGGTATTTTTCACTTTTTTTGTGAATTATCAAGGTGCCTATTGCTAGGTTTTCACCAAGATGTTCATTTTTTCAAGATTTTTTTTAATTTTTAAGATTTTTTCAGGATATTTTACCATAGACTAAATGCCTTAGGCGTAGAATTTCTTTAGATGGAGAATGTTGATTGGTTCTCAGAGCTGTTATCCTTCAGTCATTGAGAGTTGATAGGCACCAGAGCCAAAAGTAGCAGTGATTACAAAAGGACCCAACCAGTTGGGTTCAAACTTCCCCTTACGTTCTCTATGTGATTGATTTTTAGGATTCTCTCTCAAGACTAGATCACCAACCTAAAATTCTCTGTGTCTGACTTTCTTGTTGTAACTTGTAGACATTCTCTTCTGATATACTCTGAGATGATCATATGCTGCTTGTCTGCGCTCATCTAGTAGTTCAAGTTCTTGCAACCTAGACACTATGTAGTCATCATCAGTTACTAGACCATGCATTATGATTCTTAGTGATGAGATTTCAACCTCAATAGGTAGTACCACTTCAGACCCATAAACTAAAGCGAATGGAGTAGCCCCAGTGGGAATTTTGATACTTGTTCTGTAGGCCCAGAGAGCTAGATTGATCATGAGATGCCAGTCTCTTCCTGTTTTATTAACTGTACGGTGCACGATTTTCAATAGATTCTTGTTAGAAGCCTCTGCTTGTCCATTCCCTTGAGGATAGTAGATAGATGACCAATGTTGTGTAATCTTGAATTTAGCACGTAAATCATCTAGATCTTTGTTCTTAAATTATCCACCATTATTTGTGTTTATGGAATGAGGTATCCCATATCTTCATATGATATAGTTCAATATGAACATAGATATTTGCTTTCCAGTTGCTTGTGTCAAAGGGACTGCTTCTACCCATTTTGTAAAATAATCTATAGCTGTGATTATATGGGTATGTCCATTAGAAGAATGAGGATGTATAGCTCCTATAAGATCAAATGCCCATTGGTGAACAGGCCATTGTGTAGTAAAGGGGATTAGATCTCTCCCTGGAGCATGAATTAAGTTACCATGAACTTGGCACTTTTGACAATTCTTAGCAAACTTGATAGACTCTTTCTCCATTTCAAGCCAATATTACCCAGCCCTAATAAGTTTTCGAGCTAGTGTTAAACTGTTCGAGTGTGACCCACAAATACCATCATGGACCTCCTCTAATGCACATTGAGACTCTTCCCATTCTAAACATCTAAGTAGTGTACCATCTAGACCTCGTTTGTATAGATCATGACCAATGATGACATATCAGGAGGCATTACGGATAAGGTATCTCTTTTCATGGCGGTTGAAGGTATCGGGAATGATTTGGTCTTGGAGATAGGAAAATAGGGTTTTGTATCTAGATGAATCATGACCAACAACAGTGCAGATCATGCGGGTTTTAGGGGAATCATATGTAGGATAAGATAGTTCTTCCACTAGGAAATCGTAGTGTAGCTCATGTTCAGGCTACTGTAATAAAGTAGATAGTGTTGCCATTGCATTGGCAACTTTATTCTCTATTCTAAGAATTTGCTCAAATGTGATGGATGGGAAATACTTCTTTAGATCATGTACCATTCTCTTGTAAGGAATGAGCTTTTCATATTTAGTTTGGTACACATCATTGACTTGATGGATAACAAGTTGAGAGTCTCCATGATTGTGTAGCTCTGTTACCCTCCATTCAATCACTATTTTCATACCATTCAAAAGGGCTTCATATTCTACAATATTGTTTATGCAAGGGAACTTTAATCTGAATGCTTTTGGTATTGAGTATCCTTGAGGAGTTATGAATAATATGCCTGCACCTAACCCATTCTATGTGTAGGAGCCATCAAAGAATAACTGCCATTCTCTAGAAGAAAGAGTCATGATAGAGGAATTTGGAAATTCCATTTGCATCGGTGTATCATCAATCATAGGTGCATATGCTAATTGATCAGCAATAACCTATCCTTTAATAGCTTTTATTTCCACACATTCAATCTCAAATTCACTTAAGAGCATGACCCATTTAGCTAATCTACCTTTGAAGGAAACTTTTCTTAGAAGGTACTTGAGTGGATCAATTTTAGCTACCAAATGTGTGGTATGAGCTAACATGTAATGTCTCAGTTTCTGTGATGCAAAGATCATAGCTAGACAAGCTTTCTCAATCATTGAATAGTTCTTCTCATATGCAGCCAATGTTCTACTGATATAGTATATAGCTCTTTCCTTTTTGTTCTCATCATGTTGTGCAAGCAATGCCCCCAGTGATGTATCTATTGTGGAGACATATAAGATCAATGGCTTCCAATGAATAGGAGGCATCAAAATGGGAGGATTTGATAGATATTGTTTCATATGGTCAAAGTTCTTCTCACATTCTTCATTCCATGCAAAGGTCACACCTTTATGCAATGTTTTTGTAAAAGGTTGTGATATGTCTGCTAGCTGTGATATGAATCGTCTAATAGATTGAACTCTTCCTTGCAATGTCCTCATTTGACTAATATTCTTTGGAGGTTGCATTTCCATGATAGCCTTCACTTTAGCTAGATCAACTTCAATGTCCTTCTTTGAAACTATGTATCCTAAGAGCTTTCCAGAAGTGACACCAAAAGCACATTTCTTAGGATTTAGTCTGAGACTAAATTTTTCCATTCTATCTAGTATCTTGCTCAAGTCATCTAGATGTTCAACTCTAATCATATATTTTGCTAAAGTATCATCAACATAATCCTCCATAGTCCTATGCATCATGTCATGAAAAATAGATGTCATGGCCCTTTGATATGTAGCACTAGCATTTTTAAGCGCAAATGGCATGACATTCCAATAGAAGGTGCCCCATGCACATGTGAAAGCAGTTTTCTCTTGATCCTCTGGAGCAATTTTGATTTGATTATATCCAGAAAAACCATCCATTAAAGAATACATCTCAAAGCCCGCAATCATGTCCACTATCATATCAATGTTAGGTAATGGAAAATCATCCTTAGGGCATGCTCTGTTTATATCTCTAAAGTTTGTGCATACTCTTATTGATTTATCTAGTTTAGAAATAGGTACAATATTAGAGATCCACTCTACATAATCAATAACTCAGATGAATCTGGCTTTCAGGAGCTTCTCTAATTCAGCTTTTACCAAGAGTGCAACATGAGGATGCATCTTTCTTAATTTTTGCTTAACAAGTTTGACATTTGGAGCTATAGATAAATGATGCATTATAAGATTAGGATCCAACCCTGGCATATCTGAATATTTCCATGCAAAGTTGATCTTCTTTTCTATTAGGAATGTAGTAAATTTTTTCTTCTCTTCTTCTGATAAAGATTGTGCTACATCAATCAACTGTGGTTCTTTTGTTGTTCCCAAATTGATAGATTGAGTGGGCTCAATTAGAATTGGAGATCTATCCTATAAATGACTTGAAAGGACATCAAATATCTCATCCTTAAGCATCTGAGAGAGGTTTTCACCTTTAGATACATCTTTTATTTTTACTTTTGTAGGTTCTAAGACTACCACAAAGTGGTTTTCACCCTCAGAACTCTTTTTCTTTTTATTTGCGAAGGTATAAATACCCTGGCTCGGATTTGTGGAGGTTTGATCAAGAAGTTCAGGATGTTGGATAGTTAAAATGGGGAAAGATTGGGAGATAGTGTTTACGGATATGGATCTATCATCATTGGTCCTAACCCGACACTCGAGTTCAAAGGTGATATTACAACATAAGACATTCAATTCATGAATAGGCTCAATATCATTGTGGGAATCCAATTTAGCCATAGGGGGATCAGACTCGATAGGTTCATCATTTCGCTCTAGACTTACATTGGGTTCAGGTGCATATTGGTGAATAACATCAACATGTTTCTCTGTAATAAGCTCATCTTCTTCTGGAATGGCGCCCCATTCATAGTCATTAGATTCTTCATCTATGCCTCTAGGAAATCTAAGAACATGAGTAAAGTCAGGATGAATACCCCAAGAAGGGTTACCCTCAGATTCAGATTTTAATTCATACTCATAAGAATCTGTCTAAGAATAACTACCACCTTCCTCTTTGCCTATTTGATTATCTTCGAGATTAGCTAGTTCTTGTGTTGCAACTATCTCCTGATTGATAGTAGGTTCTTGTGTTTCTACTACATTAATTATTTTGACTGGATCATCTTCAGCTTCAAGGAGGTCTTTGATTTTCTTAGGCAAATGCTCATAAGGAATAAGTTCTGAGCTGTCTAAATCACTATCTGATGGTTGAGTTTCTTCCTTCTTAAGAAGGGGATCACCTAGTGCGATCTATTCTATGACATGGGAACAATTACCTTTGAGGTGGAAGGGTTTCTTTTTAAAACCTAAGCCAATAGTATCTTTGTTTGCCCTACCAACATGTGAAATAGGTGTTATAAGACCTTTTCCTCTAACTCGTAGAGGTCCTTTACCTAAATATCCCATCTTAGCTATTAATTTATCTCTTGGACCATATGCCTTAGAAGGGATTTTGGATACTGTAGAGTCACTAAGTGGAACAACTTGAGATTCAGGTTCATCTTTGTATAGCCATGTAAGCACAACTTCATCTTCTTCAAATTCTTGCTTGGAGACTTGTTCTGTTACAAAATTCTTTTTATATGCCTCAAGAGGTTCTTTAGAGTCTAGTTTGGATTGTTTCAAAGATTGTCCATAAGACTTAGGTGAGATAGGTAGAGATGTCAAAGATAAGACTGGCTCTATAGTATATTCTTCCATACCATTTTCTTTGATATTGACCTCTTTTGCAAGATCTTCCATTTTAGATGTGGATGCTTCTTTTGTTGGCTCAATGGAAGATTTTTTGTTATTAGACACAAGTTTATCTACACTCTCCTTCAATGTATTGAAAGTGGTGGATATGTCTACTGGAATAGTGACCTCTACTCCTTCATAAGGAAATTTCAAGCATTGGTTGAATGTAGAAGGAAAAGCCTTCATCTCATGTATCCATGGTCTCCCTAGAAGAATGTTGTAAGCCAAAGGTAGATCAAGAACTTGACATATAGTATCTCTGATAACTAGACCGGCTCTGATAGGTAAGACAATGGTGCCTTTAGAGGATCTTTCTTGTTCATCATAGGCTTTTATAGTTATTTTCTTTCTAGGATCAATAGCCAATTCTAAAAATCCCAATTGTGTGACCAAGTTGTAAGAACAAATGTTTAGGCCAACACCTCCATCTATCAACACACGTTTGACTCTACGGTTCTGGATCAAGACTTCTATATGCAAGGGTTGGTTATGTGGGTGACTCAAGGAGTTGTCATCTTCCTCTGAAAAGGAGATATATTGCGGAGATGTAAGATGTCCAACCATAGTCTAGAACCTATCTAAATCAAGGTCATCAGGAACATTGGATCCGAGTAAAGCTTTGTCTAAAATAGCTCTAGGAGCTGGAAATATCCGAAGAAACTCAAACATGGAGATTTTTGCATTAGTGTGTTGGAGTTGTTGAACAATGCTATAAGATGTTGGCCTCGTATCTTTAGGATTGGAAGATTTTGAAACAGCCTTCTGTTTGGAAGTGGAAGAAAGATTGAAGGGCATCTTAGGGACATTTGATGAATCTAAGATTTGTTCATTCAGATGTGCCTGAGCTTGTGATTGTGTAACTGCATTAGCTGAAGGATGATCTCTATCTCTTCGCACAATTGTGATGACATTGCAATGCTCAGAGAGGCAAGGTTCAACCATATTGATAACAACATTATTTCCAGGGTAAGCATAATTGACCTTTGCCCCCATATTAGGCTGAGCAGATGAAACTTCTTGACCATGTTTCAAAAATGGTTCTATGAATGTTGTATGATCATTATTGCTCTAATGATTGTCAATCGTGATGTCTCCCTTATCAATTAGATCTGGAATAATATGTTTCAAGCGTAAGCAGTTATTAGTTTTGTGACCTTTACCTCGATGGAAATCATAGAATTCATTCTCCCTCCACCACTTTGGTTTAGGATCAGGATCAGATTGTCGGATCTCAGGCAAAGAGATGATGTTATTAGCTAGCAGAGTTCTCATAGCTGATTCCAAAGATTCTCCAAGAGGAGTGAACTTTCATTTATTATCAGTGGACCAAGATTTGTATTCTGTCTTCTTTTGAGATGGTTCAGACACCTTTTTTTCTGAAGCTTTGATGGCTTGGGTGCCAATAGTTAGATTGAAAGCTGGTGCCTTTGATGAGGCATGGATAGTATCAAAAACACCATCTGTGACAATGCCTTTATTCTTGTTCCAGTTTTTGTTCTTGTCTTTAGAACTGGATCCTGATTCATACTTGTCCTTTTGAAGTGTGATTTCTCCTTTTTTCACAAGTACTTTTTCAATTTTGATCGCATTGTCTACCATCTTATCAAAAGATATATGATCTTGCATTTTTAAATGGTAGTTGATCTCTGGGATAAGATTATTGATGAAGATTTCCAGTTTCTTAGTTTATGGAATAGGCCTAGCATATAGAGAGAATTTCTTCCTCCATCTTTTGAGAAATGTCAAGAATGGTTCGCTTGGATATTGTTTGAGATTGCAAATATCGATCATGGTGACCGAATGTTGAATATTGTAGAAGTATTGCTGATAGAACAATTTGATCAACTCCTCAAAAATTTTGATAGTAGAAGGCAATCTAGAGAACCAATGAATGGCTTCTCCCCCCAGAGATTGAGGAAAGAGAAGCATCAGATAGGTTGGTTCGTGCATGAACTCCATAGATTGTGTACAGAATTCTCTGACATGATCTTGGGGATCAGAGTGTCCATCATACTTATCATACTTAGGCATCTCCACTCTTTTTGGAAATGGTGGCATGTACAAGGCTTTGTCAAATGGAAAAGGACATAGGGCCTCCATGGAGAACTCCTTGGGTTCCTTTTCTTTCTCAAGGTTATTAAGTTTGACTTGCATTGCATGCATCTGTTTCATCATAGCTGTGAGTGGAGTTACTTCCTCATGTGTAATGATATCTTCAACATTAAAGTTGGGGGAAGTTTAGCTCCTTGATGAGCTAATTGTAAAAAGTATGCCTCTCTGTCTTCTTTCAAGAAATGCTTCATAATTCATTTGAAGTTATCATCGTTTTAATATTGAGCAATTTCTTCAAGTGTGGGTTCCTGATCTACACCATGTTGAGATTGAGCTCTTTAAGAGCCAAAGTTTGTCCCTTCTTGAGACATGGTAGGAGTTCTCCCTGGGATAGATTGATGAGGATTTTGTTGATTACCTCCGTGAGTTGATGAAGGAGGAATGTAACCAGTTTTCAATCGAAGATTGCCAAGACTGTCATCTTTGTAAAGACTAGAATTGTAGAGTTGCTCAAGAGTTGGACTTTGGATATGAGTCAAAGGTAAAGTATGAGATATTTCCCTAGATTTCTTGTGAGAGGAAGCTCTAGTTTCGACCATTAACCTTGGGTGAAACAAAAGAATATGATGAAGACAACTGAAGAAGGATCTAATTCAAGAAGATCAAATGATGTAACCTTGTCAAGGTTTGGTTGATTGAAGCTTGGATTAGACGTAAATGGAGGAGACTGCGCCCTAGATGTATGGGTAGATTCCCAAAAGATAGAAGACACGAGTTTAAAACACTTAGTCATTTTTTATGATTGATTGAAGATTGATAGTTATGACAAGGTTTTGACACAAGATAAAAAAAGACTAAAATTGATTAAACAGAAGGCTAAATCAGATTCAAAAGGCCGCTCTAGGAAAATGATTGGATTCTCAGTATTTTCTGCTTTGTTCCTGACATAGTGATTTGTTTGATAGATTCTGGAAATAGGCTGGAAAGGTTGGGTCTCTGGTAGTTCTGACAACTTTCTGACAACTTTTTGAAATTTCTCAAATGACTTTCTACAGGCTCGTAAGATAGTGGGTATAGCATGAAACGACAATTGAAAAACTCGTACAACTATTGCAAAACTCACATGACAGTTGATAGTAGGGTTTTTGACTTTTTGGAATTGATTGGCAACAAAACTCATACAATAATGTACCTGATACCATATGATAATCTAGGGGTTCTGAAATGACAATAGCCAAAATTCATACGACTTTCTGACTTTACAAAATGACTGTTGACTCCAGAAAGGTGTTTGACATCAGATTTTGCAATTTTCAGATTTTTAGTTTCAGTTTGTTTACAAAATTGTTTGTCCAGATTTAAAGATTGTAGCGGATTGATTCATTCTTAGTAACCAGATAGATAAACAAGCATGCAAAATAGCAAGCAAGTGATTTCAAGCATGTCTAAAAATAATGAATAGGGGACAAAGCAACCCTGCACATGAACAATCAAGTGACTGAATTGTGCTAATCCCTAGGAGTGCTAATAGTGCATGTTCCAAAAAGTTTTGTAATAATGCACATATTCCTAGAAAAATGAAAATTTGGCCTCACTAGGGTTTTTAGTAATGGTCTAACTCTGCAACTTTTGTGATCTTAAGAGGGAAAACTCCAATCCAGGCGCATCGGGGTTTTGACATAGTCTGAGAACTTAATCTTCAGGATCTGCTAGGGAGATCTGATAGCCCAACAAGAGACCACACCTGTGGAGATTTCTTCCACAAGGACATTTATATAGCGGTTGTCACTACCATGATGAAAATGGCTATTAACCTTGAGGTTCTGTCAACATGGTTGACCTAATTAAGGGAATGTCCACTACGGTTAACCCTCTCTAAAGGTGACTCACAAAATATACCACATGGAGATTGGTTCTAGATTCAAGGATCTGAGTTTCTACTACCCAAAAAGGGAGTAGAGCATAATCCTCTAGCCTTTTCACT
Organism: Chamaecyparis obtusa; assembly: GCA_027943335.1. NCBI lineage: Eukaryota > Viridiplantae > Streptophyta > Pinopsida > Cupressales > Cupressaceae > Chamaecyparis > Chamaecyparis obtusa. Next base: position 598,674 of record BSBK01000291.1, on the reverse strand, counting down.
TTTAACCCAAACAAAGCAGATAGATTAATCCAACATGCTAAGACCAAGATTATCTCACAAAGATCTATGATGTCAACCACTCATGATCTATCAACCTCTCCAGAGAGAGAATGTATCAATCAGAAGCTGAAGACACACAAATCTAGTAGAATGTGAGACTCCCTCAGTATCCTCCCTACCTACAAGGGTTCCTTCCCTAAGAAGAGTTTTGCTGGAAACCCACTCTCTCAAGAGCCACGAATAGTGTTCATAGGGCCTATTTACTATGTGTAACAAAGATGCTGAAAAGAAAATCTATGTTTATTTTTAATAGCCCAAAATGAAATCTGTGATATGAAAGCAATAAAGGTCACACAAGCTTGACATGCAAGAGTTCTTTTTAATCCAAATCAAAATGTTATTAGCTGAAAAGATTACCTGAATTCCTTGCAATGCGCTTAGTAGATTCTTACCCATTTTTAGCAATTCACATGCTTTTCCCAATCAAAACTAGCAGAAATCAATCAGAATCAACAACTTTCAATCGTTAATGTTAGCTGTTAGTCCAAATCAAAAAAACAAATCTGGAAAACTACCTGAAAAAGTGAAACAACAATCAAATTTTGGCACTAAAACTCGTACGATAGTGGGTTACCTTCTAGACGACAGTCCAGAAACTTGTACGACACTGGGTACCAGATCATACGATAATAGGGTATCCAAACGACACTGTGATCCTAATGGTATGATCCTTGATCAAATAAACTATCGTACGACAATGGGTATCGTCTAATATGAGTTTCTAACAAAACTTGTATGGACAAAAATTAAAAATCACAGCTTGGAACATAAAATGACAAGAAGATGATAGAAATTGATAGAAATTGAATGGAAACCCATTTCAAGGCCCCACGGTGGGTGCCAAAAATGTGTGAATTTTGTACCTATCTGTAGACACAACACTTCAGTAAAATATTAGAGGTTAGCTAAAATTGAAATCATGCAATGAAATGAAAACTAAACTAACCGAGCGATTTACTGCCTTCCAGTAGATGCGAGTATGTATTCTTAGATTGGACTGAGATCAGTGACCTTGACGACACCTAAACAAAGGATTTGGATGCAAAATCTAGATATGAATTAGATGCAAATTAATCTATTTTTTTGAGTTTTCTATGCAATAATATGAGAAATCTGATATGAATCTATTCTATATGAAAAATTGATATGCAATACAATTAATCTAACAATGATATGCTAAAATATGAATGATCGAACAAAGTTGTTTGATTTGCAAAAGAAGCTCCAAATCTTCAGATACCAATTCGCCAGCATAAGTTTGCAAATTCTGAGATATGATTATGAAGAGCTGAGCCTTGATTTTATAGAAATCCAGGGCTTTGAGGATGCATGGAAAAAGCCATAAATCACTCAGATAAACTCAGGTTGATTTTTGAGTTATCAAAAAATAAAAGATAATTAATTCACAAAATCATGCAAAAGCATGCAAAAACAACTTTTTAACTCAAATCAGAGTTGAGTTTATTTTTAAAACAACTTGAATTGATTTTCTAATTTCAAGTTTAACTATTTTTTGAATGTGCATAATAATTATGAATTAAATAAATAAATAAAGTGATTTATTTCCAACTTAACTAATTTTAAAGATAAAATAATTGATTTATGGGTTAATCAATTATTAAATCAAACTTTTATTCCAAAATAATTATCATTAAATATGACAACTTGCTTTAATTAATTAAATAAGAATTTAATCAATCAGTCATAGGATAAATGATTTATTGTCAGATAAAATAACATAATTTAGGAATAAATATAATTAAATCTAATTAAATAGTTAAGTGGCAATATTAAATCTAATTAATTAAATACTTAGAATATTCAATTAATCAAACTTTAGGATAAATAGGATTTATCGCCAAATAATCATTAAATTAAAGATAATTAAGATAAATAGGAATGTTACTAGGAATATTCCCCGATGTAGAATTTGAGATAATCAATCTAGGATTCGATAATGTTCAGATGTGCCTTAGGTTAGGACTTCGATGTCAATTTTGTTCGATATGTTGATATAGGAGGTTAATGAACCTTTAGCCCATTTTGGCAGTATTACAGCTCTAAGTGCCAACTTCTCTCCATTCAAGAAATTCATTGTAGGGGTGTCTATCATCATGAAAACATTCCATTTTCTCCCATTTGAATCCATTTAGAAGGATCTTCAAGCCTTTCCTTATCGGGTTCAAGGTTTCACCATGAGGAAGCCTAATTAGGCCTACTTCCTTGTTACCTTTACCAGAGACCTTTTGCCACTTCTTGCAAACACTTTACAAACAACCTAAAAATCTAATCCCACATTTGGATACCCTTTTGGATTTTATCAAATATTCTGAAGGTTTTGGACTCCTAGGTCCTCTGTACACAGGGTTCCTACAAACTAGGACTAATAGGGCTAAAAGGCCTATTTACTAGGACTTGACTGGTTCTTGCTTACAACTTACTCTACTGGATTGGTACGACTTCAATCCTCATAACATGTCAAGATATGACTAATTCCTACCTGGAACTATACTTGTTCCATATAGTGCTTCTCTCCCCTACATTTAATCACTACATTCTTCACTGTCAAGCCTCTAACCGGACACCCCTAGCTCGCCTAGGGCTTAACATTTAAAATAGAAAACTAACTCCTCCAGATTCTTACCTTTATATACATTATGTAAAACGGCTCCACTTGAAGATTCACTCACTTTCTTGAAGTTTCAAGGGTTGAATCTCAAGTGGGAGCCATGAAACCAAAAATAGTCTAACAGGGACCAGCACACTGTCTAAATCTAACTAATTTTCTCACAACTAGTAGACTAACTCAAAACAACTATCACACTAAATGAAAAATTCTTAAAACATACTACACTTCTCAAATCCAATGCTAACTTTCAAGTTTCAAACCATATAATTCCACTGTCACAATGAAATGCTCTGGTTTTTCACTAAACAGTGTTGCAGAGCTCTATTCACTATTCAAAAACTTGTTACAATCATCTCTCACCTTGAGATTTGAGCCTTCCATCATATTAGATGTAATTCACCATGTTTTTAGGGCATGTTTTTCGATCTCTCACTCCTATCTTCTAGTGGATCCTATGTAACCGAGTTGCATGCAACATTTGCCATTATTGCAACTGTTGTCATGACAACTTTGTAACAACATTTGGCATCTTTGTCATTATGCCACCATCCTAATTCTTAGGACCTCTAACCTAAATATTCTGAGGAACCAACTTCATTAATGGCCTAATGGCATCTTTCTAACATCATTCATGTGTTTAGAACACATTTAAGACTCTAATCCAACCTTTAAGCTTCGAAGACTAAGAAATTTAAAAACTACTAACAATGACTAATTGGTGACCTTAGTCCTAATGACTAACTCACCTAGTCCACAATTGCAATGAACTTCTAAGGTCCAAATCAAACTCACCCTATTCTGACTTGGCTAATGTTAGATACAAGCCAAAATAGCATAACTATGGAGGTTAGCCTAGGTGCTTCTGCACCATCCTCCCCAAAACAAAAGAGTTCAATCCACCCTTGGATTGAGTAAGCTTGGATCAATTCCCATCTTCTTGGATTTAGCTTCCTTGATCCACACTGCATCAGCATCAGGTTGACCATGCCACTTGATCAAGTGTTCCTTGTACTCCTTGGTTCTAGTCTTTTTATAGACCCTAGTATCCAATATAGTGTCAGCCTTCTTGACTGTTGGAGAAAGTAGTTTAAGCTCTTCCACATCTTGGATTACTTCACTGAGACTCTGATCTAAATCAGGTGGTGTTCCTTAATAAGGAACCAGGTCTACAATATTAAAGATAGGGGATAGTCCACTGTCTTCCGACAGCTCCACTCTATAGGCATTGTTCCCATACTTTGCCAAGATAGGATAGGGACCTATCCTCCTCATCTACAACTTGTGAGGGACTCCCTTCAGTAGTCTAGACTTATTTAGATGTATCATCACCAAGTCTCCCACATTGAACTGAACTGAACTTCTACTCTCATCAACCTTGGTTTTATGCTTCATGGTGTTCTTTGTCAAAGTCTTCCAGACTGTATCATGTATCTCCTACATTGCATAGGCAAATTCATCAGCATATCCACTTCCCTTCACTCCATCCTTCAAGTCTCTGAGCTCATAGACTCCTCTAGGATGTAGACCATACACTATCTCAAAGGGACTCTTCCCTGTGGATCTATTTATAGTATCATTATATGCATACTTAGCTTGGCCAATCAACTGATCCCATTGTTGACCATACTCCTTTGTCAAGCACCTTAGTAGATTTCCAAGGCTTCTATATACCACTTTGGTTTGACCATCAATTTGAGGATGGTATGTAGATCCAAGTGATAAATTAGTGCCCAATCTTTGCCAAAGAGTTTTCCAAAAATGACTCATGAATTTGGTGTCTCTATCTGACACAATGCTGATAGGTAACCCATGAATTCTTACTCTCTCTTTGAAGAAGAGAGAGGCTATTTGACTAGCATCATTAGTTGTCTTACATGGCACAAAGTGTGCCATCTTGTTGAATCTTTCCACAACTACATAAACACTATCCATGCCTTGTCTTGTCTTGGGTAACCCAACTACAAAATCTATGCTCAAGCATTCCCATGGTCTAGTAGGAATGGGTAGTGGTTGATATAGGCCTGCATTTGAAGAAGTTCCCTTGGCCTTTTGGTACACTATACAACTTTCCACATACCTCCTAACATCAAGATTCATCCTTGGCCAATAGTAGAATCTTTGAACAAGTTCTTGAGTCTTAGTGATCCCAAAGTGAGCACTCAATGCACCATTATGCTTTTCATGAATCAAATTCTCTCTAATAGACCCTCTAGGAACACATAATTGATTCCCCTTTAACAAAAGATCACTTTGCAAAGTGTATTCAGCATATTGACTATGAAAATGATTCTTGTATTCAGCACATACCTTGTAAATGTCTGCAAAATCTTCATCATCAGCATATAGATCCTTAAAATGATCTATCCCCATTCTCTTCAACTGAATTTCTTGGATGGTAAGAGCTCTTCTACTCAAGGCATTAGCCACCTTGTTGAGTACTCCTTTCTTGTGCTTGATATTAAAGGTATAAGCTTGTAGGTATTCAACCCACTTCATGTGCTTGTGACTCAACTTCTCTTGAGAATTCAAAAAACTTAGTGCTTGGCTGTCTAAATACACTATGAACTCCTTGGGAAGCAAATAGTGCCTCCATTTCCTTAAAGCTTGAAACAATGCATACATCTCAAGGTCATAAGAAGAGTACTTCTTAGCTTCACTTATCTTCTCTAAATGAAAAGCCATCGGTCTACCCTCTTGGCTTAGAACAGCTCCTATAGCCACATTGCTAGGATCACACTCAATAGTGAAAAGCTTCTCAAAGCTTGGAAAGACTAAAATAGGTTGGGTAGTTATCTTTTCCTTCAACAACTCAAAGCTCTTGTTAGCATGCTCATTCCTTGGAGTAGGCCAATTTATGATGGCTTCTACCTTACTAACATCCATTTTCAGATTACCATGTGATAGAAAAAAACCAAGGTACACTAGCTCTGTCTTGATAAACTCACACTTCTCCAAGTTGATCATCAACTTCTCATCATGCAGCTTCTTTAAAATAGTCTCAAGATGTTCTAGGTGCTCACCTATTATTTTTCTACAAATCAGTATATCATCTAGATATACTACTACAAACTTGCCAATGTAGTCTTTGAGGACTTCATTCATGAGCCTCATGAATGTGGAGGGGGCATTAGATAACCCAAATGGCATGACAAGTCATTCATACAAACCTTCATTGGTCTTGAAGGTTGTTTTCCACTCATCTCCTTCATGTATCCTTATTTGGTGATAGCCACTCTTCAAGTCTATCTTTCTATAGTACTTAGCTTCACCTAGACAATCCATTAGGTCTTCAATCCTTGGAATAGGGAGCCTATACCTAATGGTTATCCTATTAATAGCCCTTGAATCAGTACAAAGCCTCCAATTTCCTCCTTTCTTAGGTGCAAGGACCTTAGGATAGTGGGTACAACCCATGGACTAATGCTCTTTCTAATAAGGCCTTGGTTTAGGAGTTCTTGTATTTGTCTAGAAATTTCCTCATTTTGTTGAGGGGTCATCTTATAGGCTGCTTTATTGGGAAGGGTAGCTCCTGGGATAAAGTCTATCATATGACTTATGGCTCTTTTAGGGGGTAAGGTTGATTGTTTTCCATCACTTACTATACCTTGATAAGTTTACAACATGCTTTGCAACTCCTTGGGTAACTCTGACTTCTTAGCTCCCTTATCTTCATCTACCTCCCTTGGTCTTAACACCAATGAAAATCCAACTCCTTCACTCTCTTCCATGGCTTCTAAGAACTCTTTTTCACCAACCATGAGCACATTAGGACCTATTGTCTTCACCTCTACATCCTCTAACAGTGACTAAATTTTGAAAGTCACATTGTCTTTCTTAAAAGTATAGGAGTTCTTTCCTCCATCATGCATAGCTTGGTTGTCAAATTTCCATGGTCTTCCTAGGAGCAAGTGACATGCATCCATAGGAAACACATCACATAAAACTTTATCTTTATACCCTCCAATTGAGAACTCCACCCATGATTTTTCATTTACTAGCACATGTTGGCCTTTATTGAGCCATGTGACCTTGTAAGGATTGGTGTGGGGTATCCTTGTCAACTTTAGCTTTCTGACTACTTCCTCTGACACAATATTTTCAGTAGACCCTGAGTCAATGATGACTCTACATACTTTCCCCATCATCTTACACTTTATCCTAAATAGGGACCTTCTTTGGCTTAGTTCTTCTTTAACCAGCTCCTTGATTAGTGTTCTCCTCATCATGAGGTTCTCACCTTCCTCTGAATTTAATGGGGCCTCAAGATGTTTCTCTACTGCATTTGTATCTTCATGAACTAGGTTAGTTCTCTTGTCACCTCCTTGAGAAGAACTACCCTTCTCTAGACACCTATAGATAGGGTGTCCCATTTGATTGCAATGGTAGCATTTCATATTGGCAAAGTAGTTTCATCTTCCTTGTCCACCACTTCTTCCTCTAAAGATAGTGCTCCTTCCTCTACCACCTCTACTAGAGCTTCCTTCTTGTTGCTCACTAAATTTGATTTCTCCTTGAACCTTTGACTCTGAACTCCTTCCACCATAGCCACCTCTTTTCCCTCTACTATATTTTCCTTTACCTCTACCCTTGGAGGTTTGTTATGGCTTCCTTTTTCTTTTCTCTTCTATCTTCAAGGCCATTTGATAACATTGGTGGATGGTTTTGAAGTTCACAAGACTCATGTCTTCTTGAATAGACCATTTGAGTCCATTCATATACCTTGCTAATTTGATGCTTTCATCTTCAACCACCTTTGATCTAAAGCACAACTTTTGGAACTCTTTGGTGTATGCTTGGACATCCAAATATTTTTGTCTAAGATTGTGTCTCCTTGTATGTTGTTGAACTTCATAGTCATCAAGAAGGTAGGTCTACTTCACTTTAGTTACCATGCCCTTCCATGTAACTATAAGACCCTTTCCATCTTTCTCTCTTTCATTTTGCACAAACTTCCACCATGTGAGAGTTGAACCTCTTAGCCTAGAATTGGCCACCATAACCTTTTGGGCATATGATATTCCATCACATTCAAAGTGATTCTCAATGTTTTCTATCCAATCCATGACTAAATCTGGATCCATTTGTCCACTGAATAGTGGCACACCCTCCAAAGCTTTGCCACTGAAGGCCTTTAATGCCTTCAAGAAGGGTTCTTTAGGAAGAATAGGGTTAGGTGTTGGAGATTCCTCCTCCAATTCTAATTCCTTTTCCCTTGCTTCTTTCTCTTCCTTTTGATCAATTTTATCTTTGACCTTATCAACTTTGTCTTGGACTTCACCCAAGAGCTGCTCCATTTGGGACAATCTTTTTCTTAGCAATTGATTATCCTCTTCTTGTTCTTATACCTTCTTGGCTAACTCAGTGTTAGTCACCATGGTTTTATCTTCCACTAATCAAACTAGTGTATTTTCTTCTATTGATTCAGTGGGCTACAACATCAACCACAAGCCTGATCAAACCTGGCTTTGATACCAATATGATGTGAGTGTTCCAAGGCTTGCTAGCACATCTACCAAGAGACCTAGTTGTCTCTATCAGGATCCTAATCTCTTCTAGGTCCTTGTTAGGCTTAGATGATTAACTAAGTCCTAATCCAACTCTTCTCCAAGAGTACCACACCTTGTGATTCACCTTGAAAGACAAACACCATTCAATGCTTCAATGCTTTCTCCTACACCTAGAAAGCTCTAAGTGTCAACTTCTCTCCATTCAAGAAATTCATTACAGGGGTGTCTATCATCATGTAAACATTCCATTTTCTCCCATTTTAATCCATTTAGAAGGATCTTCAAGCCTTTCCTTATCGGGTTCAAGGTTTCACCATGAGGAAGCCTAATTAGGCCTACTTCCTTGTTGCCTTTACCAGAGACCTTTTGCCACTTCTTGCAAACACTTTCCAAAAAACCTGAAAATCTAATCCCACATTTGGATACCCTTTTGGATTTTATCAAAGATTCTGAAGGTTTTGGACTCCTAGGTCCTTCGTACACAGGGTTCCTACAAACTAGGACTAATAGGGCTAAAAGGCCTATTTACTAGGACTTGACTAGTCCTTTCTTACAAATCACTCTAATGGATTGGTACAACCTCAATACTCATAACATGTTAAGATATGACTAATTCCTACTTGGAACTGTACTTTTTCTATATAGTGCTTCTCTCCCATGCATTTAATCACTAGATTCTTCATTGTCAAGCCTCTAATCGGACACTCCTAGCTCGCTTAGGACTTGACATTTAAAATAGAAAACTGACTTCTCTAGATTCCTACCTTTATATACATTATCTAAAAATTCTCCACTTGAAGATTCATCCACTTTCTTGAATTTTCAAGTGTTGAATCTCAATTGGGAGCCATGGAACCAAAAATAGTTTAATAGGGACCAGCACATTGTCTAAATCTAACTTATTTTTTCACAACTAGTAGACTAACTCAAAAAAACTATCACACTAAATGAAAAAGTCTTGAAAAATACTACACTACTCAAATACAATGCTAACTTTCAAGTTTAAAACCATATAATGCCACTGTCACAAGGAAATGCTCAGGTTCTTCACAAAATAGTGTTGCAGAGCTCTATTCACTATTCACAAACTTGTTACAATCATCTCTTACCTCAAGATTCAAGCCTTCCATCATATTAGATGCCATTCACCATGTTTTTAGGCCATGTTGGTCGATCTCCCACTCCTATCTTCTAGGGGATCCTATGTAACTAAGTTGCATGCAACATTTTCCATTATTGCAAATGTTGTCATGACAACTTTGTAATAACATTTGGCATCTTTGTCATTATGCCACCATCCTAATTCTTAGGACCTCTAACCTCTATATTTTGAGGAACCAACTTCATTAATGGCCTCATTTCATCTTTCTAATATCATTCATGTGTTTAGAACACATTTAAGACTCTAATCAAACATTTAAGCTTCTAAGACTAAGAAATTTAAAAACTACTAACAATGACTAATTGGTGACCTTAGTCCTAATGACTAACTCACCTAGTCCACAATTGCAATGACCTTCTAAGGTCCAAATCAAACTCACCCTATTTTGAATTGGCTAATGTTAGATACAAGCCAAAATAGCATAACTATGGAGGTTAGCCTAGGTGCTCCTGCACCAACAGTGGTAGTATGGATAACCTTGTTGCTGAGGACATGGTTCAGAAACTTGGTTTGAGTAGAATGAGATATCCACATCCTTATAGGATTGGCTGGTTGCAAGATGATCATGCTCTAGAAGTAAGAGAGCAATGCTTTGTTGATGTTCAGATTGGACAGTATAAGGATCTTGTGTTATGTGATATTGTGGAGATGAATAGTTTTCATATATTGCTCGGTAGACCTTGGCAATATGATTGTAGAGCTATGTATGATTGTGTGAAGAATGTGTTTACTATTGAGAAGGATGACAGGAAGTTTTCCCTGATGCCTTTGCTGGATACAACACTCAGTAAGAGAAGTCTGAGTATTGGTAGCCGAGTTGAGTTGGTAGATCCTGAGAGGATGGATGATCAGTTTGGAGAACAGACCTATGTGTTATCAAGGAAAGACTTGAAAAGATAGAGGAAGCTGAAGTGGAAGAGTATGCAAAGTGAAAAGTTGGAGGACTTGTATGTGAAGAACCTGTTTGGGGTTTATGTGTTGAATCCTGAAAGATTTTCTTCTCACATATGAACATCTTTTCAAACTTGGGGTGTCTGATGTAGGGGCATTCTTGGGTCCTTAGTGAATCTACATGGTGGTGTGTTACTTGGCCGGTGTTACTTAGTTGCAGCTTTAACCGATGGTCTTGGTTATTGAAGGAAGCTTGGTCACTGAAGGAACTTAGTGAAGCTTTTGGTGCTCAGTGGAACTGGTGCTTGATGATGCCTATGTTGCTCGGTGTTGCTTGGCTTGGTCGGTTGTTTCACTAGTGCTCGGTTGTTTCTCTAGCGCTCGATAGTTTTGGTTTACCAATTGGAGTTCTTGGTGGTTTGGTTGGCTGACTTGGTGCATTTAATGTCGGTATCTTTTGTTGGATTCTCCTATGTAGATCTAAGGCCGACATGGAGAATTTAATAATTGTAAGGCTATTTGAGAGCCGACTTCTATTAGATTTAATATTTGTTTGTAAGAGTTAATTATGACATCCAGCTGACTTGTGGTTGAAGATTAGTATTTAAGGAGTTTTTGGGTAGTTATTTAGGGGGCAGATCTAGGGAATCAAATAAGTGAAGTTGTGGAAAAGATCTTGGATCCTACAAGATCTAGCAGATTAGATTGATTTTAGATAGTTGTAATAGCAGAGCTAGTGGTTTGCATGCTTGGAGACAAGGAGATTGCTTGGTGGCTTGTGAGCACAAGTGCAGATCTTCCTTAGGGTTTCCATAAGTTGCTAATTTTTCTCATAACTGGACTAGCTAGTGTTGGAATGGATCTTGTTGATCTTGCAGAATTACTATTGTTTGTAATTGGCCCTAACACGGAAGGCCTTACAGTCGGGCATGTTAATGGAAATTTGCTATTGAGCATATTGTGTTGTTTTATTCCACTGTGTTCCTGATTGGATGCAAGGTTGGATTGTCCTTAATTGGATCCACCATCCTTGACTGCATCAATATCATAATATCATAGAGTTCCAGTGATAACCATGCTCAAAACATCAATAGAGACTGAAAATAGATTTCTTAGGAACATATAGAAAAATAAAACCAAAAATCCTCAATAGATTGCAAAACTATAATTGAATCAACAATAGAAAGCACAACTTAGATGGCCAAAATGCATATGAAGACATGATGACATACAAACTTCAAATTTTCCAATCAAGCTCTGAGATCTTGCACTATTATACTACCCTCTAGAACTAATGAGATTTAAAATTTCATTGTAAAGATTCACCTTCTCCCCTTGAACACAAAGAGTTTCTCCATGTACATATGGTGAAGAAGGCTCTAATTTAAGACCATTCCCATCACTTCAAGCGAGAAAAGTTTTATTAATAGTGATCTCCTTAATCTTCCTAGGCTTGATTAAATTAAAAGTAAAAGATGAAAATACAAACCACCATAAATGTTGGGTTGCAAACTAATATTATTACAATGAGTGAGAAATTTATCTTTACAAAGAGGTTTCGTGAGAATAACTGCAACTTGATCTTCACCCTTACAAATCTTCAAATAGTCTTCTTAACCATAGGGTCTGTTTGGATGCATGGGTACAACCTTTATATTCAGCTTCAGTAGAGACAAGAGAAGTAGATTATTACTTTTTACTATTTTAAGAGATTGCACCTAATCCAACAAAGAAACAATATTCACAAGTAAATTTCCCATCATTGGGATCTCCCCCTAGATTTGAACTAGTAAATCCTTTTAAAATAAACTAACAATTTACATCATAAAATAATCCATCATTAAGAGATCCTTTAACATATCATAAAATTCATTTTGAAACATTAAAATGAGTTTGTTGAGGTTTAGACAAAAATATGGAAACTAAACCAATGCTAAAAGCAATATCGAGTCTAGTTAGTGTTAAATAATTTAAAACTTTCAACTAGTTGTCCATACAAAGTAACATCAGCAAAATGAATCTCCATATCAATCATACATTTGGTTCCTAAATCACAAGGAGTATATGTTATCTCTATTTTGAGTATTAATGAATTTTCATTAGTATCAATAAGTTATTCAGTCGATAAAGGTTGGTAAAGGAGACAAACAAGATAGTCGATCAAGCTTACAAAGTCTACTCACCGAGAAAAGACAAGACATAACTTCAAGTTAACCGAATATAGGTTTGACCAAGCACACTCACCGAGCATCAGGAAATTACCGAGTACTGAGCTAGTGATCATCGAGCATTCATATGAACTGAGCACCAGTAATTTACCAAATGGTGAATGCAGTGATTACTGATTAAAGAAGGAAACAACATAGTAATCAGGAATGGAACAAACATCTATGCAAACGGTTTACACCGATCAGGAAAATGGTTTACCAAGATTGAGACAATATTTAATGTGGATGTAATCATTAAATTTGGTGATGATTCATATGTAATGTTAGACTTGGGTTATTTTCTTATACTATTGATCTTAGGTTTTCTAAGATATTGTAAACCTAATTAGGTCAAGATTGTTTGATATAAATTTGTAAAGATGTCATTATGATCATGTATCATAAAGGAGTATCCACACTAAGGACATTGGGAGATCAGACAAAGGGTTTATGAAATAAGGATTATGAAAGAAAGAACCAGTTTATCAGAACACATACAAGGCTACTGAGTAGGACATAAGGACATATACATCACACTGAGGTGATAATTGTTTGGTATTTCACATATCTTAATCAGACAAGATTGAATTGTTATTTACAGATACTTTTGTTGTTATATATTTAACCATTGTAGTAGAATTCAATCTCTTAACATAGTGGACTTAACTGTTCTTATGTAAATCTCTTAACCGAGTACACACATATATTGTGATGTGAAAATCATTTAATCAAGTAGATCTAGTCGATCTTTTGTTACTCCTCACAGGGTAAGATCATTGGAAATGATAAAAAATTATATCCTTAACCGACATACTTTATTGCTACAATAGTGAATATTTGTGGGTGTCATCCCCACCACAATTTTTACCTTCTTAAAAGGGTTTTTGTGTAACCAAAATATCCATCTCATGAGTATGAATTTTCATAGATGATTTATTATTTAGTTTACATGCACTTTACATTTTCAGTTAGATGAATGTATGTTTATAACAATGGAATCAGTCGGTTAATTGAGATCTACAATTGTAAATTTTTAGTGTTAAATTTTTTTGAGGGTATTGATTCACCCCTCCCCTCTCAGTACTTATCTTTCCATAATCCCAACAATTTGTATTAGAGATATATCTCTTATTAAGGAATTCTAATTATTGAAGAGGAAAAAATCTAAGGATGGAAATATATAAGTTGGATAAGCCCATTGAGAATCAAAGGTGCATATGCAGATCTTTATTGAACAATTGAAGGAAGCCAAAGAAGAACTCAAGAAGTTACTGATCAGAAGGAAGGATATGGAAATTCGGTATAATGAGACTGATTATCATGAAGAAGAAATAGATGACCCTTTTGAGACATCCGGATCTGGATCTGGTAGTATATTTGATGCTTTTGAAGGAATCATATCAGATCTATCTGAAAAGAATCTACATCTTATTGAACAAGTGAAAGCTCTACAGATCGATCAAGAGACACAAATGGTTAGGATGGTTGATGTTATGAACAATGCTAGGCAAGAAGAACAAGAAATAAACTTGGCTATTGAAGACAAGAGACAAATGACTGAGAATCTACAAGAGAAGGAATATGAGATATTGATATTTATTGAGCATCACTTTGAAATCTCCAATCAGATGGTTGTCATAAGTTAGGAAGTCAACTGAGTAAATAGTGAGCTTACAAAGAAACTAGAAGACATCGATGAACTAAGAGAGGAAAATGAAAGATTGAAGAATGAGGTCAAAATGCAATAACAACATAATGGGATGATCAAGAAAGCTGAAGATAGTACTAAAAGAATATATGAGTTTTTGATTAGTCAGAAAAGACTTGGCAGCACAATTGGTTTAGGCTACACTGAGAAGGGAGAATCATCAAGACAAGCTGAACAAAAGAACAATGCTTATACAAATCAAAAGACAAAGAAGTTATCATGTTATAATTGTGTAAAATCAGGTCACACATCAAATATTTGCGGGAGTAAAGAAAAAGGTATTCCTAAATCCACTCCTAAGTTTAATGGTTATTGCTATAACTATAACAAGTATGGACATCGAGCACATGAGTGCAGATCAACATTGAATAGGACTCCCAAGAAACCTTGCATAGAGAAACATTTTCGCACTTACAATATGCATGGACACATTTCATAGGAATGTAGGACAAAAATGAAGCAAGTCTAGACATCGAAAGAATAGAATTAAAAATATCAACTAAGAAGGCAAGGTAATGCATATACTTGGGATTACAACACATGGGTTAATTGCACAACATGTGGCAGGTATGGACGTATAGCAGCAAACTGCATGAGAAAGAAATGGAGAGGAAGATCTCATAATTGGACAAACATTGGCATGGCTTGTTTACACTGTCACAAGGTCAGTCACCTAAGCAAGGATTGTAGAGACCAAGCACCAAAGATACAAACAAATGAAAATGGAAATACAATCAAGAAAATCATGAAGATAAGGAATCAAATTTGGAGAAAAGCATCAAGTGATAATGCTGGATCAAGAAATGCAATCGGTGACACCTCATCCATTGGATTACGTGACATCACCACCTCCACGTAAGCCATTAAAGGTATGTATGGAATTGAATTTAAAATCGATTATATTTTACAAATAATTCCTTATATCTAGTGATTGCATACCAAATCTGCATGAAATAAGATGCACTATGGGATTATATGTTTTGAGCTTTAAATGTGTACAGTTGGTATAAGAAAGACCAAGTATATATTTTCTAGTCGGGAACTATTGGAAAGGTTAACCGAGTTGTCGTATCAACCAAGTAATGTTCAAGTGTTAACTGAGCTTAAGATCTTTCGAAGTATAAACTGAGCACAACTACTTCTATCGAGTTGTGATATGTCAAGCATTAAATGCAAAAGTTTGAGCAGAAATTGAATTTTTAGGTTTAAATAAATAGTGGACTTAGTCATTTTTCACATTATGATTATGAAGAAAAAGGTGATTCAAGCGAGATTTGAGAAGAGAATTTCCAGAGCAATTGAACAGATATTTGAAGGATTCTGAGCAATTTAGTCACAATCACAAGTAAGTTTCGAATCCACCAAGCTATTTCATAGTTATTTCACGAAGCCCTAATTTGAAGAACAATGGCATCCTCATCTAAAGTCATGAAATATAAGTCCAGAAGTGAGGTCACTTTGATAAAATCCTAAACCTATATTGAGCCTAAATACAAATTGCATCCCGAGGTTGCTTCACAAACTAAAAAAATTAGTGCATTCTTGAGTATTCCACCTAGGGTTTTGTTGGTTCAAGACATCTATGCATACATCCATTGCAAAATCGGTGAAATAGGGGATTTTGAGCTTCAATCCACCTATCTGGAGCTATGTGCTGATGGAAAGCTCAACGATGAGCATACACACTTGAAGGTGAAAGGTTTAGTGAATGCCTTGTACTTCTCGAGGGTATTTAAGAATGAATGGATTAGGGTAGTGCTAAGCCGTGTGCACGAGGGAAAGTTATGGATGGATGAACTAGTCAAAATCACAAGGGACATCATACATGTAGTCACTAGTTACCCCATAACCGACAAGGTAAAAGCATTGAGGAGTGCACCGAGAGCTAAGATTACAAAGTTAACGGGAGCCAAATGGGACAAAAAAGGCACGAGAATCAACACTATTGTTGGTCTCAAGACAAGATTCAATGCATATACAGTCGGGTATAAGATATTTCAATCTAGTAGGCCAAATAGTGTTCTGTGTGGAGCAGTGGATATTGCATATAAGATTGTGAAGAAAGGCTTTCAATTCGACCTTGTCGAGCTCTTATTGAAATAGTTGGATGAAAACATGAGAACCATCAGGTCAAAAAAGACTAACACCTATAAGTTTGGTTCACTTCTTATTTGCATATTGTTCTAAGTACAAAACTTATTTCCCTTAGTCAGTAATGTTGACTGGGATGTTGACCGACTAGTCATAATGCAAATCAATAACTTTATTCAAATTATGGGATAAAATTTTGTTAGCATTATGAATGTATAATTTGAGCAGTTTAAGGACAAAATGCATCAAAAAAGCAAAATACCAGGTCAGTTGGTTAAGAAATACAAAGAAGATATTTGTTTCTTAGTGGATACCGACACCACACTTATCAAGGAAGTTGAACCAAGAACTGCTTGGTTACCCCCTATGGGATATGAACTTGATATTGATCCAGCCTCCAAGTAAATAGAGGTATTATTAGCTGAGTTAAAAGATCCAAAGGTAAGTATGTTTGGTACCTATGAAGAGGAAAAACAAAGAATAAAGGTGGATCTTGTTGTAGTTAAAGTGAATAGGAAATCAAATAAAATGATGGATACATTGATAAAATAATTCGGTGATGAAACAGAGGAGGAAGAAGCATATGAGGATAATCTGGTTGAAGAGCCAACCGAGGAATAGTTATTGATTGAGAATAGTGAACATGATGGGGAGGAGACTGAGTCTGACAAATAAATTCAATCTACACTGGTCAAGACCACAGGGAAGAGAAAGCAAGAAGAAGCATCGATAAGAGAAAGGACAAGGCTCCCCACCTCCAAAGAAAGGTATAGTAAATATTTCTAGGCCAACTCCCACCAAGACATATCAAAATAAAAAGAGAGGTGCATAAGCCACCTACGAGCTACCTAAGAAGAGGAGAAAGTTAATTAGAGAAAATGATGATGTTGTTGAAGATGATGAAGAGGAAGATCACGATAAGTTTAAAGTTGTTGTGAACAAGAATCAATCAATTGATGAATTAGTTGAGACTATAAAGGAAACTGATGTCCTAAGTAACCCTAAATTGAGTCGGTATGTACATATGTCTACCAAGGATCAAGAAAAGATAGAAGAGGCCATCATACAAATGATGATTAAATTTAAGAAGGTACATATAGAGTTTTCTAGGTATGTACACAAGGATTTGTATGAGAAAGTGTCAGCAAGATGGACTTATGCCTTGCACACTGAAAATAAGATGAGGGAACATTCATTGATATTGGCTATGCCTACCTTATCGGTTCCTAAAATTGAAGAGTTAATGAAACAATATTCCAAGAGAATTTTAGTAAAAGTAGATCCCTGAACATTTTGGTAGGCAAACTTGAAGAGGTAGATGAGAATAGTAAACTTCTATGGACTTCAATTCTAAAAGCTTGAGCAGAAGAAAATAAGTTGGCATTGGTAGTAGTTCTTGAGAAGAAAAATAAGAAGAAAGGTAAAGGACTTCACTCGGATGATTTTGATCTTTCTACCAAGGAACCCATTGATCTATCAGACACTGAGGTAGAAGATACTACCATTGCTATAGATTTCTACCCAATAAGTTACAAATAATAATACAAGGATCCTCCCGAGCAGTTAAAAATAACAAGAACAAATGATGTACTTATTGAAGACATCACAAATGGAGATCCTGATGACATAACCAATGATGAAGATGTAAACACTGTTGAAGATACAACTGAGGAAAATGCACCCACCGAGACGGTAATAAGTGAAATTATGGGTGACTTACCAATATTAGTACACGTTGTTGACATTGTAACATAGAAGGAACTCGAAGGCTTGACCCCCGAGCAACCTAAAGACATAACCAAGGAATAGGAGACAACTAAATAGGGGAAAATAGAGAAGAATACTTCCAATGAGCCTAAGAAAACAAAGGTAGCAACACAAGCACTAGAAGAAGCTAAACCAGTAGAATCAACTATAGAAACCACAACCAATGCCCAAGGACAAGCTATCGAGACACAGATCACCGGGAAAGCTAAGGAAGAAAGTGTGTCTACCAAGCCTGAGAAGACAAATATGGAGACTAAAGTTCTAGTTCCATATACTAAATCTCCAACACCTGAGAAGAAGAAGAAAAAGAAACATGGAAAGGGTCCAATCACATTGGATGAGGTAATTGAGATACCTGCATGTGACCCTAGAACATTAGACCCCGAGGAACTAAAAAGATATGAGGAATTGTGCACTAGGAAGGCTGCACAAGAGAAGTTGAAAAAGGAGAGAAAAAGAAAGCAAATTCTAGAAGGTGTTAGAGATATTTTATTGCAAGTAGTTCTTGAGATCAATTTTGATGAGGATACTCCTATCCTTGATCAACTTGAAACTCTAACTGGCCACATAAATGCCTCGGATATTGATGTTGAGAAGAGAATAGAGGAAAGGGAAAAAAAAAGATTCAATTGAAACTAGTAGAGAAAATAAGCCAAGAAGTGGCAATAAATAAGGTTAAGCTCTCAGAGGTAATTACCGAGCTGGAAACCATTATTCAAAAAATTATTCAAATTTTGTTTAAGTTATGCACTGTTAACCAGTTCACTGCCGAGGTTAGTGACAAGATTAAAAAGCTGGATAAAGAAATCAAGATGAGTGCAAATTGTTCTCTCACCGAGCCAAATGATTTTCATAAGCATATATCAAAAGTTCAAGAGCTTAGGTGGTTGAGATCAGATTTGAGGAAGCAGGAAAACACCATAAGTGACCAAGTCACTGAGCTACAACAAGAGTTGCTTCCACATCTGAAGTTCATGGAGCAACATGTAGACAAGGAAAAAGCATTAGTTTCCACCCCCGAGATCTTTGTACTTGAGAATATTTTTGATATGCATGCACAAGTAGGTCTAGAGCACATTGCTCTTGAAAATCTGAAAGAAGAATGGGAAAACCTCTTGGCTTCACTAAAGAAAACCCACCAACACATTTTTGATAAGTTGTAAGTACATTCTTTCTATTGGCATTGATTTCAAAAAGGGGAAAAGTTATGTATATGCTACTATGTACTTTACACCACCAAGAGCATGCATAAAGGGGGAGTTAGTAAAGAAAAGAGTTAGTGTATAGTCAGTATATTTTTTTTTTGAGTTTGTATATATTTTTTGCAATCGTTACATATACATAAGGTTTTGATACTAATGCCAAAGTGGGACATTGTTATCTCTATTTTGAGCATTAATGGATTGTCATTAGTATCAACCAGTTATTTAGTTGGTAAAGGTTCATAATGGAGAAAAACAAGACAGTTAGTCAAGCTTACAAAGTCTACTCACCAAGAAAAGACAAGACATAACTTCAAGTTAACCGAATATAGGTTTGATCGAGCACATTCACCGCGTGTCAGGCAATTACCGAGTACCAAGCTAGTTATCATCGAGCACCAGTAATTTACCGAATGGTGAATGTAGTGATTATAGAGTAAAGAAGGAAACAACATAGTAATCAGGAATGGCACAAACATCTATGCAAATGGTTTACACTGATCAGGAAAATAGTTTACCAAGATCGAGACAATATTTAATGTGGATGTAGTCATTAAATTTGGTGATGATTCCTATGCAGTGTTAGATCTAGGTTATTTTATTATACCATTAATCTTAGGTTTTCTAAGATGTTGTAAACCTAATTAGGTCAAGATTGTTTGATATAAATTTGTAAAGATGTCATTATGAACATGTATCATAAAGGAGTAGCTGCACTAAGGACATCAGGAGATCAGAAAAGGGTTTATGACATAAGGTTTATGAAAGAAAGAATCAGTTTATCAGAACACATACAAGGCTACCGAGCAGGACAAAAGGACATATACATCACACTGAGGTGATAATTGTTTGGTATTTTATAGATCTGAATCAGACAAGATTGAGTTTTTATTTACAGATACTTTTAATGTTATCAATTTAACCATTGTAGAAGAATTAAATCTCTTAACGGAGTGGACTTAACTGTTCTTATGTAAATCTCTTAACCGAGTACACACATATATTGTGTTGTGAAAATCCTTTAACCAGGTAGATCTAGTTGATCTTTTGTTACTCCTAACATGGTAAGATCATCAAAAGTGATCAAAATTAACCGACATACTTTATTGTTGTAGTAGTAAAGATTTGTGGGTGTCTCTCCACCGCAGTTTTTACCTTCTTACAAAGGTTTTTGTGTAACCAAAATATCAGTGTCATGAGTATGAATTTTCATGGATGATTTATTGCTTAGTTTACATGCACTCTACATTTTCAGTTATATGAATGTATGTTTCTAACAATGGAATCAGATGATTAATTGAGATATGTTAGCCCAATTTCCTGAAAAATGCAAAATCTAAAGGAAATGGTCTATTTCATTGCAAAACCCTAAAAATTTTGTCTTGTCCTGCTGCAACTTGTTTCATTTTGTGAATTTTTAATGTTTCAAGGCTTGCGCCCTTAGCCAAGGATGGATCAAGGTATGAACAAGCTTCATTTAAAGGCACAAGTCCTGAAGTGAAAAAACCAATGAGAAATTACCATTCTAAGGTGTCTGAAGAACTAGGGTTTATCCATTTTTCAAAGGGTTTAAAAAAATTTCCTCAGTTCAAAAAACCCTACTCGGATCTATTTCTTCATTACTTTTTGATCACTTAAAATCCAAAATATGCATGTATTTTATTTGACCGTCGGGCGGGGCCATATTCCTTAAATTCTTTTTTACCTAGGCTTGCGCCCCCTTTAATGTTTCCTAAGTCCCGATGGCTTTAATAATTCCCTAAGTCCTAAGTGGTTTATTTCCCTAAGTTTCAACATTTGATTAAAGGCTTAATCACCTTTTAATCCAACAGTTGTCGCACGTCCGCAAAGCTAAATCTTTCTCTTTGCGATGTTGTGACGACCGTCAATCTTACTTACCACTCAGCGCTTCTGACAAGTGGGTCTGTTGACAGATACATCCAAGGTGTTCATCTTTTATTGGTCGTGAAAATGTTGACATGGCGGTTGCCAGTGGGACTAGGGTTTTTGGCATATAAAGAAAAGTAAAGTTTGATGAGGATCGACGGTTGTTGTATGTCCGCAGTAAGAGGATTCATTCTTCACGATCTTGCGACAACCATCTGATTGAAGGACGGGCCAAAGGTAGTGCTAGTGGGGCTGATCTTTACCTTTTAACTTGGGCCACATGATGAACTTGAATCTATGGTCATCGCTTCTCCTCAACCTGACCTTTCTGACAAGTTTTTATCTATGAGGATCCAACATTGTGACACGTGTCCAAAGTGATGTCATGGTTGTGGGGTCATAGTCTATAAAAGGGGTAAAGTTTGATAAGATCTGACAGTTGTCGTGTTTCCACAAAGGGAAGATGCTAGATAGATGTTTATCGTGGTTTTCAGATAGTCATCCAATGCAAAGATCGATAAAGTGATGGGTCTAGTTGCCAGGTCATGTTGACGTGCTCAGTTTTGATTGGCTGAGGAGAAGGATGATGTGGCCGGATTTTCTAAAAGCTCAATTGACTGTTATAAAGATTCAAGAGATTCATGTGATGCGTCGTGAAAAGATGAAGATCAACAGTCATGTTTTAAACCTGTTCGATTAACCATTATTTTTCAAATTTAAATATTTTTCTAGGGTTTTTGCCAGGGCTTTGAGTCAATTGAATAGAAGTGACAAGATGGATTCAGTTTGATTTTCTAAAGATGGTTACAGAGAAAGATTGATGAATAAGAATATTAGTGTGCCGCCTAGGTCATAGTTGTTACTTAAAAAAGCCATATCAATTAAATATAAAGGAATGATACTTTGAGAAAAGTGGCTAAGGGTTTTGTTTGTTCAAGCAGGAAGAGATTGATTGGATCATTTTGGCACCTAGCAGAGTTAAGAGCTATTTCAGGAAACTGTTACAGAAGACTTGGTGCCTAATTTAACCTCCATTTTTTAAGATTGCAAATGAATGACAGCTTTGAGGGCTTTAGGTCCTTGGTCTGATCTGAATAACCTAATTATTTGACCTAACTGATCTGAAGCTTGTTTGCAATCCTTGTTCTATAAAAGGATTACCAGGATCAATTTGTAAGGACCAGAACTTGAGCATTTGTTTGACAAGTTTTTGAGTCTAGGATACAGTAGATTGTATTAAGGAAAAGCATTTTCATAGAATAACAGGCATTACTATTTCAGTAAGATATTCAATTGGTTTACATGTTTAAGCATTGTGTATACAGAAATAATATAGCAAGTTTGATAAATTTTTGAGTTTATATCTCTCCTTTCTGTGCTTTTCCTTTGAGTTATGAACTGTCAGATTCATTGCATGGATTATTTCTATGTAAGTGTTGATATTCTTTATCTTTGATCTAAAGATCAAATTAAATAAGTTCTACATACATCACTAACTTTTCTGAAGCTTGCATAAGGATATCAATAAGAAGTGTGAATTTAGGAGTCCTTTGATCAGAATCACCACATGGTGTTAGTATTTTCTAAGGGTATATTTCATCAAGGTTCAGTATATTGTTTGAATTATTTCATATTGCAATAAAGATTTCACCCAATGAATAAGGCATCGGTCAGTAGTAGAGCTACTTTATAAGGATAATTGCTTGATAGGGTCTTTCTATATTCCTAAAAGTTTGTTATAAATCAGTCAAAAACTTAGAAGTTTTTATGACCTACATGTTCTGATTCATCTTATGGTAATGGAGAATCAATAAATGAGTGGTTCTCATGTAGCATTTTCTTACCATCCATCTGTTGTATTAAAATCCAGTCAGTAATTAGTGAAGTAAGTTTTATTTTACTGGATTAGGAGCACCCTCCTTGGTCTTGCATATCTAGAAGTGCAGAGGGAAGTCTTGTTCCTATAGTTGGTCCAGTCATCTTAGAGCTCATATTTGGATCTTACCCCTCCTAAGAAACTATAGATGTATTGGTTTCTTTTGAAAGCATAAAGTCCAATTTGAGGAACCAACAAGATCTACAATTACAAAGTTTTAGTGTTAAAAGTTTTTTAGGGTACTGATTCACCCCTCCCCTCTTAGCACTTATCTTTCCATAATCCCAATAGTATAAATAGGGTTATCATCATCCAGTTTGAATCTATCTAAATGATCTTGAACATGATTACTTTGAGAAAGAGAGATATCATTAGGTGTTTTCAAAATTTGCATACCCAAAAAATAATGTAACAAACCCAAATCAGTCATTTGAAATTCCTTATTAAGTTGAGACTTAACATCACTATGTTTAATATAAAGGTTAGGATCATTTTTTCTCCCAATAAAACCTCTAGATGTGTAAAGAGTGCATTGATTTGGAATATCACTCTCCAAGAGATTATTTTACCTATAAATTGCTTTCTTCAACTTACAAACATGATGGCCATTACCTTCCTTAACAAAACCTTGAGGTTGAGACATAAATTTCTTTATGAAAATCACCATTCAAAAATGCACATTTGACATCCATTTTATGAATAGACCAATGCATATTAGAAGCTAAAGTAAGAACTAGTTGATTGTAGGCATTTTAGTTACGGGAGAAAAAGTTTCATTATATTCTAATCCTTCAATTTGAGAAAAACCTCTAGCAACTAATCTATCTTTAAACTTACAAATTTCATTATTGGCATTGAATTTAGTTGTATATAACCATTTTCAAGAAATAATATTTTTATCTTGAGGGTGAGGAACTAACTCCTAAGTTTCATTAGCAAGCAAAGTATCATATTCCTCTTGCATAGTTTTCTCCCAATGTGGTTGAGATTTAGCTTTATCAAATGATTTAGGATCATTAATATTCATAACATTAAACATCTAAGCACAATTACAATAATTTTCCCTTCTAGCTAAATAATAATCACTTTCTTGAATCAAAGTTGTAAATGATTTAGGTCTCCTTTTAGATGTAATAGAATAATCACTAGAAGAAGAATCATGAGTTGAATTATCATCATTATCATTATCACTACAATAAATAAAAATATTAGGAGGGATAAGAGGAGGATTGTCCTCTACAACCATAATTTGACTTGGATAAGCTTCACCATCATGAACTTTGGAGCAATCATGAACACCATTTTCTACAACACAAATATCTCTAGAAATGTTTTCTTTGTTAGTGATAGGATTGTATACTCTATATGCCTTAGAATGTTTATCATAACTGACAAATATATAATAGGAATATTTAGAACCTAACTTTTTCCTTTTTTCTTTAAATTGATGAACATAAGAAATGGAACAAAAAATCCTTAAGTTCTTTAGATTGGTCTTCCTACTATACCAAGCCTCTGATAGGAATGAATGCTAAATATATCCTATGAGGGATTATTCAGAGTCATTATGTAGCAATTGTATGTTGCATTCATGACTGTGATTGTCATTGATGTTAACACAGTGATCTACTAGAGATTAGCAGAGCATACAATGTTTGAATTAGCGCACGTGGAGTATTGTAGATCAAGATATGCGAAGTTGAGGACTTATTCTATATTTTGTCTTGAGATTGTGGTCAAGAGCACGTATAGAAATTCAATTATTTGTGACAGTTATGTGTAATTTAGTGGAAGCAGTATTTAGACAATGTTCCTGAAAAGAGGCTTGTTGTAACTAGATGATATCTCCTAATCGGGATAGAATTTGAGCATGCAAAGTTATACAGTTGATGAAGATATTTTGGTGGTGACCTAGATGAGATAGCATGGTTGGAGGTCACACATGTGAAGATTTATTTTGTTTGGAAGCTGATACTTTTTATGTAATTGTGGAATATTATGTAACGTGTGAAGGTTTATATTTTGTAATTGGTTAAGCCTTGTTGGCTGACTCATTTGTAATTATTTGAGTGTGGTGTAAAGGAAGGATTGTTTTCCTTAATTATAATATGAGATATAGATGTGAATTGTGGAATTGAGCAATATATGTTGTAAGAGGATATGCGAATTGCAAAGATTTGGTATTGAGATCTAGTGAAGCATTTGGTGCGGTTTGACACAGACATAGGAGCAAAGATAAGTTGCTGAGATTAGTAATTATTGATATTTGTCTATTTGGATAATATAGAGATCAGATGGACAGTGAGTTCAATGATCTTTCCCTTGAAGATGTTTGGACAGTGGGTCCTTCTGTCTTCCATAACTCTTAACTAGGTTAGAATCTTTTAATGAGGATTCAAAGTCTCCTAATAGGGACTCATATGTATTGAATGTATTTCATAAGACTCCTAACAAATTCCATCCCCTCACAAGGAATTTTCATATTCGTACATCTTTTGTGGGCATCATTCCCACTGGGGTTTACTCTCTAATCAAGAGGTTCCCTAGTCAACATATCTTGTGTTATTGTATTTTTTTGTACCTTGGTATGATGCCAATTTGATGACTAATATCCCTCATATGAGACAAAGAACTTGGTATTTCCTCCAAAGGTAACTCGTCCTTCTTAATTGTTGTCATAATAGTCCTAAGCTTCATGATGACTACAAAACCTTCCTCTCCTTATCTTCCATGGTTTTTATGAACTCTTTCTCACCCACTAAAATCACACTTGAGACCACTTGTTGATTTTTATCTTCATCCTTAAAAGGCATGCGAGTATAGGTGACTCCCTCTTTCTCTATCACTTAAGTGTTCATTCTCCCTTCATGATTAACATTCCTATCATATTATCATAGTCTACCAAGGAGTAGATGGCACACATCCATGGGAATAATATCACACAAAACCTTATCCTTGTATCCACATTTGAAACTTAACCCAACATTATTCATTCACCAACACATGTTTCCTTTTTTTTATCCATGAAACCTTACATGGTGTATCATGTATTAACTTCTTTCACTTCAAAATTTCAACCGTTTCAACAACCGCCAAGAAATATGTACTCCCTAAATTAATGGCAACTTGGAAAAACTTACCTTGACATTTACATTTAGTTCAGAATAGAGACTTCCTTTAGGGTGGCTCCTTCCCCATAGGTACTTTGACCAAATTCCTCATCAAAAAATACTCTCCAACTTTTGGTTCTCCCATTTGTGGTGAAGTATTCACACTTTTGGCATCTCCACCTTGTGCTACTTAATTTATCCTTTCACTTATAAAACAAGTAGATCTTTAAGCCATTTCCATGCTTGGTGACTTGTAAATTTCTTACATTTATAACAATTTCCAATGAATCCACTTGTTCATCCTCTACTCCCAAACCTACCCCTAAAATTTGATAGTATTCCTTTGTTAGAGCTTAATTAAGATTCTTGCAAAATTTATTTTATCCTTGAGCTTTTTGGGCTTTTCCTATTTTTCTTCTATTAGGATTTAGGGTTTTGGTTAAATAGAAAAAAATTCATTAACCCTAGGTTCTTCTAATTTGTTTTTACTTTTTGGTTCTTAAGGCCAATAGTGTCAACGTCATTAAAAAGGGGACCAATTTGTTAAATCCTAGTGCCATAAGTGATTAGTTGTTGTCCCTTTTTTTTTCTTCATGCCTCAAGTTCTAATTTTCCTAAGCTTCGACCCGTAGCTTTTCCTTTATGTTTCATTAAGTTATAAATTAAGTGTTCGTGTTTGGTCAGACCTCTTTACTTTTTCAAGCGGTGGGATACATGTTTTATTCTCATTCACCTTGTGATCCGTGATGATGTCACTGTTTGGACCCAGCTAATCATGTGATGGAAAGGTTTTTCCATCTATCACATGTTCTTTGACTTCATCCCCAACCTGAAATTTTGTATGCCTCCTATTCACCACCTTTATCTGTCCATTAGTCTGTGGATGATGTGATGAACTAAACTTAAAATCTATCTTTAACTTCTTCCATAATGTACACCAGAAATATCCAACAAACTTAGTGTTCCGAACTGAAACTATGCTCTTTGGAAAACCATG
This sequence comes from Chamaecyparis obtusa, assembly GCA_027943335.1. Classification (NCBI taxonomy): domain Eukaryota; kingdom Viridiplantae; phylum Streptophyta; class Pinopsida; order Cupressales; family Cupressaceae; genus Chamaecyparis; species Chamaecyparis obtusa. The sequence goes on along the minus strand of BSBK01000291.1, from coordinate 571,580 downwards.
TAGTCTCGCCACTTCTTTGAAAAACAATTCTGCTACATGAATAACATCACTATTCTTCTTGCATGGAATGAAATATGTCATCTTTGAAAATCTATCAACCACCACAAAAATTGAATCATGTCCCTGCTAAGTCCTTGGAAAACCAAGAACAAAATCCATTCTGATATCCTCCCATGGCTTCTTTGGTACAGGTAATGGCTGATACAATCTTGTATTCTATTTTACTCCTTTTGTTAATTTGACATAATCTACAAATCTATACGAACTTCTTGATATCTTGTTGCAACTGTGGCCAATAATAATTCTCACTAACCAAAGAAAGAATTTTATCTCAACCAAAATGTCCAGTCAATCCTCCATTATGCTTCTCCTTGATGAGATTCTCCCTCATAGAACTTCGTGGAATGCACAATTAACTCCCTTTGAATAGCATACCATCTTGAATGATGAAATCCAACCACTTCATTCTATCTAGAGTAATAGGTTTTGTACAAGATTTCCAAGCTTCACCAAAATTAGGATCCTTTGGATACAAACTCTTGAGTTCCTTCAACCCAACCACCTCAAGTTGCATCTCTATTAGCAAAATTTGCCTTTTGCTAAGAGCATCTGCAACCCTATTAGACTTTCCACTCCTATGTTTCAAAAAAAATGTGTAACTCTACAAAAACTCAACCCATTTCAAATATCTTTGATTCAACTTTTCTTGACTATTCAAATATTGCAAAGCTTGATGATCAGTATATAAAACAAACTCCTTAGGAAGAAGATAATGTCTCCACTTTTTCAATGCCTGAACTATAGCATAAAATTCATGATCATAAACATAATATTTACTCTTGGCATCATTTAAATTCTCCTAGAAATAAGCAATAGGTTTACCTTCTTGGCTCAAAACAACTCCTATTGCAGTACCACTAGCATCATAGTCTACTTGAAACACCTTATTAAAATATGGAAGTTCTAAAAAAGGTTCTCTAACTTTTTGTTTCAACAATTTAAAACTCTTATTTGCCCCTATAGTCCACTTAAACTCTTTCCTATCTCCTCTCATTGTTTCAGTCAAGGGTCCACAAATACTGCTAAAAATTCAGATAAACTTTTTGTAAAAGCTAGCCAAACCATGAAAATATCTTACCTTAGTAGCACTCCTTGGAGTAGGCCACTCAAGGATAGCCTTCACTTTCTCTGGTCCATTTTTAGACCTTCTGCTGAAACTGCAAATCTCAGATACACTAACTCCTTCTTCACAAAACTACACTTCTTCAAATTAATCAACAATTTCTCTTCCCTTAACTTCTCAAACACCCTACAAATATATATTATATGCTCCTCCAATGTCTTACTAAAGATCAAAATATCATCTAGGTAAACAATGAAAAACTTACTCAGAAGTTCTTTCAGAACCTCATTCATCAGCCGCATGAAAGTTCTTGGTGCATTAGTTAGCCCAAAAGGCATGACTAACCACTCATACAATCCTTCCTTTGTTTTAAAATCGGTCTTCCATTCATCTCCTCTCTTATTTAAATCTGATGATATCCACTCTTTAGATCTATCTTTGAGAAATACATAGCTCCACTCAAACAGTCCATAATATCATCCATCCTTGGCAATGGAAACCTATACTTGATTGTGATCTTATTTATATCCCTAGAATCTATACACATCCTCCATTCTCCATTCTTTTTTGGTGATAATATTTTTGGTACAACACATAGACTCGGGATCTCCCTAATCAACCCCTTCTATAACAACTCATGTACTTGTCTATTCAACTTTTCACTTTCTACTAGTGGCATCCTGTGTGCTGCCTTATTTTGAAAACTAGCTCTTGGAATCAAGTTCATCTGATGACTGACCTTCCTTATTGGTGGTAATCCATCGGGTACATTATTGGATACAATATCCTAAAACTCATTCAACAAATCTCCAACTTCTATAGGTACATCTTATACTTCCTCTTTACCAGCTTTTGGAATTAAAACAAAACACATATGCTCATGCCTCATACCCTCTAGGAATTTTCTTCCATCAACAAAACTTATTCTTGCATTACCACATACATTTTCTTTTGTGTCCTTCAATGGCTTTAGCTTATGTCTCACTCCATCCTTTGTCAGAGAATAGGTATTTGCATGACCATCATGTACATCATGACTGTCAAATTGCCATGGTCTACCCAACAACATACGACATGCATCCATAGGTATGATATCACATAGTACCTCATCATGGTATCTGCCAATCTTGAAATTTACTAGGCACTGTTCATTGACCATGACTTTGTGGTCATCCTACACCTAGGCAATCTGGTATGGATGTGGGTGTTTCTTCCTCTTGAGCTTCAACTTTGTGACCATCTATTCTGACACCAAATTGCCAATGCTTCCACTATCAATAATCACATCATGACACTTATCCTCACACTTACATCTAGTGTGAAACAAGCTCCTCCTTTATTCAATTTGATTCTCACCACTCAACAAGACTCTTTTGTTAATTAGTGTTTCTCCTCTTTCAACATCTTTAGAATAAGATTATTTGGTATCTTCATCCACATGTGAAACTCTAGCTTGGCCTTTAGTTCTCATGGTTTTCCTTCCTTGGTGTTGATGACATTCATATGCCCTATGAAATTCTCCAAAATGAAAACATGTTCCACAGAAGCCTCCTCTTCCTGATCCTTGTCCTCTTTCTCTCTGATCTCTATTATTTTGATCATGAAAATGATTGAAATTGTTTCCTCTCTGATTTTGACTACTACCAACCTCATCCTTCTTTTTCTAATCTTCATTTCAGCCTCCATAAGACCATCCACTGGATCTTCCACCACGACCTCTTCCGCTTTGTCTTCTCTTAAACTTCTTGTTCAGCTTTTCCTCTACTTTTAGGGAAAACTAATATGCCTCTTCAACACTGTTCATTCAATCTGTTGGTTAGAAATCTTGTTTTTTGTTTTTTGCCCTAAATTTATGGATGATCTTGAAAAAATTGTAGTCTTTAGGGTTTGCTAGGTCTAATTGCCTTTGAAAAGTCATAAAAACCCTAGTTTAGGTCGTTAGTGTTCTAACTCTCTGTTACTTTATTGGATGACTTAAGTCTCAAATTTGCATGTGCACTTCTATTTTCCTCTTAGTCGCTAAGTCTCCTTAAGGTTTAGGAATATTCCTATTTGTCTAGTGAATGCCTAAAAGCCTTTGTCGCCCGATCTCATGAGCTTTTTAGAATATTCCTTATTATCTAACGACTTAGCATTTCACCTTTAGTCTCCAGATCTCGCAATGATAGTCTTGAGATCTAGCGACTGCTGTATTTGATTTGCCACTAAGAGAATATAGTCACATAATCTCTGAATTGGTTTTTCCTATGGTCGAGAGATCTCTCAATGATTTATTTAAGTGGCCTTTTATCCAGCGATCATGAGTTTTCTCTTTGGGTCACTGAATCTCGAGATGGAACAGCAGTCTTCCTTGGCAGTTGTCTCTAGATCTTGTAATAGTATGATGGTTTATCTTTCCATTCAGTGATTGAGAGTTATGTTGGTCGCGTGATCTCCTGATGTTGATGGCTATCTCTCTGGCAGTTAGTTATTATGCGACGCAGTTGTCGCTAGATCTCTGAATGTGGCAGTTAGGTGACAAAGGATTGTTAGATTTATTGAGAACCATTGATGATTTTTTATCATGTGGATGGGGCTTGATCTCCAGTCTTAACCCAGAGTGAAGAAATGTTCTTGTGACTTGGAGAATGCCTCAGTCGTGTGTTATCAGGATTAAACCCCAGTTAAGTGAAAGATTGTGAGATTTAGCGAGAAGTCTTTGTCGCCAAGTCTCCAGATTTGCCCGAGGTCAAGTGAGGGTTAATGAAGTGTTTTGGACTTGTGGTTATGATTGTATTCAGTGATGTAGCGACTGTGTGGTCATGTGATCTCAAGTTCCTGATAGTTAAGTGGTAAGCTTTCAGTGATTCAGTGACACGATTTTCTCGAGGTGGCGGGATTAGGCGGTTAGTTATGAAATCTTCTCACGACTTAATCTGGACTGCTGGATGAATTGAAGGATGAGACCAATGGTGGTCATGTGATCTCAAGAAAGAAGTCAAATAGTTAAAGTTTTATGAGATTATGAGACTTCAGGTTTGTCACCAGATCTCCAGGTCGGGTGATCGCTAAAAGTTTTCAAAGAAAAATATATTGCCGCAACTATAGTTTTTTATTATGGTTGCCAGTTCTTGGAACAAAATAAATTAATGTATCACTTTCTTCAATCGCTAGATCTCCAAATGGTCAGGTTGCCTGATCTCAGAATGAAGTTTGAAAAGTCAAAAGTATTCCACGACTACGAGATTTCCTCTTAGTCACCAGATCTCGGAATACCTTTCTAAAGCGCCAAATTTGTAAAATGACTATGTGCCTTTTTCTTTAGTCGCCAGATCGCAGAATGTTCAAATTTAAAATTTCTCAGCTACGGCTAGTATATTGACAGAAGTAATGGCAGAAGTGACCTTTTGTTGGCTGGAGATGTTAGACATGGTAGCGCATTCAATGCTGCAGGTTAAAACAACTAGAGGTAGCTCATTTGAGAGTTACAAAGCTTATTGGAGAAGTACAGAGTGCTAGGTTTTCTAAGCTTTCCAGACTTGCAGTGTGATCAGTGAATTTGCAGAGGAATTTCCAAAGCTATAGTCAGGATCAGTCAGACGATAGCAAGCGGAGCTTCTACCAGCCGGGGGTTGAAGGACAAAGTAAAGGAAAGTTTTTCAGATGAATTTCTCACTCTCTTGCTTGGTTCTTCTCAAAACAAAAAGGTCAGTGATGATATTTTTGTCGATGACCTAGCTTAGTGTAGGGATGCTAAAACTCCAGAGATCATAGGCATGTGCCTGTTTACATATTTCTACAAGAACCGTGATAGTGTTATACCCGTTTCAAACCCTTGGACTTCAGGGTTGGCCAAGTTGATTGTCCCAGAGGTTTTTCTGGATGTGGACTTGCTCCTCATGCTATCTCAAAGATATGATCCTCTCTCAAAGACCATTAGAAAAGAGGATGGTTCACCCTTGATAATCTTAGACCAAAATTATTTCATGAATGCTTTTGGGATTCAGTTTCCAATGGCCATGAAAATCAACTTACAAGCTTTAGCAAATAGATATGTTAGAGAGGCTTCTTTGGTCTCCAGGGAGATTAAGAATCACATGCCGAAGGAGAATAAAAACTATATTGCACCTATGGCCGGATCGATTCTGTATGCCTACAAAGACTTGAAGTTTTACATGAAATACATTGCATATGGGATATGCCAGGTTTTGGGAATTGATGCGGGTCCTGAGAGGATTACATCTGATATTTTGATGCTAGTGATGGATTGACAAAGCTATATGGTGAGCAAAGGGTATGACTTTATTGGTTATATCATAAACAAGATGCATGAGGGTTTGCTGTCCTTAAAGAATTTCACCTCTGGTTCTCAACTCAGGTTCATGCATTACTCCTTGCTGATGCATCTAATTGTGTATCACAATTATGGCTTAGTAAATTTGAGTGATCTCAAACCACAAATGATGTGGAATGGACAGCCTAACCTAGTTTAGTTCTGGTTAGGAGTCTGGAGCCCTTCGTGCCCTAGGAAAGATTTTAGTGCTTTTGAGAACTGGATTGTGTTCCCCATTCTCCGAAGTTTGGGTGTGAATTGCTCAAGATTACCCACCAAGGTCCTACAGCTGGTGAGACCCCAACAATTTATTCATAATTGGACCAAGGGTCACAATTGGGGAGATATTTACTATGAGACAAGCTATACAATGATTAGGGTTTATGAATTCCCTCAGCCTCCTCATCTACTCCCATTCTATGTACCACTAAGAGTTGCATTTATAGAATTTGTCTGGCAACTCATGTTGATAGAAAGAGAACACTTGGCTTCCCACAGAAAGGGGACTCTCGCTCCTCTACACTTCAGGTTGCATTATATTACAATTGGAAAGGGAGCATTCAATAAAGTAAATGATTGGTTAGAAAAGTATAGGATGTTTGTAGCACCACATAGGTATGTGGATATAGAAGGTTTCATGGTTGCTACAAGGAAGTACTACATGCCCACCATTCCTTTCAATAAGCTACATGAGGAGTATCCTGAAGATGTGATCAGAAACATCATTGAGAATGATGAGGTGGAGAAAAGAATTAGGCAATTGGATCGGTTGCACAGAATTGAGGAGTTTAAAGGAAAAGGATTGGTATTCAGGGCTTTCTTTCCCACTTTTCCTTACTTCCAAAGACTTGAGCAGATGATGGCTCAATTTGACACACTTGTTGAATCCATGAGGGATCAAATTGATGATGCTAATCAAGGCAAAAAGTCCCATTCAGAATCAGAATGTGATGAGGATAGTGATGGTGGCTACCCCATATATAGTCCACCCACTATGGAACAACCAATGGCCGAAGGGCCTAAGGAGAAGAAAGAAAATGTAGATCTTGCTGAATTACCCAGTTTTGAGGATACTGCTGAGCCTCAAAAGAAAAAGAAAAAGTTGTTAACTGGTGAGCCTTCACAGAGGAGGAGGAAAGATAGAGTGAGTTCCCTCTACACAGGGACTAGCTTTAATCACCATGAAATTAGGAAGGCAATTGTCAGAGAGGCTAAAAGGCAACAGAAGTATGAAACAAAAGATGTAGAGTTGCCTCTGGCTCTAGGCCAGGATGAAAGATTAATTGAGAAAGATGCTTTCATCAAGGATGATAGTTTTGTGAATTTTGAGGAATTCAAAAGTTTCTTGTTATGGCATAAGAAGCAATAGGTGGCTTCAAGTGTATAAATAACTGAGGAGGGTCAAGTGCCAAATGAGGCATTACAATAATTGAAAGAATATGACCCTGAGGAGGAAAATCTTACTCCAGATGAGGCCAGGGAATTAGTGAGAAAAAGTAATATGTTGCTTGTGCCAGGGTGGAGTTTTTATACTGACTTCATAATAGATCAAATAAAGAGACAAGAAGATGTTACTCTATCTTCTAAGACCCAAGTAGGGGACATAATAAGAGGATTTGGGTATAGCCCAAAAATTCAGGCCTTGGCCATGTGGAGTCTGTATCCAAAAGACAAGAAACCACAAATCTTGAATGTAAAAGAAAAAATGGAGGGAGATAAAATAGTGTGGTCAATCCACAATACAGGGAACCTAGAAATTTCTCAGGTTTTGACCCAATTTGCAAGATTAAACAAGGATAAAAATAAATAGCTGTTAGAGAGATATGGAAACCTCTTGGAGGATTACAGTGCCCTAGTGAAGGATAGGGACTTGCAGATAATAAAAGTCATAGCATTAGAGAAGCAGGTGGAGGAACTGCAATTGCAAATTATAAATACCCTTGTAGTAGCCCCTGCACCTCCTGAAAAGCCAGTGGCAATAGAGGCACAAGGAATGATAGATGAGGAGGTGGTAGCTGAATTTAAAAAGATCAATGATGAAAAGAATGAGGCAGTATTGCAAGCCTTATTGAGTGTTTTGCAGCATAGGTTGAACACAATCAAGGATAAATTTGACCTAGTTTATAATGCTTATGGAAAATTGCCAGGATTGCAAAAGGAGGTCAATAGTTATGTGTAGATTTTGAGTGAGTTTCATACAGTGTGGTCTGTTAGGGCACCACTTTTTGAGAGATTGATTTTTGCTCAATCTATGGGGAGTGACATACCAGAGACAGTTGTAGGAGTTGGTGAGGAGATTGACAGAATTAAAGCCATTTTACCACTTTTCAAGGGTAAGGCAAATTTGATTGAGGCTAAGATAGCCATGCTCAGCTCTTGTACCAACAGATTCATCCCCTCAATTTTAAGTACAGATGGGACAATAAAGAGCCTTGATAATTGGAGATCGGATGTTGATCTTCTACTGCCTAGGAAAGAGGCATTTTTAGGTGAGAATAATAGTGTTGATTTAGAGAGCTTCAATAAGGCCTTAGATGAAGCCATCAAAGTAGAGGTTGACCTCACCAGGTTTGTGGTAGATGTTAAGGCAATTACGGATGCCAGATGGGAGAGACAAAAAACCCAACTATAACTTGTCCAAGGTTTTAATTGGCCGATAAAGGAACGGGTAATTGCATGGGATGAAAAGACAAAGCCCAAAAAGGCTAGATCTGCCGCAGTTGATTTGGATATTTTGGATGAAGATTGAAAAGGACATCTGACACATCTGACACCTGATCCAAGGAATACAAGTTTGATAAGCTATCATTCAAGAATGGTGTAGGTTAGCCTGAAATGGTGGTCACCATGTCTCATTGAAATCAAGGAGCTATCATAAATATTTGCAGTTGAGGGTGTCAGTTTTTGAGCAGCCAAAGATGTACGATGATTCGAAAAAGTCTTGTCCTTTCACCACCTACGGGTTGGTTGTATATTTTGTTGTATTTTTATGTTTTAATGGGAGTTAGGTTTTCCAACCACTCAAAGCTTGTTGCATTCCCATTAATGAGGGAATTCCAAGGTGGTTGTGAGAAGGCTATAAAGAGTTGAAAGCTCATTTTGTAAAGGGTTGGTAAGAAAAAATGGAGTAGAGATTGAAAAGATATAGAAAATAGAACCAGATTGCTTAGGAGCAGATCACCAAGCTTTGTGTCTGGTCTTCTAAGTAATGGAATTGTGAATGTAAGTGGAAAGTTGATTTTAATATAAATACACTACAACTTCTACCATATATTGTTGTTGTCTCTTTGCTTATGTATTTTACTCTTGTATGTTTTTCATGTTAGGCATTTGAAATATACCAATTGTAAAGCAACCTGCTTGACTATTTTATGAGCTTCTTTCAAGGAAAGAATAAAATGTGCTTATATTTCATCTTGGAGAGTAAATATATTTGTATGGATCTTTGGATGATAACAATATTTGGTTAACAAAATAGTTTGTAAGGCAACCTATTTGAAGTTGTAGTAGTCTGTAAGGCATACTGTTGTGTTTCTGTTAGGGTTTACTTGTTGATTTGCATTGTGACTCTGTTGCCCTTAGGATTAGGCACTGGTTTGGTATTTGTTCCTCACAAGTTGTATCTTTCATCAATCTCAGGGAAGAAGTTGAAACATTCACATTATTTATCAATACTTTTTATTTTCATGTTTATTGCACTTGATAGATTGGACTGTGCCCAGGGCATTTAGTTCATATTTCCTAATTCTATAAAGAGAGAATCATATTAGGTTGTCCCTCCTTAAAAGGAAGAAGGATGAGAATCCTTAAAGCACTGATTATTGCTTCATTCATAGTCACACTTTGTCTAGTTAAAGTTTGCATTAAAGTGATTACAGTCATATGCAAAGTGTTCTATAGGTTTATGCATTAAGAAGACTAGAAGCTGGTCAGTGTCCACTCATAAGAATACTGCAAAGACAGTCATCATTAAAATTTAATACCTACCTGAGTCTGTGGAGCTCAAAAATGAAGGAGGATCTTATCCAATCCTCAACAATTAGGTCTTTCTCTTATGGGAATCAGTCTCAAGGAAAACAAGTTCAAACATCATTTTATGTCCTACAACAAAAATCCCTAACAAATTGGCGACTCTGCTGGGGAGTCAGTAAATTATTGAATAGTTGAGATCTCTAGTCATACTACACAAAGCATTTATTTGGTTTTCTTTCTCCAAACCCCAAAAGGATTTTTGGGTGGTGACTCTAATCAAATCTCTGAACCAGTGTTTTGAAATTTAGATCATTATTTTACAATGACTCATAGAAATACTAGATCTTGGAGAAAGGAACATCCAGAAGATAACCTAGAGGGAGAGATCCCATCCCCATCAAGATAAGGTCATATGAGAAAAGATAGAAATACAAATGACATGTCTTTTACATGGAAGCAGAAAGGAAATGCAAGAAGAGAAGAGCATGTCCAGGCAAATCAAGAGGAAAATGCTTCTGAATATGAGGAAGCAATTGATTTGGGCTTAAACCAATATGAAGATTACTACTCACCCTCTGAAAAGGATGGAAGAAGAGCATAGTCCCGTAGGAGAGGAATCCCTGGAAACAACAAGAGATCTAGGGGCCAAACTAGGAGCAAACCAGCTTCTGTTCCCTCTTCTCATCATGTTTCTCCTTTACAAGACCATCAAATATCAGGTGACCACCAAGAAGAAATCCTTGCCCAAGAATCCTCATCAGAAACAACCCTTCCTGATTCTGAGGAAATTTTTGAAGAAGTGTTTGAATTGGAAAGAAGGATCCAGTAGCAAATTCAAATAAGACAAAAGAGAGAAAAGGAAAAAGAGGAAAAGATTAGACATGCTATGATCAGGGCAGAGCAATTGAAGTAGTTACTGGATTTTCAAGCCATAAATCATATTCCAATAACTGAACAAATAGAGGACTGACCTGTTGTCTATAAGATCCATGAGATAAGAAATCCTAAGGACAAAGGTAAGCAAAAGGATGTAGGGATCTCAATAAATGAAACAAATACTGCCAAGAAACCCCTAGGTCAAGCAACAAGATTATATGCTGACTTGGAAAAGGTCAAAAGGGAACAAGAAATATTGGCCAAAGAATTAGAAAAGGCAGAATTGGAAGCCACTACAACTGAAATAAAAAGAAAGATTGATTTCCTTAAGCAGTCTTCTGGACCCACCAATACCCTTTCCACTTCTCAAGCACAAGGTGTAAATGTGTTGAATACTGCCAGAACTTTAGGTATGCCCAAAACTTCTAATATCTCAAATGTTCAAGCATCCACATCTTTGGGTTCAAGCCCATCTCAAACATGATCCGTACATGAGAGACATAAGCAATTGGTTTTTAATGGGATCCCTAGTTACCCAAATCCTATCCCTGATGAAATTAGAAAAAAGCTTCCAAAATTCACTGGAAGCAATGTAGTTACTTGTGAAGAACATTTGAAAAGTTTCACTGATGTGATAGATGATTACAACATTGAGCCTGATGATGTGATCATGAAGCTTTTTGTTCAGTCTCTGACTGAGGATGCTAGAGATTGGTTTAGAAATTTGCCTCATGCTAGCATATGCTCTTGGGAACAGTTCAAACATTTTTTCAAAGAGCAATATGGTGATAAAACCAATGAAGGTTTCATGCTTAATGAGTTCAACAATATCAAGAAAAATCCAAATGAGGGAGTTGTTGAGTTCAATGTTAGATTTCAAAAGGCGATGCATAAATTGTTACAAGTAATCAGACTAGATGATAAGATTTGTTTGGTTACTTATCTGAATGCTTTTGATTCCAAAATGGGGTATCTTTTAAGAGATAAGAACCCTAGAAATCTTGTAGAAGCTTACAAACTGGCCATTAATATAGAGAGAAATAGAAGAATATCAGGGAAGTTGGGAAGAAGAGAGGATTATAGGCCTTCAGTCTCAAACAGAAAAGAGCCTGGGAAACCTGATACAAAACCAAAAGATGATGATAGTTTGAAGCAAATCTTGAAAGAAATAAAAGATTTGAAGCCTAATGAGGAAAGAAATAATAGAATACAGGGAAATGATAGGCCATCCTTTAATAACTTCAACAATAAATTACCAAGAATGCAAAACTATCCCTATAACACCCAATGGAAAGATGGGAAGCTAGTGCCTCCTGAAAGAAAAGATAGGCCAACTGATAAGACTCCGGATCCCCTACATAGGAATACAGTAAATATGAATGATGATGTTCCATGGTGTATTGTTTGTCAGTCACCTCATGATCCTTACTACTGTGCAATAGCTCAAAGTGTTTCTGCAGATGATGAGCAGGACAATAACCATGAGGAATCCTATGATGATCAAGGTTGAGGTATGACTTCATCATACATATGTGATGAAATAGATTCTAGTGAAGAAGATGAAAATCAAGATGCTGGCAATGCCCAAGTTAAAATTGAGACTTATAATTAGTAGGTACTATCTGATGAAGAGGACAGTCATTTGGATGGAGTCCAGTGCAACACCTTAAAAGATGATGAAACTGTAGTGTTGCGGAGGCCTTCTAATGAAGAGATTGCAAAAATCACAGTAGATATGGTCACCCAAGCTAGAAGTAACTACAATTTGAGAAATAGGGTGGTAGGTGATTCAAGTCAAAAATCAGCTGGCATATTTATCAAAAGAACAGGTCAAGATGTAAAAAAAACTCAAGACAAAAATAAGGTTGCCGATGTTGTTGGCAAGACTATGATCAAGAAGAATGTAACATTTGTTCCCCCTAATGTAACTTATAAGTTAAAGCAAAAACCTCTTCAGGAGACTGTTGTCTTTGCCCAAAAGGAGGTTAAAATCATGAACAAGGATCAGCAAGGCCTTATGGAGCATGAAAACAATAAGGAAGCAACTGTCATTAAGCAGGATGTAGTTGATCCCAAGTATGTCCTAGTCGACATGGGAAAATTGTTGTCACAAATTACTATTAAAGTCCCCTTATTGGAAATGATGAGAATAGAAGAGCATAAAGAAAAGGCCTTGAGTTGGGTACAAGGAGTTCTTCCTTCTAATACCCAAAATTCCACCAAGGATGGTAAAGTGACTGCCGCAGTAGATGATTCAACTGAAAATCAATGTGGAGAGATCATTTCTGAGATCCCTCAAATGTATTTGGATACTAATGTTATAAATACTACGACAGGGACTTTTGATCCTTTCTTTTTGTCCCTAATAGTGAATGGAAAGTTGTTAAAAAATTGTATGATTGATTCAGGAGCCTCTAATATTGTTATGCCTGTAGAAATAATGAAATCCTTGGGTTTGAAAGTAGATACACCTCATGGAAGATGTCAGGCTATGGATTCAAGAGAGGTCCCTATTATTGGTACTATAAGGGCTTTCCCTTATAGGTTAGAAACTTTTCCTGATAAGTTGTTGACAATGAGTGTCCTAGTGGTTGATATCCCACCTCACTATGGGATGTTACTATCTAGAAAGTGGAGTGATTCAATGGGAGGTAGCATCTAGTGTGATTTGTCCTTTGCAACTTTTAGTATTGATGGTGAGAATGTGAAAGTATCCAAAGAAAGCAAAACCCCACACATGATAGAGTTGAATAATATGGATGAGTTGAATTGTTATGTGGATGTTGAAATGGAAAACTTTAGAGTGGAAAACGCCATTTCACAAAGGGAGGATTCAGATCTATTGACCCAGGAACTGAGGGAATGACAAGATGGATTGTGGAAAATGTATTTTGATGGAGCATGCTCAAAGGAAGGCTCAGGAGCTGGAGTTCTATTCATATCTCCATCAGGTACCACCTTTAAGTATTCATTTTCATTGAATTTCCAATGCACAAATAATACTGTTGAATATGAAGCACTATCATTGGGATTGAATATTGCCATCAAACATGGGATTAAATGTTTAAAGGTTTTTGGTGATTCTGAGCTTGTGGTGGCACAATTTTGATCTAAATATGTTGTTAAAAATGATAGATTGAAATTGTATAAGCACGTAGTCTAGGACTAGATTGAAATGTTTGATGCTTTTAATATATGTTGGGTAGAAAGATCCAAGGACATAATGGCTGATTTTTTGGCAAATGTTGCTTTGAAAAGAGATTATTCAACTTTGAATGGAGTTTCAATAGTTGAAATAAAAAGTAGGCCAGTTGTGTCAGACAACATTTGCAATTGGCAAGTTTTTGAGGATGATCATGACATTTTGAAATTTATTCAATGCCTTGACATATATGAAGATCAGCTTATAGACTGCAATGCATTGGTTGAGGAAGTTGATGGTAAGGACATGGTTATGGGAAGTGAGGTAATCCAATTGAATTCAAATAGTATCCCTAATGGCCTAACTGAGTTAAAAGCAATATATAATAGCCAAAATGATCATATGTAAAAAATAAGTAATGCTAAGATAGAAGATTTGGAAGAAATAAATTTGGGATCGCATAATGCACCTCAAATGGTTTATATTGGAAAGGGATTGGATCCTCAACTGAGATATAGTTTGATAAAATTGTTAAGAAGGTATAAGCATATTTTTGCATGGTCATATGATGACCTAAAAGCTTATAGAGAGGATTTGTTCCAACATGAAATCCCATTGAAGGATGAGGTCAAACCTTTTAGGCAAAAACAGAGGCCCATCAACCCATTGTTAGCTCCTAAAATGCAGCAGGAACTAGTCAAGTTGAGTGATGCAAGAATAATCCAACCTATACGGCATTCAACTTGGGTGTCTAACTTAGTCCCAGTCAGAAAGAAGAATGGGGATATCAGGTTGTGTGTAGATTTTAGAAATTTGAATGTTGCATCATTGAAAGACAACTATTCATTACCCAACATGGAGGCAATGTTGCATAAAGTCACTGGATGTGAATTATTATCTATGATGGATGGTTTTTCTGGATATAACCAGGTGTTAGCAAAAGAATCAGAGCAGTTCAAAACAACATTCACTACACCTTGGGGAACTTATGTTTATGTCAAAATGCCATTTGGTCTCAAAAATGTTGGAGCAACTTTTCAAAGGGCCATGGATGTTGCTTTTAAGGAGTATATTGATTTATTCATGGTTGTCTACCAGGATGACCTAACTGCCTACTCAAAATTTGTTGTTGACCATTGCTCACACCTAGAAAAGATTTTTGTTAAAGCTCTGGAGTATGGTGTGTCTCTAAATCCAAAGCAATGCAATTTTGTAGTTAAGGAAGGAATAAGAATTGACCCAGAGAGAGTTGAGGCTATCAAGAGAGTTATAGCACCAAAAAATATCAAGGGAGTGCAATCCTTTTTAGGAAATATCAACTTTGTTAGAAGATTCATTGCAAATTTTGCTGAAATTGTTAAGCCCATAGTGAAATTGCTCAAGAAAAATGTGAAGTTTCAACAGACTGCTGAAGCTCAAGGTGCATTTGATAAAATTAAAGAAGTAGTTCAATAGGCACCTGTGCTTAGATCCCCTGATTATACTAAGCCATTTTCACTCTTTTCCTTTGCATCATTTCACATAATTGTTGTTGTACTACTACAGAAGGATAATGAGGGTTTTGATCATCCAATTGCATTCTTTAGCTAGTCTTTGCAAGCTGCAGAGTTAAATTATGAGATGATGGAAAAGCAGGCATATGCCCTAGTAAAAGTAGTGAAATCTTTCAGACCTTATCTAGTTTGTGCCAAGGTCATTGCATATGTCCCTCATGTTGTAGTCAAGGATGTCCTCACTTAGTCTGAAGTTACTGGTAAGAGATGTAAGTGGATTTCCAAGGTCCAAGAGTTCAATTTAGAAATCCATATTACCAAGCTTGTGAGAGGACAAGGCCTAGCAAAATTGATGACTGAAGAGAATATGGATTTAGTTCAGGTTAACAATGAGGGAATCCCTGATAAGACAATAACAAGTATTGAGTTACAACTAGAATATGATAATATTGCATACTTCCTCAAAAATGCCAAATGTCCAGGACATATGACAAACAACCAGAAGAGGTCCCTAAAATTGCAAGCTCAAAAATATGCATTGATACAAGGAGACATGTATTGGAAGAATACAGATGGAATTTTTCTCTTTTGACTTGATAGATATCAAGCAGAGAAGTTTTGAGTGAGATGCACGCTGGTGTTTGTGGAGGCCATTATTCAGCAAAGACTACTGCCCATAAGATCTTGAGGGCTGGTTATTTTTGGCCTACACTATTTAAAGACTCATTTCAGTTTGTGAAGAAGTGTGAAGCTTGTCAGAAATTTGCTTCCAAATTAAAATATTCAGGAGCACTGTTGTTGAACCCAATAACTGATGAAGCACCATTTGCTATGTGGGGATTGGATTTCATAGGGTAATTTTATGAGAAATCTAGTGAAGGACACAGTTGGCTGCTTATTGCGACTGATTATTTCACAAAATGGATAGAGGCCATTCCCACAAAGAATGCAACTAGTAAAGTGGTGATTGATTTTTTGCTTGACAATATTTTAACCAAATTTGGTGTTCCCATAACACTGATCACAGATAATGCAATGTGTTTAAGATCAGATGAATTCAAGGAATTTTGTAAGGACAATGGAATCATGACATCTTATTCATCTCCTTATCATCCTCAAGCGAATGGACAAGCTGAGTCTAGCAACAAAAGTATCCTGACAATCTTGAAGAAAACACTTGAGAAAAATAAAAGAGCCTGGCATTCAAAGTTGAAATTGGCCTTATGGGCAGATAGGATCATAGTAAAGAGAGCCACTGGGAAGTCCCCTTTTGAGCTTGTATATGGCTTACAGTCAAGATTTCATGTAAATAATTTGCTTCTTGTTTATAAGTTTATTTAGGATGAAGAATTGGATGAATTAGAACCAATGCAGGACAGGATCATGCAATTGACTGAGCTAGATGAAGTGAGAAGAGAAAGTCAAAAGAGTAACATCAGATTGCAACAAAAAATGAAGTACCTATTTGACAAGAGGGCTACTACCAGAAAGTTCAAAGAAAATGACCTGGTACTTCAATGGAATGTAAGAGCAGAAGAAAAAGGGAAGCATAAAAAGTTTGAATCCTTATGGCTTGGTCCCTTCATGATTCATGAAAGTTTTGGAAAAGACTCTTACTTGTTGAAAAGTATGGATGATGAAGTTTTTGAGTTGCCAGTGCATGGGAAATTCTTAAAGCCTTTCTTCAGCTAATTCTTTCTGCATGCATATGTAAATATCTTGTAAATATTGTACAGGTGTGTTTCTTTTAGTTTGTGTGCTTCCTTTCCAGTTTTAGGTCAGTGCATTTTTTGGTCTGCGTCCTAGAGATCCATGGTTCTTGTTCAAACTCACATTTTAACATCCTCAGATAGAGCCACTGTTGGTTAGAAATCTCATTTTTTGTTTTTTGCCCTAAATTTGTGGATGATCTTGAAAAAATTGTAGTCTTTAGGGTTTGCTAGGTTTAATTGCCTTTGAAAAGTCATAAAAACCCTAGTTTAGGTCGTCAGCATTCTAATTCTCTATTACTTTATCAGATGACTTAAGTCTCAAATTTGCATGTGCACTTCTATTTTCCTCTTAGTTGCTGAGTCTCCTTAAGGTTTAGGAATATTCTTGTTTGTCTAGCGAATGCCCGAAAGCCTTTATCGCCCGATCTCGTGAGCTTTTCAAAATATTCCTTATTATCTAACAACTTAGCATTTCACCTTTAGTCTCCAAATCTCGCAATGATAGTCTTGAGATCTAGCAACTACTGTATTTGATTTGTCACTAAGAGACTATAGTCGCATAATCTTCGAATTGGTTTTTCCTATGGTCGGGAGATCTCTCAATGATTTATTTAAGTGGCCTTTTATCCAGCGATCATGAGTTTTCTCTTTGGGTCACTGAATCTCGAGATGGAATATCGGTCTTCCTTGGTGGTTGTCTCTAGATCTCATAATAATATGATGGTTTATCTTTCCGTTCAGCGATTGAGAGTTCTATTGGTCGCATGATCTCCCGATGTTGACAGCTATCTCTCTGGTAGTTAGTTATTCTACGACGGAGTTGTCGCTAGATCTCTGAATGTGGCGGTTAGGTGACAAAGGATTGTTAGATTTATTGAGAACTATTGATGATTTTTGATCGTGTGGATGGCGCTTGATCTCCAATCTTAACCCAGAATGAAGAAATGTTCTCACGACTTGGAGAATGCCTCAGTCGTGTGTTCTCAGGATTAAACCCCAGTTAAGTGAAAGATTGTGAGATTTAGCGAGAAGTCTTTGTCACCAAGTCTCTAGATTTGCTCAAGGTCAAGTGAGGGTTAATGAAGTGTTTTAGCCAGTGGTCGATCGTGATCTGGAGCCTCTAAGGCCTTCAAATTTGAGCTCAAATATTTCATACCCAAAAACCTCAATAACTTCATTGATACAGATGATATGGTAATGAAACTCAACTGGTAGGCTGATATGACTAAGATGAACCTCCACATGTGAAATTAGAACATTCTGAGCTCATATGACCAACTTACTAAAAAATAGTAATTTTCTATAAATAGAAACTCTCCACAAGATAGCCCTTATTGAAAAGAAACTAGAAATATTTTTGGGTGATGCAAGATTGCTATTACACCCAGGATGCTCTTGCATCGACTTGTTTGAGTATGACTATTATAAGGGGTGTGATTGGAAAGACGTGCAGTTTTAAATATGGAATTATTTTTTAGCCTGTGGAAGTTTATGTATGTGGACAACATGTATACATTGATGTGTTTAGGTGGCTGGTCATATATGTTGATGTGAATCAGACATTTGATAAAGGTAAATACTAATGTTACATTTTTTGGTGGCCCAGGGATTCCAAATAAGAATTGAGCCTCATTTTTCTTTTTTCTTGTGGAAAACTAAGTTATGTGGAAAATGGTTTGGTATTATTCTCCAAGAGATTTGAGATCTTGCTATGCCTGCAAGAGACATAAATCCCCAGACGGAGCCACTTTTGGTACTCTTAAATTCTTGAGATTACCATGCTAATTTTGTGAAGGAATCCCTTTAAACACTTAGTTGAGATGCCCTATTTTGGCATTGAGTTTTTACGTACCTTGTGAATTTTAAAGATTCATCAGCTCAAAGGTATATTCTCTTTTATTCTAGATAGGGAAAATATTCCCTATATCCATTTTTCAGACCCTAATGAATCTATTTGCCCATTTTTCCATGGGCTTTCCATTTGCAATTTATTAATTTTTCCAGGTTGTTAGGTGCAATTAATTTTGAAGGGTCAAATTTGATAGTTTGTAAAATTTGACCAACGGATTGTCATGAGTTTCCAATTTTTGCCTTGTACTATCCATGTGAAAATGAACTTATGTCACAAGTGTCATATCATGAAGTGATCATTTTGGGTCTTCACAAAACAAATTTGTTGAAAAGGATGAGAAACTTTCAAGCAAAATACAATTAACAAGTGTAAAGCCATTTACATAAATATTTTCCAACGTTTTCTAATTCTTTTTGTCTTAATGGAGGATGGAGATGAATTAATGGCGGATGACTGACATGAGTGTTAGGGTGTGTAGTGTTTCTTGTGCCTCATTTTATTTTGGGCATAAGGGATTTATCCTGCATTTATTGTCCTAGGGGATAACCTGGTATTTTTATACAATGGTACACACATAAGAAGTGTCAAAAAGGAAGGAGCCTTCTGGTAGAAGTTTCGTGTGTTGGTGTACAACTACGTGACTGACTAGATTATTTTGTGCACTCATACCCACATAGTAGTTGATGCAACAAATAACCTGGCAGTGAGTTAGTAGTCCGAGGGTGAATCAAATGATGAAAAGTGGCACACATTCCAAGGTAAGGTGGTAGGTCCAAGATGACACATGGAATAATCCTATGATCCTCCAATATAGGATGACATAGAGAGAGAAAGACCATGGAATCGTGAGAGGGAACCACATGGAACATGCAACTGGCGGTGGATAGAAATCCCAATGGTGACAGGTGGCAGGCACTCATGATCCCATGGTGAAGGATGACAAGGAGAGATAAAGTTCTTCAGATATTAGGAGGCCTCCATGCAGCATGTGTTTTAAAGTGATACAAAAGGCCCAGGGATGATAGATGGAAAGTTCCCATGATCCCACAATTAGGATGAAAAGGAAAGAGAATGTGTGTGGGATCATGATGTTGTGATAGGTGGAAAACAAGAGAATTAAGGAGCCAATCAAGGAATTCCACATGAAAACCAAGGTGTGGTTTACTGGTTGGATAATTGAGTGGGAATTTGAAAACTTTAGGGCTTGGTTGTGCATTCCAAGGTAAATGAAAAGGTAACCTTGAAGGCTAGTAATATTATTGGTGCATCATTGCATGGTTATCTAAAGGTTAGTGGAGTTTCATGTGATGTTGTGAGATGTTTCTTTGTGTCTCAAGTATAATGATTGTCTCAAGTATAATGATTGACGCTTATCATAAGTTCACAAGATTTATTTTCCCTAATATTTCTTATGTGAAATCATGAAAAGATGTTTGAGATGACATCTGGTGCAAGATTGTAGGTTATTGATGTAGTTTAATTTGAAGGTTGCAATGATGCTGAGTGACTATTCTGATTTAGCACAAGTTCACAAGATATAATGCAGATTATGATTTTGTGTTCCAAAGTTGTGCTAAGTTTCCATATCAACTTTTTTGATAGTTGACTTAAGTTGAAAGATGATAAGTGGGGTCTGGATAAATAGTTGTATGCCATGTCAGACAATGTGGTCATTTGCACCTACAACATAGAAGCCACAACTTATTGATATGCCAAAAGAAAGACAATTTTTCAGAGCTGGGGTGGACTTTGGAATGTTATTACATTTGTGAAGTTTATATCTAAATGCTGGTAATGGAGGTATGGGACAAAGTTAGTAGTGATGTGAGGTGTTTTTTTTATGTTGTTGCACTCTCTCTATTCATAGTAGGTTGGAAGACATGGATAGGGACATTGGAGTGCTTTTTTTAAATTATTCTATGTCATGCTTTCTAATGATTTGATGACAGTTGTCTTTTGGCCCGAAGCTTGTTTTCTCCCTTATTCTATAAAAGGGATTAAAATACTAGAGATAAGTGTTCCATTTTTTATGGTTCCAGTACCAAGCTCTTTTGTTTTTGGGTAGTTTTGTAAATATTCCATAGAGAACTTTTATGAATTTGTTTTGAAATTTTATACAATTTTTGAGTGTTAGAGTTATGAAATTTTTGTATGTCTAAGGTAGAAAATAATTTTTATATATAGGTGCACAATTCATGCTTCTTCCCTAGATTCATCATCAAAATTCTTTTCTCGATAAAATATAGGACCATCTCTAGATGAAGGGTTAGATTTTTGTTCATTATATCCTAGCCCCATTTTGTCTTTTGGGTTTCTGAATTATGTGTGCAAGGGCTCTTTTAATCCTTAATATTTTCCTAGGGGTCCTTTTCCTTCATATCCCATTTGATGCATGATCTAGTACCCTTTCCCGTATTTTTACAGAGGTATTTCAACATGTTTGTCTCCTCTATAGAGTCATGCAAGGATAGCTTTGTCTTCATTTTCCTCGATAAGAGAGACACTATCGTTTACCATCCCAATTCCTTCATGAATTGTTAATACTTTATCATTAGAAGGCTTGAATGATGATGAGGGTTTCCCATAATCCCTAGGAGATGTAGGAAGATTAGCCATAGATGGAAATGGATCCAGTTTTTACTCTCTCATACCTATATACTTGATTCTTAATTTCTTCTTAAAATTTCTCATGATATCTTCTTTAGATATTTCAGCTTCTTGACCATTGGAGGCCTCTTTTTTTGTGGGACCATGCTATCATCTTCTTTCAAATTTTTGCAAGGGTAGCTAGAATTTGTTGGGATGGTGACTTATACTCCATTAGGTGGGAACTTCACACATTGATGGTATGTTAACAAGATAGCTTGTATGTCATGGATCGAAGGCCTTCCCAATAAGATGTTGTAAACTAGAGGTAAGTCTACCACTTGGAAAATGACATATCTCTCAATTGGTACCACTCTAATTGGAAATACAACCAATTCTTTGGATGATATTTCTTCTTCTTCATATGTCTTTATTATTATCTTTCTGCATGGATCAATGGAGTACTCTAAAAATCCCAATGCTATGACTAGATTGAATGTATATATATTCAAATTAGTACCTCCATCTATCAAGACTTGTTTGAATTTATGCTTATGTATCAAAACCTCTATGTGCAAAGGCTAGTTATGAGGGTGCTTTATCAATTTATCATATTCCTTTGAGAAAGATAGGTAGTAAGGTTAGGTAAGATGACCTACCATTGTTTAGAATCAATTGACATCAAGGTCTTTTGGAACATTTACCTCTAGAAAGGCAGTTTCAAGAATCTCTTTGTGTGATGACGAGATCTTGAGAAACTCTAGAATAGAAATTTGAGTGGGGGTACATTGTAACTAATCAGCTAAATTTTAATTCATTGTTGGAGTTGAAGAGAATGATTGTTTTAATGTTGACAATTTCATTGTGGATGTAACAGGATTCATTGATGATGAGGCCACTCTCTTGAGGGTAACCTTGGACTTATTTCTTGTCATAGCATTGGTGGATTCAGACTCTCTCTTATCCTTGCTAATCATCATGTTGATAGAATGATCACA
Source organism: Chamaecyparis obtusa (assembly GCA_027943335.1). Taxonomy (NCBI): domain Eukaryota; kingdom Viridiplantae; phylum Streptophyta; class Pinopsida; order Cupressales; family Cupressaceae; genus Chamaecyparis; species Chamaecyparis obtusa. Next base: position 549,514 of record BSBK01000291.1, on the reverse strand, counting down.
TGGCTCAAGCATATCGATCACATTATCTCTATTAGTGTAGGTATAGTTAACCTTAGCACATTTTTCTTTGATGATTCCCCTTGCTCATAAGAGGGAAGAGGTTGTTTGAAATCCTTTTGATCTCTATTTGGTTGATGTCCATAAATAGTGATAGATTCATTATCAATCAACTCTTGTATCACATGTTTTAGTTTCATGAATTCATTTCTCAAGTGTCCTTTGTTTCGATGATACTTACAAAAATGGTTGCCATTCCACCACCTAGGTTTGATTGTTGGTTCCCAAGGTTTTGACTCTAGAAATGTGATGATATTGTTATCTAATAAGGTCTTTAATGCTACTTCAAGCTATTTCCCAAGACAAGTGAAGTTATGCTTAGGTTTGTGTATCCATGGCGTCTTGTCTTTATTCATGTCTTGATTAGCTCTTGGAGTTGATGAGACATTTGAATTGGTCTTAGCAGCCCATATTCCACTAGAGAGATTGAAAATTGGTTCTTTAGGATTGAAATCTAATGAATCAAACACCTTGTCATTGACCTCATTTTTGTTCATGTTCTGTTATTTTTTCTTGTCTTTGTTATTTTTACTATTAGAATGGTTTGAGGATTTAGTATATTTATATAGGTTAAGTTCACCCTTCCTCACAAGAACTTATTCAATATGGACAATACTATCTACCAATTTATCAAAAGTAGCATGAGTTTGCATTTGGAGTGTGTAGTTCATTTCTGGTAGTAGGTTATTGATAAAGATGTCCATCTTTTCTATTTATGGGATTTGTCTAGGATATCTTGCAAATATCTTTCTCCATCTTTGGAGGAATTTGACAAAAGATTCATTACTGTGTTATTTGGTGTTACACAAATCCAACATGGTTCCAGTGTGTAGGATAATATATGAGTATTGTTGGATGAATCTTTGCACAAGTTCATAAAATGTTTGGATACTTGATGAGAGTTTAGTGAACCATTCCATAGCTTGACCTCTGAGACTGCTAGGAAAAAGTATCATTAGATACATTTGTTCATGCATAAAAACCTTGCTAAGAGTGCAAAATTCTCTTACATGATCTTGGGGTCACCATTTTCATCATTTTTCCATATTTTTCATATTTAGGAATTTCAACCTTGGGAGGAAATAGTGGCATGTATAAATTCATGTCGAATGGAAAAGGACATATCGACTCAAGCGAGTACTTGTTGGAAGATTGGTCCTTTTCCTTCTTTATTTTCATGATTTCACATATGAGGCCTTGTATTTTCTTGTTGAGTATAGTTGTAGGAGACTCTTCCTTGTGTTGTATTAGTATCTCAATGTCAAAATTTAGAGGAATTTTGATTCTCATTGAGGCTAGATACATGAAATATTTGTCTTTGTCTAGTTGCTTGATCGTTTGCATCATCTTTTGGAAGTGCATGTCTTGTTGAAATTTTATGATTTCTTCCTCATTAGGCTCCTCATTTGAGGAAGAACCACTACTATGGTGGCTTCATTGGCCCTGACTAGATCCCCAATCATACCCTAACATGTTTTTTTTTGTGATGATCAATATAATTTGATTAATTTTTAGGACTTGAAGTTTAGAGTAGGGGTATTGATTTGATGTATGGATGATTTGTTTTGATTTGGAGTCTTTTGTGTGGATCTTGATTTTTAACCTGTTGAGGATCCAAAAGTAGAATCATTGAAAGCCTTACCTTTTAAATCAGGCTTATCTTTTTGTCATTGACTCCTGGATGATACTAGCATGAAAGATAGATGTGACTGAGAGATAGAATGAACTAGGATGTTTAGGTTAATATCCAAATAGGAAGGTGACAACTTGTCTCAAGGAATTGATTAAAGATGATGTTTGAATATTGATGATGAAATTGGTACAAGGTGTCAAAGTTAAGGCTTGATTTCATTTATAGGTGGCACTTGTGATCAAGTTGATTGGGATTGATTGAAGGATATGAGACTAAGACAAGTTGAACTCTTAATAAACCTAGGATTAAGGACTGATAGACCAAGAGTCACTACGGAAAGTGTACATGATCGATGTGATAAAATGAGATAACCAGGCTAAGACCTGAGAATATTTCTTAGGACATACTAGAGATCCAACTAGATGACTAAACCGAAGGTCAAATGATGATGTTAGAGGTCAAAATCAGGCTCTAGAGGTTAAACGATGACAAACTGATATGATGAAAGATGAGTATCATATGATGATTCCCAAATAGTGATACAATAATTCTAGGCTTGTACAAAAATTACCAGAGACTGAAATGATAGTATGCAGTGTCAAGAATTTAAATACCTAATCCAAAAGAAATAGTTTGTACGAAAATTCTCAAGGACTGATACAATAATTTTGTTTAGCTGATACGATAATCTGATGGTTTGGTACTTAATTGTATGACAATTCTAACCAGTTGGTGTGATATGAGGAAGTGTTCCTACGATAATGCACTGATTTGAAGGATTTGCCACTTTTTTTAGAAAAATCGTCAACTTTTTTATGATTGTTTGGAAATTTTGGCAATTTTCTACTTAAGGGTTTGACTTATTTTTTATAGTGTTTTGGCTTTTTGAATGCACACATAAAGCACAATGAGGTAAATTGAACCAAGCACACATTATCCCTAATGGAATTGGTATAGCATGAAAACCTTTTCTCGCAAACTTAGGCACACTTTCAAGACCTAATCAAAATATGACCACTGAAGACCACGCAATGGGTCATGCATGGTGTATTAGCCAACTCCAAATGCTCAAGGAAGACATGATATGGTGAGTGTCTTGGGGAGGTTACTATCTTCCTTGCACAAAGATTATCAAGATTTCAAAGGTAAACCGGGTAGCTTCTACACTATGGAGTCTAGTTTAGGGCACCGTTTAGTGATATCTTGTGTTAATCATACAAGGAAATGTAGTCCCACAAGTAGTATTGAGGCCTATATTCCTACAAGACCAGACATAAGATACCACCATCCTCTAAGACTTTAATCTCAAAGAGACATTTTTTATAGTGGGATGGAGTAGCTATCTTTTCTTTGTTCCCCACTTAGGTTGTTCCTAGGAGATTTTTTTCTCAACCTACAGGCCCGCTAATGGTAGTGCATGAAATAAAATGGATAGAAAAGATGAGATCAAGAGTTTTGATTTTCCTCTAAAGGGGAAAAGAGCATACTTTCCTACTCAAACTTTGTGTCTCCCAAGAACGCAAAACACACATACATTTCCCTTAAAATGTTTTGCTAGTAAAGTATCACATATGTCTAGAATTTTTATTTCCCAAAATGGGAAAGAGCATAATCCCCTAGTGTATAAAAAATCACCAAGAACCCATTTCTCATTACTATGTGCCTAGAAATCTCTAAAGAAGACACATGTTCTTTTTAGTTTGGTTGGATCTCAAAAGGCAACCTGCAACTACAACATGATTATAAATTTGAATGATTGGTTTTCAAAATGTGTCCTGCAATCACAAATGATTAGAGGTTTTCCAAAATGTTCAAGTTACAAGCCTTTGACAAGTGTATTTCTTTAATAAATGTTCTGCAAAAATTAGATAGGCTCCTAAAATGGTCAATCAGAAAGACAACAAGGACACATCAGTAGGTTAGAAACCAAAATCAATTGAAAACATGTGCCAAATTATCTCTATTTTTTATGTGATAAAACATAGTTAACCTATTTCACCATATAATCGTATGATATTTCTCAGCAAGTGAAATGATAAAACTCTAATGATTGTCTATCGTATGATAATTCTTGTTGCAAGAAATGAGACAAGTCAAAAAACCATAATATTGTACAATCATTCACATAGAATGAAATGATAAACCAGTTTCACCACAATATCATATGATACCTTGCACCCTTTTGTACGATATTCTATAGAGTTTCATAAATTTTGCAAAATATGTGAAACATGAGGCCAAAAAATGAGTCCACCTGATGGTGGGCACCAAAAATGTGTGTGCTAAATGTGATCTTGATACCTACAACAACAACACTTTAATAAATCATTATGTTAGAAGGTTACTGACATGAAATTCATCAAGATAACCAAATAAAACCCATCAAAATCAACTTATTGCTTCATAGATGAAGCGAGTATGATCCATTTTACTTTGCTCTCAGATTTAGCATGTATAACAATGACTAGACTACTTCAAAATAGAAGATTCATTGTGATTATGATGCAATTATTGCATTCCTTACTCCAAAATCTTGCTAAAATGATGCAAACTAAGCTAGAAAATGAGAAATCTAAGCTAAGAAGAAACTAATATATTAAAATCCCTTAAGCTAAATGAGATGCAAGTAATCTAAGAAAGGAAATACTATGCAAATTAAGATTCCTACAATGCACAATAAACCCTAGATGAAATTTAGAATTATGGTGTTACTATGAAATTGTGGATTATTAAATGAGCTTTGAAGAGCTTGGTTTTATAAGAACTCCATGGGAATGAGCGGTTTGGATTCAATTTTGGTGAGAGTTTGAGATTCTTTATCCCTTAATCCATGCAAGTCAATCCATATGTTTAGCCTTTAATTGGTCCAATTTGTATTTTTTGGGGGGTGGATGAGACAAATTAGCAATTTCCCCCCTTTTAATTCCCCTTTTAATTATAAATTGGTGCACACATGTGTGTTGAATGGGTTTATTTAATTGAAAGTGTAGGAACTTTAATTAAATGACCTTGATTTAATAATTTGATATCCTTGATGCTTTTATTTATGATTTATTTGATGATTGATTTAATTATGCAAGTTTATTGATCAAATTGCTCACATAATTAGGTCTAGTATTTTAATGACTTTGATTAGATTTTTAGGATTATTAATCAAGATTAGGGGCCCTTAGTTTACTATACCAATTTTAGGTGATGACAAGTTGTTCTTTGGAAATTCCAAACTTTCCTTTGTGAATATGCAATTACCTTTTATTTTCCCTTCTTTACATCTTGTTACCAATTTTCACTCGTAGCTTAAATTGGCAGATGTAGTTCACTTTTGCACATTATTAAAAGTGAAGGGTTCATTTCTTGTTACTTTGCCTAAGTTATTTGCATGTGTTTTAATCAAAGGAAAAATTTCAGTTCATTGATCTGATTTCTTTAACAAAGGAAATTTTTATTTTATCATGCAATGCACTGTTTTGAAATGAAATCAATTTTCCATTAAAGTACAACAGAAACAAATTTTCAAAAGAAATGAAAATTCTCATTTTATAATGTAGAAATACTTTACAAATGTTTCATTTCTTGTTACAAAGATATAGTGTACAACTGAAATACATTAATTCCAAAATAACTTACAAGTATTGTTCATTTAAAGAGAAAATAGAAATTAAAGACCTGCACAAGCTATGGGACAACTATTAAAATAGATACAAGTAAATGAAGTATGCATAAATGACAAGTGGTAGATAAAGGATAGGGGCCCATCATTTCTTGATGTAATGACAAATCTCCACACATCTTCGAGATATCTCCCTATCTCTATCTTCATATTTGCCCTCAAAGTTTTCTTCACAAATAGTTACCTGCAATGGTGGTGAAAAATGGTGTTAGAGAAATGAAAGATGCCAATCCTATGTCTAATATTCATCAATCCATGCACACTAATTAGAAAAGTAAGTGAAGGCACAAATTTGAGTTACATGTTTTAACTAATGATTTTGTGTCTTGCACATTTATAGGGATGCATTAATGTTTTGAACTATCAAAGAGACATATCCTCAAAGTATGAAACCTTTTAGTTCATTATTTATCAACATTGCATATCCATATTAAAGACAATAGACTATTAAAGGGACATTCCATTACAAAATTAAACCTTTTATTTAATTATCATAAGGTCAAGAATCAACATCTGCTAAAAAAAGGAACAACTTCAGTTATCGGCAATAAATACAAACATAATTATGTTTTGGAATAATCAGAGTTCATAGATAAAGCTATAGGATACAACCATATATGAAATTACATTCATTTAAAACAATATGTGGAAATGGTTGTGTTGTCAATCAGGATTGCGCCAATAGCTTGATATGGAATCTAGCTATCCTGTTGAAACATGGAAACGTTCTCGTTGATGGGGTTGAGAACGAATCTTCGGATTCTAGGCCGGTTCCTCTTAGGTTTGGAATATCACTTGCACAAATTGTATAAGGTAAAGGAAAAGGGAAAAGAAAATGTTTAATGAATCCTAAAACTATGAAGGTGATACACCAAATCTGACTTATAACAAGAATTGATTTAGCACAGACTTCAAGAAATGGTTATGATTCACAATACCCAGACAGTCACGTAACTACAAAAATGTTTCTATGTAAGGATCTGATATTTTTGCAAAAGGTAGGGAAACGGAGCTTCACCAAATCAATGCAAGAATTAAAACACATACAATAGACTTGTAATCACGTGTATCAAGATTCTGAAATGAAGAGGAATGCAGCTTGAAATGAAGGATAACACAACACTTAAGCAATAAAATTCACAAAATCACCTCAAAATCAATGGGAAGGAACAGGTATCTCTATTAACCAATGCTGGAAACAATATCTGTTACAAAATGCCTTACAATTCTCTCTCTAGTTTGCAGAATGCAAAACAAGTGAGCCAAAAAGAAAAGTCCTGAATAATCAGATCAAAATATGATAAATAGAATGCATCAAACCCTAATCCGTATGCATGAGAAAAGCCTCCAAAAAGACAAGTCAAACTGCTAGAAAGTGTAGTCAAAGTGCCCCAATAACTGCCTCAAGTGATGCCTGACTGAACTGCCACTCAATAATCAAGTCAAACTACTCCATATCTCCAAAAATCATGCAAATTTGTAAGGGGTCGGATATGGACTGAAAATCCATCAAAACTGAAGCCTAACTGCTAGAAACAAGGAGTGAACTACTCAATAACACCTCTCAACTGATACCAACTGATTCTGAACTCATAAGATCCTTAAGGTGACCCAAACTGCTCCCTAATCAGCCTCAACAAGTGTACAGAACTGAAAGAATCCCTCTTTGACTAGAAGCAATGATCCTAAAGTCTACTTTAGCTATACATTTATTCGTTAATATATTCCATAAAAGATTTAAATTTATATTTCTTCTAAACTATACCTATTATAATTAATAAATAATATGTTCATACTTAACATATAAAAAGAAAATAGAATATAATTCTATTCAATATAGTTATGTAAAGTATAAATACATTATTTATTTAATTATAATATGTATAGAATCAAATTCCACTATTAGTCATATACACCACAAAATAATATTGTTTAAATGAAAATAGATAATTAAATTATCCATTTTAATTTAACATAATATTATTTTATTTTATATATCACTAATAGTGAAATTGAAAAGAAGGAATATAAATTTAAATCTAATACTTCTTACATAACAAAAATATGAATTAAGCTATGTTAACTTATAAAGGTCGACATGACCTTCACATAAATGGAGAGCTTTATCTCATTACAAATATTATTGTTTGAGGATATGGCCAGGTGAACATCTGAAACGTGGCATGTTTAAAAGGCATTCGTATGCTGCTCTCTTCACCTCTCGCGGATCCCAAATTTTTAACAAAATAGCAGAGGCTTTATTTTCTTCATACGCATTTTGACTTTAGGTCTTTTGTATTGTTTTTTCCTTGCCGAGAAGAGAAGAAGGCTAGGGTTTTGCTGAGGCCGCCATTGCTTTTCTGGTCTATGTTTTGTAACCATGAAGAAGGACATTATCTCTATTCTATCCAGCCACCATGTTATCTGCTATCTGTATCTCCATGATTCCATTACCTATACGTTTACATCTTTTGCACTTTGAAAAGCAACATAAGGTTTTAACATTGCCATGCTGGAGTATTTTCGGCTGCAACTCTCTACTATTCTGAATAAAACTCGGCCTTTATGCACAGCAGATAAGTATTTTTTCCTTTTTTTTCATTTCTTCATTTTTTTTTCTGTTTAACATTTTTTGCAAAACGTGGCTTGTTTTAAAAAACGTGGCTCTTATGCTGGAAATCTGTAAATTATTTGTCTCCTTCTGATGTTGAAAATATGAGGTTCATTGCTGGCTAAGACACGTGCTAATCTTTCTCCTTTTTTACGAGAAATAAGACCAAAGTGCAGGGTCGAAACCCTCTTCTCTTGCATGAAATATTTGAAGTTTTCTCTGTTTAACGTTCTCTCTTCAAAAAACGTGGCTTTTCGCTGGAAATCTGCATAAAATGTTGAAGTTGGAACCAGATATGATATACCCATGTGGGTATTTTCTTATGATAAAATCATACTTCCTGTTGCAAAATATGGAAATATGTGTTAAAAACACTGTCCATTGTTGATTCTCTGTAGCTTGAAAACCCTCTATCTCTACATAAAACATTGAAGTTCTTTGCTGGAGTTGTGTTCACTATACTTAAAAAGAAACATGGCATGATTTTCTTTTGCAAAATATGACTTATATTCAAAAATATGAGCTTGCTGTTCTGACGTTTTTACAAAAATGTGGGCATTTTTCCTTTTTCTCTGTGCCTTTCTCTACATAATATTTGTCCTTTTTCTGATAACGTTTTTTTAAAAAAAACGTGACCCTCTGTCTACTTAATGTGTTCCAGTTTACTGCTGGAAATGAACACTATTCTCTGTTTAACATTTTTTCTTCAAAAATGTGGCTTCTTTTCTACAAAACTCACCTCCTTCTCTGCAAAAATACATGAAGATTTAATGATGAAAAGTTGGGGTTTACTGCTGATTCTCTGTTATTAATGTCTTCTTGCTAGCATGTTTCAGAAGGCTACGACTGCTTTATATGAGAGATATCTTTACATTTTCATAACTGTAACTGTATTTTCATGTTTTGTTTTGTTCTGGGTATTCCTTCTTGCTGTAGATAAATATCTCTATACTGAAAATGACTATATGCTTGGAAAGAAACGTTGAAGACTGTAGCATAAAATCTGAGTTCTTCCTTTTGCTATAATATGCTGTAAAAATAAGCTATACTTCTGTTACTCATGGCTTCCGCTAATTGATCTGTGTTATGGACATATGGATAATCACTTCCTGAACATTAATTGAAAATTCTTGCACTGAGTAGTTTTCCTTGGAAAGAACAAATGATCTTTGAGCTTGACTGGCGGAGATTAAGTCTTTTGACCACAAAACTAGCTTCCAGGTTAGAAGCAACGACAATGGGAGTAATGCTTAAATTCTTAGGACTATTTCCGAAATCTGTATTTGAACATAAATGTTGAATTGAATCTCAGCTGGATGAAATGAATACTGTCCTGTTAATGACATATCTCCTTCATAATGTTCTGCAAGTTTGAAAACTTGTCTTGCAAATATTGCATAAAACTAAGGTGTAAATCCTTTGTTGCTGCCTGTTATAGCATGTCAAACAACAGTCTTTATATTTTATGAAATATAACCAGTCATTATATTACAAACTGTTGTAGAATCTTGAATTTATAGAAGATATATGTTGTAAAGAATTCAAATGCTTCCCTGTTACAGTGCTAAAATGTGGGGCCTGTTTATACATATCTTGTACTTCCTTTCTCTTGACTGTTATTAAATGTCTCATTTTTCTTTGTAACAGTGTTTACCGTAGCATATTGGTGCAACTTATATACTCTGTAATGCTAAATTCTTATGTTGTTTATTACTTTCACCATACATGCTATTGATGACCTAATTATCTAGTTTCTTTGCTTATATGTCTAGTACTTCATTTATCTTAAAGTATTCTCATATATGTAGTTCAAACCAGCATTGCATAATATTTAACCTTTGCTTTGTACGAACACAAGGTATAGAATTACCTCATTCCTTGATTATGCCATCTGTTTCTGACACTTGACCATTGATCTGAACTTCTTTAATGTATCCAGCATATTGAATTATCACTTATGGGGTTCGAGCACGGGCTCGTGACTCCCATAAGTGAACTGTAAAACATAAATCTCACTTCCTTAACCATTTTCCTGTTCCGTTCCATCATAAAATATAACTTTTAAACTCTTGAAACCTTGATATGTCGGCTGAAAGGTTTCATGATATGAATCATGTCCCTTCAACAGCCTGGTTCATTGTACCTCCATGATTCAGCTGAAAGGTCCCATGCCTGTAATGTATGCATGCCCCCTCAACAGCCTCCTCAAGTCCACCGGTCTTCGAGTCTTCGCCTCTTCATAGCTTCGGTCGATAAGTTTCATGCGCATAGTGTATGCATGTCCTTTCTACAACCTACTTAGTCTTCAAAACCTGTTTCTGCACATGGAACAAATGACGTTAGGAAAAACATGATATTATCTCTGTATTTTCTGATCCTTTCTTGCAATTTTATGACTTTGCTTTCTGTTTTATTTTTCTGAAATGTGATCAAGTAGAGGATTAGACAGTTCATTTGCCTTTTCTTACTCAGTTCATACGAACTGACCATCTTTTATCTCTCTCTTTTGCAAGATGTACCAGATGATAGGAAATGCTTCAGATTATGAGAACAAAGGATGCAGCGAGTACGGACATTCAAAAACCATCAGACAAGGGGGCTTGACCTGTCTCCTCCTCTTCTTCTTTACATTTCCAATATTGTAACTGTTCATTTTTCTTTGCATTTGATTCTTCAATCAACTTATTGAATTGAACATGCATGCTTGCATCAATACTTAAAACCACGGGGTGTGTGGTTTATCATTTGTACCTTGAAATGTACTTTTCTTTGTTTATATAGCAACCACTGCTTGTGTGGCTAATCTGAATTCATACTTTCATTTCTAAAATGCAAGCAATTACTTCCATTTACTGTTGAGCTTAAAGAATCTGAATATTGTTCTATAGCATGCTGTTTGATATTCTCAATTCTATATCTGTACACATGCTTTGTTTTCTCTGAATTTTTTTTACTATTCTGAAATTTAAAACAGCAACTTTCAAACTCAAAACTCAATGCAAAACACTTAGTCAAACTATTGTTTAGTGTAACTAAAATGATAACAGGTTGAATGAAAGAATGGTACATTTCCATGATGGAGAGTAGTAATGAGAGGTCAATAGAATATAACTGAATAACTACTAAGGATCATCTAGTTTAAATGATCAGATACAAAACATTCATGCTATAATGTCAAGATAAGCAAAGTTTTCATCATTTAAGAGCCCAAAAAGTTTCCTATACATACACAAGTAGCAATGGAAAAAATGCTTTGAGACACAATAAATATCATGAGACAAAGCACTCAATGGAATCATATACATGACCTTAGGAAAAGATCAAATGTATAAAATTATAAGAGAAGGCATGTAAGGTACAAGTAGCTAACTTAAAAACATTGGGAGTTTTTTCATGTTTCAACAGGATTGTTGAGTCTCATACTTAGAAATTTTGGGTGCAATCCTGATTGACAACACATCTAATTATGGGTATGTATGTGCATTAGAATCTTTAAATTATTATCTACACACATGTATTTGGAATAATCTATGCTTGTAGTTTTAATTATAGTTTTTCATGGGAATAGGGTGGATGATCTTTGAGTCATGTATCCTGATTTCCCTTTCTATTATGAATTTATTATTACATCTGTGACATGGTGATGAGAAGATTTTAATTTTCCTTTCCTACTTTCTAGTTAAAAGCATACCCCCGAAAATATGAAATTGCATCATATGAGGGAGTTGTACCTCTAAAATTTAGACGAGAATGATTTATTCAATAGTGATTCCTCCAACTCTTAGTTACATGTTGGTATTTTTCCTTGGGCATATTAGTAATTTCCATACTCATCATGAAAGGCCAGTCTTTTAACTAACAACTTGGATGATGGAAGTGCCTCAAATGTTGAGAGGTATCATTTCCTTGCAAAAGATGGTTCTTTATGGAGGATTAGGAAAAATTATTTGGTGCAAGTTGCAAAAAGGGGAATACTTTATAAAGCTTAGAAACAAATTGTTGGAAGATGCTATTATTTTAAAGACATGTCCTTCTACTTATGTTGGAACAAATGTTGTCTTTCTAAGGTGAGGTCATTCATATGGTTATTTCTTTAGGGGAAAATTCTTACAATCGAAAGACTAAAAATGATTGGGTTTGCTAGTCCCTTTCATTGTGCTCTCTACCTCAACAATGAAGAGATGCTAGATCACCTGCTCTTGAACTGTGAATTTTCTCAAACCTATTAGAATATTTTTATCATAGCTAGGATGGAAGTGCCTCCTACCAAAATTTCTCTTGGATTTATTTCAAAGTTGGTTCAAATCTCCTAGCTCATCAATTTTCTCAAGTATTTGGTAGATTTATCCCTCAATGGCCATTTAGGAGGTTTGGAAAGAGATAATCCATTGTATCTTTTAGAACAAGAAAGAAGGGTTTGAAAGGGTCTTGTTGTGTATTGAAAGGGAAACCTCAGAACTAGTGAGAAATTCAGACTCCTAGATAAATCTAACTAAAGATCCTTTCAACTTCAGTGACAGAATTATTCAACAGAATTGGCCTTTGGTTAAATTTAGGCCCATTAATGGGCCTTCTCAAGTTAATTGAGGAACATACCATTTTGAAGGATCGTCAGCAATGCCTAGATCTTAGTTGGATGAAGTTGAACTTCAATAGAGCATCAAAGGTAAATGCTAGACCTTTGGGTTTCGGGTTCATAGTAAGAGATTGGCAAGGGAATCTTGTGGACGTTGGAGAAAAACATCTCAATGACGAAACTAATAATAAGGCAGGAGATCAGCTCTCTTGGGATGTTATTCAAATGGAAAATAAGTTAAATGTTTCACACATCCATTTAGAGGGAGATTCATTATTAGTATTTAATGCTATTATTAAGGGTGAAGCTAGTGCCTGAAGTTTAAACATAATTATAAAAATGATTAATTCGGCCCTTTCCCCCTTTGAGGAATTTAAAATTTGTAATGTGAAAAGAGGTAACAACTAGTTGGTAGACATGTTTTCAAACACAACAGTGTCATCTTTAAACAATAATAGCAGGGAGTTGTTCAATGGTTTTCAAGGGATTCAATATCAAGACTTGGAGCTTGAGTACGCCAGTGGATTTCTTAACAATAATGTGATGGGACAAGAGGATATGTGTTGAGCATGTGCCCCTAATTTATACTCCCTACAAGGCCGCCAAATTTTGTTGTGGGTAAGTGAGAAGAGATGAAGTTGGCTAACAAGTGCCATGGAGGCTAAGTTTACATTAGTCTCACCAAGACAACAACAAAGATTTCGTGGAAAAATATTAGAGAAGCATCTTCGCACTGTCTTAAGCTTGATGAGCCACTTTTCTAGGAAAATATTGATTTGATCTTTGGGTGAACAATTCTTGAAGTTAGAGCATCGCTACTGCTCCAAAATTGATATAGCTTTAGCTTTTATGGCCTAGGGCTTGGATCAAAGGAGGAGGTGTTGATGGAAATGAGGGAATGTGTGCAGTCAATATGGTGTGTTGGAATGTCCAGCAACCTAGAAATGGTAGGCCCTGAGGTGGATCTTGGGGTCCTGTTGTATTTTGTTTGTGGGAGTTTTGTGTATAGTGCCTCTATGACGGTTGGCTAGGTGATGGGGTGGTAGGGTTACTATTTCTACACTATATTTTCTCTAAACTTTTTTTTATCGGTTCTCTCAAAATCATACTTAAATATACTTGTGAATGGATAGATTGATAAAATATCTTATTACTTATAAAAAACATTGTATCTTTCTTGGTTGTGTTTGTTTTCCCATTATTCCTAGAACCCTTACACGATATTTTATTCCAAGTGATTGGTGTACTCTTGACCTATAATATTATTTTGGTTCATCGATAGAGAGATGTCATAGGTGTTGTGCCTTCAACATTTCATTGACATTATAAATTTATTTATAATAATTGTTGATGTATCATAACTTAGTTAATGATAATTATTGTTAGGTTTTTCAATTAATTGAAGCAAAGAATACATTGATATCTCTTAATAGATTGATGATACCTATCCATCCATCAGTTGGTTTTTATTAATTTATGCTTAATGATGCTCATGCTAACGTTTGAAGGTTTGTATTTTACACCTTCATATTCTGAAAATTATATCATGGGTGTTATCAAATCTAACTCAAATTTTCTTCATTACATGGTAATATTCATTATTAGCTAGTCATTATGGTGAAGGTTTTAATATTTTTATAAGATTGCATTAACAAGGTATAATAACACCTCTTTCTCCATGCTCAGAAAAAATTATATATGATATATGATACAAGCTCACTTCAAAGTTAAAGATTCTTAATCTACTTGTCAGATATCATGTTAACACATTCATTCAATTGTATTTATTTGAATGTGATCCATAAATCACTTTCATTTTAAGATGCAAAATGTAAAAGACTTCAAGTAAATGTAATTTCCAAAATTCAAAATGACCTTTGGTTTTCATAAATGGAATAGAGAGGAACCTTTGAATAAAGGTCCTGTTTTTAATTTTGAAATTTACCTTTTTCAAAGGTTTTTATTATTATTTTTTCAATAAAATGACATTCCTTTGAACAAAGGTCCTTATGTACCTTTAAACAAAGGCCCTAAAAGTGACTTTTCCACCTGAGGCCTCAAGTTTTTCTATTTTTTTTGTTTCTAACCTTGAGTTGGAAAAGTAAATGGAATGAACATGACACAACAATTTAGAAGATCATAACACTTGAAATAAACTTTCCAACTAGTATAATTTTGATTCATATATTTATATTTATTATTTAGTGAACATAGGTTTTTTAATAATCATCCAAGTTTTTATTCAACACATAGAAAAAATAAATAAATTTTAAAAGTATATGTGCACCAAGTATTGATGTTTTTATTTAAACAAAAGAAAAGGAAATTAATTTGAATGCATTCAAAAAAAGGTATGTCTTACAAAAATAACCTATGTCTAAATTATAATGAATCTCACGTCAAAACGTTAGAAAACAAATCCAACAAAAAATTATGAAAAATATTTGGGTATTGGATATTGATATTATGAAGAGGCATGCACAAATAATAGAGGTTTGTGACTAAAGATGATGAGTAGAGAAGTTGGGGAGATGGCACACCTTGCAGGGTCTACTTTAGGACCGTATGAACTTGGTAAAGGCAAACTTGATAGTAATGCAAACTTACATGATGTGAGATTTTATGGCATAGTTGGATTTATATTCAATGGCTCTACTTTACAGAGATGCTACAGTTTGTAATATCATCAATATATCAAATTTGGTGCATCATTCTTTTGGATCCATTCCTATCATGGAACTTGGACTCGATTCTTAAATTATGAAGGCCTCCCTTTTAAATTTTTTTTCTACAACATGCTTGGTCATTGTAGAATTCTTGCAGTTGTAGCTGCACAGATCTAGCTAAGAAGAAGAAAAAATAGAATTTGCAAAATAAATAGAACAAAAAATAGAGCATCGCAAGAATGAAATTCTATTAATAATTATATAAAATGTGTAAATTAAAATGAATATATAAAGATAGAAGTAGAAATTATGCATGTAATTTTTGAAGAGGTGGAGAAAAAAAAGTATAGTTCTCTTTAGTAGGCTTACAAAGCACATAGCATGCATCATAACTTCTTTATAAATCACACATAGAAATAGAAAGATGTTGACTATCATCCACCATAAGTCATGGAAAAAACAAGAAGTTCCATGTGAGATTTTGTCTCTTGTCCATTGTAAATCATGGAAAAAATAAGAAGTTTCATGCGAGATATTGTCTCTTATCCACCGTAAATCATCTACTGGACATAAAGTTGTATGCGCTAACACCCCCCTTAAGTATGACTAAGGAGAGATAAACCTAATGAAAGGAATGGGGAAAGAGGGAAAACTCAGTGGGAACAAAACTCCCCCTCAAAATTTACAATAACTTTGCATGGAAACTACTATGTTGTAGTGTCCTTCAACCCAAGAAGGTTATGCAGAAAGTAAAATGCAAAAGACAATGTGTCCCTACAGAATATGTAATCAATGGAATATGTTGGAAATGGAATGTAGAAGGTGGTCCATGATCTTCAAACAATATTCTAACCCTTAGGAAGAAAAAAAATCAAATATGTATGAATGAAGTATTCCCTATCCAAAAAAACAAGATGTAGGAAGAAAACTCCAAATGTATGATGTCTATAAATTTTTTCCCATAGTTTATGTGTTCATACTAAAAGTTATCATAATCAAATCAGACACTGTTGAATATATGTGAAAATCTAAAATCTCTTAGAAATTGATGTAGAACACAATCAAAAGGCTCATGCATCTCCTCAGAAGCCAAATAGATCTCCTTCATATGTTATGCCAAGCTATCCGCACTCATATCAAACTGTGAGGAATGATAATGTAGATAATGAGGAAGAGGATTAGAATGTTCCCTTATAACAATTGAAGAAGAATTACCCTCGTCAAAGATAATATGTATGCAATAAATAGTGTAATCTAGATTCAAAATAGGGGATTCTACAAGCAAAAAAAAGCTGTATGATAGAAATTGTTCCCATGGAACTAGATTTGGAAGATAAGAATGAATCTATTAAAGAGAATTTGAATAGATTTTAATACTATAGATGTAGAAAGAGGAGAATCTGGAGGATACATCTTTGTGTAATCAAGACAATCAAGACTCTTCCAATAAGAAAGCTCCTCTTCAATGCCATTGTCATATATAGGATCATCTTCTTTATTAAGGGAGAGAAACATGTCTTTAGCTGGATCATCTAGGAATGAAGGTTCAGTAGGATCTCCATATATTTCCCATAGAGTGGCCCAAAGAGTGAAAGGGAACTCAATGTGTGATAGAGCCCATTATGTGTGCTCCCCAACACTTAACCCAATTAATCCTAAGACATGATCATTTCTACTTTCCCAAGTAGATTTTTGTCAACATGAACTTGGTTTAGGAATAAGCTCATACAAAGGTGGAAATAGATGAATCCATCAATAGTGCTTTAGGATTCCATCATGCAAAGATGTATAGCTTCCTTCTTCCAAAGTGATGACATATGGATGATGTTTTTTCTCATTTTTGCCGTAGACTGCCCCCTTTTGGAACTTCATTTTTAGTTCATGAATACAAAAAATAAATTCAAAAACACCCCAAGACAATGAAAAAACTAATTCTAAAATAGCTTTGATTTTTAATACCTTAAAAATAATTCCTATGATTCTTTCTTCTAGAACTTGTTCTTTGATACCATGTAGAATTCTTGCAGATGTAGCTGCACATATCTAGCTAAGAAGAAAAAAATTGAATTTGCAAAATAAAATAAAGCATCTCAAGAATGAAATTATATTAATCATTATTTAAAATATATAAATTATAATGAATGTATAAAGATAGAATAATAAATTATGCATATAATTTCTGAAGAGGTGCAGAAAACAAAGCAGAGTTCTCTTTAGTAGGCTTTAAATCACATAGCATGCATCATAACCTCTTTCTAAATCACACCTAACAATAGAAAGATGTTGATTGTTGTCCACCCTAAATCATGGACAAAACAAGAAGTTTCATGTGATATGTTTTCTCTCATCCACTGTAAATCATATACTAAATAGAAAGTTGCATGCACTAATAGTCATAAGGTGACTATGTGCTCTTCCTCCAAGTATGTTGCTTCAAGGAGATTCAGTCACAAAAACAGGTCAGGAAGATAGGAGATCTTTATTCTAACTTTATTTGGAAAAATGATTAGAATTTTTTTGTTAAAGGTACAATTTCCAACCTTAGTATTATGGCATCAGAAAGGGTTTCCTCTATTTTAGATCTAACACTCCATCCATTGGATCCATGTCCCTAATGAGCTCCTCACCATGCTTGAAGTTCCTCTTGATTGTAATCAATCTAAAGAATTTTTTGGAGACTAGCTTGATTATGAGAGATCTTATTCCTTTCTGAATGATTTGGATGATATTTTTCTAATTATTGTGGCCTTGATGATTTTTTGGTCCCTCTAAAATAATGCATTGTCTCTCAAATAGCTAGTGTCGTCACTAAACCTAACATCTCTATCAAAAAAGGAAGGGACACAAATCTAAAGTAGAGAAGCTACATATTGAAGGTTGTGATGTGGTTGATGATGCTACTTAGAGGACCACAGACACCCTCCTCACTAGGAGATGGAAGAAGGAGATAGGAAAAAAAGGCTAGTTGAAGTGATCCATTATTTGTGATGCAAGAGCATTCTGGGTGAATCAACAATTGACATTGACACAAAAAAATAATTGTTGACTTATTTTCTTAGTTTTATCTTGATTAATTTTAGATTTGGCATCTTTGTATTGATTGTTATTTGTGGAATCCACGGATTGAGTTTAATAGGATGATGTCTCCTATTAAGTATCAAACAAGATGTATTATCATCATACATTATCACTGTGAACTAGAACATATCGTGGACATTCATTACTCATAAAAGAATTTTATCATATGTTGTAGTTACAATTTACTCATAAATGGGTATATGAAGGAGGCAGTATAGATGAGACCTATAAACTATTTGAGAGAATGTCTTTGTAGAATATGGAATCACACACACATTCTATGGATTATTTGATAAAATGCCTCAAAGAAAGGTTGAATCGATGAAGTATAGATTGTAATGTGAAACAAAAAGAGTGATCTGAGTAATAGATAGGAAGACATCGATTCAAGGTTATGAAAATAGAGGGGAGAGTCTTCTTTCATGGGTTCCAATACAAAAGGTGTTGGATTTTTAGATGAAGAAAATTGGAAGCTTCCTTAAACAAAACTCATATCTTTTCAATGACTTAATTATGAATCTAAAGCATGAAGGAAACACAAATGTTAGTAGGTGTAAACCTCATCGAATTGTAAAGAAGACAAGAGTATAATGGGAAGAGGCATAAAAGGGGGCATTATAAAATGATAATATAGGGCATGTTTGATTAGGAAGAGGAATTGACCTAATGAGGAATCCTATGGGCAATAGAATACATAGTGTTTCATAGAAGAGTAGTAAGGGGGAGATAAGAGGAGCCACATAGAAAGAAAAAAGTGGTGTGGTTGAACATTGGTAGATATAGAAGGAATAAAATATAAAATGTATAGAGCATGGGATATGTGTGTGGATACAAAGAGAGTAAAGAGGCTATTGAGGGTCAAAATAATGTAAGTTATTATAATATTTGACTAAATGAAACTATTTGTAGTTATGTTGCAATCTAAGTTTTGGATTAGAGAGCCTCTACCTATGTTCAATGTATTTTAAGTTTATATGTTATTTGGTAGAGTGGAGGGATTTTATTCCTGCATAAATTAGTATCAAAAGCGGGTGTTCTTGAGCACACAAGCAAAGTGTCAAATGTGAGGCATCTTGTGTTAGGACTTGTGGGTGGAAGTTGAAGCACTTGATTTGTCTAAGAAGTTTGAGAGGATCATTTTAGGTGTGTGGAGTCCTAAATAATTGAGATATGAGAGGGACAATCCATGAAATGAGAGAGAAGTGGTAAGATTAGGAGAGGATTTGAAGAGATGGGGAAGGTGTGGAGGATTCCTACAATGATAGGAGTTGGAAAGAATAAATTTCACTAATGGAAAAAAGAAAGAGTAAGTGAGGGTTTGTAAGTGAATGGGTGTTGACATTCGCAATTTGGGAAAGGGGAGAAAACAAAGATGGATAGCTATGATTGAAAGAGAGGCATAGAAGATAAGGCAATAAGTCTTGAAGGAGATAAGGAAAGAGATGAGAAAAGGGAAACAAATGTGAGTAGCCCACATGAACAAAGAGAAGAAAAGACAAGAGGAAATAGTTGTGGAATACCATCTGTTAGTGAATAAATGTTCTTTTAAGGACACAAATACAATGAATGAGTATGAGATTAATGTAGTGGAAGAAGAAGTTAAAAATGTAGAGGTTTTCACTGAGATTGATTGAGAGCCTGGTGGTGTATTGTTTGAGATGAGAAAAGACAAGCTATTTGAAGAAGACATCATGGTAGTGGAGGTTGAAGGAAATGTTGCAATCAAGGTAGTTGGTTTATTTGAGGATTTTAATATAAATGAATTAGTACAAGAAGATGCAGTTATGAATAATGTATATGTGCATAGAGTGAAAAGGGATATTGAA
Source organism: Chamaecyparis obtusa (assembly GCA_027943335.1). NCBI lineage: Eukaryota > Viridiplantae > Streptophyta > Pinopsida > Cupressales > Cupressaceae > Chamaecyparis > Chamaecyparis obtusa. Next base: position 529,397 of record BSBK01000291.1, on the reverse strand, counting down.
TATTTTCCTATGGATATTGGTTGGTTGTGGGTAGATTATGATGAGAACATTGCAAGAAATTGGTGGAGGTGATTGTTTGATGGTGGATTGGAGCCCACAAAGGAGAAGAAAAGAGGAAGAAGTTGGCAGAGGAGGATGACACATGGTGGATGTGAATCCATGAGAGATAAGAAGAGTGGAGAGAGGAGTTTCAAACAAAGGATGACGGTCATTTTAGAAACATGCAACAAGAGAAGAAAGAAGAAGGGATTTCACCTCCTCAACACAATGATATATTTCAATATAGATTGCCAACAACTTGAAAGGGTATTCCAACTACCTAACTCCATTTTTTGAGTCGTACTCATAATTTTTTTTCTTACTTGACATGTCTGATGCAAGAGAACCCCAACTAAACAAGCAATCGATATCGACAAAAAACATTATTGACTTGTTTTCTAGTTTTGGTATGGTTGGTTCTAGATTTGACATCTCTCTATTGATTGTTACTTGTAGAATCCAAAAAATGAGTTTTTTAATAGGGTGATGTCTCCTCTTAAGTATCAAACAAGATTTTTTTTTGTTAGGCATCATCACTATGAATTAGAACATGGCGTGGATATTCATTACGCACAAAATAATTTTGTCATATGTTGTAATTGCAATTTCCTCATAAACTATCATATGAAGGAGGAAGTATAGATGAAACCTATGAAATGTTTGAGATAGTTTCTTTGTAGGATATGGAAGCACATACGCATATTGTGAATAGTTTGATAAAATGCCCCAAAGAAAGGATAGATTGATGAAGTAGAGATTCTAATGTGAAAATAAAAGAGTGAAGAGATAGGAAGACATTGATTAAAGGCTATGTGAATAAAGGAGTGAGTCTTCCACCATGGGTGCCAATACAAAAGGTGTTAGGGTTTGCGATGAAGAAAATTTGAAGCTTCCTTAAACAAAACTCATATCTTGTAAGTGACTTAATTATAAAACTAAAGCATGAAGAAAACACAACTGTTAGTAGGTGTAGATGCCAACAAATTGCAAAGAAGACAAGAGTAGAATATAGAGAGATATAAAAGGGAGCATTAGAAAATGAGAAGATAGTGCAAGTTTGATTAGGAAGAGGAATTGACCTAATGAGGAATCCTATGGGTAGTGGAATACATGTTGCATAAAGGAGTATTAGAGGGAAGATAAGAGGAGCCACAGACAAAGAGGAAATTGGTGTGGTTGTACATTGGTAGGTAGAGAAGGAATTAAATATTAAATGTATAGTGCATGATATTATGTGTCATTATGAAGAGAGTAGAGCGGATATTGAGGGTCAAAATAATGTAAGTTGATGTTTTAATATGTGATTAAATGAAATTGTTTGTAGTTATGTTGAAATCTGAGTTTTGTATTAGAGAGCCTCTACTTGTGTTTAGTGTCTATCAAGTTTCTATGTTATTTGGTCAAGTGGATTATTTTTCTTCCTACATAAATTGGTATCAAATCAGATGTTCCTAAGTGCATAAGGAGAGTGTTGAACATGAGACAAATTGTTACAATACTTGTGGGTGGAAGTTGAAGTGGTTGAGTTATCTAAGAAATTAGAGAGGATAATTGCAAGTGGGTGGAGTCTTGAACAATTAAGATTTGAGAGGGACAAGCTGTGAAATGAGAGAGAGCGATGAAGTAAGAGTCAGAGAGGATCTTGAGAGATAGGGTCAGTGTGGAGGAGTCCTACAATGATAAGAGCTGGAAATACTCAAATTCATTGATCGAGAAAAGAAAGAGGAAGTGAGGGTTTATAATTGAATAGGTGTTGGTAGTCCCAAAGTTGGAAAGGGGGAGAAAGAAAAGATGGATAGCTTGTTGGTATTGAGGAACACTGAGAGGGGGGTGAATTAGTGTTTGGTACTTACTTATTTTAATTAATTGATTGCATAACCTTAAACCAATTGTAATTAAAAGTACACAAGAACATAATAAAGAGAACACCTACAAAATCATGACATCATGATTTTTGCATGGAAACTTGGTTAAGGTTAAAACCATGGTGGGGATGGAACCCACAAATATCTCTACAGAAATATAGATAACCTGATTAAGGTTGAGTTACAAATGTAAAAGGTACTCTACATGGAGTGCATTACTCAAATACAAAAGAGGGATACAAACCTTACAAAGAAAAATTATTACAAAAGATCTTGGACTATAATCTAAAAGGTTGAACTGGAAATAGCATCACATATACATGTGTAGTTCCATATAAGTACAAAAGATAAACATCAATTTAACCTCTACAATTAGATACATACCATCTATGATCTTCACATAATAACCTTTTACCATCGCATCATAAAAATCCTCATCATCATCATCATCATCATCATCAACAACAACATCAACATCAACATAATAAACACACAAACTCAATCTTATATACCCATTACCAAAGTATAATAGGTCCACTATTGACTCTAATAGAAAAGAGTGTAATGTGTATATCCTTGAGAAAAGAATCGATTAAATCTTCATGCTATTTTATACCAAGATATAGATAATGTGTATCATGTCATGTAAGCCTAAATGAATAATCAAACCAATTGGATCATCGATCCATTAGGATCGTTGATTGATCCATCTGTTATCTAACTTTAAATCTCATACTTATTTTTAACCCAATACTTAGATCATCAAAAATTATACATAGCATAACATCAGCTTTTGCGATCATACGATATCACAAAATATACTCCAACCAACCTTCTATTAATTTTTATACTCATTATTTGACTGAACATATCTATACCGATCATGTTACCAAACTTGTTCACAACTACCTGTATATCCATACTTAGTTGATTATCATCCTAACCTTTGGTTTACACAAAGTATGTTGGGAGACCATATGAAATGAGTATAGTTTCCATCAATGCAAACATACAATCAATGTCTATCAGTGTTTCTTGCCCAAAAATTTCCCCCTTTAGCATTGATGGCAACACTTAGAGAAAAATGACTAAGTGTTCCAAACAAAAATGTCAAACTCCAAAATTTCTTCTCCTAACCAAAAAATATGCTCTCCCTAAGATAATAGACTCATTTTTCTCACCTTATCTCTTCCTCTTTGACATAAATAGAAAAGGCAGGGATTAACACCAAAATTGAACTACCAAAATACTATAACATCTGCCTACATACAAAGATATGCAAAGTATACTTACAACAGTTTGAAAATATTAGAAAAGTTTCTCTTGAGAGATACAAAGTCAACATTCCAACTCTTCTTTAGAATCTCATAATTTTGAATCTTCCCACACACTTCTTATGCTAATTTTTTTTTCTTCCCCAACATCAAGTGCATTTGGAAATCTATACATTGTAGTAACTTCCTTTATTCCTCTAGATAGAACATCAAGCTTGGGAATAATTTGGTTCAACAGTTTATCGATTCTCCCTTGCATCCTTTCCTTCTTGGTGACAAGAGATTTGATCTTATCATTCAATTGTGTCACTTGTGTTTCATGTTTCGAAGCAAAATCCTTCAAAGGATCATAGGCATGTGATAAATAAATTAATTTAGCTTCACTATCCTTAACTATCTTGTCAATATCTGCAACACATTTTGTATAGTTAATGCAAGACTTGTATACTTTATTGCCTTCTATCAAATAATCTTTCAAGATTTGAATATCAATGACCAAAGATGTCTTGTCCCTTACAATCATCAAATTTACCTGATTGACCCGTTTCTAACTAAATTTACTCCTCACCTTTATCATAGATGATTTCTCAATAGATTGGAAATGTGATTCAATTGCTTCCAAAAGACACTAACTCACCAAAAATAGAATCATTCAAAGTATCCATGATCTCTAAAAGAATTTAATAGGATTCACAATGATAAATACCTTTTTGTCATTGGTAGGGTTTTCAAATTTGATTTTGAAACCAATTTAGGACTCTATCTCAAATCTCCTTCAATCTCTCTGAAAACTCAATCACAAGTTAGCAAGGTAGAAAATGACCTCTCTGAAACCCTTTTTCACATGCTCTAGATATCAGTTTGCAATAAATGTAGTCAAACCCTATCTCATAAATCTACTCAAGATCAGTAAAGAAAATTATGTTTTTGATCCACAAAATCATGATGAAATTCACCAAGTAATATATCAATAGGATAAAGATTTAATTTTTCAACTTTCTGATACAATTGCTTCCTTCGATCCTTTCGAAATAGGGGTTAGGTTATATTTTTTAATAAGATCTCCTTTAGGTCAAAGACCTAATTAGTTAGCAGAAGAAATTTTCACACCAGAAACTAGTGTGATCTATCCTATAGAATAAATATGCTCTTTTCTCATCCATTTTTTCTTCATTTCCTTCTTTACTTATTCAACATCAACAATTTTCTTTCTCTTATCATCACTATCATTATATCTTTCTACTGAACCTTTATTTATATTGTATCTACCATTCTTAGCAATATGACCAAAAAAAATTTAATTAAAGCACATCACATTGGGATTTCCATACCTTTGATTAGTCTTATTCAATCTGCACCATTTCGCCAAGTGTCCAGAATTATTTCATTTGTAACAGGTAACATTTCTAGTGCAGGGGCACAAGGGAAGGATCAGGAAGAACAAGTGAACTAAAGGTCTTAACAGAGAATAGAAGCTACATAAATGGTTGAAGTCTTAAAACTATGAGTGTTTAAGTATTTCATAGTTGTGGACAACTTTTAAATAAAGTCCACCTATGAGGTGGCAATGCTTAGGTGGCATCTCATATAATCCTACCTAGCATTAGCCACCTAGGACTTAGGAATTCAAACATTTTGGAGTGTTCTTAATTTATGTTTCCATGTTTTTAGGTTTGTGCTCGTAAACAATTGGGAAAAATCAAAAAAGAAATTTTTTTATTTGAGCTCCATATGTTAAAAATACAAAGTTATGTCATTGCAAGATGAGCAACTTTGCAAGTTTTTTTTGTTAAATGTTGTTTTCTTCTTTAGATCAACTGTAACTACTCCCAAGGATTTTGTGATGCTTTCTTGGGAGTTACGGGTTGATATCCTTCAAAACCAATGAATTCCAAGGCTTTGTATCGAAGTTTGGAGAAGAATATGATCAGTTTTGATTGTTTTTCCTACTATTTGTGCTATTACAAACTTGTGTACGGACCTGTATGACTTCTTTTGTGTAGGACCTTGCATTCATGTGGTAGCCATGTGTCTTATCTTTCTTTTTCAAGTTATTTGAGATCTTGAAGTGAGAGAAAGTAAAATTTATCCTTATTTTTGCATCTGTGGGTCTATCTGTAATCTGTAGTAAGGGTTTTGAGCCAGATATGGCTATAACTTGAACTCTCAAGAGTGTATGCTCATGGCCCTTTGAGATATTCAAGGTAGGATTATGAAATTTATGTTTTTGGTTTCCATTTTGTATATCATGCAGGAAGGAGGAAGTAAACGGATGCCCTAGGTGGACATCTCAATGTGGCCACCTATGAAAACTTTGGAATCAACAACATAACTTCTATTCTAAGGTGTTCTGGAAAGCTGAAACTCAAGATTTGGAAATGTTTTAGGACCCTCAAAATACTCCAAGTGACTAGATATTGGAATCAATGCTTTAGAGGGTAGTTACTTCTTTAAGTAATCCTAATTAGGCATGTCACCACAGTGAATTCTTACCTACCTATCTTATGTTTGAGAAAATTTCCCTTTGTAGTCTTCTACAAATCTGACACTAGTAAATTTTAGCCTATTTTTTGACAAGGATTAGTCGAATTGTCGACCCTAATTGGTCGACCAAACAACCAAAAATGTTGTCAAACTTTTTTCATCGCTTATACGATGCTAAAAATAGTCATCAAAATTCCAACGTCGAAAGTAGTCAAAACATCGACCTAATCGTCGCCGAAGCGAATGCTTCAACCTAGATCATACCTTTTATCTATGCAACCAAATCCCGTCAAAATTTTGATGACATGTGGTCAGAAAAAATGTCAAATACATAGCGTCCCTGTCAAAACGCCAAAGAGAGTTGGTTGAAATATCGACATACAATTTTATATATATATATACATATATATATATATATATATATATATATATATACATATATATATATATATATATATACATATATATATATATATATACATATATATATATATACATATATATATACATATATATATATATATATATATATATATATATATATATTTTAATTTCACTATTTTTATTATTTATCTAATAATTATTCATCATATATAATTATAATAATCATAACTTATGTCAATATTAAGTATCGACCAGATATCTTATTGTTGTATATATTTTTCATACGTTGATTGAGATCTTAAATTATTGAGCTTCTCTTTGTTTCGATAATAGTTTAACATTATCTACTTAATAGGGCCAACCACGTGAAGGTGGAAGCTCATCTGGCCCCTCCTAGGATCCTCTTATGACCCTTTACGACACTTTAAGACCTCTAAGATGTATTCTTAGGGATCGTGAAGGGTCATAAAGGTTCATAAGGGGTCCTGGGACACAACAGTTGAGAAACATAAATGTACGCATCATGGTCACAATTGTTTGGAGACACAACATAATTGAATGCTATACCTAGATGATGCAACACAACCACTACTCCTATAGTTCTAAGTTGACACTGCGGGATCCAAAAACCAAAAGTAAGGAATCTATATATGATTTTTGGATCCACAATGTCAACTTAGAATTGTAGGAGTAGTGGTTGTGTTGCATTTTCTGGGTATAGCATTCAATTATGTTGTGTCTCCAAACAATTGGGACCATGATGCCTAAATTTAAGTTTCTCAGCTGTTGTGATACCTACATTTATGTTTTGTAGCTGTCGTGTTTATTTACGTGTTCTTTGTGTTTGGCTTCTCTCCCTCGTATCAAAAATAAGATTTTTCCCACTCTGAATCGAGAATGCATGTGCAACACAAGCAGAATATGCACGGATAGCAGGTGGAGTTGAAAAAACACAATACATTTACATTTTTTTAATAGGTTAAAATTACAATGTTCGTGATGGTCTATAACTTAAAATACACAATTAAAGACCTCTATAAAAAATGCAACCTTGTTGTGTTTTTCAACTCCACTTGATATCCTATGTATATGAATTGAGATTGCATATTGAACTAGGCTTCTCCTTCTACATTGCCTGAAACCAAGAGACTGTCACAGTTTACATCTAAATGGCGCGTCTCATCATCACAACTAATCCACCTTAAACAATTGAATATGTTTTCTTGTATTAAATATTCATTAATCAAAATTTGAATAGAAAATGTATACCTTGAGTACTAAAATTTACATTAGAATCGATGCCTCCATCGTGCTCAGCCGGTGCAGTATCAATATCGGCAGGCTGCATTCCAATGTAAATAAAATAGTTGTAGATTTAGATGATGATATCCCAGAAATCCCTAATTCACTAGATGAAAGTCAAATTAGGGTAATGTATCATAATACACCCAACACTCAGAGTTGTATGGGTTGTTGAGTTGCTTCCTGGAAAAAACCCTAGGCTAAATATAAGCCATGTATTTAGCTAGAGAAAGGAAAATATGTCTATAGCAGTATAATATTGGAAGGTTTTGAAATTGAGTCATAGATCAGGTACGTGGATTTTTGAAACACTAAATTAGGGATTTCTGGGATATCCTCATATGTATCTACATCTATTGCCTCTATTATTGCAGGTGATTTTCCCCTATTTGATATTTATCTTCTGGTGTCCACACTCATTCTATTGGTTGTTGCCAGTGGGTCACAATCAATGATTGGGAGAGCCCTGTTTTGGCACCAGTCATGTAGTACAAGCACTAGAATTGAGTTTTTCAGCATGGTTGGGAAATTTTTGTATATCAACATGTGATAGATTTTTTTGCCCAAACTCTATCGCATGTTGATATACAAAAATTTCCCAGCCCGTGCCAAAAAACTCAATTCTAGTGCTTGTACTAAGACCTTAAATTATTGAGCTTCTCTTTGTTTCGAGAATAGTTTAACATTCTCTAAGAAACATAATTGTAGGCATCATGGTCACATTTTGTGAGGCCTCACCCCTAGCCTATCATAGCTATTCAGTTTTGCATATGACTTAGACACATTTTATGATTATATTTGATGCCTCATGGATCTTACTGATATTTTATGATGTGGTTTTATCACTTAGTAGTTGATGGACATTATATTATGATTATATGATGATCACTAAAACATTGATTTCAGACTTTCAAGTGTGACTTGATTTTAATTTATGAATGTTTATGATGATGAAGTTAATTGTAATTGAATTATGAATGTATGCTATGTTTATGTTTCAAATTTAATTAAAGTAAGTATTTCATGATGAGCTGAATGTATGTTGTGGATATCAATTATGTCTTGTAATTTATGAATTATCAGATGAATTAACTTGATTATTAATGCTATGTAATTACATGATTATTTTTATCTCCTTGGACTACTGATATTGGAATTGAGTGTGCAGGGAAGTAGGCCAAGGTAAATTCGGGGGAACATCACAGAGACCTATGTTAATTTAGTTAAGCCAAAGTTGCTTCTAGAAAGAAGCTAAAAACCTCGTTGTAATCGTGTTTTATTTTGTAAATGTATGATGCATGGATGTAAATTGATTTATTGTAATTATTTTTGTTATTTATGTTTAGGGATGCCCAAGTGGATATGCCACATGGCTTGTAAAGTGTATTTTCTATGTTTGTGTCACTTGACACATGTGTATGTGCCTAAGGCCATGACATGTCCACTTGTGTTTTGATGTCATCACTCTTAGGTGGTACCAACTTTAGGGTTTTCCTTGTAAAACCTTGATTAGGAAGTTTTGAGAAGACCTATCATGTTTGAACCCGAAATTAGATTTCTAGTGTAGTTTAGGGGGGTTAATGAGCCCTTAGGATGTTATTAGGAACCCTTTTAGCCACCCGAATAGTTGTACCATGGTATGGAAGTTTAAATTTAGTCAAAATTAGGCCCATAACTCATTTATGGACCTTGAAAAGTACCCCTCAAAGAGAAATCCGAAAATGAAGGGATGGCAAGGAGGTCAAACCCATACCTTTTTCACATTCTTGGTCTCCACCTCATTTATGAAGGGAGACAAGGAGATATGGGAGTACTCCATGAACTATACCCATTAATGAGGGTTTGGTGTAGAATCCCTTTTAGTAGGGGTTCTGGGGAAGGTAATGGGTTGACACCCACTCTCCAGTTTTGGAGACTCAACTAGTTTTGGAGAACCTTGGATAGTGGATTGCTCTTCTACAACTATCTTCCTTAAGCATTGGACTCTAGGTTGGTGAAAATTTCATTGTTACTTTTCTTGTTTTGTTATCATGTTGAGAGGAAAATGCTCTCTTGTAAGCTAGTTCTTGTATGCAAGACTTGTTTTTCCTTAGCCATTGTATGTGTGAGCATAGTGTTGTTTTGTTAATGGAGGTTTTGATGTTATTGTTGTTGTAGTATCATGTTCTTGTGTTGAGTAAATTTTATTTCTTGTAGAAGTAAGAGAATCATGAGCTCAATGTTGAGCATGATTCATTTTTTTTTGATATGTGTAGATTTTATTGATGTTCTTGTAGATTTGTTCTCTTTTATGTGTTGTAGTGATTTCATTGAGGGAGTTCTCAAGGCCAAACTCACCCTTGGGAGGGAAGAGTAGCCTTGAGGGTGAAGGGAATTTGTTGGGACAATCTTGAGTGTAGAGTCTCTCCTTGGAAAGGAGAGGGATGCAACATGGATGTATGGACTCCATGTAGCCATCTCTAGTTTCATTTTATAAATTGGGGGTCATAAGGTGTATGAGAAGAATGTGTTTGTGAAAGAGTGATTTTTTTTATGAGTAAGCCAAGTGATGGCTTGTTCTCATCAAAGAGATGAGTTTCTCCTCTTGATTTGGTTCCATCTTCACCCTACTTGAGTCTTGTTGTGACTCTTTGTAAAAAGCCTTGGAAGGGAAATTTCTTGTGTTTGTCATTCATGTTGTAGTGTTGTGGATTGCTTGATTGTTTCCCTTGTCTTTGTGTTGTTTCCCCAAGCTCGGGGGTGGCTTCTTAGAAGCCTAGGTTGGGAGGTGAGCACTCCTTGGCCTATGCATTTGGTTTATTGCAGGAATTGGAAGCCTTGAAGACTTTTTGTTGAAGCATTGCTCTTGTGGAAAAGTGAAGAAATCATCTTAGTGATGAAGTATCATTTGTATTGTGTTTAAGCTTTTGTAAGGATATCATGTGATATCTATTGGCTCAATGTAATTGTTTTGTAGTAGGAGTTGACACTCCCATCTTGAGTTGTATAATTGTGTTATGGATTCAAGTTTTGAATGAAGTATGATCATCTTGTTGGGAGATTATTGTTGTAAATGTAGAATCATGTTCTTGAATAAAAAGTATTTTGATCAAGTTGATACAATATGTTATTAGCATTATTTTGGTTCATTATAGTTTTTGATGAGCTTGAAAAAGTTAAAATTGTGTTTAAGATTTCTTTCATTATCAATTTGTTGAAGGTTATCAACTTACTCTTGTTAATAAACACTTTGTTATTGTAAAAAAAAAAAAAGTTTATTTCATTTCATGATATTGGGATTAGTAACTTATAAAAGGGTAGAATAGATTTCCTTTATTGCTAAATGGCATTTACATTGTATTAGAAATGAGAAGACTATGGAAATGAAAGAAGAGTTCTCAAAAAGATATTAATCTTGTATTAGGATCATTGTTTGTAAATGTATTGAATTCAAATAATAAATCAATCTCTATTTATCATCCTTTTATTCTTGCAAATTTCTAAATGATAGCTTAATACTGTTTAAATGTTAGAAGAAATCAATTTCATTGTGTATTTTGATTAATTTGGATCATTAGATTCATTACCATAGAAAACTATAAAGCTACAAAATAGATATATTGATATACTAACTCTATCATGTATAATGTATTTTAAAAAAATAAGCAAAATACAAACTATGTAGAAGTGAGAAGAGAAAACCAAAAAAAAATTCACATACAAATGCAAAATGTAGACCTACAGGTCTCTGGATTTTGTATGGGGAAAAAAATCCCCATACAAATCCATACCATAGACAATATAATATTAATATAATTTTATCTTATTTTTAATTAAAAATCTTAAACTATAAAATATTAATTTCATCCCTCACCTCTTAACTCCCCATAAAGGGGGCGCATAGTATGGAAGACCATATCTTTCATTTAATAAAGTTTGACATATGTCTTAAATGCCCAAGAAAACCTACGTACTGAGTACTTTCTTTGTTTGACTTTCTCCCTGCATATAATCTTGCCTTAGCAAATGAGAGGATGGGATGGGGCCCAAACCCCCATGTCATCCCCTATCCTCCACCCTTTAGCACATGCGTTGGTTTTTAGGGGAGACTTAAATTCATTCTCCCTTCCTCTTTTTGCGCACCCTCTTCCTTGGACTTTGGTCCTTGGAAAGGAAAGGAGGGAATAGGGTAGGGAAGTAGGTAGGATATTAGGATTAGTTAGTAGTTTAGTAAGTTAGTTAAGATAGTTTAGGATGCATGTTTTATTTAATTATTTTATTTTATTAATATTGTTCTTTAAAATTTGTTCATGGTTATTGGAAATATAACTTGTATATATTATTAACTAAATATATTATAGTTTATTAATTAATTAATTTATATATTATAGTTATTAATTAATTTTATATATGCATTATTTAATTATTATTTTTAATTACATATGTTATAAATTAATATTTCATATTTATTAATTCATTAATAAATATATTAATTAATTAATACATTATAATTATTAATTAAATTAATATATGTCCATTTAAGTATAATCATTTATTAGTTGATTATACATTATCATTTTAATTATGATAAATCAATTTGATATTCCCTTATATTTATCGTGAATTATTAATCAATATCAGAGGAATATTATTTAATATTTTAAGTAACGTTCTTTTACTCTATTATAATCTTCATGATTATTAAATTTATGCTTTACGAATTGATCATTAATTTAATTAACGAAACCTCTTTTTATTAAATTCTGCTTAGCATTGTAATTAAAACAAATTATGATAATTTGACTTTTCTAGATTGTATTCTAGATGTAGTTAGTAGGGTGATCTAATCTTGTTTAGTTTAAATTTTAATAAATTCATTTTAGTAAAGGATCATTCTATTGAGACAAGTTAGTGTTTTGTTAATCTATTAGAGAACATAATCAGATAGTAACCCATAACAATAACTTGGACTTATTATCTCCTTTTAAAAAATAAAAATAAAAATAAAAAAAATTGGTGTGTTTTTAGACTGAATTTGATGGGCATGACACATTTTTTTGGAGACAATGTAATTGAGTGGTATACCCAGACAATGGAGAGAAACTTTTGCACCTTCGATTCCAAGTTGTTCTCCATCCTGCAGTGTCAACTTGGAATCGGAGGTGCAGAAGTTGCACTCTGTCTGGGTATACAACTCAATTATGTTGTCTCCAAAAAATGTGACCATGATGCCTACAATTATGTTTCGAGAATAGTTTAATTAACATTCTCTACTTAACAGGGCCAACCACGTGAAGGTGGAAGCTCATTTGGCCCCTCCTAGGAGCCTCTTATGACCCTTTATGACATTTTAAGACCTCTAAGATGTATTCTTAGAGATCATAAATGGTCGTAAAGGGTCATAAGGGGTTCTGGGACACAACAGCTGAGAAACATAATTGTAAGCATCATGGTCACATCTTTTTGGAGACAATGTAATTGAGTTGTATACCCAAGCGATGGAGTGCAACTTCTGCACCTCCGATTCCAAATTGACACTGCGGGATTCAAAGACCATAGATAAGGAATAAATTTAGAGAGTGGAGGAGGGCCATAACGACAAAAATAATATAGGAAAAACCTCAAGTTAAATGAGGCAACTGCAAACATTTTAATAGATTTTTATTATTAAATAATGAAATTTGCATATACTAGTGTTCTAAGCCCCCTCATTACATGATTTATTATTGTAAGCCCCCTCTAACTTACGCATCTAGAAAATGAAACTACAACCTATTGGGATTGAGACAAACCTTATAGAACAACAACAGCTAGGAATGATCTCTTTCCAACATCTGTTGAATACATCTATTGGAGGACCTTGTATTCATGAGCTACACCTTGTATTCATGAGATACTGATGTTGGAAAGCGATCATTCATTATTGTTGTTGTTCTATAAGGTTTGTCTCAATCCCAAGAGGTTGTAGTTTCATTTTCTAGATGCGTAAGTTAGAGCAGGCTTACAATAATAAATCATGTAATGAGGGGGCTTAGAACACTAGTATATGTAAATTTCATTATTTAATAATAAAAATCTATTAAAATGTTTGCAGTTGCCTCATTTAACTTGAGGTTCATCCTGTATTATTTTGGTCATTATGGACCTCCTCCTCTCTCTAAATTTATTCCTTATCTATGGTCTTTGTATCCCGTAGTGTCAACTTGGAATCGAAGGTGTAGAAGTTGCACTCCATCGCTTGGGTATACAACTCAATTACGTTGTCTCCAAAAAATTGTGACCGTGATGCCTACAATTATGTTTCTTAGTTGTTGTGAAATCTGCATTTATGTTTCTCAACTGTCCTGTTTATACCTTCTCTCATTTTCTTGTGTAATTCCTCTTTGTGTATCCCCATTCTCCTTTGCATCCAAAATGAACTCATTCCAATCCCTCACTAGAATAAAGGGAGACTTCATACCATGCTGCACTCAAACTTCAGTGAGACTTCATACCACGTAGCATCCATAGATTACGTTCAATGCATTATTTATGCTTGTATTGGTGGGAAAACTCTTGAAAACATGCAAAAGAGATTGCATTCAACCATGTTGTTTACATGACACATGTAGTTTACCTCCAGCGTAAATCATCGTTGCGTACAAATCTACGGATGTTGCTTGGTATGAAGCCTCGCTCAAGCTTGAAAATGATAGTCAATCCATAGTCAAGGTCAAGGAACAAATGGAATAACCAAGAAAACACTATACGTTAAATCATGTGATTGATAGCAGATTGGGGCTCACCTGAGCCATAAACAATATGAAGAATTATTCTAAAAAAAGATGTAAACCATATATATGCGCACTTGATGCAAAGAGAAGTTATGTCATATCAATATTAAAATATTAGTTACAATATGAAAATACTAAACTAACTAATTCCTGAGTTCATCTCTGCATATGGTCGCAACAAAGATATGCGATTAAAATACAGAGAAGGCATCGTAAAAATATAATTTTAGAATTTTCCCTAGCCTGACATGTTTTGCACTCAAATCCTTCATCACGGATAAGTGGAGATGGGCAGATAGATGCAGATGAGTTGTCATCAACCCAACTAAAGTATTTGCAACCATTATTTCCCTGTGATACCCAATCTACATTAGTTCTTATATTATAATGAATAGTATTTACATTAGAAACTTTAAATATATACACATTAGCAACCTTTTTTCTATTTGGGCAGCACCAAAATTGTCATCGAGGGTTGTTTAGTGTCCATGAAGTCTTCAACACACACTGCCCACCACCACATTGACAATTTGCAACATTGACAAGAATCATCGAGCTTATATCAATAATGCACCACACCATCGTTACTACATTTATTATTTTTATATGATTATTTTTATATCAAATACACCAAGGAATAGCATCAGAAATATTAACCATTTACAATAATAAAAAGTAAACCTAAATCAAATAGCTCATTTTTTTATCAGCATGTGTAGTCTCTGCGTATATGAAAAATGAAAGAAATATGAAGCTGAAATAAAATAGTGAACAAAATAATATTCTACATAGAGTGAATGAAATATACCATCAAAAGAAGGTGACAAAATCCTATCACGAAGCACAGACATAGGAAATCAAAAAGGGAAAAAAGACAAGAAATAAGAAAAATTATTACGACTATAGAAAAATCATTTATACTATAATAAAAAAAAAAGAAACACTCTTTGTCAACAATTTTCAAAATCATTAGGACTATAGAAAAATAATTAAGACTATACAAAATCAAATTTTAGAAATGGACGGTTCTGATGCTTTGCCATTACAACAATTGAGTATTCATCATTTGGTATTGTGTATTCCATTTAGGTATGTCAACAATGTTCAAAATCCTGTCACCAAGCACATACAAGAAATAAGAAAAATCATTAGGACTATAAAAAAATCAAGTTCTAGAAATGGACGGTTTTGATATTGCTTTGCCATTACAATAATTGAGCATTCATCATTTGGTACTTCTTGGTGTATTCCATTTAAGTTTTTCATTTGTCGTGTTTATGTGCATGTTCTTTATGTGTTTGGCTTCTCTCCCTTGCAAGAGATACGTCAATAGGTAATTGATTTGAACGCATAATGATTTGACAGTCTTTTTTCAGGATAGGCGTAATCATCCCGCCAACCTTAATTAGCAACATTGGTGTCCTGTCATTGCACAAGTGCAAGATGGTAAGGGTCAATTCAAGGAGGGAAGAAAAAAAGGTCATTTTAACCTTACAAGGCAAGAGGAGAGACAATCCAAATAATTTTATGGTGACTATCCCAAACAACAGGAAAATGATGGAATTGCTAACATGTTTTCTTTTCATGTTTCTAACAAGTTTGTTGCAAATAGAACCATCATTACAATAGAACCACTCTTTCAAGATATTCTTGGCCAAATTGACCTGGATAAAGAAAGAAGATTGATCATGGAAGATAAATAATTATGAATGATAATAGAAGATAAATAATATAATAATGATAGATGTTGATGAATATTATTAATGGATCAAATAATAACATATTGATAGATGAAAGAATAATTATTTCAGTGTCTACAAGCTCCATTAGCTAAAATCATGACCAACCAAATATGGTTGTGGTAGTTGTAATAGGATTATATATACACCAAACAAGGAATGTACGGGCAAGATCCCTGGTATGTACGGATGAGGATAGGAAATAAAAGATAAAAACCAGTTTGTGTGCAATTTGTGATTTTGGAAAGGTCTTAAGAGCCTTGTTTTGGATTCCATTTTCTTTATGCAATAAGGGCCCATTTGGTGCATGGAATACCAAATGTCAAATATAGTCAATTCTGGAAGATGCTGCAATTCTGGAAGATACAAATTTTGAAAATGATTTCCAGAATATGAGATGACCTGTTTGGTTCACCTAGAAGATGACTAAAAAGATGCATAAGGAATTTTAATTCTGTAATTTAATTTCTTTAAATTTGTGTGTATACGTCTATATATATACATACATACATGTGTGTATATATACATATATGCACACATGTGCATATGTGTATACATGTGTGTATATGCACAAATATATACACATATGCACACATGTGTATATATACACATATACACACATGTGTGTACATGTGTGTGTATACACACACATACAAACATATACACACACGTGCATTTATATATACACACGTGTATATATACAAATATGTGCATTTATATATACACATGTATGTATATATACACACATGTGTATATATACACACATACATGTGTTGGTATATACACACATAAACATATATATATACACATACATGTGTGTATATACACACATGTATGTATGTATACACAAATACACACATGTGTGTATATACATATACACACATTTGTGTATATATACACACATATACACACACATTTGTGTATATATACACAAAAATAATTATATTATTGAAGACAATGAATAAACCCGATTCATTAGGAGGGGAGTAATGTAAAATACAAGACACGTCACTTAGAATCAGTCCAATAATTTAAGACTTTAGTGCTACATTAGTTGGAAGACACAAGGAGAAGTGGTATTTGATATCAAATGGGAGCTAGTAAAGGTCATAACATCATACCATAGACTTACCAAAGAAACATAGGAGCTAAAATAAGTGCCAAGATAGTGAAGTGCGGGGTAGTATATAGAGCATTTATTAGAGTAGTTAATGTAGATCTCTATAATTTTGTTGACTATTAGTGTCTTGCACTTAGTCATATATCTAGACAATGATGGTTGGTCATCACTGCGAATGAGTCATTTTGTAAAGGCCGAGTTTTGTATTGTATACTTACCGAGTAGTAGTACTGTCGAGTAAAGTTATGGTCACATTATGTTTGTAATATACCAAGTGTATAACTGATGCTGAGTTACATATATCAATGATTATCGAGTGACAGAGAAGTTCAACCGATGCTGAGTATAGCTGACGCCGAGTGCCAGGAATAACTTTTTCCGAGTTAGCCAGAATTGGCATACAAGTTTGGAATGGCACAATGATCAAGGTAAACCATTTTTGGTGATAATAATGTTTTGTATTGAGATAATTACAGAAGTGATTACGCATCCATATTGTTATCATTGATCCCTATGTAAAACCTAGATCCAATCAAAAATTTATATAGTTTAGGCGGCAATAGAAAAATATCTGAACCGTAGATCTTGTAACGGTAAAACATTTTTGTTACTATATAAGGGAAAGATCTAGATCAGAGATGTGTGTGAATCAAAGAGAAAAGGAGACATTGAGATCAAATGAATATTGTGAGTATGAGGAAATGATCAGGAGAAGTATTCAGATAGAATTCAGTGACCGAGCAAAGCAGTGAAAGGACAATCAAGAAAGATTAGATATAAGAGATCACAATCATACAGTAAAGAGAAGATCTGTAATTAGCATATTAGTGCAAACTGAAAGATCAAATATTGAGACATTTTGACCAGTGTATCAGGGTAAATCTCTTAACCAAGTAGTCTTAGTAGACTTTTGTAAATCTCTTTACCGAGTGCTTACTTTATTGTAAGTTTGTAAATCCTTTAACAAGGTAGACTGTATAAGTCTCTTAGCTTTTAACAGAGGAGACCTCTCACAGGGTAGATCATGTTTTGATCATAATTTGTAGCCCTAACAGGAAAAATTTATTATCTGCAGTAGTGAAGATTTGTGGATGTCATCCCCACCCCAGTTTTACCTTTCAAGGGTTTATGGGTTACCAAAATATATTGTGTTATGTGTGATTTCATGTATGCTGCTTAACAAAATATGTTACTTAGATTGTTCAAGTTTTTCTCAAATGATGCATAAAGTTCTAACAGATTGAAAGGATAGAAGTTAGTAATTTCTGATTCACCCCCCCCCCCCCCCCTCTCAATACTACTTTCCCATTTACATTTCCAACAATTGGTATCAGAGCTAAAGGTTTCTCATAGGGAAGTCTAACCACTTGAGGAAAAGATCTTAAAGATGGAAGCTTACAAACTGGGAAAAGTCATAGAGAATCAAAAGATTGAAGTTCAACTAGCATTACAACAGCTGGAAGCAGCCAGAGGGGAACTGAAGAAATCTTTGAGCAAAAGAAGAGAAATTGCTATTCAACAAAGTGAGACACAGTACAAGGAAGAAGACATCAATGGACTATTTGATACTGGTAGTTCTACAGAAAATGACAAAGCCATGAAAGAACTGACAGAGAAAAATACCATACTGAATGATGAAATCAGGACTCTAAAGAGAGAACAAGAAATTCAATCTGTTAGACTTTGTGAATTAGTGGAGCAGAAAAAGAAAGCTGAAGATGATAAGGCAATGGTTGAAGAAGACAAAAGACAAATGGCAATAAGGCTAGATGAAAGAACTAGTGACATGCAAAGGTTGACTAATAATCAACTAGATATGGTAAATCAACTATTTCTAGCCAACCAAGAATTGGGTAGGAAAGACTTGGAGAACAATCAACTAAAATATGAAAATGATCAGCTGAAACATGAGTTGAGAACTAAGAAAGAAAGCAATGAAAGGATGAACAAACCTAATGAAGCTGCAAAATATTTTGAAGAACTGTTAAGGTCACCTAGGAGATCTGGTGAAAGATATGGACTTGGACTAAATGAACATTCATCTATGGAAGAAGGAGAGTCATCAAAGAATGGAGAACAAAAGATTGCTAAACCAAAGAACAAAAAGCCCACATGTCATCACTGTGGGAAGCCAGGACATATAGCCAACATATGCAGAAGCAAACATGGTAAGTCTGATTCTAAACCTAAGTTTAATGGACATTGTTTTAACTACAAGAAGCATGGACATCAAGCACATGAATGTAGATCTAAAGCTAGCAATTCATCCACCTCACCCAAGTTTCAAGGAAGTTGTTTCAATTGTCAAAAATATGGACACAAAGCATTTGAATGCAGATCTAGACCAAGGTGGTCACCTAATGAGCAAACAAAACCAGTCACCAAGCGCAACAGTTACAATTGGGATTACAACACATGGTACAATTTCCATTATTGTGGTAAGTATGGACATATTGGAGAAAATTGCATAAAGACTCATTTTAGAGGCAAATCTAAAAGCTAGATGAATGGAAGCATGGTCTATTATAAATGTAATAAAGTCAGTCACTTAAAGAGAGATTGTAGATCACCTATGTCGAGCAATGTTAACAACCAGAATGAGGATATCTGTGAAAAATTGAGGAACCAGATGGAAAAGACATGGAGGAAGAAAGAAGAAGGAACAACAAGTGAAGTAAGCACATCTGAGGTCACCCAATCTGATGGATCAGGTGATCACACTTCTTCCAACTAAGCATGAAAGGTATGTCTAGAATTGATTCTTGCAAAGCCTTACTTTACATCAGTTCCTAACATAGAATCGAGAAAAAGTCCATATCTGCATAGATTAAGATGCATTAGGACATATCTGAGAAAAATAGAAAATTTCATTTTGATGTCGAGCATCAATGTCATGACCGAGCTAACAATGGTTGTCAAGCACCTGTTATTGCCAAAATGCTATGCCGAGCTATATCGCAACGGTTATATCGACTGAACTTGTGTTTAACTGAGTTTAACATGAGTTTGTCGAGACAGCTATATTTCACCTAAAATTTGTATGGAGCATTTATGAGGCCCTAATCCTATTTTTTCAGATTCTATAAAGTGGAAAGTTGTCGTTAATTTCATTTCACTAGGATATTCAAGATTTTAGAGCAATTCAAAATTTGTGCAACTAGATCAAGCAAAGCAATTCTGAATCCTCTCAGCATGTCATCAGCAAAATTCATCTACAGGGTTAATTGACAAAAAGGTACCTTACTAAGCAATTATTTTCTTTTCAAAAATTACAGTTTGAAATGGCATCGTCTTCATCCACACCAGTCAAGAAACAGGGAATGGAATTTTTTAATGTACAACTTATAAGGAATGAAGTTTGCAAATCGAGGGTATTCAAGGCAATATCTAAAAGTGCGATCAAAGGAGATTTGAACGGAGCCCTATCTTCAATTCTGGAAAATGTGTTAATGATGAACGACGTTAGGTCTTGCTATATGCGCAAAATTGGAGAAATCGGTGATTATGAGATCAGGGAAGCATATGATAAATTATGTGCCAACGGAGTGCTGAAGTTGGAGCATAAGGTTGTTTCCAACCAAGGGTTAGTACATGCCCTAAATTTCCTGCAAAATTTCAAGGTAGAATGGATAAAGATCATGTTAGGTTGAGTGCACGACATGCAATTATGGCTAGAAGATGGACCGGTGAAGATTACGAAGGAAATGATACATGATGTCACTGGTTACCCTACCATTGACAGAAAGAGAATGATGAAATGTGCAGGAAAAGAGGATATTCAAGCGAACACACAGGCAGTCTAGAACAAATGTAGAATGACAATTTCCACCATCATTGATCCAAAAATTGACTTCACTGTTAGAGTTATCTCGCATAAGTTTTACCAATCCAGTCAGTTGGATAGCATCCCCTGTATGGTAGTGGACTAGGCTTGGAGGATAATAAAGAAAGGGCACACATATGATCTTGTCGAGCTCCAGCTGACTCAACTTGCTGAGAACTTGAACTCCATCAGGACAGTGAAGAACTCTATGTGTAATTTCGGTTCCTTGTTGATTTGTATATTCTTTTATGTCAAAAAGTGTTTTCCTACACATGGTGATGTGAAATGGGATAAGAAGAAACCCATTACTGTTCAGATGAATGATTTCATAAATAAGATTGGTGATGATTTTGAAGGGATAATGGACAATTATTTCATTGATTTTAAGAAGAAGATGAGGAATAGGACTAGAGTCCCTGTGTCTCTGATTGAGAAATATAGTAAAGACATATGTTTTCTAGTAGACACAGACTTTACCTATGCATAGGCAGTCCTACCTAGGGTTTCATGGTTAATGCCACTACCCTATGAACTCAATATTGATGAAGCTACTGCTAAAATCACAGCCCTCCTAGCTGAGGAAGTTGATAACAAGGCCCCTTACTTTGGTACATTTGAAGAGGCCAAATCCAAGATCTCTTTGGGATTATTGGCTACCACCACTAAGAGAAGAAGAAAGAAAATAGTAAAGAATCTGGAAGAATATGTTAAAGAATCTGGCAAGGATGCACCACTAGAGTTAACCCAAGGGTTGGGAGAAGATGAGAAGAGTGTAACTAGTGGCAGTGAAACAGAAGAAGAAGAAGAAGAGAAGAAACCAATAATTGTCAAGTCCCCACCCAAAAGAAGAGTGTTGAAACATAAATTGTCTGAGACACCATCACTTAGACCTCAACTAAGAAGGACTACTACCAAGACTCCTAAGATGCCTCCTGCATCTGCAAAGTGAAAACCCACTCAACCGAAGGAAGTGCCGACCAAGGCTATGAAGAAGTCGAGAAGGAAACTTTTTATAACACAAGATGACAATGAAGAAACTAAAAGTGATGAAGAAATAAAGGGGAAGGCAACACAACAGGGTTCACATCAACTCATTGTTGATGAATTATGTTGTAAGATTACTAGCACAGCTGCAGTTGATGAAGTGAAGAGATTAAAGTTTGGACCGCTGAGTATTGGAGATAAAGAAAAAGATAAGGATGCTATTCTTGAAATGTTATGCACTTTCAAGATGCTACCAATTGAAATTGAAAATAGGATTCCAAAGGAATTATGCAACAGAGTCACAAAAAAGTGGGAGTATGCTTTACAAACCGAGAAGGAAATAAGAGAGTACATTAGCACAAGTTAAATCCACTCTCACTCCTACAAATATCAAAAATATAATTAATGAATACAGAGGCAAGTTTGATCCTAAACTTAGAGCCTATCTTATCCTTCAACACAAGATTGAAGATGTTGTTCAAGAAAGTTTTAAAATTTGGAAGGTAGTGTTTGGTTTGTTACCCGCCCTGATAGAAGAAAATGATGAAGGAAAGAATGAAGGTACAGTTGCTACCACTTCAACAGTTGTTGAACCTGACATCAAGCAAATTAAAATGGAGACTGATACTCCTAAAGAAGTGAAATCACAAGATACTTTTGAGGTTCATATTGTTGATATACCGAAGGAGAGCCCCATTAAGAACTCATTCTTAACCGAGGATGATTTAAAGAACACAACAGCAGCTGGAACAACCCTGCCAGGTAGTAACACAGTACTATTGCAAGTCAAGGATTATCCCACCATCACGAGCACACAATCTGTCGTTGATAATCCTACTATACCTAGAGTTGCTACTATTGATGAGTTATTTGGTACAAGTCTTACCAAGGAATCAATCAAGTCGGTACCACTAACTCACTCTGCCGAGGAAGAAGTTAAAGTAGAAGATAAAATTCAGAGTCTTTCTAAGGAAGAACATAGCACAGATGCACATGCAATAAAATTAGATGAACAAGCTGTTAGACCTCATGTCGAGGAAAAGGAGAAAGGAGAAGGAAATAGTAGAGGAAAATTAATTGAAGAACAAGCGTCGAAGGAACAAGAGGCAATCAAAGCTCTTGTACAGCTGCCAAGTGGAAGCACCCCACCGAGAGCACCAAAGGAAAAAGATGAGGTAACAATTGATGAAGTAATTGTTATTCCTAAATGGGATACTGATAACCTTTCTTTCGAGCAGCTATAGATAATGAAAGATTTGCGGACAAGGAAAAGTAGACAAGTAGAACTCTGAAGGGAGCATCATAAAAAATGGGTTCTTCATGAAATTAAGGACATATTTAATGAAGTATATGACTTGTTGGATGTAAATAGTTCTGCTCCTATATTGGAACAACTTGTACACATTGTTCAGAAAGTCAATAATGAAGTTACTTGTGCAAGTGATAAGCTATTTGAATGGTCTGAATGCAGATTTGAGACAAAAATGCTGGATAAGATATCTGTCAAGATCACAGTTAAACAAGTTGAGTTGTCAACTTTGGTAAAGGAGACCGAGTGATTAGTTGTGGATGGACAGTCTCTATTGGCCAAGCTATGCAATGTTGAACTATTCATAAATGAGAACCAACGCTTGCTTGAGACTCTCAAGAAAGAGATCTAAGCTACAAGTCAGTCTCTGACTTTGGATGCCAGCACCAGTGTTGGACATTATGTAAAAGTAATGCAGACACAAGGTAAGTTAGCCGAGCTTATGGAAAATGATGGCAAGATTCGTTCTTGCCTACTCTCTATTCAAACTATTCTTATGATGAAGGGTGCTCCCCTTAATACCACAAACGCATAACAGAAATAGAGAAACAACAACAATATGCAAGAACAGAAAATTGGCTTCTTATTATCTCCACAAATGTGGAATTACAAACTTTCAGAATTACAATATGCAAAGCCACATGGGCATTCCCTTACAATATTCTGCAGGACAAAGCCTCGAACTATTACCCAGAACTATTCTAAACTGCCTAAGACAATAATACAGCCTTCCTTATATAGGCAATTTCCACCGCCCAAGAAGGTTCCAGAAATTTAGCCCTAAGGGCCGACCAAACTTATAATTATTTTATTTTTCAATTTATTACATCAAAGTCGGCTCAAAATAACTTTTGAAACCCGAACAGAAATTTTGAAGGAAAATTATTTTCCGCCATTTCAGGTAACCCGACTTCCGGAGACCATAAGTCATCACCAGTTGACCCGATTGACTATTATAACCCCATTTCGAAAATGTCACGAAGCGCTCTACAAGCTTGACTAGCGCATGCGCTTGTCACCCAATTTTTTGACCTCATCCGGGGCCTCTAAAGCCTTCAAAACTGAGTTCAAAGTTTCTGTACCCTGCTGCCAATACCGAAAATCTTCAATATCTTCAAAACTACACCTGATCTAGCCATGAAACTTTGTTGGCAGACTTATATGACCAAAATGAACCTCCAAGAAAGAAATTAGATCATTCTGAGCACATACAAAAATTACCAAAAATAGTAACTTTCCATAAATAGCAGCTCTACACAAAATAGCCCTTATTGAATATAAAAATAGAAATATTTTTTTTTTGGTGATGCAAGATTGCTCTTACACCCAGGATGCTCCTGCATCAGACACCCAGGGTAATTTGAGAAGTGACCCTGTCATGACTCAGGTGTGCAGAGGAAAACCAAGATGGCTAACCTCCTCCTTTGTCAGCCATGATGAATCTTCAACAGGTCATCCTTTTCACTTGACTAGATATTCTTCATATGTCCTGTTCCTTGTGCTTCTGCCAACACGACTGTCCAGTATATCTTCGATCTCCTTAGTGTCTGAACTAGTTGCTGGAATACTCCACTGTGCTGCTATGATCTCATCTTCAACACCTCCTTCATGATACTCTGTCAGATCTGAAATGTTAAACACTGGTGAAATATTTAGCTCAGTAGGCAATTCTACCTCATATGCATTTCCTGAATCATGCTTCTTCAATATCTTACATGGTCCAAATTTTTTTATTTTCAGCTTGTTATATGTACCAACCGGAAATCGCTCCTTTCGCAAATGAACCATGACTTCATCACCAACCTGAAATTTCTTATACCTTTGTTTCTCATCTGCCTTAGCCTTATACTATGCATTCATCTTGGTAATATGTTTCCTCACCTCCTCATGAATGTTCTTCAAGTGTTCTGCAAAATCCTCAGCTTCAGCACTACTTATTTCTCCTTTATCTATCTTCCTCAATTCAGATGCATTTCTTGGACTACTTCCATATATAATCTGGAATGGTGATTTACCAGTGCTCCTGTTGGCAGAATTATTATATGCAAATTCCGCCTGTGGTAAAATCAAATCCCATCCTATTGGCTTATCTCCAACCAAACATCTCAGCAAATTTCCCAAACTCCTATTCACCACCTCTGTCTGTCCATCAGTCTGTGGATGATGTGATGAACTGAACTTCAAATCTGTCTTCAACTTCTTCCACAAAGTACACTAGAAATATCCAACAAACTTAGTGTTTCGATCTGAAACTATGGTCTTTGGCAAACCATGAAGTCTCACTACTTATCTGAAAAATAATTCTGCTACATGAACAACATCATTAGTCTTCTTGCAAGGAATGAAATGTGCCATCTTTGAAAATCTGTCAACCACCACAAAAATTGAATCATGTCCCCGCTGAGTCCTCGGTAAACCAAGAACAAAGTCCATACTGATATCCTCCCAAGGCTTCTCTGGTACAGATAATGGCTGATACAACCCTGTATTCTACTTCACTCCTTTTGCCATCTGACATACTCTGCAACTCTGTACAAACTTCTTCACATCTTGCTGCAACTGTGGCCAATAATAATTTTCACTAACCAAACCAAAGGTTTTATCACGACCAAAATGTCCAGCCAATCCTCCGCTATGCTTCTCCTTGATGAGATTCTCCCTCATAGAACTTTGTGGAATGCACAACTGACTCCCTCTGAATAGCATATCATCCTAGATGATGAAATCCAACCATTTCATCCTGTCTAGAGTAACAGGTTCTGTACAAGCTTTCCAAGCTTCACCAAAATCAGGATCCTCTGGATACAAATTCTGGAGTTCCTTGAACCCAACCACTTCAATCTGCATTTCTGTCAGCAATAGTTGCCTTCTGCTAAGAGCATCTGCAACCCTATTAGACTTTCCACTCCTGTGTTTCAAAACAAATGTATAACTCTGCAAAAACTCAACCCATTTCAAATGCCTTTGATTCAATTTTCCTTGACTATTCAAATATTGCAAAGCTTGATGATCAGTATACAAAACAAACTCCTTAAGAAGCAGATAATGTCTCCACTTCTTTAATGCCTGAACTATAGCATAAAATTTCTGATCATAAATAGAATACTTCCTCTTGGCATCATTTAACTTCTCACTGAAATACGCAACAAGTTTACCTTCTTGGCTCATAATAGCTCCTATTGCAGTACCACTAGCATCACAATCTATTTGAAACACCTTATTAAAATCTGGAAGTGCTAAAAGAGGTTGTTCAGTAACTTTTTGTTTCAATAATTGAAAACTCTTTTCTGCCCCTTTAGTCTACTTAAACTCTTTTCTATCCCCTCTCATTGTCTCAGTCAAGGGACCACAAATACTGCTAAAATTTTTGATAAACTTTCTGTAAAAACTAGCTAGACCATGAAAAGATCTTACCTCAGTAGCACTCCTTGGAGTAGGCCATTCAAGGATAGCCTGTACCTTCTCTGGGTCCATTTTTAGACCTTCTAGTGAAACTACAAATCCCAAATACACTAACTCGTTCTTCACAAAACTGCACTTCTTCAAATTAATCAACAATTTCTCATCTCTCAACTTGACAAACACCATACGAATATGCATCATATGTTCCTCCAATGTCTTGCTAAAAATCAAAATATCATCTAGGTAAACAATGACAAACTTACGCAAAAATTCTTTCAGAACCTCGTTCATAAGCCACATGAAAGTGCTCGGTGCATTGGTTAGCCCAAAAGGCATGACTAACCACTCATATAGTCCTTCTTTTGTTTTGAAGGTAGTCTTCCATTCATCTCCTTCTCTAATCCAAATCTGGTGATATCCACTCTTCAGATCTATCTTTGAGAAATACATAGCCCCACTCAAACAGTCCATAATATCATCCATTCGTGGCAATAGAAACCTATACTTGATTGTGATCTTGTTTATTGCTCTGGAATCTGTACACATCCTCCACTCTCCATTCTTCTTGGTGCTAATACCGCTAGTACAGCACAGGGACTCAGACTCTCTCGAATCAACCCCTTCTGTAACAACTCATGTACTTGTCTGTTCAACTCTTCACTTTCTGCTGGTGTTATTTTGTGTGCTGCCTTGTTTGGCAAACTAGCTCCTGGTATCAAATCCATCTGATGACTGATCTTCCTTACCAGTGGTAATCCATCAGGTACATTATTAGATACAATATCCTGAAACTCATTCAACAAATCTACAACCTCTACAGGTACATCCTCTACTTCTTCTTTAACAACTTTTAGAATTAAAGCAAAACACACATGCTCATGCCTCATACCATCTAGGAATTTCCTTCCATCAACAAATGTTATTCTTGCATTACCACATACCTTTTCTTCGGTCTCCTTCAATGGCTTTAGCTTATGTCGCACTCCATCCTTTGTCAGGGAATAGGTATTCACACGACCATCGTGTACAGCACATCTGTCAAACTGCCACGGTCTACCCAATAACATATGACATGCATCCATAGAGATGATATCACATAGTACCTCATCTTGGTACCCGTCGATCTTGAACTTTACCAGGCACTGTTCACTGACCATGACCTTGTGGTCATCCTGCACCCAGGCAATCTGATATGGATGTGGGTGTTTCTATCTCTTGAGCTTCAACTTTGTCACCATCTCTTCTGACACCAAATTGTCAGTGCTTCCACTATCGATAATCACATCACAGCATTTACCCTCACACTTGCATCTAGTGCAAAACAGGCTCCTCCTTTGTTCAGGTTCATTCTCACCACTCAGCAAGACTCTTCTATTAATTAGCATTTCTCCTCTTTCAGCATCTTCAGAATTTGATGATCTAGCATCTTCATCGACATGTGCAACTCTGGCCAGGCCTTCATTTCTCCTGTCTGTTCTGCCTTGGCACTGAGGACATTCAAATGCCCTATGACCTTCTTCTCCACAGTGAAAACATGTTCCATGGAAGCCACCTCTTCCAGATCCTTGTCCTCTTCCTCTTCCTCTCTGATCTTTATTATTCTGATCCTAGAAGCGATTGGAATTATTTCCTCACTGATTCTGACTGCTACTGGCCTCATCCTTCTTTTTTGGATCTTCATTTCGGCCACCATATGACTGTCCACCAGATCGTCCACTGCGACCTCTTCCATTTTGTCTGCTCTCAAACTTCTTGTTCATCTTTTCCTCTACTTTTAGGGAAAACTGGTATGCCTCTTCAATACTGTTCATTCAAACCAGATTCAGCTCCTCCTGAATGCTTGGCCTTAACCCATTAAGGTATCGGGCAACTTTCTCTTTATCAACTTCTACATGGCCTGTTCTGATGAGAAGTCGATAGAACTCCTTTGTATACTCCTGAACAGATCTTCCTGCTTGCTTCAAACTCTGCATTTTCTTCAGTAGGTCAAGCTCATAATCAACAGGAATGAACTGTGGCTTCAATTTATCCACCATCCGATCCCATCTCATGATTTTCTCCTTTCCCCTTCTATTTCGCTCCAACTGAATCTCTTGCCACCATATCTTCGCATGACCTTTCAGTCTGGCCTTCGCAAATTTGACCCTATCAGGATCCTCAACATCTTCATACTCAAAGTATTCCTCACATTCATTGATCCAGTCGATCAATTCTTCTGGGTTAAGATTTCTAAAAAATGTAGGAACCTCAATTTTAGTTCTTTTCTCAATCTTAGAAATGGCCCGAAAAAGTCTTTCTTCCTCCTGGTTTACAATTTTGACTTCTCCTTCTTGATATTCTTCTTCAGCTTCATCCTTGCTTTCATCTCTGACATTAAGATTCATTCCTCTATGAATTTCTTCTTGCAATGCTCGCACTTGTCTCTACAGCTCTCTAACCTCAGGTGTCACAGCACTAGCTCTTCCGCCACATTCTCTTCATGGAGGCATTTTCGCGATGCGCGTTGAAACCCTAACCACGGTCCTGGTGCAAACTGCCTCACAGTCGGTGATCTGTTTACACACTCAAGAACTCCTGCTCTAATACCACTTGATGAAGGGTGCTCCCCTTAATACCACAAACGCATAACAGAAATAGAGAAACAACAACACTATGCAAGAACAGAAAATTGGCTTCTTATTATCTCCACAAATGTGGAATTACAAACTTTCAGAATTACAATATGCAAAGCCACATGGGCATTCCCTTACAATATTTTGCATGACAAAGCCTCGAACTATTACCCAGATCTACTACCCAGAACTATTCTGAACTGCCTAAGACAATAATACAGCCTTCCTTATATAGGCAATTTCCACCGCCCGAGAAGGTTCCAGAAATTTAGCCCTAAGGGCCGACCAAACTTAGAATTATTTTATTTTTCAATTTATTACATCAAAGTCGACTCAAAATAACTTTTGAAACCCGACTAGAAATTTTGAAGGAAAATTATTTTCTGCCATTTCAGTTGACCCGACTTCCGGAGACCATAAGTCATCACTAGTTGACCCGATTGACTATTATAACCCCATTTCAGAAATGCCACAAAGTGCTCTATAGGCTTGACCGGCGCAAGTGCTTGTCACCCAATTTTTTGACCTCATCCGGGGCCTCTAAAGCTTTCAAAACTGAGTTTGAAGTTTCTGTACCCTGCTGCCAATACCAAAAATCTTCAATATCTTCAAAACTACACCTGATCTAGCCATGAAACTTTGCTGGCAGACTTATATGACCAAAATGAACCTCCAAGAAAGAAATCAGATCATTCTGAGCACATACAAAAATTACCAAAAATAGTAACTTTCCATAAATAGCAGCTCTGCACAAAATAGCCCTTATTGAATATAAAAATAGAAATATTTTTTTTTTGGTGATGCAAGATCGCTCTTACACCCAAGATGCTCCTGCATCATCTTACACCACATCTAGAGGCTATATAGAGAAAATTAGCTAAGGCTAACACATTGATCCAGAGTGATTCACATTTGTCTACTGCCGAAGGTCTCATCAGTCTAGCCGTTGATTTAGAAGTACAAAATGAAGTGTTAAATCTCGCTTCAACTACATGGACAGATGCATTATACATGATCATGGTGCTGCACAGACCTTTTCTTAAGAAAATTTGTAACTTACCTAATGATGAAGAAATTAGTTGTGTCAAAAACAAGGGGGAATCATCATGACATGAGTGTGAATAGGGACAGGTAACACAATTTTGAATATGTATATATATCTCAGGGGGAGTATTAGGCTAGTATAGTACAAACATATTTTTGTAATTGTATATATGAATGTCATGACAAAGTGTTTTTTCCACTAATGTCAAAGGGGGAGATTGTAGATCTCTATAATTTTGTTGACTATTAGTGTCTTGCACTTAGTCATATATCTAGGCAATGATGGTCGGTCATCACTGCGACTGAGTCATTTTGTAAAGGCCGAGTTTTGTATTGTATACTTACCAAGTAGTAGTACTGTCGAGTAAAGTTATGGTCACTTTATGTTTGTAATATACCAAGTGTATAACCGATGTTGAGTTACATATATCAATGATTACCGAGTGACAAAGAAGTTCAACCGATGCCGAGTATAGCTAATGCCGAGTGCTAGGAATAACTTTTCCCGAGTTAGCCAAAATTGGCATACAAGTCTGGAATGGCACAATGATCGAGGTAAACCATTTTTGGTGATAATAATGTTTTGTATTGAGGTAATTACAAAGGTGATTACACATCCATATTGTTATCATTGATCCCTATGTAAAACCTAGAGCCAATCAGAAAATTGTATAGTTAGGCGGCAATAGAAAAATATCTGAACCGTAGATCTTGTAACGGTAAAACATTTTTGTTACTATATAAGGGAAAGATCTAGATCAGAGATGTGTTTGAATCAAAGAGAAAAGGAGACATTGAGATTGAATGAATACTGTGAGTATGAGGAAATGATCAGGAGAAGTATTCAGATAGAATTCAGTGACCGAGCAAAGCAGTGAAAGGACATAATCAAGAAAGATCATATAGAAGAGATCACAATCATACAGTAAAGAGAAGATCTGTAATTAGCATATCAGTGCAAACTGAAAGATCAGATACTGAGACATTTTGACCAGTGTATCAGGGTAGATCTCTTAACCAAGTAGTCTTAGTAGACTTTTGTAAATCTATTTACCGAGTGCTTACTTTATTGTAAGTTTGTAAATCCTTTAACAAGGGAGAATGTATAAGCCTCTTAGCTTTTAACAAAGTAGATCTCTCACAGGGTAGATCATGTTTTGATCACAATTTGTAGCCCTAACAGGAAAACTTTATTATCTGCAGTAGTGAAGATTTGTGGATGTCATCCCCACCCCAGTTTTACCTTTCAAGGGTTTCTGGGTTACCAAAATCTATTGTGTTATGTGTGATTTCATGTATGTTTCTTAACAAAATATGTTACTTAGATTGTTCAAGTTTTTCTCAAATGATGCATAAAGTTCTAACAGATTGAAAGGATAGAAGTCAGTAATTTATGATTCACCCCCCCCTCTCAGTACTACTTTCCCATTTACATTTCCAACAATTAAGTATAGTATTTTCATTAGCAGTCAAGTGCTAAATAATGAACAAATATATTTAATAAATAAGAACAATAAACGAAGGTAGTGAAGGCACGTTGTCAAGTGTTGTTAAGAATAGATAAAAGAGAACAATAATGATGATACAATGAGATGTAATAAGTATTAGTGGTCTATGATGGCATGGCAGTCATAAAATAATCAAAGTAGATGATCCTTGGGGTGATAAGTAATGCATCAAGACCAATGAAGGGTTGACAAATTGTGTAGACTAGGATGAACAAAAAAAGGTATGATTCTCATATGCATAGAAATTTAAAATTACACAGGGTCATTAAAATCATCATAACATCATCAAATCACATAGACAACTGGAAAATGGAATTGATTAAAGAGATTCAAACAAATCACAACCAAGATGTATACCCATAGCACTAATAATATAATAAGTATCAATGTAGAGTGCTTATATAATCCAAGAAATGATAAACTTTGTCATGATATAAAGGAGTAATGATTTCATTAACTGGTAAAAATAGCTCTCTACTAATGTAATAATGATATTCAATCAAGGAGAAATAAGACATAGTAATTCCATATGAATAACATGGGTGCTCATTATTACAAACATCAAATGAAGTGGAAAATCATTGAAGAATATACAAATATTTCAAAGCCCAAAATTACTGATGGTGTCACAAAGTGAAATCATAACCTATTAGGGTTTTCATTACCCTCCAAAAAACTATAGCATATGTTGGAGGAAAACAAGATATAGAATGCAAAATCCACAATTAATATGAGTACCATTTCATCATTATATCAAAGATCGGTAATCTTTAGCAACATTTATACGAACAGAGCCACAAGTATGAGACTATAGGAATACAAAGAAAATAAAACCCTCGAATAGCTAATTTTAGTTATTTTATAGAAATAAAGATGCAGAGAATCATAAATACTTAGGAATGCTTTTTATCAAATGTTTTAGTTCTCAGTGCCTTAGTAGACATGTATGTTAAATGTGGAAACATAGACAAGGCACGTAAATTGTTTGACAGATTTCCTCAAAGAGATGTCGTCTCATGGACTACCATGATTGGGGGATATGTTCAAAATGGGTTTGTTGAAAAGGCATTAGAAACTTTTAAGCAAGTGCAACTGGTGGATGTAAAGCCAGACTCCTCAACCTTTTCTAGCATACTCCCTGCCTGTGGTCAAGTTGGAGCTTTGGAACTGGGCTTTTTTAGGTAATTTATACTCCTTGGATAGACCCAACCAACTATCACAACAAAATATCAACAAATAACAATGTTGGTTCAACTATGAATAATGGTTCCAATTAACTCTTCAAACTCTCTAAACTTTGAATACTTCTAGACACAGTGGTGACTCTTCAATCTATCAACTGAAATTTATAATCAATCCTCCAAATAGCTTTGTTACCTCAATCACTCGTGTCTACTTTTAGCAAGACTACACATTTGTTGATTTTCCTCTGATTATAATCTATCAAACTTGCAATCCTATTCCAACTCCTCACATATGATACTCAGACTTATACTAATCCTCTATTGGTTTTCAATAGTACTCTCTTTTTCCGGTCTATGGATCAGTCACAATATTTAACATAGGCCTATCGGGTTCCCTTGCTTTAATTAGAAATTAAAAAATAATAACAGTCAATCCTCATCCAGCACCTCCAACTGGTCTTCAAGGACTCTCTAACCCAGTTGATCAGATTAGGTTAGGTTGACTTGGAATAGTTTGAAGATGGGTATTAGGGACTGGTGTTTTTTTTTTCCAACTATCAACAAATATCTTGGTCAATTAATCTTTAAACCCAACATACTTTCGAGCTACTACTGCAACCATGTCTTTTATTGGTTTTTTGTTCAAATTCAGATTGAGGAATCAGTTTCAAATTCTTGGTTATTACTCTACCATAACATTTCTTTACTTCACAAGTTAACATATGGCATGCACCTAACTAGGGCATCGGCCTTGAAGCACTAACACAATTCCCCGAGTTCTGAGCATTTAGGTTTTTTTGACACATTGCCTTAACTTGATCTCCATCCAACGACATGGAATTCTCATGGAGGAGATGCAAGTTAAGGATCAAACTCCATAATAGAGCCAAACTCCCAACACAAACTGTCAACGAATTGGAATCCCACATAGAAGTTGAACAAACACTAAATGCTATAAAACTTTAAAATGTGAATGCATGAACTTGTAGAGAGATGTTAATGCATCTATTTGTATCAGGCAAACTATGTCTAAGTAATATACTTAACAGATAGAAAAACCCTGACACAGTGGGTACATATTGAACTAAACCCACAAATGTATAAGATGAGTTTCTACAACAAACAACACTATAGATTTATTGCTAGTTTGACAGTGCAAATTAAACTTGTTCATATAATTTTAATGTCGTGAATGCATAAAAAATGGGGTTTATAGCAGTATGAATACAAGTTATCTATTCACCACAATTAATACATGAAATGATAACCAAAACAAAAAAAACATACTCAAAATCTAGTTCCTTGTTAATGAAATTTGCTTCAAAGGTTTTACTTGATCGAATCATACTACACAATGCCAATGAGGTTTCACGCACTGCAACCTTGAAAAAATTCACAGTGATAATAATGAAATGAAATCTATTTTTTTTTAATTGCAGCGTACGAAACAACCCATTTTTTTCAAATTTAGCCTAGGGTTTTGTCCAGGAAGCAACTCGACAACCCATACAACTCTAAGTGTTGGGTGTATTATGATACATTACCCTAATTTGACTTTCATCCAGTGGCATTAGAAAACTAGTGGAGAAAATACAAATTAGGGTCATGGTTTCATGACAGGGCCGAGGACAATGGCTATGCTTTGTCATTTCTGCAGTGACATCAAATTTGTCTATCTATTACAACGACTGACCTTGAGCTTGAAACAAAAAATGGCATATTCAAAAGAAAACCAAACCTTGTTCAAAGATGGAAATGAAATGAGAAATTTGTCCTCCTTCGCGTGCTACAGTCCTCCTTCAAATTTGCCTGTAAAAATGAAATGAGAAATGAAACTTTTTTTTTTTAAGTTATGCCTGTGTTCATCGATATTTCGACTGACATGGTATTGGTCAAAATTTCGACCAACACAAGCATGGATTAAAAAAAAAGGAATATTTCCTTATATAATCTGACCAACTTAAACCTTTTTAATTGATGGTCGAAAATGTTGGTAGAAAAATAAGGTCAAATGTACTAGTGTGAAAAGGGTATCTAAATATGAGATTTAGTTGCCAAGTCCTTTAGAAAATTCTTGATAAAATAATGCAGCAACATCTTGGGTTTATGGCAATCCTGGATCAACCAAAAATATGTTAGAGCTTGTTTGGCTACTTGATAGCCTGTTTGGTTTTCTCGGTAACTAATTTTGAGTTCTTAGTGAAGTGTTCCTGCAGTCACTAGTGAGCTCGGTTACCATTTTTTTGTTCTTTACCAAGTTGGTTCAGTAGTGTTCTTTACCGAGTTGGTTTGGTGTGTTCGGTGTTGCTCGGTTCTTGAGTTCACCAACTGGTGGAATTTAATTATTTGATGTTGGCTGACATGTGCAGTTAATTTTGGTCATGATATTAATGTTGGGATCACTCATTGGGAAATGCATGGACCTAAATATAGGTTGTTACTTTTTCCAATATTGGATCTAAGGATCTTTTTGAATCCACCTATTCAGTGGCCTCTTGTATAAATAAGTCGAGTTGGTTTAGGGTTAGGGGTAGTAGAGTTAGAAGATAGAATCTAAATTCTTCGATCCTCACATGTATGAGGACTATTCTGTAATTAGATTTCATTGTATTAGCCATAACCAGGAATGCCTTACACCCTTAAATGTATGAATTTTGATGAACTAATAAAGATATTTTCATTCCTTCTCTCCTTATCTGTATTATTTCTTCTGAGAGGTTATTTTGCAAGTAGGTTTGGTATTTGGGAGTTTCCTGGGCCTCTGTATCAACCTCACCTTTCCTCAGGCGGTATCAAAGCAAGATTAGATCTAGAGGTTCCTTCTTGTAATCCCTAGTTGGTGATATTGTTGTGGAGTGGAAGATTGTGATCTAACCTACAATTGCAGAGGGTTTCAAATGGTTCAAGGGAGGTGGGATGCAGATCCAAGCTTAGCTAATATGCTAAGGAAAATTTCTTCTAGATTGGAAGTTGTTGAGACAACCCAACACCAAGGAAGACATCTTGATGATGTTAGTGATGATGAAATTGAATAAATGCAAGAAGAAGCCACACCTGCACCTATAATGGATCAAGGAAAAGAAAGATTCCTAAAGGCTTTGACTAGTTTGAAAGCTACACTGCAGTTTAACCCTCCAGAGTATAGTGGAAAGTTGGATTCAGATGAATTGATAGATTGGATAATTGAGATAGAAAAATACTTTTAATATGAGAATATATCAGAAGAGAAGAAAGTGAAAATTGCAAGCACAAAGTTGAAAGGTCATGCATCCTTGTGGTGGGAGCATTTGCAATTAGAAAGAAAGAAGAAAGGTAAAGACAAAATTAGCGTATGGAATAAGATGGTAAACAAATTGAAAGGAAAGTTTCTGCCTTGTTACTATCAGATTAACCTAGTTAGGAGAATGAAAAGTTTGAGGCAGAAAGATAGCTCTGTAAAAGATTACACCGAGGAATTCTATAGTCTAGATATAAGATATGGACATATTGAAGATGAGGTGGAAAGAATTTCAAGATATTTGAATGGGTTAAGGACTTCTATTCAAGAGGAAATCAATTTTGTGAAAATGGAGAGCATTGAAGAGGCTTATCATTTTTCCCTAACAGTTGAGGATAAATTGAATAAAAGGCATGAACAAAGACAAAGAGGAAGAGGTGGTGGATTTCCTAGAGGAAGAGGTAGATCCTATGGTGAAAATAGTAAATCTGATTAGGACAAAGCCAAGATCGAGTGGAAAGGTGAACGTTCCTTCTGAGGGAGAGGTAATTACTTCTGAGGTGGCTATGGAAGAGGAGGATTTCGAGGAACTTGTTAAAATTGTGGCGAAGAAGGAAATAGATCATTTGAGTGTACACATGCATGTAAGAAGGTCGGTAGTAGTAGAAATACTTTTGTATATGAAGGTTCATTGAATGAACCTAAGAAGGAAGGAAACCTAATGGTCAGAAGAGCATTGTGGAGTGAAAAGACTAAGGAAGATCTGGTAAGGAAAACTTTTTTCAAGACCAGATGAAGAGTTGCAACCAAAGTTTGGAAATTAATAATTGACAGTAGGAGCTCAAAGAATCTAGCATCACAAGAAAAGGTTACAAAGTTGTAGTTGGAAAGATTGAAACATCTAAAGCCCTATCAAATTTCATGGATCAAGGATGAGCATACACTTATGGTAAGTGAACAATGCTATGTGAATCTAAAAATTGGAAAGTACTATGATAAGGTCTTGTGTGATATTATGCCTATGGATTGTTGTCATATTCTATTGGGTAGACCTTGGCAATATGATAGACATGCTATATATGATGGGAGATTGCACAAGTATACTATTTGGACTAATGGGAAAAGACAAATCTTGTTACCTTTAATTGAAGAATCTGCTGGTGAAATATGTATATATGTGAAGGTTTGTTTGATGGAAGGTAGGCAATTTGTTAAGGATCTGAAGAAGAATGATGTTTCTTATGCTTTGATTCCTAACAAACCAGGTAATAAAATAGAAGATAAAGTGTTGGTAGAGGTTGAAAAGTTGCTCACTGAGTACAAAGAGATCATTTCTAATAATGTACATGATGGTTTACCACCGATGAGAAGTATTAATCATTGTATGGATCTAATTCCTGGAGCTAGTTTTTCAAATAAAGCACCACACCAACTAACACCAACTGAGAATGAGGAACTCAACTGATAAGTGCAAGAGTTGTTGTAGAAAGGTTTGATCAAAGAAATTTTGAGTCCATTTGCAGTACTAGTTGTGTTGGTACCTAAGAAGAATGGATAATGGTGAATGTTTATTGATTCTAGAGAAATCAACAAGATAATAGTTAAGTATCATTTCCCTATACCAAAGATGGATGATATAATGGATTGTTTGAGTGGACCAAAATATTTTACCAAAATTGATTTGAAGAGTGGATATCATTAGATTAGAATCAAAGAAGGTGATGAATGGAAGACTACTTTCAAGATAAAATAAGGTTTGTATGAGCACTTGGTAAAACTAGAG
This sequence comes from Chamaecyparis obtusa, assembly GCA_027943335.1. Taxonomy (NCBI): domain Eukaryota; kingdom Viridiplantae; phylum Streptophyta; class Pinopsida; order Cupressales; family Cupressaceae; genus Chamaecyparis; species Chamaecyparis obtusa. Next base: position 491,572 of record BSBK01000291.1, on the reverse strand, counting down.
AAGTTCATTTGTTACACATTAGACAGGTATTACAGAGATTGAAAGAGGAAAAGTTGTTGATTAATTTGAAAAAGTGTTCCTTCATGAAAGAGGAGATTGTGTATTTGGTATTTGTGATTTCAGCTGATGGTTTGAAGATGAATCTTGAGAAGGTTAAAGCTATACTTGAGTGGCCTACACCTAAGAATATTAGTGAGGTAAGATCATTCCATGGTTTAGCAAGTTTTTACCAAAAGTTAATTAGAAATTTTAGTTCAATTTTCAATGCTATGACTGAAACAATGAGAGGAGATAAAAGAGAATTAAAGTGGACACATGGAGCTGATAAGAGTTTTGAGAATTTGAAAAAGAAGGTTGTTGAATTGCATATGTTACCTTAACCTGATTTCAATAAGGTATTCCAACTTGAATTTGATGCAAGTGGGAGTGCAATAGGAGTTGTGTTAAGTTAAGAAGGTAAACATGTTGCTTTCTTTAGTGAGAAGTTGAATGATGCTAAAAGGAAATATTTTGTATATGATCATATTCTATGCTATGGTTCAAACCCTGAAGAAATGGAGACATTATTTGATGCCAAAGGAATTTTAATTGTATACTAATCATAAGGCTTTATAGTATTTGGGTAGTCAGAATAAGTTGAATCAGAGACATATGAAATGGGTTGAGTATTTGCAAAATCTCACATTTGTGATCAAACATAAGAGTGGAGTGTCTAACCGAGTTGTTGATGCATTGAGTAGAAGAATATCTTTAATGACTAAAATAAGGATTGAGGTTCTTGGTTTTGATGATATGAATAATTTGTATGAAACTGGCCCTGATTTTTCTAAGAAGTGGAGAATGTGTAGAGCACCTATACTAGATCAACCGAGTAAGTTTGAAGACTATTTCATTCAAAAAGGTATGTTGTTCAAAGGAATTCAGTTATTTATATTGAGAGGATCAATAAGAACTAATTTGATAAAGGAAAAATATAGTAGTGGGTTTGGATGGACATTTTGGAATTGATAAGACATTGAGTTTGTTGAAAGAAAGGTATTTTTGGCCTCAATTGTATAAGGATGTTCAGAAATTTGTGAAGAGTTGTGGAGTGTGTCAATTTGCAAAAGGAGTAGGTCAAAATACTGGATTGTATACATCGATTTCTATTCTTGAGAAACCTTGGAGAGATATTAGCATGGATTTTTTTCTTAACTTATCGAGAACAACAAGAGGTAATGATTCCATATTTTTTGTTGTGGATAAATTTTCCAAGATGGAACTATTATACACTAAGTTTGCACCCTTGTCTCAAGATCTCATAGTCTTGATAACCTAGTATAACATGAGAATCATATCCAGGTTGTGGGTCCTATGCTAACTGAGATGAGACCTCCAGGTTCTAGGCTAGTTCCTCTTGGATAATCACCTTAATTTGCTTCTTGACAGAAAAGTAAAACTTTTTGATGCAAAGGGATAGAAGGAATGCTTGAAAAGGAAATGACTGAAAGAAAACTATTCTACTAGGTGATACACCAAAAATATGGTATGAATTACAGTATAAAAGATGAAATCAATGAATAGACTTAGGTCTAGGAGACCACAACTCACTGAATAGGTTTGCATAAGTACTGTATAGAAGGGTCTATAGGTGAAAAGATATATTCAGGGAAAGAGATATTCTTTCACAAACAATAATACCCTTTGGATTTAGACAACAATCTATGACCTACAAACAATCATTCACCCCTGCAACTAGGTATAGGAATGAGACAAGATTGTTAAGGGGTTGAAATATACCCACAAAAGTACTCACATCAAATCATCCACAATGATACACAAAATTGCAGAAAGAAAGAGGGATCAAGAATCCTAAGATATCACTGAGAAGCATGTAAATACTGAATTCATTAAGAAATAACTCACACAAGAAGGCATAGGGACATGAAGAATGTCACAAAAACACCTTCAATATCTGAATTATCAATGGGAGGTTACAGAATGTAGAAAACCAGAGGACAGAAAAATGTCTCAGATAGCCTTCTAAGAAAAGATATTTTTTCTCTTTACAAAATGTGAACTTTTTCCTCTAAAGCTCTCAAAAAACAATATATACATCTCCTCTTGCACGCTAGTGGGAGCAAAAATCTAATTAGGGTTACATAAATTTTCATATAATAATCCAACCCTAATTCTGGCAAATTCAGCCATAAATGCACATGAAAATATCCCAGCTGATCAGATATCTGTGTTTGCAGGTCCATTTCATGTTTATACCTACAAAAATCCAGCCGCCATGATCCATCTACCTACATGCAACTCAGGCTCACCATAAGTGTTAAAATCTAATATTTTGAGATATTTGAATTTTTTTTAAATGATAAAATGGTCACAAGTGGCACTAAAATTTTCTATCGACGACTGATACTCAAACTTTAATCCAACTTTAAAACGTATCCATTAGATCCTTCTTTTAACCTAGGCTCAACATTTGACTGCAAAAACCAACTCGGCATTTACCTCGGGTTCCAATTTTCCTTCAGTCGTAGAATCGTTTAAACTTTTAGTTGACCTCGGTTAACTCTGGCGAACAAGAAGATAACCTTTAGTCACTGATTCACAGAAAGCTTTACTATCCATGGGCCCAAAACTACCACATGTCATTCTTTTATTCGCCCTTGATTTCTCTATAGGGATACACCTCAACAACCCCTAACATCGGTCCCACTAAAGACAAGATTCTAATCCAATGGTGGGCGCATGATCTCATGGCCCCCGAATATTCCTTCAGATCATGCACCAGCTACTGATCTCTTTAAACCAGAACCCCTTCTGAAAAATAGACCCACCTAGCATAGGCGCCAAGAAATAAAGTAAAATTGACGGTCGGCCGCATGATCACATGCTCTGACACAAAGCCTCACAAACATACGCCAACCGTAGATTTCCTACAGGTGTTAGAGCCTTTTGAAATGATTGAAACCTGGTCCCACTAACACACTACCGAATCATCACCATGTGGACCAATGAGAAGTCATCGTTCATGTACACGTAGTAGTGGACCCACCAGGCATGAAGAGTTACATCACCAAGGAGAATCAACGGTTGTCTTATAATCACATACCTCTGACACATTTCATAAGAACACGTGCCAGCCATAGATTTCCAAGCTTTTGACATCCCTGGGCCCGCTGACAAAGATACAAGTCATCATCCCTCGACCAATAAAAAGCCTCCAAGTAGGACACCATGGCAGTGGACCCACAATCACCTGAAGCATTGAGAAAAGGGAAGATCAACGGTTGTCGTAAGATCGCGAGGCTCTAATAGACCCTATGAGATCTTACAACAACCGTTGATCTCATCAACTGGGACCCTACTAAAATCACTTAACCCCAGAAGTCTTAGCGAATGTGCGCCCAAAGGAAATTCACTTAGTCGCTAAATAGAATTCTTAACCTTGGTTAAGTCTGAAGAATATGTGAACAAGGCATTCGTAGAATCGCTAAACCAAAAGTCCAACCTGGGGTTTCAGTTAGTGAATGCCCGACTGAAGGCAATCTGCGAAGTCGCTGAATGTTTAGAAGCTTCACCATTTTATCTCGCGATTAAGAAAAACACTACAGTTGCTAGTTCACTAAAAGGAAAAGGTAACCGCTGGAATAATAAGAGAACTAGCGACCGAAGGGAGAATTACGCACATGGGAATTGGGACTTTTAAGTTGCCAAAAAAGTAACATGAAAATAGAATGAGGGGCCTAGGGTTGGCAGGGTTACTTCTTGGCAATGGCTACTTTTTGAATTTTTTTAACTACAAACCAAGGAATTAGAAAAATTTGCAGAGGCCAGAGAACAGGGCATAAGATCATAAAAAATTCAGGGATGCTTGGCAGGACAAAAATAGAGACCTGGGGATGGATTTTAGCCAAATTTGCATGCATATAAAAATTAGGGTAACATTTTGGCAATTTTTGCTGGATGTCAGCCTGCTAGACATGTAAAACCAGTGGCCTTGACATAATTCATTGGGCATTGGGTCATTCTAAGGAACACAAAACTTGACAGAGAGACAAAACTAAACACAGGAAGACAAACTTGTGCACAGGCACTTCTTGAAAAGCAGGAAACTAACCTAGAAAATAGGAAGAAAGCAGGAAAGCATCTTTACAAAATTTACAAAGAGGGATTAACCTCAAAGTAGGGCTTCAGGTGGAAACCATTCACTGAAATAGGCAAGGGAACTCCTTCCATATTTGATAGTTGAAAAACATTGGATCCCTTGCACTCTGTTATAACAAATGGTCCACCCCAAAATGAATCAAATTTTGTATGTCTGCCAGGTTTGGATCTGAACTCATCCCACTTGAGGACTACATCCCCAACCTTGAAATTCCTAATCCTGGCTCTTTTATCAAAACTTCTCTTTGTCTGAATCTGGTGGAACTCCATATCTTTTACAGATTTGTCTATGTTTTCCTCTAACTCCATCAACTGAGCATGTATGATCTGCAAGGGATCCTCCTCTTCAAATAAGGCATACTGAGTAGCCAAGTCTAGAGCTGGCAATTCAACTGAGATAGACAACTTGGCCTCTCTGCCATACACTAACACATAAGGAGAATTACCAATAATCTTCTTTGGAGTGATTCTATCTAACCATAATGCAGACTTGAGCTTACTATGCCAATCCCTCTGATTGTCTTGCAGAGTCTTCTTGATTATCTTAATCAAATTCTTATTTGTTGATTTAGCTAAGCCATTGCCTTGGGGGTAGTAATTTGAGCTAGTATTCAGATAAATGCCATTCTTGACTGCCCACTCTGAGACTTTGAGGCCTGTGAATGCCAATGCATTATCTGAAATGATGGAATCAGGAGTGCCAAACCTATGAACTATATCATCATAAAAACCTAGGACAACACTCTCATTTGCTTCTTTTAATGCAACTACCTCTATCCATCTGGTGAAGTAATCAGTTGCAGTAATTATCCATTTGCGGCCTACACTAGATGGAGGATTGATCATTCCAATAAAGTCTATACCCCATTTCATGAAGGGTTGCTCTATTCTGATTGGTTGTAGGGGCAAGGCTGCAAGCCTTTCTTTTCCTACAAACATGGCATATTTGATGCATTTTCTGACATAAGCATGACTATCTTTAAAGATAGATGGCCAATAATATCCAGCCCTCATGATTTTAAAAGTAGTAGTCCTAGGAGAAAAGTGACCTCCAAAAGGTCCATCATGAAACTCAAATAGGACATCAGCTATCTTTTGTGAATCTATGCATCTTAAAAGGACACCATTGTGATCCTTTCTGAAAAGAACTTCATCAATCAGCACAAAAGGAACAGATTGCAATCTATAATACCTTCTTTTTGTTGAATCTAGATCTGCAGAACATTGCCCTGTCTTCAAGTAATTGACCATATTAGGCAACCATCTTGTTGCCTTGGTTTTTTCTTCTATAGAATGCACCACCAGAGATGCATCTATTGTTTCTGATTTCTTTGAACCTTCATCCTCTGCCAAATGCTCACAAAGACCTCTTCCTCCAACCAGCTTGGTGGTCCAAATATCAATGTCATATTCCATCACCTTGGTGATCCAACTAGCTCTTTTCTCATTTAGGTCTTTGGAAAGCAAAAACTCTTTGACACTTGGATGAGTAACTTTTAAGTGTACCTTGCTATGGGTCAACAAATATCTAAACTTTTTAAGGCTCTTCACCACAGCAAGTACATGTTTTTCTACAAAAGAGTATCTCTGTTCATACTCCTCTAAACCTTTGCTAAAGAAAGCAATAGGCTACTCCAATCCTTCTGAATTTTCTTGGGTCAACATTGCAGATATAGCATCATGACCTCCGTAAGCATAAAGGATAAAATCCTTACTGAAATTTGGGTTTAGGAGAGCAGGGGCTTCTATTAAGGCCTCTTTGATAGCCTAGAAATTGGTTTTCCCTTCTTTAGTCCAGCTGAAAGTTGAACTCTTCTTTAGCATGGCTGTTAAAGGCTTGAGTAAATCTGCAATGTTAAGCAAGAACCTCCTAACAAAATTAATCTTTCCTATGAAAGATTGGAGACCTTTCTTGTGATGTGGTAGGGGTAGCTCTAGGATAGCTGCAATTCTCTCAGGATCCACTGTAATTCCTTCTTTGGATACTACATATCCCAATAGTTTTCCCTCATGAACTGCAAACACACATTTTTGGGGGTTAAGAGATATTCCAAACTCTCTACACCTTTCAAAGATCTACCTCAAATGTTTGATGTGATCTGCTGCATGCTTAGAATAGAAAGTTATGTCATCTAAGTAGACCAACACAAACTTGTACATTAGGCTCTTAAAGGCCATATACATTGCCTTTTGAAATGTAGCTCCTGCATTTGACAAACCAAAGGGCATCTTTTGATAAGCCATGGTTTCCCACTTGGTTGTAAATGCAGTCTTGTATTGATCCTCTTCATTCACTAAGATCTGATTGTATCCTAAATAGCCATCCAATAATGAAAATCTCTCAGATCCATAGACACATTGTAAGATTTGTTCCATGGAGGGTAGTGGATGGCGGTCCTTTAATGAGGCCCTGTTAAGATCCCTAAAGTCAACACATAACCTTAATTCCCCATTCTTCTTCCTGACGGGAACAAGGTTGGAAACCCAACTAGTATGCTTAATAGGGTAGATGATACCACTTTCTATTAATTTGAGCACTTCCTTATGCATAAGTGGCTCAAGCTTGGGATTAACAGGCCTTTGCTTCTACCTCACTGGTTTGGTGTTAGGTTCTAATTCAATAGTGTGTTGAGCAAGGGCAGGATCAAAACCTTTGAGGTCTTCATATTGCCATGCAAAAACATCACTGAATTCTTTGAATAACTGAGTGTAAGCTTGTTTTTTCAATTCAGTATTCACTTTTCCAAATTGTAATCTCTTACCTAGTTCCAACTCTAATTCGACACAATGTTCTTGTTGGACGACCAGGCCAACTTTATTTTTCTTGACTTCATCATCTTTGTTGAAGACAGTCTCCAATGTAACAAGACCTCTAGGCATCTTATTGGACTTAAGTTGTATCACTTGATCACCATAATTTTGTGATAACCTATCTTGATTGTGCCTTAAAAAAACATCTTCTTCAAACAAAAACTGTAAAATATGTTCATCATTGTCAAACACTTGCCAATTGACGTTATTATCAGGAATAGAGGGTCTGACAATCACTTTGATATGTTGTTGATCTATTTCTTTTGAAACGCTATTTAGAATGTCATACTGAGATCTAATAGTAGCTAACCTATTTGCATTTTGATTTAGCTTCCTAGGGATAGCAACAATATTCAAAGCATGGAAATCTTCAATTGCATCCCAAACTCTATGCGTGTATGCTTTCAAAGTGTCATTCTTGGTTGCACTTATCCCTCTTACTTGGCTGACAACTAACTTACTGTCACCATAAACTTTTAAGGCTATAAGCCCTCTTTTTTAGCCCACTCTAGTCCATTGACTAGACTTTCATATTCTACAGTATTACTAGTGCAGGAGAAACTAAATCTAAAAGCAATATAATACCTTTCTCCCTTTGGGGATACTAGCATAGCACCACCACCAAAACCATGTCTACTTCTAGCTCCATCAAAAAATAGCTCCCAAACCTGATTGCTCTAATTCTCTGAATCAGTATCTTCCTTGAGAAGGCTTGGTTCTATGGCTCCACTCTCCTGTATTAAATAACTTCCCAAAGCAAAATCCCAAACAAGACTTTCTTGGGCCTCTGAAGTTCTTTCATCTAGTAAAATATCAAGGATACTTCCTATCTTTGTGCTTGCTTCACTAGTGGTTTGGAAGTCACTGTCATCAAATATAGGGCAATTTGCATTGATGGCATTGGATACATATGGCTCTATATGGTGTGCTGCCAATGGTTCTAACTTAATGGTGACCTTGGTACCATGTCTTGTATGAAATAGCATGTGAGACCAGTCAAAAGATAGATAGCCTCCTATCTTGGCTGTAAACTCCCTTGAAAGACATATAGAAAATAATGCAGGGAGATCTATGATATATATATCAAGGAGGATGAAGAAGTTAGGACTAGCATGTAGGATTTGTGTGCTAAAATGTTGTCACACTTCTATGAATCCTTACATGCAAAAAAATTCAAGAATGAGCTCTCAAAAATCGATCCATAGCTCTCTATGCATAGAGTTGCAAGATTTATAAAATTGCTCTCAGCTAGAGCTATAAACTCATGACCTTGCTAGTCAATCATACAATGAGAGATTCCAAATCAAAGACAAGGGCAAGAATGCTAATATCTCCAATGAAACCAAATGTATGCAATGCAATGCAAATCTATATGACAATGCAAGTTAATCTATTCCATAAAAAGAAATCTAAGCTAATATGCCATGATAATGCAACTAAGAAAAGAAATATGCAACTACAATAAAATGCAACAACAAGTCTTCAAAGCTTGGATGTAGAATGTCTTCAAAGAGCTCCAAATGACCTAGAAAACTTGCAGCATAACATTAGCATGAAAACCTAAGATATGAAAATGAGGAAGAGAGCTCTTCTTTTGTAGGAAATGAAAAGGAATGGACCATTGTGATTAAGAGATAAAAGACTTAATCAACGGTGGAGAAAAAAAGAAGCTTGATCCTTGGGCACAAATATCCTCCAATAGGAAAATAAGAGTTGACTTTATGTCCATATGAGACAAAAAGTGCTTTTTCACTTTTTATAAAATAAGAATAAATGTTTTATTTGTGCAACTTAGGATAAGAGGAAAAGTGGAGATTTTTTATTTAAATAAAAGGGGAGGAAATTCCTTTTAATTAAATAAAGGCTTAGGATAAAGTGATTTTATTATTTAATTAAAAGAGATTTTTAATTAATTAAAAAAGAACATATTCTCTTAATTAAATAAGATTTTTATTTTTATTTCTTTTAAATTTAATAAGACTCAAACCTTAGGAAATATCGAATTGATTATGATTTGATCAAGAAAATTGATATAATTGATATTGTTGATTTTTGAAAATATTGATTCAGGGATTTGATAAATTGCAGAAATGGGGCCCAAAGTCTAGACGACCATTTTAGGGTGCATACATTTGCCCCTCTTTGACTAATGTGTGATCATTTTGGGAACACATGCAGTCAAAGAAGAATTGAAATGTGAGATCGATTTGGGATCACAAAACAACCCAGATGTGTGTTCGATGGATGGGAACACATCGGGACAAGCATAAACAACAGCTGAAAGACAAGACCAACACCGTTGCTGCTAGGCAATAATCAAGTCTAAAAAATAGGAGATAAAAATTGAAAGACAAAATCACCACCGTCGCTGCTAGGTGATAATCAAGTCTAAAAATAAGAATCTCAAGCTGAGCTGAATGATAAAGCTAAATCAAAGATTAAAGCTAATAGGTACTACCCCCTCGGAATCGAAATTGAAATCAAGTAGAAGAGAACAGCAAATTGATAAACTTGATCAAGTCACAATAAATTATAATCGAAGGATGGAGCATGATAGGATAACCATCAAACAGTGAAGATATGCCCCAGGTTGACGAGGTTTGACTAAAAAAGATATAAGATAAAGATTAAGTCAAACCTTAGAGAGAGGAAGTGAAAGGGGTGAATGAAAGACTAGAAGTTTGGAAGACATGGAAAGGAAGAATTCTATCAAAGATCAAAGAATTATATCTCAAAAGGTTAGTCAACTGCGTAGAAGAATGAGAAAGCTTGGAAACGCGACTCAGATTTTGATTTCGAGTCTGAAAATGGATAGAAAATGATGTGATATGAAAGACCAGAAATGAAAGATATGATCAAGAAGAATCAGAAAATGAGCACAGTTGACCAACTAGTCTGTAGATGATAAAAAGGAGAGCTCTCTCCATATGCAAGATGCAAAAACTAAACTAACATGAACCTAAGAATGCAAGCTACTATGAAAGTGGTTGACTTGCAAGGTCACAACACCTATAGACATCTAATTATCATCATCGAGTGTTATTGGTAGCATCATAAGATCATACAATGCACACTAGCATAACTATGTGGATATGAATATGATCTTTATCAGATAGAAATGTGGAAATCTCACCTAGGCATCAAAGACATGGAGGTCAAGATGACTAATGCAGTGAGATTACCTAAGTTTGATATGGCAAGATTATGCTTGTATCAAGACACATGAAAGTCAGGATAACTAGAAGCATGCACTCGCAAAACAGTCAAGGATAATACCTTGTCAATCCATAGTGTCAAATACGACCAGCATAAATTCTCATGATAGGTGGGACCAACAAAATATACCCACAAGAAGATAAAGAAATAAAACATGTTCTCATTCTCTCAATCTTCTAGCTATGCATCATCGAAAACTTCTCAGGGAGAGACCACTCATCAAATAAATCCTCATAGACAACACACAAAGAAAAATAAAGTCAACATATCTCAAGCAAGTTGATTGTTTAGGTGTGTGTGTGTTGGTCATAGAGTCAGACTCTAGTTATCACATCTGCAAATGAGAAATATCACATCATACTTAGACTATTGGAAAAGACATCTGATAAGTGTTAAGAAACACTCGACGCAAGGGTAGTGTTGAAAAACAATGTTTGGGGTGGTGTTGAAAAACACCTGTTGTGAAATGCCCCAAGAGACAAATGCACCTAAAAGACCTATGCTAACAGTTATGCCCCCTAGACAAAGATAAAGACCAATTCCAGACCAAGGCAAATAAGGTCAAGGCATGATGGAAAGTGGCTAAGTGTCGAGGATGCATGCTAACAAATAGGGGTGCAAAGGCCTCAAGTAGCGCCTATTTCCAGGTTTTCACCACTTGGATTTATTGCAATTTTTTTCTTTTTTCTTTTCTTTTTTTTTTGTATTTTTGCTACCAAAGCGCCTGTTTCCAAATTTTCACCAAGGCACTTTTTCTATTTATTTTTTTTGAATTTTTGAATTTTTTTTATTTTTTTGAATTTTTTTTATTTTTTTGTATTTTTTCAGGACTTTTTATGCTTTTTAAGATTTTTTCAGCATCATATATCAATTTTTTGGGTATTTTTTCAGGATCATAAAATATGTACAAAGGATGCCCCCAGATAGAATGGGCATCAAACTCTTTAAGCAAGATCATATCGTGCAGTCCCAATGTCAAGCAAGGTGGAGAACAAGAGGGATTAGCAAGCCGGTGGAGGAAAGGAGAATGAAAGCGAACGGAGGGAAGAAATCTTCAAGGTCAAACTCCTCAAGAGTACCCAAGCTAGGGAAAAGTTGTCATGCAAAGCACATTTGGATAAGCAATGAAAGGCCAACATAGGATAAGTCACAAAAGTGCACTGCAAAAGAAGGAAGGGATGCAGTCCAAAAGAGTAGACATGTCAAGAGGCTTCATAGCATCATATTTACTCTTTTTTATTAGATCAAGACCAAAGGGGAAGAGGATAGCGACAGGGTAGAATGAATGGAGGAAAATGAAGATCATTGTAAGATAGCTCACAAGATAGCCAAATATTCAAGTATAGGTCAACATTGTCAAGATCAAAGAGAGAAGATGGAATGGATAAAAATGTAGAAGAACTACGCATGATGTCTGATTGTCAAGTTTTCATCATGGTACTTATCCAAGGCACCACAAGGGAGTGGTTTTCACCATAGGATGAATTTATTTCTCTTTACTTTTGCTACCAAGGTGCCTGTTTCCAAGTTTTCACCATGGCACATTTTCAATTTTTTCATTTTTTTTCTTTCATTTTTTTTTCATTTTTCTATTTTTTTAAATTTTTTATTTTTTATTTTTTTAAAAAAATTTCAGAAAAAGGCAAGCTTTTTAGATAATGTTCCTTGAAAGGATAAACCATGATATGTCAAGGATTCAAAAATGATATGCTCAAAGATGCTAATAGGGAAAGGAAGATGGAGGAGAAAAATGGAAGATAAGGTTTTATGTAAAGTGAGTGAGGTTGGAAGATATGAGGAATAGGCAAATGAGGAAAAATAATAGAAGGTATAAGGATAATGAATGGAAGGATTGTGAAAGAGTAGATAGAAAGGAAGGCAAGATCAACATCAACACACACCTTGAAGGGTGGTGAGAGGATGGAGGAAATGTGAACGAAGGAATATGGTGAATGTTTAGCAAAGGTTGCAGTTCAAGCACATGGAATTGAAGAATATTTTTGGAAGAAAATGAAGTGGAAGCCTTTGGAAGCTTGAATGTCAACTTTACTTTTTGTTCAACATGAGGCTCTTTCAAGAGAGACTTTGGAATCCATATAGCTTTAGGCTTTTTATTTCCTTTTGATGTTTTAGAGAGAATATCTTCAATGATGAATTTTGGAACCCATACTTGTCTTGTAGTTTTCTTCTTAGATATCTCTTTTGACTTTATGCACCCATGTCGATTAGAGGAGACATGGTGATCTTCTTTTTTTGATGAATTCTTGTATTGGTTCTTTTTCTTGTATTGAACATTCAAGTTACTTCCAAAAGACTTGGGACTTGTGGAAGAAGGAAAATACGACTGGTTTTGATGGGTGGATGGATGAAGATGATTCAAGGGTATGCATCTATGTTGACCTTGAGGAAAGATAGGAGATGGAGGGATGTAAGGACCCAAGATGGATGATGAATTAGGAGAGTTAGGAGGGGAAAGTGAAGGGACATAAGGACCCAAGATGGAAGGAAGACATGAAGCCCTTAGTATTGGTGGAGGAGGTCCAAGGATGGACGTGGAAGATGCAAAAATATAATCATTAAGTTCATTAGCATCTATATGACAACCAAGGACATCAGCATCTTTAGAGTGAGCATTAGGATTTTCAATAGTATCATGAACATCTTGAATAGGAGCAACTTTGTTGATAGGATCATTCAAAGCTTGCGAAGATTTAGGAAGAGTAGAAAGTGGAAGTGAACATGGAGTGGTAGAACAAAAAGGTGGAAGAATTTGATCTTGACAAGGATCTTTGGATAGCATAAGCGCAGCATTTTTTTCTTGATTTTCAATAGGCTTTACATCAGAAGTAACAAAACCATTTTTAATAACCTTAATGGAAGTATCATCGTTGGAAAGCGCAAGTGTAGTAAGGTTATTTTGTTTATCAATAAGCTCAATGATAAAATGTTGTCACACTTCTATGAATCCTTACATGCAAGAAAACTCAAGAATGAGCCCTCACAAATCGATCCATAGCTCTCTATGCATGGAGTTGCAAGATTTGTAAAATTGCTCTCAGCTAGAGCTATAAACTCATGACCTTGCTAGTCAACCATACAATGAGAGATTCCAAATCAAAGACAAGGGCAAGAATGCTAATATCTCCAATGAAACCAAATGTATGCAATGTAATGCAAATCTATATGACAATGCAAGTTAATCTATTCCATAAAAGGAAATCTAAGCTAATATGCCATGATAATGCAACTAAGAAATGAAATATGCAACTACAATAAAATGCAACAACAAGTCTTCAAAGCTTGGATGTAGAATGTCTTCAAAGAGCTCCAAATGACCTAGAAAACCTGCAGCATAACATTAGCATGAAAACCTAAGATATGAAAATGAGGAAGAGAGCTCTTCTTTTATAGGAAATGAAAAAGAATGGACCATTGTGATTAAGAGGCAAAAGACTTAATCAATGGTGGAGAAAAAAAGAAGCTTGATCCTTGTGCACAAATATCCTCCAATAGGAAAATAGGAGTTGACTTTATGTCCATATGAGACAAAAAATGTTTTTTCAATTTTTATAAAATAAGAATAAATGTTTTATTTGTGCAACTTAGGATAAGAGGAAAAGTGGAGATTTTTTATTTAAATAAAAAGGGAAGAAATTCCTTTTAATTAAATAAAGGCTTAGGATAAAGTGATTTTATTATTTAATTAAAAGAGATTTTTAATTAATTAAAAAAGAACATATTCTCTTAATTAAATAAGATTTTTATTTTTATTTCTTTTAAATTTAATAAGACTCAAACCTTAGGAAATATCGAATTGATTATGATTTGATCAAGAAAATTGATATAATTGATATTGTTGATTTTTGAAAATATCGATTCAGGGATTTGATAAATTACAAAAATGGGCCCCAAAGTCTAGACGACCATTTTAGGGTGCATACAGGATTAAACTGGTATCCTTGGCCACACCTATAGTATTGACTGAGGACCCATCAAGTTGGGTAACCTTCTTTTGAAAGGGCTCATATTTCAGTCCTAATTGGTCAGCTACTTTTTTGGGCATCATAGTGCTAGTAGCTCCACTATCTACCATACAATTATGCACTAAAGATTTTTCGATGATTAAAGATACATAAAAGGGAGGTGGCTTTGAGTTCCTACCTTGTGTGGCATTGCCTTTGGAGTTGCTACTTGGAGCCTCCTTTTCTTGATCAGTGTTAACCAACACTGGCCTTGCAGCTTCTTTTGCAGGTTGAGGAGTTGCTACTTCTGTCGTGGCCTTCTTCAAGATTTCAGGCTATCTTGGAAGAGCCAGAGAGTCCCACATAGACATGGTGACATTCACCTTCTTCATGTTGTCTACGATATTAAAAGGTGTCACAGTGTGTACTCTTTGTTGTGCTTTCACTATGATGGGCTCCACCTCTTTAGACTGTTGGCCTTCCTTGCTTGTAATGATAGGAGCCTCCTTAGGTGTGATGGGGTTGACTTGCTGCAGTGGCTCTACAGATGTAGTGGCTTTGGCATTAGAATCTGCTCTCTCCATGTCTTGAGCTCTTCTTTTTGCTCTCGTATAGGCAAGAAAAGAAACCTCATCATTGACTCCATTGAAGTCTGGTTGCTCCCAATTGAAGAGAGCAATCTCATTTTCTTGTGGTTCTTGTTGAGGAATTGACCCACTAGATGAAGCCTCTGATTGAGCCTGTGAGGTATTTTGAACCATTAGAGCTTGGTTCATCCATCCATTTGAACATGTGGCCTGGTTGTGAGGTTGATTACAAGGAAAACACCATTCATTATCCATAGCCATATTATTTTGACTAGGAACCATATCCCTCACTAGATTCATAGAATTTAGAGGTGCAGGGTTATATGGTTGTAACGGTCTTTGGTTAAAAATTTTCCTTTGTCCTTGATAGCCTCCTTGGTATGGTGGCCTATTTTGTTGATAAGGTTGTCCTTGATTTTGATATTGCTGGTTAGGACCTTGGCCTTGTGGCTAAAAGGGTGGTCTGATTCCTTGACCTTGTTTCTTCAAATTTGTAACCTCTTTAATCAAGGTCTACAACAAATTTGTCATTTCTTGCTTATTGCTTTCTTGATTGTTCTTTATCTCTTGTAACTCCTGAGAGAAACTAGTCGTTAGCTCTTGACCACTAGTACTGGCCTAAGGTGCTAATATGGTGGGAATAGGGGTAAATGGGGGTACTTTTACAGGTGCAATGGGTTGAAGGCTAGCAAAAATGGGCATTGGAGGCCTTCTTTGTATCATGCCTGCTTGGGTTAAACAATTTTCGGCCCTGACAACTATGTCAAAGGCTTGGGGTTAAGAAGTACCACCCATAGATTGGATCATGATAGAAATTTGACCATTCAAACTTTGTAAATAGTATAGGAAAGCATGGTCAGCTGATGGTCTCATAGAGACTATAATTCTATTCCATGTTTTGAGAAATCTACTGTTGTAATCTGTCATTTGCTCTTGAGGGTCTCTCTTGATAGTTGTTAACTACTCAACTAGAGACAAGTTATCTGATTTATCCTCAAAATGCTTGCTTAATGCATCCCCTAATTCATCCCATGCAGTAATAGAACCAACTGTTAGAGTTCTAAACCATTCAAGAGCCTTACCTTTTAAAGAGGCTGCTAATAATTTTGTGGCCACATCCTCTTGGGTTATGTTGTGTATGTTGCAGATGGTGTTCACATCTCTTATGTGCTCAAAAGCAGTTGTCTGCCCTTCACCTGTAAAATCAGGTATACTCTTTAGTGCCACCAAAGGCACATGATGATGTACATCAAAGGCTAATGGACTCCCTTGGTTGAATGGTGCAAAGGCAAACTGTCTAGCCATTGTAGGAGTTGGAATCTGAAGATTAACAACTATATGAGCTATATTTGCTACTAGATTTGAATCCTCCTCTAGATCTCTGGTTAGAGATCTGCCTCTTCTTCTAAAATGGAAGGGAAAAGGTCCCCTTTCTGAGGTATCTGGTGGTTATTTGAGTTGACCTACCTTGGTGACTTCTTTTTGAGGGCAACTCTAGAAATTTAGTGGGCTTTAAGCTTCTAGTCTCAATCTTTCTCATAAACCTTCTTGAATCCTTCCACCAATGGAGCCACCAGATATACTTGGTAGAACAACTTCTAAAAGTCTATAGTATGCAATCTGTATATCAGAGATAGCATAATAAAATATGAATTTCTGATTCTTTTACTGTCCCACCGAGCTTGCCAAAATTGTTATACACTAAGTTTGCACCCTTGTCTCAAGCTCTCGTAGTCTTGATAACCTAGTATAACATGGGAATCATCTCCAGGTTGTGGGACCTATGCTAACTGAGATGAGACCTCCAGGTTCTAGGCTGGTTCCTCTTGGATAGTCACCTTAATTTTATTCTTGACAGAAAAGTAAAACTTTTTGAGGGAAAGGGATAGGAATGCTTGAAAGGGAAATGACTGAAAGCAAACTATTCTACTAGGTGATACACCGAAAATATGGTATGAATTATAGTATAAAAGATGAAATCAATGAATAGAATTAGGTCTAGGAGACCACAACTCACTGAATAGGTTTGCATAAGTACTTCATAGAAGGGTCTGTAGGTGAAAAGAGCTATTCAGGGAAAGAGATATTCTTTCACAAACAATAATACCCTTTGGATTTAGACAACAATTTATGACCTGCAAACAATCATTCACCCCTACAACTAGGTATAGGAATGAGACAAGATTGTTAAGGGGTTGAAATATACCCACAAAAGTACTCACATCAAATCATCCACAATGATACACAAAATTGTAGAAAGAAAGAGGGATCAAGAATCCTAAGATATCACTGAGAAGCATGTAAATACTGAATTCATTAAGAAATAACTCACACAAGAAGGCATAGTGACATGAAGAATGTCACAAAAACACCTTCAATATCTGAATTATCAATGGGAGGTTACAAAATGTAGAAAACCAGAGGACAGGTTACAAAATGCAAACTCTTTCCTCTAAAGCTCTCAAAAAATAATATATACATCTCCTCTTGCACGCCGGCAGGAGCAAAAATCTAATTAGGGTTACATAAATTTTCATATAATAATCCAACCCTAATTCTGGCAAATTTGGCCATAAATGCACATGAAAATATCCCAGCCGATCAGATATATGTGTTTGTGTGTCCATTTCATGTTTATACCGGCAACTCAGACTCGCCATAAATGTTAAAATCTGATATTTTGAGATATTTGAATTTTAAAAAAATGATAAAATGGTCACAGGTGGCGCTAAAATTTTCTATCGACGACTGATACTCAAACTTTAATCGAACTTTAAAACACAGCCGTTAGATCCTTCTTTTTACCTGGGCTCAGCATTTGACTGCAAAAACCAACTCGACATTTACCTTGGGTTCCAATTTTCCTTCAGTTGTAGAATCGTTTAAACTTTTAGTTGACCCCGGTTAACTCTGGCGAACAAGAAGATAACCTTTAGTCGCTGATTCATAGAAAGCTTTACTATGCCTGGGCCCAGAACTGCCACATGTCATTCTTTTATTCACCCTTGATTGCTCTGTAGGCATACACCTCGGCAACCCCTAACATCGGTCCCACTAAAGATAAGATTCTGATCCAACGACGGGCGCATGATCTCATGGCCCCCGAATATTCCTTCAGATCATGTGCCAGTCGCTGATCTCTTTAAACTGAAACCCCTTCTGACAAACAGACCCACCTAGCATAGGTGCCGAGAAATAAAGTAAAATCGACGGTCGGCCACATGATCGCATGCTCTAACACAAAGCCTCACGAACATATGCCAACCGTAGATTTCCTACAGGTGTCAGAGCCTTTTGAAATGATAGAAACCTGGTCCCACTGACACACTACCGAATCATCACCATGTGGACCAATGAGAAGTCATCATTTTTGTACACATAGTAGTGGACCCGCCAGGCATGAAGAGTTACGTCACCAAGGAGAATCAACGGTTATCTTATAATCGCATACCTCTGACACATTTCATAAGAACACACACCAACCATAGATTTCCAAGCTTCTGACATCCCTGGGCCCGCTGACAAAGATACAAGTCATCATCCCTCGATCAATAAAAAGCCTCCAAGTAGGACACCGTGGCATTGGACCCACAATCACCTGAAGTGCTGAGAAAAGGGAAGATCGACGATTGTCGTAAGATTACAAGGCTCTGACAGACCCTATGAGATCTTACGACAACCATTAATCTCATCAACTAGGACCTTACTGAAATCACTTAACCCCGAAAGTCTTAGCGAATGTGCGCCCAAAGGAAATTCGCTCAGTCGTTGAATAGAATTCTTAACCTCGGTTACGTTTGAAGAATATGCGAACAAGGCATTCGCAAAATCGCTAAACCAAAAGTCCAACCTGGGGTTTCAGTTAGCGAAATCCCAACCAAAGGCAATCCGCGAAGTCACTGAATGTTTAGAAGCTTCACCATTTTATCTTGCGACTAAGAAAAACACTGCAGTCACCAGTTCGCCAAAAGGAAAAGGTAACCGCCGGAAGAATAAGAGAACTAGCGACTGAAGGGAGAATTACGCACATGGGAATTGGGACTTTTAAGTTGTCAAAAAAGTAACATGAAAATAGAATGAGGGGCCTAGGGTTGGTAGGGTTACTTCTTGGCAACGGCTACTTTTTGAATTTTTTTAACTACAAACCAAGGAATTAGAAAAATTTGTAGAGGCCAGAGAACAGGGCATAAGATCATAAAAAATTCACGAATGCTTGGTAGGATAAAAATAGAGACCTGGGGATGGATTTTAGCTAAATTTGCATGCATATAAAAATTAGGGTAACAAGAAAATTTCATACCATGTAGAAAAATATCAAATGCAGTGTATATAGCTGATCTTTTCTTTAAGGAAATTGTCAAATTGCATTAATTACCAAGGAGTATCATTTCTGACCAAGATAGTAATTTTGTTGGTTATTTTTGGAAGACTCTTTGGAAGAAGTTGAACACTGAGTTGAAGTATAGTTCTACATTTCATCCACAGACTGATGGACAAATAGAGGTTGTAAATAGAAGTTTGGGTAACTTGTTGAGATGCTTAGTTGGAGGCAAACTAAGAATTGGGATTTAATGTTAACACAAGAAGAGTTTGCATACAGTAATTCAATGAATAGGAATAATGGAAAATCACCTTTTGATATTGTTAATGGCATATAATTGAGAGGTATATTAGACTTGAAGGATATTATTGGAGAAGAGAAGAGGGGTGTTGAAGGAGAAGAATTTGCTGAGTTTATGAAGTCACTGCATGAGGAAGTGAAACATAAGTTGGAGCAGAGTAGTCAGAAATACAAGGATAATGTAGTTAGGTCAAGAAGACATAATATTTTTGATGTTGGTGATGAAGTCATGGTTCATTTGAAGAAAAGGTAGATTTGTTGTTGGAACATATGGTAAGTTGAAGATGAAGAAATTTTGGTCCCTGCAAGGTATTGAAGAAATTTGACAATGGAAATGCTTATGAAATTGAGTTACTTGATGGCATGGATATATCACCTATATTCAACATTTTAGATTTGTATAAGTATCACGAGCTTAATGAATAAGTGATAGTACTGAATGATTATACTAAGAAGAAGATAGAGGAAGTTGAGCAGATTTTGGATCAGAAAGTTGGCAAAAGCACAAGAGGAAAGTATTACATGGAATATTTGGTAAAGTGGAAGAACAGACTGATGGAAGATAGTACATGGATTTCTCAATCTGAGTTGGATTCAGCTTGGTTTTTACCTGATACATGATTCAAAGAATCATTTCTTTCCAACCATGGATGTCTGATGCAGGAGCATATTGGGTTTATAGAAATCCTGGATCAACCAAAAATATATTAGAGCTTGTTTGGCTACTCGGTAGCTTGTTCAATTTTCTCGGTAACTACTTTTGAGTTCTCGATGAAGTGTTCATGTTAGTCACTGGTGAGCTCAGTTATTGCTTTGTTTTTCTTCACTGATTTGGTTCAGTAGTATTCTTTACCAAGTTGGTTTGGTGTGTTTAGTGTTTCTCAGTTACTGAGTTCACCAATTGGTGGAATTTAATTATTTGATCTTGGCTGACATGTGTAGTTAATTTTAGTTGTGATATTAATGTTGGGATTGCTCATTGGGAAACATGTGGACCTAAATCTAGGTCGTTACTTTCTCCAATGTTGGATATAAGGATATTTTTGAGCCAACCTATTCAATGGCCTCTTGTATAAATAAGTAGAGTTGTTCTAGGGCTAGGGGTAGTAGAGTTAGAGAATAGAATCTAAAGTCTTGGATGCTCACATGTATGAGGATTGTTCTGTAACTAGATTTCATTGTATTGGTCATAACCGAGAAGGCCTTACAGCCTGACATATATGAATTTTGATGAACTAATAAAGATATTTGCATTCCTTCTCTCCTCTATTTTATTTCTTCTGAGTGGTTATTCTAAAAGTAGGTTTGGTATTTGGGAGTTCCCTAGACCATGTATTAGCCTCACCTTGCATTAGAAAAAGAGGGAAATCAACCTGAGGAGGGCTACTTAGTTTTGTAGGCCTTATTGTTGAGCCAGACCTTAATTGGTTATGGGCGACTCCCAAATTTTAAAAGCTTCTCTCCCATGGTATTCTTAGATGATCCCAACAACCTTATACTACCATGCAAAGTCCTAGACCAAGTTCCTAGTTTACACCCAAAAAGTTCCTCCACACTGAGTCCTATCATGCACTGTTTGAAAATCAAAATTCTCTTCATGAGTTCACCATATCACTTTCACTCAAGGAGGATGGTGAAGGATAGGATGAGAGTTCAATGTATATGCTAAGATTTTTGAGAGGCCAAAGAAAGATAAAGACACCTATGAACACCATTGGTGTTTGGGTCCCTTAATGTACCTTTGTTGAGTGAATTATCCTCCTAAGGGTTCCAAGGTTGCACCTTTGCATCAATTTCCTTGTCTCATATTTGTTCTGCACTCACTTGATTTGTGTCCATAGATTCTGCAGGTGTTATAATAACCAGAAAAGGATACATCATTAGATTTTCTTATGCATTCTTTCACTCTATGAACAACCTTGTTGCATATAAAGCATCTACCATTGAAATTTTGTTGTCTCACATGTTTCTCCTTCAATTTCTCTATTTGATTTTATGATGAATTTTCATATCCTCCTGATCTATAACTTTATCATTTCTCAAACTCTAAACCATGCTTGTCTCCAACTAGTCTTTGTCTCTCAAGCTTCACCAAATTGGATTTGAAGTTTTCTTTGAATTCATTGGATGCTACAAGTTCTTTCCTCAAAATCTCATTGATCCTTCTAATCTCTTATTCATTGTATATGGACTCCTCAAGATCAAGCTACAATTGTCAAATTTCATAATTCAATTTGTGACATTCTTCATATTTTTCTTTCAAGGATTGTTCAAGATTTTTCCTTGTTTCATCTTCCTTAGTCATTTCCATCACCATGGCTTCCATTTCATGCTTCAGATTATCTCTCTCTCTAGTAAGCTATTCATATTTTGATTTGTCCTTTAGGTCTTTTGAATTATCAGTACCATTTGTCACTTGTAACTAATCAATAAGTTCTTTCCTTTTGTAGCTTGTTTCTATATAGCTCTTAGCTTCTTGAGTTTTTCTTTCAATTCAATGTTCTCAGCATTTTTCTTGTCAACATCTTCAAGTGCAACTAGAAGCTTCTTCTAAACACTACTAGCAACTACTTATTCACCCATCTAGATCTTCCTTAAGATATTAAACTTCTTCTAAGGCACTAGGCTCTGATACCAATTATTGGTAGTGAGGAACACTAAGAGAGGGGGGTGAATTAGTGTTTGGTATGTACTTATTTTAATTAAATGATTGAACAACCATAAACCAATTATAATAAAAAGTAAGCAAGATAAAGAGAACATCCACAAACTCATGACACCATTATTTTTGTGTGGAAACTCAGTTAAGGGAAAAACCACAGTGGGGATGGAACCCACAAATATCTCTACAAAAATATAGATAACCCGATTAAGGTTATGTTACAAATGTAAAAGGCACTCTACCTAGAGCACACTTCTCAAATACAAAAGAGGGCTATAACCCTAACAAATCACACTGCTTACAAAAGAGTTTGGACTATAACCCAAAAGGTTGAACTGGAAATAGCATAACATATGCCTATGCGGTTCCATGTAAGTACAATAGATAAACATCAATTTAACCTCTGCAATTAGATACATAACATCTTTGATCTTCCCATAATAACCTCTAACCATCACATCATCAACATCCTCATCATCATCATAATAAACACACAAACTTGATCTTATATACCCATTACAAAAGTATAATAGGTCCACTGTCAGCTCCAATAACAAAGAGTATAATACGTATATCCTCAAGAAAAATGTTTATCAAATCTTCATGCTAACCTATACCAAGCTATAAATAATGTGTAACATGTTGTCTCAACCAAAATAAATAATCAAACTTATTGGATCATCGATCCATATGCTATCTAACTCTGTCTCTCATACTTCTCTACCAACCTGATACTTAGATCATCAAAACTTATCCAAAGCATAACATCAGCTTTTGCGATCATAGGATATCACATAATATACTCCAACCAACCTTGTATCAAGTTCACTACTCATTACTCAACTAAACATATCCATATACCGATCATGTTGTTGAACTTGTTCATTGTTGCTTGTATATCCATACTTAGCCAATTATCATCCTAACCTTCGATATAAACAAAGTATGTTGGGAGACCATATGAAATGAGTATAGTTTCCATAAATGACAACATACAATCAATGTCTATCACTATCTCTTGCCCAACATAGCTACATTTGAGAGAGAGGCATAGAAGATAAGGCAAGAAGTCTTGGAGGAGATAAGGCAAGAGATGCGAAAAGGGAAAGAAATGAGAGTATCCCACATGAACAAAGAAGACAAAATGGAAGGGGAAATAGTTGTGGAAGGCCATATGTTGGTGAATGAATATTCTTTGGAAGACGTGGATGCAATGAATGAGCATGAGATTAATGTAGTGCAAAAATAAGTTCAAAAACTAGAGGTTGTCATTGGGATTGATCAAGAACCTGATGAGGATAGTGCATTATTTGAGATGAGTAAAGATGAGCTATCTGAAGAAGACATTGTAGTAGTGGAGGTTGAAGTAAATGTTTCAATTAAGGTAATTGATTTATTTGAGGATTTCAATAGAAATGAATTAGTACAATTGGATGTAGTTTTGGATAATGTATATGTGCATAGAGTGCAAAGGGATATTGTAGATTTGTCTATGGATATTGGTTAATCACAAGTAGAATATGAAGAGGACATTGCAGGACATTGGTGGAGGTTAGTAGTTGATTGTGGATTGGAGTCCATTAAAGAGATGAAAGGGGGAAGATTTTGGTAGAGGGGGATGACACATGGTGGATGTGAATCCACGAGAGGGAAGAAGAGTTGCAAGTAGAGGACAATGGTTATTTTGGAAAGATGCTACAAGAGAAGAAAGAAGAAGGTATTTCGCCTCCTTAACACAACAAATGGAGTTTGTTGCAAGTTGATAGCAACCTGAAAGGGTATTCCAACTACCTGACTCCATTTTGTGAGTCCTACTCAAAAATTATTTTCTTATTTGACATGTCTAATACAAGAGCATCCCATTTGAATCAACAATCGACATCAAAAAAAAAAAATTGACTTATTTTCTGAGTTTTGGTTTGGTTGGTTCAAGATTGTGTATCTCTCTATTGATTGTTACTTGTGGAATCCATAAATTGAGTTTAAGAGAGTGATATCTCCTCTTAAGTAAAAAATGAGATTTTTTGTCATTGAGCATCATCATTGTGAACTAGAACATGGCATGGACATCCATTACTCATAACAAAATCTTGTCATATGTTGTAGTTGCAATTGCCTCATAAACATGTATATGAAGTATAGACAAGACTTATGAACTATTTTAGAGAATGTCTTTGTAGGATATGGAAGCACATATGCATCATATGAATTGTTTGATAAAATACCTCAAAGAAAGCATGAATAGATGAAGTATAGATTGTAATGTGAAAACAAAAGAGTGGTTAGAGTAAGAGATAGGAAGACATTGATTCAAGGTTGTGTGAATAAAGGAGAGACTCTTCTACCATGGGCACTAATACAAAAGGTTTTGGGGTTTGTGATGAAAAAAATTTGAAGCTCCCTTAAACAAAACTCATACCTTTTTAGTGACTTAATTATAAAATTGAAGCATGAAGGAAACACAATTGTCATAGGTGTAGACCCCCTCAAATTACAAAGAAGACCGGGTAGAATGCAAAGAGCCATAAAAGGGGATGTTAGAAGAGGAGAAGACAAGAAAATTTTAATTAGGAAGAGGAGTCGGCATAATGAGGAATCATATGGGTAGTGGAATACATTTCATTGCATAGAGGAGCAATAGGGGGTTGATAAGAGGGGCCAGAGATAGAGAGGAAAGTGACGTGGCAGCACATTAGTAGACAAAGAAGGAATGAAATATAAAATGTATAGAGCATGAGATTGTGTGTGGTTATGGAGAGAGTAGAGAGGCTATTGAGGGCCAAAATAATGTAAGTTATTGTCTTAATATTTGATTAAATGAAACGGTTTGTAGTTATACTGCAATCTGAGTTTTGGAAAAGAGAGCATCTACCTCTATTCAATGTCTTTTAAGTTTCTATTTTGTTTGGTAGAGTGGAGGATTTTTCTTCCTACGTTAGGTGGCTAATTTTTTAGTTCCCACGTTACAGTAGGGTTGTTTTCATGTTGTTCTCTATGTTTTGAGCCCTCTTTATTTATTGAGATCTTCTTTGTTTTCATCAACTTGATAAATCTCTTTGTGCTCCCCATTTGTGAGTTTGAACTAATCTTATTTTTTATTTCTTATCATATAGGGAGTATGCCCCATCCTATAATTTGCTTATCAAAAAAATATATTAGTAATAAATAAGGAAATTATTCCTTATTTTTTAAAATAAATTTATAATTATGTAGAGTGGAGTGTAATGGTGTGAGTGTGTTAATAAAAGATATTAAATAAAATAATTTTGTTGCCAACAAAGTAAAAAATGTTAATTAGACGTATACCATAGTTGAAAAAATAGAATCTAACTTATGAATAGTATTTTAATACCTTGAGATTATAACTTATAAATTATTTTTTAGATCAAAAAGGTAAATTTAAAATATAACTTATAAATAAAATTTTATATTTTTATTTTACTAATTATATATTATCTTTTAAAGAATGGTTTGCATATATTTATTTATTGAATTTTTTCTTACTAATAAGATTGAATTCTTTATTATAAACTAGGACAAATAATTTGTACTAATGTTGGTGATATGGTTTTTTTATAAAATTAGTGTGAGAAAGTTCTATAAAATTACTTTTGATTATTAAAGAAAAATAATATTATAATATCATTAATCATATTAATTTAATATATAATACTAGTATAGATATCTTAATATATTTATCTACAAGATGCAAAGATATTAAAATTCTTATTGAGAATAAATATGCACTCTCTCATCATCTTTAGATAAATGTATTTAAGATATCTATAATTGTCTATAAACAAAATTTCAAAAATTACTAGTTCACATCATCTTCAAATTCTTAAGAGTTCAGTTAATTATAGGTGTCAAAAATAGAATTATGGTTCAAATTGTTGATTTCAATGTTCTACTTTGACTTGAAAATGAGACAATTTTTTGGAATTGTTGGAATTTTAATGCTTTACTCTAATATAGTTTTCCAGGTTGCTTTTTTATTCGTAGGTTCCAATTTTAGCCAAAAAAAATATTTTGGCAACAATACAACTTCAGTATATTCAAGATCTAGTTTTTGAGCTTCACAACATCTGCAATATGAATTTTTTTAATGTGTTTCAACTATGTAATCTACTTGATGGCTCGGTTTATGTAAACTATCCTTAGCCTATTCAATTTTACAACTTGTAACGATGGTTCAATGGGTTGTTCAGACATGCATACTTGGCTATTTTAATGAGATGTGATTTTTTTTTCAACTATTTATTAATAGCTTTATTCTTTTAAAAAAATGTTCAACACAAAAAAATAGAAAATAAGAAACAATCACATCTACATCATTTTCATAAGCTTTTGTAAGCACTTACGTAGTATTGAGTTCAAATTTTCTACAATACATAAAATAAAAGAACAATATCACATAAGCTATTATATATATCAAGATCTTATCTTGTCATCATCATTAACTCAATAAAAAAGATAAATGTGAACTTTTAAAAAATTTCGACCAACTATAAGTCCTAATAAATGACAACTCCTCTAAGCCATTATTTTATCTCATTTTTCTCTCCCATTCAAAACATTTGACTTTCTCAAAATAAATTTGTTACCTTTTCAAAATATTTTTCGTCATATATAAGCACTCTGACATTCACTATAACCTTCTTCAATAAATTTTTTCTATGGCACACTACTTAGACTAAGATTCAAAGTGAATTATTAAAAATTATTAAATAAAATAATTTTATAACCAACAAAGTAAACGTTGTTAATTAGAAGCATAACATGGTTGAAAAAATATAATCTAACTTATGAATAATATTTTAATACCTCAAGCTTATAATAATTAAATTTTTAAGATTAAAAAGTAAATTTAAAATATAACTCATAAATAAGATTTTATATTTTTATTTTACTAATTATAAATTATCTTTTAAATAAATGGTTTGCATATTTTTAATTTGATGAAATTCTTCTTAATAATAAGATTGAATTCTTTATTACAAACTAGGATAAATAATTTGTATTAATCTTTGAGATATAACTTTTTTATAGAATTACTTTTGATTATTAAATTAAATAATATTATAATAGCATTGATCATATTTACTTAATTTATAATACTAGTATAGATATCTTAATATATTTATCTAAAAGACACAAGATATTAAAATTCTTATTGAGAATAAATATGCACTTTCTTGTCGTCTTTTAGATAGATGTATTTGAGATATCTATGGTAGTCTATAAACAAAATCTCAAAAATTACTAGTTCACATCATCATTGAATTGTTAAGAGTTTAGTTCATTGTAGGTGTCGAAAATAGAATTGTGGTTCAAATTGTTGATTTCAATGTTCTACTTTGACCCAAAATGGGACACAATTTTCTCGAATCGTTGAAATTTTAATGTTTTATTCTAATATAGTTTTTCAAGTTGCTTTTTTCTATTCACATGTTCCAATTTTAGTCAAGAAAAATGTTTTGGCAACAATACAACTTCAGTATATTCAGGATCTACTTTTTGGGCTTCACAACAACTGCAATATGAATTTGTGTAATGTGTTTATGCTATGTATTATATATGTCACTTGATGGCTCAATTTATGTAAACTATCCTTAGTCTATTCAATTTTGCAACTTGTAATGGTGGTTCAATTGATTGCTCAACTGTGCATACTTGATTAATTTAATAAGATGTGATTTTTTAAAATTATTTATTAATAACTTTATTCTTTTAAAAAAAAAGTTTAATACAAAAAATTAGAAAACAAAAAACAACCACATCTACATCATTTCACCTAACCTTTTATAAACACCTACATAATGTTAACTTTAAATCTTTTATAATAAAAAATAAATAGAAAATATCACATAAAATATTATATATGTCTAAGATCTTATATTGACATCATTATCATCTCAATAAAAAAAGATAAATGTGAACTTTTAAAAAACTTCGACCAACTATATAAGTCGTAAGAAGTGACGACAGCTTCTCTAAGCCATTGTTTTCTGTTGTTTTTCTCTGCCATTCAAACATTTGACTTTCTCAGAAAAAAAATTGTTACCTTCTCTAAATAATTTTACTTAAACAAATAAATAACCAATTTATTTATAATTTTGGTAATAGACTAGTAGACGGAGGTTCATAAACTTTTGCTTTCAACTGAGTCTGATTTTTGCTTAAACAAATAAAAAACCAGTTTTCATGGGCGGTGGAATGGATTTTCAAGCAGAATAGGAAGAACAGCTCCTCAAATTCAATCCCATTCAATAATTCATGGATTTGACTCTGAGTTCCAATAACCAGTTGCACTGAAAACATTTAACAGTGGAGTGAGAGTGCAATAGAAGTTGTGACATCATGGCATCAGAAAATGCAAATAGTCTGGTTTTTGTGCTGAATGGTCAAAGGGCTGAAGTGGATTTATCTCAAATCCACCCAGAAACTACTCTGCTTTCTTATCTTCGATATCATACTCAGTACAAAGGAACCAAACTTGGCTGTGGAGAAGGTAAATCTTATGATGCACAAAAAAAAATCCGATCTAAATTGTATTCTCTGTAGCTTGCTTTGGTTTACACGAACATCTCTGTTTTTCTTGTATGTTGATTTTTAATTTCTTAATTCTTTTAGGCGGCTAAGCTCCTTACAAAATGCATTAGAGATAAAAAAATGTCAAACTTTTTTTTCAGATTTGCAAAAATAGAATGATTTTTTTGTAAATTTTTTGTGGTTTTCCAATCAGATAGTGAAAGTTTCGTGAAAATCTGTTGTATTTTTTGTTTTTTTAAATTTAGTCAACAGTACATTTTATAAGGAGCTTAGCCACAACAAACAGTCTAGTGAATTATAAAAATCTACTGAAATTTATTGAATTTCTAGTCAATGTAACCTTTTAGATTTAGTAAGATCTATTTATAGACACACCCACCCAAGAATGTTCTTTCAGTTCAATATCAAAGGACTTATAAGAAATCTCAATTAAAATCTACACAGTATGTAACACAATATTGATTTTACACCTTATTCATATGAAAAAGTGATAAATAGTGGCCTTTTAACTGTTGCAATGGAGCATGACGTGTAAAGAGGAGAAGACATGAAAAGTTCAATTAGGAAAAGGAGTTGACATGATGAGGAATCCTATGGGTAGTGGAATACATTTTGTTGCATAGAGGAATCCTATGAGGAGAGAGTCTCTACCCATATTCAACGTCTTTTAAGTTTCTATGTTGTTTGGTAGAGTGGAGGGTTTTTCTTCTTACGTTAGGTGGCTAATTTTCAAAACTGTCACCTTCTCAAAATAATTTTCGAAACTCCAACATTGACTATATAGCCTTCTTCAATATTTTTTTTTTAAATCTTTTTATAATAGTCATAAAATAAATAAATGAATAGTTGATATTCATTTGCCACAGACTAGTAGACGGAGGTTCATAAACTTTTGCTTTCAACTGAGTCTTATTTTTGCTTAAACAAATAAATAACCAGTTTTCATGGGCGGTGGAATGGATTTTCAAGCAGAATAGGAAGAACAGCTCCTCAAATTCAATCCCATTCAATAATTCATGGATTTGACTCTGAGTTCCAATAACCAGTTGCACTGAAAACATTTAACAGTGGAGTGAGAGTGCAATAGAAGTTGTGACATCATGGCATCAGAAAATGCAAATAGTCTGGTTTTTGTGCTGAATGGTCAAAGGGCTGAAGTGGATTTATCTCAAATCCACCCAGAAACTACTCTGCTTTCTTATCTTCGATATCATACTCAGTATAAAGGAACCAAACTTGGCTGTGGAGAAGGTAAATCTTATGATGCACAAAAAAAAATCCGATCTAAATTGTATTCTCTGTAGCTTGCTTTGGTTTACACGAACATCTCTGTTTTTCTTGTATGTTGATTTTTAATTTCTTAATTCTTTTAGGCGGCTAAGCTCCTTACAAAATGCATTAGAGATAAAAAAAAATGTCAAACTTTTTTTCTTTCAGATTTGCGAAAATAAAATGATTTTTTGCAAATTTTTTATCGTTTTCCGATCACAACATTTGTAGATCATGAAGAACAGATGGTGAAAGTTTCGTGAAAATCTGTTGTATTTTCCGTTTTTTAAATTTGGTCAACAGTACATTATATAAGGAGCTTAACCACAACAAACAGTCTAGTGAATTATAAAAATCTACTAAAATTTATTGAATTTCTAGTCAATATGACCTTTTAGATTTAGTAAGATCTATTTATAGACATACCCACCCAATAATGTTCTTTCAGTTCAATATCAAAGGACTTTTAAGGAATCTCAATTAAAATCTACACAGTATGTAACACAATATTGATTTTAAACCTTATTCATATGAAAAAGTGATAAATAGTGACCTTTTAACTGTTGCAATGGAGCATGACATGTGAAACTAACATGCTGAATAAGTGAAATCTTAAATAAGAATTCTTGAAACTTCCACAGTTCACAATTCAAGAAACTGCCACAGTTCCTAATGATGTCAATATTTTGCTTCTGGACTCTGATTAGTTATGTTTTTTTTGCTAAAACTTAGCAAGTTCTGACGAATTTGTTTTTATCTAGTATCCACAGCCTTAGAGACTCCTAGACAATCATAATTTGTATGAATATATTTTAGGACTAGAAACAGACAAGAAGAATCCTCTAAATTAGTACAGAGTGATTCTAGAACATCTTTGCCAGATTCTACATAGCAACTTGGCCTGAAATCATCTGATTGGTTGCAGGGGGATGTGGGGCATGTGTTGTGCATTTATCAAAATACAACACTGATACAAAAGATATAGAGGAGTTCTCAATAAGTTCATGCTTGACACTGTTGGGATCTATAGATGGTTGTTCCATCACAACTACTGAAGGGCTTGGAAATTGCAGGGATGGACATCATGCAATCCACAAAAGGATTGCAGGTTTTCATGCATCACAATGTGGCTACTGCACTCCAGGATGGTGTATGTCTCTGTATGGTGCTCTTCGTCAGGCTGAAGCCAAAGGAAACAATGATCATAGAAATGGGTTTTCAAAAATTTCGGTTTTGGAAGCTGAGAAAGCCATTGCAGGGAATGTATGCAGGTGTACAGGCTACCGACCCATTGTTGATGTTTGTAAAAGTTTTGCAGGGGATGTTGATTTAGAAGACTTGGGTCTCAATACCTTTTGGAAAAAAAATGAACTTCCTGACCCAAATAAGTTGCCTGAATACAATCCAACTGGGGTTTCTTCAGATTCCAAATTCTGTAAACAAAGATGTGAAGATTCTAAAACACCCATATTGAATTTTTCTTATAAAGATGAGTTCAGTGGAGAAGAACGTATTTGGATCAGACCATCCACCTTGGATGAGATTTTAGGGGCTCTGGAAAAGGCTGACGAGGAAAATGTTGAACCCAAGCTGGTAGTAGGTAATACAAGTGCTGGAATCTACAAAAACATAGAACCTAAATTTTTTATTGATATCAGTAACATCTCAGAGCTACAGAGTATTACAAGGCATGATTCTGGGGTTGAAGTTGGAGCAGCTGTAACCATTGCCAAACTTATAAAAATATTGGAGGATACAAATGCAATTGCAGATGATATTCTGGATCGTGGGAAAGGAAACCCTACTAGAAGTTTAGTTTTTGAGGGCCTTGCCAATCACCTGAAAAAGGTAGCCTCTGGATTTATTAGAAATACGGCTAGCATTGGTGGCAACATAATTATGGCCAAGAAATTGTCATTTGATTCAGATGTTGCAACCATTCTCCTTGGAGCTAATGCATCAGTCAAGATTATCTCAACTGAGAGAAAAGAATCTGTGTTAACCATGAAGGAATTCCTTGATAAACCTTGTCTCGATTCAAGGGTACTATTGCTTTCAGTTTTTATTCCAAATTGGAATGAAGTTAGCAATCCTGTTGAAGACGGTGGTACCAATGGTAATCCTAAATTTGATGAAAAAATGTGGTTCAAAACATACAGGGCAGCCATTAGACCGCTTGGTAATGCAGTGTCTTATGTTAATGCTGCCTTCCTTGCTCAAATTTCTCTCAATAGCCCTCAAGGAAATCTGGTTGCAAAGAATCTTATACTTGCTTTTGGTGCATTTGGGGTGAACCGTGCTATAAGGGCTACCAGTGTAGAAGAGTTCTTAGTCAATAAAGTTATATCACCAGGTGTTCTTCTGGAGGCAATAGAAATGCTGAAACTGCTAATCATTCCCGTGGAAGGTACCACAAAATCTGCTTACAGGCAAAGTGTGGCTGTTGGTTTTCTTTTTGACTTCATTAGTCCTCTTGTAAAAGACATAGTCCCCCCTTGCGTCACTGATTCTCTGGAAGTTAACAACAATCAGAATGGCAGTACTTTCAATCATGAGAAATGCTCCTTCAAACCGAAAAGCATTGTAGAGGGTAAACAGACAATGGAATTTCACAATGAGTATAGTCCAGTAGGGCAGCCTACTGCAAAAGTTGCAGCAGAGCTTCAAGCATCAGGTAATTCTCTTTCCTTTTCCACCATAGGCTATCAAATGCCAAATAAGAGTAGCTATTTACTTTACTGTAGAGAAATGAATCAATGTTTTTTAATAATGTTTATGAGGCTAAACAGTCTATGGGATTGACAAAGAGCCAGCTAATAGATAAGCATGCAAAGTTCAAAATAGAAAAATTCAAAACACCACGTCAACTAGATCTCTTTTTCCTTTTGCACCTTGGATCTTCTACTGTATATTTTGATCAGGAAATCTGCAACTCTTGTTATCTTTTTTTCTTCAAATAGATTACTCAAGGTGTTCACTTTCAGTGTCTCAAAGTAATTGATCTGAATATCCTTGTAAGCTAAGCACTCCATGATGTAATGTCATTGTTTCCACCAGTTCTTGAGAACAATAGCAACATCTTCTACTTGCCCACTCTTTTTTAGGTACCATCCATCTTCCAATTTCACATCTACGTTATTGTGAACTAGTTCTTATCTGAGCAATTAACATTTTTGCTTTCCATTTTATTTCCATTTCTATGAATTGAAATAATTAGATTCTCCAAGTATTATTTTGTGCAGGCAGCTCTTAATGCCAGTAAAGAATCTAGAGTAATCTTCTCAAGGATTGTAGTAATTTGTTTGGGACAAATAACCTTCTCACTAAAATGTCCATCCATATATGAAAATTCATTATCAATTAGAGCCTCACATTCTAAAATTGCATCACCATTAGAAGCTCTTAAAAACTCTGATACACCTTTCACAAGGACTAAACGATGACAAATCTTTACATCTCTATAATCAAGATAAAATAAAATATTTTCACTAAGGGTTTGTGATTAATCAATTCTTTTAATTTTAATAATTTGATGGTGGTTTGGCTACATCAAATTGTGACAAAAATGCTCATGGGGAAATCGTTACTTGACCAATCCATTTGGATATGCCGCTTTGATAGTCTTATAAAATGACAACAATGCTCCATTCACTACAATGTATTTATAAAAACTTTAAGGCTAGGACCAAAGGACTTGTGATCATACCATAAAGCTCCAACTCCTCTTCTTCATTTATGTTTAACAACTTCAATGGTGATAAGCAAGCTCTACAATATTTCAAGAAAATGAAAAAAAATGAGGAAATTGATCAACAATACTCGAATCGATATATTTATTATGACATAGATAATGTCTTTTTTATATTCCACATTTGTATATTAATGTTCTACAATTGTTATTTGATAGAAATCATGAAAACTTGAAGATAGGCATCTTGCAACATGCATTTGACCTCTCAAACTTTGTATAGAACTTTTGCATAACACAACCTTGCAATTTATAACTTTAGCATGGTGTTACATTCATCATTGATCTCTATCTATGCATGTGCGCGTGCCAACACACACACACACACACACCATTCTTTATCTTTATTTCATCCGCGACACATTTGATCCTATTTTTGGTTTGTTGTCCACTTAACAAACCTAGGGACCCAGTCAATGACATATAAGTATGAAACACATTGAAGTGAATAATAAATCTCATACTTCAAATCACATCCTCGTGGTATTACATTTCCTCATTTGAATCCTTATCTATTTTGTGTGCTCACGCACATGAGGTTTGATCATAGGAAGATCTTTAAACCCACAAATGGTCCCCAAAACCATGGCCTCAAACCATGAGCCACCAATGTGCCCTTCTCCATATGTAAGACCTTCCAACATAGTAACTATTCCTAGCATTTTGAACTCCTACAATTGAAGGGATCATATGTGACTCCAAAGCATTCGACATTGGAAAATTAATTATTTTCACACATCCCTTTCACAAGACTATATTAAGTTGGTCAAAGATGATCCACCTTAAGGTTAGTGAAAGATAATGGGTCCACATTTTGGCCAAAAAGTGGAACCTTTGTTTCTTGGAAATCAAAGTTTATCATAATTAGGATAAAATGTTGAAGTACTTATACATAGAATATGAGCACGGTGTACAAATATGAAATACCATTATTGTTTTCCTTGTTTTCAAATCTGTAATTTATTCCAATACCTAGAACATAAAATTTGATTTTTTATAGGATGTTGAAAAGTGACTTTAAAAAAAAAAAAACTAAGTTGAATGGCAAAACATGCATGCCTATGGCCAACAAAGTAAGTAGTAGATGAAAGTATTTTCAAAATCCTTTTGTGGACAGATGCATATGATTCCAAAGTTTGGTCATGATTTTTAAAAAAAAATTAGTAAAAATTATTATTTCTTTCAATTCTAGGCATCGATCCGTCATTGTAAAGGTCTTGAGGAGACTTCCTCGACCAGGTCGAGCGGTCTGTTCCGAACGCATTTTGAAAGGACCATCTCGCGCCTGCCCGGTTCGCGGTGAATGCATGCATGGCGAACACTATTGTGCCATGTCTCTCGCTGAGCAGTACATATGGCCTGTTGCACTATATTGAAGTGCAACGGAGTTTCCCTCGAACAAGGGCCCTACAATTCTATGGGCCCTACTATGGCAATGGGGGGTCGCCTCTCTCCAATAATATTTGAGGGCTTTCCCTGTTTCCTTGCTTCCTTCCATCATCCATGCATCAATCCGCATATTATTGTACGGTGTTTTCTTGCATCCCTTCTTCGTTCCATCGTTCATTCCATCATCCATCCATTGTTCCCTTCTTCCTTCGATTGATGCTTGGTTTCGTGCTTCCTACAATCGATCAATCATTACTTGCTTCCCTTGTTCGTTGCATCGTTCCCTGCCCCAATATAGATGAAGGGCCTTGCTTCCATCCATCGATCAAACCGCATATTATTGTAGGGCCCCATAGAATAGTAGGGCATGCTTCCCTGTTTCACACCAAGTCCCTCCTCTTCTAGCTGTTGT
Source organism: Chamaecyparis obtusa (assembly GCA_027943335.1). Classification (NCBI taxonomy): domain Eukaryota; kingdom Viridiplantae; phylum Streptophyta; class Pinopsida; order Cupressales; family Cupressaceae; genus Chamaecyparis; species Chamaecyparis obtusa. The sequence goes on along the minus strand of BSBK01000291.1, from coordinate 456,185 downwards.
CTTGGGTAGTGGCTTCTTGGGTGGGGATTAAGGGGGGGTCTTGGGTGTGCTTTTTTATGGCGGGTGTGCCTTATATCGATGCACATTCCTGGACCAATTGCTACATCTACTACTTAATCGACTGTTTCATCGGTAGTTTAATTGGATCATTCACTGGGGTGTCGGGTCAACCTATGTGGTTAGGGTCGGCTTTTGTGGAAGTGGAAGTGGATAGATAGATAAAATTTTAATGTCCACGAGGCTAAAAATAGCCTATGAGACAACAAGACAACAAGACAACAAGCGGATGGATCTGGGGAATATCTGGATCTGGATTTGGATTGAGAACGAATTGTGGAATAGGCTCTGTGTGCACCTAGAGGATATGAAACAACTGTTTGTGCTACTCCAATAGAATCTACTCCAATAGAATCAACTATTTTTACTAGGATGAAGATTATTTTTAAAACCCGTTATGATGAACATAATTTGACCTAAAATAATTGGCACATGATTTTTATTTTTTATTTTTTGGATAATGATGTCCATATTGGTCAAACATATTTAAAAATTAAAAACAAAAAATAAAAGTTACTGAAAAAGTCATATATATCATTTCCTGCTTATAAGACTTTTTTTTTTAAAATTAAATAATTATTAAAACTAGCATTTGCACCTAAGGAGGTTGAAGGGATAAGCCGATAGGAAATTATAGATAGAATTTAAATGTGAAAAATAAAAAATAAGATTTTTATATAAAAACTAATATATTTTATTAGTATTTATCATTTCATAAAAATAATTAGAGGATATGCGCAAAATAGATTTTAAAAACTACATCGAATGTCCTCAACTATTATGAGAGACTTGAGTAGGAAGATTTAGAGCATAAGCATTTGTCAAGACAAGGAAGTTGTGATATTGCTATCAGGATCCGATTGTGTAGTTTTTAGAGTGAAACTCAATGACCCATGTTTCATGAGTAGTGGTTCACAAGAACCCATCTCTCATGAGAATGAATGGAACACTTAGCACTCATTGCATCTAGGTGATGCTCACAAAGGTGAAATCTTCGATAGGTTGTAGATAATGCAGTTGTGAAATCTTCGATAGACTTACATGCAAAACGCGTAGACATCAAACATGGTCCTATGATATAATTAGATGTTATTTCATGGAATACAATAATTCAGTAGTAGAACATTTATAATTTATTAGAAAAGATTTTACAAACCCTCAACTCCAATTAAAAACATTCAAGAAAGTCCACTATGTTTAAACTTGAAAACAAAGAGGAGACATGCAATTATGCTGCAATCATGGTTTGTGGATTGAGAGTGAAAATTTTTGAGATCGTGTGTTTCCTCTATTCGATCCTCACACACAAGGGTTAATTTCTTCCCTCAAAGTTTGGAAAATGTAGAGAGAGTAAGGCTAGTTGAATATATGTCTCTATTTATGGTCTGATAAATTTATGGTTTGATAAATAAATGCAAGTCATCTACTACAATCTTCTCTACTATTCATCCACTATTTCAACAAATTAGAATGAATGATCTTCAGAAGTGTGATAAAATGTCAATAAGGGTATGCACTTTTAATCAAAAAATTTGCCAAAATAATAATACAATGTGTAATGTAGTGAAATAAAAAAGAAATGGCTACAAATATTTGATCAAATCTCTAATTTGCTAATGCATATTTGATCCACTTTTGAAAGTAATATTGAATACTAAGGCTCTACTTTATCCTTGCTACATTTCAATAGAAACTTATATTTGCAAAAATGGAGAGATTTGTGTTTAAAAAGCAATAAAATTGAGTTTGTAAAATGCATAATCGATAGGATTGAAGATTTAAAGTACAAAGACCTTGTTGGTGGAGTGTGCACGAATCTCAAATTGCTATTCTAAAAACAAAAAACATGATTGGTGTATGTTTATGTGAAACTCAAATTATTGTTTTAAAAGAAAAAATAACATAATAAGTAGTTTTTTTTTGTTTTTTTTTGTTCATTTCTTATCCAATAACAAAGATAATTAATTCTAATATCTTTGATTAGTATTTATTTTCTTTTTAATATTTGTTTTAAAAAAAATAAAAAAGATTGATCAATAAGAGAAGATTATATTCAAAACTATTCTTATAAAAGGAAGATAATAATAAAATATAGATTCATATTCTTTTTCTTAGTAATAATATTTAAAAATATACATTTTTAATTTTTTAAGCAATGCAAAATCATTACAATCTTATCTACAAGCATTGAAAAGAGTTTTTTTATCAGTAATTTTATTAGTATTTATCTTTATTTTTAATATTTTTTCCTTTTCGGCCCATTAATGTGCCTCAAAGGGTTCAACCTCTGCTAGCTGGGGATGATAGATTAAGGTGGCATCCGCCCGATCAGGGGTGGATTAAGATTAACTTCAATGGTGCATCCAAGGGCAATTTGGGACCATTGGGGTCCGGTTTTGTGGCTCGTGATGAGTTTGGGAGTATCATTACGCTTGGTGCCAAAAGATTGCCGAATGAGACTAATAATGAAGCAAAATGCTTGGTGGCTGTTGGGGGTATCCTAATGGCAAAAAAATTGGGTGTTTAGAGCATCCATGTTGAAGGAGATTCAGAACTCGTGGTTAATGGCATTTCTAAAGGAGAAATGGACACTTGGTACCTCAATAAACATATTTGGAGGATTAGAGATTTGCTAGGGGAGTTTATTGATTTCGGGTGACCCATGTGCTTAGGGAGGCTAACACAATTGCAGATAAACTCTCTAACATTAGGGTGAAAGGATCACTAGAGGACATATTTGAACTTTTTGAAGATTTTTAGATTTTTAAGAGATGCAAATGTTGGTTTTGTAGGTTACAATTTTTGAAATCCTTTTGACGTCACAAAGTCATGATGTCAAGAGCATTATAAAAATGGAGGTGGAGGGAGTACCTTTTATTTTTTCCTTTGAAGGCGATGAAGACACATCAAGTTGAGATGGTTGCCAGTGAATGGTGTGAGTAAATTTCCACCTGCTTTGAATTTATGTAGGATACATACGAAGTGACGTTTTGTCATCATGAGAAGTTATGGGGTTTGATTCCAAGGCAATGACATCTCGTTATAGCCGAGAGTGGTGTTCAGTTGAATTTACATTGTAAGCTTGTGAATTTTCAAAATTGCAGTTGTTGGTGGTTGTGCTCTGTCTTCAGTCATGCAAGCAAGTTTTTCTTTGGTGTCATCGGGTTTCAGGGGGTGATTTCGGTTCATAGGTTGCAAAATGTTTTTAAATTTGATCACCTAGATTTTTGGGAAGCAATGTGTTTGATGATGGGCGATGAGTTTCTTATCTCAGGTGTTCGTCCCAGAACCAATCTGAACATTTCTTCATTGTTCCTAGCTTTGGCCCTAATGGTTGGCTCGTCAAAAGATGAGGTGGTGAAGGTGACTCAAGCGTGTTTGGTGTCTAAATGGGCAGGTGGGTTGTCAGAGATTGTAGGCAGAGAAGAGATGGGTGTGGGCCTACACATGAACTAAGGGCCTTGGAGGCTCATTGGTGGTGGTGTTACAGAACTACAACCTTTGGTCATTTGGACTTCCTCATGTCCAATGGCAATTCATATGGTTGAGGTACGGAAGGGGTGGCAAGTTCTTTTATCTTTCCTACATACAATGGAAGAGGAGTGGCAGGTGTTGGAGGCCGAAACGAGGAAGAAGATGAAACATACTCAGGTGAAATTGATGACCCCTTTGGGGATGGACAACAACCCTATCCCTCGTCGTAAAATTCCTCCTACCCAATTGGCTCGTGGTGATGTTCGGTTGTGTGATGGTGCGAGGGGTAGTGTTGGTGCTTCAAGTGATGTGCAGGGGAGTTTGTCGGTACCTAGCTTCTTGAACTTTTCCAAGGAGGAGGCGGTGGGAAGGTTTCCTTAAGGTCGTGTGTTTGATCCTTGTTATTCAGCATGCCCAATTTTGATACTATGGGTTATTGTCCTTCATTTTGTGGTTTGTCTATTGTTTTTTGGTTAGTTCAGTTTGTTGCATGTCTTCCTTTCGACGTTTATGATGGATGTGTCTTGTTTTGTCTTCTTGGAGTAGCAAGTTTTTAGGGGTGGTATGAAGATTCTGCAATTTGAGTGGCTTTTTTTTAGATTAGGTGGGATGAGCCTTATCTACCATTTTAGTGGCTTTGTATCCAATTGTAATCAAAATCTTTGAAATTAATAAAATATACTTGTTATCAATAAAATAAAATAAAATTTCCTTTTCCTTTTTTTATCGATAAAATTTGTTTGAGAGATTTTCCAACTAGAAAATTAATTTGAAAATGGTTTAACGAGAGACTAAGGTAGTTTTGAAACGTGAGATAGGTTTAGCAGGCAATTGCAGATAGTTAAGTCCACAATATAAAGCCTATCAACCAAATATATGTTCATTATAATTAAAAAATTAAATATTTGAAAACTAGACATTTTTATTGTAATGAGTTTTGATGTCATCCAAAAAATTCTATAAAAAACATTGTTAATCATATTGCCAAAGATACACTTTACTCTTGTTGTTACCATAACCTTGTAATTGTATGTCCAAGACTGGTTTATTTGAAGCTTAAAATCAAAGCAAAAGTGTGGGTTTCAAATTTTAAAATAATTGCAAAATGCATAGACATTATAAGACACATACCTATTTCTATTATAGTTATTGTTGACCCTTTTTACCAAATGAGGTCCTAGGAGTGAAAATTATTACCTTTTTGTAACAAATCCTCATTCCTAAATGGGTACATGTTACTAATAGGTACTCATTTCTAGGAATGAAATCTTGAACCTAAATTGGCACTTGTTCTTTCTAGGTAAGCATTCAGGTTCAATATTGCATTCTAAGTGGATACCCATTTTGTACAAAACACAAACCTATCGCAAGGTAATCCCACAATAATGGGATCCACTTTGACCAAAGTAGAACATTGAAATCAATATTTTTAATCAACTTTTCACTTTCTAACACCTATAACAACTAAATTGTTAGGAATTCAAAGATGGTGAAAAATTGTGTGTGTCTATATATATATGGTTCATCAATGATATATAGCTTCTTCAGCCTTTAATTTGTAATCCTTCCCCGAAACGCAAGTAGTTGCTTCTTTATGTGAAGGCTAAAATTCATCTCCATGAAGATTCAGATTTGTTTGCTTCACCTTTATCTCATGACAGGAGCACTATGCAAATGTTGTCGCTGCCAAAAACAAATGAAGCTTATTGATTAAGACTTTGTCCTAGGATATTTATGCCCCACACTTTAATCTTTGGGAATACACAACATTCATTGTGAGGAATAATTGCGCTCGCTCTTCACCCACCATACTCCTCACCCATCCAATTTAATGCCAAAAAAATCTTTGACTACCGTGTGATTATAAGTCATGGTTGCCCACTTGACATTGTATTCACTAAATTATGTTCTATTTGTGCGGGTGATTTTAAATTTTTCGAGCTTTGACAATTAATCTCTCACCATTTTAATAATCTTATTTATCTTTCATGCTTGGGTCCCACCATTGATAACTGCATTGATGATGATTTGCAAATATCTGTTCAAATGTAGATTATCAATATCTATTTTGCTTGCCAAGTTTACGAAAAGCAAAGTTGTTATGGTTTTGGTGTCATTGTTTGTACCATCATTAAGCTTATGAGCACCCAAGGCCAATAATGCATTACACAACCTACCCCTGAAGACCATAGATTGTTTTTAGATGCCCCATTGAAATTGGATTTTATCCATTCCTCCCGTGGGAAACCCATTCCACATTCTCGTCCATTCCAAAACTTGGATGAACCCAAGAAGATCCATTAACAAGCAATAATGCATAACTTTCTAATTTTACACAAAGGATAACATTCTAATTTTTAAAATATAGATTCATAACACCAATTTCTAGTGTATAGATATTTATTCATAATTTTTGGTTGCATTTTTAATAAAAAAAAAACTTTTGAAGTCAGGATAATTATTATTTGGACATAGGTGCATGTGTAGCACATGACTTGTTTTTTTATGTATCAAAATTATTTTTTTTGAATGAAACACAAATATCAATAGGGGAGAGGGACCAATAGTTGTGCGGGCTAATTTCGTCAACATGTAGCCGTTGCATAGAATATCGTAATACCTTCATTTTTTTAAAAAATATAAAATGGACACTTAACTACCTATAACTAAAGTTTGAAGGTGTGACTCATCACGCAACTTGTTAAAATAGCACGCTTAGTTAAACGTGTACAAAAATTGGCTTTCATAAATGTTTGTTATATCTAACTTTTAAATCCAACACAAAAGGACCAATGCTTCAACACAAAAGAATTATTTTTTGTTATAAAAATAACCCATTATTATGTAAAATACAACTTATATCCAACACAAAGGGACCAATAGTTGAACACTAAAAGTTTTGGTCGTATCTTTAAAAAGCCAATTTTTGTACACGTTTAACTAAGCGTGCTATTTTAACAAGTTGCATGATGAGTCACACCTTCAAACCTTAGTTATAGGTAGTTAAGTGTCCATTTTATATTTCTAAAAAAAATGAAGGTATTACAATATTCTATGCAACAGCTACATGTTGACGAAGTTAGCCCGCATGACTATTGGTCCCTCTCCCCTACCTAACACACAAATATATTTTAAAAATCTTTCACTAGTTTACTAATTGTCCACGTGTGGAGAACAAAACACTTGATGTTTGGTGAAAACCTATGCTTAGTAAAACATAAAAAATAAATATATAATAAAATCACAATATAGATTAAAAAGTATACTTCTTGGAAATCTCATTTTGAGGGCTACATTTTGCAAATCATGTTGTCAAGTTCATTATATTTAGAGGTCCAACTCGAGGTTTGAAACTAAAATTTCTAAGGAAAATTTGAGGCAAAGAAAGAAAGTGGCTAGCCAAGCACCTTCATTCGAATGATTTTTTACCTTTCGCTTGGAGGTATTCAAGGGCCTTCATTAGGAGGTATGTCATTGCCACAAACAAAATTTTAAAAATCTTTGAATGAAGGTAATTTTCAAAAATGAAAAAATGGGACCTTTGTTCGAATGTCCCATCTTATTGCTTTTATGGTAGTTTGTTAAAAGGAATAAAAAGGGACCTTTGAATGAAGGTCACTTTTTCCCAATTTTAGTAGTTTCCATGAAAAGAATAAAACTGAACCTTTCAACGAAGGTCCCTCTTTTTTATTCATGAAAATTACCTTTGTTCAAAGGTTTTTAATCTTCAAATGAAGACACTTATGACATACCTTTGAACGAAAGTGTTTTTTAACTTTTCACCTCCATTCAAGTTTAAAAATGTGATGTCCAAAGTTTGGGACTCATTATAGTGGGATCACCCTATTGTTGATGGATTTTTCCTTGTGATTTCTCCACTAAAAAATGGCTCAACTTTTTATATTTACCCTTACCACCTTTCACTAGTGATCCGAATACTCTTGTATACATCATATAATCATTTACACATCTTAAAATATCATAGATGCTTTTAGACATCTCAAATATGTTGTTATAAAATCAATGAAGTGGAATGCATCACATTTAAGGAATTGGGACAAATTCCTCTAATGGTGGAGCCACATTCTATGAGGGCCATAAATAATAACATAAAATATTTAAAATCTTTTTACAAGGACTAGCAAGGTTTATAACACTAATTCCTAAAATGCAATGATTGGTATTACAAGAACCACCTCTTCCTCCAACACTAATTCAAAGGAAGTAGAGAGGTTATTCTACTTTAATGTTTGGTTTAACAAACAACCAATGCACCCCACGGTAGACAATGAAATTTAGAATTTTTTTCTTTTTTCTCTTGAAGCATTTCACAAATTGAACTTGCCACTAATGTTTCACGCTAAACCATAATGAACATGATGTAGGACTATAAGGATCTTTTTTAATCACCACATAACATGCATTAACATTGGGTGGCAAATCATACCATTTATTTGGTACCAAGAATATCTTTACCAAATGAATCTTTTTACTAAAGCTTTTTTTAACACACGAGAAGATTATGTAGTAGAAACTCTTGGTAAAATATACATTTGGCCCATTTCTTCACATTGTGGCATGTAAATTATGCTCACACCAAATAAGGATTCACACACGATGAATGTGCATCAAATATTGATAATTCAACAAGAACATAATGAAGACAAATACTCTCTTTCTTGAATGTAGGATCTTTTGGAACACCTCTAATGCATCAAGTCCTTCACAAAAAATAATAATTTTTTCATTATATCTTGTTAATCCTACAAACACTTAGAATACAAACTTTAAATCCAAGGATGCCACATTTTTATAATTGGTTTTACCCTTCATCTTGGCTAATACACTAAAATCATTAATATAGAAGATGAACAATATACATTGACCTTTATTGTCTACATTGATGACATTCTTATCTTCAACAAATATTAGATTAAAATCCATGTCATAGCTAATAGGTATTTCACACAAGGTAGAAACAAAATCTCTATGTTAATTTGACAAAGCATCTAATTTTCATGAAGGGAATATAGTGTCTAAGATAAACTATGGAAGCATGTGAGCACATGTGGACTCAACCAAAATTATTTTTATCTAGGGGTGGCCTACACCATCTAATCTCATAGAGCTCCATAATTTAGTTGGATTGACAAACATCTACAATATTTTCATAGTGCTTAGTTTCTCTTAGGTTGCTTGGGTATTGAATAAGATCACCAAATGTGATAAATACAAAATTCACTTAAGCTATTTTATAATATAAAATATGGGATGAATTAAAATGCAAACTATGTTCTATGCTAGACATTTAGAAAGAATTTGGAGATATAAAATAATGTCTCTTAATACATACTTAGAGTATTCCTAATGCACCATGACTACCCATTTTGTTCCAACGATACACCTTTATCATGGTAGTCTGGATCCCATCTATGACAAAGATCTATATCATAATCTATACATGCAAGCAATGAAAAGCTACATACTAATCTAAAAAGAAATTGTGATCCACATAGATCACAAGTTACATTTATGTAAAATTAGAGCAATCTTTAACATGAAAGCAATCAAAAGTAGTACTTTCATCTTGAGCACTTGTACCTCAAATTTTGATTCTACACATGTGGTGATTTCCTTAACCCATACAACTTAGATCTATTCAATTTATAGACCAAATTCTCTTTACCTATTAGGTCTCAAATTATTTGAGTTATCTCATGTAAATTTCCTCCTCTAAATCACCATCCAAGAATATGGTCTCAACATCCATTTTCATGAATACTCAATCATATGTCATAGCTATGCAAGAATATTTTGGTGAAACTAAACCTATCTACAAGAGAAACATCTCACCAAATCCTATACCATCAATTTGGTAATAATAGTTATCTACCATTTTCTTGTCAAGTAGTGAAAACTAAGCAACAATAATTACTTGGAAGATAGTGATAGAGTAATAAATATGATATGAACATTGCCAACTATATCACAAGATTATCAAGTTCACATGGATTACATGTTGTATTAGCAATTCATTTTTATTTATTTAAACTATGCCAAAAAATATTCTTGTTATCCTTAAACACTGAAAATCATAAGAGACTTATTGGAATGTACCTTTTGAAAGCAATATTTTAGGAACTTGAAAGTGGCTTAAGAGTAATTACTTTTCAACAAGAAAATCTCTCCCCACTTTTATCAATTTGTGCTTTCAAGGAGGTCTAACTCAAAACAATAGAGCTTAAAATAAGAAAAAAATAGATTAAGAGCCTAAAAAATAACATAGATTTACAAATATTAAACAAAGAAAAAAATATATATTTAAAAAATTGAAAAAGAATTACCAAGTAAGTTTTGTTAGCATTTTATTTTCTCTTATGAATGACATATTTTGTATCTATGGATAAACTTATCTTCAAATTTTAAAAGGAAACTCCTTAAAAAATGAAAATAACTCTAGATTCTAAGTTATGAACAAAGTACACTTATCAAAACTATACATGATCTCTCTAAAAGGACTTACATAAATGAAATAATTAAAATGACTATTGCCCTATCTTTTTATCTTAGGAATGTGAACAAGTTTGTTTCAATCGTTGCAACTAGATGAGATATCAATTGAACTAAACATAGCAAAAAGTGTTTTACTAGCTAAAATTATAGGTCCTTTTAGATTGGCATACATGAAAATAGAATTAGTTAATTGTCTTTGGCACATACAAATAATACAAGGCTTATAGATTGAATAACTTATATGCATTCAACTTTAAAGCTAAGATTAACTTTAGTGTGAATACAAAGCTTGATGCTATTTTTTCAAAATTTAAACTAGTTAATGGAATCCAAACATATTAATTACACACAAAACACATTTAATTCTTAACCATTTACCCAACTTAAGCATAACTTCAACTATCATCAACCATCACTTATGTTGTAAATATCATTAACCAAAATAAGTGTTAACATGCAAATTTCCAAACCAAAATATAGAGTTTCCAACATAAAATTACAAACAACATTTTTTTTTTGTATTTTAATTATTATTTCAATTGGACACAATGCAATATATTAACTCAATATGAATACACAAATAAACTAGAAATAATACACTCGGTATTTGTACCAATTTAATGCTTAAGGGTTGTTAAAAAAGAAGAACATAGTATTTGTTAGAGTAAAGTATTAATTATATTAATTAACTTTACTCCTTTCTTAAGATGTCAACATTTTTATTTTTAGTTGTTTATATTTAAACACACATGCACTAGTTGATTTAAACTTATACACTTGTTGTTTTAAATATAAACTTGCATGCATTAGTCTTGTAATAATTTAACTAATTATTACATGCACTAGGGTTTGCCTTTCAAGGCTTTTGATCTCCTTTATTAGGATGATCCATTGTACATTCAATTCATTCATTAATTGAGGATATTTTCTTCTTCATTTTTTGAGTCAAACCCTTGCCCTTTTCTTGTCTCTACTTCCTTGTAACAGGTTTTTGTATGCAAGTGATCTTCGGGTTTTGTGGATTTGTATTGCTCAAATCCTACATGGTATCAGAGCCTAATCTGCTACAACTTGTTCGCATTTGAAGGATTCAAATTAGGGATTTTTCGGTTGATTTGAGAGGTTTTGGTTATAGTTTTCAGATCTGGTATTCTCTGTAGAACGTTATTTTTTAAAAAAAATTTAGCACTTTTTACAGGCGTTGCATGAGAAATCTTGAGAGCTCCGACCATGATTGTCAGATCTGTTGTTTTAGATGAGGGTTTTTTTGTGTTTTTTTATTGAAATTAGGGGGTCTCTAAATTTTGGTGCACTTTGAGCTCAAACAGACCTCACCGTTGAGCTCACAGCACCCAAAAACTCCTATTTCAATATAAAACATGTCAAAATCAGACAATGTTGCAGGGAGTGGCAAAAAGAATTTAGCCCTGGGGCCGTATGGTTGTGCATGCACCCCGAGGCAATTAATTGCGCACTGTATGAGGTGGAAAAGTCAAAATTTTGGCAAAAGATCACACGCTGCCCACGCATCGCCATTGCTTGTGCACCGCTGTCTGTCAGACGCAGTAAGGCTTGATCATCGACAGCGAACTTAAACCGTCAGTGGCGGCCCCAAACCACCAATGACAGACCCAAACTGCCAGCGGCTAACCCTCACCACCAGTGCCCGAAGCCGCATGTGACCAGGGGCTAGCACCTAGAGAAAATCCCTTTTGGGATTTTTTTTCTCTTTTGGAGCATCTTTCACTAAAATCGGTGTTCCGGGAGCTCCAAGCATCATTTTTTGACAAATGAAGTATCGTCAAAAAGCTGGTTCCAAGCCCGACACTCTCATGGAGGTTAATCTGGTATTTGTTTCCATCTAGCTTTCTATTTTTCTGTCAACACTAGATTATCCTTTTTGCATTTTGGGGGGGTTAATTTGCTCAAATTAGCTCCATTTTTTGATTTGGAAGAAGCGTCGAAAAGCTCTTCTCGAGAACCATTCAGATTTATATCTATTTTCATCATAATTTTTTCAAGGTACACAAAGATTCATATCTGAAGCTTTTTTGCTCTTCTCTTGATAAAGCATATCATTCTAGGCTTAGGGGTTCGATATTTGGATTGTGGGGGGGGTGTTATTTTCTTGTTTCTATCATATAAACTAGATATTTATTTAAAAAACCCTTCTAAAAAAATGGCCGAGACCTCTTATTGTCTAGAACTTCTAACCCCACATAATTATCACACATGGAAAACCCTGATGACACAACTTCTCCATTCAAAAGGGCTATGGTCTTGTCTAGATGCAATGTAGCCAGTATTACAGAGGCCCTTTGAGATCATGCAACATCGAAACAAGATGGATGAGGCTATGGGGTTGATTTTTTTACAGGTATCAGACAGCTTGTAGTTTCATCTTGATGGGTGTACTACCCCTCTACAGATGTGGGCTAAATTTGAGACATTACTCAGTACCATCAATGAGTTCAGAGCACTTCAGATTAAGGCAGAGCTTACTTCTCTTGTACCTAATTATTTTCCCTCTATTGAGGACTTTCTGATGAAGTTCAAATAGCAAAGATCTTTGTTACACAGATGTGGAAAGTGAAAGACTGATAAAGAGTGCATTTATCTGATTCTGTCTAAGCTTAGGGGAAACTTTCAAATCTTCTCTTCTACCTTTCATTCTACCATGGAAGCTTTAGGGCCTACATTCACCATGCCCACTTTTGAGGTGTTTTGTGATCGTTTGAATAGAGAGCAAGACAAACTTACTTAGTTGGACTCTCTAACAGGATCAAAGAACCAAGCATTTGTTGCCCGGCCATCCAATGGAAAGCAGAAGCAGAAGCCAAAGCAGATATCAAATTCCTCTTCTCAGTACTCTACTAGTCCATCATCTTCTTCTAAGAAGGAGAAACAGAAGACTGAGAAACCTACATGTTCCTATTGTCAGAAGGGACCTCATCATGAGTCACATTATTTTCAGAAGAGATTTGATGGCTATGAGAAACAGATTGAAGATTTGCAAGCTTTTCTTCGGAAGAGCATTGTTTCCTCTCCATCCTCTTCTACCTCATAGGGGTCTGGTTTTCAGTCTTCTTCCACATCTTCGACATCTGGATAGGATTTTGGACAGGTTCATGCATTATAGGCATCCATTGCATCCCCTTCACAGGTCCCTTAGATACTAGATTCAGGTGCTTCTCACCATATGGCATATTCTCAAAGGGTCTTCTCTACTGTTGAGGCTTCTCCCATTCCTCATATTCTCATGGGGAATAACATTGTCCTAACAGTTTGTGGGAAAGGTTCAGTAGGCATTCAGGATGACACATTCAATGATGTATTATATGTTCCATCTCTGTCTATAAACCTTCTCTCAATTTATCATATTACACACAGTGGTGTTAGGAATAGTCCCAAGAGATGACTGAGAGGGGGGGGGGGTGTGAATCAGTTATCTACAAGTTTCAATTCTTTATCCAATTAAGTATACTTAAACATAAAGCATAAACACAATGAAAGAACACATGAACACAACACCAATATTTTGGTTATGGGAAAATACAAATAGGTAAAAACCTCGTTGGGACTCGATACCCACTAATATTCTGTACTAGTGTATAATGATCCTTGTTAAAAGATCCTTTACCCTGTTAGGAGTAGCTTTATGTAGAGGATAAAATATGGATGGGGTCCTAGAACAATGGTTTGCACATAAAAGAGACCCCAAAACCAATATTTTACACTTACATGAAATTGTATTGATATAGAAAGTAAATGTAGATGACTAATATTGAAATTAAGAAATAAAAGTACTTACCTCTGAAAAAGAATCGGCTGAAAACCCTATCAAACAATCTCAAAAATAGTTGATTCTCGCGATTTTGAACCGAAACTGCGAGATCTACAAAACTCAGAAATCTTTTTCCGAGATTCGATTTGGGTCAAAATTGAGGTTGTGCCTGACTAGGTTAAGTGTGAGGTTGTACCTGACCAGGTTAGGTGTCAGGTCGGGTTTGACCCTCATAAAAGGTCAAATACTACATTCTTTATTTGAAGGCTGATTTTAATTCTGTTCGCAGATCCCAGAAGTTCAGCGAAAAGGGTATCCAAATCTACTCTCATATCCGAAATTCCACACCTATACCTACAAGAAAAATAGTTTTATTTGTTTGTTTGGGAGGTTTTCCTTGGTCAAACCCTAGTTTGGAATCAACCTTAATATTGAAATTGAAATGGAGAATGCTAGCAAGTAGTAGAAGTAGATCTAACAATGAAGCTATGCAATTCAATAGATATGCAATTGTATTTGAAATGTAATCAAGTATGTTGATATGAAAGCTTGAACATAACATCAACAAATGTAAATCAAACCTCCATGATTGTATTCTTGGAATCCACCTTGAGGGAAGAATGAAATGGATCTTGAAGATGAACACAAGGATCTCGAAGGAAGAGCACACCATCATGATGGCTAGATCTAAGGTTTGAATGATGAATCTTGAATGCTTGAACCAAATCCCTTCAATGGCTTGAATGATTGAATCCTTGATATTCAATGGAGAAATTGGATGGAGAAGAGGACTTGAATGCTTGAATGGATGCTTGCTTGAATGGAATGCTTTCTTGAACACCTTGACAAAATCTTGAGAGCTTGATCATGAAGTTGCTTGAAGATGAGATGGAGAAAATGAGAGAGGAAGGCTTCCTTTTATAGTGATCTAGGGCACAATCCTCTAGAGGGGCCACCTTGGGGAATTAAATTCTAATTAGGCCTCAAACCTATAGGAATGGACCTAAATTAAATATAATTTAATATTTGACTATTTCAGAGACCAAAACAGTGGACCCGAAAGCGGGAAAATAATTATTTCTAAAACCCGACAATAGAAGATCCCGAGACCTTGAAATTTGAACCCAGGGTCAAGGACAAGCTCGAACCTGACTAGGTCAAGGTCAAGGTCAACCTTGACCCCTTTAGGTCAATTTTGACCTTAAGGGCACAGATTTCAAGGTTTCAATCAGAGTGAGAAACAGGAGGTCCCGGGGGTGCCCGGAGACCTAGAAATGATGCCAGAACAAGGTAGAGTTCTAGGGAAAGGCACAAAATCCTATGATGAACATGATGAAGTCCAAGAGGACCTATTTTTAAGTCCTACCTAGAAAATAGAGCCATAGAAGAGGGAAATTTAGGAGAATCCTTAAGATCCTAACCCTAATTTCACCTAGAATGAAGTAGAAAAGAAGTGGAAAATGAGGAGAAAGCCAGATCAAAGCAAAGATCAATTCAAGGCATCCAATATGACCCCAAACCACTTACTCGGAGGGCTAAACGATCTTAACATGGAAGTGCTTCCATTTTAAGATGATACACTTTACAATAGATGAAGTATAGTAGACTTGGTTAAGGGTCAGACCCTGTTAGGAGTCTTTTACAATTGTCCCTATTAGGGGAGAGGATGCACTGTCTGAGAGCTCACTGCTCAAAGGGGCAAAGGCTGCAACCTTCTGAATAACATATACACACTATATTTGGATCTTGGTGAACTGCACTTTAACTTGCTGTCTAGATCAGTTCCAATGAATAGGACATATATTCTACTTGGTCACATAGACCTTCTTTTGGTGGTTCAACACTTCACACACTCTTCTCTACTCTACTTAATCAACCATGAACCACACTTTAGCAATCACAAATGACTGCCTATAAATATCTTTCCTCCAAGTGATATAATCAATTTGGCCTGTTAGAACCACCTTGAAATCATATTAGAGAAACCATAATAAACTCTAACAAACATTCTGTCAGCTCTATTATGCACGCAACTCATTCTGGGACCTGTCTAATAAAATAATTGTAGACGCACGCCACACTCTGTTGGCTCTACCAAAACAACTAGAACTTTCTCTGTAAGCTGAATTAACTTATGCGCTCTTTACCGAACATCAATAACACTTCTCCAAGCTTAACTCCAAGGGCGCATATCCTCAAGATAGGTGCAACTCAAGAAACAATAAAATCTCTATCGGCTCTTCTGAACAAACACAAGAAACTGCTACTGGTGAATAGCGACTGCATAAATCCACTTGCGTTCATCATTAGACTATGCGTTCATAACTAAAACATCACTAACATGTCTTCAACATATATCCTAGGGTGCATGCCCATAAGACAACTGTATGGACAACCATACATAGAAGACTGCCTGTAACTCTATCAGGAACACTGCTGACATAAGCTGTTATATAACTGTCTGTATTTATAGTTAACCTTTGCACCCATGATATCATGTTGATATCATGTCCATGCATCATATACTGAAGGCTTACTGCATAAGACTTCCATGCATGCTAGTTTCCATATGTTGTCATCAATGACAAATATATAGTCAATACTGGTCTGCTGGCAAATCTCCAACAATATCCCCCTTTAACATTGATGGCAACATGTGGAATGAAAAACCACCATCAACCCAAATGAACATTTCTTTTATAACATTCTCCATTTCCTCTTCAAAACTTTCCCAAAGATGAATCCTCCATTTGCTGCAATATTTTCTAATATTCTCCATTTCCTCAACTGTACTGTTGTCATAACTGAATGTTGCTCCCCCTTAGTATATCACTCCTCTTTTTACTTTTGTTTTTCATGACCCTCTATATATACTCCCCCTTTGACATCAATGGCAAAGGGCACCACTCATTTTAAGCACCGGTACTACTCCTGAGGTAGAGTAGTCAACCTTCCATCAATCCTTGAGGACTGATGCCATTCCTGCTTCCTTCTAAGAAGAATTAGGGAAGGGAATTACTCCCAACTTCCCCCTGAGATACTCAAAAGTATCCTTAGGCAAGGGCTTTGTGAATATATCTATCAACTGTTCTTTAGTACTCACATAGTCCAACTTGACTTCTTTCTCTGCCACTTTCTCTCTTAGGAAGTGATACTTGATCTCAATGTGTTTTGTCTTTGCATGCATCACAGGGTTCTTTGACATATTGATAGTGCTAGTGTTATCATAGTGAATAGCAATAGGATAATCTATCTGAATTCCAAAATCTTTTATCGTCTACTTGATCTAAACAATTGTAGAACAATTCAAGGCTGGTGCAACATACTCCGCTTCTGCTATTGATTGAGAAATATAGTTTTGTTTCTTGCTTGTCCAAGTGACAAGTCTATCACCAAGAAACACTGCTCCACCTGAAGTACTCTTTCTGTCATCAACACATCCTACCCAATCTGCATCCATGTATACATGAAGCTCAACATTTTCTGAATTAGGATACCATAGACCATAATCTATAGTTCCTTGCAAGTATTTGAATATTCTCTTTACTGCCATGAGGTGACTTTTTTTAGGCTCTGCTACAAATCTTCCAACTATACCAACTGTATTGGAAATGTCAGGTCTAGTCTGAGTAAGATAAATGAGTTTACCAATCATAGACTTATACAATGTTATATCAACTGCTAGTGAGTCATCTTCCTTTGTACGTTTTCATCCAGTAATCATAGGGGTTCCTACTGGCTTGCAATCATCCATCTTGAATTTCTTCAGTATCTCTTTCACATACTTTGATTGATTAATGAAAATCCCTTTTTCTGTCTGCTACACATTTAATCCCAAAAAGTACTTGATAGGACCAATCATACTCATCTCAAACTCATTCTACATTTCTTTGGCAAATTCAACACTGAGTTTGTCATTACCTCCAAAGATAATGTCATCAACAAATATAGCTGCAAGTAATAAACCTCTAGATGTCTCTCTAATGAATAGATTACAATCTGCTGCTCCTTTCTTGAATCCAATATGTGTTAAGTATCCATCTAGTCTCTCATACCATGCTCTAAGGGCTTGCTTAAGTCCATAGAGGGCCTTCTTCAATCTGCATACCATATCAGGTCTGTCTGATAAGGTGAATCCTTCAGGCTGCTCAATGTATACTTCTTCTTTTAGATCTTCATTCAAGAATGCTGACTTGACATCCATCTGATACATTTTGAAGTTTTTAACTGTAGCATAAGTTAAAAACAACTTAATAGCTTCTAATCTACTCACAGGTGCAAATGTGTTTGAATAATCAATGCCTTCTCTTTTTGCATATCCCTTACATACTAATCTTTCTTTATTTCTTACTACTGTACCATCTTCATTCATCTTGTTTCTGAATATCCACTTTGTTCCAATCACATTCTTATCACTAGGTCTTGGGACCAGTTCCCAAGTGTCATTCTTAATGATCTGATCAAGTTCTTCTTTCATGGCATCATGCCAATCTGAATCCTTACAAGCATCTTCAACACTTAAAGGTTTAATCTGAGATAGTAAACATATCGCATCATTGCTAGTTGAGTTCTTTGCTTGTGATCTTGTTAAGACTTTGTCACTCTGATCTCCAATGATGTCTTTCTTGGAATGATGTAAACTTTGGAACTTTAGGTGATGCTGACTCATCAGCCTTAGGAGTACCTTCTTCACTTGTCTCAGGGTCATTGAACAACACATCAATGCTGTCAAACATTTCCTCAATAACTGTCTCACTAGTGGAGGGTCTAGGTTCTTCTTCAATCATGGGTGAGTAATCATGATATCTTTCTTGAATCATAACATTTTCATCAATCTTTACATGAGCACTTTCAATGATCTTTTTCAATCTTAAATTGAAACATCGATAAGCTTTACTTTTAGTAGAGTAACCAAGAAAAATACTTTCATCACTTCTTGCATCAAACTTGCCTATTGCTTCATCCCTCTTGATGTAGCACTTGCTTCCAAAGATTCTGAAGTATTTTACAATAGGAACATTACCAAACCATAGCTCATAAGATGTTTTGTCAGCGCCAAGCCTTAACTGAGTTCTATTGATTGTATAGATTGTTGTATTGACCGCATCTCTCCAATAGGTGTGTGCAACTTTTCCTTCTATCATAATGGTGGGTGTTGTATCAAGAATGATCCTATTCCTTCTCTCTACAATTCCATTCTGCTGAGGTGTTCTAGGTGCACTTAACTGTCTCTTTATGCGATGTTCTTCGCAGTACTCATAAAATCTGTCAGAGGTGAATTCTCCTCCTCTATCTGATCTCAAACATTTTATCTTTAATCCAGATTCATTCTCAACCTTAGCCTTGAATATTTTGAACTTCTCAAAAGCTTCTGACTTATCTTTTAAGAACGCAACCCACATCATCCTAGTATAATCATCAACAAACAAAATAAAATACCTTTCACCATAGTATGATCTTGTTTGAGTTGGTCTGCATAGGTCTGTATGGATCAGATCCAACTTGTTTTCTACTGAATTCTGCTTGCTCCTGAATGAATTTCTCACTTGCTTCCCCATCACACATTCCCTACATATAGTATCAACTGACTTTGCTATGCTAGGTAGATCTCTTACTGCCTTAACATTGCTAATCTTTACTATGTTATCAAAATTGATATGACATAGTCTTTTGTGCCATAACCAACTATCATCAACTTTAGCAACAAAACAACTTGCTTCTGAATTGAGTTGAAAAACATTACCTCTTGTCTTTGTGCCTGATGCAATCATAACACCATCTTTTTTCTTAATGATGAATTTGTAATCTTTGAACTCCAACTGATAGCCTTTACCAAGTAACTGTCCAACACTGAGAAGGTTATGTTTCAAACCATCAACATAAAGAACATCATCAGTACTGTTCTTTCCATCCAAAGTGATGGCTCCTCTACCAACTATAGGTTTAGGAGTGTTGTCTCCAAATATGACCATACCTCCATTGTATTTGTCCAAATGAACAAACCTGCCTTTATCACCTGTCATGTGATGTGAACAACCACTATCTATAATCCAGTCTATTCTTATATCTGCTTGGGAAATCAATGCTAGCTCTTGATTCACTTTCTCATTTTTAGGAACTGACTTAATATTTTTTTTGTCTACAATAGTAATGAATCCAATTTCTTCTTCACCCGATTCTTCATCTGAGACTCCATATTCATCATAGTAGCATTCCTTAGAATACTTAGGCTTATAATCCTTTTTGAACTTTCTAGCTCTAGTGGGACACTTAGATGCAAAGTGACCAATCTTATTATATGAAAAGCACTTAAATGGTAATTGACCTTCATATTTTCCTTTTCCTTTCTTTTCTCTTTTGGAAATCATAGCAATAAAATCATCTAAAGTTTTCTCTTCATCATCATCATCAAAATTACCATAAGTGTTTGTAGATTTCTTACCATGAACTGTTGCTTTGAATGTTGTCTCACTCTTTGGTTCTGTCTGCAATCTTGAAATCTCAAAAGCTAAAATTTTGTTGATCAAGGTCTCTCTCTTAAAATTTGATGTAAGCTGCATGGTCTCATCAAGGATGTTGATCTTGCTCTCATATTTTGGAGTAAGAGTAGTCATCAACTTGTCCATAATATCTTCTTCTAAGATCTCTCCACCATTGTTCCTGATTCCAGCAACTGCTTCATTGACCCTTTGATTATAAGCTCTGATGTTTTCTTCAGCAGCATCTCTAATGCATTAAATATTTTCTTCCATGTCTTTCTGCGCACATCCTTTGCTTGCTTGTCTCCTTCAAATATGTATGCAAGGTACTTCCATATCTTGTGGGTGGTGTCTACCTTCTTTATCTCTGAAAAATCACTATCAGATAGTGCGCTGATAAGAGCTTCTTTAGCTATAGCATTATGATGAAACAATTCCTTTTGAGTGTCAGTAGCATCATCCTGTTCAAGGTCTTCTAAAGTAGGAATCTTGGTTGCTTTGATGGTTACTATTATACACTAAATTTGCACCCTTAGTTCAAGCTCTCGTAGTCTTGATAACTCAGTATAACAAGGGAATCATCTCAAGGTTGTGGGACCTTTTGCTAACCGAGATGAGACCTCTAGATTCTAGGCTGGTTCCTCTTGGATAGTCACCCAGATTTGCTCTTAACATGAAATGTAAAACTTTTGAGGGAAAGGGATAGAAGGAGTGCATGAAAGGGAAATGACTGAAAGCAAATCTACCTACTAGGTGATGCACCGAAACTAGGGTTTGGATCTCAGTATAGAGGAATGAGACCAATGGAGGAATTAGGTCTAATAAATCACCACTCACTAGATAGGTTTGCATAAGTATTTCATAGGAAGGCTTGGACAGAAAACTCAACCTATGACCTGCAAACAAACATCCTCCTCTACAACTAGGTGTAGGAATGAGACAAGACTATTAGGGGCTGTAGCATACCCACAAAACATCTAAATCAGATCAGACATAGGAAACACACAAAATTGCAGAAAATGAGAGGGACTAGGAACCCTATTTTCTATTGACAACATTCATAAACTTCAATCCAATAAGAGACAAACTTAGACAAGAAGGGATGAGGACAACAAGAATGCCACAGAATGCTTTGCAATATTTGAATTCATCAATGAAAACTTACAAGATGTGGGAAACCAGAGAGCAAAAATGCTACAGATAGTTCTCCAATGAAAGACTTTCCCTTTTTACAAAATGTCAATTCTAAGCACTACAGGCTCCCAAAAAAGAATATATACATCCCCTGCACGCACGCAGGAATAAAAAAAAATCTCCTTAGGGTTACATAAATCTGCAATAGAATAATCAACCCTAAAATCGGTCACTTCTGATCATAAATGTCTTCTGTGAATATCATGGCCAATTAGATATCTTCCTTGTGTGCCCATGCCTGAATTGATCAACCTTGCCAAGACAAAAACCTCATCCATCTACCTCCCTGCAAGATGGACTCTGTCATGAATGTTCAAATCCGATCCCATACTGGAAAGGACTCAAAACGACGCCCTAAAAATCTCTGCACATCCCTCTAACTGCAACCGCCCCTGAAATCATCAATTTCAGCTACCCGCACAAAACTCCCTCAAAAGAAAGCCAAAAAAAGGGCCGCACTGCCTTTGAAATGAACCTGGTCACATGATCGCATGAGCTAAAAAAGGTTCATGCGATCATGCAACACCCCTTTGAAAATGCCACTGCTTGACAAAGCCATGGTTGCATAATCGCATGAGGTGAAAGGCCTTCATGCAATCATGCGACAACCTCTTGAGAAACTGCCTTCGCCCTACCACATAAGACATCTAGGTCCCACAAAATCTGCCACCTGCCAAACCTTGCCACGTGGCCCAACCGGAGCTGACCACATGGCTGGACCCACGACCACACTCTCCTTGAAAAAAATCAGCGGTCGCATGATCGCATGAGACCGAAAGGCTTTATGCGATCATGCGACAACCCTTAAGACTATCTTCGTTGCCACGTGGACGCTCGGGACCTGCAAAACATCACAGCATACTTGACCCTGGTTTACCTCGAGTTCACCTTCCCTTAGTCGCCAAGTCGCGTGATGTCTTCCTTAACCCTGGGTTCATCTAGGGACCACGCGAAAACTTGTTAACTGCACAACCGCGCTCCACTTACCAACCCTGGGCCCAAAATCGCCACATGTCATCTCTCTATTCGTTCCGGCCACTACACCAGCAAACACCTCGACACTTCCTGACATGGACCCACTCAAATTTTTAGATTCCCATCTAACGGCAGGTGCAAGATCGCATGGCCCTCGAATATTCTTTGAGATCTTGCGCCAGCCACTCATCTTATTAAGCCGTAGCTCCCTGACAAGCCGGCCCACCAAAAACCCTGCCGACAGTTGATGGTTTGTTGCATGGTCGTATGCGGTTAGAAAGCCGCATGCGATCATGCGACCAACCTAGAACTGTTACGCCGACCGCCACCTTGCTAAGAAAATTGGACCCACCAAAACTGCTAACGGCTCGTCGCATGGTCGCATGGGCTCGAAAGAGCCCATGCAATTATGCAACCAACCGTAGGAGGTTAGTCCCTGATCGCCACCGAAGATTGACTGCCGATTGCTGATACCGCATCAACGGTTGTCGCATGATCTCATGGGATCGAAAGATCCCATGTGATCATGTGACAGCCGTCAAATCTTCTGCACTGGCATGACCTTAGGCACCGGGACCTGCCTGATCGGGGTTGCGAGCTTAGGGTCAAAACATAGAGGATGCCGAAAAAATAGAGGGTTTTCGAGCAAAGGCCGAAAACACATTGAATTTTCAGAGCGGAGAGGTCGAAAACACACCGAACTTTCAGAGAAAGGGCAGAAACATCCTGAGCCTGCAGAGAGGAGGTTGAAAACACACTGGGTTTTCGACACTTGAGCAGAAAACACACTGGACTCTCGACATTAAAAGGAAGAAAACATAGAGAGTTCGACGCTTGAGCATTTCTTGGAAAACATGGCTGTGGCCGAGAGGGAAAATTTGGGCAACAGTTACATTAAACACTTCAAAAGCAATGCACTGCAAATGGGTCATCACCTTGTTCTTCCAATCAAGATAATTTTATCCATCAAACTTAGGACTCTCTTTCCTGAAGTATGCCATCTGATCAACCTCAAGTTATTAAACTTTCTCTTCGAGGCACTTGGCTCTGATACCAATTGTTAGGAATAGTCCCAAGAGATAACCGAGAGGGGGGGGGGGGTGAATCAGTTATCTACAAGTTTCAATTCTTTATTCAATTAAGTATACTTAAACATAAAGAATAAACACAATGAAAGAACACATGAACACAACACCAATATTTTGGTTATAGAGAAACCCAAATAGGTAAAAACCCTGGTGGGACTGGATACCCACTAATATTCTGTACTAGTGTATAATGATCCTTGTTAGAAGATCCTTTACCCTGTTAGGAGTAGCTTATCAATATATGAAGTACAGTAGACCTGGTTAAGGGTTGGCCCCTGTTAGGAGTCTTTTACAATTTTCCCTGTTAGGGGAGAGGATGCATTGTTCGAGAGTTCACTGCTCAAAGGGGCGAAGGCTACAACCTTCTGAATAGCACATATATTCT
This sequence comes from Chamaecyparis obtusa, assembly GCA_027943335.1. Lineage (NCBI taxonomy): Eukaryota > Viridiplantae > Streptophyta > Pinopsida > Cupressales > Cupressaceae > Chamaecyparis > Chamaecyparis obtusa. Next base: position 432,236 of record BSBK01000291.1, on the reverse strand, counting down.
ACTTGGTCACATAGACCTTCTTCTGATGGTTCAACACTTTGCACACTCTGCTCTGCTCTGCTTAATCAACCATGAACCACACTTCAGCAATCACAAATGACTACCTATAAATATCTTTCCTCCAAATGATATAATCGAGTTGGCCTATTATAACCACCTTGAAATAATATTAGAGAAACCATAATAAACTCCAACAAATATTCTGTGGGCTCTATTATGCACGCAACTCATTCTAGGACCTGTTTAATAAAATAATTGTAGACGCACGCCACACTCTGTTGGCTCTACCAAAACAACTGGAACTTTCTCTGTAAGCTGAATTAACTTACGCACTCTTAACCGAACATCAATAACACTTCTCCAAGCTTAACTCCAAGGGCACATATCCTCAAGATAGGTGCAACTCAAGAAATAATAAAATCTCTGTCGACTCTTCTGAACAAACACAGGAAACTGCTACTGGTGAATAGTGACTGCATAACTCCACTTACGTTCATCATTAGACTATGCGTTCATAACTAAAACATCACTAACATGTCTTCAACACATATCCTAGGGCGCATGCCCATAAGACAACTGTACAGACAACCATACATAGAACACTACCTGTAACTCTATCAGGAACACTGCTGACACAAGCTGCTATATAACTATCTGTACTTACAGTTAACCTCTGTGCCCATGATATCATGTTGATATCATGTCCATGCATCATATACTGAAGGCTTACTGCATAAGACTTCCACGCATGCTACTTTCCATATGTTGTCATCAATGACAAACATACAGTCAGTACTGGCCTGCTGGCAAATCTCCAACAAGTGGATCAGGGAAGACAGTTGAGTTCACTGGAGATTCAGTCTTCATTCGGGATAGTGCAACAGGAGGCATTGTTGCTAAAGGGACAGTTGATCATTCCACTTGTCTCTACACCTTCTCACACTTTGGTCCACCATCTCCATTGTCGGAGCACAACTCTCCTCTTTCGTGAGAGCATCATGTTGTGCAGTCAGGTCGCTTGAACCTTTGTATTGTTCTCGAGGTCACTGCTATGACTACCACACCACATCCTATTGAGGTCTTTTCTCTTTAGCAGGATTCTTCTTCAACATTGCTTAACCCTACAGCTCCATTCATCGAGCCATCAGGTGCACTTGTTGAGGATTCTATAGAGGACATTCATCTCCTCTTTCATGACAGTGTCAGCACACCTATCACACCACCTACATTGGGGATTCCCTTTCAGGATCCTCGTGTCTCCTTTGAGCATCAACTCAGCTTTCTAGTGACACCTCATCTTTCGAGGTTACCTCTTCAGTGTCCATTGACTTTCACTCCTCTGCATTGGAGTCACAGTGGTTTGTTCATTGATCCGGGGGTTCTTTCATTCCGGGGGGGCTTTGGTGTCTCATCCCTCTCTTGGGGGGCTGACTGTACTTATAGTTCTGAGAGAGTCTCTTAAGCCATTTTTTTTTCTACATTTTTTCAATTTCTTTTTGGAGTAGGGTTTTTTCCCACTGGGTTTTCTCTATTTCTCCATTTTACAGAGATTTGGTTGTGTTGGGTACCTCATCAGGCCATGTTGTCAGGACCCATTTTTATGCTTTCAGCACTATAGTTTCCTTTTCTTTCTTCTTGCATTGTTTGTAGCTGCATTGTTGCTCATCTTAAGGGGGGGTGTTAGAGTAAAGTATTAATTATATTAATTAACTTTACTCCTTTCTTAAGATGTCAACACTTTTATTTTTAGTTGTTTATATTTAAACACACATGCACTAGTTGATTTAAACTTATGCACTTATTGTTTTAAATATAAACTTGCATGCATTAGTCTTGTAATAATTTAACTAATTATTACATGCACTAGGGTTTGCCTTTCAAGGCTTTCGATCTCCTTTATTAGGATGATCCATTGTACATTCAATTCAATTCATTATTTGAGGATATTTTCTTCTTCATTTTTTGAGTCAAACCCTTGCCCTCTTCTTGTCTCTACTTCCTTGTAACAGGTTTTCGTATGCAAGTGATCTTCGGATTTTGTGGATTTGTATTGCTCAAATCCTACAGTATTCATTGCTACAACCTTAGAAATCTAGAACGTAAATGTAGATAAATAGAATTTATGACTTTAGAATTCAAGAATTAAGATTAAATCTATCCATAAAATTTTCCAATTAAAACCCCAACCAAATCATCCATTTAACTCTAGCTAAAATTTCAAGCAAAACCCCAACCAAATCATCCACTAACTCTAGCTAAAATTCATTTCAATGCATAAATATAGACCTTTTATAAATTTGTGTACCAATTTCAAAGAATTATGTCCTCTAGCTTTGTGATTTGAAGGCTTTCATCATTAAATCTATTAACTTTTGATGCCACACAACCATCACCACGAAGAATAGAAAATATTTTTAATTATAAATCTAAAAGTGTGCATTTGTCCCCTCGAACCTACTTTTATATACCCACCAATTCTAGATATGAGCCCGAATACTATTTTTTTTAAAAACTTTATATCTTGAAGACAAGTCTAAGGTATTGAAATGACACCCTTTAGTATTAAATGCCACTAGTTATTTTTTCTTTATATTTTAAATCAAAATTATAATACACCTATAGTGACATGTTCAATTAAACATACTTAGTCTAGAAATATTAGACCTTCACTCAAAAATAATAACTTTATCTTGACTATCTAATAGGTTGGAAACTCAATTTAGAAGACTTAAGCCGAATTCAATGATTATATACATGTTGACATACAAAGTGTCCCTTCTTAATATGGAATCAAAAGTTTTTAAAAAAACTATCAAAGCCATAATTTAATCATATTAGAACCAATCAAAACTTAGTCTCACCTCTCATATTTTTCCACTAGAGCCAATCAAAACTTAATCCCATCTAAAAAAATTCTTTAAATGATAATAAATTTCTTTTTATTCAATAGAAAAATATAAAATTATTTTATATAACCACTTATACTTGTTCTTCTTATATGAGCACATCCACTCCCACAGCAAGCTTCACAAAAATAAGTGAATGAGATCTACAACTTACTATCATTAAGAAAGATACATATATGTACTTAAACACTTATTCATAGATTACCAAAACAAATCTATATACTACATAAAAGCATAGCTCAATTCGTGAGGAGAACCTAGTATCAATAAATACCAAATTAATCCATTTTTGAATTATTTGACGATGATATGCTTTTCAAAACCTTAGCAAATGTCAAAGGGTTGTTGTTCAATTGGTTGAGCACAATTGGTGAGGATGATGGTATGAGATATGGAAGCGATACACTAAGGTTCAAATCCTTGGAGGTCGACCCTTGAGCCCAATTTGAAGGACCCTCTTGCACATGGCTACTTAGGTGAAGAAGGCTTGTAGTTTAGATATATGCTTACTCAAATCTTTGTAATCCACTATATTAAAGCTGAAATGGAGACATGTTTTCATGAAAAAATCCTAACAAAGAGAAAGGCCTCATGCAACTACTTAAACTAGTGAAAGGCAAGATCTTATGTTGCTACTTAACCTAACAAAGGGCAAGGCCCTATTGCTTAGTTTATTTTGGTTAGCTGCTTATTTTTGTTTAGAGTAAATTGTGGAGTTGGCGGTCCTATACAACTACTAATTACGCTGCTTATGGAACGACACAATTGCAATGCGTTTTACTGATTGCGCGACTGTGCTAACATTGCCGCTAACAACCTCCAATCGCGCGATTTCATTTCTTCTGCTCGCGCTTAAGTTCCTGTCGCAAAATTTTGCAGTCATTACAGATGACTCGATTAAATACGAGAAGACGATGCATAGGCATCGAGTTTCATATTGAATTGTGGTGGTCGCCACTTGTGAATTTTATATTATATATCACATTGTTCGTCATCCTTTCTATGGTACGAGATTGTGACATCTTCCTTGGCCTTGCCCATGGCCTCATCAATGAAGAACATTTGGTGGTTTGTACCTATCGACCGTGCGAAGAACCTTAATAAAAGCCCTCCGATGCCTTCAACTTATCTTTGGTTGATGTTTAGAAATCAAATACATGCTTTACAACATTACTGTCATTTTTGTATTTAAATAGAGGTAAATTCTACCCAATTTTTATGATAAACATTGCTTCTGTAACGAAATGAAATTTTTGGCAGATCACAGTACTCCATTATAACTGAATGCACTTTTGTGTCCTACTCTGCTCTACAACTTGGTCATTTGTGAACATTATAATCTCTATCTAGAGTTTCTAGCGTCTTTCAATCATCAGTGAACAAAAAAACAATACCGACTGGCATTTTAAAAAAATAAAATAAAAATAAAAGTGGAGTATCCACCATATTTTATTAATAATAATCTAATTCAATAACTCCCCCGTGGAAGAACCGGTAAGAAACTCTAAGATCATAGTTATATACAAGTATATATTCGATAGTATTCAGTTACATATGCAATTACATAAGATATCCAATTGGCACTTAGACATTTTTACAAACTTAGCCCATATACCGGGGAGTTCCAGTTATATGCTATGCGCAAATTGACCACGCATCACAAAACCCACTAATGAACCAATGTTCCAAAAAACTTACATGGCGAAGTTAGTCACTAACTTAACAAAAAGCCTTCAAATTTTAATAGTGCTCAACACTGTAATAATTATTCGATCATGTCCTCCGATCCCCAACCTACATCTGGAGTCTTGCAACACGCGGGGACCAACCCGAAGGTTCAGTAGCAACACCCACCACTAATTCTGAAGAAGCTGGATGCGAAGTTTCTTCCTCAAGTGTTGTGCCAGGAAGCCATCCATATGCGCTCACCGAAGTATGAAAACAGGGTGCATCATGTTCAACAGCGTGTGCAAGTTGATCACCCCTCAGAGCATCACTACCCATACCCGAAGGATGAACATTGAGGTCCGGCATCACATCCATCCTCCTTGATGAACGTCCACTGAAAACAGGGCATGAATGCAATAGTTTTTCTGTTCGAAATGGGGGAGAGTTTGGGAATTCGAGAAGATCAAGTAGCGCATTCACCTTGATTTTGATAGAGTTCACCATATGAAACCCTAGATGCCGGTTCACAAAGCGGAGAGTGTTTTCTACATACCGAGTGTCCTGTTTCTCCAAGGAGCGTTTTATGCTTACATAGACCAGCATGTAATTGTGATTTGTGAGCAGTTCATGGTGGGAAAATAAACCACCAACTAACGCCAGCCCGTCCCATAGATCATATTTCTGTCTCGCCCTCATAAGCTCATAGTTTTGCAAATAACTTGGGTTAATGACTTTCTCCGCCAACGAAATGAATAGGGGGACTGATTGAATGAGGTCCAAAGCATTGGACAGGAAGATGGCTATAAGTTGTGTTGGAAAAAAGAATTGACGAACATGTGGTGCCAAGATTTCTTCCCCAATTACTATGCGGATAGCAGTCCGAATTCTTGGTGAGTGGCAGACAAACATGGCATCAAAAGAGCCCTCCTCAATGTTCGCAGGCAAGACCTCTTCCATCCCCGGAGCTTGTATCTTCAGTCTATAATTTCTTGGCAACACATCATAGTGATACTTGCCGCATTGTCTGCATTTCAAAATCTGCCCAGTCCTCAGCTCCATTGTTGCAAATTGAACTAAACAGAATGACTGATGTGTAAGTGTGAATGAGGAAATAAATAGAGCCGTAGGTGCACTCCCATCATTCAAGCCATAAATTGCCCTGTCCGTCAAATCTCCACAAATCTCAGGGATGAAGTAAGTTGATCTCAGTTCATACCTTGGGAATGAAGAGTTCCCACAAAAAAATCTGGGAATGTACTTTCTTGCAGCACCCAGCCAGACCGCACATGTAAACAAGTTGTTAAGAGCATAAGGGAGAATGTATTGATGGCATATCATCTGTAACTATTAATACTGCCACTTAATGGTACCGATCCCACATCCTATGAAATACTGCAACTGTGTACCCAATATCCACCTTATCAAGTAATAATTTAAGTTGCCAAATTCGCAATCTATTCTGATGACGAGGCTGTCATATCCGCACAAACCAAATCCTGCAGTTTAGTGTCCTGTTTAATGATTTCGGCAGGTGCAAGTGACATCAATCCAACAACTAATTTCTAGAGCGCAACACCACTTCGCAATGAGGCATGAAATTTTCAACTACTTTCATTTTTTCTAAGTCTGTTCGTTATACAGTCTACTCCAGCTCCTATCTGCTCAAATTGATGTTTCTTTTAGACTTCACTGACATCTTCCATAGTAATGTTCCTAGGAGCAGTGCTGGTACTAATTTTTCGATATAAGTATTGCATAAGGCAGAAACGAATTTCACCATTAGATAAGCAGCCGTTCAAATTTCAGTTCATAATTGCTATATACTGTGAATACACGAATTAGAATAACATACACTAACACATTAAAGAAACATATATTTTCAGCTCAAATTTGAGCGACATGTGAATGGATCATATAAATTTGTTTGGTAAGTAAAGTAAAATTAGTGATATGATGTCTGATGATTTGATTTTCCCAAGATTTGCATCTCATTATGTCCCTAATGAATAGCGAGTTTAATGGAATTGCCTGACTTTGCCTCAACATGTGCAGGAGAAGCTGTATTTGTAGATGACATTCCTTCTCCAGAAAATTGCCTATATGGGGCATTTGTTTACAGCCAAAAGGCTTTGGCATTAATTAAGAAGGTTGATGTAAAGGATGCATTAGAATCTCCAAGTGTAGTTTCCTACATATCTTATAGCGATATCCCTAAACAAGGAAAAAATATTAGTGTTATTGGGTTCTTTGGCGAAGAAATTCTGTTTGCTGAAGATACTGTGGAGTGCTTTGGTCAACCGATAGGACTTATGGTAATTACTAATTAAGTTACAAGGCGTTGCTAGTAGAGCTGTCAAAATGTTTACATTTCCAGACACAAGATATACTACTATTTTAGTGCTTTTATTGTAATAGCTGGTCATCACGAGTTTGATTAAATTTCGCCTTTTAAAATCCTTTTTATTAAAACTTATAACATTTTTTTCATTTCTTTACAATTTTGTCTTATAAGTTTACATTGCTCGCTTACATTTTGGTAGGTTGCAAATACTTGGCATGATGCAAAAAGGGCAGCTGATAAAGCGAGTGTAGATTATGATTGCGAGACATTAGGCCCTCCTATTCTCTCTGTTGAAGACGCAGAAACAAAAAATAGTTTTTATCAAGTTCCCCAAATTATTGCTCCTAAGCCCGTAGGAGATCTTGCAAAAGGAATGTCAGAAGCAGATATTAAGATTGAATCTGCCGAGGTAATTTGTTCAAAATATTCATCTTCATGTTCTAAGGTCGACTGAAGACCTGCAACACTGTTATTTGCAAAAGCAATTGAAGCACATTTCAATTTTAAGGTCTATGCTAGGATGATAAGCAAAGGTCCCTTAAGATACATGTGAAATAATTTATGGGAATCATATCTAACTTGAACAGTTCTTTCAACAGGTCAGAACTGGATCTCAGTATTATTTCTTTCTTGAAACCCAGACTGTGTTAGCAATACCAGATGAAGATGAGTGCATGGTAGTTTACAGCGCATGCCAGAACCCTGATATTACACAAAAAACTATTGCAAAGTGTCTAGGCATTCCTACTCATAACGTGCGGGTTATAACAAGAAGAGTAGGTGGTGGATTTGGTGGGAAGGCCTTCAGATCTGTACCTGTAAGTTCTTGCAAACAGAAATTTCATTGTAGACTTTAGTCCTTATTTTCTTATAACTATTTATAGAGTTACCTTGATCAAATGTTATACATTTCTCTGTAGTCTATACATTTGCATAATGCATAGAACATTCATATACAGGCATATGAATTTACAATATTTGCTGCGTTGCAACAATTTAGTTTTCCAGTTGTCTTACCAATGCTTGTAAAGCCTCACACTCTTCATGAAGTAGCAATGGATTTAATAAATGAAATGTGAAAACTGGTTAGGTGTGATAGTGTTAGGAGAAGGGTGACTGATGAGTTTCCTGTAAATTCCTTCTAGGCAAAAAATTTATAATTTAGTATTTCCGCATACTCATATACATCTATAGTATTCCACATGTATATAATTTCAATATAATAAGTCTAATTTGTGACAAGAAAACAGTACTGAAGAAATTCCAGGAAAGAAAATTAAATAGAAATTGGCATCACTTTCAGACACAGTGACCTAAATGAAGAATGTTGGTTACCGGATTTGTCCTTGATAAATTTCAATAAAACAATGACTCTATTACCTGCTTAAACAAGAATCAAACTGAACCAACAGTTGGGTGAACTACTCACAGTTTACCCTCTGCATTAAAGGTGCAGCTCCTTATATGATTTTCAAGGAATTGATCAAATATCAATAAAATTATGGAGATACTTTTTACCAGAAAGTAAAAGGCATTTAACATCCACTCATCAATATGATATGAATGCAATCAGATTATCGTTAAATGGGCAAAGCTCACAGACTTTGTATTAATTCTAGTAACTACTGTCAGACAAACTCATATATATCAATCTCATTCACATATGCATATGATCAGATTATAAAGAAGTAAATAAATACTGCGAATGAAGAATTATCCCTACAGAGATCCATTCAACATATTTCAAACTCACAGATCTGAAATGACAACAAATATATTTTCAGTCACAGATAAAAACCTTCTTTAAATCCACATACATATCAAACGAAAATTAAGTATATCAGTTTATCACCAATTTGGTCCTTTTTAAAGTCTTAATTAACAATACTTGTAGTCACCAGGCCAATAGTATTTGAAAACTAGAGTAAAGATGACTCAATCCCAGAGTTAGAGAAAACAGTTTTCCAGCCTAACTAAAGGCAACCAAAATAATTAAAAACTAAAAATCCCAATGCATGGGAGCTATTAATCCACGACACAATCAAGGCTAGGATGATGTTTAGGAATCCGCTGGCTGGTTCTGCATGGACAAGGTGCCACGTATCTTCCTCCACTCAAGGCATGCAACTGAGAAGTTGAGGATGACCTGATAATGTGGTAGCCCAATGTGTATGATTCTCTGTTTCCAAACCGCCTTATCCTTCCTTACTTGGATTACCTTATTTTCACGTGCCTCTAAGTGGTCGAGGCAAATGATCAACATTGATTCGATCCTTGCCATTTTGGAGAAGTCATCAGTTGTTAAAGATTTTGTCTTTCTGACGAATTTTATCTTCTCCTTAAAAGCCTTGATCATATTATCAGCTTCCTCGACTGTTTGCCTGTCCTCCCTCAGAACTGGATGTCAATGCACTTCAAGGCCTTTTGCATAGTGTTTGTAAGTTCTGTCAATTCCTTAAGCTGATTGACTGATTCCTCATGTCCCTATTTGATGATGGAATTTCTCCATTCTATATTTTCTTGGAAACATAGAGTACATTATCATTCGGGTCAGCTATTAGTTTCTCATCAAGGAATTTCATAACTCTAAGCTTTTGTACATCATTCATCTGTGTAACCACTGCTGTCCATTTGGTTTTCTCATTTTCCCAAGTGGTCACTTCTGTTTCTAATTCTTTTCTTACTACTACTGCATCCCCATCAACCTTAACCAGACAGGAGATATAGTTAGTGCCCTATTGTGTTATTGATTCAAGCCAATCATGAAATACTTCTGCAATGATTTTTCTCTTCTGGATTTGATCCAACAGTTTTTGATTTACAGGGGACTTGGGATTGAAAGACAGGGGCATTTGAGAGAGTGGCTGCGGACTGGGATTATGTATGGTGTCTATGATATTCTGCCATGTGCTTTACTGTTTGTTTCAGTTTCCTTTTGTCTCGTTCATCTTTCCAAGTCCTGGACAACATTCTTTTAGTAGAGGACTCCAGATGTTTAGCATCAGCGACTCTAGAGGCGACCCCCAAATCAATCTTCTCAATAATGAAGTCTTTAGAAGAGGTGTCCTCCACGTTTTTGTTTGTAATCGGCTTAGCCATCTTTGCCATCCAGTGTCCTGTTCTTTCATCCACTTCCATCATGGCTTCTATCTTCAACTTTTTGGATTTAGTCATTTTTCCAAGACATTTCCTCACCATATCTTCAATTGGTATTGAAATTGGAACCATGCTATGTTTCTTACCAATTGAAGTTTCTAACCATTTTGGAGCGCCTGGAGCGTTCTTCACTGGGGGCGTCTGAGTACTGGTTGGGTTTGTCACTGTTGAATTTCTGATAGCTGTGAGATAGATCTCATTCTTGATATCCTGGTTTCCTTTGTTGATGTTCTCATCGTCTTCTTCTCGGCTCTTGTTGTTTCAAAGAACTGGAGTATTGTGATATGAAAGAGGTTCTCCTCATTTCTTGTTCATGTGTTTCATTTACAACCTCATATGTTGGAGGCATGTATTGCTGGCATCGTATCTCCTTCTCGTATGTGGACTCCTTGAAATTGCTGACTTGGCATTGTCTCTGTTGGCATCCGCTGAAAAGTCTTAAGAGTTTTTTTTATATGTTCGTGTGTGTTCCGTTTTGGTTTCGAGCATCTCCATTTATGTTATTAAAGCGTTTGTCACTCTTAATTGTGTGACGCTTCATCTTTCCCTGCCTTCTCGTAAGTGTGTAATGGTAGAAGGACTCATTGTGTGCGATGGCTCCTCCCTTCATTTTGCCACGATTATTGGTGTATGGTATCTTTACCGTTAGGGATTATTAGTTCATCTAGGAGTTGATTTGTTTTTTTTTAAAACAGAATTCTGTATAGTCTTTCATCGATTATCATGTGTATCGGATATATGATTATTATTCAGCTTTAGTTTCGTGTGTGAAAATTTCTTAATCTGCAAGTATTGTAAGAGATTTATGATTCTGGGAATATAGTTTTTGGTGCATCAAGATAACTGTTGATATAGATCAGGGTGAAGAACATTTTTGTATGCTTTTGCATATATGCGGTCTTACTATGTTCAGTATTTAGTAATTTTGTCACGTGTGTCATTTACTTCCATATATCGGATCTTTGTGGTGTAATTCTCTGTTGTTTTGTAAGCTCTGATCATTGTATGATCATTGAGCATTGAAGACCTCTCAGGAGCAGAGATTTTGTAATTTTTTTTTGTGTATCTCAATAAAGGAACAATCTTTTGGTGGGCTGGGTTGTTTCCCTCGGTGAGATGGTTTTTCCCAGGATACATGCTTTGTGTAATCTGTTTGTTTATCTTGTTGGTTTTTCTTATTTCTGGTTCCAAAATATAACATGGTATCAGAGTGGGTCTAAGGAATCGATTTGGAATCAGAAGTATTATTATACTTGTTCTATTCTTCAACTCAGTTGATTGATTTGCAGCCATCAACAATGGTGAATAGTTTGAAAGTTGAAGACAGATTAGATATCTCTTCAAACTTCTCTTCATGGAAGTTTAGGATTCTGATTGCACTTGAGGAAAATGACCTTCTTGATTATGTGAATTCTGATCCAACAAAACCTTTTGATGATGCTGATAAAGTTCTATGGAGAAAGAACATAGTCATGGCTAAGAAAATTTTGATTGACTCAGTGAAGGATCATTTGGTTCCCATTATTTCTAAATTGTCTTAAGCTAGAGAGATGTTTTAGACTTTAAAAGATTTGTATGAGTTCAACAACACCAGCAGAGCTTTAGCTCTGAGGCGTCAGCTTCTGCATGTTAAGATGGCTCGAGGGGAATTGGTAATATCATATTTTATGAAGATTACTGAGCTAAAAGACCAGCTAAGTGCAATAGGAAATTTAGTCCCAGATAAGGGCTTAGTAATGCTTGCCATAAGTGGACTTCCCTACGCTTGGGAATCATTCATTCAAGGCATCAGTGGGAGAGATGATCTTCCAAAATTTGAGAGGTTAATAGCTGATTGCATTCAGGAAGAATGCAGATTTGAAGCTAGAGGAAATGGACACAAAAGCCATCATGAAGATGATTAGGTGCTTAGTGCCCACACTTCTAAAGGAAAAGGGAAGAAAGGGAATTTTAAGAGATTCAGAGATAAAGGTTCAGATTCAGTGCCTGTATTCAAGAAGAAGAAAATGGATCTTTCAAAGGTTCAATGATTTAGATGTGACAAATTTGGTCACTATGCTAGAGACTATATCTTAAGTCCAAAGCCTCAAGTAGCTGCTGCAATCGTTGAGAACTCTTCTCCTCAAAAGGAGTTAAGCGATAACTATGAAGGATTTTGTTTTATTTCTGCACTCTCCAGTAATATTCTCAAAAATAGTGATACCTGGCTGATTGACGGTGGTGCATCTCGGCACATCACCGGTTACCGTGATCATCTATTCAACTTGAAAGAAAAGGACTCCCATCTTCAAGTTATTATTGGAGATGATGCAAGCTATTCTATTAAAGGAGCTGGCTCTATTTCCTTTCAACTAGATTCAGAAATTTCTCTTCACTTGAGTGTTCTCTTTGTGCCTGGCATAAAGAGAAATCTGATTTCTATATCAGCATTAGAAGATAAAGGGTATCATGTTGCTTTTGTTGATGGTAAAGTCCTGGCATGGAAAAAGAACTTAAATATTCTATTAGCCCGTGAGATTGGAGTTCGTCATGATAGTCTCTACAAGCTTTCAGCCTGTCCAATTCAAGCACTTGCTCATAATACTTCAAATTCTAATGAACTTTGGCACAAGAGGTTTGGGCATTTGAACTTCAGAACCTTAGCCTCTATGGAGAAGGCTGTAATTGGTCTTCCAAAGCTAAATCAGAACCATGAAGGAGTTTGCAAGGGATGTGCTCTAGGTAAGAGTATTAAGAGCACTTTTCATAGTAGTAAATCTAGAGCTATAAAAATTCTAGAATTAATTCATTCAGACTTATGTGGTCCCATGTCTGTTGCATCTCTTAGTGGTTATTGTTTTTTTTATCGGTAACAGTATTTGTATTATATTGAGAATGAAGAGATTACATCATTAAAATATTCAACTTTCATCCTTGAGCCAATAGGCTATTACAGTCCAGCAAAACATAAACCCCCAAAGAAACCATTTCTAACTACATCAATATTACAGTTCGCTATCAACCAGCCCTTACATTATAAACAAATACTAATAAACAAAGGACTATAAACATCACATTTAACCATCTACATTGTAAGTTTTTTACTCAGTTTCCTTTGGTCCTTCTAGTTATAAATCGTTATAGACTTCTTGCTGCCTTCGTCCACAATCTGCACAAAACCTCTCACCTCTTGCATTTTACCAAAAAACTGCCCCGTTTGAACATAAACTGACCGTCCATCCCCCAATTTAAACTTTTTCCTCAAAAAACTTCTAATCACCAAATTCTACAAATAATTTCTTACCTCCACCACCAACCCAAAATTGTAACATCACCCACACAGCCATGAGAAATAGCCCTATCATGTCCCTATTTTAAGATAGGTTTTTAATAATAATTAAATAATAGAACATTATTTAAATAAATAATGATAATAAAATCATATATTAAAATTAGTAGTAAAATAAAAAATAATAATAAAATATTATTATAATATAATTAATAACATATGATACCGATAAAAAAAAATGATATAATCTATGATCAAGAAAATAATATTTAAAATAAGATTTTAAAATAAATAACAATTAAATAATAATAAAATTACAATGAATGAACAAATAAATAAAATTAACTACAAAAAACAATATTGTAAAAAGTATGTTACCTTTCTAAATAGGATTTAATAATAAATGATAGTAAACTTAAAATAAATAAGTAAATAAATAATATAATAATATAAATTAACCAAATCTAATGAAAGGTCAAGAGATATTTAATAAAGAGTTGTGACTCCTTCAAAATAAGATATAAAAGGGAAGAGAGTTCATTTGAAAGAGAAAAGAGGAGAGGAGTTAAAGAGAGATTAAAGGGAAGAGGAAGGGAATGCGAATAATATAAGGAAGGAACTTTTTCAAAAGGTTGTAATGATGAAAGGATGTGACTTTTCAAAAGGATTGTAATTATGAATGGTTACGACTCTTCGAAAAGGTTGTAATTAGGAAGCGTTGTGACTTTTCGAAGAGATGATTATGAAAGATTGTGACTTTTTATGGAAGGACATAGTGTAAGAACCCCTGCTGGTTCTAACTCTGCCAAACTATTGATTTGCTATGCAGATTTTATATATAACTGATTTTTTGAAATGAATAAGCATTTCCTTGAATTTTTTAAAAATGTTGCCAGGCAAGATAATAACTTTGCATTAAAGTAATTCTAAAACGATTGTCCAATGCATTGAACTATGATTAATTCTTGTTGATTTATATGTATATACAATGCATGGAGAAATATTTATTAAATTCTGAAAACTAAAATGCAATTGAGAAAAAACCTGGAAACAAATCGCAGCACAGATATTGAGCCCAACACTTTTCAAAATCTCTAAACAATGCCTAAATTTTTCCAGCGGCCAACTCCAATCTGGAATTGAATGCCAAGATAAGATTGTTCTGCTCTAGACCAAGCCGTCTAGCATCTAGTAACTCACGTGGGTTTGCAGCTGAGTGCGGCTGCCTCAAACTCTCTTCATAACAATTACCAAAGTTACAATTTAATCACTGATAACCCCCTAGGGTATAATGCTGCTATCACCATTAGAAAAAACCTTCAAACTGACTCAAACTCTGTATTGATTCTTCTCTTATAAGCTCAAATTGAACTTTTGAATGAAGCCCACATTGTAGCAAATCTCAATGTTTATTTCAACACCTCAAGTGCTTGTAAAAGCTTTGAAGAATTCACAATTCTCCAAGTCTGAAATTTTGAAACCCTTGTTCCAAATTTCTCTTCACACAAATCAATAATATCAAATGCAAAATAGAATGAATGAAATGAAATCTGAATCCCCTTTTATAATATTCAATTTTCATTTGTTTTCATCTCTTTTAATTTACTTTAATTTCATTTCTCATAAAGCAACTTTATGTTATAATTTAAAGATGACATATAATAAAGTCACTTTATTAATTTAAACTCCCCCATTGCTCCAAAAATGACCTTTTCATTAATATAATGATATTCTGACACATAGGGTCCCTGTTTTATGTGCTCAAGGATTAAAACTTCTCAACCTGGTTCCAATGAGCTATAACACCAAGGTGTCCAATATGCAATCCCAATAAAACTAACAACCTTAGCCAATTTAATTAAATAATAATCATAATTCACCCATCTTGTGAAAATGACTGAAGAAGCATTAGAATCAAAATCTGACAGCACAGGTGTGATCCTGATGAAGAAAGACGATGAATGAATCTGACGAGGTGACTTACTAAAAATAGACGATCCCTCCAAGAATCTTGGAGTCCAAACCGAAAGCTGGAAATAAAATCTGAGAGCATCATATAATTCCTCTAAATCATCTGAGCTCAGTAGAACCATATGTTGACTTACTATAAATAGTAAGTCCCTCAAAACGGGGCCAAAACCCACAACAGGGTCCTCTAATCACCAAAATTAGCCTACAAAGACCCAATGATAGGCTAAAACCACTAACTCCAATGCTTGCTCAAAATGGGGACATTACAGTCCTCCCTCCCTAAAATTGCTTGTCCCCAAACAATCTCAGAAAACAAAACACATAAGTCCACCTGGATCTAAATGATAGAATGGAGTAATGTCCTTGTAATCACCTACAAACTCTCATGGAGAAATCATCATCCATTGAGCAAACCCGAACACATTGTCACCATGTCAACCATAGTGACCCACACATCCCGTAGTGTTGAACCTGTCACTACCTGCACACCCTGCCAATCTGCTCTGAAGATGAAGCCCATTTGTGCAACAGGGACAAGAATTCCCAAAAACAACTGTACCTGAACTCAGATATCCATCCTTTGCAAAACCGTCATGGATATGCTGATCCTGCAAGTGGCCCCCTACAAACTTGTAGTAACTAACCCCATCAACTACAGATGGAGTAAACCCATCCCATAAAGGATGATACAACCTAGGAGCCAACCCACACCGACGTGCAACCAAATCCTCAACCGATGGGTCAAAAGAGAAATGATGAACGCTCCTCACAGTGTAATCACGGTGAAATGCTCCAATCTCTGATAGAGGTTCATCAACAACAATATGAGAATCATGAGATGACTCCAATCTCTAACTCTGAACAACTGATCGAGTGGGATCTTGGAAAACCTTCTCAACAAACCCAACCACAAAATCCCTATGGGGAAGCATTGTAGTGTATCTACAATCTTTCCCATTAGCAGTTGAATACTGCGAGAACCTCGGATGAGAGTACCCTTAGAAGCTCTGAATGGTCCCTCCTGCAATTTTAGACTCTCAAGCAGATACTCCATAAATGACTCTGTGCAATAGAAATTATATGAAGAAGCACCAACCTGCTCCCCTGCAACCCACAACTGATTCCTCTGAGACTGTGGCACTCCCAATTGTCTGTCGCCATCAGCTGTATGAGATGAAGTAATAGTTTTGCTTCCGGTAGAAGGAAACAAATCCCCATGAAAGCTTGTCTCCAAATCAGATGTTACCCTGCCCAAGTCCTGTGAAGAAGAGGGAGTAGTGTCAGGAACTGACACACAACTCTCTAAAGAATCCACTACTATCACATCAGGACTCACAATAACCTATTCCGCATCATCTGTTAATGTGCTAACTACTAGAGGACCTGATAAAACAAGAAGCTCTCTGCAGTCCTCCACTGATGTACTCATCTCATTTGTAACCACTACAATTGTATCAAGGATGGATGTCACTGTGTCCCCAACACATCCATCACTACTAACTATGGAAGCTGACTCACCACCAACCACTACTATATGCAACTGAACTAGGTCTATGGCCGGCAAAGACCGAATCTGCTCCAACTCCATAGTCACCTCTCCCAACAGCAATTGTGACTCCTGAAGAGCCCATTGAGTACCCTCTAAAGCCCCAGAAGTCGTTGTGAGCTCCTGAGTAAGCTCACTCACCTCCTCCTCTCTGTCCATCAGTGCCTCGTATGCCGTACTCCCCCACTCAACTAGGTGATCTCGGTCTGCTACCAACTGTAAATAATCCTGTCTCAAAATCCTGACAGCATCATGCAAGGAATGAATCTCTGTCAAGGATAGGTAACCACCACTGTGCTCATCCGTTATAGGAGCACCCCAACCATAAACAACCAACAGCTAATGAGTGGCATCAAAATGCTCGAGAGTAGAAGTAATATCTCTCTCACCAACTCTGAACTGGCTAGTCACATGATGACTCTGAACAACGAGTCTCCTATGCAAAATCTCAACTGCACTGTCCACACTATGGAAGGAAGCTGTATCCAACAAACTTCCCTTAAGATCACCGTATCTCTGTGTACTATCATTCGAGCACACATTTGCAAACTGACTACTGACATCAAACTCATCCTCATCTACCCCCGAGGAAGCTGCTGCTGAATTTGTCTCATCACAAACCTCAGCTACCTCCTCCTTTGCAACCATATGACAATCCAAATCCTGGGACCCATCCTCACTCACTAACAACTTAGAGTCCTCCCCCAAGGTCTGATAAATCAAGCATGACTGGTTGCAGGTAGAGTCATCTTCATGAGTCACCGAAGAAGTAACCTCATCTCTAGAAGTGGAAGCCCTAGCTGTAACAAACTCATGCCACTCATATGCTTCCCCATCCTCATCCGTGAGTCCCTGCAGAAAAGGATGCTGGAATCCACCACCACTGGATGACAATGCTAAGTCCACACCCGAAGTCTGATATAAAAAACCAGAAACACTGCAGCACCCATCATCCTCACTCTCAACATCTGAGGTATCCATGATGCTAGTATCAACATCATCTATCTGAAACCCCTCTGTTATCTCTGGTTGCATACATGACTCAATGTCATTGCGCGAATCACCTACACTGTGGCATGAATCTATGTTACCTGACTCATCTGTAACACTCCCATCATGAGTGTCATCACTGGGTAGCTCCATGCTCACATCCTCAATACAGAAAAAGGCTACTGTCTCTTGCGCTAACTCCACATTGTGACTGCTATCATAAACATCAGAGCTGTCAGAGCTCATATACTCCTCAAAAATAACACCATCATCTAAGGTGTCAGAATCCAAAGTGGTATCTACAACATCCTCCACTCTCACACTATCCATGACATCAACAACAAGCTCACATAAAGGATTGTTGTCCTGAAAATTAGACCCTGTGTCACTAACTCTGATAGGCTCGGGATGTTGAAACTCAGTACCACTATCTGTCAACAAGATAGGCACATCCACATGTCCCTGTAAAAAGTCTCCAACGTCATGTGTGCAAATAGGACTAGCGGTTGTCCAACTAAGAATAGGATCATCTCCACAATGGTCAGTGGTTACTGAAAACTCATCATGAAGATTTCTAGATGGTTCACTTGCAAGAACATCCCGTTTCTCTTCCTTCAGTCTTCGTGACGAAGACTTTCTGAAGAAGGAAACCATGAAACTAGCTACCCTGTCAACAGTGGCCGGATCTGCAAGTTGGGCTTTTAGCCTTTCTTGTGTTTGCCTTAATTTCTCCATTTCATTTTCCAAGACTCTTGATTGTTTCTTGACCCGTGTCACACTGCTCAATTGGTTTGCATATTTACTTGGTTTTCTATATTTATCCATGGCTGAAAAAAAAAATCACTCCAAACAAATGTGTGACCTCAATAATTTTCAACCAATAGGATGGCAGGAAACCGCTTTGATACCATTGTAAGAACCCCTGCTGGTTCTAACTCTGCCAAACTACTGATTTGCTATGCAAATTTTATATATAACTGATTTTTTGAAATGAATAAACATTTCCTTGAATTTTTTTAAAATGTTGCCAGGCAAGATAATAACTTTGCATTAAAGTAATTCTGAAACAATTGTCCAATGCATTGAACTATAATTAATTCTTGTTGATTTATATGTATATACAATGCATGGAGAAATATTTATTAAATTCTGAAAACTAAAATGCAACTGAGCAAAAACCTGGAAACAAATCGCAGCACAGATATTGAGCCCAACACTTTTCAAAATCTCTAAACAATGCCTGAATTTTTCCAGCAGCCAACTCCAATTTGAAATTGAATGTCAAGATAAGATTGTTCTGCTCTAGACTGAGCCGTCTAGCATCTAGTAACTCACGTGGGTTTGTAGTTGAGTGCGGCTGCCTGAAACTCTCTTCATAACAATTACCAAAGCTGCGATTTAATCACTGATAACCCCCTAGGGTATAATGCTTTTATCACCATTAGAAAAAACCTTCAAACTGACTCAAACTCTGTATTGATTCTTCTCCTATAAGCTCAAATTGAACTTCTGAATGAAGCCCACATTGTAGCAAACCTCAATGTTTATTTCAACACCTCAAATGCTTGTAAAAACTTTGAAGAATTCACAATTCTCCAAGTCCCTAATTCTGGAACCCTTGTTCCAAATTTCTCTTCACACAAATCAATAATATCAAATGCAAAATAGAATGAATGAAATGAAATCTAAATCCCCTTTTATAATATTCAATTTTCATTTGTCTTCATCTCTTTTAATTTACTTTAATTTCATTTCTCATAAAGCAATTTTATGTTATAATTTAAAGATGACATATAATAAAGTCACTTTATTAATTTAAACTCTCCCATTGCTCCAAAAATGACCTTTTCATTAATATAATGATATTTTGACACATGGGTCCCTGTTTTATGTGCTCAAGATTTAAAACTTCTCAACCCAGTTCCAATGAGCTATAACATGAAGGTGTCCAATATGCAATCCCAATAAAAATAGCAACCTTAGCCAATTTAATTAAATAATAATCATAATTCACCCATCTTGTGAAAATGATTGAAGAAGCATCAAAATCAAAATTTGACAGCATAGGCGTGATCTTGATGAAGAAAGACGATGAATGAATCTGACGAGGTGACTTACTAAAAATAGACGCTCCCTCCAAGAATCTTGGAGTTCAGATCGAAAGTTGGAAATAAAATCTAAGAGCATCATATAACTCTTCTAAATCATTTGAGCTTAGTAGAACCATATGTTGACTTACTATTATTAATAGTAAGTCCCTCAAAACGGGGCCAAAACTCACAACAGGGTCCTCTAATCACTAGAATTAGCCTACAAGGACCCAATGATAGGCTAAAACCACTAACTCCAATGCTCGCTCAAAATGGGGACATTACACATAGATGACAAATTAAGCAAGATTTATAAGTCACCATTGAATAAGAAAAAAAAGAAGACAATGATAAGAATTAGGGTGATAAACATTAAGTTGCAGAGAAATACAAAAGGGGAAAATAGGCAGGGAAACAACGACTGGCAGAGATATAAATAATGAAAAAAAACAATAGTCATTGATTAAGAGAACAATGAGGAGAAATATTAAATAATAAGAGATAATAAAGATTGTAAGTATATAGCACTCTGCCGAAAGAGAAGAGCTTTTTATATAAAGGATAATCGCAGAGAAGAGGTATGTAGTAGAATTAAATAAATTCTAATAAATTAACAGTCATGAGTATTATTTGTATAGTGGTAATTATTTTAGAGATATTACCATTTTGGGACTTTTGATTGTTATAGAGACCAAGTTAATCTTTGTAGAGGGCATTCATTAAGAATGTCAAGTTTCTCTAAAAGAGGACTCACAGAGACTAGAGAGCATTCTTTATGAATGCCAAGATTCCAAATTCAAATCTAGAGAGAGATTTATAGAGAATCTCTTAGAGGCAATATATATTGTAGTGGTTAATCATATGCATATGTTAGAGACAAGAGGCTTGGTTAGAGGTAGGATCTTTGTCAAGTATTTATTGTTAATGAGTTCACTCATTAATAGAGATCCTAGAGGCCTTAGAAGGGAACTCTCGATGTGATGGTTACCTAATTGAGAGTTATTCTCATTAGAGAATTAGGCAAATTTGAGCAGAGTCTCTTTCTAAGGATTAGGTGGGTGTAATATGGGATTAGTATTTGGATGATTTAATATTTATTTATCTTGTTAATCACTAATAATTGTTTTAATATTCATATATCTTTATATTATATCTTCGTCTAGTAACAATTGTTTGATGTTTTAAGCATCAAATATTCAAGCCAAAAGTAGGGACATTACAAGCCCTTTTACTTCTTCAGATGATTCACATTCCTCTGACTATGCCCACGTCTAGGGATAAAAACATTCTGCATTCGCTCCACTGCTTTCCGACGCCTTTCATGCAAAGCAATTTCTGATTTCATTTTCTGCCACTCTTTAGCCCTGTCTCTTCTATATTGGGCTTTATCCACCCTTCCTCACCACCTTAAAAAGGGGACTAGACCAAAATTCCTGGCATTGTCTTCATCCTCAAAACACTCTCTGATATCCGTTCCTACACCTAGGGCTGCCCACTCCAAAATGGATTCCAAACCAACTAAAAGTTCCTCATCAAACAAAGACATTGCAATCTTTCAGAATTCTTTTGTGCTTTCACCTAGCTCCAAACCCCAATAACCATGGATATCACATCCAAATTGACCCTTCACTTCCACCTTTCTTGAAACTGAGGTCTTAAAACTGCTTGAATCATATTTGCATTGTTGATTTTTAGCAAGCCATGCATTCTCTCCGCACTTGTCGGTCCTCTAAAACCTTTATGTTGCTTGCTATCAATGTCTACTGAGAAAGTAGCTTCCATCCTTACCACTATAAACTGCGAAACTCTCCAAAGTCGAAAGTAGAAGCCCACGAAAAAACAAATTGCTCTCTAATAAAACTGCTCCTTCCTCTGTCTCTTATAGGAAAAAGCACCTCCACATGCATCCCATTTCACATCATGATTAACACTTTCTTCACATCCTATGTCATCCCCATCCTTTTCACTTTCACCAAACACACACTGCTGTCACCTTTGAAAAAATTCCATCCTTGCACCCTTTACTGCATTCCTTTGATCATTAGGAAATAATGAGAAAACAAAAAGAGTTTCGTTCTGCTAGTTTTAATTTACTTATTCCAGTAGCAAGCTGTAAAAAGTCATATCATTTTCGCCTACCTATGTGTGGCACAACACACATTAATTCATTATCAGTTTCAAGTCATTTGCTAAAAACACTACCCTTCATCATTATAGAATCCTCTTCCCTTAAGTTACATAATCTAAAATCTTCACAAAACATTTCATTTATATTTTCCAAAGAGACAGCCCACTTTGACAAAACGTTCGCCTCAATATTTCCTTTCTTAAGCGTGTGAGTGATTTTGAACTCTTAAAATTTGGCTAATTCCATTTTAACGTTAAATTTTTTTTTTTTGAAGATGCCATGCCTGTGAATAACCCTCCTTAATCGCATCAATAACCACCCTAGAATCTCCCTCTAAATGTAACTTTTCCAAATTCAAATAAATTCCCAATTTCACTGCTAATAAAGCAGCTTTAGCCTCTGCTACATTAGTCGTCCCATCATTCAATTTCATCACCGCATAACCCATTATGTCTCCATCACAATTTCTAGCAATAGCCCCTGCTCCAAATGCACCAGGATTGCCTTGTGAGGCACCATCAAAATTTATTTTTACCCAACCT
Organism: Chamaecyparis obtusa; assembly: GCA_027943335.1. Lineage (NCBI taxonomy): Eukaryota > Viridiplantae > Streptophyta > Pinopsida > Cupressales > Cupressaceae > Chamaecyparis > Chamaecyparis obtusa. The sequence continues at coordinate 409,630 of BSBK01000291.1, read as the reverse complement.
TTATTTGGTTTTTGCCATCTCACATTTTTCCTGATCACACAACCTTCCATTTTATCTTTTGAATAATTCTTTAAACGAATTCTGATTCCTGGTCACTTTTTATGAACATCCCTATCCCATGATGCGAAAACAACTGAAGGATTAATATGAGAGGTGGCTGCACTCATAACTTCTTCTATAATTGAATCAATTTTGTGCTTCACTCTTTCAAGAGATTCACTCTTGCCTTGGAATATTCTCCTGTTCCTCTCCTTCCAAATCTCCCATATGTCTATAGATGGACAAATAATCCACAATTTTGAAAATGTCATCTTCTTCCCCAATATTGGCCATCCTTTAAAAAGATCAGAGATGGAGTTCTGCAAAGGTCCATTCCATCCCAACTTCCTTAGCACCCCTTTCCAACAAGATTGAGAAAACTCACAATTTACCAACAAATAATTTGCATCTTCAATTGATTTCTCACATAAGACACATTTAGATGGTCCTATAAATCCATATTTCTTCCTCCTTTTCCCAGTAAGAATTCTTCCATGCAAAGCAATCCGAGTAAAAGCTCCAGCCTTTGGCAGGCAATCCCTATCCCAACATAGTTTATAGGGCTAGTCCTCCCTATAATCATAATGTGCAATCATAAGATAACCAACTTTCACCAAATAACATCCGTTTTTGGCTGCACACCAAATTAGAGTATTACTCTTACTCATCACCTGTGCTTCCCTCTCATCAAAAATCTTATTCATTGCTACTTCTTGCTATGGATTTAAACCTAAATTTGATATATGCTTCCACACCCATTGAGGACCCAGGGGGGTAATCCTTTCCTCCATATAATTTGTAAGTTGATTACCCCATAGGCCTGAGAAAAAATTCATGATGCTTTGATTTTCCTCTAGGTCCCCTAGGATAGGTGAACCATTCCACAAATCTTTCCAAAAAGAGATTGATCTTCCATCCCCAACCTTCCAAGTCAAATGATTCACAATGACCTCCCTACACTCCACAATGAAATTCCAAACTGCTGATCCTTTGGGAGGATTGTTGACAGTAAGAATACGATTATCATCCCGGGAGTCCAAATATTTTGCTTTCAGAATTTTTACCCACAACATTGAAGGATTTGACACCATTTCCCAAACCAGTTTAGCACCTAGGGCTTTATTCATTAATTGCCAATCCCGTAAACCCACACCACCACATCTTTTAGGCTTACGAATCTTATCCTATCCAATTAAAGGGATTTTGTCCATTGGTTGAGAACCATTCCAAAAAAATATCCACATTTGCTGTTCTAAATATCTCAACACCTTAATTAGAACCTTCATATAGCTCATAGAAAAGACCGAGATAGCAGATAGAACTGTTTGGAGCATCAAAATTTGACTAGCATAAGTCAAGAACCTCCCTTTCCATCCATCCATTTTCTTCATACAACTGTCTATTAAATCCTTCCACAATCTGGGTTTACACGCCCTCTCAAATAAAGGGATGCCTAGATATTTTCCAGGTAACTTACCGGTCTTCATACCCAAAATATTTGTGATCTGTCTTTGCATTTGAGGATCAGTATTAAAAAAACACTTCTGATTTATACCAATTAATATGTTGCCCTGATGCCTCACTATATTTATCTAGAGTTCTCTTAATGATCCTCGCTTCTAACAGAGTTGATTCACCCATTAAGTAGGTATCATCTACAAATTGTAGATGAGAAACCGCCTCAACCCCACTTGCAATTTTGATTCCTTTCCATTTGCCATTGATCCTATCTTGAGAAATTAACCTTCCTAAAACCTCTGCAAGAATAATAAAGAGAAAAGGAGACAGAGGATCACCTTGCCTGATACTCGTAGTAGTCTCAAAAAAACCTTGTGGATTTCCATTAACAAGAATAGAAAGCCTCGGGGAACAAATACACCCTTTGACCCACTTCAACCAACTAGGGTGCAAGCCAAATTTTTCCAAAATAGCCAAAAGAAAATCCCTGTTCACATTATCATAAGCCTTTTTGATGTCCATCTTAATCATCAATCTATTTGTTTTTGCTGTTTTAATAGAATGAATAGCTTCGTGAACCACTATCACACCTTCAAAGATAGACCTATTAGGACCAAAACCACTTTGTTCCGAGGAAATGACCAAATGCAAAACCTGTTTTAATCTATTTGTCAATACTTTGGTGATAACCTTATAAACTGTGTTATACAAGGCAATAGGCCTAAAGTCATCAAAAGTAGAATTTTCCTCTTTCTTAGGCACCAATTTCAAAAAGGTGTTATTAAAGTCTCTAAAAATGAACCCATCCCTTCTAGATTCCTCCACTACCTCCCATAACTCATCCCCTATAACATGCCATACCTTTTGGAAAAACATTGCTAGAAAACCATCCGGTCCTGGGGCTTTATCACCTCCCAGGTTAAAAAGGGCTACTTTCACTTCTTTTTTAGAAATAGGCTTCATTAACATCTGATTTTGTTCCTCAATAGATTTTGGAATAATATTCAGAATCTCATCATCTACCCTTACATCTTTTAGATTCTTTGCAAAAATCTCAAAGAAATAATGAACAACTTCAGAATTAATCTCCTTAGATTTCTCTAAAAGATTACCATTTTGATCTTTTATTGAAAAGATTTTGTTTTGAGATGTTCTTACCTTTACTGAATTGTGGAAAAACTTTGTATTTGTATCACCCTCTTGCAGCCAAATCTCCCTAGATTTTTGTTGCCAAAATGACTCTTCCCGAGCTAAAATTTCAGAGTATCTTTTTTGAAGATCTTTTTCCAACATATAATCTTCCTCTGACATTCCTTTTTCAATTTCCTGTAGATTTAAGGCTTCTAATTCAGCTTCAATTGTATACTATTTAGTAAATACTGTCATGTCCCCAAAATAATACATTTCCTTATTTGTTAAGAAGTTATGTATTTAATATTAATTCTTTGAACAAATTCATTTAATATTAAATAAATGAAAGTGGTGTTTAAAAGTGTCGGTCGAATAAAATAAATAGTGTTCATCAAACACTATGTTTTGTTAGCAGCTGAATAAAGGTGGTTCCCTTATGGGAATATTGTAACTAATTTTGGTTTCCATAAAGGTGGTTGCGTTGGGAGACCAGGATATGACAGAGAAGATTTTCTATTTGAAGAATCGACTTGTAGTGTCGAAAGAAAGACAGGTCATTTCCTTTCGTTAGTAATACTGACCTATTGGAGAATGCAATAGCGGTGTTCTTACATTTATGTTTGGTTACATTTGAGAATGCTGAGTATACCAGTTGTCAGGTGGAGCAACAACGTCAATATACTGAGCATTCTGTGTGCACGATACTTACGGGTTGACATATCAAATACGGTGGAATCTATGTGTAGTGCTAATGCAGTCAAGGATGGTGGATCCAATTAAGGATAGTTCAAACCTTGCAGCTTCAGAACAACACAGCGGAATACTCAACAACACAACAACAAATAATTGTTTAACTTCTGATTTTCATTAACATGCCTGGTTGTAAGGCCTTCCGGGTTAGGGCCAATTACAATTAGAAACAATTTTGCAAGATCCACACAGATCCAATACAATCTCAGCTAGTTCAGCTCTAAAAACAATCAACAATTGATGGAAACCCTAAGGTAGATCTAAACTTGAGCTCGCAAGCCTCCAAGCAATCTCCTTGTCTCCAAGTGTGCAAACCACTAGCTCTGCAACTGCAAACTATCAGATAACAACCTGATGTGCAAGATCATGCAAGATCTTTTCCACAACTTCACCAACTCCAGCTTTCAGAACCTCAAATCTGATTCGCTAAGCCTTCCAAGTCATGAACTTCTGATCTCTTTCTGATCCTCCTCCAAACATCTACCCAAAACACCCCTTAAATACTAATCATCAGCTACAAGTCGGATGGATGAAACCATTAACTCCCCCCCAACAATTATTAAAGGCAATACAAGTCGGCATCAAAATAGCCTTACAAACATTTAATCCAATATGTCGTCTTGTAACAACTGTAACAACAGCTGCCAACAATAAATGCACCAAGTCGGCCCAACAAATCACACAGAACTCCAGTCGGTAAACCAGAACTACCAAGCAACAGTGAAATAACCGAGCATGCCAGGCATTGCCGAGCACCAGTGTCGACCAAGCACCAGTGTCGACCGAGCACCACAGACATCGCCGAGTAACACTTTCACCAAGCGCCAGAGATTACCGAGTTCCTTCAGCGACCGAGCTTCCTTCAATGACCAAGACCGTCGGTCAAGGCTGCAACCGAGTAACACCAGCCAAACATACACCTCCCATGCAGATTCACCGAGTACCCTAGAATGCCCCTGCATCAAGTGCGCACACGGCTTCTTCCACACTGTGCTAGCTTGGTCTACCATGAGATCATCCGACAACGGAGTCTACCTTGGGATCTTCATGGAGTTTGGGCAGATGAATGGAACGCATTGGCTGGAGGAGGACCAGCACAGGGGTATGATGTGTATGCTAGACGGAGCGTTCCAGCATCCATATTCATCAGTCTACGCACAGAGGTAGACTACGCATAGGAGTATGCAGTGTTGTTAGACAAAGTGTTCCAGCACCCGTACTTACCAGACTACATACAAGTGCACTTTCTATATTTCCTATCAGTAAATGTGTTTCTCAACAGTAAATGTATTTGAAGGATTAATTGAATAAATAGATTTGGTATCAAATGATCTGTGATAATATGAGACGGTTTTGAGTCAGTTGTATTTTCACAATTTGCATCATTGATTCATTTGAACATAGATCAACAGTAGTGCCATGTTATATACTGGATTTAGTCTCTTTGTGTTTCACCAAAATTAAGACAATTCACCAACATGTTCAGTTCAAAACTCAGGTAAAATTGAGATTAGAGTTTAACACTTAAAGGAATTTTACAGTGGTATCAGAGCTTTCAATCTTGCTAGCTTGTAGGGTGTTTGTGTTGTCAAAACAGAAGATATGTCTTACTGAATATGCCATCAGGCCATTACAACCTCCGGAATACCAGAGAACGTCAAAATAGAAATCCAACCAGTCCTTCTGGTTCAACTCCACAATTTGAAATTGAAGAAAGTCATACTAAGAGAGAAGAAGAAATAATTTTTGAACACATGGGGGAACTAGAAAATAATAGGGATTTAATTGCTGCTTTAATAAGAAGTCAACAAGATATGCAAAATAATATAAATACGATGACCAATCTGATGACTCAATTCATGGCTCAAACTTTAAATCAAAATAAAAACGAAGGTGGTAGGGATGAGCGTTCAGTAAATAACAATCAGCCTAAAAGAACAGCAACAGCCAGACCTTCCCTGCCAAATTTCTCTCCTAGAAATTTACAACCAGAACATGAACCTACAGCTAGAGAAGTACAAGATGAAATTTTGAATGATTGGGAAGCAGCTAGGGCAGAATTCAGATCCCACATGTCATTTCGGGAATACATGGATGTCAAGATGAAACATAGGCCTCATAGGGGCAGAAATTACAATAATGAATTACAAAGGAAAATAGGGAAGATGTCCATACCTTATTTTGATGGCACAGGCAGGACAACTGCCGGGGCATGGGTTCAAAAGTTAGACACCTATTTTCAATTAAACCCTATGATGGAGGATGAAGCTATTAAATTTGCAGCATTACATCTAGATGGAGTTGCACACGAATGGTGGCACCATGGGCAGGTCACCTTGGGCCATAATCTAGTAGAGACATCTGGAATTCACTGAACATCTCATTGATAGGTTTGATTCCAAAGATCCTGAATTACATTTAAAAGAATTAACACTACTGAAACAAACAGGGACAATATATAACAGAATTTGAAAAGTTGGCTGTGTTTGTCATTGAAATATCAGAGAGGCATAATTGTTATTTTTATTGATGGGCTTTCTGATTCTTTGAAAGGATGGGTAAAATCTTTAAATCCTATCACACTACAAATGACAATTAAGAAGGCCAGGGAATTAGAACCTTCCTCAAAAGGGAAAAATTGGAATAAAAGCTTTCAACCAAAATCGGACAAAGACAAGGAGGCTTCCAAAGACACGTTTCCAAAACCCAGACTTGATAAAGAGGAAAGGGATGAACTCAGGAGACGCAAATTGTGCTTTAGTTGTAAGGAGTCATGGCAGCCTAGTCATAGGTGTTTGGGAAAAGGGAAAATTCATTACATTGAAGTAGTATCCGACACTGAAGAAGAAAATGTAGATCCCAACCTAGAACCGAAACCAAAAACCATTGAACAGTCTCAAGAAGGGAAAGTTGTAATAGCATCCATGAGAGGAACCCCACACTATAATATCTTCAGAGTTCGAGGAGTCTTACAGGGACAACAGGTCATAGTAATGTTGGATAGTGGAGCTACTCATAATTTCATAGATGCTGCCCTAGTTAAAAAGCGAGGTTTACATATAGAGGAACATTTAGGATTTAACATACAGGTTGCAGGAGGAACCAATCTTGTTTGCACTCACAAGGTTCCACAACTGAGTATTGCTCATAGTAATTATACAGTCACTGATGATTTTTATGTAGTTGATTTGGTTGATACTAATGTTATTTTGGGAATACAGTGGATGGAGACCTTGGATAAGTATTCTTAGAGTTTCAAGTGCATGGAGTTTTCGTTCAAAGTTGATGGAAAAAAGATAATTCTCAGAGGAATGACAAATGGTGGACCTCGGATTGTCTCAGCTAATAGAATGGAGGCTATTTTCCATCATCATGATGTTGCTTGGTCTGCACAGTGTTTGATTTCTACTAAGGTAACAGGTTTTGAATCAAAGCACTATACAGATGATTTGTTACAAGTATTAGATTCACATAAATTAGTTTTCAGTGATATACCACCAAGAGTACCTCCAGATAGGGGATTTGAACATACTATAGAATTGGAAGATGGGGCAAAGCCGGTAATCACTACTCCATACAGGCATCCCAAAGCTTTCAAAGATTAAATTGAAAACACTATTAAGGAGTTATTAGACATGGGTCATATTAGGCCCAGTTCAAGTCCGTTTGCTTCATCAGTGGTATTGGTCAAAAAGAAAGATGGTACTTTACGCATGTGCATAGATTACCGAGCTCTCAATAAAAAACCATAAAAAACAAGTACCCAATTCCCCGTATTGATGAATTGTTAGATGAATTACATGGTGCTATATATTTTTCTAAAATTGACTTGAGATCAGGGTATCATCAGATTAAGTTAAGGGAATAGGATATTCATAAAACTGCTTTCCGATGTCATTATGGTCATTATGAATTTTTGGTTATGCCTTTTGGACTGACAAATGCTCCTGCAACATTTCAGTCTTGTATGAACCATATTTTTAATAAGCAGCTGCGGTAATTCTTGCTCGTTTTCTTTGATGATATACTGATTTACAACAAGACTTGGGGGGAACACCTGAGACATATTGATGAAATCTTGGGTATAATGGAATCTCAATCTCTTTATGCAAAAGCTTCTAAATGTGAATTTGGTATGACAAAAATTCTATATTTGGGACATATGATTAGTGCTAAAGGTGTGTAGGTGCATCGAGATAAGATCAGGGCTATTATGGATTGGCCGACCTCACAGACTCTTTTTGATTTAAGAGGTTTCTTTGGTTTATGCAGTTATTACAGGAGATTTGTTAGAGGGTTTTCACAGCTTGGAGCACCGCTGACAGATCTTACCAAACAGGGGGCATTCAGATGGACTGTAGAATCACAACAGGTATTTGACAAGCTCAAGGAGGTAATGAGTTCTTGCCCCGTCCTTGCATTACTAGATTTTGATCAGCCTTTTGTATTAGAGTGTGATGCGTCGGGAAATGGAATTGGAGCCGTGTTAATGCAAAATAAACATCCGATAGTTTTTGAAAGCAGGAAACTTACTAGTGCTGAGAAACTATATTCCATATATGACAAGGAAATGTTAGCTATTATGCATGCATTAGCTAAATTCCGACAATATTTAGTTGGGGCCAAATTTGTAGTCAAAACTGATCATAATAGTTTGAAGTATTTCCTTAATCAAAGAGATTTGAATGATAGGCAGCAAAAATGGATTAGTAAAATTCAAGCTTATGATTTTGAAATTGAATGTGGTAAGGGTAAGAACAACATTGTGGTTGATGTTTTGTCTAGGAGGCCGGAAATAAATGCTTTAAGCAGAGTAACAGTTGATTGGAAATCTTTGTTGTTGGTAGAATATTCTAAGAATTCCATTGCTTATGATCTCTTGGATGGGAAGGTTCAGGATGATAGGTACAAAGTTGTGAATGATATTATTTACTACAAAGATAGAATCTTCTTAGTACCTGAGTCAAAGCTTAAGTTGAGAATTTTGCAAACAGTTCATGATTTGCCTTTAGAAGGACATCCAGGTTATTTCAAAACTTACAGGCACCCGTGAAAGATTCACATGGAAAGGGCTCAAAAATGATGTTTTGCAATATGTTAAGGAATGTATTACATGTCAGCAGAATAAATTAGAACACTCTTTTCCCTCAAAGTTATTACAACCTCTGCCTATTCCGAAATAGAAATGGGAAAGCATATCAATGGATTTCATTACTGGTTTACCTCAGGCTCAAGGTAAAGATTGTATTTTCGTCGTAGTCGATAGACTGACTAAATTTGCACATTTCTTTGCTATCACTACAACATTTACGGCTGTTCAGGTCTCCGAATTGTTCTTCAAAGAGGTATTTCGTTTGCATGGTCTACTTAGGACTATAGTCAGTGATCGGGATAGCAGGTTTTTGAGCAACTTTTAGGCTGAATTATTCAGATTGATAGGTACTGTATTGCATCACAACACTAGTTACCATCCACAGACAGATGGTCAGACAAAAATAGTCAACAAATGGGTTGAGGGTTACCTTCGTCATTACGTTGCAGGGCATCAAAAGGCTTGGATTCAATGGTTGCATTTGGGAGAGTATTGTTATAATACTACTTTCCATATGTCTAGGTATGACGCTGTTTAAGGCATTATCTGGGTATGATGCTTTATCCTTTGTTGATCTTGCTTTTGATCACAGTAATGTGCCTAAGTCTTGAGATTGGATTCAAGAGAGTTAGGACATTTTGAAAACCCTCAAGGAAAATTTACATTGGGCTCAAAACCAGCAAAAGCTTTATGTTGATAAGAAGAGGGTGGAACGGAGTTTTGTGGTGGGGGACTTAGGGTATCTTAGATTACAGCCCTATCGTCAATCATCTCTCAAGCGTAGTGGGGCTGAGAAATTGAAGCCTTGGTTTTACCCGTTGGCAGCAAGATACACAATGTGTTTCACGTCTCTTGTCTCAAGAAGGCCTTGGGTCACCACGTCATAGTTTCAGAGGATTTATCTCTCTTGGATGAGGAAGGGAAACTGGAGATGATTCCTGGGAAGATTGTAGATACACAGGACCGGCTTCTTCGTAATCGCACCATCCGCGAATATCTTATCAAATGGAAGGATTTACCCTTGGATGACGCCACTTGGGAAAATGAGCAGATTCTGGTCCATTCGAATTTACAGTTGCTTGTGGGCAAGCAACATGGGGCAGGGGAGACTATCATGTCCCCAAAATAATACATTTCCTTATTTGTTAACAAGTTATATATTTAATATTAATTCTTTGAACAAATTCAAATTAATATCAAATAAATGAAAGTGGTGTTTCAAAGTGTTAGTAGAATAAAATAAATAGCATTAATCAAACACTATGTTTTGTTAGTAGCTGATTAAAGGTGGTTCCCATACGAGAATATTGTAACCAATTTTGGTTTCCATAAAGGTGGTTGTGTTGAGAGACCAGGATATGACAGAGAAGATTTTCTATTTGAAGAATCGACTTGCAGTGTCGAAAGAAAGACAGGTCATCTCCTTTCTTCAGTAATCCTGAACTATTGGAGAATGTAATAGCGGTGTTCTTACATTTATGTTTGGTTACATTTGAGAATGCTGAGTATACTAGTTGTCAGGTGGAGCAGCAATGTCAATATACCGAGCATTCTGTGTGCACGATACTTACGGGTTGACATATCAAATACGGTGGAATCTATGTGTAGTGCGCACACGGCTTCTTCCGCACTATGCCAGCTTGGTCTACCGTGAGATCATTCGACAACGGAGTGTACCTTGGGGTCTTCACGGAGTTTGGGCAGATGAACGGAACGCATTGGCTGGAGGAGGACCAACACGGGGGTATGATGTGTATGCTAGACGGAGCGTTCCAGCATCCGTATTCATCAGTCTACGCACAAAGGTAGACTACGCATAGGAGTATGCAGTGTTGTTAGACGAAGTGTTCCAGCACCCGTACTTACTAGACTACATACAGGTACACTTTCTATATTTCCTATCTGTAAATGTGTTTCTCAACAGTAAATGTATTTGAAGGATTAATTGAATAAACAGATTAGGTATCAAATGATCTGTGATAATATGAGATGATTTTGAGTCAGTTGTATTTTCACAATTTGCATCATTAATTCATTTGAACATAGATCAACAGTAGTGCCACGTTATAGACTGGATTTAGTCTCTTTGTGTTTCACCAAAATTAAGACAATTCACCAACATGTTCAGTTTAGAATTCAGGGAAAATTGAGATTAGAGTTTAACACTTCAAGGAATTTTACAAATACATTTTTAAAATCCACTCTATTCCATATCTTCAACTGTTCTTTCAAGAACTGTAATTTCTTAAAGAAAATAAAACCTTTATTTCCTTCCCTTCTAGGAGCATTAGACCACCAATCGGCAATCTTATCCATAATCTTAGGATCCCTGAACCACATACCTTCAAACCTAAAAGGGGCTCTTTCTGGAGCAGGATCCTCATGGATTCTCAAAATATTTGGAAAATGATTGGACCTTGAAAACGATAGGATCTCCGCTTGACACAACCAACTGACCCTATTCCATTCTCCTGCCAACATGAACCGATCAAGCTTCTCAACAATATTAAGAAATCCTCCTCTTCGGTTAGTCCAAGTGAAGTCCCCATTTCACAACTCTACATCCACCAGACCTTGTGAAGAAACAAATTCCATAAAATCCTTCTCGTTTTGACTCAGCCACCCAGGGCCCCCTTTTTTATCTCCTAGTGAAAGAATGACATTGAAATCCCCCCCAAGGATAATCAAGTCTTCTTTAAGTAAACCCAATTGGGTGGAGATAGATTCCCAAACTTGTTTCTTAAGACTAGTATTATTAGGCCCATATATATTGAAAATATAGAAACGGGTCATCATCTTTTTAGAAGTAACCTCCACCAATTGCCAATTTGTAGCTTTATTAAAAAGTTTAACCTCTGTACTATTCTCCTTCCATAAAATCCCAAGTCCCCTAGAAGCCTCCTCAACTGCCTCTAGAAAACTTTTTAGATAACATATCAACTCTATCTATCCCAACCTTAGTTTCTTGTAATAAGACAATATCTGGTTGTACTTGATCAAAACATTGCTTGATCATTTGCATTTTGTCAGGGGCATTGCAACTTGGTCTACTACACTACCAGCCATTTCCAACTTCATCCTATTTGTTCTAGCTCATCTTTTCTTCTTTTCCCCTGTATTTGGTTTAGAAATCTGAGATTTCGTTTGACTAACCCTCCGTTGCTTAGTGATATCCACCTAATATTGCGAACCAAAAGCATGCATGTCTCCATCTTCATCCTGAGTTTCATATTTTGAGTTTGAACCTAGATTGTTCCCTCCACTATCTCGTGCTTCCTCAAATAAATCCTCTAGATTCTGTTAGCATTATGAGTTGTCATTAGTGTATTTCACAAAACCCATCAGTAAAGGGTTACTGGTCACTCACATTACTTAGACAACACCGGTAGATGAAGAACAAAATGTATGCACCGGTTGACTATTTTGAAAGATACACTAATAGACCGAATCAAGAACTCAGAACCGGTCTTATGAGGCATATAGGGACAAAACCGGGTTTAAGGGTATATCGGTCTAACTGCAAATCCGATCCGGATTTTATGGATCAGTTTCAGTTACAGTTTAAGTTAAAAGCCGGATTATATGAGAAATCCACCGCTTAGAAGTAGAGTTAGCTTTTTAACAGGAGTTAGCTTTATTCCTGCAGATGTTTTTTGGAAGGTAAACTCCATATCAAAGCGCATAGCTTTTTACTGATTGCATGATTTAATGCGGAGTTTGCAGCCTGGCGGTTCTATGAGTTAAGGGTTTCATTACAATGAACTCGCATATAAATATAGGTCATAGGATGCAAAGAAAAGTGTTGTTGATAATTGATAATTGCACAGAGCAGAGGAGAGATATCTTTTGAGGAGTGCTGCTGGCACAGAGGTGAAGAAAGAAAGAGAGATCAACAACCAGACAAATCAGAGAGGAGATCAACGGGTATGATCTAATCAGACAGTCAGTGTCAAAATAAGATCATTGCTTTTATAAGGAGTGAAAGCATATTGAAATCCCTCTATTAGGGTGAACCTAATCGGTTCTTTGTAAAATCCCCTAACAGGGTAACATCTTCGTAGATGTTCAAAGTCCTATAATCAGGCAACTCCTAACAGGGTTTAGATCTTAACAGATCTTTTCTAAAATCCCTTAACTGGGTAGCACTTCAATCAGTGCTTTTGTAAGCTCCTAACAAGGCGCCTTCATTCTTTAGTAGTGAAGTTGTGAGCTCTGTCTCACCGTGGTTTTTTCCTTCTAACCGAGGGTTTCCACGTATAAATACTTGACTTGATCTGTGTGATTCTGTTTATGCTTGTGAATTATTGTTTACATTCTGTTTTACATTCAATAATCCATTTACAAGTTTTAAATTGGCAAATTGATAATATTTACTGATTCACCCCCCTTCTCAATAACCGCTAAAGTATTAACAATTGGTATCAGAGCCAAGTTCTCTATACTACTAAGCCTAACAGCTTGAGAGAAAGATCATGGAAGTATACCGGTATCAGAAACAACTCGAGGAAGCCAATGACATCATTGCATCTCTGAAGAATAGATTGAGGAGATCAATTGCAAAGAGAAAGGAGCTAGCGTTACAGTTAAATGAGAGCAGTGAAACCATTGATGAACTCTCTGGGTAGAGTGGATCTGATAAAGCTGAGGAGGTAGTATCTGAACTCATGGACAAGAATTAGATCCTGACTGATCAGATCTCTAATCTTAAGAGAGACCAAGAGGACAATGCCTTGAGGATGACTGAACTAATCGAGAAAAAGAGAAAAGCTGAAGATGAAAGGAACTCAATAGTCAAGTCCTTGACAACCTTTGAGAAAGCAAGGGACCAGGCAATGGAAGTGGTAGGAGCAAATGAACTTATCATTCTACAACTTCAAGAAAACATGCAAAGTGTCACCCAAGAAAATGCTCACATGCAGAAAGGCTGGCATGACAGGAATGAAGCATGTAATAGATTGTCTCTAGAATTGTATCAACTAAGGGAACAAATGAACGAACTTGAAGAAACAAATGAAATTCTGAAAAGATACAACAAAAGCTTGACCAAGCTTAATGAGCAACTTGAAGCTCAATGAAGGCATAAAGATCAAACCAGTCGTGGATTCACCGGTGAAGTTACCAAAGAGAATGGTGAACCTTCTAGGGCAAAAGCAACCAGGAAGGACAAGAAGAAACCGCTAGCACAAAAAGGTAAGAATATCCTTAACACATCTTGTAAGCATTGTGGGAAACCGGGTCATAAAACTAACAACTGCAGAAATGCACCGGTAAGGACCAACAACAGTCATTGCAACAACTGTTGTAAAAATGGTCACAAGACCAGTGAGTGCTGGTCCAGTCCCATATTTGTGTCCAGTAGTAGCAGGGGAAGCTTCAGGGGCTACTGCTATGCATGCAACAAATTTGGACACAAGGCAGAAGAATGCAGATCCAAGACAATGACATTTAGATCCCCAAAGCTGGTATTCACCAAGAGAAACAAGAATCGGAGCACAATCAACTACATGAACTGTGGATCACACAATTACAATGGCTCTTGGGACAAGTCAACCAACACAAGAAGAATGCACCCAGGGAAGACAACTGGGGTAGTCTGCTATCACTGCAACCAAGTTGGAAACAAAGCCAAAGAGTGCAGGAATCGGTTATCCAATAAGGAGAAGGAACCGGTCAAACCTGAAGAAAACCTCAACAGGGAAGAGAAGACGGAGAAAACAGTCAAACAGATTTGGCTCGTAAAAGAATCAAAGAGCTCAACTAAAGAGAAGATAGAGGAAAGATCGCCTTCTGCTGATGGCGATATTTTATCAGCAAACTGAGCCAAGAAGACTTAGAGGGAACCGGTAGATCCTCTACCGTTCCCGGTATGACTGGTGAGAATTGGACTCACTCGGTCTGCAAGGAAAAACTGTTAAGGCAAATTATAATTAACTAGTTGGGAAAACGGAAAGTAAAGTTAGGTAAGGAATTTATTACTTTAGCCATTTAACAAATAGTTACCGTTTGGTAATTACTTTTATAACCTAACTCTATAAAAGAAAGGAAAATTACTCACAAGTTTTCACTCTGCTTATTGTATTATTTACGAATTCTTGTGCTAAGTATTATTCTCACACCTTGATCACTAAGAATCACTATTTGCAATATCGATCTAAAATTACCGGTTAGCAAGTATGGCCTCATCTTCCGCTACCGTAAAATTGATTAAAAGAGATCAGGTGGACAGGCCAGCATACAACATTCTGCCGATTCAGAATAGAGAAAATGACATGGCTGGTGCGCTCTCTTCTGTACCAAAAGGAGTTCTCTTGACCGAGGATATTGCATCATTTATTCATGCCAAACATGAAGAACTGGGAGAAACTTATATTCAAGGAGAGTATCTGTGACTATGCGAAGAAGGGAAACTTCCTAACAAATACGCCAATCTAGTATCATCCAGATTAATAAATGGTGTATGCTACCCTGCAATCTTCCGGGAAGACCAAGTCAGATTGGTGCTGAGCTGTCTTCACGAACTAGGTTTCTGGCTCACCAGAGGCGCATGTCACGAGATCACCAAAGAAGATCTCCACAGAGTAACCGGATATAGTGACAAAGGGGAAGCGCTAACCCTGTGCACCATCGCCAATACCATTGTCAACAAGCTGACCAAGTCGAAGCCTGATGGTCGACTTATGACTGTGAATGACATTGAAGATGATGGAATACGCTTTGCGTCTGCTGTCATCGGATACAAGGTTTATCAGTCAAGCAACTGGAACAACATACCAGGTGGTGCAATTCATGCTGTGCATCGCATCATGCACAAGAATGCCCAATATGACATCTGTGCAATGCTTCAGAGCCAAATATTTGAAAACATGAAGAGGCTTGGAGTTGTGAAAAAGAAATCCATGAAGTATGGAGCCCTCCTGATGTGCCTATACTTTTTCTACTTGGATTTCTTCCCAGGTATTGGTAAAGTGACTTGGACAACCGATAAACCGGTTATGCATCAAATCACTGAAATGGCTAACAGACTGGGAGATTAGTTAAGCAAAGAAATGACTGAACATTTTGAAGAGTTTCAATTGATGATGCACGAAAGAGAAAGAGTACCGTCAACTATTGTTGACCTTTACAAGGATGACGTATGTTTTCTGGTTACCACCGACAACTGCATCATTCAAGCAGTGGAACCAAGAGATGCGTATGCTCTTGAGCTGGGTTACGAGATCTCTGCCAAAGTTGCTAAGGCATATTCCGATGCATTAAATGATGCAAATTTGGATCTTGGTGCCCAATCGGTTCGGCACGTAAATTGAGATTCTTTAGAATCTGTCAAAAAGGGCACCAATCAAGATTGTCTACAAAAGGATGCCCACACCAAAGAAGAAACCAGTGACAGAACAGCCCAAGGGTCGGAGGAAGAAAGTAGAACTGGCGCCCAACATCCAAGAGGAAGAACTAGAAGAGACATAGACCGAAGACACAGTTCCTTTGATTAGAAAGAAGAAAACCTATAAAATGGCAAAGGAGGATCCACCTAGAAAAGCCAAGCCCACAATTGACAAAATTGTGGCAGGACTGAAAGAATTTGGGCATTTAGGTTCTGTTAGAAGAAGATATAAACTAGCCAATGATGAAGACAAAGGAAAACTTGAAGAAGCCGTAGCACTCTGCCTCCATAAATTCAATCTTCATCTTGGTGGACTGCACACGACTCTACCTGAACATCTTCTACAGAATATTGAAGCCCGGTGGAAAGCCGCAGAAGATAGAGAAAAGGAGCTAAGGATAAAAGCTCCGTTAGAGGTCCAGAATCACCTTACTCTACAAGAAGCTACAGAACAAGCTGAACTTCATCAAAAAATTTTTGCAACCATAAAAAGGATAGGTCTCATGCTTATTAGAGAAATTGAGAAAGTACATAATGAAGAAGTAGCACTATGGACCAAACTTCTTCAGACCCAGCATCAAGCAGAACAAGAAGTAGCTCAAAGAACAACAGCTAAACCGGGAGCTGACACCGGTAAAGGGAAAGGAGTACTTGAAGAAGAAGCACCGGTGTTAGTGGACTTAACCAAAGGTCAGGCAACTAATCCAACAGTTCTCATCTCTCCTAGCCAAGGTAACATTAAACCTATGCATGTTGATATAATTACTGAGGTAATGGACTTTGGAGAAGTAGACAATGCTACAAAGTGGTACAGTGTACTAAACGAAGAGGACAAACAAAAGCTAATTGTAGGGATAGTAGAAACTTTCATGGATTATAATAGGACTCCAAGGGGCTATAGGTCCAAGTTCCCACCAGAACTGAATAATAGGCTACAATCAAAATGGAAAAACGTTCTAGGCATAAACACCAGAATCACAAGGGAAACATTGCTTAAGGTCAGACCTAGATTCAGCGAAGAGAGAATAAGGCTTCTATTAGAAGAAGCATCCATGAAATTAAAGACATTAGACAGAGTTGTAGAGATATTAAACGGATATGAGAATCGAGTCTACAAAGCAACTCTTGACTACTGGCTTAAGTATGACTTCAGTGCATTGGATAAACTAGGTCCTCAGGATCAAGCTGCACAAATGCAAGCACCACCGGTCAGACCCAAAACTGGTGAAGCATTGTCTACTGAAAAGGAAAAAGCTCAAACAAAAGAGTTTATAACTAATGCAGAAATAAATGCTGAAAAAGAGGCAAAAATTGATATACCCATGGGAGAACTTCATACAGCTGAGGAGCAACAACAAAAAGAAGTCCCACTTGGAGAAGAAGAACAAGATGCTGAAGTCAATAAGCAACCGGTAGAAGAAGCTCAGAACGGGGAAAAACCTCCTGCAGAACAAAATCTACCAGAAGGAGTGATGGAAAAATTGTCATTGATGTCAAAAGATTGATGTCCATTGATGACATGAAGATTGCTATTTAAAGACATTAAGATCGTATACATATCCAGCATTGATGAATATGAATGTTACAGCATATAAGCATATACGAACAATGTATCCAGCATATATGATACGAACATCATAAACAGATATGTATACAACATACACAGCATGAAGATATACAGTATACAGCATACGCAGCATGAAGATATGTATACAGCATATACGAATAGTATACATGCGGCTATATACGAACAAACAGTATACAGCATACACAGGAGGATACGTATACAGGTAAAAGAGGATACATATATATGTGTAAAGGAGGATACGTATACAGCACACAAACATTACAGCACATACATATATACAAAGGTAAACATATACAAACGTATATGCATATACGTTATGCAACCAGTGAATAAATGCAAACGCTACAGCATATACAAACATTACAGCATATATGTTATAAAACATATAACATATGCAAATATCTTTGGAACGGTGAAGTCAGCGATAAATAAAGTATGGTTATTATGATCGATAAAAAAAGGTAAAGGCATTTTCGATTATTATTAAAAAAGGAAGATTGAATTTATAAGTAACAATAATTAAAATATTAATTGAAACTAAAAGGTACGTTGAAGAGGCATGTCTCAAAGAGACATATCATTTCATTTAATGTGGGAATATATAAATATTAAATCCATCATTTGAAAAAGAATAAGTCAGCAGAGAGAAAGAAGAGAAGGAATATTTAAAAAGTAGTTTGGATATTAAGGAAAGAATGAAAATTGATTGAAAATAAATATATAATCAGAATAAAATCTGATATATAAATTTACAATATGGTGACAATATAAATTACATTTAATCTTTACTAAAATATTATATTTAGTAAAGGCTGACTTTGGATTAAAAGTATATATGCTGAAAACTAAAAGATACTAAAGTGTCCATCATCAGTTGAAGATAGCAACATTGCCAAGGTGGAAGAAAAATTTGTGTACAATGAGTTGGTGCTCAGAAATCAGACAGAGTGAGTTGGTGCTTCCAGTGGGTCGGTGCCTGTGAAGTGTGGGAGTTGGAGCTTTCAGTGAGTCGGTGCTCATAAACATAGGGGTTGGAGCCTCTAGTAGGTCGTAGCCTACAAATCATTGTAAAAGAACAAGTTTATATAAAAACAAATTATTTTCTGGTTTTCTCCCATATTGGATTTCCACGTAAATATTGTGTTCATGTGCATAATTGTTTATTTGAGTATTTGAAGTTATTTTTGGATAAAAACTTTTAAATTGAAAAATAGTTATTATACTGATTCACCCCCCCTCTCAGTATAATTTTGTGCTCTTCAATTGGTATTAGAGCGGGTTCCTTCTATATAGCCTAACCGCTTGAAGGTAGATCTAAAGAGCACAAATGGTTGGAAGTTTTCAAAACAAGACACCAACTTTCGATGGGACAAATTATGCATTTTGGAGTATAAAGATGGAAGCATATTTAAATGCTATTGGATTCGATGTTTGGCAATTAGTACTAGATGGTTATACACCACCAGCGACACCACCAATAGATTCAGCCGGAAAGAAGAGAAGTGAAAATAATGCCAAAGCAAAACATGCTATTTTATGTAATCTAGCCGACTCGGAGTTCACAAAAGTTATGCATTGTAAATCTGCAAAAGAGATATGGGACAAGTTGAAAAATATATATGAAGGGACAGACAATGTAAAGAAAGCCAAACTTCAAACCCACCGAAGCACATTCGAAAGCCTGAAAATGAAGGAAGATGAAGACATAGCTTCATTTCTCTCTCGTGTTGATGAAGTCGTGAATTCAATAAAAGCCCTTGGAGAAGATGTAGAGGAACAGTTTGTGGTTGAAAAGATCTTGAGATCCCTACCTATTAAATTTGATTCTAAAATGTCAGCAATCGAGGAGAGGAAAGATCTGGACAAACTTACAAAAGATGAGTTACATGGGATTCTTACCGCTTATGAAATGAGGATTGGAGGCAAGGAACCGAAAAAGGAAATATCTTTTAAAGTTTCTAAAAAGGGTAAGAGCAAAAAACAAATCTCAAGTGATAGCTCAAGCAGTGAAACTGATGAAGCTGAAGCTCATTTTTTAAGGAAATTAAAAAAGGGAAGTGGAAAATATAAGGGGAAATTCCCTTTCAAATGCTTTAATTGTGGAAAGGTAGGACACTATGCTTCAAAATGTCCTCAAAATGACGATGACTCAAGTGAAGATGAAAAACAAGCATATACTAAGAAAAAATGGAAGAATAACAATAAATTTAATAAAAAGAAAAAACATCAAAACAAAAATAAAAAGAGTTTTTTTTCCAAAAATGACAGCTCTTCAGATGAAAGCAGCGAGGAATGCCCAAGTGATGAGGAGGATGAAATTCTATTTATGGCTGAAGCAAATACGAGTGATAGTTATGAAGAAGAAGACGAATCATGCAATGAGGAAGAGAATGTTGATCTTAAAGAAGAACTTCATTATGCATACAAACAAAATGAAAAATTGAAAAGAAAATTAGTGAAACTCAAAGAAGCAGCTATGGAGAATCTAGAAGCAGCAAAGAAATCAGAACAAACAATTGAAGATCTAAAGATCCAATTAGAAGAAACCAAGCAAGCTGAAACTGATCTAAAACTAGAAATTGAAAAACTAAAAAGGGAGTTGAAGGAAAGCACCATCAATAGTCTCAAGTTTGAAAAGAGTTCAGAAATCCTAAATGATATCATTGATAGTCAAAAGCCTTCTTCCAGCAAAACAGGGGTTGGTTTTGAAAGAAACTCAAATAATAACAATGCATTCAAAGGCTTCATAAAAGAAGGAAACAACATGGTCGTAAATGAACCATCCAAAGAAGACAAGCTTAAAGAAAGGAACTACAAGAAGAATGAAGAGAATAATGTTCATAAACCTCGTCATAATTTTCATGGCTATTGCTACTCTTGCAATTGTTTTGGTCACAAAGCACTAGAATGTAGAATACCAAAACAAAATATGAATGAATGGAAAAGGCCATATTATAGACAACATTTTTCTTACCCATTCAATGGATATTGCTACTCCTGTAACAAATTTGGTGATAAAGCACTAAACTGCAGAAGCAAAGAGAAGAACACCCAAAATTTCAGAACTCAAAATCCTTTTGCTCCATTGGTTAATTTTGATATTCTATGTTCAAGGTGTAACAATTTTGGACAGGCAGCCCACCAATGTAGAACAATCTTTCCTACGAATCAAGCAAAGAAAGATCTCCCTAAAAGGAAGGTTTGGAAAAAGAAAGAAAAATCACTATTTGTTCAAATAGCTTTACATGCTCAAAATAAGAAAGATTGGTGGTATGTTGATAGTGGATGTTCAAGACACATGACAGGAGACAAAAGCAAATTCATCTCCTTTGAACCAGCTAATGAAGGATCAGTAAGATTTGGTGACAACTCAAAACGAAATATAAAGGGAAAAGGAACTCTTAGTCTAGATTATGGAAAAACAAAAACAACAGATGTGCTATATGTAAAAGGGTTAAAAGAAAACTTACTAAGTGTAAGTCAGCTTTGTGATCAAGGGCATAATGTAACATTTTATCCTAAAGGTTGTGAAATTAAGAAGGATGGAAAAATAATAGCTAATGCTTGTAGGACTGCAAACAATTTGTATGTTTTACAAGAGATATATGATGAAAGATGTTTCTTTGTACAAGAAGATGAAAATTGGCTATGGCACAAAAGATTGGGGCACTTAAACTTTGACAAAATTGTCAAAATCAGTCATAAAGGAGCTGTAAGAGATATACCAAAGTTATCAAAACCTACAAATATCATTTGCAAACAATGCCAACTAGGGAAGCAAACAAGAAGTACATTCAAAACCAAGGAATACTCTACATCAAAACCACTTGAACTCATTCATTCAGACCTTTGTGGACCAACTAGGACAAAAAGCTTACAAGGAGAAAAATACTTCATACTATTTATTGATGACTACTCTAGGATGACTTGGGTAGCTTTCTTAAAAGAGAAATCAGAAGCTCTTGACAAATTCAAAGCTTTCAAGGAACTAGTTGAAAATGAAATGGATACAAAAATAAAATTTCTTAGAACGGATAGAGGTGGAGAGTTTACTTCCCACGAATTTGATGAATATTGTGAAAAGAATGGTATAAAATGAAATATGCTGCCTGGTTTGGTAATTCTAGAGTCTGTTTCTTCCTATCATTTTGTCAAACAGTTGGCTTGCAACTGTCCTTATGTTTTTTTCCAGATTGATGTTGTTTAATAGTCCTCAAGATTGTTGTATTTTGTATGAGATATCAGTAGAAGGCAACATGAAACCATATGCAGCTAATAACGATGACCGTTCATTTATTTCTTGTTTCAGATTATTAGGAAATTACAACTACCATATCTAACATATCTTATTAAACTCAACACATTATAACAACTATAGAGTCAATGATGGTCCATACCCATTGCAGCTACAACAGTGTTAATAGTTCTGAAAATTGCTACAGTAACTCACAGCTATAATGTTCCCGGACTGCTACAGTACCGCGCTACAGTAATTCAGACTGCTACAGGAACTTGTTGCTACAGTAACCCGCTGCTACAGTACCGCGCTACAGTGATCCGCGCTGCTACAATACCGCGCTGCTACAGTACTCGCGTTGCTACAGTACTCGCGCTGCTACAGAAACTTGCTACAGTACCGCGCTGCTACAGTGTCGCTGCTACAGGAACTTGCTACAGTATCGCACTGCTACAGTATCGCTGCTACAGGAACTTAATAGTGCTGTGCTACAGGAACGGTTTGTCTTCAGCTGGAAATGCACCCAATCTGCCTGATAATGAAGCTGAGAACACTGGATTCCAAAGGCCAAACCCCAAGGGAATGACGTCTAGAATGTCACAAGAGAGGATAAACGTCCTCAAATGCCAAGAACGGATCTGCAACTCCCATACCAATTTCTTCTCATATTCAACTCCCTTAATGAAGCCACAAACGCTTCCTTTTATTCTATTTCCAAGGGTCGGTTCAACTCTCATGGCCAATGTGGGATAAAAGATGTGCAATATAAAACATATATTAAAATATCCCCTTATGTCTCCCTTGGGTACACATCCCCATAAAATAAATATTAAAGTAACACTTTAATATTTTACAATTAAATTAAATGTTACTTTAATAAAACTTCAGGCATTAAAATGTATTAGCAATCGGACTCCGAATAATGCAAGTGATAGCTCGTCGGAAAGCTCTCACCGAAGAGTATCAAATCCAATCACCAAAACTGGCCTCCACTGTGTCCTGTTGACTTACTAAAAATAGTAAGTATGCCTGAAACTGAGTAAATCAACTTCATTTTGGCCCAAACTGGAAATGACTAGGCCAAAACACTCCAGGATCCCCTTAAACCCTTCGTTAGCCCTCGGGACCATGTAGAACAAGGCTAACGCACACACGCTTGGTCAACTGCTAAAGTGGGGACATTACATAAAAAGACAACTTTCAGCACCTAGAACCCCCCAACAAAATGGAGTTGTAGAGAGAAAAAATAGAACTGTTCAAGAAATGGCAAGGGCAATGCTAAATGAATCAAAGATGGCTGATTCCTTTTGGAAGGAGGCAGTACATACAGCAGTCTACATTTTGAACCGTGCACAAATAAGAGTAAATCATGATAAGACACCTTACGAGCTATGGAAAAGAAGACCAGCATCAGTCAAGTATTTCAGAGTTTTTGGAAGCACATGCTATATAAGAAGGGATGAAGATAACTTGGGTAAATTTGAAGCTAGAGCAGATGAAGGGATCTTTCTTGGATATTCCTCCAAGAGTAAAACATATAGATGTTATAACAAAAGACTCCACAAGATTGTAGAAAGCGCAAATGTAAAGATCGATGAAGGAAAACCATTTGAAGAGGTAAAAGAAAATGCTGAGATACCAAGTATATGTGAAGAAACAGAAGATCCAAAATATGAAGAAGAAAAGGAACTAGAACCAGAAGGCTCCAAAACCCCTTTGAAAGCAAAAACTCCCTTGAAGACACCAGCAAAAACTCCATCGAAATTTGTTCAGAGAAACCATCCTGAAGACTTGATAATTGGAGACCTAGATAAAGAAATCCAAACAAGAAGGAAATTAGTCAACACTACTGAGCATGCACACTTTGGTCTTTTATCTAAAATAGAACCAAAGAATTTCAAAGAAGCAAATGAAGACAAGTTTTGGGTGAAAGCAATGGAGGAAGAATTAAACCAAATCGAAAAGAATAATACTTGGGAAATTGTTCCAAGACCAAAAGACAAAATGTCATTGGAACTAAATGGGTGTTTCGGAATAAAATGAATGAAAATGGAGAAGTCACAAGGAACAAAGCTAGACTAGTTTGTAAAGGCTATGCTCAAGTAGGAGTAGATTTTGAAGAGACATTTGCCCCAGTTGCAAGACTAGAAGCAATTCGGATGTTCTTAGCATTTGCAAGTCATAAAGCATTCAAGGTTTATCAAATGGATGTAAAATCAGCTTTCCTAAATGGAGACTTAGAAGAGGAAGTGTATGTTGAATTACCTGAAGAATTTACATATTCAAAAAAGGAAGATCACGTGTGTAGACTTAGAAAAGCACTTTATGGGCTAAAACAAGCTCCAAGAGCTTGGTACTCAAGATTGGACAAGTATCTTCTAGATCAAGGTTTCAAAAGAGGAATGGGAGATAGTAATCTATACATTAAATCTGAAAATAACAAACTTTTGGTAGTAGTAGTATATGTGGATGACAATATTTGGAGGAGGAAGTGACAAAATGTGTAAAGAATTTTCCATGAATATGCAACAAGAATTTGAGATGTCCATGCTTGGAGAATTATCTTTCTTTCTTTGATTACAAATTGAGCAATCAAATAAAGGAATATTCATTTCTCAAAGTAAGTATATCAAAGAAATATTGAAAAAGTTTGGGATGGAAGATTGTAATCCAGTCAGCACTCCCATGATTACAGGATGCAAGCTTAGCAAAATGGATGAATCTCCCAATGTCAATCAAGCTCTATATAGATCTATGATAGGAAGTTTGTTGTACCTAACCGCCACAAGACCTGACATCCTGCAAGCAGTTGTTGTTGTAGCTCGATTCCAAGCAATGCCAAAAGAAACTCATGTTCTAGCAGTTAAAAGAATATTGAAGTACCTAAAAGGCACTATGGATCTTGGTTTATGGTATCCAAGAGGAAGAGACTTTTCACTCACAGCCTATACAGATGCAGATTTGGGAGGCAATATTGATGATAGAAGAAGTACAAGTGGAGGAGCATTTTTCCTTGGTAACAGTCTAGTATCATGGTTAAGCAAGAAACAAGGATTGGTAACTTTATCTACTGCAGAATCTGAGTATGTTGCAGCAGTTGCAAGTTGTACACAAGTGCTTTGGATGAAGCACACTCTAGGAGATATCAAGATTGATTTTGAGAATCCTATTCCCATCTTTTGTGACAACACAAGTGCAATCAGCATATCAAAGAATCTAGTCATGCATTCCAAAACAAAGCATATTTCAATCAAATACCACTTCCTAAGAGAACAAGTACTTGAGAAGCAAGTCAAGTTGGAATACATTAATACAAAGGAGCAAATAGTGGATATCTTCACAAAACCACTTCCAAAGGAAACTTTTGAGTACCTAAGGGAGAAATTGGGAGTAGTGTCACTCTCATCCATCTATTAAAAGTTTCATGAGAAGCATGTGTTCAGGGGGAGCTAGTCTCCAGCCTTGGAGACCCTTTGCCATTGATGACAAAGGGGGAGAGATTGAAGATGAGGGGAACAACGAACTAAGGGGGAGCCTTGCACAATCAATACCATATATTTGAGAAGTTGCCATCAATGACAAAGGGGGAGATTGATGGAAAAATTGTCATTGATGTTAAAAGATTGATGTCCATTGATGACATGAAGATTGCCATTTAAAGACATTAAGATCGTATACATATCCAGCATTGATGAATATGAATGTTACAGCATATAAGCATATACGAACAATGTATCCAGCATATATGATACGAACAGCATAAACAAATACGTATACAACATATACAGCATGAAGATATACAGTATACAGCATACACAGCATGAAGATATGTATACAGCATATACTGTAATGTCCCCACTTTAGCAGTTGACCAAGCATGTGTGCGTTAGCCTTGTTCTACATGGTCCCGAGGGCTAACGAAGGGTTTAAGGGGATCCTGGAGTGTTTTGGCCTAGTCATTTCCAGTTTGGGCCAAAATGAAGTTGATTTACTCAGTTTCAGGCATACTTACTATTTTTAGTAAGTCAACAGGACACAGTGGAGGCCAGTTTTGGTGATTGGATTTGATACTCTTCGGTGAGAGCTTTCTGACGAGCTATCACTTGCATTATTCGGAGTCCGATTGCTAATACATTTTAATGCCTGAAGTTTTATTAAAGTAACATTTAATTTAATTGTAAAATATTAAAGTGTTACTTTAATATTTATTTTATGAGGATGTGTACCCAAGGGAAACATAAGGGGATATTTTAATATATGTTTTATATTGCACATCTTTTATCCCACATTGGCCATGAGAGTTGAACCGACCCTTGGAAATAGAATAAAAGGAAGCGTTTGTGGCTTCATTAAGAGAGTTGAATATGAGAAGAAATTGGTATGTGAGTTGCAGATCCGTTCTTGGCATTTGAGGACGTTTATCCTCTCTTGTGACATTCTAGACGTCATTCCCTTGGGGTTTGGCCTTTGGAATCCAGTGTTCTCAGCTTCATTATCAGGCAGATTGGGTGCATTTCCAGCTGAAGACAAACCGTTCCTGTAGCACAGCACTATTCAGTTCCTGTAGCGCAGCACTGTAGCAGCCGCGTACTGTAGCAACCGCGTCACTGTAGCAACCGCGTCACTGTAGCAGCTGCGTACTGTAGCATCTTGTTAGCGGCAGCCTAATGTTATGGCCCAGGTCATCACTTTCTGAAGTAAACAATATCAAGCTATTCTATTGCTGGAGTATTTAGTGAATTGTTTCATTGCCAATATTGTACTTAATCTGAAAATTATCATAAATATAGTGTGCTGGTTATTTTCAGTTGTGTGTTTATGCTTTCATTTTCATATTCATGTTACATGCATAGATCTTTGTTAAAAGAGCACAAACAAAACAGCACAACAACCCATTTCGGAGTCATAAGGGTTGTAACACAAAACAAAGAAATTGGGGACTGCAAGCAAAGTGTTCGACAGAATTACTTTATAGCTGTGACTTCGTTTAGAAGCGGATTTTGGGGTAACCATTTCAGTGGTATCAGAGCTATAAGTCCTGCCATCCTGTGGAGGTTTTATAGGGAATTTGGAACAGTCGGATAGAGGGAAAAGTGTTTGACGAAATGTCAAAACACTAAAATTAGAATTAAAAAAAAAACAGAAAACAGGCTAAGCATTTATGTTTGAGCATGCGAAAGGGGCCTTATAATTTTCGCAATACTAGAGCAAGACAAAACAGGACTTTAGACTTGCAGAGCGAACAGTCTAGTTCATCTGTGCAGGTGGAAATAGAACCCAGTCATACAGACACAGGGGAGATATTCTTTGATCAAGACAGCAATATGGGTGACCGAGATGACATGAATACAGGATTAGGCAGAGTCAGGAACACTGGTCCAGATCAGGGGGAGGTAATGTTCAGACAGTTACTGGATACATTAGAGCAGGGGCAGCGTATGCAGCAGGAGCAGAATAGGCGAATGGACATGATGTTGCAGCTCATGGCTAGACAGATGGGTGTCAATATTAATCCAGGTGATGCCAACAACAGAAACAACAACAATGGGGGCAATGATAATAATGGAGGCCAAGGTAACAACAATGGTCCTGAGAATAACATTAATGGTAATAATGGACACGGCAACAATGGGAATGAGGCTGATAACTTTAGACACGTTGCACGCCCAGCTCGGACAGCGAGCCCGAGACCTCTTCTACCCACCTTCCCACCCAGAGATCCGGTTCAACCAGTAAACGAACCGCAGATTACCGAGTTACAGGATCAGTTCAGGAGGGACTGGGAGGCTAGTGGACCGGAGTTTCAGGCGGATATTTCCCTCAGAGATTATATGGACTTGAGGATGAGACACATGCCTAGAGCAGGAGGGAGGAATCAAAACTTTGAGCTGAGAAAGAAAGTTGGAAAACTTTCTTTACCTTATTATGATGCTTCAGGGAAAATGACTGCATGAGCTTGGGTGCAGAAGGTAGATACATACTTGCAGCTAAATCCTATGCCTGAGGAGGAGGCTATCAAGTATGCGGCTATGCACTTGGATGGCGTTGCACATGAATGGTGGCATCATGGCATGGTGACTCTGGGGCATAATCAGATTACATCCTATGAGGAATTCACCGACAGATTGATTGAGAGATTTGACACTAGGGATCCCGAGTTACATTTCAAGGAGCTAGCACAGTTAAAACAGTCAGGTTCTGTGGATGCTTACATCGCCGAGTTTTAGCGCTTGTCTGTACTTGTTACTGATATCTCTCCTAGGAGATTGGTGGTGTTATTTTGTGATGGGCTTGTTGATCCATTACGAGGTTGGGTGAAGGGACATGATCCACTCACCTTAGCTGAAGCGACTAAAAAGGCACGAGATTTAGCCCCTTCGGTATACAAAGGAAAATACCATTCAACAGATTCTTCCTACCGCAAGGATAAAGACAAAAAACCATTTCAAAAAGAGTATAACAAACCCAAAGAAGGATCAAAAGGACTAGACAATGAAACCATGAATGAACTTCGAAAGAAGAAGTTGTGCTTCCACTGTAGAGAGCCTTGGGACTTATCTCATAAATGCCCTCTCAAGGCTAAGGCAAATCAAATGGAGTATTTTTCAGCAGAAGAGTCAGAGTCAGAGGTGGAGGATCAGCACTCTGATTCAGATGAAGGTAACACTATAGAGGAGAGCAGCATTCCTAAGGGTGATAGATCGTTGGCACGCTTGACAGGGGCCCAAAAGGCAATCACATTTAAGGTCAGGGGTACTATTCAGGGGCAGAAAGTGATATCTCTCATTGACACTGGGGCTACACATAACTTCATAGATGCACAGTTGGTAGCTAGGAGAGGGTTACAGACCGAGGAGCATGATGGGTTTAGAGTCATGGTGGCTAACGGTGACAAATTATTGTGCAGTCGGAAGATATCTAATCTTCACATTAGGTTTGGAGATGGCTATGAGTTAGAGGATGAGTTCTATGTTGTGGACATGGGAGATTATGATGTCATCCTCGGCATGACATGGATGGCTTCGCTAGTTGAGTTCACACTCAACCTAGCGAAATTGGAGATGAGATTCCAGCATGAGGGCAGAATTGTGGTACTTAGAGGACTTTCGGATGGAGGTTGCAGAATAGTGTCCTTGAGGAGAATGCAAAGACTTTTTCGTCATGATGACATAGAGTGGGCGACAGAGTGCTACATTATGCCAGCTTCACCAGAGCCACAGGAAAAGAGTCATCCACCAGATATCCAGAAGATACTTGATAGACACGCTAAAGTATTTGGAGATATTCCTCATGGGGTTCCTCCTGACAGAGGGATAGAGCATGTTATCGAGCTCGAGGAGGGAGCCAAACCAGTTATGATTACTCCATATCGTCATCCTAAGAAACACAAGGATGAGATAGAGAAGGCGATTAAGGATTTGTTGGAGATGGGGCATATCAGGCCTAGTAAGAGCCCCTTTGCTTCAGCAGTAGTATTGGTAAAGAAGAAGGATGGGACGATGCGCATGTGCATCGATTACAGGGCACTGAATAAGAAAACAATTAAAAATAGGTATCCCATTCCTAGGATTGATGAGCTAATGGATGAGTTGCATGGGGCATGCTTCTTCACCAAAATTGATTTGCGGTCCGGATACCATCAAATCAAGATGAGAGCAGAGGATGTTGAGAAAACAGCATTCCGATGTCACTATGGCCACTTTGAGTTTATGGTTATGCCATTTGACTAACCAATGCACCCGCTACATTTCAGAGTTGTATGAACCAGGTATTCAGGAAGCAGTTGAGGAGGTTTGTCTTGATCTTCTTTGATGACATCTTGGTCTTCAGTAAGACCTGGGAGGAGCACTTACATCATTTGGAGGAGGTGTTATCTATTCTGGAGAGAGAGTCATTGTTTGCCAAGGAATCTAAATACGAGTTTGGCATGACCGAGCTCCTTTACCTTGGGCATATCATTAGTGCAGATGGTGTTCGGGTTGATCCCGAAAAGATTAGAGCTATTGTAGATTGGCCTACTCCCACAAACCTTACACAACTTAAGGGGTTCTTTGGTTTATGTGGTTTTTATAGGAGGTTTGTTAAGGGATTCTCACAGACTGCTGCACCCTTGATAGATCTTACCAGGAAAGGGGCCTTCGTGTGGACAGGGGCAGCACAGAGGTGTTTTGAGCATTTCAAGCAGGTAATGTCTTCATGTCCAGTTCTAGCTCTACCGGATTTCACGAAGCCTTTTGAGCTTCATTGTGATGCATCGGGTGATGGGATTGGAGCAGTATTGATGCAGGAGAAGCATCCCATTGCATTCGAGAGTAGGAAGCTCCGGGGAGTTGAGAAGAGTTATTCTATCTATGACCGAGAGATGTTGGCCATAATGCATGCATTGGCCAAATTCCGATCGTATTTGGTAGGTGGGTGTTTTGTGATAAAGACTGATCACAACAGTATTTAATATTTCATGAGCCAGCGTGATCTTAATGATCGGCAACAGAAATGGGTTACTAAATTGCAGGCTTATGACTTTGACATAGAGTTTGTCAAAGGTAAGAAAAACGTGGTGGCTGATGCCTTATCTCGGAGACCTCACTTATGTGCTCTGGCAGAGATTTTAGGAGATTGGAGAGATCGGATTATAGTAGAGTATGTCGGAGATGCTTGGGCTTCTGGATTGATTTCAGGTACCATACAGGATGATTGCTATGAGGTGATAGATGGATTGATCAGAGTTCAGGACAGGGTTTATTTGATTCCGTCGTCACATTTGAGAGAGGTGATATTGAAGGCATTTCATGATGCACCCACAGCTGGGCATCCAGGGATCTTCAAGACCTACAGGCAGATCCGAGAGCGGTTCTCATGGAGAGGGCTCAAGGATGATGTTCAGAGGTATGTCAGGGAGTGTGCAGTTTGTCAACAGAATAAGGGAGAGCACACATTTCCTGCAGGGTTATTACAGCCCTTGCCCATTCCTGATAGGAAATGGGAAAGTATTTCGATGGACTTCATCACTGGTTTACCACGAGTGCAGGGAAGGGATTGCATCTATGTGGTGGTGGACCGCTTGACGAAGTTCGCTCACTTCTTTGCTATTCCGTCCACTTACACAGCAGCACAGGTGGCAGATCTTTTCTTTAGAGAGATATTCAGGTTACATGGGCTGCCCAGATTCATTGTTAGTGACCGGGATAGTAAGTTTATGAGTGTTTTTTGGCAAGAGTTGTTTAGGTTGTGTGGTACAGATCTTACACCTAGCACTAGTTATCATCCACAGACAGATGGGCAAACAGAGATTGTGAATAAATGGGTGGAGGGATATTTGAGGAACTATGTAACTGCACAACAAAAGGCTTGGATCAGATGGTTGCATATGGGAGAGTATTGTTATAACACCACTTATCATATGTCCATCAGGATGACTCCTTTCATGGCACTCTATGGTTATGAAGCACCTAGCTTCATGGATTTAGTTTTGGGGGACAACAGAGTGCCCAAAGCCAAAAACTTATTGCAGGATAGTCAGGACATCCTGAAAGTGCTCAAGGAGAATATACAACAGGCCCAGAATCAACAGAAATTGTATGCTGATCAGCACCGAATAGAGCGCAGTTTCGAGGTAGGGGATATGGTTTACTTGAGGCTACAACCATATAGACAGTCATCACTCAAGAAGAGCGGAGCTGAAAAGTTGAAACCTAGATTTTATGGTCCCTACAGGGTAATACGCAAAGTGGGCGAAGTGGCCTATGAGCTTGAGCTTCCAGAGGGCAGTCGGGTGCACAATGTGTTTCACGTGTCTAGGCTTAAGAAAGCCATTGGTCAGAGTGTAGTGCCTTCTGCAGATTTACCCCCTTTGGATGAGGAGGGGAAGCTTGTGTTAGTACCCGAAGCTATTTTGGACACCAGAGAGAGGAAGCTTAGAAACAGGGTAGTGAAGGAGTATTTGGTCAGATGGAGAGACCTGCCGGAGGAGGATTCTACATGGGAGAGTGAGCAGGTTATTCAGCAGGCTGAACTGAGATTGCTTGAGGACAAGCAATTTCAAGGGGGGCGGACTGTAATGTACCCACTTTAGCAGTTGACCAAGCGTGTGTGCGTTAGCCTTGTTCTACATGGTCCCTGGCTAACGAAGGGTTTAAGGGGATCCTGGAGTGTTTTGGCCTAGTCATTTCCAGTTTGGGCCAAAATGAAGTTGATTTACTCAGTTTCAGGCATACTTACTAATTTTAGTAAGTCAACAGGACACAGTGGAGGCCAGTTTTGGTGATTGGATTTGATACTCTTCGGTGAGAGCTTTCCGACGAGCTATCACTTGCATTATTCGGAGTCCGATTGCTAATACATTTTAATGCCTGATGTTTTATTAAAGTAACATTTAATTTAATTGTAAAATATTAAAGTGTTTCTTTAATATTTATTTTATGGGGATGTGTACCCAAGGGAGACATAAGGGGATATTTTAATATATGTTTTATATTGCACATCTTTTATCCCACATTGGCCATGAGAGTTGAACCGACCCTTGGAAATAGAATAAAAGGAAGCGTTTGTGGCTTCATTAAGGGAGTTGAATATGAGAAGAAATTGGTATGTGAGTTGTAGATCCGTTCTTGGCATTTGAGGACGTTTATCCTCTCTTGTGACATTCTAGACGTCATTCCCTTGGGGTTTGGCCTTTGGAATCCAGTGTTCTCAGCTTCATTATCAGGCAGATTGGGTGCATTTCCAGCTGAAGACAAACCGTTCCTGTAGCACAGCACTATTCAGTTCCTGTAGCGCAGCACTGTAGCAGCCGCATACTGTAGCAACCACGTCACTGTAGCAACCGCGTCACTGTAGCAGCTGCGTACTGTAGCGTCTTGTTAGCGGCAGCCTAATGTTATGGCCCAGGTCATCACTTTCTGAAGTAAACAATATCAAGCTATTCTATTGCTGGAGTATTTAGTGAATTGTTTCATTGCCAATATTGTACTTAATCTGAAAATCATCATAAATATAGTGTGCTGGTTATTTTCAGTTGTGTGTTTATGCTTTCATTTTCATATTCATGTTACATGCATAGATCTTTGTTAAAAGAGCACAAACAAAACAGCACAACAACCCATTTCGGAGTCATAAGGGTTGTAACACAAAACAAAGAAATTGGGGACTGCAAGCAAAGTGTTCGACAGAATTACTTTATAGCTGTGACTTCGTTTAGAAGCGGATTTTGGGGTAACCATTTCATATACGAACAATATACATGCGGCTATATACGAACGAACAGTATACAACATACATAGGAGGATACGTATACAAGTAAAAGAGGATACGTATATACGTGTAAAGGAGGATACATATACAGCACACAAACGTTAGAGCACATACATATATACAAAGGTAAACATATACAAACGTATACAGCATATACATTATGCAACCAGTGAATAAATGCGAATGCTACAGCATATACAAACGTTATAGCATATATGTTATAAAACATATAACATATGTAAATATCTTTGGAACGGTGAAGTCAGCGATAAATAAAGTATGGTTATTATGATCGATAAAAAAAGGTAAAGGCATTTTTTATTATTATTAAAAAAGGAAGATTGAATTTATAAGTAACAATAATTAAAACATTAATTGAAACTAAAAGGTACGTTGAAGAGGCATGTCTCAAAGAGACATATCATTTCATTTAATGTGGGAATATATAAATATTAAATCCATCATTTGAAAAAGAATAAGTCAGCAGAGAGAAAGAAGAGAAGGAATATTTAAAAAGTAGTTTGGATATTAAGGAAAGAATGAAAATTGATTGAAAATAAATATATAATCAGAATAAAATCTGATATATAAATTTACAATATGGTGACAATATAAATTACATTTAATCTTTACTAAAATATTATATTTAGGAAAGGCTGACTTTGGATTAAAAGTATATATGCTGAAAACTAAAAGATACTAAAGTGTCCATCATCAGTTGAAGATAGCAACATTGCAAAGGTGGAAGAAAAATTTGTGTACAGTGAGTTGGTGCTCAGAAATCAGACAGAGGGAGTTGGTGCTTCCAGTGGGTCGGTGCCTGTGAAGTGTGGGAGTTGGAGCTTCCAGTGAGTCGGTGCTCATAAACATAGGGGTTGGAGCCTCTAGTAGGTCGTAGCCTACAAATCATTGTAAAAGAACAAGTTTATATAAAAACAAATTATTTTCTGGTTTTCTCCCATATTGGGTTTCCACGTAAATATTGTGTTCATGTGCATAATTGTTTATTTGAGTATTTGAAGTTATTTTTGGATGAAAACTTTTAAATTGAAAAATAGTTATTATACTGATTCACCCCCCCCTCTCAGTATAATTGTGTGCTCTTCAAGGAGAAGTTCAACTGGAGACCAGAGCTCATCAAGGAACAAAAGATAATAAGGGACAAGACGAAGACATCCCAGTCCACACCGAGCAACTTAAACCGGAGAAAGAGCAAGGAAAACAAGAACAAGGAGACATTCCAAGCTCCTCTAAAAGGAAGTTGTCATTTGCCAAGGAGAAGCAAGCAAAAAGGAGTAAAACTACCGATACAGTGGTAGACATCAGCAAAATGTCAACCAGGCAGCTCAAAGAGCTGACCAAAAGAAAACAGGACATGGTCCTAACCACTGTAAAGAACATTTTGTGCAACTTCGTTCCTGATACTGACGTCGATAGCAATGAACCAGTCATCGATCAGCTAGAAGTATTGGCACAGGCAATCGGTGAGGATCTCACAGATCTAGAAACAGTGGCGATCGACCACTATGAGAAGAAAAGAGTGGAGATACTCCACAAACAGGTTAAAGAGATTAAGGTGAATGTCACAAGCAACCTGAGAATTCTCCAACAACAACTTCAAGAAGCAGGAAGTCTGATGAGCAGAACATCAAACTTTGAAGTATTTTTGCAAGATCTGTCAGAAAAGTCTGCCAAGATAACAGAAGAGATTAAAGTCTTGTCTTCTCAATTTGATATTAAGAACAAGACTGCAACATCCTACAACAGAGAAATGACAAGTTTAACTCTTGCACTGAGAAAAATTGTTGAAGAGAAAAATAAGCGGATCCAAGATATCATTGGATTTCAAATTTTTTTGGCACCCAACATTTGACATCATGAATATAACAACATTTTTTACTAAAGATCTAATCAATGAACTAGCCTACAAAACTATGGAAGACATGGAGAATATCATTATTTCTCTGACAGCAGCCCAAAAGAATTCAGAATATGTAATCGGTTAATGGGCACCATTTCTTCATTTAGCCAGAACAATATACAAGGATATCTTCACTAAGCTTCAACTGTGAAAATATGCTTTACCCTTTGTCCTCTGAAGGCAAAAAGGGGAAGAAGATACAGAGGAACGAGAACACAAGAGGAAGGAGAACACAGAAACAGTGCAAAGAACACAGTACCAGAACTTTCACCTGGAGCACTCAGTCACGGGAGAGCACTTAGTCAAGGGAAGTAGTGTTCCACCGATACAAGGTACTGTTATTAGTAAGTGAGTAAAGCTTGTGAAGCTTGTGTATAGTTTTGCCACCAATGACAAAGGGGAAGATTGTTAGCATTATGAGTTGTCATTAGTGTATTTCACAAAGCCCACCGGTGAAGGGTTACCGGTCACTCACATTACTTAGACAACACCGGTAGATGAAGAACAAAATGTATGCACCGGTTGACTATTTTGATAGATACACCGATAGACCAAATCAAGAACTCAGAACTGGTCTTTTGAGGCATGCAGGGACAAAATCGGGTTTAAGGGTATACCGGTCTAATTGCCAATCCGATTTATGGATCAGTTTCAGTTACAGTTTAGGTTAAAAGCCGGATTATACGAGAAATCCACCGCTTAGAAGTAGAGTTAGCTTTTTAATAGGAGTTAGCTTTATTCTTGCGGATATTTTTTGGAAGGTAAACTCCAGATCAAAGCGCATAGCTTTTTACTGATTGCATGATTTAATGCGGAGTTTGCAGCTTGGCGGTTCTATGAGTTAAGGGTTTCATTACGATAAACTCTCATATAAATATAGGTCATAAGGCGCAAAGAAAAGTGTTGTTGATAGTTGATAATTGCACAGAGCAGAGGAGAGATATCTTCTGAAGAGTGTTGCGG
Organism: Chamaecyparis obtusa; assembly: GCA_027943335.1. NCBI lineage: Eukaryota > Viridiplantae > Streptophyta > Pinopsida > Cupressales > Cupressaceae > Chamaecyparis > Chamaecyparis obtusa. Next base: position 373,820 of record BSBK01000291.1, on the reverse strand, counting down.
GCACAGAGGTGAAGAAAGAAAGAGAGATCAACAACCAGGCAAATCGGAGAAGAGATCAACATGTATGATCTAATCAGATAGTCAGTGTCAAAATAAGATCATTGCTTTTATAAGGAGTGAAAGCATATTGAAATCCCTCTATCAGGGTGAACCTAATCGGTTCTTTGTAAAATCCCCTAATAGGGTAACATCTTTGTAGATGTTCAAAGTCCTGTAATCAGGCAACTCCTAACAGGGTTCAGATCTTAATAGATCTTTTGTAAAATCCCTTAACTGAGTAGCACTTCAATCAGTGCTTTTGTAAGCTCCTCACAGGGCGCCTTGTCATGTCCCCTTTCTAGAGACATGTGCTTTCAGGATGGATTTGCCTATTATCGAGTCTCGTAGGCAAATGGTTTGGAGAGAGAGTCATTTTTGCGGATCAGATGGTCATATTTTGCTCTTGAAGAAGTGTTATGAGGTTATATTTTATTATTATGTGTTATCGGGGCCTACATGTTATAATTTTAAGTTGAGTTGCACTTTTTATTTTATAAAATTACTTTATTATAAAAAGTGCATTATAATGAGATTTTATAAAGGATGTTTCTAGAAGTTCTAGCAACTTCTTAGAAAAAGTGAATAAATAGAGGGCTGGGCCTCTCATTTGGACATGCTTGATTTGAGATTTCCTCTACTTCTTCATTGTGAAGCCATTTGTGGTCTTTTGGATCTGCAAATACTATTCGGTCTTTGGGAACGATAACTCCCTTGGATTGGCATAACTGAGGTAGTGAAATATCTACTGAAGGGTTGCATATTTGGAGTTGGTATTCAGCCATCTCATTGGCACTTCATTGAGAAATTGTTTGAAGGGTTTATTTTGGTTGGAATAAAGGTTTCAGATTTACCCGTGCATTGGTGAAGCATTTGGCGAGGGTTTGAAGACAAAATTGGCTCATTTTCAGAATTGCAATCTCAGGGTTTGGAACCCATAAATTGCTCATAACTTCCAATTGCCAAGGAGTTATTTTTTATGCTTTGGTAGGGTTACTACCTAACCCTAGGCGCCCAGATTTATACCTTTTTGAGGCCCTAAAAACTTGGCCATAATTTCCTAGAGGAGCCGTACCTGTACGGCCTGGTACGACCTAGGCTGGCAGACCATAATACAGCAGTTTGGGGGCAGTTTGTGGAGGCATCTTGCGGTTTTAACTCGGCATTCAGATCAGGGCAATTCGGAGCATTTCCAGGTGCACTATTTGAGGTTTTGAAATGTCAAAGTATTGCATATTAGTAGTATGAACAGTCAGCACTGTCATTACATCAATTTAATATTACCAATCATTAATTGCTGTTGTAATATCAGTCAACTAGCATCCAATCTGAAAAGGGATTTGGTTCATGTTCATAGCATTGCATTGTCTTATTTAATAAGGGTTTGATATGATGTAATCTGAATTGCATAGTTGTGACAGTCCACTAGAATCTGATATTGTAATTCAGTCATTGATGTATGTACACAGTTCAGTCCATTATAATCAATTGTTGTAATCAGATTACATGCATTGATAGGATTGAATATGATGGTTTATATGTTGTCCTCAATCCATATTAGTATTCATATGCAAATCTGAAAATTGTCATTGATTCCTTCATTTCGGGCACAAAGATATATATCTATTTTGGCACTGTTTATGTCATTGTATTAGTGTGGATTTGTTGCACAACAATCAGCCCTATTTGCAGTTCACATTTTAGCAGCTCTATTCAGTTACATGCCAAGTGTTTGACGAATTGCCAAAGTTCAGTTTGAGGGTTTCAGTGGCCTTTATAGTAAGGGTCATTACACGCCTTCATTCTTCAATAGTGAAGTTGTGAGTTCTGTCTCACCGTGGTTTTTTCCTTCTAACCGAGGGTTTCCACGTATAAATACTTGAGTTGATCTGTGTGATTCTGTTTATGCTTGTGAATTATTGTTTACATTATGTTTTACATTCAATAATCTGTTTACAAGTTTTAAACTGGCAAATTGATAATATTTACCGATTCAGCCCTCTTAGTAACCGGTAAAGTATTAACAGATTCCTGATCAGGGAAATTTGCCCATCATCTAAAATAGAAAAATCTCTATCTATATTGATAAACCCCATCGATTGACCATCCTCCTCAAACCAACGGCTTTCTTTTTCATTATCTGGCTGAGCACTCATATCTCCACCCTCTTTCTCCATTTCTTCATCATTATTTTCCTTCAAGGGTTTCGAGTCTGGGGAAAAAGAAGGGGATATATCTGTAGCATTATCATCAGCCTTATCCTTAGCTTCAACCACCAGCTGTCCAGAGACTAAAGTCTCACCAACTTTTAGTTTCGCCATCACTATATGATTGTTTCTCATATTAGCACTCTGCTTTTCTGGGATCTAAGAGCATGAAGTTGGGGTTTCTTTAACTATTTGTGTTGACAAAGGTTCCAAAGGGATCCCACCCTCATCCATATTGTCCACAAAAGGAAAACTATCTATCCATCCTCGCACCATCTCCAAGCTATCCTCAGGGCACTCTGGAGCAACCCCTCTGCTATTGAGAATCATATCATATTCAAACTGTAGAAAAATATTATCATCTTTTTTCCTTGACTCTGTTAAATCCCGGATAACATCCATTGATTGCTGTATTTCTAACGCCTTTCCTTTAAGAGATTCTATCTTTGAAAGCCCCTCCATTTCCTCAATAATCCCTATCTCCGCCACAATCCTTTGCCGCCATTCACCTTTTTCTGAACTCAAAACAATAAAATCCGACACCTTATCACATTCCTGAACTTTAACAAGTATCCTTAGCACCATTGAAAGATCATTTACATCCACTACTTCATTTGAAGAAATAAAAGTACCTAAAGAATCCCCAATTTGTTTTAGGGGTTTTCTTCTTTATATTCGAAGGGAAGATTATGCATCTTGATCCATAATGCTAGCTCTTTAACTTTTTCTTGCACAGGATCAAAATTTGGCATCCATTCTTGAATATAAACTCCTTTTCCATCAATCAGGAAAGGGCCACTTCCTAGGATCCTGTAATGTCCCCGTTTTTCAGAATATTGGGATTAGTTTGGTTTGGCGACCCTCGCAAGCTAATCAGGTGATCAAAGGGGGTTAGTTGGTGGAGCCAGTGTTGGGATTCCGTTCTGGAGGTTCAGATTACCAGGTCTGCTCTTCGTTTAGGTCAATTTAGTCAACTTACTATTTTTAGTAAGTCGTATTTTGGGTGTGGCCAGGATTAGCAAGGCGTTTGCACGGAGTGTCAGATGTTTCAGGATCGAGTTTCAGGGAATCTCTAGTTTGAGTGACTTACTATTTATAGTAAGTTTATTTTTGGCAATTGGCTATTTCTGGCAGGGCAGTTGATGTCTGAGGCTCTAGTGTCAGAAATGAGTTTGATGCAGTCAGTGGGTTACAGTGGCTTTTATTTTTAAAATTATTGTTATTAAATTAAATTATTTTAATTTAATAACTTTATGACTTTATAACTTAAAGTTATAAAATGAAGTTGTGATTAAAAAGCCTCTTAAGTGAAAAAAGTGAAGTTGAAGCTTTTTCCAAAAAAGTTATATATTCAATTCGAAAAAGCACTTTCATTCACCCATTGACAATTTGATAAAAACTTGTGTTGAGAGAGAAATCATTTTTTCTTGGAGAGCTAGGGTTTGGACTTGGTCTTCATTCTTGGAGAGAGTTCTACAACTTTCACTCATGCTTGGTCTTCAGCTTTTGGAGAGAGCGCTGAAATACTTACTGAAAATTCACCAGTTGGATTGAAATACATTGTACGATCTGCAGATTGATCTCGGTGGTGAAAGAAAGGCAAGGCTGTACGGATTTTGCTGCTGCTGTACTGAGCTGTAGATGTACGACATTGAATTAATTGTTGTATGAGTCTCCGTTTTGGTCAAGGATACAAATCGATCCTGTTTGGTGGCTTATAAAATTTGTTGCGTATGGATTTATGGGGCTGCGTTAGGTATTGGAAGAGCTGCGTTTCAATTTAATGGCTGCCGTATGACTTCTGGCTGGCTGCGTGACTTTTCTTTGGCAGCTGCAATGCATTCCCCAAGTGCTGCGTATGACTTCCAGGAAGTGGCGTCACTTGTTTGGGAAGATTGTATTAATAAGGTGCTTTCCTGTTATTCAATACTTGTAATGTCTTGGGATAATTTCTTCGCTATAGATGAACTTGATGATCAATAGAATAATTTTAGTACCGTATGTTATTAAAATAAATTCCAAGACTGAAATTCACAAATTTATAATTGGCGGAGTTCAATACAATTTGCAATTTAATTGAGTTTTTAGCTAGTTAGAGTTAAGAGCCAGCCAGGCTCTTTACAGTGGTATCAGAGCATTTTTCCTGCCATCCCGTGGGGTCTGGATTCATTTATATTCTAAAGTTATTTTAAAAGTGATCAGCACTTACACTTTCCCTAGCTATGGATAAATACAAGAGGCCCAGTTCTGGAAGTCGCCGTAATAGTATGGGAAAAAGAGAGGAATTAAATGTCTTAGTAGAACGTATGGAAGGACTTAGGCTACATCAGTAGAGATTGGCAGAGAGTTTGTTGGATCCAGTGACAGTAGACAAGGCAGCGAGGTGTATGGTCTCTGCTTTTAGAAGGCTGACGTCGAGATTGCAGGGAAGAAGGCTTGAGTTTTCCCCGACAGGTGTCCATGATGCAAATGTTCCTATATCTAGTATAGCACTTGCTAATCCTATCCGTAGTGCTGATGTTGGATTTATTTCACAAAAACATGTGGATGTTTCAGTACCCTTGGTTGACAGCAGCGCTGAGCATCAATAGGTTGAGGCTCCCAGAGTAGTCGCTACAGTTAGTTCAGAGGCAACTGATGCTATAGTTACGACTGAGTGTTCAGACTCTTTCGTGGAGGGAGTGATTATTGGAGATTTTTATGTTAGTTGTAGTAGTGTTGCTCCAACTCAGGAGGCAGTTGCTTCCTGAGATGGGATTGATGCATGTATGGAGTCTCCCAGTGGTGATGTTGGTGATCTGGGCATTACGGCAGGGTCAGTTGATGACAGTTTGTGCTCCAGCATTATTGGTGCACAGCCTAACGTTGAGTCATATGTGCAGAGTCTAGGTGTCAGCAGTTGAGATTTCAGCAGGAGATGTGGAAGCTGATAGTATAGACACATCGGATGACACTTTTGAGGATGCTGTGAGTTGCATTGGGGATGACACCCCCTGTGAGATGTTGGGCGATGACTGCGAGGAGCGTATGAGCTCTGACAACTCTGAGGTTTATGATAGCAGTCGCAGTGTGGGATCAGTACAAGAGACAATGGTTTTTTCTTGTGTTGAGGATGTGAGCATGGAGCTATCTAGTGATGACACTCATGATGGGAGTGTTGCAGTTGAGTTGGGTGACCTAGATTCATGCCACAATATAGTTGATTCACATGACGACATTGAGTGGTGTATGCAGCCAGAATTAGTGGAGTTGCGGATAGATGATGTGGACACTAGCATCATAGATATTTTCGATATTGAGAGCGAGGATGATGAGTGCTGTAGTGTTTTTGGTTTTCTATATCTGACTTTGGGTGTGGACTCAGCGTTGTCATATGGTGGTGGTGGGTTCTAGGATTCTGTGTTACAGGGACTCACAGATGAGGAGGGGGAAGCATACGAGTGGCAAGAGTTTGTTACAGCCAGGGCTTCCACTTCTAGAGAGGGGGTTACTTCGTCGGTGACTCGTGAGGATGATTCTTCCTGCAGCGAGACATGTTTGACTTATCAGACCTTGGGGGAGGACTCTGAGTTGTTAGTGCGTGAGGATGGATCCCAGGATCTGGATTGTCAGGCGGTTGCAGAGGATGAGGTAGCTGGAGATTGTGTTGAGTTAGATTTAGCAGTAGCTTCCTCGGGGTTAGATGAGGACGAGTCCGATGCTTGTACTCAGTTTGTAGGTGTGTAATCAGATGAAAGTACACAGAGATATGGTGATCTTGAGGGGAGTTTGTTGGATGCAGCTTCCTCTCATAGTGTGGACAGTGCAGTTGAGGTTGTACATAGGAGGTCCGTTGTGCAGAGTCATCATATGACTAGCCAGTTGTGAGTTGGTGAGAGGGATATCACTTCTACTCTTGAGCATTTGGATGCCGCTCGTTAGCTGTTGGTTGTTTATGATTGGGGTGCTCCTATGACAGATGAGCACAGTGGTGGTTACCTTTCCTTGATAGAGATCCATTCCTTGCGTGAGGCTGTCAAGATTTTGAGACAGGATTATTTACAGATGGTAGCCGACCGTGATCACCTAGTTGAGTGGGGGAGTACAGCATATGAGGCACTAATGGACAGAGAGGAGGAGGTGAGTGAGCTTACTCAGGAGCTCACAACAACTTCTGAGGCTTTAGAGGGCACTCAGTGGGCTCTTTAGGAGTCGCAATTTCAGTTAGAGGAGGTGACCGTGGAGTTCGAGCATATTCGGTCCACACCAGCCCTAGACCCAGTTTGGTTGCACATTGAGGTGGTTGGTGGTGAGTTGGCTTCTACGGTTGGGGATGCGCGACAGGATGATGTAGCAGACACATCTGTTTAGGATGTGGGTGCACTAGGTACGGATGAGGTAGGAGTACCAGTGGAATCAAGCTCCTATGTTGATTTGCTTCCTTCTGTTGGAAGTGAATCTATTTCTTCATCTCATATAGCTGATAGCATGGGACATTTGGTTGTGCCACATTTTCAGAGAGATCAGCTATGGGTTGCGGGGGAGCAAATTGACGCTTCCATGTATAATTTCTACTACACCAAGTCATTCATGGAGTATTTACTTGAGAGTGCAGATATGCGAGAGGATTCATACAGAGTGTCTGAGGGTACTCTTATCCGCGGTTCTTGTGCTATCTGGAGGTTGGTGGGAAAGATTGTAGAGACTCTATCTACTATGCTTCCCCATAGGGATTTCAAGGTTGGGTTTGTTGAGAGGGTTGCTCAGGATCTTGCCCAGCCTGCAGTTATGCGGAGTTAGAGATTGGAGCCATCTCTTGATTCCTAGTTTGGTAATGATGAGTCATTGACGGAGATTGGGGCTTTCTACCGACATTATACGGTAGGGTATGCTCATCATTTTTCTTTTGACCCACGGGTTGAGGATTTGGTCTCACGCAGGTGTAGACTGGCTCCAGTTTCTTACCATCCATTATGGGATGGATTAGTACCATCTTTTGCAGATGGAATTAGCAGTTGCAAGTTGGACCATTTGCAGTATCGACACATCTAGGACAGTTTATTAGAGGTTAGAGTTGGTAACAGTGATTTAGGTACATTTGGTCATTTTCATCTTCTCAGTGCAGTTGGGTGTGAGTGTCGGATAGACAGGGACTTTGGTTTTGACAGAGTTAGTGTTTTAGTTGGGTTGAGTTCCGCTGGGTTGTTTTCTGCATCAACATCTACAGTTGGTGTTCAGATGATGTTTTCAGTGATGTCAATTATTTGGGTGTTGAGTGCAGTTTTTCAGTTGCTGGTGTCTGTACTGTTGATGTTGTTGGCTTCTTCACAAGAGTATGAGGTTGATCGGGACATTACTTATGACCATTGTTGGGATCCAGGTGGTTTGTGATGTTGCTTGTTTTTTTCCTGACTGCTTGAGGACAAGCAATCTTGGGAAGGGAGGATTGTAATGTCCCCGTTTTTCAGACTATTGGGATTAGTTTGGTTTTGCGACCCTCACAAGCTAATCAGGCGATCAGAGGGGGTCAATTGGTGGAGCCAGTGTTGGGATTCCGTTCTGGAGGTTCAGATTACCACGTCTGCTCTTCGTTCAGGTCAATTTGGTCAACTTACTATTTTTAGTAAGTGGTATTTTGGGTATGGCCAGGATTAGCAAGGCGTCTGCACGAAGTGTCAGATGTTTCAGGGAATCTCCAGTTTGAGTGACTTACTATTTATAGCAAGTCTATTTTTGGCAGTTGGCTATTTCTGGCAAGGCAGTTGAAGTTTGAGGCGTTGGTGTCAGAAATGAGTTTGATGCAGTCAGTGGGTTACAATGGCTTTTATTTTTAAAGTTATCATTATTAAATTAAATTATTTTAATTTAATAACTTTATGACTTTATAACTTAATGTTATAAAATGAAGTTGTGATTAAAAAGCCTCTTAAGTGAAAAAAGTGAAGTTGAAGCTTTTTCCAAAATAGCTATATATTCAATTCGAAAAAGCATTTTCATTCACCCATTGATGATTTGATAAAAACTTGTGTTGAGAGAGAAGTCGTTTTCTCTTGGAGAGCTAGGGTTTGGACTTGGTCTTCATTCTTGGAGAGAGTTCTATAGCTTTCACTCATGCTTGGTCTTCAGCTTTTGGAGAGAGCATTGAAATACTTACTGAAAATTCACCAATTGGATTGAAATACATTGTATGATCTGCAGATTGATCTTGGTGGTGAAAGAAATGCAAGGCTGTACGGATTTTGCTGCTGCCGTACTGCTGTACTGAGCTGTACATGTTGTACGACATTGAATTAATTGTTGTATGAGGCTTCGTTTTGGTCAAGGATACAAATCGATCCTGTTTGGTGGCTTATAAAATTTGTTGCATATGGATTTATGGGGCTGCGTTAGGTATTGGAAGAGCTGCGTTTCAATTTAATGGCTACTGTATGACTTCTGGCTGGCTGTGTGACTTTTCTTTGGCAGCTGCAATGCATTCCCCAAGTGCTGCATATGACTTCCAAGAAGTGGCGTCACTTGTTTGGGAAGATTGTATTAATAAGGTGCTTTCCTGTTATTCAATACTTGTAATGTCTTGGGATAATTTCTTGGCTATAGATGAACTTGATGATCAGTAGAATAATTTTAGTACTATATGTTATTAAAATAAATTCCAAGACTGAAATTCAATACAATTTGCAATTTAATTGAGTTTTTAGCTAGTTAGAGTTAAGAGCTAGCCAGGCTCTTTACAGATCCAATCCCTGTCGTTCTTAGATGGACAAATCACTAAATAAAAATTATTCGCCACTATTTTCACAGTAAAACCACTACCCCAGTTCTTTTCACACTAGTTCCTAATCTTACTTATAGATGACCATTCTCCCATACATTTAAAGAAAAGAGGTTTATCTTTAAGCAAACCTACAGATTCTTGCCATTGCATATTATTAATTAGAACTGAAGACACTTTCGCATAGACAATATTTTCACTTACCCCTTGTCATTTTTCTGCTGCCACATTCAAAGTTTTGGGACTCCAAAATTTTCTCTCAATTTGATCAAACTGAAAGGGCTTATTTGAAGGGAACATACGATTATGAAGCCCCGGGTTGGTCTTCCTCTTATCCCGAAACCTTCCAAACCTATCATTGATTTATTGCCAGTCATTTGAAAATCTCTCCTTGAAATTATGCCTTGGTCCCATAGGGTTAGCAGCAGTGTTGAAACTTCGCTGAAAGCTTTTGTTAAAAGGCCACCGATTGCCATATTTTCTTCCAAAACCTTTCACTATTTTCTGTCCTGCTCTGTTCAAATTGTTAGCAATATAAGTTGTCATTAGTGAAGATAGTTGCAAACACCATTCCCACCAGTAGAGACTCATCGATAGTTCACTTATCTTAGAGTATATGCACTGGTAGACTTGAAACAAAGTATATGCACCGGTAGTGACCGAGCAGAGTACTTTATATCAGTCTTGTATTACATACAGGGATTGACCGGGTATAAGATTAATACCGCTCTAACTGCATAAAGATCCACACCGGATTCTGCGGAGCAGTTTGAGTTAAAATTGGAATATGCAGAGCATCCACCGATTAGAACTGATGTTAGCTTTTTAACAGGAGTTAGTTTTATTTCTACGCAGATGTTTTCATGGTAAACTCCAGATCAGAACGCAAGGCTTTACTGCCAGTTGCATGATTTAATGTTGAGTTTATAGCCTGGCGGTTCTATGAATTAAGGGTTTTATTGAGATGAATCTTTGTATAAATACAGGTCATAAGACGCAACATAAGTAGTTGAGAGTTTTTGAATAGAGAGAGCAGAGAAAAGATATCTGCACAAAGATTACAGTCACCAGAGGTGAAAGGCAAAGAGGCAGAAAAAGATTCAACAGCCAGGCAAACAGGGGAAGAGATCAACAGGTATGATCTAATCAGACAATCAGTGTCAATTGAGATCATTGCTTTTATAAGGTGTGGAAGCATATTGAAATCCCTCATTCAAGGTGAACCCTAATCGGTTTTTTGTAAAAATCTTTTAACCAGGTAACATCTTTGTTGATGTTGAAAGTCCTCTAACCAGGGAACTCCTAACAGAGTTAAGATCTTAACCGATCTTCTATCAAATCCCTTAACCGGGTAGCACCTTCATAAGTGCTTTGTAAGCTCCTAACAGGGTGTCTTTATTTCTGCAGAAGTGAAGTTGTGAGCTCTGTCTCACCGTGGTTTTTTCCTTCTAACTGAGGGTTTCCACGTATACATCATGTGTTGATTTGTGTATTTCTATTTATGCTTGTGAATGATTGTTTATATTCTTCTAATCTTGGAAGAATAATTAAACAAGTGTTGAATTGTAATAGAAATAGTAGTTACTGATTCACCCCCCCCTCTCAGTAACCGGTTAGGAATAACAATTGGTATTAGAGCTTAGTTCTCTAATATATAAAGCTTAACCCTTTGAGAAAAAGATCATGGAGGGTTACAGGTATCAGAAACAGCTTGAGGAAGTCAACGACATTATTGCCTCCCTGGAGAATAGGCTGAGAAGATCACTTGCTAAAAGGAAGAAGCTGGCTCTGCAGTTGAGTGAGAGCAATGAAACTATTGATGAACTCTCTGGGCAGAGTGGATCTGATGAAGCTGAGGAGGTAGTCTCTGAGCTCATGGAGAGGAACCAGATCCTAACCGATCATATCTCCAACCTTAAGAGGGAGCAAGAAGAAAATGCCTTAAGGATGATTGAATTGATTGTGAAAAAGAGGAAAGCTGAAGATGAAAGAAACACATCAGTCAAGTCATTAACAACCTCTGAGAGAGAAAGGAACCTGGCAGAGGAAGCTGTAGGGGCAAATGATCTTGTCAATCTAAAACTTCAAGAAGACATGCAAATTGTCACTCAAGAAAACGCCAATATGCAAAAGGGTTGGCATGATAGAGATGACGCATGCAAAAGGCTGGCATTAGAGTTGTATCAACTAAAGGAACATATGAAAGAACTTGAAGAGAGAAACGAAACCCTAAGAAGATACAACGAGAGCTCGGTCAAGCTTGATGAGCAACTCAAAGCTCAAAAAAAGCACAAAGATCCCACCGGCCTTGGATTCACTGGTAAAAACACCAAAGAGACTGGTGAGTCTTCTGGAGCTAAGACAAGCAAAAAGGATAAGAAGCAGCTGTTGGCACAAAAAGGTAAGAAGACTTCTAACACCTCTTTCAATCATTGTGGGAAACCGGGTCATAGAACAAATAACTGCAAGAATGCATCGGTAAAGCCAAACAATAGTTACTGCAAAAACTGTTGCAAGTATGGTCACAAGACTAATGAATGTTGGTCGAGCCCCACAATTGTGTCTAGTGGAAGCAGGAGAAGCTTCAAGGGCTCCTGCTATGCATGTAATAAGTTTGGACACAAAGCTGACGAATGCAGATCCAAGACAGTGGCATTCAGATCCCCACCGAGACCGGTATTCCCCAAAAGAAACAAGAACCGGAGCACAACCAACTGTGCAAACTGTGGGACGCACAATCACAATGACTCCCGGTGCAAATCACCCAACAATAGAAGGGTGATCCATGGAAGGCAACCGGGATAGTCTGTTACTCCTGCAACAAAGTAGGACACCTAGCGAAAGACTGCAGGAACCGGTCAATGAACACAAGGAGAAAATCGGTCAAACCGGTGGAAAAGACCTCATCCTCAAATGAGAAGATCAATAAGGAAGAGAAGACTGAGAAAACAGTCAAGCAGATCTGGTTCAAAAAGGAATCAAAGAGCTCCACTGAGGAGAAGACAGAGGAAAGATAATCACCGGTTGATGGTGATATCTCTTCAGCTAACTGAGCCTACAGGGCTTAGGGGGAATCGGTAGCTTGTCTACTGTTCCCGGTAGGACTGGTGAGAATCAGACTCACTCAGTCTACAAGGATAACCAGTCAGGTAAGCATTGATCAACCGAGATATGCACAACCAAAAAAGCCGGAATACCAGTTGGTGAAAAATGAAATAAAGGTTAGGTAAGGCAATTAATGCTGTAGCCGTTTAACAATAGTTACCATTTGGTAATTACCGTTATGCCCTAAACCTATATAAAGAAAGGAGGATTACTCATTCATTTTTACTTTGCGATTTTGTGATTAACGATTTTCATGCTTGAGTAAAATTCTCATGCTTTGATCATCAAGAGATATTAACTATTAGACCAATCAAAGCTACTTTCTATTAACCGGTTGTTAGCAATGGCATCTTCATCCTCTACTGTGAAGCTGATCAATGGGAAATCAAGCGGACCGACCTACATATGATATTATGCCGGTTCAAAACAGAGAAATCGACATGGCTAGTGCGCTTTCGTTTGTACCAAACGGAGTCCTCATGACCGAAGACGTCACGACGTTCATTCATGCTAAACAAGAAGAATTGGGCGAAACTTATATTCAAAGTGAGTACCTCTCGCTATGTGAAGAAGGGAGACTTCCTGATAAGTATGCGAAGCTGGTGTCATTTGGACTTATCAATGGAATTTGTTACCCGATCGTCTTCTGGGAAGACTGCATTCGACTGGTTCTAAGTCATCTTCATGAACCAGCTTTTTGGCTCACTAAAGGAGTATGCAATCCAATCACCAAGGAAGATCTGCATAGAGTGACTAGATACAATGACCGAGGGGAAGCACTAACCCTAAGGATTATCTCCAATGCCATCGTCACTAAACTGACAAAGTCAAGATTTGATGGTCGACTTATGACCGTGAACGACATTTAGGATGATGGAGTCTGTTTTGCATCTGCTATGATTGGCTACAAGGTTTACCAGTCCAACAATCTGAATAGCATACCGGGAGGAGCCATTCACTTCGCTCACCGGATAATGAACGATAATGCTCAGTATGATATATGTTCAATGCTTCGAGGCCAGATATTTGAAAATATGAAGAAGCTAGGAGTTGTGAAGAAGAAATCAATGAAGGGACCCTACTGGTATGTCTCTACTTCTACTAAAATTTCTTCTCGGGAATCGGAAAGGTGACATGGGGAACCGATAGACCGGTTATGCATCAAATAAGTGAGATGGCCAACCAATCGGGAAAGCAGTTAGGTAGAGTAATGACTGAGCACTTTGAAGCATTCCAACTAAGAATGCATGCAAGGGAGAGAGTACCGTCAACCATTGTTGACCAATACAAAGACGACGTATGGTTTTTGGTTACCACTGATAACTGCATAATTCAAGCCGTGGAACCGAGAACCATGTACACTCTTGAATTGGGCTACGAGATCACCACAAAGACTGCTAAGGCATATGCAGATGCCTTGACCGAGGCAGATCTAGATCTCTCTACTTACCGGTTCGGTACCCATGAAGAGATCCAGGAGAATCTAAAGAAGAGGGCACCAATCAAGAATGTGTATGTCAAGAGAACACCTACGCCAAAGAAGAAACCGGTCAAAGATCAACCCAAGGCTCAAAGGAAAAGAGCACAACTGGTAGCGAGCACTCAAGAGGAAGATCCAGAGGAAACAGAGACTGAAGACATTGTTCCTCTACTTAGAAAGAGGAAATCAGGTAAACCGGTAAAGGAGGATCCACCGAGAAGAGGCAAACCCACAATTGATGAACTTGTGGCAGGAATGAAAGAAACTGGTGGAATGGGATCAGTTAGCTAAGGCATATGCGGATGCATTGACCGAGGCGGATCTAGATCACCACAAAGACTGCTAAGGTATATGCAGCTGCCTTGACCGAGGTAGGTCTAGATTTCTCTGCTTACCAGTTCGGTACCCATGAAGAGATCCAGGAGAATCTAAAGAAGGAACCAATCAAGAACGTGTATGTCAAGAGAACACCTACGCCAAAGAAGAAACCGGTCAAAGATCAACCCAAGGCTCAAAGGAAAAGAGCACAACCGGTAGCGAGCACTCAAGAGGAAGATCCAGAGGAAACAGAGACTGAAGACACTGTTCCTCTAATCAGAAAGAGGAAATCAAGTAAATTGGTAAAGGAGGATCCACCGAGAAGAGGCAAGCCCACAATTGATGAACTTGTGGCAGGAATGAAAGAAACTGGTGGAATGGGATCAATTAGCAGAAGATATCAATTAGCAAATGATGAAGATAGGAGAAAGATAGAAGAAGCAGTAGTTCATTGTATTCATAAATTCAATCTCTCTCCCACAGAACTTCATTAGACTGTTCCTAGTGATCTTTATGAGATTCTTGAAGCTAGATGGAAAGCTTCAATAGACAAGGAAAAAGAGATGAGGATTCGAGCTCTGCTGGAGGTTCAGAATCATCTCACTCTGGACGAGGTCACTCAGCAAGCTGAATTGAACAAGCAAAATTTCCTGATAAAGAGGAGGATCGGTCAAATGCTTATTGGTGAAACCGAGAAGGTTCACAAAGAAGGTGTGTCTACTTGGACCAAACTTCTTCAAAACCAACGGTAGGCAGAAGAAGCAAGTCAAAAGTCCACAGTTCCATCGGTCCCTGACACCGGTAAAGGAAAAGGAGTACTTGGAGCTTATGCATTGGTAAAAGAAAGGAATCCTACAGAATCGGTAATTGTAGACATCACTGATGATAAAGGCAGTGATCCAGCTCGTGCGATTGTTCTTATCTCTCCAGAGAGAGGTAAGCCTCAAACTATGACTGTAGATGAAATAGTTGATGAGGTAATGGATTTTTGAATAATGGATAATACCACTAAATGGTATAGCATGCTAGGAGAAGAGGATAAACAGTCAGTTACAATAGCCATAGTGGAAACTTTTATGGACTACAACAGAACTCCAAGGGACTATAGGGCCAAGTTTCCCCCAGAATTAAATTCTAGGCTACAGACCAAATGGAAAACTGGTCTAAGAACCAACACTAGAATCAATAAGGAGATGTTGTTTAAGGTTAGACCTGGTCTCAGTAAAGAGAGAATCAAACTTCTACTAGAAGAAGCATCAATGAACTTAGATACTAAGTGTAGATTTGCCAAGATTCTCAATGGATTTGAAAATGAAGTCTATAAAGAGACTTTAGATTTCTGGCAGTAGTACAATTTTAGTGCACTAGAAAGAATAGGTCCACAGGATCAACTTGAACCTATACAAGCACCACCGGTTCAATTCACTACTCGTGAAGAACTTGCAACCGGTAAGGTAAATGTTCAAACAAAGGAGTTCACATCTGGTGAACAAGTAAATGTTGAACAAGTAGTCCCCCCAGTAGAACAAGAGTTGGGAAATGATATACCCATGGTGACTTGCATACAGTCAAAGAGCAGCACCAGGAAGAAGCCACACCGAAAGAGCAAATTCCACAAGAGGAAGATGCTCAACCAAAAGTTGAAGTACAACCGGAGGTGGAAGTACAGAATGAGGAAGAAGTTCCAGCAGAAGAAAACCTACCAGAAGAAGAAGTTCAACTGGAAAATATAGCCTTACCAAAACAAAGAGTTCAACTGGAAGAAGAACATCAGATACCTGCTGCAGAGCAACCAGTCCAGAAACCAATCCAAAATGTACAGGCAGACATACCTAGGTCCTCATCTAAAATAAAGTTATCATTTGCTGAGGACATAGAACTCAAAAGGAGCAAGGCCACCGATACTGTGGTTGACATCAGCAAAATGTCAACAAGGCAGCTAAAGGAGCTGACCAAGAGGAAACAGGACATGGTCCTGATCACTGTCAAGAATATTTTGTGCAACTTTGTACTTGATGTTGACATAGATGAAGATGAACCTGCTATAGATCAGCTGGAAGTATTGGCACAAGCAATCGGTGATGACATGACAGATCCAGAAACTGTAGCAATAGATCACTATGAAAAGAAGAGAATAGAGATTCTCCACAAACAAGTTGATGATATAAATGTAAATGTGTCAACCAACTTAAGAGTTCTTCAACAACAGATTCAAGTGGTAGGAAGTTTGATGTCAAGAACTTAAAATTTTGAAATATTCTTGCAAGATCTGACAGAGAAGTCAGCAAAGACTTCAGAAGATATAAGAGCCTTGTCTTCTCAGTTTCACATCAAGAATAAGTTTGCAACAAACTTCAGCAAAGAAATGACAAAGTCTTTCTCTTATTCTAAGAAAGACTGCTGAAGAGAAGACTAAGAGAATCCAAGACATCATTGGATTTCAATTGTTTTTGGCCCCCACATTTGATGCAATGCAACAAACTGCATCATCAGCTGGGAATCTGCTCAGTGAACTTGCCTACAAAACTGTGGAGGACATGGAGAACATTATTGTCTCTCTAAAAGCAACACAAAAGAACATGGAACATGTAACCAGTCAATGGGCACCGTTTCTTCATTCTGCAAAGAACATATACAAGGATATCTTCACAAAGCTACAAATGTAAAATATTAAGTGAAGCACAACCTTTTGTCCTATGGAGGCAAAAAAGGGGAAGAAGAATAAGCAGAAGAAGAGAGAGATCAGAACAAGGGAAGCATCAGAATAGGGGAAGCAACAGTCAAAGGAGAAGTCTGCAAACATAAGAGAGAAAAGCTGAAGTGCATAGTACACAGGGTAGCAGTCTACAGATCAAGGAATTGACTGTGATAGGTGAATAATGGTTTTTCCACCAATGACAAAGGGGAAGATTGTTAGCAATATAAGTTGTCATTAGTGAAGATAGTTGCAAACACCATTCCCATCGGTAGAGACTCACTGGCAGTTCACTTATCTTAGAGTATATGCACCGGTAGACTTGAAACAGAGTATATGCACTGGTAGAGACCAAACAGAGTACATTATACCGGTCTTGTATTACATACAAGGATAGACCGGGTATAAAATTAATACCACTCTAACTGCATAAAGATCCGCACCGGATTTTGCGGAGCAGTTTGAGTTAAAACCGGAATATGCGGAGCATCCACCGATTAGAACTAATGTTAGCTTTTTAACAGGAGTTAGCTTTATTTCTACGCGGATGTTTTCAAGGTAAACTTCAAATCAGAACACAAGGCTGTACTGCTAGTTGTGTGATTTAATGTTGAGTTTACAGCCTAGCGGTTCTATGAATTAAGGGTTTCATTGAGATGAATCTTTGTATAAATACAGGTCATAGGACACAAGAAAAGTAGTTGTTGAGAGTTGTTGAATAGCGAGAGTAGAGAAGCGATATTTGCACAGAGATTACAGTCACCAGAGGTGAAAGGCAAAGAGGTAGAAAAAGATTCAATAGCCAGGCAAACCGGGGAAGAGATCAACAGGTATGATCTAATCAGACAATCAATGTCAATTGAGATCATTGCTTTTATAAGGTGTGAAAGCATATTGAAATCCCTCATTCAGGGTGAACCCTAATCGATTCTTTGTAAAAATCCTTTAACTGGATAACATCTTTGTTGATGTTGAAAGTTCTCTAACCAGGCAACTCCTAACAGAGTTAAGATCTTAACCGATCTTCTATCAAATCCCTTAACCGGGTAGCACCTTCACAAGTGCTTTGTAAGCTCCTAACAGGGTGTCTTTATTTCTGCAGAAGTGAAGTTGTGAGCTCTGTCTCACCGTTGATTTTTCCTTCTAACCGAGGGTTTCCACGTATACATCATGTGTTGATCTGTGTATTTCTATTTATGCTTGTGAATGATTGTTTACATTCTTCTTATCTTGGAAGAATAATTAAACGAGTGTTGAATTGTAATAGAAATAGTATTTACTTATTCACCCCCCCTCTCAGTAACCGGTTAGGAATAACACAAACGTCCTGCCCCTTCGTCAAAAAACCTCTGGGATCCCTAAAAACTCTGAAACTTTCCCGTTTTTTACCGTTGCAGAGGAGGCATCGTTGAAAATTCTATCCGTTTCGATAACCCCTTGGGTCTCTTAGTGGTTATTGTTATTATATTACTTTCATTGATGATTTCTCTCATAAGTGTTAGATCTATTTTCTTAAGTCCAAGGAATCTGATGAAGTGCTGTCCCGTTTTGAAGAATTCAAAGCTTTGGTTGAAAATCTATCTAACAAAAGTATTAAGATCCTAAGATCTGATAATGGTGGAGAATGTGTCCGGGATTTTTCATAATTTTTGTGTTGAAGCTGGGATTAAGAGGGAGTTCTATGTTCCCTATAATCCTCAACAAAATGGTGTGGTTGAAAGAAAGAATAGTGTTGATGTATGTAGCATCGGTCAGATAAATAATATTGACTATATGATTATTATGAGAAATGATTTATTATATATATACATATATATCAATATATATAATAATTGATATTACTATATACATTGATATATATATATTAAGTTAGATTATATTTATTCTCATAATCACTAAATAGTTCAAGAACGGCAACATCATTTTGTGAATTTGCATGATATTTTCTATATGGGCTCACCTTACAAAATGAAATACTTGAGATTTATAAAAGATAAGTATTTAATGTTTTATTAATGCACATAATTTTTGAGTTTTTTAATTCATGCTATACTATTGGTTATTAAAATCTTGTATGCTTTTATCATTGGTATTTCTGGTCGAGATAGTTTAGTGAGCTATTTGTAATCTCTCTCTGACATACCTTCAGGACATAAGCACAAAATAATTGCATTGAAGAGAGAAAGAACTTGATGCTTGCAAACGAATTGATGATTGAGACTAGGTGCAAAGGGAGTGACATTTCAAATGAGGTCAAGAAGTTGATAAACTTGAGCTTCAGAGGGAGCAGATGGTTCATTCAATGTGTGACAATCTTGATTGAGAGGGAGTTCGTTATTGAAGGTGAAACACTTCTGAGGTAAACTTGATATAATTGATTATTATTCTAATGAATCATGAATGTTTTTAATGGGCCTGCCACCTGTGTAAATCATGAGGAAGTGACGACTTCCAAATGATTATCACTTGTATTTGCAGAAGTTATTGGAAGGTGACGATCTTACAATAACTTAAATCATGATATACATTATTTATAATGTTGAAACAGATCATGATGGATTAAATCAACAACTAAGTGTTAGATGTCATTAAATTGACGGTCTATGAGTTGTTTGTATAGATATATCTTGTAAATCAACAACTAAGTGTTAGATGTCATTAAATTGACGGTCGATGAGTTGTTTGTATAGATATATGATAGGTATTTGGTGAATATCATGTGTTGATATTCTGTAGGCCAGTACCTTATTAAGTACTTGGTGAATATCATATGTTGATGTTCTGATAGCCCAATACTCAGAGTATTTGGTGAATGTCGTGTGTTGACATTCTGATAGGCCAATACTAAAGATATAAAATGGATAGAATTGCCGATGGAGGCGATCCACCCGAGAACTTGTGGATAGAATCGCCGATGGAGGCAATCCACCTGAGAACTTGTGGATAGAATCGGCGATGGAGGCAGTCCACCTAAGAATTTGTGGATAGAATCGGCGATGGAGGCAATCCACATATTGAGACTATGTTTCTATTGATTACATCTCGAGGATGATGCCTTTATTGCTTACATCATATGTTTGATGTTGTCAAGTGTCTTAAGTGTTGACATTGGATTGATTTATCCTCCCTAGCTAAGAGGGAGTGTTGATGTTTGTAGCATCGGTTAGATAAATAATATTGACTATATGATTATTATGAGAAATGATTTATTATATATATACATATATATCAATATATATAATAATTGATATTACTATATACATTGATATATATATATATAAAGTTAGATTATCATTATTCTCATAATAACTAAATAGTTAAATTGATAAAATAAATTAATGAATAGACATGTATCATGAAGGGACATGTCTTTTCTTGTCCTTGTCATGTATAAATACAAAGCGATCGATGCATTTGGAAAAAACATACAATCATAAGGAGTGCTATCACATTTGCAATGATCCTAATAACCTTAACAAATAGGACTGTTGTTGAGGCAATGAAGGCTATGATTCACGATCAAAGTCTTTCTACATTCCTATGGGCTGAAGCTTGCAGGACAGCAGTCCACATTCAAAATCGTAGTCCTCATCAGATTCTTGACAACATGACTTGGGAAGAAGCATTCTCTGGAATCAAACCAGACATTAGTTACTTTAGAATTTTTGGATGCCCAGTCTATATTCATATTCCAAAAGAGAAAAGATCAAAGTTGGAACCTTCAAGAAAGAAAGGGATATTTGTTGGTTATAGTGATTCTTCGAAAGCTTTTAGGATATATGTACCTGGTCAAAAACAAATTGAAAGCAGCAGGGATGTCACATTTGATGAAGATATAGCTTGCAAGTCTCTCAAAGAGTCTTACATTGAAAATGATGAAGAAAATTTTGAGCATTCTCAAGATTTAGTCATGGCTGATCTGAATCCTCCTTCAGAGATTCAGAGGGAGAATGAAGATTTAGAAGATCATGTTGGTCCAATTAATCCAGTTGACTCTATAGGTCTCAGTATTACTCCAACCAATATGAAAAGACCTTTATGGGCTAGAAACATTGTGGAAGAAGCTGAAACGTATGTAGCCCCTTGTGGTATCTTTAGAGAAAGTAAACAGCCTCAAAAGTGTGCTGGTTATGTTGCATTAATGAGTCACATAATTGCATCTGAACCTTCCAATGTTGAAGAAGCCTCAAATTAACAAGTGTGGAAAGATGCCATGATGGAAGAATATCAACTCATCATGAAAAATGATGTATGAGAAATTGTTCCAAGATCAAAAGGTAAATCAATTGTTTCATCTAAATGGTTATTTAAGATCACATCATTGAGCTTGAGGAGGGCACTGAGCCCATCATGATCACTCCTTACTGGCACCCCAAGAGCCTGAAAGATGAGATTGAGAAGACTATTCAGGAGTTGTTAGCTATGGGGCATATTAGACCGAGTAAGTCTCCTTTTGCTTCATCAGTTGTGTTGATGAAGAAAAAGAATGGTACACTCAAGATGTGTATTGATTACTAGATGTTGAATAGGAGGACTATTAAGAACCGGTATCCGATCCCACGCATTGATGAGCTAATAGATGAGTTACATGGTGCATATTTCTTCTCTAAAATTGATTTGAGATCAGGGTATCATCATATTAGAGTTTAAGAGCATGATGTTGAGAAGAAAACATTCTGATGCCATTGTGGACACTTTGAGTTCTTAGTCATGCCTTTTGGTTTGACTAATGCTCTTGCTACATTCCAGTCCACTGTGAACAAAGTCTTCTACAGCCAACTGAGGAGATTTGTTTTGGTTTTCTTTGATGATATCCTTGTATATAGTAGGACGTGGGGTGATCAAGTTTCTCGTCTAGATACAATTCTGGGTATCTTGGATAGGGCTTCCTTGTATGCCAAGGAGTCCAAGTGTGCACTGGGTATGACAAAGTTATTATATCTTGGTCACATTATTAGTGCAACAGGAGTTAGCATGGATCCTGAAAAGGTTCGTGCAATTTTGGATTGGCCTATTCCGATGAACTTGACACGACTTAGAGGGTTCATTGGTTTATGTGCTTTGTACCACAAATTTATAGCCGGGTTTTCATGCCATGCAACCCCTCTTACTAATTTGACCCGTAAGGGTGCTTTTGAGTGGACTCCTCAGGTACAAGAGTGTTTTAAGAAGTTTAAGAGTATTATGACTTCATGCTTGGTTTTAGCATTGCCAGATTTTTCTAGGCCTTTTGAGTTACATTGTGATGCCTCTGGTGAAGGCATTGGTGCTGTTGTTTGCTAGGATCGCCATCCTATTGCCTTTGAGAGTAGGATGCTTAGGGGTCCTGAGAGATCTTTTAGTGTTTATGACAAGGAGATGTTGGCCATAATGCATGCTTTGGCCAAATTTAGGCAAAACTTAGTTGGTAATAAGTTTTGCATTAAAACTGATCATAATAGCCTGAAACATTTCCTTGGATAGTGGGATTTGAATGGGAGACAACAGAAGTGGGTCAGCAAACTACAATCTTATGATTTTGACATTTCTTATATCAAGGGTACATAAAACGTTGTTGTTGATGCACTTTCACACAGACCTCATTTATGTGCTATGACTGAGATATTCGAGGATTGGAGACATTTGATTATTGTTGAGTATGCCAGGGATCAGTGGGCATCTGGTATTGTTGATGGATCAGTACAGGACAACATATACACTCTTGTAAATGAGTTGATCATTTACAAGGGCAGGATATTATTGGTCCCACGATTGAGTGCTAGTCAGGTTGTACTGAGGGCCTTTCATGATTCACCTTTAGCTGGGCATCCTGGGTTCTTCAAGACCTACATACAGATTCGGGAGAGATTTACTTGGAAAGGCCCGAAGTCTGATGTGCAACAGTATGTTAGAGAGTGTTCTGTTTGTCAGCAAAACAAGTAGGAGCATAGGTATCCAGCTGGTTTATTGCAGCCACTTCCCATTCTTGAGAGGAAGTGGGAATGTCTATGTATGGATTTCATTGTGGGCTTGCCTAAAGCTCATGGCAGAGATTGTATATATGTGGTAGTAGATCATCTCACAAAATATGGACACTTCTTTCCGATCACTACTACATTTTCAGCGACACAGGTTGTAGAGTTGTTTTTCCGGGAGTTTTTTAGGTTGCATAGTTTACCCCAGAGTATTATGAGTGACCAAGATGGCCATTTTATGAGTCACTTTTGGCAAGAGTTGTTCAGGTTATGTGGGACAAATTTGACTTCGAGTACCAGTTACCACCCTCAGACTGATGGCCAGACTAAGATTGTTAATAAATGGGTGGAAGACTATCTTTGGAGCTATGTGTCTGCACAACAGCGTGCCTGGGTGAAGTGGATATACTTGTGTGAGTATTGCTATAATTCCACTCACCATATGTCTATTCAGATGACTACTTTCAGAGCCTTGTATGGGTATGATCCTCTGAGTTTTATGGATTTGTTATTCAGTGATAGAAGAGTTCCTAGTGCAAGAGATCTACTGCAGGACAATCAGGATATTGTGAGGACTTCGCGGGATAACATTTAGAGGGCTCAGAATCAGCAAAAGCAGTATGCTGATCAGCAAAAAGTTGCTCGCTCTTTTCAAGTTGATGATATGGTATACTTGATGCTGTAGCCATACATGCAGTCTTCTATTCGGAAGAGCACAGAAGAGAAGCTCAAGCCTTACTACTATGGTCCTTTCCGAGTTGTACGACGAGTAGGTGAGGTGGCATGTGAGCTTGATTTGCCTAATGATAGTAAGGTGCATAATGTGTTTCATGTATCGTGTCTCAAGAGGGCGTCGGGGAGACATGTTGTTCCATCTTCGATTTTGCCACCCCTGGATGATGAGGGGAAGTTAGAGTTGATTCTTGAGGCTATACTTGAGACCAGAGAGAGACATGTGCATAGGCGTGTTATTAGGGAGTTTTTGTTTTAATGGAAGGGTCTGCCTATTGAGGATGCCACTTGGGAGTCAGAGGACATTCTTCAGCATCCAGCATTGCGATTGCTTGAAGAAAAGCAATCTTGGGGAGGGTGGACTGTGATGTCCCCAATTTAGCAGGTGTCGGGGACATAGCATTGTTAGCCCATCATTGCGACCCTCGTGGGCTAATGGTTTGTTTTGAGGGTCTCTGGTAGTGAGCATACTATTCTAGTAAGTTGTGTTTTCTATTCTCGGCAGAGCAAGTCAGGTGGTTGGCTCTCTTGGTGATATTATGTTTGACTTGGTCATTGTGCTTAGAGGCTTATGTTTATAAAGTTAAGTGATTTAATTGATATCATGGCTTTAACTTTATAATATGACCAATAATGAAATTGGCGGTGACTTAATATTATTACGAAGTTATGTAGTTGGTGAGAACTAATGAAATGCTTCATTTAATATATATTCAAATGTGTTGGGGGCCATTTTATGTTTTATTATTAATTCAAAATTCGAATGTAGAAAACTTTATCGGCAGTGGCAATTAGATTATATGAGGAGTGAATATGAAGTCTCTGGTATCGTCAAGAAGAATAATCATGTTGGTAGGGTTTGTATGTTTTAAATTGCCTTTGGAGGATGGAAATTGCATACCCCTGATCATTTTATCTTTGGCATGAGTCTGGTGTGCGGGATTTGGTTGTGTTTCCAAAAGATCTTGGAATTGTAAATTCCTGATGCTTGTGTGCTTGGAGCTGGTGCGATATCATCCAGCGATTTGTGCAATTTCGATCTGCATCTTTTGGGAGTCATTGTGATACCATTACAGGTTAATTTAAAATTAAATTACATTGGCGGCTGGTGCTTCTTTGTCAGTAAACATAAGCTGCAATACAATTTTGGGTAGCAGCGTTCATAGTGTGAATGCTGTGACTGATTTGAGGCCCGATAACAACTATTAGTGGCTGCGTTGAAGTTTACTAGCAGGTTGTGGTTGAGACTTGAGTTCGATTCTCAGTATACAGTGGCGGCTTGTTTTTTGCTGGGTCAGCGATTAAGAGAAGGCACGTTTGTAAATTGATGCCAGTGTATTCCTCATTAGGCATTCACATCGCATTATGCAACTTCCTCAAGCAGCTGCGATATAGATATATAAATATATGCATTGATTTTAAGGTCAAGAGGAGTGCCAAGTCAGAATTCCAGGTGCTCTTTGACTTAAATAAATAACATTGCATTTTCTATATTGTAAATTTTTCAAACAATAAGTTGGAGAGGTGCCAAGTCAGAATTCCAGGTGCTCTTTGACTTAAATAAATAACATTGCATTTTCTATATTGTAGATATTTCAAGCAATAAGTTGGAGAGGTTATTTGTATTGATAGCTGTTAAATTTTCTTTTCCTCCAAGTTTATCTTTCATTTCCAATATTTGTTAAAAAAAAGCCAAAAAACCAAATATTATCAAAATACAAGAAATAGCAAACAATTTCAAAAAACCAAAACAATATATTTTCATCAGTTAGCATTGTCAGATCAAAGAACCAGTAGGGTTCTTTAAATTCATTAGAGAGCCCCTTAAGCTCATCAATTGATAAGTAGGAGATATTTTCCACAGCTAGTCAAATTGTGATATTGCTATCAAGATTCAACTGCGTAGTTTTTTGAGTCAAACTCATTGACCCATGTTTCATGAGTAGTGGTTCACACTAACCCATCTCTCATGAGAATGAATGGAAGACCTAGCACTCATTGCATCTAGGTGATGCTCACAGAGATGAAGCACCGGGACTTCCCGGGAGGTCACCCATCCAAGTACTATCCCAGTTTCCTCCATGGTTAAACCCACTCTGCTTGCAACCCCATTTGCAAAACCTTCAACAAGTGTTGTGCCTTATGAACCATTCATTAGAAAGCCCCTTAAGCTCATCAATTGATAAGGAGATATTTTCCACAGCAAGTCAATTTGTGATATTGCTATCACGATTCAACTCAAAAACCTCTGTATGGAGTCTTCTTCCTTTTATACCCTTGTCTTGCTCAAGGGACAACCATTCATATGCTGGTTGATCATTCATAACAATTTAATCTTTATTTAATTTCAGTTCTGTGCAACATTAATAATCCTCTTTTGAGTTCTGTTTTTAGACTTGTTTTAAATCTCTCCAAAGGTGGTGGCTGAGGCAATAAGATTACCAACAATTGTCAGATCTTTAATCGTGCCTATTGACCATTAAAGAGATACATTCTAGAATCCATTGGCATTAGATATTTCAATCATTAATTGATTTGATAGTGTTTGAAGGCTTCAAAGTAATTGGCTGCCACTTCTGTCTGTTGCCTTTTTGTCATGTACTTTTAAATCTCAATGGCATAGACATGCTATCTTTGGTAGGGATATGACATTTGTAATTGATAACAGCAGAATAAAAACCATAATCAAGGATCTAATGAGTTCTGATAGAGAACATTTCTCATTTAAACTTAGCACACAGACTAAACATTCATGAAAGAAACATTCAACTTTTGCACACAGACAAAGGAAGATATCAGAAAACAACAGCAAAAATTCTTTCTTCTATTCTATTATCAGAATTTTTTCAAGTTATTGTGATACAGTACTATCACTCTAAAAAATCTGGACCCCTCAACAGTCCCTTGAACACATATTTATAACATTCAACTATGCAACTGCCAAAGTTACATAATTGACCCTTTTTAAAGAATCAATTTTAAAATAGTCTTTTACAAAATGACACGTCCTCTTTTATAACATTGGGAACCTTTTAAAGCATAAGGTCTTTAAAAGAATTAAAAATGTTTAAAAGAAAAAGCTGTCAAGGCTAAGGGGGTGGGGCCACGTCAGCTTGAGCTATAGGAGGTGGTTGTGATGCAGCAACTCGGTCTTTGAAGTCTCTTTAAGTCTTCAATACTGGTGATAACTCCACATGCCTAGGAATCACTATTAGCTTCAACTTAATCTCCCATACCACCTTTCCAGCTCTGTTTTTATCTATTTTAGCTTGAAAGTTTGCAAGTTGATCCATAGTTAAAAAACTATGTTAGAAAAAAAACTCAGCAAAAACTTGGTAACTTAAAACTTTGCTTCAATTTAATTAAAAATGCATTTTTTTTTCGCAAAATTCAATGAGGAGATGCATCCAATGAGTTAGTAAATGAGTAAACAAAAGAAACAAGTTCAGTCTAGATATATTTAAAATTTAAATGCAAATTGGGTACAAAATGGCATCCTCATGTGGAATGCTGATGGCTGTGACAGTCCCAACTAGTGCTGAGAGGGGAGGGGTGAATCAGCACCTCTTAAACTTTTTCCCTTTAACCTGGTGAAGTAAACTTATAGCAGAAAAGCAAGCAAATTTAAGCAAATAATAATAGTAAGTAAACAATCACACAATGACACCAGATTTATCACGTGGAAACCCAGTTAGGGTGAAAACCACGGTGTGAGGAGACCTCACAAATTTTGTATTCTTTTGGAGTACGCCCTGTTAAGAGCCTTCCTGGTTAAAGGATAAAAACGCACTTGTTAGATGCGACCTGGTCAAGGGATTTATTACAATAAGGCCGGTTAGTGCCTGCCTTGTTAGAGGACTTTGAGCACCTTACAAGATTGCACCTGGTTAAGGGATTTGATACAAGGGACCTGTTAGAGTCCACCCAAACACTAGGATTTAACTATTGTAGATGCTAGAAAACAATAGAGATTGGCCTTTTACGATTGGCTTTGCATAGCCTGATAAGATCTCAATTTGCGCTTAGCTGAGAATCGTCACCAGTCGCAGCAGGTGAGTTCTCCACTACTGTTGTGCTTCTCTGCACACACACTTCTTTCTCTGTTTCTCTTTCTGATTTACCCTAGCTTCTTTTGAGCTTTTCAGGTTCACTCTTTTCTCTGGTAGAATGAAGGCAACTTCTATTTGCCTTGAACAAAAGAATATATAGGGTCCTGGCCCTAATTGTGCTCATTAAGCACGACCTAACTTCAGGTCTTCATCGGATTCATTGCTTAGTGGAGTACCAATTTACTGAGGAAACATCCGATGCATGCCCTTGCTTTATCTGACTTAATGAAGAAAGCAGTAGTTGCGTGCCAAGCAACTTTCTTTCATAAGAGATAACGCTTTGTTTTAAAGCCACTGATCTCGGCTTTAAATCCTCCAGACTTGCCTCAATCCGATCACTAGTTTTTAAGCCACTGATCTCGGCTTTAAAGCCTCCAAACTCACTTCAAACAGATCACCAGTTTAACTCAAAGACTTCCGGAATTATCTCAGTCAAAGAGTTAGTTGGAACAATTAGTCTAACTATGACTTCCTTGGTTCAAGACCGGAGTCATTAATATACCGGTTCCGATTGAGTTCAGTTCTTCATGCTATGAATAGGTAAGAGTCCTTGTTCCAGTCCCTTCCTTGGCTTACCGGTCGCACTGTCCTTGGTTTGCTGTCCCTTGCTTGGCTTACCGGTTGCACTATCCTTGGTTGTATTATTGACACCTGTTAGCTATTGCTTTACTTTATCTGTACTGGTCTACACCGGTTGTAGGACGGTCCTCAGCTAATGCTGGAATCCTCTTTTCCTTTACTGTGTACATAGCCCGGTGGCTAAGGCTTTGTATAGTGACTGGTGGTATTTGCATTTAGTCACAACTGTCTTGTATATTGACATCATCGACCAAACCATCCTTCTTCATATAGACTTTATAGAGATGACACATCTCTATACTCTTTTTGCCAATCAATGACAACACTAGTACTGGTAATAGGCTTACCGGTTATCATCACTTAATGCCAACAGGCTGAGCTTGATAGTCTAAAGAAAAATTAAACTAGCAAATTGTCTTTGTAAAACTATATGTAAATAAACATCAAAACAGTTTACATCTTCGTCTTCCTAGCTCTAGTAAAAACTAGGGGAGAGATAGAGGGTCTAGTCCTAGGAGTCCCCTGTGGCTTGGGAGGCTGTTTTTCCTCTTGAGCAGCAAAAGAGAGCACAAAAAAATGAATTCAAACTCAATTTCTGCTGTTCTGGGTCTTTATACTGCTGCAGCCGAGTTTTTAACTCGGACTCACCGAGTTCTTGATAAATACTCTGTGAGTTTTTCCAAAAACCATTGTGAGTTTTTCTGCGAGAAAAAGTCGTAAAGATTTGCTGAACAAAAAAACTCACGAGTTTTGACTTATCAGCCAGTAATCTGTGAGTTTTGCATCTATGAGTTGATCAATATTTCAATTAAGGCAAGCAGTGATATTTGACATTTTTTGCAAGTTGTCATTCCTAAAAGCTTGCAAAAAGGGAGTTGATGATACTCTGAAATTCTTCCTTGATCTCGTCCAACGTTGCATCCTCGTCGTTGTTGTTCTTCTTAAGCCTATAGTTAACAATATTAGCTAATTTTATTATTTCTGCATGAACTTTGTTGCATTTTTTCACGGTTTTGTTCAAGTCATCGATGCATTGTTTGACAAGTCCTCTCCACTTTAGAGCTTCAGACCACATTGTGCATCTTACATCATTTTGATCTATCAGGATTGTTTACCTGCTGGGGTAAACTTGGTATTGCACAGACATAGTACAGGAAATATAATAAACACAGAATGTATCCTAGAATAATAAATACTTTCATTAATCATTCCATACTGGCAAGTACATTTACATCGTAATGATCATACAATAATATCCCATGTCCAACCTCCGAGAGAGTATATAAAGTACCCGAAGGGCCACGACCGAAACGTCGTGACGTAACTGTCTAACCTCTCGGTCACTAACGACCGAGAGTAACATAATACTTTACTAATATAATAACCCGTACATACAATTATCCCGACAACAAGGATCTTTTTTGAGATAGCATGAGTAGTATCCATAATAACTATTTTTGCTAACTCTACAATTACCTTGTCCCACGAGGCTTCATCTTACTTTAATCCAAGAATTTCAGAGGGAATATTCTTCTTTAAAAGAATCAAATTGTCATATACCTTCTTGGTCTGCTCTAAAAATAATGGACCTTTGGCATGAATATTTTCAACCCATTCTCTAGTGTCTTTACCAAGGGGACTGTCCTCTTGTACTGAACATGGCCTGAGCACTGGGTGAGGTGAGGTCTATATCTTCTTGGTTGGTTACTATTGGTCTTGCCAAGGATTATACAATGTATTCAAGCCAGAATATGCTCTGTGATAGAGCTCACTTTGATAAAGATATGATTAGGAACTTCAATTGAAAAAATTAGAAGCAATTTGGAAAATCTTGTACAAATGGAGTGTTGCTAATTTGTTTCGTGGTTCAAGAAAAATTCATTGCTTCATAAAGGATTTTTCAAAGCAGTCTATAATGAAAGTAAAATAATTACAAGTTGTTTTAAAGGTGTATAGGAAGAAGATATCTTTTTGAATGTGTTTACAGTCATGCTGACCGGTCAATGCCAATCATGAATCCCATCAACAGTTTCACCACAGCAATTTCTTGCACGAAAGATCTAATGCCCATTGAATTGAAAATGCATGAATAGTTTTATGTTAACTAGTCAATTTATACTTTTTAGTCATCTAGTCCGATTTCACAATTTTGCAACCCCTCAAATTTAATCAGAATAATTTTTTTAGAGAGATAATAGAATTTGCTTCTTATATTTGTTTTGAATGAACCTCTAGTATACTTCCACACAGATTGCACCGTGCTTTCCTTCTAAGTATATATTGTATTGAACTTAATTTCTCCTTTAACATTTTCAGGTTGCAGTTTCATGTGCATTGGCTGCATACAAATTGAAGCGTCCTGTCCGAATGTACCTTGATCGTAAAACAGACATGATTATGAGTGGTGGACGGCACTCTATCAAGGCAAACTATACAGTTGGGTTAAAAAATGATGGTAAAATTACAGCTTTGCATGTGGATTTATTCATTGATTCAGGATTTACAGTTGATGCTAGCCCTATGCTTCCCACTCTTATAATTAATTCATTAAAAAAATACAACTGGGGAACTTTTTCATTTGACTATAAAGTATGTAAAACAAATCTACCAACCAAGTCTGCAATGAGGGGCCCTGGAGAAACACAGGGATCTTTCATTGCTGAAACCATTATTGAGCATGTTGCCTCAATTCTAGGCTTGGATTCAGTTGTTGTAAGAGAGAAGAACATTCACACGCTTGAAAGTGCCAAGCTCTTCTATGGATCTTCTGTGGAGAGTCCTGTTAGTTATACATTGCCTTCAATATGGGAGAAACTAAAGCAGTCTGCATCATTTTATGAGAGAATGGAGAATATTAGAGAGTTTAATGCTACTAACCGATGGTTTAAAAGAGGCTTATCCTTGGTACCATGCGTTTACCCAGTAAGGCTTTCTTCTAGACCAGCAAGAGTAAGCATATTTGAAGATGGCTCTATTGCTGTAGAGGTGGGAGGAGTTGAGTTAGGTCAGGGAATTTGGACTAAGGTAAAGCAGATGACAGCATATGCTCTTGGTCAGTTATGGTCAGGTTTAAGTGCAGATATCATGGAAAAAGTTAGATTGTTTCAGTCAGACACTATCAGCTTAGCATATGGAGGAATTACAGGTGGAAGCACCACATCTGAGGAAAGCTGTGAAGCAGTTCGACATGCTTGTGACATATTGGTTGAAAGACTTCACCCAGTTCAGTCTCTCTTAGAGAAGAGCAATCCAAATGGTTTCTCCTGGATGGATTTAATTTTTCAGGTATGCTTGTAAGCCTAAGTGTAAAAGATCCTAGCTATAAAAAAAGTTAGGACAGGAACATTTCTTGTCCAACTCATGATTTTTTTCAATGCTAATTCTGCTGTTTAACTTTATAATTTTCTATACATAGGATGAATTATTTTCTATCATCATTTCTAGTTTTGGTCCATTGCTTCCCTAGCTTAGCATGTTCCCTTTTAAGCAGGAAGTTGTTCATTGTACGAGCAACCATTGGCATCAAACAAGAGACAAATAGTGGAAATTTTGTTGATTGCACGAGCAACTCTTGGCATTGATTAAGAGATCTACTTAAACTCTTAATTTTATATCTTTGAAGATTTACGTTTTTGCCTGAATTTGAGTGTAGACATTGAAATCTCACATACTCTCATCTTCATACCACCGTTCCTATCCCAACACCAACAATATAAGTCTTCCACTTATTAGATAAATTCATCTTACCATAATTAATTGGCTTTAGCAAGTAATATTTATAATTATTATAATTTAAATAATTTGTTTTTCACAAATACTCAAATATTTAAATAAATTCAAACAAATCTATTATCCACAAATATTTTAATAACAATTATGATTTCTACCCCATAATCAATCCACATAATTAACAAATCAATCAAAATTCAGTTAACAATTCAATCAAATCAATTAACTGAACTCATCAATCAACAAAGTTAACTGCTTAGTTAAATGAAATAACTGGCTAATTACCTCCATGAAAATGGTTGATAGCTGCCACCTCTTCACATCCATTCCACCGTCAATGGGGGTAAACACATAATTCAAGACCAAACCCTAGCCATTTATTCATCTCATCAAAATTTCATAAATTGAAATCAAATCTATCATTTCTTCATCTTTATTTAGAGAAAGTAGATGTTATCAAAGTGTGCAACAAATATTTAATCATTGGCTAGAACATAGCTATTTATCATCAAGAGGTATTGAATTTTGGTTTGAATCATGTTTCAATTCATTGTGCTTATACAATTCATCTCTTTTCTCTATTAGAGGTGAGTGCGATCTGATTTCATTTGTTGAAACATTTCTTGTCTTCAATTTGACACTCAGATTTAACTGCAAAAAGAATGGTATTCTTAAAAATTTCCACTTTTTGAAGAAGAGTTGATGATATCTGTGTGCATTCAGCCTTTTTGATGAACTTCGCTACACAAAAATTATAACTATGTGTACAAGTTAATATTTCTACCATGTTCAAGAAGATGACCCAAGCTTTAGGAGTTGAATTTATACCAGGTAATGGGAACTTGTTAGTTTTGTGAGACACTAAGTGAGCTCCATTTAAATGGTTGACTGCTTTGATAGAAACACTTTATTTGTGATCTATAACATCCAATATTCTTTCCCTACCCTTGTTCTTTGCTGGAATCCCATCCTATATGTACCGTTCCATATAAATCCAAAAAATTTCTCACCCATACAGCCAACAGATCATTTAACATAAGGCATGCTTCATAGATAAAGTTACGGCCTCCTTTTGGAGTAGTATCCCTCTAAATCCAAACTAAAATTTTAGATCTGTTGTTTCTCAAGAAGCACTAAGATATCTCAAAGAAGATCTAAAAGGATTCATTAGCATTGTGGTAGAAGAAAAATCACTACCTAATTTCCCCATAAAAAGGGAAAATTGTTACTATCCTATGTTACATGGAGACTCATTTCTTGTCTCCAGGTGACTTGTTTCCATCCCTGAAACGTTTCGGGGACAGTGGAATGTAAAGGGGATGTCCCCTAGCCATCCCCGATTTAAAAAAACTGCTGGGAATGACAAGAAATGTCCCCTGACATCTGGGGACCGCTAGCCATCCCCGAAATGCCTAGGGGATGCTTGGAACGTCCTTGATCTGTCCCCGAAATGAAAAAGTGTCCCCTACACATTTGGATGATTTCTGGCATTAAAAAACAATTTTTAAAAAAAAATTCCATTTGCCAAAGCGGTAATGTGGGGGGCCCACAAGGTTCAAATTCATGTCTGTGGACGATAAAATTTAAATGAAGTTCGACATGGGAAAATATTCAGCAATAAAATTTGTGATTAAATATGTTCAAAATTTTATATAGGCTGTGCTTGTAGGCTGTTATATTTTGATGTTTGAGACTTCTGGATACATGTTTGAGACATTTTGATTTGGATATTTATATTGATAGACCATAGTTTTGATGTTTGAGAATCTGAGTCTATTATTATAATGCTGTTATACTGATTTATACTGCTGCTATTATCATTTATGTTGTTATACTACTGTTGTACTTGTAACTTGTGAACGGGTGATTTATTTGCATATTGTCTTGTCGTTATCAATTATTGACACAACTCTCTCTGTTTCCCTCTCTCTATCTATAATATCTTAATATATTTTGAAAAATTCGGACACACACATATATTTTAAAAATTTGTATATAGTTGTCCCCTATTTTTGGCTCTTTAGAAAATGTTCTGGAAACACGTCTATAAGAACCCCAATGGCTCTAACTCTGCTAAACCACTGATTTGTCTCAATTTTGGATGTTTGACATTTTGACAAACACTTTTCATGCAAGCTCTGATACCATTGTAAGAACTCCCTGTGGTTCTAACTCCAACCAACACTGGATTGCTAAGCCAATGATAGATATTGTTTTTTTTATGTTTATATTGAAATGTTTTTGCCAAGAAATGATATACAATTGCTACCACTGTAAGAACCCCTTACCATTCTGTCCTTCAATTCTCAATCTTGAAGTATTGGTATTTCGTCAAACAATTGGTGTGTAAGTTATGATCTGAAGTTTCTGAGTTCTTTGATTCACAAGATACAATGCGCATAGCAATTCATAGGTAAGAATATCATCAAAATCTTGCACAAGAGAGGCAGTTCTAGCTTACAACTTAGATGAATCGGTACCAATGCTTGCAATCAAACAATGCTATCAGATTTCATATATATATATATATATCAGTGACACTAAAACAAACAGTTGGTTGCAAATCATTATCAGCACCTTGGCTTTATAGTGGCAATATATCAAACAGTTTCAGACTTCACAAATAATTTGCTTTGTATAACATAGTAGCTGCTACATTAATCATTAGGAAGATTGCTTTCTAGATGTCAATAAGGGAAACCATCTATACTTTCAGACTTGAAGAAAATTACCAAAGATGACTCACAATCAGTCCAAATGTCTTCCAGACTGTAGCCGCACACTGAAAATTCCTTGAGGGATGAAACACCAACACCTAGCCGTCTCTTAATTCTGATCATTCCAGCTGAAGCCAAGTTCCTTGTGTAGGTGGCTGACTATTCCTTACTCCCAGTGACGTAGAACAGTAATACTAAAAAGACCGTGCCCTTTTTCTTCAAAATTGATGCCAAACACTCTCAAAGTCCCAAACGTACACTCCCAGCTCACTGTTGGCATTAAGGGATGGTAACCGATAAGATTGCAACCGGTACATGGCAATAGTGGTATTGTCATTGATTGGCAAAAGAGGTGTCGACATTTGTGGCCAAGGACACCAGTGTTGGATCTGTGAAGCAAGACAAATACAACTGACAACAAACAAGTGCGTGGAGAGACTGGTTTGGCAACCAGTGACACTATGCAAGAAAGAAGAGACTATACCTGCTCTAGTGGTATTGTCATTGATTGGCAAAAGAGGTGTCGACATTTGTGGCCAAGGACACCAGTGTTGGATCTGTGAAGCAAGACAAATACAACTGACAACAAACAAGTGCGTGGAGAGACTGGTTTGGCAACCAGTGACACTATGCAAGAAAGAAGAGACTATACTTGCTCATCAAGAGCAACCGATCACTAAGCAAAATGCATCGGCAACCGACAAAAGGATACAACTGAGGAAAGAATACAACCGGTGTCAACTACACAACCGAGGAAAGGATGCAATCGGTATAGACGAAGGAAGGAAAGGTGATAGGTCAATGCTTTTACCTGTGCACAACGTAAGGATCTTTACTGAGCAAGTGAAGACTTCGTCATAATAGGTGAACCGAGGAAGTGTTAGTCAATTGTCTGTTATCTAACTCCTTGACCGGGATTTACTGCACTAAATCTGGTAGACTTTGAGTTATAAAGACGATTTTTGGCTTTAAAACATGGAGTTATCTCTTGCGAAGGAAAGTTGTTTGACATGCCTCATTGTTTTCTTTCGTTAAATCAGATAAAGAAGAGCATGCACCGGTTGTTTCTTCAATAAACTAATACTCTACTGGGTGATGGATCCGAAGATGATCTTTAAACAGGTCGTGCATGAGAAAAGCAATTAGGGCAAGAAGTCTATATATTCTGCTGTCTCGTGAGAATACAGTTTGCCCTCATTCTGCCAAAGTAAAGAGTGAACCTGTACGCTGAAGAAGCTGAGGTGAATAGAAAAGAGAAGAGAGAAGAGTGTGCAGAGAAGCACAACAGGAAAGGAGAACATACCTGCAGCGACCGATGATGTTTCTCAGTTGAGTATAACAGAGATCTTATCAAGCTATGCAAAGCCATTTCTAAAAGGGCAATCTTTCTATTGTTTTCTAACAATTACAATAGTTAAATCCCAGTATTTTGGGTGGACATTAACAGGTCTCTTGTACTAAATCCTTTAATCAGGTGACATCTATTTAGGTGTTCTAAGTCCTCTAACCAAGCAGGCACTAACAGGCCTTATTGTATCAAATCCCTTAATCGGGTCGCATCTAACAGTGCGTTGTAATCCTTTAACAAGGAAGGCTCCTAACTGGGCACACTTCAGAAGAGTGCAAAATTTGTGAGGTTTCCTCACACCGTGGTTTTCACCCGATTTGGGTTTCCAAGTGATAAATCTGGTGTTGCTTTGTGGTTGACTACTTGCTGCTATTCTTTTGTTGGGATTTGTTTTTTCTTTCAGTTATAGTATACTACATCAGATCTATTTTAAAGTTTTATAGGTGTTGATTCACCCCTCCCCTCTCAGCACCGGTTGGGACTGTCAATTGGTATCAAAGCCTCGTTTCTTTTCTTTACTGCTTAACTGCAAAAAGAAAAAGTCAAGATGATGAGAAAGGAAGGACCAAAGTTTTCAAAGGAAAACTTTACTCTGTGGTGTAGCAAAATGAAGTTGTACATGAAGACCACCGAAGATCAATATTGGACTCATGTAACCGCTAATTACAATGAACCCACTGGTACCCTAACTCCTAATGAATTAAAGATCAAGACAGAACACACAGCTGCCATGGATATGATAGTCAGCACGCTATCAGACTATGTCTATGCTGAGATTGAAAATCTGGAAACTGCTCACAAGATGTGGGCCAAGTTGCAAGTAGTATATGAAGGTGACCCAAATGTGCAAAGAGCTAAGATTGAGAGCCTCAGAGGAAAGTATGATGACATCAGGATGAATGATGGAGAAGACATTGAGCAATACAGCAACCGAATCAAAGAAGTGATCAACTCCATCAAAAGCGTTGGAGGAAAACTCAATGAAGAGGAGGTGGTTAGCAAAATACTGAGAATGCTCAGTATGCCATCAAGATCTCTGCCATTCAAGAGCTCAAATCAGTGACCACAGATCAAGTCACTCTAGACTCCCTAATCGGTAAGTTGACTGCATTTGAATTGAGCAATTTTGATAATAGCTTACCCATTCAGGAAGCTTCTTTTAAGTCCTCTGTTAATACCTCTTCCACTAAGAAAGGAAGAGAAACCGATAATAGCTCTACCGGTAAAATTGGAAGTCTTGCTGAGAATCTGCTCTCAAAAGAGATGGAGCAAGATGAGTTTGAAGCACTCATCGCTAGAAGATTTCCCAGAGGGAAAGGGAAATACAAAGGAAAGCTTCCTCTGAAATGTTTCTCTTTTAATAAGATAGGACATATTGTTGTAAGATGTCCAGATAATGACAACAAAGACAAGGGCAACCGATTCAAGAGTAAAGCAAAGGATTGCTACCTTGCAGAAGGAGTCACAGACAATGAATCTGAAGACTCTGAAGATCTAGAAATTGCATTTGTTGCAATAACAAAAGAGAGCTCAGTGGTAAGTGAAATGGCACTTATCTCAAGATCTCGTCAGCATGATGATTGGATCATTGACAACGGATGCACTCACCACATGATCGGTGACAAGAACAAGTTCATCAGCTTAAAACTCAATGATGGTGGATCAGTAACCTTTGGAAATAATGCTTCCTGTGCTATCAAAGGTAAAGGCTCTATTGCACTCAGCAACAATGTTGTCTGTGAAGATGTGTACTGGGTAGAAGGACTTCAGTACAACCTAATGAGCGTTGCACAACCAAACAACAAGGGATTCCTGTTGGAATTCGGGCAAAGTTCTTGTGTTGTCAAGAATCAATCTGGAGCTCATGTTGCAACCGGTAGACAGAGCAAAGGGAACCTGTTCTACCTGGACTCAATGGAAGGAGCCTGTCTCATTGCATCAGTCAAAGGAGAGTCAAGCAAGATGAAATCAGTAAGAGGACTCCCTGAGATCATAAAACCTGACCGAGGTATTTGTAAAGATTGTCAGTTAGGAAAATTGATTGGAACAAGTTTCAGCAGCAAATCCTTTTCTGCTGAAAATGTTCTGGATCTCGTACACAGACTTGTGTGGACCAATGAGAACAAAGAGCTACTACGGAGACCGGTACTTCATGCTGTTTGTAGATGATTTCTCAAGAATGATGTGGACACTCTTTCTCAGAGAAAAATCAGAGGCGTTTCACATGTTTAAAATCTACAAGGCTCGAGTGGAGAAGGAGATCGGTAAAAGCCTAAAGTGTTGGAGATCAGATAGAGGAGGTGAATACACTTCTCAAGAGTTCACTCACTACTGTGAGGAATATGGAATAAAAAGGTAGTTATCTGCACCAAGAACTCCTCAGCAAAATGGAGTAGCAGAAAGAAGAAACAAGATGCTAATTGACTGTGCGAGAACCCTAATGATTCAGAAGGATCTCCCCCATCACTTCTGGAGAGAAGCTATTAGCACTGCTATCTACACGTTGAACCGAGTTTAAGTCAAGAAAGGAACCGATAAGACTCCCTATGAACTATGGTTTGGTCATACTCCTCATGTAGGATATTTCAGAATCTTTGGTAGCAATTGTTACATTAAGAGAGATATGTACTCTGGGAAGTTTGAGCCCAAGAGTGATGAAGGAATATTTCTAGGTTACTCCACCAAAAGTAAAGCCTACCGGTGTCTGAATAAAAGAATGAAGAAAATAATTGAAAGCATCAATGTAAGGTTGATGAATATTCAGAACCAAGAAAGAAGATCGGTCATATTGAACATGACGGTCTGCAAGGTCACAATGAAGGAAATCTCTTTGAGTTCAATGAAATAACAACCGAAGATGAAAGAGAAGAGCATGTGAACAGACATTTAGAGCAGGAGGCAGTACCTGAAGCTGACAGATCAACTCAAGATGATGAACAAGAAGTTGTTCACGACCATGATGCAGAAAATGCTCAACCAGAAGAACCTGACTGGGAACAGAGACCAGTTCTCCCAAGAAATGTCACATATCACTTAACTAACAATATAATTGGTGACAAACACGCAAATGTCTTGACCAAGAAAAAGGCTAGAGAACATGTCTGTTTGCTTTCTTGTATAGAGCCCAAAACCACCAGGGAGGCTCTAGATGACGAAAATTGGGTCAAAGCCATGGAGGAAGAAATTGAGCAAATAGAAAAGAGTGACACATGGGTGCTTGTGCCTAGACCACAGGACAAGAATGTCATTGGGACAAAGTGGGTCTACAGGAATAAGCTAAATGAAGAAGGAAAAGTAATAAGGAACAAAGCAAGACTGGTCTGCAAAGGATATGCTCAGGAAGTTGGACTAGATTATGGGGAAACCTTTGCACTTGTGGTTAGATTGGAAGGAGTAAGAATCCTTCTTGCTTATGCTGCTCACAAGAAGTTTAAAGTATACCAGATGGATGTAAAATCTGCATTCCTGAATGGAATACTAGAGGAGGAAGTTTACATTGAACAACCGGAAGGCTT
Organism: Chamaecyparis obtusa; assembly: GCA_027943335.1. NCBI lineage: Eukaryota > Viridiplantae > Streptophyta > Pinopsida > Cupressales > Cupressaceae > Chamaecyparis > Chamaecyparis obtusa. Next base: position 334,545 of record BSBK01000291.1, on the reverse strand, counting down.
CACATCCACACAAAAGGGTGGTATGGTCTGTAAACTCAAAAAGCCTCTTTATGGGCTAAAGCAAGCTCCAAGGGCATGGTACGAGAGGTTGCACTCATATCTCTTGATAATAGGATTCACAAGAAACGGGGACTACAACAACATGTATCACAAGACTAGAAAAGATGGGAACTTGATTGTTGAAATCTTTGTGGATGACATAATCTTTGGAGGAGATGATAGAATGAGAAAAGCCTTTGTTGAAGAAATGAAGGAAGAATTTGAAATGTCTATGATAGGAGCCATACAATTCTTCATTGGACTACAGGTCCATCAGCTAAAGGAAGGTCTCTTTATTTCTTAGTCCAAGTATGTAAAAGAAATTCTTAAGACTTTTGGACTTGAAGAATCCAAACCGGTTGGTACTCCTATGATAACTAACCTCAAGTTATCTAAGGAAGATGATGCAAAAGAAGTAAATCAAACACTGTATCGGTCTATGATAGGCAAATTATAGTATGTAGTACATAGTAGACCGGACATTGCACATGCAGTTGGCATTGTACCAAGATTCTCTGCAAATCCTAAAGAGACATCTAATAGCAGTGAAGAGAATTTTCAGATAGCTGAAAGCGACTAAGGACTATGGCTTGTGGTTTCCTCACAAGGTAGGCTTCCAAGTAAAGGTTTACACTGATGCAGATTGGGTTGGTAATATTGATGACAAAAAGAGCACAATTGGTGGTGCATTCTTTCTCAGTGGAAGGATTGTGTCGTGGACAAGCAAGAAATAGAGCTATATATCATAGTCTACAACGTAAGCTGAATATGTTACTGCAGCAATCAATTGCACACACGTAATCTGGATCAAACAGCTACTTGAAGGAATCCAAGAACAGATACCTGAACCGATTGCAATTTACTGTGACAGTACAAGTGCAATTAACATATCCAAGAATTCTGTCATGCACTCCAAAACAAAGCATATTGCTATCAAGTATCACTACTTGAGAGAACAGGTACATAATAAAGAAGTAAGATTGGAGTATGTTCCCACAGGAATAGATTGCTGATATTTTCACAAAGCCATTACCGAAGAGTACTTTTGAGTATCTCGGAGGTAAATTATGGGTGATACCCCTCCCTGATCATCAGTAAACTTGCAAAGGTGTTCATCAGTTCTTAATGCTTCAACAAAGGAATTAACCTTATCTTATCTGGATTGATGAAAAGGACTACTGCTCAAAGGGGGAGCAGATTTCATTAAGGTAGTCTTTCTGACTAGCCTTTGGCATTATTGTCAAAGGGGGAGATTATGACCGGGCACTATTATGTGTGGACCAGTAGTGTTGTTGTGGTTTTTGCCATCAATGCCAAAGGGGGAGATTATTGGCATTAAGGGATGGTAACCAGTAAGATTACAACCGGTACATGGCAATAGAGGTATTGTCATTGATTGGCAAAAGAGGTGTCGACATTTGTGGCTAAGGACGCCAATGTTGGATCTGTGAAGCAAGATAGATACAGCTGACAACAAACAAGTGCGTGGAGAGACTGGTTTGGCAATCGGTGACACTATGCAAGAAAGAAGAGACTATATTTGCTCATCAAGAGAAAACGGTCACTAAGCAAAATGCATTGGCAACCGAGGAAAGGATACAACTGATGAAAGAATACAACCGGTGTTGACTACACAACCGAGGAAAGGATGCAACTGGTATAGACAAAGGAAGGAAAGGTGACAGGTCAATGCTTTTACCTATGCACAACTTAAGGATCTTTACCGATCAAGTGAAGACTTCGTCATAATAGGTGAACCGAGGAAGTCTTAGTCAACTATCTATTATCTAACTCCTTGACCGGGATTTATTGCACTAAATCTGGTAGACTTTGAGTTATAAAGATGATCGGTACAAGGCGTGATTGAAGGTTTTAATGCCGAAGTTTTTGGCTTTAAAACATAGAGTTATCTCTTGCGAAGGAAAGCTGTTTGACATGCATCATTGTTTTCTTTCGTTAAAGCAGATAAAGCAGAGAATGCATCGGATGTTTCTTCAGTAAACTAATACTCTATTGGGTGATGGATCTGAAGATGATCTTTAAACAGGTCGTGCATGAGAAAAACAATTAGGGAAAGAAGTCTATATATTCTGTTGTCTAGTGAGAATACAGTTTGCCCTCATTCTGCCAAAGTAAAGAGTGAACCTGTACGCTGAAGAAGCTGAGGTGAATAGAAAAGAGAAAAGAGAAGAGTGTGCAGAGAAGCACAATAGGAAAGGAGAACATACCTGTAGCGACCGGTGATGTTTCTCAGTTGAGTATAACAGAGATCTTATCAGGCTATGCAAAGCCATTTCTAAAAGGTCAATCCTTCTATTGTTTTCTAAAAATTACAATAGCTAAATCCCAATATTTTGGGTGGACATTAACAGGTCCCTTGTACTAAATCCCTTAACCGGGTGACAACTATTCAGGTGTTCTAAGTCCTCTAACCAAGTAGGCACTAACAGATCTTATTGTATCAAACCCCTTAACTGGGTCCCATCTAACAGTGCGTTGTAATCCTTTAACAGGGAAGGCTCCTAACAAGGCGCACTTCAGAAAAGAGCAGAATTTGTGAGGTTTCTTCACATCGTGGTTTTCACCCAATTTGGGTTTCCACGTGATAAATCTGGTGTTGCTTTGTGGTTGACTGCTTGCTGCTATTCTTATGCTGGAATCTGTTTTTGTTTTCAGTTATAGTATACTACATCATATATGTTTTAAAGTTTTATAGGTGCTCATTCACCCCTCCCCTCTCAGCACTGGTTGGGACTATCACTCACAAGCTTTAATCCCTGTCAGAATCCTCATCCAACCAGCTCTTTTCACTGTTGAATTCTGAAGGAGATAACCACAATTCCTTGGCCTTAGGCGTCTAAACCTGTTACTATAATATGACTTATTTTCTCCCAAAATAATATTTACTCCTAACCAAAATCTGCCATTTACTCCATTGGTGAATTCTGATCTAAATCCACCTCACATTTGAAGCCTTGGGTTTTCGTCCATACCTTCTTCATCCCAAGGTTTTCCATCCCCAAAACTTAACCAGTCACTGTGTCCAGCAACAAGAGAAAGCTCAATATTTCAATCTCATAACTTGTCTCAAATGAAAGGATGGCCTTGCTTATATAGCTTTTTAGTTGGTGAATGCTTGTATTTTAGCAATGTGGGATAAAACATTCTTTACTTTTTACGCTTTATGAAGTAGCTTCTCAAACAAGCTGGAATAACTTAAAGTGACTTTATATTATAATTTTATTATAGTCACTTCATAATTCAATTAATGATATGCACTTAATAATTAATTATTAAAGTATAACTTCAATAATAATTATAACATTATAACTCCATTAATCATTGCAAATCTATTTTGACTTCACCATGAGGTAGCCCACTGCATTCACTGCTAACCAAGGTACCTTCCTAAAAATAGTAAGGGTCCATCTATATCACCCATTGACTTACGAGAAATAGTAAGTCCCTCCAAACAGAACTAGAAACCTTTGAATATCCATGCCTCAAAACAAATGAAGGATCTGGTGAGGTAAACACATACAATGGCCACTTGGAGAGCTCAAAAACTCACAAACTGGAACCTGTAATCCACCATACTAGCCTACGAGGGTTAGGAAATAGGCTAATCCTCTAAAAGTTGAAGCTAACGAAAATGGGGACATTACAGTCTGCCCTTCCTGAAATCACTTGTCCCAAGCAATCTCAAAAGCCAATAACACACCAGCCCACTCGAATCCCAAGGGTAGAACTGTGTAGTGTCCTTGTGATCGCCAACTATCTCCTATAACATCATCACCAATACAACTAACAAAACCTGGCAACCTAAATTGGATCTGACTGTAGATGTCGCAGGAGTGAACATCTCATAGGGAAGCGACTCGGAAGGTTGACAAAGGTTGCCTCCCAAAACTGTGCAAAGTGAGCTGTCATACACTCTATCCAACACATTCGCAACTAAACTGTGCGTCTGAAAGGGGTCATGTGCAGGAGGATCAAAAGTAAAACCATACATACTTGGCACTATGTACACACCCCAAAACCCCTTTGTGTGCTTTGTTTGAAATTCCGATGCACTGGACGGATCCCAAACCCTGAACAGAAGCTTGCCAAGAAAAACATTCTCCGACTTCTGCTGCTCAACTCTGAACTCCACTTCACCATATTTGAAGTGGTGAAGCCAATCAATGAGACCTGCTCGACTTTTGTGCTAACCCTGTCATCATTCGGGTCCCAAAGCACACTAAACTCACATCCATCCGAATTGTGGAGATAAGAACATCTAAAGGTGTCTATAAGACGACCACTATCTCCATCCTCTGTTGGGATCCGATGAATATGCCGACTCTACAAGAAATTCAACTTGCAGCTATTGAACCCATCTACTATAGATGACAAATACCCATCCCACAAAGGATGGTCCAACTTCGGAACCAATCCACACTGATGCATCATCAAATCCTCTGTGTGTGGATCAAAAAAAGTAGTGATGAGTACTCTTCCCTATGCAGTCCCCATATAAAGCTCCCACCTTGGTCAATCGCTGATTGTCATAGTACGAAACATAACCATTGTCATCTGACTCATCACCAATACCTGCAGAGATAGGATGAATGTAATGCCCTATTTTAGCTTAGTATAAATAAAAGTAGTTAAGTGTTTTGTTGATTCAAGTAGCAATAAGAAGGGGGAGCCTTCCCTTAATTAGGAGAAATTGTGTCTCACATGTTGTGGTTGGAACCACTATTTTGCAATTGATCCTTAAAAAGTGTCGGTTGCAAAATATTCACCCAACAAATTAAATATTATAATCCTAGCACAGTATTGTTGAATTAAATTATCGATGCTTATTTCATTGAATATGAGTAAGCTTGTTGCCATGAAGTTCCAAGAACACAGAATTTATTGAGTTTCAAGATTTAATCAGTCTCTGTGGTGTTAGTTTTAGCTCTTGGGTTATCGAGTTGTTTCCTTCTTCCAAGTTTGTGAGCTTGGCCGTAACTGAGATACAATAAGAATAAGGAAAAAATGTTGGGATATTTGTGTTATTATTCTTGGTTCGTGGTTGCCGTGTAATAGCCGTATTGGGTATTCCTTGTGTTCTGTTTGGGGTTTGTGGTTTATTGTTACACAACTATATCAGGTTCGATCCATCAAGTTGGACATCCGTATTGGCACAGAGCAGCATAATGTCATTGTGTGGTTATTGTGGCTGCAGTCTTCAGTGTGAATGCTTTTATCCTTGGTTCATGGCTTTTCTTTGAGTCATTCCACCTTTGTATGGGTAATCTCTGACGGCCACAGGATTCAAAATAATGAAGTAATATCAAATCTTCCTGGTTTGGGTTTATTCTTGTTTAGTACAACTGCCTGAGTGCTGTTCACGTTTGAAGAGGGTGTTGTTATTCTGTCTGAGATATCGTGGAAGATTGGAGATAATGGGCTAGACTCTGTGGTCAGACTTGTGAGGAGTTCAAAATTCTTGTGTCTCATGGACTATTTGGTTTCTCAGACCTGATGCTATGGGTATATCAATATGATAGAAAGTATGCAGTGAGAAAGAGGCTTGGATATTATTGAATCTGTCAGCCTTAAATCTACCAAACAGCAGAGTGAGCTCAATCGATGGGTAGTCATGCTGAGTATAGCTGGTCGGCTAGATGTAGGAGACTTCTCAATAGGACTGGTTCATGCACATTACAGAGATCGGGTCATATTTTTTTTAATATTCTGTTCAAGAAAAAAACAGTATAGTAATGCTTAGAAAACTGGTACAGTTATATAGAAATGTTTTAATGGAGTACCAAATCAATGTGCGCTCTTTGTATGTAATTCTGAATTTATAAGGCATCAATCTTTTGAATCTCCTTTTTGGTAAGTGCACAGAATCATTAATCCCAATCTAGTATTCCAAACTTGCATTAAGAACACATTTCATATTTGAATGTTGCAAGCATTTTCTGCAAACTGTTTCACGAAGTTACCTCAAGGTTGAGAGGAAAAAGATTTAGTGGCATCCAGGGGTAGGACCTTACAAATTATATACAAGGATAGTGAAAAAATCATGATGGAAATTGTGGAAAAATGAAAGAAAATAGTGTTACTCCTTTAACAAAGAGAAATCCGCAAGTTCAGATGGCTTTTTAGCTATGTTTTATCAACTTTCTTGGAAAACCATGAAATTATATCTTCTGTGGTGGAAGATGAATCAAGAAGAAATAGAAAATGTCAACTCAATCAATACCACAGGTATAGCCTCAATCCCAAATGTAATCAAAGTGGATTTGATGGATCGATATAAACTATAAAAGAATTGCTATTTAAAACATGGTCTGTAAGACGATCTCTGATAACTGCCTGAGGGTTGAGCTCTGTTACCATAGATGATTTCTAAAACCAATCAGCTTCAGTCCCAGGAGACAAATTACAAACAATATCATGATAGTTCAAGAACTCCTCCATTCAACTAAGTTTCAACATAGTCTAGTCTCATGATTGAATTAGATATCGTAAAGGCCTTTAACAGATATTGCATGATGCCCTCTTCTTTCATGCTGATGATGGATCACAGAGTGTGATCTGAAACGTTGATGAAAAAAAATCTTACACAATCTACCCAGGAAATTGACAAATAATCAAGTTATCAGTTAGATAAAAAAATGCAAAACTCCTACCTTCCCAATTTCAGTAAATGGAGACACTGGTAAATGGTTCAATCCATTTGGAGGGATACAAAAGGTAGATTCTACTTGTCCTTATATATTTATTTTCTTGGGAGAGAATCTCCTTCACTTATTAAAAGATTCACAAGAGCATGGAAAATTTCATGGACTTTGTATAGTGTTTGGTGGATGTACACACAGATGCTATCAATTTCTTGATGACATTCTTATTTTCTGAAATGATAAATTAAAAAGTACACATTGCACTAACATATTTCACAAATAAAGATCAAATACTTCAATGTGTCAATAGCTTTGTTTAAATTGAAGCTTACATCACAGTTGTTATAAAAACAGATTGAAGATGTTAGTAGTATGTGTATTTCCAGTTCATGCATTACTTTGAGAAATATTTTGAAAATCTTCAAATAATTGCGGAACACAAATCCTGAGGTTTTTTTCTCATTCATAGGCTCAATTCCAATCAGTGAATCTTTCTGCCCAAACTTACTGGGTTCCTGATTCAAGTGCATCACAATATCTCAATTATGGTGCTGGAGCAAGTGAGGTGAGATTGTAAACTATCTTCCTGATTTTTATTATTATTGTAACATTGCAGAAGTATTCATGTCAAACTCATTTGGCAGGTTGAGATTGATCTCCTTTCAGGAACAACTAGAATCCTTCAGACAGATATCATCTATGACTGTGGAAGAAGCTTGAATCCTGCTGTGGATCTCGGACAGGTGGGTAAATGGATGTTGAATTATTCTGATTCAAGTAGTGTTAAACTGTCTCCTTTGTCTGAAATTTGAATAAGCTTTATGTCTGTCTTGTGTTTTAAATTATATGTTCCTGCAATGAGCAAATTTGGAGTAGCTTGTGCAGAATTCTGATCATATGTTAATGAATACAAATTTGCCTAGCGCAAAAGTTGTCACTGAAAAATTCCCTTGCTTTAAGGTTTGTCTAAATGTTACCCCAAATCCGAAGCTAGCCAATTTTAATTTTTCAAGCCCTGTAGATACCTCACTGATAGTGATTAACTTCTGCATATAAAGGCCCACTTCTTCCTATGATTCTCATTTGTAATCCTTCCAGCCCACTGGTTCATTTACCTGAATAGGTCAGACACAGATCACTTAAACAATAATGAATGCTATATGGCGTTTGGAGATAAGCATCGATAATGTTTCTAAACCATGGTTGGTTCCTTACCCAATTCCAGAAGTATGAAAATCTCCAATCTAGTTCGTGGCATTGATAAACGCTGAAGAAATTTGAGGACCATCGCATCATCAGGATATCGGGCTTTCATAAAAGTTTGGAACCACGAGCATCCCCGACCGAGTTATGAAGTTCCAGTTTCATGCGATTCGCCAACAGTAATGAAGTCTCATCGGGACGCTGGGCTTTCTTATCCCATTAGCCGAATATGGAATGATTCAAAAGTTCAAACATCACTTGACTCTTCAATATGCCTGAGGGCGGTGAGTCATATACTCTCGACTAAACTGGAAGGCTCGTCTTTGTTGTTGGGAAACTGGGTAGTTAAACGGTTGGTTCGTCTGAGGGAGTTACACGGATGCGCCGGTTCGCCTCGCATCCCCTCAGACACTATATGTATGCATTCTTCTCTTCAAGAAAGGCATTATGATGATTATGATTATGCTGAAATACATCTGTACATGGTAATCAATCTATGAATACAATGCTGTTATGTTCTCTTTACATTCTCTGTTAAGTACTTTACCTTCTGTATGCAAATAATCTCTGTTACCCCACAAGGGTAAACATTTGGCACTGTTGCCAACTGAATCTGGCAAGTGACGGAATGAGTGGATAAATGGGACTACCATTTGAGGAGAATATCAGTGTGAGAACCAATGAGGATGGAATCACAAAATTTTTTGAAGGGGAGCATGCTCTAATAATCGACTTTCGCATTCGGTTTCATATAGCCATTGAAACGTTTGTACGAAGGGAAGCTGTACGAGAAGAAGTTGTCGAAGACATTGTGTGGGATGCATTGAACATCAACCTCACTGCGAATAGGTTGTTGAATCAATTACCTCGTCTGTTGGCACATACAACCATTGCCCAAAGGAACCGAAGGGAGGAAGTAGATCGTGAATAGCGCCGATAACAAATTCTGAGGAACTTCACCGAAAACAATCACCGCAAGGAAGAAGAGCGCGATGGCAATCGACGAAGAATGAACCCATGAGCTTTAAGCCTGAGGGAGGAAATAAAAGGAACACTGTAAAACCCATAATAACAAGATCACATAGTTGATTTGTTGTACGGAAACATGAATAAATAAAAAGTGTTCTGTGTTATGTTTTAATATGATGTTTGGATAGAATTGATGCTCAATCTCTTAAATAAAGATAGGAATAAAAAGGAACAACCGAATGTCTTGGAGGCTACACATAAAGCTCTAATCCTTGCCCAACAAGTAGAACGTCGGCGGAGGTTCTGACAACTCACCGAGGGACAACCGGTCGAAGGGTTAACCGAAGGGGACCATGGAGATGGTATTGAAGGTGACCATGGGGGTGTCACTGGAGGTGTAACAATAGGAGACCATAACCGTACAATAGAACAACGATGGGTAAGAAGTAGTGAAGAGTTACTCTAGGAAACATGACAAAGGTTGAATCTGATTGAGGGAGCACGGGAACAATTTCAAAACTTGTCCCTCACACCACGGGTAGAGGAAACAGGAAGCAGGAGTGAAGAAGAAACCAGTGCGGCTAGAGGTGCCAAAGGGGCACAAGCACGGGATAGCCAAGACACACTATTTGATCCTCGTACGCCGAATGTAGGAAAATAATCTGGTAGTCGGAACTTTGTACCAACTATACTTCAATTTAACACAGGTGGACAGACACAAACCCCACCTTTGCAACTGCACAGGGCACAACCGGTACAACAACCAGTAGTGATGGCCTCGAATAAACAAAAATTGCCCAAGCTCACGGGCCAGGTGAATGAGGATCTTGTCTGCCATTGCTGAACTTGTGAAACCATATGGACCACTAACAGAGTCAGAGATCACGACGAGTGGGTTAGACAGTTCCCTGCCACATTGAGGGAAGGAGCCATTGACTGGTACTCCGATGTGGATAAAACTGGTTTGACATCATGGACAACAATGAAGGAGTTCCAAACAGAATGCTAAGAGATGACAATGAGATCCTTGACGAGACCTACAACACAAAACAAGTGAAGAATGAGTCTGTTCGTGTAATGTCCCAAAGGTGATTTCGTCCCGGAGGTGATTTCGGTTCGGAGGTGAATTTTGTCCCAGAGGTGTTTCTATTCCGGAAGTGATTTCTGTCCCGGAGGTGATTTCGGTCGGTAACTGGAGTGGCAACAGTAGCGTACGTAGGAGCAAGTGTTCATATGGAGTTGAGAGGTTGCAAGTCATATAGTTGTTTGGTCGTACAGTAGGATTGACTGGGGCCGTACAGCTGAGACTGCTCGTACGAAGTTATTGCCTGAGATCGTACGGCTGGATAGGAGACTGTATGGTATAAAGACCGTACTGCTCAGGTTCGTCTTTGTTTGTGTAGTTTGGCAGCCTAGAACGATATTTGTCAGAGTACCGAAAGTATAATCGATATTGTTTATATGTTGTTGATATAATTGTCAATGCCACATAACACACTAATGATATTGATATTATGCAAAGATGTAGAGTCGCACATGCAAGAGGATCCAAGAATAATAGTGCTACAGACACTAGAGCAATGAATGCCAAATACCAACGATGCCAATGGTTGCATTAATGCCAAAGATGCAAATAGATTTCGCAGATGTATACAAAGATGGTGTTTCAGATTTGCCAAATCCGAAACAAACAAAACACAACAGATTTGGCGCACAGTGAAATATCAGAGTGATATTCCCCACGATAGACTAGGGTGACTGTGAACCACCGAAACTGCAATAAACCAAATAGGGAGGATCTTTCACCTCCGAAATGGCAGCCAGCAGAATCCCAATAGGAATTCGCAAATACAAATAAAATATCAAATCTCAACATGAAAAATACATCCTACACACCGGTCATAAATACCCCTTCAGAGAAACTCCCTAGTGTTTACAAAAGAATGCCGACACGGCAAACACCTATGGACAATAATAATAAAAATGGGCCCCCTTTTATTAATTAAAGGTCCATTTATAATATTATTTAAATTTTGGGACCATTAATTAATTAAAAATGGAGACATTACAAATCCTCGCCGCCCAAAGATTGCTTGCCCTCAAGCAATCCATCATAATTACTCCAGGATTCCAAACTAGGCGCAGACACTGATAATTGTATCCACTGGAACCCTCAAGCCGCAACATGACCACCCGCATGCATCTAGAAGTAAGCGAGAAAAATAACTCTTCATCAAGCTTCCGGTGCTCCACTCTGATATAATTGTTGTCATGCCTAGAGTCACCAGGATTCCATTGAAACCAAACATCAAACATATCGATGCTCAGATCCCACGCTAAGTGTGGACGTTGGTAGTAATATCCATTGAAAACTCTTTGCTGATCTTGGACCACATGCACATAGTTGGATTTAGTTGGGACTAGTAAACCATCATCAAGCTTTCGCTGTGCCACTTTGACATAAACATTGCCATACCCTTCACCAAAATCCCAACAACGCCAATCAATGAAATCTTTCATGTCATCATGTTCAACAAACTCTTCTGGTATGGCCATAGACACAGATGTTGACACTGGCACGAACTTGGCCACGTCCCCAACCATGGACACAACGACGACAAGGGACATGGACAAAGACACCATGGCAACGGATAGAGCCTCGATGACGGATAGAGCCTCGACGACAGAGACAGCCTCGGCAGCAGATAGGGTCTCGATGGCGACGACGATGAAGAGAACCTCAGTGGTGAACAAAGTCTCGGCGGCGACGGTGATGGTGACAGAGAGAAACTCGGCGACAGAGGGAGCCTCGGCGACAGAGGGAGCCTCAGCGACAAACACAACCTCGGCGGCAGATCAAGTCTCGACGGCGACGACGAAGAGAACCTTGGCAGCGAACAGAGTCTCGGCGATAGACACAACCTCGATAGCGGACAGAGTCTCGGCAGCCATGCTGACAGACAGATTCTCGACGACAGACAGGGCCTCAACGACAAACACAACGTTGGTGGCTGACACAGCCTCGGCGACGGACAAGGCCTCAGCGACAGACAGCCTCAGCAATGGGCACAGTCTCGGTGACGGATAGAGCCTCAGTGACAGACACAACCTTGGCGACAGATAGGGCCTCAGTGACAGACACAGCCTTGGTGACGGATAGCCTCGGTGACGGATAGAGCCTCGGCGACAGACACAACCTCGACAGTGGATAGAGTCTCGGCGGCGACGACGACGGACAGTGACAGTCCCAACCGGTGCTTATAGGGGAGAGGTGAATCAACACCTATAAAACTTTAAAAAAAATTTGATGTAGTATACTATAACTGTAAACAAAATAGATTCTAGCATAAAAATAGCATCAAGCAATCAACCAGTAAGCAACACCAGATTTATCACGTGGAAACCCAAATTGGAAAAAAACCACGGTGTGAGGAGACCTCACAAATTCTGCACTCTTCCGAAGTGCGCCTTGTTAGGAGCCTTCCCTGTTAAAGAATTACAAACACACTGTTAGATGCGACCTGGTTAAGGGTTTTGATACAATAAGGACTGTTAGAGCCTGCCTAGTTAGAGGACTTAGAACACCTGAACAAATGTCACTCAGTTAAGGGATTTAGTACAAGGGACCTGTTAATGTCCACCCCAAATACTGGGATTTTGCTATTGTAATTGTTAGAAAACAATAGAGGATTTGACCTTTTAGAAATGACTTTGCATAGCCTGATAAGATCTCTGTTATACTCAACTGAGAAACATCACCAGTCTCTGCTGGTATGTTCTCCTTTCTTGTAGTGCTTCTTTGCGCACACTTCTCTCTTCTCTTTTCTCTTTACCTTAGCTTCTTCAACATATAGGTTCACTCTTTACTTTGGCAGAATGAGGGAAAACTATATTCTCCTTAGGCAAAGGAATATATAGACTTCTTGCCCTAATTGCTTTTCTCATGCACAACCTATTTAAAAATCACCTTTAGATCCATCATCCAATGGAGTATCAGTTCACTCAGGAGACATCCGATGCATGCTATGCTTTATCTGCTTTATGAAAGTAAGAGACAGATGCGTGTCACCAGCTTTCCTTCACAAGAGATATCAACATGATTTAATGCCACAAATTTTGGTATTAAAGCCTGCAAACGCGCCTCGTACCGATTGTCTTGACAACTCAAAGACTACCGAAATTAGTTCAGTAACTCCTAGTCAAAGAGTTAACTAACAGATTGTTGACTATGACTTTCCCCGATTCCTCTACCATGATGACGTCTACACTTGATCGGTAAAGAGCCTTAAGTTGTGCATAAGTAGGAGGTTTGACCTGTCACCTTTCCTTCCTCTGTCTATACCGGTTGCATCCTTTCCTCGATATCTGTTACCGGTTACTGGTTGTATCTCCCTTGGTGACCGGTTGCTTTGATGATCAGATATAGTCTCTTCTTTCTTGCATATTGTCACCGATTGCCAAACCAGTCTCTCCTCACATTTGTTGTTGTCAGTTGTATCTGTCTTGCTTCACAGATCCAACATTGGTGTCCTTAGTCACAAATTGTCAACACCTCTTTTGCCAATCAATGACAATACCTCTATTGCTATGTACTAGTTGCAATCTTACAGGTTACCATCCCTTAATGCCAACAGACAGAGCCTTGGCGACAGTGTTATTACCAACCGGTTACTGAGAGGGGGGGGTGAATCAGTAAAAACTATTTTCTATTATAATTCCAATCTTGTTTAATACTTAATATAATCTAAGCAAAGTGTGAAACAAACATTCATAACTGTAAAAGAAGTACACAGATCAACACAAGATATATACGTGGAAATGTCGGTTAGAAAGAAAAAACCACGATGAGATAGAGCTCACAACTTCACTTCTACAGAATGAAGGCACCCTGTTAGGAGCTTACAAAGCACTGGTTAGAGTGCTACCCGGTCAAGGGATTTGGTAAAAGATCAGTTAAGATCTTAACTCTGTTAGGAGTTGCCTAGTTAAAGGACTTTTAACATCAACAATGATGTTACCCTGTTAGGGGATTTTACAAAGAACCGATTAGGTCCACCCTGATAAGAGATTTTAACTTGTTTTCACACCTTACAAAAGCAATGATCTTCTATGACATTGATTGTCTGATCAGATCATACTTGTTGATCTCTTCCCCAGTTTGCCTGACTGTTGAATCTTTTCTGCCTCTTTGCCTTTTCTGCTACACAGATGTCTCTTCACTGCTCTTTTTTCTCAACAACTCTCAACAACCTTCTTTCTTGCATCCTATGACCTTTAAAACATCCGTAGAAATAAAGCTAACTCCTGTTAAAAAGCTAACTCCACTTCAGAGCAGTGGATGTCCCGTATAATCCGGTTTTAACTCAAACTGATCTGCAGAATCTGGATCGGATCTTTATGCAGTTAGACTGGTACAACCTATACTCGGTTCATCTCTGTATCCACTTATAAGACCGGTACTGAGTACATAGATCAGTCTACTGGTGCTTACATCTACCAGTACACACACTCTACTTTTTGTCTACTGGTGTCTTCTAAGTAGAATGAGTGATCGGTGAGCTGTTACCGGTGCATGGTGTTTGTGAATTTACACTAATGACAACTTAAATTGCTAACAATCTGTCCCTTTGTCATTGGTGCAAAACCATACACAAAACCATACTCACTTGTGACAATTCATACCTTGGTCTTGTAGACTTTGCTTCCCTCTATAGCACACTTCCCCTGTCTGAGTGCTCCGGTAGTTGAGTGACTGAAGCTGTTATGTCCTGTTCCTGTTCTGTTCTACTCTTTACTTTGTTGTCTGAGAGTTGCTCTACTTCCCATTTCCCTTCCTATATCCTCTGCTTTCTACTGCTTCTTCTTCCCCTTTTTGCCTCCATAGGATAAAGGGTTATGCTTCTCTTCACATTTGAAGTTTGGTGAAGATATCCTTATAAATTGTTTTGGCAGAGTGAAGGAATGGTGCTCACTGACCGGTTCCATATTCTATGCTCTTTTGGGCTGCCTTAAGAGAAACAATGATGTTCTCCATATCTTCCACAATTTTGTAACCCAGTTCATTGATCAGAGCTTCTGTAGAAGTAGCAATTTGGTGCATGATGTTAAATGTTGGGGCCAGAAACATCTGAAATCCAATGATGTCTTGGATTCTCTTGTTCTCCTCTTCAGCTGTCTTTCTCAGTATTAGAGCCAAACTTGTCATTTTTTTGCTGTAAGTAGTTGCAGTTTTGTTCTTAATATCAAACTGAGAGGACAAGGCTCTAATCTCCTCTGAGGCCTTTGCTGATTTCTCTGACAAATCTTGCAAAAATATTTCAAAGTTTGAAGTTTTGCCCATCAAACTTCCTGCCACTTGAAGTTGTTGTTGAATCATTCTCAGGTTGGTTGACACATTCACCTTGATTTCTTCAACCTGTTTGTGAAGAATCTCCACTCTTTTCTTCTCATAGTGGTCAATTGCCACCGTTTCTAGATCAGTTAGATCCTCACCAATAGTTTGTGCCAGAACTTCTAGCTGATCGATGACCGGTTCATCTTCATCTATGTCAACATCTGGTACAAAGTTGCACAGAATGTTCTTTACAGTGGTTAGGAGCATGTCCTGTTTTCTTTTGGTCAGCTCTTTTAGCTGCCTTGTTGACATCTTGCTGATGTCCACCATTGTATCGGCGACCTTACTCTTTTTGGCTTCCTTCTCCTCGACAAATGACAACTTCCTCTTAGATGAGGAGCTTGGTATGTCTGTATGTTCCTGTTGCCTTTGCTCTTGCTCCGGTTGAGCTTGCTCAGTGTGGACTGGGATTTCTTCTTCTTGTCCCTTATTCTCTTCATCTCCCTGTTGTGTTTTATCTTGTAGTGGCACCTCTTCTTCAGGTTGATCTTCCTTGGCAGGTGCCTCTGCCTCATTCTGAACTTCTTCTGGTGGCACATTAGTTCAACTCCCTGTTCTTGTTGAAGTTGCTCTTCCGGTGGGACTTCTTCTGTGAGCTGCTCTTCAGCAGTATGGAGTTCTCCCACAGGTATTTCACTTCCTATCTCCTGTTCAACATTTATTTGTTCACCAGATGTGAACTCCTCTGTTTGAACATTGTCCTTTTCGATAGAAGGTTCCTCACCAGTGGTGAATCTGACCGGTGGTGCTTGTAATTGTTCAATTTGATCCTGAGGACCTAAATTGTTCAGGGTACTGAAATCACGATTTTACCAGAAATCCAAAGTCATTTTTTTCATGTCCCCATTCTGGCTGACATCGTTTAGTGTGCCGGATCAATCTATCACAGGCTCTTGTAGACTGGTGGCGATGTGGAGAGAGTCATTTTGTAGATCGGTGGTCGTATTTGCTCTTGGAGAAGTGATTTAGAGCTTATTTTTATTATTATGAGTTATGCGGGCCCCACATGTTATAATTTTAAGTTGAGTTGCACTTTTTATTTTATAAAGTTATATTATTATAAAAGTGCATTATAATGGGATTTTATAATGGATGCTTCTAGAAGTTCTTAGTAACTTCTCAAAAAGTGAATAAATAGGGGGCTTGGGCATTCATTTGGACAAGCTGATTTGAGGATTCTTCTACTTTTCCATATTGGAGCAATTTGTAGTCATTTGGTCTGCAAATTTTCATTAGATCTTTGGAAACGATAACTCCCTTGGATTTGCATAACTGAGGAAGTGAGATATCTTCTGAAGGGTTGCACATTGGAAGTGGTATTCAGCCATTTCATGTTGAGCTTATTTGGAATCCTCAGATTTACCTGAGGGTTTGAGTTTTGGTTGCAAGAGGAAGAAAAAGCAGGTCCGAAAAAGCAAAACGAAAAAGCAAAACGAAAAAGCGGATCCGAAAAAGCAGTCCGAAAAAGCAGATCCGAAAAAGCAGACCCGAAAAAGCAAAGCAAAAAAAAAAGCAGAGTGAAAAAGCAGTCCGAAAAATTATTGTAGCCATCTACAATCAGTTGTAAATTGGGATCAGTTCGGGTGCAATTGGAGGTGTCTACATCAGCATACTTCATCATCGATTTGATCAACATTTGGTGCAGCATTTCCAGGTTTTATACATTGTTTGATATTGATGTTTTGGGTACCAAAATGGTAAAAATTTGCATAAGAGTTGTATGTATACAGTCATAGATATACAGGTCTGAAACAGTACTGTTATTGCATCATTTTCAGTCATATTTGTATTTAGAAACAACAGTCCATTGTGTTCGGACATTGCTATATATATTGTAATTGGATTGATAAAGCTATAAGGTGCATTGTGAATGTGGTAGAGTTCATTGTTAATTTGTGACAGTCCATACATTTCTGGTTATAAATATCTGATTGTAAACAGTCCATAAATCTGTTATTGTAATCAGACTTTGTTATCATCATTGTAATTGAAGGACATAACTAGGGAAGAGTATAGACTGTCTCAGTAATGAAAGTGCATTGTATACCATAGTTCCTTGCTCATGTAACAGTCCATATGAATTTCAGAAAATCAGTCAATTGAAATAGTCATTGACTTTGTAATCAGACTTGGAGAGTTTCATTGCATTGATAAGTAAGTCTAAGGTGCCAAGTTATTGGATTAGTAAAGGAATATTCAGTCAGGAGGTCAATTGTTTGGTTTAATGTCTCATTTGCATAGTTCTATAGATTGCATACCAAATGTTCGTCAAAATGTCTCAGAGCTGTAGATGTTGAATTTTTATCAGCATTTCATTGAATTGCAATTGGATTAGAATATTAAGAGGTTGCACTTCATTTTTAATTCCAATTAGTCACTTGCATTCATTGGCATTCACCAAAACATCATTGGCATCAAACAAACCCAAACTAGAAGCAAACATCAACAAACATCTCAGTTGCATGCCAAGTGTTTGACAAATTGACTCGGTTCAGATTTGGGAATTTTAGTGGCCTTTTTAGTAAGGGTCATTACAATTTTGTAGACCTCATTTTCAAATCCATTTATTATTTGGGCAACTCTATACTTTGTGTCCAGGTTCATTGCTGCTTCCTCTAGTAGAAGCTTTATTCTTTCTTCACGAAGACCAGGTCTGACTTTTAATAGTGTTTCCCTATTGATCCTTGTGTTAGTGCCTAAACCGGTCCTCCATTTATTTTGAAGCCTAGAATTTAATTCTGGTGGAAACTGAGACCTGTAATCCCTTGGAGTTTTGTGAAAGTCCAAAAAAGTTTCCAATATAGCTACAATTACTGCTTTCTTATCATCTTCTTCTAGCACACTATACCACTTAGCAGCATTGTCTATCATACCGAAGTCCATTACTTCATCAACTATATCATTAACTGACATAGGTTTAGTGTTACCTTCGCTCGGAGAGATGAGAACGGCTGGTCTTGCAGGCTCGTTGCTCATCATTGATGATGTCGATGACCGGTACTGTGGAGCTCTTTTCTTTGACAGGTGCTTCCGCTCCAAGCACTCCTTTGCCTTTACCGGTGTCAGGGACCGATTGAATTGTGGCTCTTTGGCATTCTTCCTCAACTTGCTGCTGGGCCTGAAGAAATTTGATCCACATCACTACTCCTTCCTTATGCACTTTCTCAGCTTCCCCAATAAGCATGAGACCGATCCTCCTTTTTGTTAAGAAGGATTGCTGATGCAATTCAGCCTGTTCGGTGGCTTCTTCTAGAGTGAGGTGGTTTTGAACCTCTAGAAGAGCACATACCCTTAGCTCCTTCTCTCTTTCCATTGAAGCTTTCCATCTAGCTTCTATTATTTCTAGGAGATCCTTAGGTATAGTCTTGTGAAGTTCATTAGGATGTAGATTGAATTTATGAAGGCAGAATACTATCGCTTCTTCAATTTTCCTTCTGTCTTCATCATTGCTTAATTCGTACCTTCTTCCCACTTGTCCTAACCTCCCTGTATCCTTTATTCGTACTACTAATTCATCAATATCTTGTCTTTTTGGTCTTGGTTCAAGTTCCTTCATCGGTTTGCTTGAACCCCTCTTCCTTTTGATTAAGGGAACTGTATCTTCTGAGTCTGACGCCTCTTGTTCTGCTGTCTGGGCACTGGACATCGGTTGTCTTCTTCTTTTGAGCCTTGGCTTGCTCGGCTGTCGTTTTCTTCTTTGGTGTGGGGGTCCTTTTCGTGTAGACAATTTTGATCGGTGCCCTCTTCTTCAGATTCTCTTGAATCTCTCCAAATGTACTGAACCGGTAGGCAGTCAGATCCAAATTTGCTTCATTCAAGGCATCAGCATATGCCTTAGCAGTCTTGGAAGTGATCTCATATCCTAGCTCAGGAGCATATACTTCTCTTGGTTCCACTGCTTGAATAATGCAGTTATTGGTGGTAACCAGAAAGCATACATCGTCCTTGTACAAGTCAACAATAGTTGACGACGCCCTCTCTCTTGCGTGCATTTTTAATTGAAATGCCTTAAAGTGTTCAGTCATCACACTTCCTAACTGGTTTCCCAATTGATTGGCCATCTTGCTTATTTGATGCATAACCGGTCTATCGGTCTTCCATGCAACCTTTCTGACTCCCGGGAAAAAGTTGGAGTACTAGAAGTAGAGACATACTAGAAGGGTCTTGTACTTCATTGATTTCTTCCTCATGACTCCGAGCTTCTTCATATTTTCAAATATTTGGCTTTGGAGCATTGCACAGATGTCGTATTGGGCATTATCGTGCATTATCCGGTGTGCAGCATGAATTGCTCCACCCGGTATGTTGTTTAAATTGCTTGACTGATAAACCTTGTAGCCAAGTACAACAAACGCAAAACAGACTCCATCATCCTCAATGTCGTTCACGGTCATAAGTCGACCATCAGATCTTGACTTAGTTAATTTATTGACGACGGCATTGGAGATGGTCCTTAGGGTTAGAGCTTCCCCTCGGTTGCTGTTTCCGGTCACTCTATGTAGATCATCTTTGATAATCGGATTGTATGCACCTTTAGTGAGCTAGAAACCCAGTTCATGAAGACGACTGAGAACTAGTCAAATTAGCTCTTCCTGGAAGATGGTCGGGTAGCATACTCCATTGATAAGTCCAGATGATATTAGCTTGGCATACTTATCAAGAAGTCTCCCTTCTTCACACAGTGACAGGTACTCACCTTGAATATAGGTTTCACCCAACTCTTCTTGTTTGGCGTGAATGAACGTTGTGACATCTTTGGTTAAGAAGACTCCTAGTACAGACGAGAGCGCACCAGCCATGTCGTTCTCTCTGTTCTGAATTGGAAAATTGTTGTATGCTAGCCTATCCTCTTGATTTCCCTTGATCAACTTTACGGTAGTGGATGATGAGGCCATTGCGAACAGTTGATTTACAGAAAGAAGCTTTGATCGGTCTAACAGATAATCGCTCACGATGATCAAAGCACAAGAATATTACTCATAAAAATTTGTTAATCTGAATGAAAGTAAAGTAAAAAATGATGAGTAATTCTTTTTTCTTTTATAAGGTTAGGTCATAACGGTAATTACCAAACGGTAACTATTTGTTAAACGGCTATAGTAATAAATGCCTTACCTAACTTTTCTTTCCATTTTTGCCAACTAGTTATCCGGCTTTTTCGGTTTGGCAAACGCCGGTTGATTACTTCTTACCTGTCCAATTGTCCTTGTAGACTAAGTGAGTCCGATTCTCACCAGTCTTACCGGGAACGGTAGATGGTCTATTGGTTCCCTCTAAGCCTTTACGGTTTAGTTTGCTGAAGAGATATCACCATCAGCAGATGATGATCTTTCCTCCATTTTCTCCTCAACGGAGCTCTTTGATTCCTTTTTGAACCAAATTTGTCTGACTGATTTTCCAGTCTTCTCTTCTTTATTGATCTTCTCATTTGAAGATGAGGTCTTTTCTTCCGGTTTGACTGATTGTTGCCTTATGTTCTTGGACCGGTTTCTGTAGTCTTTTGCTAGGTGTCCAACTTTGTTGCAGTGAAAGTAGACTACCCCGGCTGTCTTTCATTGGTTCACCCTTCTTGGGTTGGGTGATTTGCTCCAAGAGTCATTGTGATTGTGCATCCCACAGTTTGTACAGTTGGCTATGCACCGGTTCTTGTTTCTCTTGGTGAATACCGGTCTTGGGGATCTGAATGCCATTGTCTTTGATCTGCATTCTTCAACCTTGTGTCCAAATTTATTGCATGCATAGCAGTAGCCCTTGAAGCTTCCCCTGCTTCCATTGGACACCGATGTGGGGATGGACCAACATTCATTGGTCTTGTGGCCAAACTTGCAACAGTTCTTGCAGTAGTTGTTGTTTGGCTTTATTGGTGCATTCCTTCAGTTGATTTTTCTATGACCTAGTTTCCCACAATGATTGCAAGAGGTGTTAAAAGTTTTCTTACCTTTTTGAGCCAGCGGCTTCTTCTTAGCCTTCTTGCTTGTCTTTGCTCCAGAAGATTCACCAATTTCTTTGGTGTCATTACCGGTGAATCCAAGACCGGTGTGATCTTTGTGCTTTCTTTAAGCTTTGAGTTGCTCATCAAGATTCACCAAGCGCTCGTTGTATCTTCTTAGGGTTTCATTTCTTTCTTCAAATTCTTTCATTTGTTCCTTCAGTTGATACAACTCTAGTGCCAGTCTTTTGCATGCTTCATCCCTATCATGCCATCCCTTCTGCATGTTGGCATTTTCTTGGGTGACAATTTGCATGTCTTCTTAGAGTTGCAAAATGATCAGTTCATTTGCTCCTACAGCTTCCTTTGCCCGATTCCTTGCTTTTTCAAAGGCTGTTAAGGATTTGACCGCTGTGTTTTTTTCATCTTCAGCTTTTCTCTTTTTCTCAATTAGTTCAGTCATCCTCGGGGCATTATCCTCTTGTTTCCTTTTAAGGTTGGAGATCCGATCGATCAGGATCTGGTTCCTCTCCATAAGCTCAGAGACTGCTTCCTCAGCTTCATCAGATCCACTCTGCCCTGAGAGTTCATCAATGGTCTCATTGCTTTCATTCAGTTGCAGAGCCAACTCCTTCCTCTTTGCAAGAGACCTTCTCAACTTGTTCTCTAGAGAGGCAATTATCTCGTTGGCTTCCTCTAGCTGTTTCTGATACCAGGAACCCTCCATGATCTTTCTCTCAAGCTGTTAGACTTTATGTATAGAGAACTTGGCTTTGATACCACTTGTTATTACCAACCAGTTACTGAGAGGGGGGGTTGAATCAGTAAAAACTATTTTCTATTATAATTCCAATCTTGTTTAATACTTAATATAATCTAAGCAAAGTGTGAAACAAACATTCATAATTGTAAAAGAAGTACACAGATCAACACAAGATATATATGTGGAAACCCTCGGTTAGAAGGAAAAAACCATGGTGAGACAAAGCTCACAACTTCACTACTACAAAATGAAGGCGTCCTATTATGAGCTTACAAAGCACTGGTTAGAGTGCTACCCGGTTAAGGGATTTGGTAGAAGATCGGTTAAGATCTTAACACTGTTAAGAGTTGCCTAGTTAAAGGACTTTTAACATCAACAATGATGTTATCCTGTTAAGAGATTTTACAAAGAACCGATTAGGTCCACCCTAATAAGAGATTTTAACTTGCTTTCACACCTTACAAAAGCAATGATCTTCTATGACACTGATTGTCTGATCAGATCATACTTGTTGATCTCTTCCCCGGTTTGCCTGACTGTTGAATCTTTTTTGCCTCTTTGCCTTTTCTGCTACGCAGATGTCTCTTCACTGCTCTGTTTTCTCAACAACTCTCAACAACCTTCTTTCTCGCATCCTATGACCTTTAAAACATCCGTAGAAATAAAGTTAACTCCTGTTAAAAAGCTAACTCCACTTCAGAGCGGTGGATCTCCCGTATAATCCAGTTTTAACTCAAACTGATTCGCAAAATCCGGATCGGATCTTTATGCAGTTAGACTGGTACATCCTATACTCAGTTCATCTCTGTATCCACTTATAAGACCGGTACTGAGTACATAGATAAGTCTACCGGTGCTTACATATAGATAGGGCCTCGGCGACTGATAGATAGATTATAACAACACTCATAAACAGAAATTGAAATGCACAGGTCAACATAGCATATATACGTGGAAACCCTCGATTAGAAGGAGAAAACCACGGTAGGACAGAACCCACAACTTTACTAGTATAGTAATAAAGATGCCCTGTTAGAGGCTTACAAAGCACTGGTAAGAGTGGTACACGGTTAAGGGATTTGGTAGAAGACCTGTTAGGATCTTGACCCTGTTAGGAGTCGCCTTGTAAGAGGACTTTCAACACATATAAAGATGTTACCCGGTAAATGGATTTATACAAAGAACCTGTTAGGGTTCACCCTGATTAAGGGATTTGAATATGCTTCACAATCTAAAGCAATGATCTTATGATGACACTTTCTGTCTAATCAGATCATACCTGTTACCCTTTGCTCTGCTTGGCTGTTGAACCTTTCTCTGTCTTTCACCTCTCGTGACTGTAACTCCTCTCAGAAGATATTGCTCTCCTGCTCTTGATTTTCAACAACAATTCTTTTGTCTTCTGACCTGTATTCATAAGAAATTAATTTTTTTAAAACTACATCTCATAGTTCCGCCAAGCTGTAAACTCTCAAAAATCACGCATGCAA
Source organism: Chamaecyparis obtusa (assembly GCA_027943335.1). NCBI lineage: Eukaryota > Viridiplantae > Streptophyta > Pinopsida > Cupressales > Cupressaceae > Chamaecyparis > Chamaecyparis obtusa. The sequence goes on along the minus strand of BSBK01000291.1, from coordinate 311,096 downwards.
AACCCTTGAATAAAAAGCTTGCAAATTGATCCTGAGTTTACCTTGAAACACTCGTAGATAAAACAAAGCTAACTCCGGTTTTATTGGAAGCGCTCCTTATAATCCGATTCGGATTATTACGCACTTAACCAGTAAAGAACTTGTACCCGATTAGTCATATGTTCCTTGTGTGTTTCCTATGACCAGTTGGAATAACCTAGACTAGTATAAGCGTGACCAGTAAAAGTACACTACTTCCTTGTTTAGTCTACCGGTTCATAATTATGAGTACCAGTGTGATGTACCGGTGTTCCAGTGAGATTTATGTTTTCTATGACTTCACCAATGACAACTAAGTTATGTCAACACAGTGAAATATCAGAGTGATATTCTTGACAATAGACTAGGGTGGCTGTGAACCACCAAAACTGCAATAAACCAAATAGGGAGGATCTTTCACCTCCGAAATGGCAGCCAGTAGAATCCCAACAGGGATTCGCAAATACAAATAAAATATCAAATCTCAACATGAAAAATACATCCTACATGCCAGTCATAAATACCCCTTCGGAGAAACTCTCGAGGGCTTACAAAAGAACGCCGACACGACAAACACCTACGGACAATAATAATAAAAATGGGCCCCCTTTTATTAATTAAAGGTCCATTTATAATATTATTTAAATTCTGGGACCATTAATTAATTAAAAATAGTTTATTAAAAATGGGGACATTACAGTTCGAGCCTACGGGCGACGAGCGACGACTAAAGGAACTAATTGGAAAAATGGAATCTGCCCCAGTTGACGAACTAAAGAAACAATGGTTTGTCAAAGGACTAAAAGCTTCCCTCTGAAAGAAAATGAAGATCGTACCCCTGACATCGTACGATAACACATATAACGTGCGATGGACCTCGAGAGTGAACGCAAGACATCCAAGAAAATTAAGTCCTTAGATGATGAGTCTGTGGTGGAAAGTAGTGAGGAAGAATCAAGTAAGAAAGTGCATGCTTTACAAAAAGACCTCTAGAGGATGATGAAGGAATTTAAGGCAACCAAAGGCGGATCAATCAAAACTGAGGAGGATGTTGTGTGGTGTACGGACTGTAAGGAAGTGAGACACACCAAAGGATCTCGTCTAAAGAAATCCTTTTGCGACATCTACCAGATTGTGGGACATTCCACCAAAGAATGCCCATACAATCTGAGGGCCAGGAACTAACGAGTGTTGTTTACACAAGAGCAACCCTCCACATCTGGAACCAACGGTCAACAAAATAATACTGCATCATCCGGCGGCTACAAAAATAATCGACGGGGAGGCAGAGGGGATAATGATAACAACAATGACCGCCCTCGGATCCAGTATGATGCGAAGGGGAGGCCAATGATACAATGCAAAAATTGCAACTAGTGGAGATGCTTTGCCTAGGATTGCCAGAAGGAGGCTCCTACTCCACAAAAGTTGTGTAGGTGGTGTGGACTGAGGGACCATGAGGAAGCCAACTGCCCGAAGCCCGGTTGCAACCTCCTTGACGTGGAAAGAGGGGACAGAGAGAAGGAGATCTTGGCAATTACACAAGCACAATCGAAGAAGGCCACATATCCTGACCCTCGTATGAAGAAACAAAGAGTACTCGAGGTGAAGGCCAAGATTGAGAAGGAATTGCAAAACCGAAGGGACCTAAAGGATACCTTCAACACTTCTACTTGAGCCACAAAAGAAAAAAAACATCCTGAGGCAGATGATGCAATTGGAGATACCAGTGAAAGTCAAGGACCTACTCGAAATGATGCCGAATCGAAAAACAGCCCTGTTTTTAAGTCAAACCATACCAACAAGTACATTGGAACAGAAGGAGGTTCCCAGCGGCTCCGCAGTGGACCTCGTGACATTGGCTATAAACAGGGCAAAATTGTGCAGTAGTAGTGATGGGTATCTTGGGTACCATTCTCACTAACACAATTGTCAATGGTGGATCAGGGGTGAACGTTCTACCCAAGTACTCTTGGAATAGTCTTGAAAAACCAACGCTGTGGCCGCCGACCTTCAACTTATTAGGGGCTGACCAACATGGCATCAAACCCCTCGGAACCTTGATGGCACAACAAGTAACCATCGGAACACAACCGTTTTTTCTTGGACTTCGTAGTGATTCCTCTTAAACGGAAAGGGTACGACACCATCCTAGGGAAAGGGTGGTTGGTGGCTGCAAAAGCAAGTCACAACTAGAAGAAAAACATTTATCATTCGAGAAAGGGGGGAGAAAGTTTGTGGTCGACCTCAGGACACAAATGGTAGGAGAGGAAATGGCATCCTCCTCAGACTCCGAATCAGATGACAAAGTAGACGAAGGGATAGAGAGTATGGAGCCCAATGACGAAGGGGTACTAGAATTGGAGAATGATACAGACTCTATGGATGGCCTATTTCATTGGCTAATGAGTGACTATGAACTATTCCCTCCATCTTGTAATTTGTTGGAGATCGAGGAAGATCCGAATGAGTTCCCTCAGGAATACAAAGAATACAAACAAGGAGAAGCTCAAGTCGAGGAGAGTCCTGCTCATCAGTTCTCCAAGGATGAACCAATCCAAAACAAAGAAGCGAAGATGAAGGAGATAAACCTCGGAGATGAGCAGAACCCAAAAACCATCCTGATGGGGGATGATTGGAACCCAGTATTAAAGACAACAACATTCAAAATCTTTATAGAATACAGGGATGTGTTCGACTGGACTTACAAGGATCTGAAGGGTGTACCTTCGGAGTTATGCGTGCACCGGATTCCTCTGGTTCCCGTAGCCCAACCTGTGCGAAAGAGGCCGTACAAGATGAACAAGAATTATGCTGCAAGGGTGGAGGCTGAAAATTGAACGGATGTTAGAAGCAAGTATCATCTTTTGGGTTGACATAAGTGAGTGGGTTTCCCCCATTGTGATCTCCTTAAAGAAGGAAGCCAATCAGACCCGCATTTGCATAGATTTCTGATGCCTCAACGCAGTGACAATTAAGGACCCATTTACCATTTCGTTCACTGATAGTATATTGTTGGAAGTGGCCGGCCACGAGATCTATTCATTCATGGATGGGTTCTCCGGATATAACCAGATATCCATTGCAGAGGAAAACAAATTGAAAACAACCTTCGTAGTGGAGGATGGTGTATATGCATACAATCGAATGCCCTTCGGGCTTTGCAATGCACTGACGACCTTCCAGCGGATTATCTTACATATCTTTGACAAGATGTCGACCAGAAACTTTAAAGCATTCTTGGACGATTGGTCCATATTCAGCGGGCAAGACAAGCACATTGCGGCTTTGGGGGAGTGCATGGAACAATGTCGGCAAGCTTGTCTGGCACTTAACCCAAAGAAGTGTTGGTTTCATGGTGCCATAAGGGAAGTTACTTGGGCACATAGTATGTAAGGAGAGATTAAAAACGGACCCCGATAAGGTACGGGTAATAATAGAGATGGAGGCTCCTACGGACATGACTGGGGCGTCAAATCCTTCCTGGGCCATATCGGATACTACCGCTGATTCATCAAGAATTTCACACAAATTTCATATCCGATGGATAGGCTCATGAGGAAGGGGGAGCCGTACGCTTGGAAGTAGAAAGAGGAAGCCTTCGAGGATTTGAAAACAAGATTGTTGGGTGCTCCTATTCTTGCATTCCCTAATTGGGACAAAGAATTTCATGTGCACGTGGACGCATCAAATTATGCCATTGGAGCCACCTTGGCTTAGGAAGGAGGGCACGGACTGGATCACCCCATATGTTTTGCAGGCAGGTTGTTGTCGAATGCTGAGAAGAATTACAACACCACAAAAAGGGAGGCCCTTGGAATGGTCTATTCTGTCTAGAAATTCAGGCACTATTTAATGGCGACTCCATTTACCTTTTATGTGGACCACCAGGCTCTCATGTACCTAGTCAACAAGCCTATTATTCAGGGAAGGGTGAGTGGATGACTCCTCTTACTTCAGGAGTTCACATTCAAGATTGTGGTACGGCCAGGACGTAGCCACGTGATCGCTGACCAATTATCCCAAATCAAGTCTGGTGAGCCACCTGTTGGAATAAATGACGACTTCCTAGACGTGCATCTGTTTCATATTGTCGTACTCTCGAAATGGTACACAAGCATAGAGGAGTATTTGTCCACCGCTTGGTTCCCTCAGGACATGCCTCCGGGAGAACAAAGGAAGTTGGTCCTTAGGAGCAGGACATTCCAACTAATCAATGGATTGTTGTATAAAATGGGTCCAGACCAAGTACTTAGGTGATGTGTGATGGAGGAGGAAGTACCAAGTGTGCTAAGGGAAGCCCACGAAGGACCAACAGGAGGACACATGGGTCCCGATACAACAGCAAGGAAGGTGCTCTTAGCCGGTTTATGGTGGCCAACATTGTACAATGATACTAGAGAATGGGTAGTCGAATGTGATACTTGTCAGCGAGCAGGGAAACCCCTCAAACGGGATTTTATGCCCCTTAATCCTTCCCATGTGCAAGAGCTATTTGAAAGATGGGGGCTGGACTTTGTCGGGCCTCTAAAGGCTAGTCGTGCTTGACAATGCCGATATATTGTGGTGGCCATTGAATATTTAACCAAATGGGTTGAAGCACACGCAATAACAGATAACTCAACACTAAGCACTGCAAAGTTCATCTACGAGCAAATAATAACAAGATATGCCTTTCCAATTCAATTGACGAGTGATAGAGGTGGTCATTTTGTCAATCATGTCATTAAGCTCCTAACCACCGAATTCAAAATTTTCCATACGCTATCAAGTCCATATTATCCTCGGGCGAACGACCAGGCTGAGGCAACTAATAAAATCTTGGTGGAAGTTATCTATAAGTCTTGTGGAGTTGAAGGTGAAGACTGGGAGGAGAAGTTGCCTTTGGTGTTATGGACCTACCATACCTCATATAAAGTGACCATCGAGTAGACACCCTTCCAGCTGATGTACGGACAGGAGGCAGTGGTACCCGCAGAATTCATGGTTCCTAGTCTGCGGATAGCCCTTGATAACAAGCTTGGCGATATGGAGAGTCTAAGGGAGAGACTTTATGCCTTGAATAAGCTGGACAAGAAAAGGGCAATGGCGCAGTGGGCGACAGACATAGTGCAACAACGAAGGAAATTGTGGCACGACTAGCACCTCCGTCGGATGAAGTTCACACCCAGTTAGTTGGTATTGAAGTTTAATGGGCAAAATGAAATTAAACTTGACAAATTCAAAGTAAAGTGGCTAGGCCCATATAAAGTTCAGGAAGTTGCAGCGAATGGGGCGGTGAAGTTATGGACGTCGATGGTAGAGAGATCTCGGACGCCGTCAATGACTTGAAGCTAAAAGTCTACCACCAGAGGCAAGGAAGCCAGGATCACCCAAAAACGCATGGGTGATTTAGTTAGGATATTCTTTAAAAATTAAAAAAATGGAAATACAAATGAACCATCATAAGTCACCTAATGGTGACTAGTACCGGATGGTGAAGTCACCGAACGGTGGTTGTCACCGGACCGTGAAGTCACCGTTATAAGGACGGCCCACACGTGACTAGACAAAGACCATACGGTATGAAAAGGAGAGAGGTCGTACGGTGTAGGTATTGTTTATGCAACATAGAATTGGGGTAACCATACGGTGCAAGAGAAAAAAACGTAGGGAGAGATAAAATGCAAGGAGAAATATACTGTGATGTCGTACAGACATACGACCACGAAGACACACAAAATAAGATTATTACAATCTGCGCATGGGATGGAATCCGTATATTTTCGTACAACAACCAGCAAGGTTGTAGCGTTTTAAATTATTTTGAAAGTTGGGGAGAAGAAAGAAGGCACGAGAGAGAAAGGAAAAATTATTGCAAACCTAACCATTTCTTGCAAACACAAAATGACAAGGAAGAAGACAGTTAGACAAGAAAGCAGACAGTTATGCATGCCGTAGGGAAGAGAAAGTGAAAGGTTCAATTGGAAGAAAATTTGAACAAGGAAAAGAAAGTGAAGGTTTTTCCCTAAGGAGTCCAGGTAGCAAGAAATATGGGGAGAGGCAAAGTTGTATAGAAGGAGCAGGTCACACATGAAATTGTGGCATTCGAAGGCCTCTACGGGTTAGAATGCAGGAAATGGTGGCAAGAAACACCAAAGACAGATGAGGTGATACTCTTTCCACACTATGTGTGGTTCTACTGTATTTACATCCTCCCTAGCTAAGAGGGAGTGTTAATGATGTATACCTTCGGTTGGAGAATTCGTCAATGAAATAACATACATGACTAATCTATATATGATTATAAATCGACATAATTAATATCAAGTAAGTTATCATTATGAATATATATACATAAATATATATAATAAAGAAGTGTTTCATTATTATATATATATGCATGTGAAATAAAAACATATTTTTAATATAATTATTAATTATGTAAATCATAATCATATATATTAAATCATATAATAAATCGGATTGACTAAATGTATTGATAATACAAAATGAGTCGATTAAGAATCAGTCTCATTAATATGAATATCAATATCATTCTATTGATGATTAATATCGATACTAACATTAATAAGTATCAATGCTTCTTACCAGTTATGAGGATCGGCTATACAAATGCATTAATATGATTAACTTGATTGTTATTGCCAAACATGTTATCGACTTTGTGCACATTGCCACCAAGGTTGTTATCGGCTTGGATGCCGTGGGTAATAATCAATGTTAATTCTATGTTTAAGTTACGAAAGGAAGAATGCCTCTATGAAGAGGCATGTCTCCACGTGAACCTTGTTCACGTGGAGGCATGACTCTTCGTATGCATGCCTCTCTACTTAAATATATATTATGTGAGAGATATTCAATTCAGATAAAACACAGACAATCGAAAGTGTGAGATAAATTAATATCACTCACATATATATATAAATCAATATTATTCATTTGATATTATAAATAGAATTTATATATATTATCAAGTTGTAAGAAAAGAATAAATAAAATTTAAAACTTTCTATATACATATTTGATCCAAAATTCAACAATGAGCTCGAACCTAGGAACATGATTGAAGATAGGTCCTGGATACAATCCAATCATCGCATAAGCTAACTTTAACATATGATGAATTGCCAAGTTGATCTCTCAAACTGGAAAATAGGAACAATACTGAACATAAATATTTTTGGTTGATGCAAGATTTCTCCGAACCCAAGATGCTCTTGCATCAGACACCCGAGATTATTAAGAAAGTGAGTCTCTCACTTTGCAACCCGAGAAGAATCAAAATGATCCAACTCAGCTTGAGAAATCCAAGAATAATCTTCAACTGGTCTATCATTCCACTTCACCAAATATTCCAAATACTCCTTTCCCCTGGTACTCCTTCCAATGCTGCTGTCCAAAATCCTCTCAATCTTGTCCATTTGTTTCTTCGAATAATCGTGTTTCACTTTTGAATCATCCTCAAGCTCATGATATTCATACAAATCAGTAATATTGAATATAGATGATATGTCCATATCCTTAAGCAATTTCACTTCAAAAGTATTTCCAGAGTTAAACTTCTTCAATATTCTACAAGGTCCAAATTTCCTCATCTTCAACTTGCTATAAGTTCCAACCAGAAACCTTCCTTTCTTCAAATGAACCATAACTTCATCTCCTACTGCAAAATCCTTATGTCCCCTGGTTTTATTGTAATGACCCTTACTATAAAGGCCACTAAAACCCCCAACTCTGAATTGAGACAATTCGTCAAACACTTGGCAAGCAACTGACTTGTTTTGGTCTGAGATGTTGTGTTTCAATGTGATAATCGTTTTGGGCATCAAATTGCAATTCAGATAACAATACCAATATAAGAAGTGATAATGCAAAGCCAATATATCATAAACTTCTCAAATCTGATTGCAATGTTCAGTAGACTGGTTTTCTATAAATATATGACTGTTCCAACAACTGAATATAAGCACTGTCTATGGACTGATTACAACACAATAGCTAAGACATGAGATATATGAACCATCTTTCACGAACAAGTCTTATCAATGCACTTTTCCTAAACCAATAGCAAGTCTGAATACATTGACTGTTATATGGGACTGTTACATGTCAAAATATATGGTAGTGCTGTTACCCACAAACCCTCTTACTTCTATGACAATTTAGTTATAACAGAGACTGCTATAACAGTAATAGTAACCATGCAATTATGACCAAAGAACAGGGTCTAACAACTCTCAAATCTGGACAGTTACTATAAGTCTGAATACATGCGACTTTTACATAATTTATTGACTTGCACAAAGTACTCAAAACACATAGAAAGAACCTGATTATCGCTCCTTATAATCTGCTATGAAATGGTGATGAAGACTGATGCAATGAAGACACCAAACTGCCAACCGAACTTTGCAAATTGTCCTTGCTGGGGCTGCCGTACCAGGCCGTACATGTACGGCTTTCCTAGGAAATTCAGTGAGGGTTTTTTAACACCCCAAATTGCTATGAAAGGGACCGCCAGGGTTGTGCTAAGATCCTCCAAAAAGCATAAAAAGATTCTCCAAGTAGGTTAGGAGATATGAGCAATTTATTGGTTCCAAACCCTGATATTGCAATTCTGAAAATGTGCCAGTTTGTCTTCAATCCTTTGCCAATTTGATTCACCAATGCCAATGATGAATTTCAAACCTTAATCCAACCAATTACAAACCCTTTAGACAATTTCTCAATGAAGTACAATTGAGATGGCTGAATACCAACTCCAAACTTGCAACCCTTCAGTAGATATTTCACTACCTCAGTTATGCCAATCTAGGGGAGTGATTCGTTCCCAAAGATCGAATAGTATTTGCAGACCACAAGGCTACAAATTGCTTCACAATGAAGTAGAAGAAATCCCAAATCCAAGCATGTAGAAATGATAGCCCAAGCCCCCTATTTATTCTTTTTCTTGACAAGTTACTAGAACTTCTAGAAACATCTAATTATAATGTACTTTATAATAAAATAACATTATAATAATAAAGTACATTTCTCAACTCAAAAATATAACAATGTAGGCCAAGATGTCTCATAACCGAATGTAGGCCCAACTAGACTGAATGTAGGCTCGAACTGGATGTAGGCTCGCTTCTGGACGTAGGCTCCACTACAACTGCATGTAGGCCTCAAACTGGATGTAGGCTCTGCTGAATGTAGGCTCTGTCAGCAATAAGCAATCAAATGATCCACACAATGACTCTCTCTCCAAACTATTTGCCTACAAGAGTCGATGATAGGCAAACCCGTCATGAACGAACATGTCTCTAGAACGGGGACATGATAGTCCGCCCCTCCAGATATTGCTTGCCCTCAAGCAATCTCAAAGCTGGATGCTGCAAAATCTCCTCAGGCTCCCAAGTAGCATCCTCAACAGGAAGATCTCTCCACTTCACCAAATACTCCCGATAACTCTCCTGCGAAGCTGTTTCTCCCTGCTATCCAAGATAGACTCTGGCACCAAAACCAACTTCCCCTCATCATCCAAGGGTGGTAACACTGTAGAAGGTACAACATGCTGCCCTAACGCCTTCTTGAGGCGCGACACATGAAACACATTATGCACTCTACTATCAGCTGGAAGCTCAAGCTCATAAGCCAACTCACCAACACGCCTAATGATCCTGAAAGGCCCATAGTATCTCGGCTTAAGCTTCTCCGCCCCACTCTTCTTGAGAGTAGACTGTCTGTATGGCTGAAGCATGAGGTAAACCATATCATCCACCTCAAAGCTCCTCTCAATTCGCTTCTGATCTGCATACTGCTTGTACTGATTCTGAGCCCTGGCCATATTATCCTTGAGAGCATCAACAATGTCCTTTCTCTCCTGAATCAAATCACCAGCACGCGGAACTCTAATATCAGACATCAGCAAATCAATGAAGCTAGGCGCATCATATCCATATAGAGCCCTAAAAGGTGACATCTGAATCGACATGCGAAATGTGGTATTGTAACAATACTCACACAAATGTATCCATCTCACCCATGCTCTCTGCTGACCAGCCACATAGTTCCTCAAATAGCCCTCCACCCACTTATTGACTATCTCTGTCTGTCCATCCGTCTGCGGGTGATAACTGGTGCTAGGTGTAAGCTCAGTGCCACAAAGTCTGAATACCTCCTGCCAAAAGTGACTCAAAAATCTATTGTCCCTGTCACTCACTATACTGCAGGGTATCCCATGCAATCTGAAGACCTCTCTGAAGAAGACCTCAGCTACCTGTACTGTTGTGTAAGTAGTAGTGATGGGAAAGAAGTGTGCATACTTCGTCAGTCTATCCACCACCACGTAGATACAATCACGCCCTTGGGCCTTGGGCAAGCCCGTAATGAAATCCATGGATATGCACTCCCACTTCTGATCAGGAATGGGAAGTGGCTGTAGGAGCCCGGCTGGAAAGGTGTGCTCTTGTTTGTTCTGCTGACAAACAGGGCACTCACGAACATACTGCAATACATCTGTCTTCAGTCCTTTCCAAGTGAACCGCTCCCGCACCTGTCTATCTGTCTTAAAGTACCCAGGGTGATCAGCTGTAGGTGAATCATGAAGAGCTCTCAATATAGATCGCTTCACCTTCGATCCTAGGGCTAGAAAGATCCTGCTCTTGTAGATAATCAAATCATCTACAAGTGTATACCGGGTATCAACAACTGACCCATCAACTACCCCTGACGCCCATGGGTCTCTAGCATACTCTGCCACTATCATATGTCGCCAATCCTCTGATATCTCAATCAATGCACTGAGATGTGGTCTACGTGACAATGCATCTGCTACCACATTCTGAGTCCCTCTCACATATGATATGTCAAAATCGTAAGCTTGTAGCTTACTCACCCACTTCTGCTGCCTGTCATTGAGATCTCTCTGACTAAGGAAATGCCTCAAGCTGTTGTGATTAGTTTTGATACAAAACTTACCACCCACTAGATACTATCTAAACTTAGCCAATGCGTGCATGATGGCTAACATCTCCTTATCATAGATGCTGAAAGATCTCTCGGGCCCACGAAGTTTCCTGCTCTCATAGGCAATAGGGTGCTTATCCTGCATCAAAACAGCACCAATACCCTCTCCAGATGCGTCACACTGAAGCTCAAATGGCTTCGAGAAATCAGGCAATGCTAACACCGAGCATGAAGTCATAATCTCCTTGAACTTGTCAAAGCAAGCCTGCACCTCTGGTGTCCAAACAAAGGCCCCCTTCTTCAGCAAATCTGTCATAGGGGCTGCATGTCGTGAATAACCACTAACAAATCTGCGATAGAAGCCACACAAGCCTAGGAACCCTCTCAACTGTGTCAGGTTCTCAGGAATAGGCCACTCTACTATAGCACGGATCTTATTAGGATCCATCCGCACTCCAACTGCACTAATAATATGACCCAAGTACAAGAGCTCAGTCATACCCAAATCACACTTGGACTCCTTGGCATACAAGGACTCCCTCTGCAATATACTCAATACAGTCTCTAGATGTGCTACATGCTCCTGCCATGTCTGACTGTATACCAAGATATCATCGAAGAAAACCAATACAAATCTCCTCAACTGACGATGGAAGACCTTATTCATTGTAGACTGAAAAGTAGCTGGTGCATTGGTCAACCCAAATGGCATGACCACAAACTCAAAGTATCCACAATGGCATCTAAATGCTGGCTTCTCCACATCCTACTCTCTGACTCTGATCTGATGATATCCTGATCTCAAGTCTATCTTGCTGAAGTAGCAAGCCCCGTGAAGCTCATCTATCAGCTCATCAATCCGCGGAATAGGGTATCTATTCTTAATAGTCCTCTTGTTCAGCGCCCTATAATCAATGCACATACATAGAGAACCATCCTTCTTCTTCACCAATACTACTGAAGAGGCAAAAGGAGACTTACTCGGTCGAATATGCCCCATCTCAAGCAACTCCTTGATAGTTTTCTCTATCTCATCCTTGAGCCTCTTAGGATGCCTGTATGGTGTGATCATCACGGGTTTAGCACCCTCCTCTAGCTCAATAATGTGCTCTATCCCCCTGTCAGGTGGTGCGCCAGGTGGAATATCACTGAATACCCTATCATACCGCTCTCTCAATCTCTGAATATCAGGGTGATACTCTGTCGTCTGATGCTCCTCCTGTGTAGGCATGAGAGTACACATGGCTGACCACCCAATCCCATCATGTCTAACCAACCTCTCCATGCGCCTAAAAGAAATAGTCCTGACATCACTATTTCTGATAGCCCTCAAGACATGCTGCCTACCATCTGCCTCAAACTTGATCTCCATGTCCCTGAGTCTGAAAGTGACCTCACCCAATGAATGTAACCATGTCATCCCCAACACAATATCTAGGTCACCCATGTTAACTACATGGTAATCCGCTTTGAACTCATAATTGCTCAAGCGTAAGGGCATATCTTTGATCATCCTGTTACACTTAAGAGTGTAACCATCAGCAACCTGCACTCGAAGACCCTCAAACTCCTCTGTCTCAATACCACGGTGCTCAACCAAACGTGTATCAATGAAATTATGTATAGCACCTGTGTCAACTGGGGTAATCACCTTCTGTCCTGCTAAAACTCCACGCAATCTAAAGGACCCCTCCTGCTGAATACTGGACAAGCGTGCCTACTGCAAATGTAACTTTGGCTCAACCTTAGGCTCTGAAGCCTCTGCCTCTATCTCAGGCTCTGTGTCACTATGCTCATCCTCATGTGCTGTGCTATCTGAATCTGAGTCCTCATAGTACGCCCACATAACTCTATTGGCCTTCCCCTTAGGCCTCAAAGGACAGTCATGATCCCTATCATATGGACCTTTGCAATAGAAGCATAGCTTCTTCCTGCGTAGGTCATTAAGTGCCTCAGTATCCAAGGGTGGAGTGGATTTCCCCTTGGTATCAACCTTCTTCCCCTTCCCCTTATCAAACTTCTTATTATCTCTGAAAGAAGTAGAACTCCTAGGGGTGAACTTGCTAGAAGGTGCTGTAAGCTCCATACTACGAGCTTTCCTCATGGCCTCCTGTAGTGATGATGGATCAAATGCCTTGATCCAACCCTTGAGGGGTTCAGACAATCCCTCAGTGAATAAGATGACCAATCGCCTCTCTGATACATCCTACACCATAACTGACAACCGCTGAAACTCACTGATATATATCTCCAAGCTGCCTGTCTGTCTCAACTGTGTAAGATCACAGAAGAAAATCTCAGGATCCTTCCTGTCAAAACGCTCCACCAATCTGTCTACAAAATCCTGGTATGAAGTCACCTGGTTGTGCTGCAAAGTAACCATACCATGTGACCACTAGTCGTGAGCTGCGCCTTCCAAATGCAAGGTGGCGTATCTGATGGCATCTATCTCTGACATGGGCCTTAATGCTAAGAATGTATCCAACTTATGTATCCATGCCTGTGCTGTCATCTGTCCACTACCATCAAAAGAAGGTAAAGTGAGCTTACTAGCAGCTCGCTGCAACTCACTGTCATGGCCTCTAGGTCTCCTATTCTGTCGAGTACTCCTCATGTGCTCTCTCCTTTGATTCAGGTAACGATCAAAGTTGAGTAACTCACGCACATGTGGTGGTAATGCCTGCCATTCTGCAGTAGCAGCTCTAAGATCATCCTGAAAATCCTCCTGCACATCACCCTCTCCTTCCTCCTGAGCCTCCTCTCTAAGGAAAGTAGGACGAGTAGATCTGTCTGCTGTCCAAGACCTATGCCTGGGAGCACCCTGTGAACCAGCTACACTCTTATTATCATGATCAGGTGTGCCTCTACCATGCTCCTGAGCTCTGGGCTGAACAACTCTCTCCATCATAGTGGTCAAAGTACGCAATGACTGGACTATCTCCTGCTGTCTAGTATCCATGGTTTTGAAATAATCCCTAGCATCATCATCTGCATTCCTAGGAACTCTAGGTGGACTCTGTGACTGTCTCTCACCCATGGTAAGAGTATCTTCAAATTCCTGTTCACCCTCTAGTGCTGCCCTTCTTCGTGTGTAGTACCTGTGATGCCCAAATGCTGAAGGATGCATATAGGTTTCTTACCCAACAGGATGGCAAGAACACTGCTCTGATACCACTGTAATGACCCTTACTATAAAGGCCACTAAAACCCCCAACTCTGAATTGAGACAATTCATCAAACACTTGGCAAGCAACTGACTTGTTTTGGTCTGAGATGTTGTGTTTCAATGTGATAATCGTTTTGGGCATCAAATTGCAATTCAGATAACAATACCAATATAAGAAGTGACAATGCAAAGCCAATATATCATAAACTTCTCAAATCTGATTGCAATGTTCAGTAGACTGGTTTTCTATAAATATATGACTGTTCCAACAATTGAATATAAGCACTGTCTATGGACTGATTACAACACAATAGCTAAGACATGAGATATATGAACCATCTTTCACGAACAAGTCTTATCAATGCACTTTTCCTAAACCAATAGCAAGTCTGAATACATTGACTGTTATATGGGACTGTTACATGTCAAAATATATGGTAGTGTTGTTACCCACAAACCCTCTTACTTCTATGACAATTTAGTTATAACAGAGACTGCTATAACAGTAATAGTAACCATGCAATTATGACCAAAGAACAGGGTCTAACAACTCTCAAATCTGGACAGTTACTATAAGTCTGAATACATGCGACTTTTACATAATTTATTGACTTGCACAAAGTACTCAAAAACACATAGAAAGAACTTGATTATCGCTCCTTATAATCTGCTATGAAATGGTGATGAAGACTGATGCAATGAAGACACCAAACTGCCAACCAAACTTTGCAAACTGTCCTTGCTGGGGCTGTCGTACCAGGCCGTACATGTATGACTTTCCTAGGAAATTCAGTGAGGGTTTTTTAACACCCCAAATTGCTATGAAAGGGACCGCCAGGGTTGTGCTACGATCCTCCAAAAAGCATAAAAAGATTCTCCAAGTAGGTTAGGAGATATGAGCAATTTATTGGTTCCAAACCCTGATATTGCAATTCTGAAAATGTGCCAGTTTGTCTTCAATCCTTCGCCAATTTGATTCACCAATGCCAATGATGAATTTCAAACCTTATTCCAACCAGTTACAAACCCTTTAGACAATTTCTCAATGAAGTACAATTGAGATGGCAAAATACCAACTCCAAACTTGCAACCCTTTAGTAGATATTTCACTACCTCAGTTATGCCAATCTAGGGGAGTGATTCGTTCCCAAAGATCGAATAGTATTTGCAGACCACAAGGCTACAAATTGCTTCACAATGAAGAAGTAGAAGAAATCCCAAATCCAAGCATGTAGAAATGATAGCCCAAGCCCCCTATTTATTCTTTTTCTTGAGAAGTTACTAGAACTTCTAGAAACATCTAATTATAATGTACTTTATAATAAAATAACATTATAATAATAAAGTACATTTCTCAACTCAAAAATATAACAATGTAGGCCAAGATGTCTCATAACCGAATGTAGGCCCAACTAGACTGAATGTAGGCTCGAACTGGATGTAGGCTCGCTTTTGGACGTAGGCTCCACTACAACTGCATGTAGGCCTCAAACTGGATGTAGGCTCTGCCGAATGTAGGCTCTGTCAGCAATAAGCAATCAAATGATCCACACAATGACTCTCTCCAAACTATTTGCCTACAAGAGTCGATGATAGGCAAACCCGTCATGAACGAACATGTCTCTAGAAAGGGGACATGACATTTATCAACCTTCTCCTTATACTTCAAATTGCTACACTCCAAATGACACTTAACCTCCTCATGTAATGATTTCATAAGATTTGCATATCCTTCTGCTTCAGCATTCATTTTCCCTTCATGATTAAGATTCCTTAATTCTGTAACTCCTTTAGGATTCATGCCAGTAACTGTTTTAAATGGTGTCCTTCCCATTCTCTTATTCACCAAATTGTTATATGCAAACTCTACTTATGGCAAAACCAAATCTCAATTACCTAGTTTGTCTCCAACCAAGCATCTTAGTAAATTACCCAAACTCTTGTTCTCAACCTCTGTCTATCCATTGGTCTGTGGGTGAAAAGTAGAACTAAACTTCAAGTCAGTGTTCAACTTCTTCCAAAGTATCTTCCAAAAATAACCAACAAACTTACTATCCCTATCTGAAACTATACTCTTCAGTAATCCATGCAATCTCACAATCTCCCTAAAGAATAAGTTAACAACATGCACATTATCTGATGTTTTCTTACAAGGAATGAAATGTGACATCTTAGAAAATCTGTCAACTACCACAAATATAGAATCATTACCTCTTTGTGTCTTAGGCAATCCCAAAATAAAATCCATACTAATATCTTCTCAAGCTCTACTAGGTACAGGCAAAGGTGTATACAATCCAACATTCTAACTAACTCCCTTAGAAACTTGACAAACTCTGCAACTCTAAACAAATCTCTGAACATCCTTATGAATCTGTGGCCAAAAATACCTTTCACTTAACAAACTCACTATCTTATTGATTCCAAAATGTCCTATAAGTCCACAACTATGCTTCTCCTTAATCAGATTATCCCTCATTGATCCTCTAGGTATGCACAATTGAACTCCTCTAAACAACAAATCATCCTAAATGAAATAATCCAACCACTTGCTTCGGTCAACTGTAACAGGTTCCTTACAAGCCTTCCATGGTTCTGCAAAATCAGGATCTGTCTCATACAAAGTCTTCAATTCATCAAATCCCAACACTTCCACTCTCATCTCTGTCAGCAAATTCCTTCTTCTACTCAATGCATCAACAACCTTATTTGACTGTCCACTCCAACGTTTCAACATAAAAGTGTACCTCTGTGTTGGTGAACAGATTTGTCTTTCAACAAAAACCTTTCAAGTGACTCTTGAATGCCCAAACAAGAAGACACAATCAGCAACCAACAATTGGGTCATTTGTAATTAAACTATGCAAATGCTCTCTGAATTTTGGTATGAAAGTACAGCTCCCTCCGTTTGATATGCAATGAATTTTATATCACTGATATGTTTTTCACCAGAAAGCATCAAACGCATCAACATCTACTCATAAACATGATGTAGATGTGCAGAGATTTAAATACAAAAGAAAAATCAATATGAGAGGTTGATACAAAGCCCACTTCTCTCACACTCACAACTCATAACTCATTAAATCAAGAAACATGTATGCTTTCCAAACATAGCCTAATTCAGAAAACAAAGTTTCAGAATCAAGCACATACACAGCTGAATGAATAAAATATGATGCTGAAAAAGATTTCAATGAGACAAAGATCAATGAAATCTGAAGAAACAATAATAAATTCAAAGACTCATAAACTGTTTCTCCATTATTTCAATATCTAAGATGAGCTTTACATTACATCTGCATAGAAATAAAAATATGCTTTCTATCTTTTATCAGAAAACTAAAAAAAACTCTCCCTTCTGTAGCACGTAGGTTGCCAAAAAGAGAGCTTTTGACTACAATATTCAAACTACAACCCTCCCCCCTTCCAAGAGCACAAAGACTTTTTTTTGAAAAGAAGAACCCCTTTCCTCCAATGTTTTCTACCATAAATAATATTTTTCCAGCCTTCTTTTGTTGCTGTAACTAATTCTTGAAAAGATTATTAATTAATCTTTTCTTTTTCTTTTCTCTTCCATATTTCTTTCGATGACTTCTTCCTTTTTTTATTTCTCTTTATTAAGCCCAATGTTTTTTTATCTACATTATAGCTATAAGGCTTATAATGAAGATATATAACATATCAAAATGCAGATGTAAATATCTTTTGACATGTGGCATATGAAAACATCAGACATAAATAAAAATATTCTTGATGCTGGGCGGATTTTTCATGACAGTCAAATTAGGTCTCAGTACGGGGCCCATAACTATTTATTCCACCGTTGGATTTCCTTCGTTTTCGGATATGTTGTTGCATTTCTAATTTTTCACAACTTGACCGGAGCGATTGAGAAAATTCTATCCAAGGAAAAAGTTATGCATCTCTGATTGGAGGTATATAAAACTGTCAAAACAATTCACTTGTTGTGTTAATGTTGTTGAACCATTGAACTTGCTGCACTACTTTGACCTTGGCTTAAGTGAATAAACCATATTATACCTTGCCAATACATAATTAACCATATTGGATCTTGACATTTGAATGGAACCAAACTTCTGAGAACCATGCTGAACCAAAATGAGCACAAAACTTTGCAATTTGCAGTTTTAGATTTTTCCATCAAACCTGTGGAACCTCTGAATCCTTTGTACCAACTGAGCTTGATGAACTTGGTGAACATTTCTGTGAAACCATTTGAAACTGAATATGATCATCTCTGCATAATTTTCCTTTGCAAAAGATTATTATGTAATGACACAAACTTGATCTCTGACCATTATACGAGGGAAGAACCATATGTCAGCTAACATTGGCTCTACAGGGGAACTGCTTTTCTTGCAAAAGCAAAGAACTTCAACATCTCTAGTTAAGGAACAGTGCGTAGCATCCATTGGGCGAATAGAGTCACTAAGGAAAGAAAAACCAGGAGCTGCTTGCACAAGGGAGGAGGGGAGCAGGGCAAAGCCAAAACACCTAAACTACCAGCCAGCCCGAAGCTTTGCATTATTCAAACTAACACTATGCACACCAAAAGAATATTTACAACATATACAAAGGTAGGAAAAGAGCCTACCATAGGAGCCAGAAGTAAGAAAAAGTCATGTGAATCTATTTACCGGCTGGGAAAAGTAGGAGCCCTTCCACAACAATGGATTATGACCATGTGATCTGACCTATATTACTTGCCATCTGACGACTCTTTTGATGTTGGACATCAAACTAACTTTGTGCAAAAGTAGTATGTGCAAATGCTCATCTCCAAACAACCATCTTTCATCATAACTTTCTGAATTTTCTTGGGTATCCTGTGCAAGATTATTCAAGAAATCTTTTGCCTTTGATTGTACATAATAACACTGAATTTTTTTTAAAATAATGGCTGCATCATTCTTACAATCCTCACTATGAAAAGCAGTATACCCAAAAGAAATTTCAGTACCTATATTACCTTTGATATAAAAGGTAATTTCGTCTAACATAGAATCAACATTAGCTAGAATGATTTCATCTTTTTTAACTGTGATCAAATCTGAAAATTCTCTGTCCATAGCTGAAGTATATGAAGAATTAATACTTGCACTTTTTGCACTGAGGTCTTCTTGTTCAAGGGATGACAAAAATTGACTTATAACTTCTTCTTCATAAAGAGAAATATCATCCAAATTGTTGAGCAATCTTTGAGGCTGCAAAACTTCAACATCTTGATTCCTCCCTTTCCCAACATTTGTTCCAGCATCATTTTTTCCAAGAAGAGGAGGCAAGCCATCATCAATTGGTTGGGAATCATAAATCTCAAAAAGAGCATTTTTTCTAACCTCATAATTTTTATCATATTGAGCCGGCAAGTATAGTGCATTGACTTCACCCCAAGTGATCCCATCTACTGGCTTTGTGAATTATTCCTCCATTTTGTTTGTTGTTGTATTATTCTTTTCGGCTGTAGTAATAAACACTTATTTTTGGGAAATATTCTCACGATCAACTTTTGAATGAATGGTGAGTGCATGTATCTTCTAAAAATTATCTTCTAAAAGCATGGGATCAAACTTTATTGGAACAACATCCCCTTCCTTTGCAAGAATAAAATCTTCATTAAGAAAACATGTGGAGGGAAAAATGTTTATATCACTCCCACATGCATGCATCTCTTTTTCTGCTATCTCCTTTTCAATGATCATTTCATCAAAGAATTCAGACAAACTAGAATTCATACCTTTGCCCAAATCATGACAGAATGTGTTTGGATTTATTTCAGCAGTGTGACTTTCCTCATCTGTCACTGCACTAAGGAAATCACTATCTTCTTCTTGTTCATCTTTACCCATGGGCTCTTGGATGCTGTTTTGATCATCGAAGACTGAATAGATGCGAGAAATGAAGTGAGAGGATATTGTTAAGATATAGCTTCATTCGTATTTTATATATATATATATATATATATATATATATATATATATTATATATACAAATGATTATAAAAAGATGAGTTGTGATTACATTATTATTATCTTATTATTATTATTATTATTATATTGATGAGATATAATAATAATAATAATAACATATTAATATATATTTATCTTGGCATTATTCGAACTATGTTCGATACTCTTATTAATGACAATATCGAATATTATGTATTGATGATATCGACTATGCCATGCACTACACCTTATTAAAAGGGCCGACCACACTTAACAAAGCCGCTGCATATATTAATGTTAGCGACTGTTAATAACAGTCGCTAACATTAATAATATGCAGCGACTGTTACCAAGCATTGTGACTGTTGTGGAAAGGGCATGTTGGTTAGTGCTTGGCCGATCACAAGCACATATATATATATACATGCTGTGATCGTAGTGATAAGCAATCAATAAAAGTGTTTCATTGTCTTCATCAACTACGATCACAGCATTGTATATATTTAGTATAATTTGAAAAAGCATCTCAATTTTGATATATACCAGAACAGTAAATAAAGCAGCAATATAATAATTTCCAAAGATCTGATTTCCTAACATGGTATCAGAGCGAGGTTAAAGGGAATTAATTCTGAATTATTATTTGATACGAATACAAAACAAAATATTATTTAAAGGAGAAGAGTCATCACAAATTATCAAAATGACCACCGGAATCAGGATGGAGGACAGATTGGAAGGAGCATCAAATTTTCTATCATGGAAAATTAGAATCACCACACTACTGCAAGAACTAGAACTAGAATCATTCATAGAAACGGAGAAAGAGATGCCTTCAGATGAAGCAGAGAAAACAACCTAGAAAAGGAGGAACAATAAAGCCAAGAAATTAATTGTTGATTCAGTTAAAGATTCTATTCTCCCAAGTATAGCAAGATTAACAACAGCATATGAGGCTTTCAAGAAAATTCAAGAAACGTATGAGATAAACAATACAAGTCGAATATTAACCTTGAAGGAACAACTATTGACCATAAAAATGAATAAAGGTGAAACAGTTACATCTTATTTCCTAAGAATTGCTGAAATACGAGATCAACTATTCTCAATTGGTAACACTATAGAAGACATGGAATTATCTCTAATAGCACTAAGGGGATTACCAACATCCTGGGAGAATTTTATTCAATGCATAAGCACACGTCCACCTCTACCAAAATTTGATCAACTTAAGAACGACTGTACTCAGGAAGAATCAAGACTTATTACTAGAGGAATAGGTCTAAAGTAAGAGGGAGAAACACAAGCACTCAACACAAAGTCCCACAACAAAAAAGAGAAAATCCTTCAAAAGAAAGAGGGGATTCAAAAGAGATTTTTCTAAAATCCAGTGTTACAAATGTGATAAATATGGGCACACTCATCGACATTGTCCTGAAAGGCAAAAGACTCAAGCCACCGTAGCTGAAGCAAAAGAAATTCCACTCTTCTTTACAGCTCTCTCAAGTGAACTAAATTCCAATAATAGAACTTGGATAATTGATAGTGGTGCATCAAGACATATAACCGGATTCAAAAATCAGTTTGAGACACTTGAAAATTATTCAACCGAAGAAGTGACTATTGGGGATAACTCCACCTACCCAGTGAAAGGAATAGGGACCTGTACCATAAAGATAAAGAATGGAGTATCTCTACAACTAAAAGACGTTCTATTTGTACCTGGAATCAAAAGAAACTTAGTTTCTATATCAGGACTAGCAAACCAAGGATTTCGTGTCACCTTTAATGAAGACAAAGTTTTATTATGGCCTAAGAATTCAAATATGAAGAATGCTACAATCATAGGGACAAGAGATGGTAGTCTTTATAAAATATGTAATGATCAGAAATTTGCACTAACTCATGAAATCACAAATCACAATGAATTATGGCATAAGAGGTTGGGACATCTAAGGTATAATGCTCTACCTTTAATAAACAAAATTACTACAAGTCTTCCACACTTTAAAAATAATCATCCTGGCATTTGCAAAGGTTGTGCACTAGGAAAGAATATGAAAGGGTCCTTCCCTACAAGTGAGCACAAATCTAAAGTAATCTTAGAATTAATTCATACTGATTTATGTGGACCCATGTCAACACCTTCATTAACAGGATCACTATACCATATTATTTTTGTTGATGACTATTCTCGGAAAACTTGGATATACTTTCTTAAGGTTAAAGAATCAAGTGAGGTACTATCTAAATTCAAAGAATTTAAAGCATTAGTAGAAAATCAAACAGATAAAAGAATAAAAGTATTAAGATCAGATAATGGAGGTGAATACAAATCTGACATATTTAAAGAATTTTGTAATTCTGTTGGGATTAAGAGGGAGTATACTGTGTCGTATAATCCTCAACAGAACGGAGTAGCAGAAAGGAAGAATAGATCCATAATCGAAGCAGCAAAAGCCATGATACTCGATCAAAACCTTCATACTTCTTTTTGGGCAGAAGCTTCAAATACAGCAGTATATATTCAAAATCGGTGTCCACACTCCATATTAGAAAACATGACACCAGAAGAAGCATTTACAGGGATCAAACCAGATTTGAGTCATCTTAGGATATTTGGATGTCCCGTATACATTCATGTACCTAAAGAGAAGAGGACGAAACTAGAACCATCAAGTAAGAGAGGCATACTTGTTGGTTATAGTGAAAACACAAAAGGGTATCGAATCTATATTCCAGGACAAAAATCTGTTGAGATGAGTAGAGATGTAAAATTTGATGAAAATAACACATTTAAAAACCTTGAAGAAGATAACATCCTGGAGATAGAAGAAGATCTCACTGCTGAAATTGAGAGGGAGGATATAGAAGAACCTGAACCTCCTGTCATTGAAAATGAGAATACTAATGTAATCAATGGTAAGAAAAGACCATTATGGGCAAGGCAAATAATTAAAGAAAATAATGTAGAACCAAATGAAATATCTCATGAGAGTAAAAGGACAAGAACTCAGAAATGTTATGCAGCTCTTATAACAGAAATCAATAAATCAGAACCATCAGACCCTAAGGAGGCATTATCTACTCAAGCATGGAGAGAGGCAATGATTGAAGAATATCAATCTATAATAAAGAATGATGTCTGGGACATAGTACCTAGACCTAAAAACAAAATCGTTGTCTCTTCTAGATGGCTATTCAAAACTAAATATGCTCCTGATGGAAGTATTGAGAAACATAAAGCTCGGTTTGTTGCTAGAGGATTCTCACAGAAAGCAGGTATTGATTATGAAGAAACATTTGCTCCTGTAGCTTGGTATACGTCAGTCAGAACCATTATTGCTATAGCAGCATCTAAAGGGTGGAAGATACACCAGATGGATGTGAAAACAGCATTCCTAAATGGCACTATTGAAGAAGTATACTTAGAGCAGCCAGAAGGGTTCATTATACATGATGCATCAAAATATGTTTGCAAACTCAAGAAAGCACTATATGGGTTGAAACAAGCTCCCAGAGCTTGGCATGAAAGGATAAACAACTATCTTTCAAAATTAGGATACTCTAAAAATGATGCAGATCCTAACATTTACTTTAAGATAACAAATGACAACATGGTTATTTTAGTTCTTTATGTAGATGATCTTTTAATAACAGGAGAAAATCATCTTATTGCAAAATGTAAGCAAGAACTCACTGCTGAATTTGACATGAAAGATTTAGGACTCTTACATTATTTCTTAGGGTTGGAAGTGTTCCAAAAGGAAGGCTATATTTTGCTAAATCAACAAAAATACACTATTGATATCCTAACCAGGTTTGGAATGATAGAATGTAAGCCTTTATCCACACCTATGGAAACAAATTTGCACAAACTCAAAGTTGAAGCAGAAGAGTCTGAACCCTCTGATCCTACATTGTATAGAGAAATTGTTGGCTCTCTTATGCACTTGGTGAACACTAGACCTGACATTTGTTATGCAACCAATGTTGTGAGTCACTTTATGTGTGAGCCCAAGGAAATACACTTAATGGCAGCTAAGCATATCTTGAGATATTTACGAGGGTCTATTGGATTTGGGCTAAAGTATGAAAAGGTAGAAATCAATCTTCAAAGGTATTCTAATTCTGATTGGGCTGGAAGTTCTACTGATCGAAAAAGCACTACAGGGTGTTGTTTCAGTTTTGGTTCGGCTATGATCTCTTGGTTCAGTCGAAAATAGTCAGCAATAGCATTAAGCTCCACTGAAGCTGAATATATGGCAGCATCCATGGGAGCACGTGAAGTAGTATGGTTAAGAAAGCTATTATTTGGATTGTTTGGAAAACCTCTAGATCCAACTGTGATTCATTGTGACAATCAAAGTTGTATCAAGTTATCTGTTAATCTAGTTTTTCATAACAGGTCCAAACATATTGAGATTTCATATCATTACATAAGAGATATGGTAGTGAGAAATATTATAAAGCTAGAGTACATTAGTACTGAAGAACAAAGTGCTGATATTTTCACTAAGCCACTGGCAAAGCTGAAGATAGAATACTTCAGAAACAAACTTGGCATGATCAAGGTGTGATGTATGGTTTAAACTCCTCTTATTTATAAGTTTTTTATTCATGAATAAATGTAAAAAATGTGTATATTGCAATATTGTGTAAAATGATCATTTGTGTGTGGGTTAACATTTCAAGCTGACAATCTTGTAAATAGTTAACCAAAGTGTCAAGATAGACTACTTAATTGTGTGTCCCCACTGAGCGGAGATCTTGACTCTTGCTATTACTGGATGAGTAATAACGAAACCATATCATGATAGACTACATTAATTGTGTGTCCCAACTGTGCGGAGATCATGATATTCAAGTCTATTTTCATGGCTAGACTACATTAACTTGTGTGTCCCGAGTTGGCGGATGTCATGATAGACTTTTGATATTTAATACTCACTCGCTAAGAGGGAGTGTTAAGATATAGCTTCATTCATATTTTATATATATATATATATATATATATATATATATTATATATACAAATGATTATAAAAAGATGAGTTGTGATTACATTATTATTATCTTATTATTATTATTATTATTATTATATTGATGAGATATAATAATAATAATAATAACATATTAATATATATTTATCTTGGCATTATTCGAACTATGTTCGATACTCTTGTTAATGACAGTATCGAATATTATGTATTGATGATATCGACTATGCCATGCACTACACCTTATTAAAAGGGCCGACCACACTTAACAAAGCCGCTGCATATATTAATGTTAGCGACTGTTAATAATAGTCGCTAACATTAATAATATGCAGCGACTGTTACCAAGCATCGTGACTGTTGTGGAAAGGGCATGTTGGTTAGTGCTTGGCCGATCACAAGCACATATATATATACATGCTGTGATCGTAGTGATAAGCAATCAATAAAAGTGTTTCATTGTCTTCATCAACTACGATCACAGCATTATATATATTTAGTATAATTTGAAAAAGCATCTCAATTTTGATATATACCAGAACAGTAAATAAAGCAGCAATATAATAATTTCCAAAGATCTGATTTCCTAACAGATATCACCGGGGGCTCTTCATCATCGACTATCAGTTCTTCTTTCAGTCTTTCCACTCTTCTTTCATACTCCTTCAGATCCTTGAGTTTGTGGAATCGTGCACAGAGACTTCACAAAAGAGTGGTTGCATGATCATCTTCCAGACTGATATTTTCTCTGACAGCCCGAGAGATACTTTCTTTGAAACTGTACAAGAATTCGCTCAACACTTTTCCATGCATTGGATAAATCTCCATAAGAGTAGGATCAAGCCTTTTCTTGATCACGATCTTTCTGGTCTGCATGATGAATTAGTAGAGTCGCCAAGCCTGCATATACATATATAATATACAAACTAAGGAAATAAATTTAGCACTGATCTTCGATTCCAATCCCCAGCAGAGTCACCAAAAATCTGTTGGTGAACAGATTTGTCTTTCAACAAAAACCTTTCAAGTGACTCTTGAATGCCCAAACAAGAAGACACAATCAGCAACCAACAGTTGGGTCATTTGTAATTAAACTATGCAAATGCCCTCTGAATTTTGGTATGAAGGTACAACTCCCTCTGTTTGATATGCAATGAATTTTATATCACTGATATGTTTTTCACCAAAAAGCATCAAACACATCAACATCTACCCATAAACATGATGTAGATGTGCAGAGATTTAAATACATAAGAAAAATCAATATGAGAGGCTGATACAAAGCCCACTTCTCTCACACTCACAACTCGTAACTCATTAAATCAAGAAACATGTATTCTTTCCAAACATAGCCTAATTCAGAAAACAAAGTTTCAGAATCAAGCACATACACAGCTGAATGAATAAAATATGATGCTGAAAAAGATTTCAATGAGACAAAGATCAATGAAATCTGAAGAAACAATAATAAATTCAAAGACTCATAAACTGTTTCTCCATTATTTCAATATCTAAGATGAGCTTTACATTACATCTGCATAGAAATAAAAATATGCTTTCTATCTTTTATCAGAAAACTAAAAAAAACTCTCTTCTATAGCACACAGGCTGCCAAAAAGAGAGCTTTTGATTACAATATTCAAACTACAGCCCTCCCCCCTTCCAAGAGCACAAAGACTTTTTTTTGAAAAGCAGAAGAACCCCTTTCCTCCAATGTTTTATACTATAAATAATATTTTTCCAGCCTTCTTTTGTTGTTGTAACTAATTCTTGAAAAGATTATTAATTAATCTTTTCTTTTTCTTTTCTCTTCCATATTTCTTTCGATGACTTCTTCCTTTTTTTATTTCTCTTTATTAAGCCCAATGTTTTTTTATCTACATTATAGCTATAAGGCTTATAATGAAGATATATAACATATCAAAATGCAAATGTAAATATCTTTTGACATGTGGCATATGAAAACATCAGACATAAATAAAAATATTCTTGGTGCTGGGCGGATTTTTCATGACAGTCAAATTAGGTCTCAATGCAGGGGCCATAACTATTTATTCCACCATTGGATTTCCTTCGTTTTCAGATATGTTGTTGAATTTTTAATTTTTCACAACTTGACCGGAGCGATTGAGAAAATTCTGTCCGAGGAAAAAGTTATGCATCTCTGATTGGAGGTATATAAAACTGTCAAAACAATTCACTTGTTGTGTTAATGCTGCTGAACCATTGAACTTGCACTACTTTGACCTTGGCTGAAGTGAATAAACCATATTATACCTTGCCAATACATAATTAACCATATTGGATCTTGACATTTGAATGGAACCAAACTTCTAAGAACCATGCTGAACCAAAATGAGCACAAAACTTTGCAATTTGCAGTTTTAGATTTTTCCATCAAACCTGTGGAACCTCTGAATCCTTTGTACCAACTGAGCTTGATGAACTTGGTGAACCTTTCTGTGAAACCATCTGAAACTGAATATGATCATCTCTGCATAATTTTCCTTTGCAAAAGATTATTATGTAATGACACAAACTTGATCTCTGACCATTATACGGGGGAAGAACCATATGTCAACTAGCACTTTGCAAGAACTCAACCCATCTCATATGTCTCTGATTTAACTTTCCTTGACTATTCAGATATTGCAATGCTTTATGATCAGTATACAATACAAATTCTTTTGGCATCAAGTAATGTTTCCACTTCTTCAAAGCTTGAACTATGGCATAGAACTCTTGATCATAAATTGAATATCTCTTCTTAGCATCATTCATCTTCTCATTGTAAAAAACAAAAGGTCTACCTTCTTGACTCAATACAACTCCAATTATATTCCCACTTGCATTACAATCTACTTAAGATACCTTAGTGAAATAAGGTAAAGCCAATACCGGTTGTTCAATAACTTTCTGCTTCAATAAGTCAAAACTCTTATTTGGTTCATGTGTCCATTTGAAATCCTTCCGATCCCCTCTCATAGTTTGTTATAGGATTACAAACCAAACTGAAATTCCTGATAAACTTTTGGTAAAAACTAGCCAATCTATGAAAAGATCTAACTTCCCCAACACTCTCTAGTGTAGGCCATTCCAAAATTGCTTTAACCTTCTCTGGATCCATCTTCAATCCTTCGACACAAAACACAATTCCAAGATACACTATTTCCTTCTTCATGAAAGTACATTTCTTGATGTTAATCAATAACTGTTCTTCCTTCAATCTCTGCAATACTTGTCTCAAGTGCAACAAATGTTCTCATTTGTTTTTACTGAAAATCAGAATATCATCTAGGTACACAATTACAAATTTACACAAGAATTTCTTTAATACTTCATTCATCAACCTCATGAAAGTACTAGGTGCATTACTTAAACCGAATGACATAACTAACCACTCATACAAACCTTCATTAGTCTTAAAAGAAGTCTTCCATTCATCCCCTTCTCTGATTCTGATGTGATGATACCCACTCTAAATTCAATTTTAGTAAAATACCTTGCTCCACTGAAACAATCCATTATGTCATCCATTCTAGGAAAAGGAAATTTGTACATCACAATGATCTTATTAATAGCTCTGGAATCAGTACACATTCGCCATTCTCCATTCTTCTTAGGTGTCAAACTGCAGATATTACACAAGGACTCAAACTTTCTCTGATCAAACCCTTGTGTAATAATTCATGCACTTGTCTATTTAACTCCTCATTTTTTGCTGGTGTCATTCTATGTGGCGCTTTATTCAGTAAACTAGCTCTCGGAATCAAATCCATACAATGACTGATACTCCTAACAGGTGGTAATCCATTAGGTAATTCATGAGCTAATATAGATATATTTTACTCCTATATCTGGTATGCACTGCCATTTGTATTATTATTTTATGTATGTAAATTACTAGGTATAGCAGTAAACAGCTTCAAGTCTAATTCAATGCACTCCAACATTACCAAGTTCGGCATTTCAGACTATGCATGAAGAGAGATTCAACAAAATTTCAATTACCACTCATCCACAAAAATATGAAATTCAAAACCCAATTGAACTGCAGGAAAAAACGGATGGACCTAGTAAAACAGATTTTAAAATATGAGAAATTATATATCTGTCTCGTCCACCTCTCCATATAAGATTTCAGGTTTGTCAAGAATAGTGTGTCTAATTAATGTCATAAATCTTCTTGCCTTGTACATGAAGGCAAGGGATTGCATCTAGATCCTTCTCCTGTTATATGATTTATAATGTTATTTAATTAAATTTTATTTGGGGAGAGGAGAGTTTTTAAAGTTTTGCATGGTGTATAGATACCTGTATCCTTTTAATTTAACCTTATTCAAAATCTAAAAGGCTGTTTTACCCCGACTCGGTGATGCCACACAAATTCTCCTGGTTGAAAACATAGTTGTAGATTATGACAGAGCTAGTTTGATTTTATTTCAGTTTTCTCTTCAAATTTTTAACCAGTTGTATGGATGCATAGTATTTTCTAAAGTAGAGCTGCTGCTACTCCCGTGTAACTTTTTTTTTATCTAATTTACTCCTAGATCTAGCAGCATGTGTTACAACAGTCAAATTTAGTTTCGTATCTACTATGTTATCTATTAGCCTTAACATGTGTAGTCTGGACAATGCACTTCTGGTACATTAGAAGTTAAAACAATGCTTTCTGTTTATTGATCAAAAAGCAAAGCAGAACCACCTCTAGATTATTTGCAAATTTGAATTATTTGTTGTTGTCTCTTAAACACCTTAATTGTACCGTCTGAATTCTGTTGAATTGTTCTATTGGTTCCTCAAATATTCAGTAACAAGAGTCATAAGTTTATCTTAATTTAACTCGGTTACAAAGACCTCATCTACAAAATTTGAAGTCGTTCCTGAATCACAATTCCGCAATAATATGCATTCGTAGCAGCTCGTGCAAACAAGGAAAATGTCTACAAGGTAAGATCAACACTTCTTGAATGCATAAGATGCAATGATGGAATTTAAAAGAACCGTTTTCCCTCTTAACAGGTTTTACCATATTAGAATGCCTTTTAGTAGTGCCTTATGCATAATTATTGAAAGCTTCTCCATTTGCATGCAGTATTCTCATTGTTTGAAAGATTTAGATGACAAGTTAGTTCATATGATCAACTAATAGTCTAATATTTGAAAGATTGCATGATGCAGATTGAAGGTGCTTTTGTGCAAGGAGTTGGGTTCTTCATGACAGAGGAACATCATGTTGACAAGAACGGAAAGCTTGTATCTGATGGAACATGGACATACAAAGTTCCTACAATTGACACCATACCTCAAAAGTTCAATATTGAGATAATTAATAGTCCTTTTCACCAAAAACGTATTCTCTCTTCAAAAGGTTTGGTTTGAAGTATCCTTAAGCACAATAGAAATATTTTGTTTCTAAATTACAAACTAGAATCTGTTCACTAATGGTGATATTTATTTAACATGGTATTTTGTGCATGAACAATTATGTTACAGCCTCTGGTGAACCACCTTTGCTTCTAGCAGCATCTGTTCACTGTGCTATAAGAGAAGCTATAAGAGCAGCACGCGAAGAGCTTCCAACTGATAACAAGCAGCACTTCCGAATGGACACCCCTGCCACCATGGATGTCATAAAATCTCTATGTGGCCTCGATAATGTAGAACTTTATTTAAAGAGCTTGTGCATTTCTACTAAACAATAGCATGATAATTCTGTAATCATGTTTTACAATTAAATCTAATATGGACATACTTATTAATGCCACGAGGTATTCTACCATAGTAGCAAAAGGTGGAGTATAATGGTGTGAGTGTGTTAACAAAAACTTTTGTATTTTGCTTTAATTTTGACAGCCATTTACATGTCAGACTATTGATTTTCAATAGTTAAATAAATTTTCAATTAAAAAAATTGGCTCAAAATTGGAATCTCACCTTTTTTTTTTAGATAGATGTATTTAAGATATCTATGCTAGTTAAATATACATAGAGTCAAGAAAAAGTGAACACCATGATTGGTGTAAGGATTTAAATGCATTTATCCACTTTTAAGGCATGGTATGATAGCTACTAATTCCTCACTATAACAAATATAATTGGAATCTCCTCATTTTGTATACGAATAGCACTGTTTCTATTAATCATCTAATTGAAAGGATATATAATCTAGAAATATCATCACATGCCCAAAATATGTATTTATCCAATAGTACTGAAAGCTAGAAAGAATACAGTGCATAGTTATGGTGATATGTGGAAGGATTCATCTTAAGTCAACAAGATTTAAAAGCCTACTACCGAGGAACCCACACCATAAATCTGCTCACAAATATTTTGTTGTCCTCAATTTTGACATCACAAAATTGTGGCAACCTTAGGCAATTTTCTCATAGATTCGTAGGTGCATCCTCTATGTTTCAACGCATTGATAAGGTGTCATGAAGGCAATTCGTCATTCTTGAATTGTATTTTGTGTAGCATTATTTATGTGTTTCTTTTTTAAGGTTTCCGTCAAGTTAATTCTTGTAAATGCTTGTCAAAACGAGTTTTTCTTCTCTGACTGCAAGCACTAGATTTTTGGCAACCTTAAAGTTTATTATTCATTTTTCCCTTTCTTGTAAGAATTTTTTAATATTGTTTTTTCCTTAGGTTTATAGCCCTTGAAATTTCGCTCGTTTCGAGCTAACTTAGGCCTCAAATGAAGTTGTCTAGCTCAAGTTATAAAAGAAAAGGTAGGGTTTTCAAGGCGACAACATGTCTTATTAAAAAATCCTCCAAATAAAATTATTTTTAATATTTAAAATGAATTTTGACATTCATTTTAAATTTTCAGTTCATTCTGAATTGATTTAACCATAATTTTTAATGTTTTATGAAAATTACCCTTTTTAAGTCTATTTTCATGTTATTTTATTAAAAATATAGTTATTAATTAAATTTATTTACATGAAACACTTAAATGCATTAAAGGTGGGGTTTTTATCAATCGTTGCATATTATCCAGATGCAAATCATCTTCTAAAAACCCGCTACCAATAAAATCTAAGTCCCAAATGCATAAAAGTGGTTTTTTTAAATGCAACTACATATTTTTAATTAAAATGTCACTTAACATGTGTAAGTGGATTTTTAATGTGTTTACATATTAAAATCTCGTTATTATAAACCTTTATTGAATTAAAGACTTTATAGTAGAGAATTTGAACCTAATAACACATGTTATTGCATTTTAAAAGCCCATTATTGTGTATTTTAACTTGAGTAATGACCTAAAAGCATAATGGTGGGGAATTTGAACTCAAAAACACATGCTTTTGAACTTGCATATGTTATTGCATTCTTAAAACTCGTTATTAATGACTTAAAAGCACAAAGGTGAGGATTTTTAACTCAATATCACATATGATATGTGCATTTGATGTTTTAAAAGTAAAATATATGTTATTGATATTTAAAAACCTGTTATTACTCCTCCAAAAAGTGTGTTTTAACTAAAACCACTTATGGTGGCTATTTTATACCCAAAAGCACATGCTTTTGAAGTTGAAAACCTCGTTTTTAACTTGTTTTACCTTGTGTTTGGGCATGAAATGCTAAGGGTGGTGATTTTGGAGTCAAAAGCACATGTTATTGACATTAAAAAGTGCGTTTTAACTTGTTTTGACTTGCCTTTGGTATTAAAAAGCAAGTGGTGGTGATTTTTGAGAAGAAAGCATGTATTTTTTACTTCCAAAAACTCACTTATTTTGGGCATTTTTGAGAAAAATAAGATTTTAAAGCAAAGAATCACAAGAATCATGGTCAAAACTAAATCATTTTTGCTCCTTATAGGGTCATTTTTGCCTTAAATCTATCAAGGATCAATCTTGGCTCATCAAACTTGCAGATTGAAGGTGTTTTACTCTCAAAACAATCCGTTTAGGGCACGTTTTTGCCCAAAAAAGGCCCCATATTTGGCCATTTTCTTCCACCAAATCCAAACATTTGTTATTAAAGGTGAGTTCTTTGACATTACTTATCATTTGCAGCTTGTTTATCATTCTCTTCAAGTTGTTTTATGCCCTAGACGCCATTTTTAATTGACATTGCACATTGCATTCATTTTAGTCAATACAGTTGCTATTTTTGTTCATTTTCTTTCTCCAACTTCTCACACTTGGCAAGAAATGAATCTTGACTCTAAAATGCATTCATGTCAAGAGGATTGAGTCAAGATTCAAAGTTTATATATGCCTCTTTGCTACAATCTTTTCTAAATTCGTAAATCTCTTGGATTTGCTTCAGATTTTGCACAAAGATTTAAAGAGACTTCTCTTGTTTCTGGTAGAAAGAGGTATGATCTTTATCAAATTTCATAGGGCTATGTTGTATATATGTTTGTTCTTTGTTTCTGTTTGCAAATCTCTTCATTTCATTTTTCAGATTAGCATTTATTTTTGTGTATGATATGTGCTCCTATCTTCCGTCTCATTTCTCCAAGTTGCATATGCAAGTGTTTCATCTTGCTTGCATATGCAGTCAGGATTAAAAACATCGTTTTTGAATGAAACTACTAAGGAAAGAAAATTCATTTTGCACATGTTTTTGCACCCAAAAGGCCCACCTTTACGCTTGCATGCACTTCATCTGTGCTTGTTATTGTTAAGATATATATATATATATATATATATATATATATATATATATATATATATATATATATATATATATATATATATATATATATATATATCATTTGATAATTGTATATGTTACAATGCAGTTAATATTAACAATCTATTATGAAGGGTCATGACTCTACGTAGCATAAGCCACGTATGGTCATGTCTCTTCAAGACATGACTATTCAAAGGATATAAATGCATATCGATGGCTAGTGAAAAGATCAATCACAATGGTAATCTATTTCAGTACAACACTCATATATATTCTCTATAGGACGATCTTGATTTCACAACATGGTATCCGAGCCTAACCTAACAGAGTATTGAGTATTCAGGAGATAGATCTTATTGCACTAAGAAAATGTGGCATTCCCCTATGTCAAGGACTGAGGAGAATGCAAAATCTACAGGTTATATAAGCACAAATGGCCATCATTTCTCCTGTAGACATTCAATAAATGTTCCTCATCATATAATTTTTGTCATTGACAAGTCCACTTCAATGGCCTACAAGGATATCACTCTAACCAGGCCTAAGTTTAGTGAAACTAATAATTGTCAGTTGGGCTGTGTATACGAGGGCATTCTGAAATTCATACAAACTCGTTGTAGGATATTTTATGGTGATTCTGTATCAATAGTTTTGTTCCATAAATGTGCAGTATTGGTTGTAGAGATGCAGGATATGGAAGAAGTTGTTGTTGATACTCTTCTTCAATTTCAACCTACCAAATTTTTCGATTGGAGAGCTGCACTTGACCAATTCAAGAATGTCGCACGGGGAGGAATTGGTGACTTCCTTGTTGGTGATTCACCCTTAGGGGTAGGAACATTTTATACCTCTAGACTAGATGTTGTAGAGGAAATTATGTTGAAAGCAAGCAGAGATTGTAGAGTGGACATGAAAATACCAGTTGTAATCTTTTTAAGTGATGGTGGAAACAATGGTAGTGATCCCTTTCCATGCCTCAAAAGAATGAAAAGGATTGAGCCTAGGATGGTACTTCATACAATTATGTATTTGAAACATCCTCCAAAGATTATACTCCAGGAAATGGCAGAGAAGGGAGGTGGATCATGCCATGTAGTTGTAGATGAAGTTTAGTTATGTCGAGATAACGCTAATAATCGAAAATGGCTATAGCATGTTTGGGATAATTTCTAAGTGTACCACCCATCCAATTCATATGATCGAACTCACTAAAGATTGGAATTTTAATACTAAGTTGCGACAATACTATTTAAAGGCACGCAAGAATACAAAGAACACAAATGGATCATCGAGTAGAGATTAATATAGAGAATCTATGTCCGGGATGGAGTAATGATTCGTTGATGTCGGATTGAGTTTGGTATCAATAGTTACAAAGCCGTCGAGGAAGAGAACCGCTATTTACACATTAAAATTTTATGTTTATAGAACCCCAAGAATTACTATAAGCAACCACTTTGAGTAGAGATTATCACCCAAGGACTATTTAATGATATTGATAAAGGCAGCAATGTTAATGTTATAGGAGTCACGTCCTTGTTAAATAAATACAAGCAACAACTATATCAGGTCATTTTTAATAAATAATGGACAAGCAACAATGACAAAGTTATATCTGCCTGAAACTATCAATTGGTTGAAACTTTAAACATATTAAATATTCATGGGTTGCGAAAGATCATTGATATATTAGTATTAATGGTAGTGACTAATGTTGCACAAATCATATTCGAAAGATGGCATTTAGCATGAACGGTTCTAAGAATGGTTTGATAAATGGTCGCCTACAAGATTCTGCCTTCTTTTATGGATAGTGGAGGAATCATTTCAGTTTTCTATTATCAAGTGACAATCTTCTGCGATGGCGCTTATTATATTTTCTGTGAGATTTCAATATGGACGATTTAAACAAAGAGGAGGTGAGTACTGTTCACACAGACATGTTGGACATTGGGCTTTGCGAAGGTATATAATTGGGGAAACAAAACTGGCAGATTCCTTATTCTCAATGCATAATTTACAGCCAATGATATTCAAATCGGGAGTCTTTGCAGAGAACTATCAAGTTTGGGTTTGTAGACATCTCTTGAGTGATTGAAGAGGAGGATGTGGGCACCATCTTAGTTCTGGACAAGTATTATCTGTGTGGCCTCTGCAAATAATACCATCACTAATTGGCAGGACCACTGGAAGTTATTATAATATACCGGATGATATTCTCAGGCCCAAGGCTCATATAGGGTCATTTTTTGCTACTTATTGTGCTCAGCGCATCTTATCCTTCTATTGCTCGAGGTAGAATCCATCTGCTCAAAACTTACTGAGACGGGTTGTATTTGGGCACCTTATAGTGTATTCCTCTAAAGTTTGTCTTCGGGTCTGGGTGGAAACTCACAACGTTGGCATTCCTATTGATGTTCTTTCATCCTTACATTGCAGCAGATAAAAGTCTTATTAAATAATTTTAGGCACTCAGAAAAGTGCTGAGAATCTGAAATATTATTGGGACAACAACAATTCATTCTCAGGTGCATAAATTAATGTTATTAAACTATAGTTCAATCCCTTACATTAAGCTTGGAGGAACTTGAACAGGCCTTCACATGAGGCAATTGTAATCCGTTGCCAACATTAATTAAATAATCTCAGAATTATATATCTAATGTTCATATTGGAGGCGAAATGTCACTATTATTTGCCCATTTGCAAGCCTGATATTCACAGAGGAATTATCAAAGC
Organism: Chamaecyparis obtusa; assembly: GCA_027943335.1. Classification (NCBI taxonomy): domain Eukaryota; kingdom Viridiplantae; phylum Streptophyta; class Pinopsida; order Cupressales; family Cupressaceae; genus Chamaecyparis; species Chamaecyparis obtusa. Next base: position 274,593 of record BSBK01000291.1, on the reverse strand, counting down.
GAAGAAGTATTTTTTCTTGAATTAATAGATAATGGTGTTGAAAGCTCTCTACAGACCAAGGGGTAGAGATTGCACCTGAAGCCAAGAGAAAGCTTCCACTCTCAATCAATGGAATAGGAATTAACACATGCGGATATATGTATTATGCAATGGAGAGGAGAACATATTGGAGGATGATACAAATCCACAAGGAAGGAGTCTAGATTGGTCGGAACAGAAAAGGGAGATCAGTTAACATACAATCTTACTCAGATAATTATTGAAGACGACAGAACATTCGACCAACATATCTGCATATTTGAATTGGCATAGAAAAACATTGTTGAAAGCATTATAAATTGGTTACATACACATCATTTATATCATGCATAGCATCATTCGATGAAATGAGAAGGATAAGTTGAGGTAATTGTCCCAACTATCTAAGTTAATCAAAAAAGGGGATAGTACAAGTGGGATAGTAACCAATGATTAATATAATCATATACTAATAATGTATGAAGTCAACATCTAATCAGTAGTTATCATAATGAGATGTGATTTGTAAAGAAGAAAATTAACATAAGGCAATAGATGATTTAATCAACTTGGACAAACTCGATCATATTGATTGAGAGGGAGTTCACTATTGAAGGTAAAACAATTTTGAGATTATAGTAGTGGCAACTTGTGGATAGAATCTCCGATGAGATGCATGTGGATAGAATCCATATTTAAGGCATTACATACATCATGAGACTACAACTCATTGAGATAAACATCATACTAGAGGTCTTTATTATCTTCCCTCAAGTCCAAGAGGGAGTGTTAATGTTGTGGCCTTGGAAAAGATCATAATGCATCTTATGATAGCCGATGTAACCTTATGGCTATTCAAATTATTTGTATTGATTCTCTCAGGAAGGAAGGTATGAAGTGACATCCTTCAGTGACACTGAGTTGAGTATATAAACAGGGTATGGCTTCATGATAGAGGGAGAAGCTAAATGATTTGCATCAGTAGACATTCGAGGATCTTGATTTATAGGGAGTAGACCATGTTTTGTTGGTTCTCTAGTAATCAATAAATTGTAGTAGAGAATTATGATTATTACCATGTCAAGATGGTATATACTTTGTAAGCTCAGAATTGATGCAGGAGCATCCTGGGTGTAAGAGCAATCTTGCATCACCCAAAAATATTTTTGTTTTTTTATTCAATAAGGGCTATCTTGTGCAGAGCTGCTATTTATGGAAACCTATTGTTTTTAGTAAGTTGGTCATAATCTCGGAATGTTTTGATTTTACATGTGGAGGTTCATCTCAGTCATATCAGTCTGCCAGTAAATTTTCATGGCTAGATAAGGTCTAGTTTTGAAGATATTGAAGATTTTTGGTATTGGCAGCAAGGTACAGAAACTTTGAACTCAGTTTTGAAGGCTTTAGAGGCTCCGGATGAGGTCAAAAATTTGGGTGACAAGCGCTTGCGCCAATCAATCCTATAGAGCGCTTCGTGGCCTTTCCAAAATGGGGTTATAATAGTCAATCGGGTCAACTGGTGATGACTTATTGTCTCTGGAAGTCGGACCACCTGAAATGGCAGAAAATAATTTTCCTTCAAAATTTCTATTCGGGTTTCAAAAGTTATTTTGAGCTGACTTTGATGTAATAAATTGAAAAATAAAATAATTCTAAGTTTGGTCAGCCCTAAGGGCTAAAATTCTAGAACCTTCTCGGGCGGTGGAAAATGTCTATATAAAGAAGGCCCGTAGTGTTGTCTAGGGCAGTTCTGGGTATAGATCTAGGTATTGATTCGAGGCTTTGTCCTACAGAATATTGTAAGGGAATGCCCATGTGGCTTTGCATATTGTAATTCTGAAAGTTTATAATTCCACATTTGTGGAGATAATAAGAAGCCAATTTTTTGTTCTTGCATATTGTTGTTGTTTCTCTGTTTCTGTTATGTGTTTGTGGTATTAAGGGGAGCACCCTTCATCAAGAATTCACCAAGACTATGAGATAGTACAAACAAATGCAATTCAGTGGAGAACAAACAGCTAATATTCTTACCAAACCCCTTGCTAGAAAGAAGATTGTGTACTTTTAGATAACCTTGGCATGTTGAGGAGTAAAGCCTTAGCTGAAAAGAAGGTTTCAGCTTTAGTGATCCATCATTTTGTATCTTAAATGATTCTTGTCTTTGATAGACAAGTCTAAGGTGGAAGTCTTGGTTTCCACTCTTTGGGATGAGCCATGGTGGATTCACCCTCTGAGAAGAGTCAAGGTGGATTTCATATGTGTGACTTTATGGGCCCATTCATTTTGTGTTATATTATGAAAGGTGATGATCGTTCATATGTGTTGGGTTACTATTGCTAGGTGACGACTTAGACAATAGCTTAACCTAGTATTAGGTATGACTATGTATTATAGTCACTAGTCCTGACACTGAATTTTTGGAGTTGTTAAATCTAGTTCTGAATTGGTCAGGGATTATAACAACATGTGAATCAAGATTAGACTACATTAAGTTGTTGTCCCAGAATGTGTCAGATATCTTGATTTTTATCGCTAAATCTAGTTCCAAATTGGTCAGGGATTGCGATAACTCTTCTATCAGGATGAGTACATTATATTAATGTCTCGAACTGTGTCGGATATCTTGATATGAAGTTATGTTTTAGTTATCACTAAAATCCAGTTCTGAATAAGTCGAGGATTGTGATGACACCTAGTCAGATCCTCTCTTGCTAAGAGGGAGTGTTAAGATATAGCTACAATCGGATATGGTAATATACACACACACACACACACGTGTGTGTGTATATATATACATGTACATGTACATATACATATATATATGTATATATATACATATATGTATATGTATATGTATATATATATATATGTATATATACATGTATATGTATATATACATATACATGTATATATACATATACATATACATATTTAATATTAACAATCCATTATGAAGGGTCATGACCCTACATAGCATAAGCCATGTATGGTCATGGCTCTTCAAGATGTGACTATTCAAAGGATATAAATGTATATCGATGGCTAGTGAAAAGATCAATCACAATGGTAATCTATTACAGTACAATACTCATACATATTCTCTATAGGATGATATTGATTTCACAATAGTTATATCACTGCCATGTGACTTAAAATTCATGATGGTGGTTTCTTGGACACTTGCTTATGATGAAAACATAATAATTTATTATAAGTAGATGTTATGTTGCTCATTTTCCACACATAAAGTTTGTTGTCCACACGTGTTATTCCCCTCCAAAAACCCATTTTTGAGTTTTTCTACCATATGAGCACACATTTTGAGCTCAAACGCATATATCCATTTGTTGTCCCAAAAGTTTCTAGCCATCCTCCATATGCAATGCTCCTAGAAAATACCATTTTTGAAGAGTTGGTTTTGCCTAAAATCCTTCTCACTTTGTTACTCAAAGGCCTTCCACTTATATCCTATATGCATACTTTTCCAAATATGCAAAGTTTGAGCTTGAAAGACCATGTTATGGCTTTTTCTGAAAACTCAAGAATGACAACATGCATAACCCCAAACATGCACAAAAGAAAGAGGGAGATGAGGCAAGAACGATCACATAATGAACCCTACAATGAGGTGAAGGAATGATTGCATGCATAGAATGTTTTCAAGACATAGATGGAAAGAAACATATGTGCTTATCATGAAACAACTACCATTATACTACAGAACAGGCAAGGATGCAAGTTCATATTCCAGATCAAGATGCTTCCACCAAACCTGAGCACATCAATTGTAAAGCATCCTTGTAGTAGCATAAAGACCAACAATGGATGATGTAATAGGGGTCGTGTCTTGTCAGGTACTTAAAATATTTTCATCACATGCATTTGTAATTTGTAATCGATAAGTTACTTGTAATGAAAAAAAAAGATGTAATTGTATGTGATAGTATCACGTGCAAAGTTGTAACATATAATTAGGTTGCAAGTGTTTTACGCCTTGTAGCATTGAATAAGTCAAAGTTAGTTAGTTAGTTAGTTAGGGAATAAGTCTAGGTGGTTAAGGCTTTTCCCCTTCTTTCTCCACCTTTCTCTCCATTCTTTTCCTATATAAAGGAGGAAGCTCATTGTAAATAATCATCTTTTGGCAAGGAAATAAAATTCTCCCAGTTTGTATCTATACTCTAAGACTTTGAGCTTAAATGTAAATTTGAATTGTTTTTAATAAAAGGGACAATTTTCTTTCAAACTTTGTGTTGATTCAAAGTGTTATTTGATGATATTTTTTGGATATTGATTGTGAGTTTTTGAGTTTTTCTCAAGAGGGATTTGAATTCAATTGTGCAGAATTTGAGTTGCCTATTGCATTCAAAGCCAATTTGAACTTTTGAAGATTTTGTGCTGCAGGAGGACAAATTGTTATAGTTGGTAGTGGCTGTAAATACTAGGAGCTGAAGACTTTAAGCTTCAACTTTGAGTATTTATTTTAATTTCAGGATTATTAGTGAGATAATTTGATCCTCACTATTGGTTCCAGTTATTCTTCAAATAGGATTAATCGTAAGAGACTTTGGGCCCTTGTTCTTAATCTACCAAATATAATTATAACGGTTGCCTTAAGAGTTGTTCTTACGTCAAGTACCGAATCACCAGTATTATCGTAATAGTAGGAGATCTTTGTAGAGTTATAAAATTATTGTTACTTGTGAATCTTTTCTGAAAAAAGAGAAACAAATTGGAAGAATCACCCCTTTGTTTAATTTTAGTTGAAGTCCTACTAAAGCCACTTGCGGTAAGAAGGGAGCCTCCTCTATTGCTGAGAGAAGAGATTTATCTCACTAGACTGTTGTCTAAAGTTACAATTTTGTAAGGTGTAGTCTTAGCGGCTTACAAAATTTTAGCCAACATACTTGCAATGGATGACCATGAACTATACCTATGATTGATAGCAACAATATCCTTTCACAACAAGAAAAATCTTGGATGAAAATAAAGATTTGTTTACACTTTTTTCACAACATTGAAAACAATGCCAATTGGCACGTCTTTCTTTTCCCTTGTTTCATTTTCCCTTTGCAAGTGCAAGCCACATGGGCAGGGGTAGTGTAAGATTTGACCATAGAGATAGTCACACAAGATCTAGAGGCCTATTGAAAAGCAAACAAACTAGAGAGAATCAAAATAATGAGGATAAACCATATTCTTATCAATAATGCAATAGAATGAGTGAATGTACATAGGAGACCCCTTAGTCAAGTAAGCCAAGGTGAGGCATAGGAAGTAGGCCTGAAATTTGATGGTTGTGTTGGCCATTTTTTTCACTTTTGAATCTTATGTGACAAATTGGAAATTTATTAGACCGTATGGATTGACAAACTAAATATTTATAAAACTATAAATATGACACTTCAATTTATTAATAAATCATCAAAATTTGTTATAGGCAATATAGTATTTTATTTAATAATATAAATATATGTTATTTCATCATATGCGTGATATGTATGTATGATAAATATATGTTCGTTTATAATATATATGATTGTATTTTGATTATTATATATTTATATTAACTTAGAATTTTAAAAAAATAAAATGTATGAATTTTAGAAACTTGCTTTATTAATTTATAATATTAATATGCAATATACATGTTTTTGTATTATTTATTATATATTTATATCAATTTAGAATTCTTTTAAAATAAAGCATATCAACTTAGAAACTTGCTTAGTTAATTTGAGATTTTTGAATATTTACTAATTTATAATTATTTTCTAATTCTATATTCTTTTTATCATAAATAAAAGTTTTTATATGATTTATTGTATATAATTATTGATTTAGAATCTTCTCCAAATAAAAACTTACGAATTTAGTAGATATTTTTGGATATATTATTAATTTATACTTATTTTTCTAATATTTGTGGATTGGTCGACTGGTGAAGTTCAATGGTTCTCATTGAGCCCACCAGGGTTCAAATCTCGTAAAGACATCTGATAAGGGATGAGGCCGGGATCGTGCCCCGGGCGAATTTGGCGGAATGGAAACCCCTCAGTCCTTGGCTCTCAGCCAAAGAGAACGAACTATTCTCAAATATATATATATATATATATATATATATATATATATATATATATATATATATATATATTTGTGGATTAAAAAAAATGGCAATCAATATTTTTCTTAAAAAGTGAAATGAAAGGCTTTAAAATGACTAAATTGTCATAAAAAAATCATTTGACAAGTAGGGATGATCGTCAATTTCCAAGCTTGATAGGAAGGCATAAGACAAGCGTCTTAATCTTATGACGTGATACATAAAGTGATAACTTGTCCCCCATGCAAGATGGAAACTTGATAATGTGACATATCCACTAAAGGTGGATCACCCACCTAAAGTGGAAAAGTGATAATGTGATATGTCCACTAAAGGTGGAAGTTGCACTTGAAGTGGAAAACTGATAAAGTGATAAGTCGATTGAAGGTGGAAATGTTCCTACGTGATCCCTAAGTAAACTTTAGTAACACGTGTATTTAAGACCTTGGTGTAGGGTCAGCTGACCAAGGAAGAAGACCAGTGAAGACCTTGAGGCATGAAGGAGGAAATGGAGACACTTTAAGGTTGAATTTAGATATTTTGAAGCCAATAATGGCTTTTGGTAATGAAAAATTGAATGTAATAATCAAATGTCCTAAGGGTCCTGATAAGGACCTAGGACCAAAATGATGAATTATGGCAAAATGATGTCAAAGTGAGTCAAATAGGTGTCTAGGGGTTTTAATATTGTAATAAGGTCATAAAAAGACCAAGTCTAGAGTTTGGAGTCATTAGGAATTTATTTAACTAGTTTTTGAAATTTAAATTTTTAAATACCAATGGTTATTGGTGGGTAAAGTAGTTAAGGGGGTTTTGGAGGTTTTAACCACCTTCGAAATGATGGAAATAATATGTAGACATTAAATTCATGCCCAAGAAGGTAATGATAGAGTTTTGTACGAATTTTTGAAGAGGAAATCCAAAAATGACCTACTGTCATGTTACATTTACATTGCTTTGAATCACTTTTGTGATATAAGTTTGAATCTTTTCATCTGATAGCACTTTGTATTTGTTGCCCCTAACTACAATACTGAAGATCCTTGAATTTTGAGGTTGTAGGCATGTATTTGGCCCATTCCACTTTATGTTGAGCACTGTAACTTGTGGAATGAGGCCTCACCAATGTATTGTATGATCCTGTAACATTTTTTGATGCAGGAGTGATAAGTTGGATGGTGATCACCAAGTTAGATGACTGATTTGAGTGGAAAAGTGCATGGAAATGGTGCCATGGCTATAGTAGAAGAAAATCTACCTTAACAAGGAGAGTATTTGATTATTGGATTCGTCAAGGGATGTCAAAATAATGGTGGATCCTAAAGGAGAGGTTCTGAAAGTGAATTTTGATAGGGTTTTGAGGAAGCCCTAGATTTAAGGCCCATTTGGTGAGGGCTTTGTACGAGGCCTACTTAGAGAGTTGTTGGGTTAAAAGTAATTGGAAAATCCTTTTTTGGGAACCTAATTAGAGACTGTTGAGGGTTTGAGATGCATGGGTGAAGTATTTCTATAGGTTTCTTTATAAAAGTGGCCCAATTAGGCCTCAAAATATTGGAATCAACAATTTTATGCATAGTCAAAAGAATCATATCCCATTTTCACATATATTGTGTAACGTCCAAAAGGGTATCTAAAATAGTCATTTTTGGGGGGTTGTTTTGGAAAAGTTTGGAGAAAAGGAAAAAAATCAGGTTTTTGAGACCTAGGCACCCCATCTATAGATATAGAGATATGGGTTCTTACTGAACTCTATGTAGTTCCTCTACCTTCCTTAGGGGCTCACTATAAGATAAGACAACAACACGTATCTAGGTGGGTGCGTGTATAGCCCAGTTGGTGGAGCAAGCGAATTCACGTACACAAACCTTAGACCCAATACATTCGAACAACCCCTGACCTATCTCATGAAGTCAGTCGATTGACTACCAAGCATGCCTGTCACACATCACTTTGTTCATTCACCCAGAATATTGATGGTAGTGGCTATGCAACCACGAAAATAGACATCATATTAAGAAGGCATTTAAAAAAAACCAAGATAGAGTAAAATGAGATAGAGTAAAATGGTGATCTATCTCATAAAGTCAGTTGGTTGACTACCAAGCACGCCCATCACGCATTACTTTGTTCGTTCACCTAGAATATTGATGGTAGTGGCTATGCAACCACGAAAATAGACATCATACTAAGAAGGCATTTAAAAAAAACTAAATATACTAAGTGTCCCTTGGTATGATGTATATTTTTGTACTGCACAGTTGCTGCCAGTATAGATAGGGGCACCCCATCTACAGAGATAGAGATCTGGGCACCTATTGAACTCTATGCAGTTCCTCTACCTTCCTTAGGGGCTCACTATAAGATAAGACAAGAACACATAACTGGGTGGGTGTGTGTATAGCCCAGTTGGTGGAGAAAGCGAATTCACGTTCACAAACCTTAGACCCAATACATCCGGACAACCCCTGACCCACTCTACCATCCAACACCCTTCCTCTTCCATTTCATCTAGGAACCTTTGTTATTCTATACACCTCATAAAAAATAACATGAAAATACATTAAAGGTCAAAATTTGACAAACTCCATAATTCACTTTCAGACAAGCCAACTATTTAGGAAAATAGACAATGAATGAAGGATCATTTGAACACTACTATAGTAATTTTTGCAAGTGCTGAATAAAATGTTGTTCCAAATTTAATAAACATCTATATTGATTTCATAACAAAGTGTTTTATAAAGGTCAAAATAAGTTCCAAGTTTGTCACCAAGAAATGGTTTCTCCATGTTAAATATCTTTGTCATATGTGTTGTGCACTTCTTTTCAAAAAATGTTCAAAATTTAACCTTGTTTTCATGCACATATAAAGTTGAAGAATTTTGTATGCGGTTCAATATAGTTTGTTGTTTTCTTTATGTAGGAATGTATAAAGATCTTGAAATTAGTATAGATTTTTTTTATTTTTCTTTTTCAATTTTCAGAATGATATGTTTGTTGAATTGCACTTTTACAGAGAATAGTCAATTATGAATTAAATATTTAAGGAAATTAAAATTAGTCAAAGTCATATAAGTGGTATTTTGGACAGAATTGATGCAACAAAACACAAGTTACCTAAAGAAAGGCAGGGTCAATAGTATCGATTAAAAATAGAAAATGCTTGCATTTAATCAACATATCATAGAAAACTAATTATATACGAAGATGGATCTGTGACAGCGATAAAACTCTACCCTAGGTTTTAGGGCAAAAATTGCCTCCAATGCAAATAGTGAAAATCCTGTAAAAAAAACTGTGATGAAACAGAGGGGCAGGGCTCCCCCTCCGTAGAGATACTTGAAAGCTGGTTGCAAAGTGGTTAAGAATAAGAGAACAAAGCGAGAAGAGAAGGAAACAATCAAAGCAAAAAGAAGGGAGGTAGAACGGAATAGTGATAGGGCTTCCAATATTTGGGTCATCCCAATTACATCACGTACCGTAGATTTTGCCTCTGGTGCCAACCGCATCATGTCAGGAAAAAGAAATATCCAACCTCCTCCCTCTTGTGGTCATTTATAGACTAATTCATGGGCTCAAACAAATCATTCAGTCGGTAACAGGTTCCTACCATTGCAAGATAATGTGGAGGGTTTTTCAAAACTTCCCCCCTAAAGGATTTATCAGAAGAATATCCCAAGCTCAAGATATGGTAACATTGATCCTATCTGGGATGAAAATAGGGTTCCATCAAAGCCACATCTCAATCAAGGTAACCCTCAAGGAAGGAAAAAACACGAGGCAACTAATCACAACAGGAACCCTAGGCCTCTGCTAAAAGAGAAAATTCGAGACCCTACATCTGATAAGTCAGAAAAAAGAACAACTCTGGATATCAATAATATATTCACTGACGGCATGTGGGATCAATGCAAGACATTTGGCTTATTTTCACGATGGAATGCCTATGGGATACCTATGGATAATGTTGTAGAATGGTTTCAAAACCTCTACAAGGACCAAGGGTTTAGTTTTAAAATTATGGATTGGCAACCAAATTTTGATCCTAGAAAACTTGTATTATTTAAATTTACTCGAAAGATCCAATTGTCCAATCTCCCTGTAGAGCTTATGCAAAGTGCAATTGTAAGGCAATCATTTGGGCGAATTTGCAGGGATTGAAGAAGATTATATGTCATACTCAGATGTTATCATTCTAGTTGTATGGATATAAATCAGAGAACCTAAGATATTTTGATCCAAGAACCAATACTATCATATATAATATTAGGCCAAAATTCTATCACGACCCTATTTATAACAAGTTAACAAATGAACAAATAAATGTGCCCAATCATAACTAACCCTTCATTGCTCTCTGAAGGTTAACACAAGATTTAAAGAAAACATGGGTGGATTTATTATTAGTAATCAAAAGTATGATCCCCATTCCTCGTAGATGCTTCAAAGAATTATGTTGGACAATCCTATCTAGGGTCAACAACCGAGTATGGAATTATCGCTGCCTAAGATGATCACATGATCAGACAAAAAAATAGATGGAAAGAATAATGGCAACATTTTAGACTTACCCTAGCAGATCAAAGATGGAAGCTCATCTCGCGAAGAATTGGATAAATCCCTATCACTAGTAGACATATTCTGTGAGGAAAAATCCAAGAGCAATTCTGTAGATATGTTAGAAGTTGAGAAATAAAATGAGTTAGAAGAAGGTGAATTTCTTGTCAAAGATAATCATTATTCAATCCATCTAAAGGAAGAAAGAGAAAATATGCCTGAAAAGCCAGGGGCCCAAGATAGGGGTAGTGGTAAGAAGACCTCTCCCACTTTGCAAGAGACAGTAGAAGTTCAAAAGGAAATGGAGAAAGATCCAGTTGGTCTCAGGAAAGAGCCAAAATTAAACAACAATATCAATCTTGAAGAGGTGTGTAATGAGGTCTTGGAAAATATCATTGAGTTTCTTGTTTCTTTCTTCTGGGTTGGTGGTAGCATGTGTACTACTTATGAAATTCTTGATTGGAGAGGCTTTGATCATTGGCCTATCAAATTCTCAGTTTCTATGGTGGTGGTTCCCACAAATCCTCCTTTTAAGTTTCAACTTATGTGGTTGCGAGACCCTTCTCTTCATGACTTAATGGCAAGTGGTGGAGAAATGGAAGCTCTATTTATGGCACCGCTATGCGTTTCTTTGCTAAGAAATTGAGATTTTTTAAGAGGCATCTTAAAAAGAGGAACAATTCATGCTTTGGTAACCTTCATGTTATGAAGAGGAATGTTCAAGATCACCTTGATGTTATCACTCGTCAAATTTGGGATCTTGGATTCTCTTAAAAATTGGGTTGAGATGAGTCACATTTTAATGAATTGGAAGAGTCAGAACTTAGGGAGGAATTGGTTTGGAAACAGAAGGCTCGTAATGATTGGCTTAAAGAAGGGGATCAGAATGCTACTTTTTTCCACAAGTCAGTTCAAGCTCGTCATAATATAGGAGTTGCATATCCTCTTTGGTTAATGTTTCTAGGGATCAGTTGACTTCTATGGAAGATATGTCTTGTGAGGCCACTCAATATTATGCTACAGTCTTTAGGGAAGACTCACCACCAGTTGAGGATTAGGAGGATTTTATTTTGGGGTGAAATCATTCTCTTATTACTAATGAGATGAATGAGTCTCTTATGCATCCAATCTCTCTGTCTGAGTTTGAAGAGGTGGTGTTTGGGATGTGTAAGGGTAAGGCTCCACACCTAGATGGGCTTCTTGTGGAATCCTTTCAGGAGTTTTGGGATATTGTCAATTTGAATTTGTTGGAAGTGGTCTAGGAATTATATTGTAACAAACAAATGCTTAAGACTATGAATTCTACTTTCCTAGTTCTTATTCCTAAAAAGTATGGTGCTACTCAACTAGACTTCTTCAGTCATATTTCTTTATGTAATGTTGTCTATAAAATTGTTACCAAGATTATCATTGAGAGGCTCAAACCTTGGCTCCCCACTATTATCTTTGATGAATAAAGAGGTTTTGTGGCAGGAAGACAAATACTTGATGGAGTGGTAGTGGCTTCTGAGACTATTCACTCTATGGATGTCTCCAAAGATAAATATATGTTCATCAAAATTGACATGGCCAAGGCTTATGATTAGGTTAAGTTGATCTTCTTGCAAAAGATTCTCACGGCCTTTGGTTTTATCTCATAATGGGTTCTATGGATCACGAGTTGTGTTACCTTCTCATCTTTGTCTATTATTCTCAATGGAACACCCTCAATGTTATTTGGAGCTTCCAAGGGTCTTCGACAAGGAGACCCTCTCTCTCTTTATTTATTTTTTATTATGGTTGAAGGCCTGGGTAGATTTATCAAGTCTTGGGTTTCCCAAGGTATGATTCAGGGTTTGGTTTTGGGTCATGGATTGCCCAAGATTTTGCATCTTCAATTGGTGAATACCACCTCCCTTGTGGGAGTTTGTTGCATTCAGGAAACAAAATCCTTTAGGCATACATTGGATATCCACTTAGCTACTGCAGATCAAAAAGTTAATGATCATAAGTCGTCAATCTATTTTTTCAATTCCTCAGAATCTATTCAGAGGAGGATTATTTTTGTATTCAGGTTTCAAATTGGGTTGCTATATTCAGAGGAGGATTGTTGTATGTGGGTGTTCCCATTGTTGTTCATTAGCAACTAAGGCCAATCTGGAAATATTTTCTTAATAAGTTGCATACAAAATTTAATCACTAGACTCATCGATAGTTTTCCAATACTATTGTGGTTACCCTTCTTCAATATGTGATTCAGGCTCTTCCTATTTATATAAGTTTTGTTCAAGAAGCTCCTATTTATTTTCTTAAAGAATTTGATGCTCTTTTACATCAATTTCTATGGAGCGGTAATTTGCATACTTGTAAGTGGAACCTTGTTTGATGGCATGTTGTGTGTTGTCCAAGGAAGGACGGTGGTATGGGTCTTCAATATGCTATCTGGAATGGGTAGGCTTTAGTAGATAAATTATACTGGCAGTGGTGTACTAGTCATAATCAACTCTGGGCTTAAATTTGTAGGCATAAGTATTTAGCTGGTATTGATCAGGTGGATGTTGGTTGATATCCTTTGGAAGGTCAAGGCTCTATGATTTGGTACACTTTGAAAGATAGGGCACAACTGGTTAAGAAGGTTCTTTTTTGGATCGATCATCAAGGCTCTAAAGCCATTTTTTGGTCAGATTCTTGGGATGGGAATCCTCCTCTACTTTCCATGCAACTGCATTTGCAACCCCTCTATGATAGGTTTTTGGCAGCTGGCTGGAATAAGGTTATGCATTACAAGTGCGTTCAAACTATTGACCTTACTATGGGGTTTAGATGGCGAGACCCTAGTGAATAGTCGTTGGGTGGTTCATAGGAGCATCAGAATGAGCTAGCTCAAATTCTTGCTTCTAGGGAATGTAATTCTTTGGTAGGGCGTGATGTTTTTTTCTTGGGGTAGTACTTTGATAGGAAAATATTATGTTTATGTGGGTTATTCTGAGCTTCTTGGACATATTTTTGGCTATATTGAGGTTCCTTGGTGGAACTAGGTCTAGTTTAAGTTTTCTTGGATGAAGTGAAACTTTTTCCTGTGGTTGATTACTCATAAGAGGTGCCTTACTTGGAATAATTTATTCAAGCGGGGTATCCAAGGACCCTCGGTGTGTATTATCTTTCACTCAGATGTGGAATTTGTCTCTCATCTTTTCTTTTAATGTTCCTTTGCTAAGGAGATCTAACACTTATGGTGGACAATTTGGGGTTAATCTTGTTGGCATGTTTCTTCTTTGGCTAAGTTTTGGGCATGTTGGGGGAGACCACCTATGAGGTCCTCTTTCCTTCATGTGGTATGGGCTATCAGTCCATCATTTATTATTTGGCATATTTAGATGGAGAGGGATTGTCAGATCTTCCAAGATAGCAGGATGGTCTTTATGCATTTGTGGTGGGGAATTGTTCATTTTATTCAGGAAACTATTTTGGAAAAGTGAGATTTTTCTAGAGGTGTGGATCCTAAGGATGTTGATATCTATCATTGCCTTTCTTTTCCTATTCAATGAGGTTCTCTATTAAATTTTAAGCATATCATGATGAATAGATGTAGACAACCTCTTGGAGAAATCAATAGGGGGTGTTGTTGTACCCCTTGACCGCAAGGAGTTTTCAAAATTAACATTGATGGTTCTTCCCATGGGAATCTTGGTCATCTAGATATTGGTGGGGTTGGTCGCGATAGTTATGGAGACCTCCAATTTATTTTTTCTATTTATAAAGGCCTTGGAATAAATAAAGTTATGGAAGCTTTTGCCATCTTATGTGTTGTTGAGCGCAATTGTGTTCTTTGTTGGAGGAAGATCATCTCTGAGTTTGATTCTAAGGTGGTGGTGTCTTTTCTTAATAGACAATAGTTGGATGGTGTTATTTGGCACTTATAGTTAATTATTAGGTAGATTCTTTAGTTGTGTGGCTCTCTAGATTCTGTTTTTTTCCTAGAGAGTGGAATAGAGTTGTTGATTGTTTAGCCAAATGGGCTTCTAATCAAATGTATGATTAGAATATTGTTGATAAAGGATAATTTCCTCCCGAAATGGATCCCTTGTTAGATCATTTGGTGGACTGTGATAGAGTTCTTGATCAATTTCCCGATCCTTCTTCTTTGTTTCTTTCTTGTTCTTGAATTAAAATTTACCCCTCTTTTTTTAGAAGATGTTTATAATTATAACATTAAACACGACCTTACTCAATAATATATGTTGTCTTATTTGTACAAATGTCATTGGACATATTTTTTACATCATTAAAAAGGCTTCATTTAGTATATGAGAAATCCATTTTTAAAAAAAATTAATTGCATATATCAAAGTCTCAATCTGCAATATCGTTGGTGGGTAGATTCTAAAAAATGCTTTCAAGTAGGAGACACTTGGACTTGTCACCAGAGAAAAATATATTGAGAAGGTGACGTTTTTCCATTCTCTTTCCTGTACATCAAACTTAAGAGAGCTAAAAATGAAAAGGTGTATAATTTCTAGATTCTAGATGGTAGAATTTATTACAAGATTTTAGATCGAGGAATTTTTTTTTAGCTAATTATGTGCTTTTGTTGTTGTTTTATAACAAGGCAATGTTCATAGCGAAATGGAAGAGGGTGAAAAGGACAAATACAAGGCTTCAACAATAGTGATAAAATATTATTCAAAATCTCCAGAAACATAAGTGTGGAATATTTAGCCTTTGCTTATGCCAATAGGTTTTTTAGTAAGATTTGTGGGTGATCTATTAGTAAATTATCTTTTGCAGTTTTCAGGCAGAAGAGCTTTCATGGTGTTTTTTCGTTGTATGGAGTGTCTTTTTTCAAACTGATATGGGATTTTTTGTTCTCTTGGTTTAGAGAGGAAGAGTTAGAAAAATCAAGAGAGGAAGAAAAGGAGGACCAAATCACCGACTCGGTTATCTTTCACTAATGGTATAGAAAATAAAAAAGATGAGGCAAATGTATCTAGTGATATTCAAATAATAAAAAACAATCTAAACCAGAAATTTTATAAACAAAATGAGTATTGTTTCTTAGCATTTTTTCTCAAATTGTAGTTTATTTTCTCAAAAAGAGGATGGTCCCCTTTGTTTAGATTTTAGCTCGGTATTAGAAAACAAAATTTCAATTTGTATATCACTTCGGTATGATATATTATAAGCAAGAACTGTATAAAAAATTAATAACCTACAGTTGGAAGGTAGTAATGTGTACTCTTCAATTCAAAAGATAATACAGGGTCAAAGTACAACAACTAATCAGAGAGTGAAGTAGGGAAAGGATCTAATATTTAAACGTATTCTAATGGTTGTGATACTTAGTTGTTGATTTTCTGATTTAATACTCACACTTGTTGGTTTAATGTCTATTTATTTTGACAATATTATACCAATAGTTGTAACTTTAAAGTTTTTATTGCTTTGATGACTACCCATAATTGAATGAAAAGTATCCTTATTTGTAAAAAGAAACTAATCATGTGATGCCATTTAGGTTGTTTTGGACACCTTGGCAAAAATCATGGTGACATGGCATCATATTTAATGATGTGAACCTACAACTTTAGCTATAAGAAAGGGACTTTCCAAGTAAGCTATTGTAAAATATTAGCAGTGATTTGAAATTTCCATGCAAGATTTTGAGAAGCGTGAAGTTAGGGTGTTCAACTAGTGGGTCCTCTCCCCTAGATGGCATCATGAATTGTTTAAAAATGACTCTTATACACAAATATCAAATATATGTTGTACGAAACATCAACATGTCCACGTATTGATCTCATTTCTCAATGACCATTATTAAATTATGTCATGTGTGTAACAAATACTCAACTATACAAACAATAATGGCAATTCGGGAATTGAATGGTTTCTGATGTGAGACATTACAATTGCTTGAGAATTATTCTAACAAAAGATAGCCTATCGGCTAAATATAGTTATTCTCAAAATTTTTGTTGAAAGGAAATCATACACTACAACTATAAAAAAGACTCACAAATAAAAGAATGATACAAGAATAAAGTAAATTATATCTATAAAGTGGGAACAAGAAATTGACATTTCCGACTTTAACTCTATGAGAAGAGTTGTGAGATATTAGATGTAAAATAATTTTAACAATTTGACAATATATAAAATAATATAACACAACAACCACAAAGAGAAGTGACAAAGATAAATCTTTTAAAAAAACTCAACTTCCAAAACAATGAAAATGATATTTTATAAGAAACAACACCATCACAATACAATATTAGGCTTCATGATTTTACGAGTAAATTTTTTAAAATGACCGATGATACTAACGTGACACCTCCTCCAACACCACGTGAGTGAAATGAAAAATATTAATTTTATATATATATATATATATATATATATATATATATATATCTATATATATATATATATCTATATCTATATCTATATATATATATCTATATATATATATATCTATATAGATATCTATATAGATATCTATATAGATATAGATATATATATATATATATATATATATATATATATATATATATATATATATATATATATATATATATATATATATATATATATATATATATATATATATATATATATATAGATCTATATATATATATATATAGATCTATATATATCTATATATAGATCTATATATATATATATATATATATATTAATGTCGTCATCTCAAGCTCCTCAGTATATCCAAGACTAAAACCATAAACTACGTGTTGCTTCTAAACCATGGGCTACATTAGGCACCCAAAGAAAACACAAATCTAATTCACAAAACCATGGTGATTGATCAAATAAAATTTGCCTTTGTTATGATCAAATTCACTTTTTCATAAGCATATTCATGAGACCTAAAGGTCATACTTGATTTTCTTCTAGTCCACACCCATTTCAACCTCTTACATATCTTATGAGTTGTTATAGTTGTTGCATTTAGTAATATCTATAATGTAGACAGATTTCTAGATTCGATGCTAAAAATACTTACACGATCGAATCCAAAAATCTGTCTACATTACTAATGGATTGTGGAAATCTGATGTTAATATCTATAATGTTATGTGAGATTTATAAACCGTTAGAACAAACTATAAATTTGTTTGTTTACGTAGGACAACCCAAATATGCGGGTAGATAATAAATAAATAAATAGAAATTAATTGATAATGTGAACATTAAGATTGTAAGGTCGACGACACTTATCTCAATGCCCACTTCAATATGAAAAATGTCTTAGGCTTGTCTTGCTAGCAATTCAAGCCATTTGACAATGACATGTAAATAGTAAAATAGATTAAAAAATTAGAAAAAATTATATTTTTATTAGTTATGGATATCCTCATTTTAATATAAAATAAAGAAGTTGATTCAAATGTATATAAAACAAGTTATGAATTATGAGATGCATCTTTGTTTAAATTATAATTACTCTAAATTCAAAAATTAATTAGAAAAATATATGCAACAAAAACTTAAATATTCATATTAGATTATAATTTTATTCTTTTTATTAAAAATATTAATATGCACTACATCATAAACATTACTTCTGAAAAATGTTAATTACTTTAAAAATTAGTTATTGGAAGTTAGTAAAAATATACACAAATTATTTTGATTTTTAAAATATATATATATATATATATTTATAATCTACAAAGAAAATCTAACAAATCAATAATTTGCTTCATCTTTGGATTTTCAGCAATTTCGTTGAAGCGTTTGAAAGTGAAGATCTAGTGATGTAACCTTTTATTGTGAGATCACTTCTATGACGACTCAATTATTTACATGAAAAAATATTCTACAGTAATAATTAGAGTTCAAGTTTTGTTGGCATTAATCACATCTAAGAAAATTGGCAAGTACATTTATAATTAAGAGACATAACCTACAATGTTAACAAAGAATAGAGTGTAATGCATGATTCTATTCATGGAAAGGGGAATTTCTCTGCCCGGGTCACCTTCTCAACTTGTCAATGGCCACTTTGTTGATGATTCATTCATCACATCGATTGAGGATGAAGATAATGTTCAGGTGGGTCTTCATTGCATTGACACCTTTTGTCAAGCCTTCGAGTTGACTATTCAGTAGCATAAAACCTAGTGCTATAGGAAATGTTTTCTTCTTGCTCCACCCTAGATTCTTCAGTATGGGTGGAAGTGGATCCAACACAGGGAAATCTTTTAGTTTTTGGGCATTGCTTTTGCTTTCCAGGGTTCTCTTGTTGACCTGTGGAATGTAGTTCTGGCCCGGATAGAAACGAAGTTGGCATATTGGATTACCAAGCCGCTTTCTTTGGCTAGTATATTCTAGATATGTTTGAAAGTGTTGGCAGCCACTCATGTCTATTATTCTTCATGTTGGTCTCCCTCTAAAGCCTTGTACAAAAAAATTGAAAATCTTCTGCGATATTTTGTGGGCTTCTAGAGTTGACCATCACAGATTTCATAGAGTTTCTTGGGGATATTGTTGTCTTCCCAAGGAATATAGAGGCCTTGGCCTTCTTTCTACCCAAAAGCAAGGCTTAGCCTTGTGTGCTAAATGGGTTATTGAGGCCATTTATGGTGATGAAGCCTAGAAAATTCTTTTGAGGCATTGTATTTCTTCTAGTTATCTCACTCACAGACCATCCTAGAAGGGGATTAACTTTCAAACTCTTCTAGTTATAAGAGAAGCAGTCCATACCCAAGGTACTTTTGTTGCCAAAAGAATACGACATATATGAGAATCTCTCAAACCTTGGATTCACTAGAATGGGGTCGGTTTCTATGATGGCCTCTCTTTTAACCAACATAATATTTGGTGGTCTCCTCTAATTCAATAGCAGGGACTTCTGTTCTCCAAATTTATTTGACTTCATGCTCTGTGTTTTCATAAAAATGGCATGTGCACTCCGATAGATCTCTTCTCTCATGCTATTATGAACCTTCACACTTGAGAAGATATGCAGGCCCAATTTCATCTTTCTCACTTAAATCAAAAGACTTTTGCCCTTGTGGTATCACTACTACCTCTAATTATGCTTCACATGCTTGGCATTCATTCTATCAAGACATGATGGGAAGACTGGTGGTGGTTTTGTGTACTTCATTTTTCAATTACAATCCCAAGATGGGCTACCATTAGCTAGTTCCTCACCTACCTATGGTTCCCACCCTAAACCAAGGATGGCACTTGCATTCCTCTTAATCCACCTGGTGACACAAGTTTCTCATGGTCAGATCTACCAATTATGGAGCTTAAGGTGGCTCACCTCACCTGGTGTATTCTTCTCCAAGGCTTTCCCTTAGGCTCTTGTCTTCGATATCTAGGTGTTCCATATCCTCAATGTCCTTTCTATGGGAAACCTTATACTTTCATTCATATTTTCTGGTATTGCAAAAGAGACCAACAATTTTGGGTTTTGGTTCATGAATTCTTTTGGCCAGGCTTCAGGCCAAAACCCTTCTCCTAGCATATGATCTTACTAGGATATTTGCCCAGACTTCCCTTCAAATTTTTGCAGATATGGCATTCTTTCAAGATGGAAATCCTTTTCAATCTATGGAAATATAGGAATGAGGTATTATTTACTCACAACTATATTGATATCAATGTCTCTATGTACGCTAAAGCATGTATTTATAATAATGTTCTGATGCAGATTCAAGTGCAAGGAAATAAAGTGGCTCTTGAAGTGGCCCACTTGCAGGAGCTACTTCAGCATTGGGGAAATGGCTCATTTACGGTTACCAAAGTTCTATTGAATGTTTTTATTTTTGGCAATAGATCTTTGCCTCGTGGTCATTGATGTGGTCATAGCTTGTCTGCTTGTCACTCACATATGCCATGGTCTAAGACCCCTCGGCAACCTTCTAGTGGGGGAAGGGATTTTCAGTGTTCCCACTTAGGTTCACCATCTTGTGGTGGTTCTACCCTTACTTGGCCTATTGATAATGTGGTTTTGTCAACTATGGGTGGCTCTAGATGGTCAGAATTTGGCAAAGATTATAGTTGGCTCACATCCTCCAAGTGGTTCTTATGGCTTTCATTGGCCATTTCTCCTACTAGGAAGGATAATAGAGAAGAAGATAAAGTTGAAGATGGATGGTCTCTCCCAAACCCTAATCCAGACCTCGATGATGTATGTGGTAAAAAAGATGATCAAGATCATCCGCCTTCTATAAGCATTGCCTTAGCCGCTTGAGGCAGTTTGTCATTGTTTATGGGCTTTTCACATGTTTATGAGTTTCTGATAGCTTTCTGGGCTTAGCCTATTTGACTCTCGTGGGGTGACTTTATGTCCCCCAACTTTTTTTGAAAATAGTGTATTTTTAATTATTTATATAATGGAAAAGGCATGTTTATTAAAAAAACCATTTAGAATTGATATTTATTTTTTAAACATAAAGACATCAAGTTTTTAAATATATAGTTATACCCACAAAAAAAAATGATAAAAAGTTATATAAGTAAATAATAGTATTATATATATATATAATTAGTAATATGGTTTTTAATCAATGAAGGGTTGAAGTCAACTATTATATTATATTTGGTGATAAAGTAAAACTTACATAAAATTTATATAAAAGTTCATATCATCATAAAATATAGTCAACCAATAATACTAAATGTTTGTGAATTCTGATAAAAACATAATCATATGTCTTAAGCTATTTCCATGTCTAAGGAAGATCACCCACCTTTCAAAATGTGCAGCTAGATCCCCTAAGAAAGAATTGGAACATATAATTGGTGATAAAGTAAAACTTACATAAAATTTATATAAAAGTCCATATCATCATAAAATATAGCCAACTGATAATACTAAATGTTTGTGAATTCTAATAAAAACTTAATCATATGTCTTAAGCTACTTCCATGTCTCGGGAAGATCACCAATCTATCAAAATGTGCAACTAGATTCCCTAAGAAAGAATTGGAACAAAATGAGCTAATCATCCATTAGACAACAAATTATTTCTACCAAAATTAGCTCCTAGAATAGTGGAATTAACCGATTAGCCAAAAATGCTTATCTAGACAAAAGGAAAGAGTTATACTACAACTGATTGAATATCTTAAGGAAAGAGTTTGACAATTGATTAGATACTTCAAAGATAGTGGTTGATGATCACCAAGCTATTAAGGTATATGTGACACATTAAATCAATTATTATATTGTCATTGATGTCAACTAGTTTTGTCTGTACTTATCATGATAGCTACAAACATTTGAAGAAGGAAATAATGGTGAAGGAATGAGATATTAACATGAAGATGAGATGTATGAGAAAGATATGGATATGGTATTCATTGGGTAACTTTTTGATGAGTCTATGACATTATGTTATTGATTTGATTGTATTAAATAATTATGTTATGGATTGAAGATAAAGAATGAACAAGTTTATGTGGTCGGTAAATGAAGAACTTAGTATACACCGAGCAAGTGTAGTGTATACCGAGTATAGTGTTAACCGAGTTAGAAGTCACCAACACATCGGTATTAACCAAGTGAAAGAAATAAATGAAACATATGAGTGTTGACTAAAGATGATGAGCTGGACAAATATGGATGATTCCAAGGTTAAAGATAAAGTTTGTTATGATGATCAAATGGCTGACAAAATTCAAGGATGATCGGATGATGGAGAATGAAATGTGTTATAGACACAAGTTCTGAGGAAGGTTAAAGCAACAAAATCAATGGTGAAGATTAAGAGAAAAAATCTATGGCTAAAAATAAAATGGTTTATTATGTCTATAAAAGGAGACAAGAGATTCATAATGAATTCTAAAATGCACATGAGAAGATTTCATTCATGTGAAGCTGGTCATATAGATTGAAGACAAAATCAAGCAAATTTGTAGACAACATCGAGCATTAGAGAAAGGAATTAACCGAGTAGAATAGAGTTGGAGGATACAAAGGAATTGAATTGAGTATATTGGCCAGAGGTATTTTGAGCTTAGCATAGATCTGAAAATCTTCAAAAGAAAATTGTATTTGAATCAGATCATTTACTGTTGCATTCTACCCATTGCTACAGATAAATTTCATTATGACATTCAATGAATGTTGATTGTTTTCATGTTGATCCCATAGTGAATGTTTTCTCATGGAGAACTATTACTGATAAACCCCCTAACTAGGTCACACCTTATAATTTGTTATTATAACCTTTAATATGGTTGGCTCTTAACCGAGCTCACTTTAAAAGAGTGAAATTATTTTTGGGTTACCGGTCCCAGGTGGTTTTTCCCCTAACAGGGTTTCCACGTGTTAGTAAATGAATTTATCTCTTTTTCAAATTTATTTTTATACTCTATAACCCACCAAGAAACATCAACTCTTTACTAACAACTAGATTAAACATGAAATATTTAATCCTCTAAATTATGGTACAGCTCCTAGTAAAATTTTCAATGAATTTTTATGAAAAAGAATAATGCATTTCTGCAATCATCAAACTTTTGACCAGAAAGTTGATAAGGCATAAACAGTAACTTTCATCAATATGACATAATTACTGGCAATTGGAAGCAACTAACAGATCTGAAGCTCACAGACTTCAATAAGAAAACACTACACTAATCTAAGGCACAACTTTAACTAGAATTCAAAGAAAAATAAAGACATTCAACCAAGAAATTCTGCTCAATGTAAGATATCCCAACAGAGATCCACCCACAAATATAAACCAACAGATTTATATTGATAAGTTTTTTTCCATTCACCGATTCAGAAAACCTTAATCCAAGTCTTTCTATAAAATAACTAAACTTAAATTGTTCTATTACTAAGAAAAAATAAACTACTAACATTCCTTTCAACAGTTTTTCCCTGGCTTTTTATAGCCATCGGTTATAATTTATCAAAAATTAATAAAGTTTTGAAACTCCCAGAGTTTCGGCTCAGAACTGCTTAAGATAATAAAAAAAATGCTAAAAATGGAAAATACTGGAAAACTGAAAAACAACGACCCAAAATAAGTAGAGCATGATCGCTAGTTGTGGTTGAGTTGGATGCCTTAGGTTCAGTTTTGAGAAGACCTGGATGCACGTGCTTGCCAACACTCTTCATCAGCAAGTGATGCGCTAATGACTGTGGCATGATATGGGAGGCTAATGAGAGTGACTCTCTGCCCAAGAACTTTTTGACCTTTACATTTCTGACTCAAACTTGATATGTGGGACTCCAAGTGATCTACACAAATGACCAACATAGCCTCAGTATTGGTTGCTAAAGTGATATCTTCAGTTGTGAGCTCCTTACTATCTCTAGTTGCTTTTATACCTGCTTCAAATTCCTGAGTCATTTTCTCTGCCCTCTTAATATCTTGGGTTCCCTCATCCATTAGAATGATATTTAGACACTTAAGGTCCTTTTGCATTATATCTATCAGACCTTTAAGATCATTTAGCAAGTGGGTCGCCCCTTCACATCTGTCTTTAATGATTGAATTCCGCCATTCAATGCTCTTCACAAAGACATAAAGGACTTCCTCATTAAGGCCAGGAACTGGTTTTTCCATAAGGAATTTGGACACTCCATAATGGTCAATCTCTGTCAGCTGATCAGCTATACATGTCCATTTCTTCCTCTCCTTTCTCCATTTAGTTAGTTCAATTAACATCTCTGAGATGGTTTTAGTCACGACCCCATGAGTTTCAATCAATTGAGTAATATAATCACCTCCCCGTTGGATCATCCTTGTGACCCACTTATTAAAAAAAATCCACTACGAATTTATTCTTTTGAATTTGGTCCAGGGTTTTGCGAACTTCTAGTGAGCGAGGATCAAATGTATGAGGAACTTGGGTCAATGGAAGTGGACTAGGCTCTTGAACTGCCTGGATGAATTCTGCTAGCCTCTATATGGTAGCCTTCAACTCCTTCTTGTCTCTTTCATCTTTGAAAGTCCTATGCAATATCTTTCATGTTGAAGATTCAAGATGCTTTGCATCTGCTGCCCTGCTTGCAACTCCCAAATCTATCTTCTCAATAATAAAGTCTTTAGCAGAGGCTTTAGAAATATTTTTATCAGACTTTGGTAATGCGCATTCTGTTATCCATTGCCCAGTCTTCTCGTCAATGTCTATCATTGACTCCGTCCTTATTCTTTTAGGTTTAACAGTATCTCCCAGGCATTTATTGATCATGTCTTCAAATGGAAGAGTTATTGGTATAATATTATGTTTCTTACTAATAGAGTTCTCCAGCCATCTGAGAGTGGGAGATGGAGTTTGAAAGGTATCACTCACCACAGCTGTTGAGGGGTTTCCAGAATTTGACTGATTGCCCTTTTGAGTCAATGTGCCTTTACCCAGGCTATCTAGACCAACTTTCTCTAACATATGAGTATCCATCAGATCAAGATCAATCACCTCCTTTTCGGCAATCAGCTTATCACTTTCTTTATTTGCTTTGTTTCTGAAGGTTCTTATCACTGGTGAAGAGTAAGGAGAGGCTTGCTTCACAAGGACAACTTTAGAATTTCTCTTATTTTTAGCTTTGGATGTACCTGCAAGAGAAGCATTTGCGTTAGAAGAATTAGCGAGCTTGGTTACTAAATCACTGTGTGTTTTCCTTCTTGTATTGTGTCTAATTGGAGGGGGAGGCTGTTTGTTCTTGACCCATTTTTTAGTTCTTTTTATCACACTGAGGGTTTTGATTATTATGCTCTCCCTCTCATCAATGCTCCAGTCTATTTCAGGTAGTGGTGTACCCCTAACTTTGGCTTCAAATTGATCATCAATTACGTCTGCATCATTGTCCTCATCTACAGCTGTGATATCAATCTGAATATTTAAGGTAACAATCTATCCTAGGGTAAACCTTGACCAGGCTCTTCTTCTTACTTCAAAATCATCTACACAACCCTCCCAATAATCCTCTATTTGGGGAATGTGTTGGAACTCAGAAGGTAAATTAAAATGTTGAGCAACATATCCTCTACTATCGAAATACTTTCTGGGTTCAAATGTCTTTAGATTAAGTTTCCTTAATTCATGTTCTAGATTTAGGGCATCTGAAGAGGTTTTACAGGTATAATACCCTAACTCAACTAGAAAGCTAGACTTAGCTCTAACCTTCCTTTTCTTAACTCCTTTATGAACATATGCTAGTTGACGAGCCACTTCTGTAATAATCAAGCTATCAAAAGCATATCTGGGCAACTTGAATGGTTCCCCTTCAAAATCGCCAATTCTAAGATATGTGAACCTTCTGAACTGGATGAAGAAACTTCCGTAAGTATTGACAAAGGTTATAGCTTCTTCAGACATTCTCCGCTCAGTATTCCCTTGAAGTTCATAGGTTAATCTCCCAAAGAAAACCCCATTCAATTTTGGAAAGCTGTCAACATGGTATTCCTTATGCAGGTGAGGCTAATAATCGTAGACCTTCATATTTGGGAGGGACTGCTCATGGAATAGACCTTTCCACTCTCTGGTACAAGCCAAAATATAAAACAAATAGGAAGACATGTGAAAGCTATTGCCAGCAAGGAAGTTTGCTAACTGATGATTGAGTTCATCGGTAATGGTTTCAGCCCAGTCAATATATTTTTCCCCTCCAAGAGTGACCTAGATATAGAAATACATCCAGTCATGCCAATAATATGCATGCTGGTTTCCTTTTATTCTATTGAGAAAAATAACCAGTTTAGCTACCTCAGGCTTGAAATGATCTACGGTGAGCGGTTTTGGGAGCCTGGAACCTCCTTTTTGGGCTTTCAGCAACCAGTACTAAGCTATCTCATTCTTGTAGATTTGTCTCTTGGTGGCGAAAAATGATTGGGATGAGGGAATATTCCACCCTTCATATGGGTCTCTTTCAGGGATTCCTATTGCCTTCAGGACGACATCTCTATTTATATATACCAGTGGACTCCCATCAACCTTTTTAATACACTTCTCCTCAAAACTATATGTTCTTGCACACTCAAGAACTAGCTCTCGATAGGGGGCCACTATAGGGAAAGTGGATGCATTAGTCAAACCACTCTGAATAGCTTTTTCTAGCATGGAACCTGGAATGGGTTCTTTGACTTGTCTTATAATTTCTTCTAAGGCTCTAGTTTTGATTAGGGTATCCTCACAATCAGGTAGAGAGAAAATCAAAGGATAATTATTTCCAAAATTTGGGACTGGGTTCTTCATTTTGGCTCACAAACTAGGAATAAACAAGGAGACACAGTAGCCTTAAAGGAGTTTGAATTTGACAAAGTAATGAGCTTTAACTGAAACGAGGAGGCCAAAAAGAGAGACTCACCTGGTTTCTTATGTGACACACTAAGCTCTGAGAGGAGGGAAAGATACCTTCTTCCACGCCGGTCTCCTGAGATGTCTCTGCCACTATGAACAAAAATGGCTAGGCTCTTCAATTTATCATGAAACAGTTCACAAATCACGGGAGATTCACAATAAATGGTGAATAATGCTGCATGAGGTTCAATTAATGATCACAAGTAGTTCACACCACTTTAAACCTTGATTGTTGTACTTTCCCAAGAGTGAAGTGACACTTAAGTGTCATTTCTATTAATTACGGTATCCACTCCATGCGTGAATCTCATAATCAACTGCCAATTGTCCTTTATGTCAAATCACCACTTTACACTTTCACAAATTACAAACATATGTTGAACCTTGAATCTTGAACTACGAGAGTTCAATGTTCAAGTTCAACAAGAGGGCGGAAGGACTGCCCTTTGGTATGATTCAATTAAATAAAGAAAAAACAACTAGCGACAAGGAGAATGATAAATAAAAAGGAAAACATACTGCAAAAGAAATCGTCCGTTGAAATTTGACTCTTGAACTACGAGAGTTCAAAGTTCACAGTTCATTGGACAAGTGCGCGCTATAATGACAACATGCCGCTAAGCTCATAAATAAAGAGGGACAATCATACCAAAGGATGTTATTGAACCTCGAATCTTGAACTACGAGAGTTCAAGGTTCAAGTTCGACTGACAAAGTGTTTATGTAAGGAACTGAAACTTTGAGTGAAACACACCTTAAAAGATTATGGGGTGATTTTGAGAAAATTAGAACCTGAGATAATTTAGCAAAAATCTATTGGTAACACCACGTTAAAATCAAAGTGTTATGTGTATGGATGTGATGAATTGTTATTTTTCTTTACACATTACAATTATTGGTTTGATCGGTACATATACTAGATAATTTACTGGTATTCGGTTTACCGAGTTGATTAATTGATTTGAAAGAATTGTTTTATACATCAGGGAGTGTTTGGGACTATAGGACAACTGAATTTAATTGATTCACCCACCCACCCCCACCCCCCTCTCAGTTATCTAACAATTGGTATCAGAGAAAGAGTGCTTGAAGGAAAAGTTTGAAGGACTTGAGTAAAAGATCACAAGATGTCTAAGAGAGAGGTGCTAAAGCTGAACAAAGACAACCTTTCAACATGGAAAAGTAGGATGAAGTTATATCTGTTAGGGATTGGAGATTCTACATTGTACTACTTGAAAAATGAATTTATGTTACCCATTGGTCCTTTGACTGCCGATCAGATGAAAGAAAGACATGAACACAATGCTATGATGATTGAAATTGCTTCTTCTTTATCAGATGTTGAATTTGAAGACATTAAGACATGTACAAATTTAAAGCAAATGTGGTACAAGCTTGCACTAGTTCATGGAGGAGATGTGAATGTGTTAAGGGCTAAATCTAAAAGCCTAAGAGGAAAGTTTGATGACATGAAGATGAAAGAAGGTGAAAACATCACTTAGTACAACAACTGAGTTAAGGAGGTTGTTAATGATATTCGAGGAACAGGTGGAACTATTGATGAAGACACTGTGGTAAGTAAAATTCTCTGAACCTTGTTACCAGCCTATGCTATTAGAGTTTTTGCAATTCATGAAATGAGATAATCTCATGGTAACAATATTTCACTTGATAGTTTAATCGATAGATTGATTGCATTTGAGCTTAACAAATATGACAATAGTATTGTACCTACGGTTGAATCTTCATTTATGTCATCTATAAAAATTCAAAAATCAAGTAGCAGACATAAGATAATAAATGAAAGTAATAGTGAGAGTGAAGAGGATGAACTTGATGAACTTGAAGCATTAATGGCTAGAAGATTACAAAAAGGAAAAGGAAGATATAGAGGTAAACTACCTTTGGTATGTTTTAAATGCAAAGAGATTGGTCATATTGCTGCAAGATGTCCTGACAGGAAAGAAGATGAGAAAATAAGTGAAAGATCTAATGAAAGGAAGAATGACAGAAGAGATCACCGAAATCACAAAGGCAACTGACAATATGACAAGAGAGATAACCGAGACTACAAAGATAAAGGCAAGAAGGAATGTTACCTAGTTGAGGATGAAGATGATGACATCAAAACCAACACTGAGACTGATGAAGACATAGAAGTGGTATTTATGTCTTTAAAAGAAGACTCTGAAGAAGAAGAAAGGTATGTTGAAACAACACTTATTTCTAAAGTTAGCAAGAACTATACTTGGATTATTGATAGTGGTTGTACACATCATATGACTGGTGATGAAGAGAAATTTGAATACCTTGAACATTATAATGGTGGATCTGTGAAAATGGGAAATGATACACCTTGTCTATTAAAAGGAAAAGGATCTATATTGCTAAATAATAAGATTAGATGCGAGAATGCATATTGGGTGAAAGGACTCAACTATAATCTGTTGAGTGTAGCACAATTGAATAATAAAGGTCATTGAGTTGCATTTGAGAATAGAAAGGTGAAGATATATGATGAGACTGGAAATTTGGTCCGTATTGGTGAACAATCAAAAGATAACTTATTCTATCTTGAAAATGTTGAAACTTCTTGTATATTGGCTAAAAATGAAAATGTATGGTTATGGCACAAGAGGTTATGTCATGTGAACTTTGACAACATGGTTAAGATCAGTAAGAAAAGAAAATTTAGAGGTTTACTAAGCATATCTAAGCCTAACCATGTAATGTGCAAACAATGTCAAATGGGCAAGATGTCAAAGTCTAGTTTTAAGACCAAACACTACTCATTTAATGCTATTTTGGAGTTAGAACATACTGCCTTGTGTGGTCCTATGAGAACTAAGAGTTATTATGGAGACAAATATTTTATCTTATTTTTTTATGACTTCTCTAGAATGATGACTGTCATGTTCTTAAAAGAAAAATTTGAAGCTCTCAAAATGTTTAAGTGGTATAAAGAAAAAGTGGAAAAAGAAAGTGATAAGGAACTGAAATACTTAAGGTCGGATAGAGGTGGTGAATTTATTTATGGTGAGTTCACTAATTTTTGTAATGGGCATGGAATTAAGAGATAGGTATCTGCACCGAGAACACCCCAACAGAATGGAATTGCTAAAAGGAGAAATAGATCAATTTTTTATTGTGCTAGAACACTAATGATTAAAAAGATGTTGCATAAATGTACTGGAGAGAAGATGTTAGTATTGTTGTTTACACACTGAACCGAGTTCAACTGAAGAAAGAATCAAACAAGACACCTTATGAATTATGGTATGGTTACACACCTAATGTGAATTATTTCAGAATATTTGGAAGTGGATGTTACATTCTGAAAGATGGTAGAAATGGGAAATTTGATTCAAAAGGTGATGAAGGAATATTTCTAGGATATTCTACTAAAAGAAAGGCTTACAAATGTTTGAATAAGGCTACTAACAAGATGATTGAAAGTGCAAATGTGAGAGTTGATGAGTTTTCTGAAAAGAATGATGAAGAAAGCAAAAAGGAACCGGAAGACTATGGTAGATTTGTTTACATTGAGGAACTTGAAACTCTACCTAAGAAATAGTCTAGCATTACTGAGAAAAAGGGTAATGCTAGCGAGAAACAATCTTTGCAAACCAAGATTCAGCAAACTATTACCGATGAAGATAATGATCATGCACCGAGTGGAGAACACATTGAAGAACAAAGATCTGAACCTGTACTTGTAAGATATGTGAGGAGACACCATCCACAAGACTAGATAATTGGAGATAAAGGAGTAGAAATGATGAAATGAAGTAAGTTAAGAAACAACATGTGTTTAGTTTGTGAATTTGAGCTTAAAACTGTTAGAGATGCATTGGAAAATGATGAATGGATTAAGGCAATGAATGAAGAGATTGAGAAAATAAAAAAAAATAAGACATGGACATTGGTACCAAGACCGAAAGACAAGAATGTGATTGGAACCAAAAGGATATTCAGAAACAAATTGAATGAGAATGGAGATGTCACAAGGAATAAAGAAAGACTAGTATGCCAAGGTTATGCACAAGAAGAAGGAATTGACTATGGAGAGACTTTTGCACCTGTTGCTAGAGTTGAAGGAGTAAGAATATTGCTTGCATATGCTGCTTACAAAGGATTTAAAGTTTATCAGATAGATGTTAAATCTGCATTTCTAAATGGGATACTTGAGGAAGAGGTATACATTGAACAACTTGGAGGTTTTGTTGATTCTAATCAGAGGAACATAGTATGTAAGTTGCAGAAAGCATAATATGGACTAAAACAAGCACTGAGAGCATGGTATGAAAGACTACATTCTTATCTAATAAGTATTGGATTTGTTAGAATAAGTGACAACAACAATTTGTATTTGAAAAGTGAAACTGATGACAAGATTCTTATTGCTGAATTTTTTGTGGATGATATCAGATTTGGATGACATGGTAATTTATGCAAATCTTTTGCTGATGAAATGAGGAAAGAATTTGAAATGTCAATGTTTGGTAAAATCAATTTTTTTCTTGGATTGCAAATATTACAACATAACGAAGGTATATACATCACACAATCAAAGTACATCAAAGAAGTATTGAAGACATTCGGTATGGAAGATTCAAAACTAGTCAGTACCCCTATGGTCACCAGATGCAAATTGAGAAAGGATGACAAGTAAACTGAGGTAAATCAAACCTTGTATAAATCAATGATTGAAAAATTGACGTATGTTGTGCATAGTAGACTAGATATTGCACATGCGGTTGGAATTGTAGCTAGATTCTCTGTTAATCCTAAAGAATCACACATGACTATTGTGAAAAGGATTTTGAGATACTTGAAGAACATTGAAAATTATGGTTTATGGTATAAAAAGGAAGGAAATTTTGAACTGAAAGTTTACATAGATGTTGATTGGGCTGGAAACATTGATGATAGAAAAAGCACTACTGGTGGAGCATTCTTGTTAGGAGAAAGATTGGTTACTTGGATAAGTAAGAAATAAGGATGCATTTCTCAGTCCACTGCAGAAGTAGAAAATGTTGTTGTTGCTACTAATTGTTCAAATATTGCATGGATAAAAAAAACTATTGGAAGGTATGAATGAGGATATCACTGATCCAGTGATAATCTATTGTGATAACACAAGTGCGATTAATATTTCTAAGAATCCAGTGATGCATGCAAAGACAAATCATATTTCTATTAAGTATCACTACTTGAGGGAACAAGTTTAAGAAAAGAAAGTCAGATTGGAGTATGTGAAATCACAAGAGAAACTTGCTGATATATTTACTAAACCTTTATCGAAGGACACATTTGAATACTTGAGGATTATACTAGGGGTCCATACCATATCTAAAAGTCACTAAGGTGATATGAGGTTTCATCAACCTATACTTTATCAGAATATCTAATGATGTTGATGTATAATGTTCACACTTTGGGATTCCTAAGGTTGTGAAAGATGGAAGACACGTTGAAACTGCATATCAGTATATGTAAGGTACTAGAGTTTGAACTAAATAATGAAGATATTGATTTGTCTATTGAAGAGTTGGTTATTTTCTTTTTGGCATTGTTGTCAAAGGGAGATAAATGTACATTAAATATTCAAGAAAAATTGAAAGGGAAAGAGACTGCATGAAGTAAGGGAGAGAATGAAAGAGAGATATCAGTTAGAACTAAAGCTAACCGAAAGGGAGATCATTGATGTTGTGTAGTGATTAAACATATTAAATGCATAAGCTAGGGAGAGCTTACTAAGTTACAAAATTTTCATACAGAGTTGTAGAATAGATGTTTGGTATTCTATGGCATATTTCATATTGTGTTGCCATCAATGTCAAAGGGGGAGATTGATATACTACAACTGATTGAATATCTTAAGGAAAGAGTTTGCCAACTAATTGGATACTTCAAAGATAGTGATTGATGATCACCAAGTTGCTAAGGTATATGTGACACATTAAATCAATTATTATATTGTCATTGATGTCAACTAGTTTTTACTATACTTATCATGATAGTTACAAACATTTGAAGAAAGAAATAATGGTGAAGGAATGAGATATTAACATGAAGATCAGATGTATGAGAAAGATATGGATATGGTATTCATTGGGTAACTTATTGATGAGTCTATGACATTATTTTAGTGATTTGATTGTATTACATAATTCTATTATGGATTGAAGATCAAGAATGAACAAGTTTATGTGGTCGGTAAATGAAGAACTTAGTATACACCGAGAAAATGTAGTGTATACCAAGTATAGTGTTAACCGAGTTAAAAGTCACTGACACATCGCGGTATTGACCGAGTGAAAGAAATAAATGAAACATATGACTATCGACTAAAGATGATGAGTTGGACAAATATGGATGATTCTGAGGTTAAAGATGAAGTTTATTATGATGATCAAATGACTGAAAAAATTCAAGGATGATCAGATTATGGAGAATGAAATGTATTACAAACACAAGCTCTGAGGAAGGTTAAAGTGTCAAAATCAACGATGAAGATTAAGAGGAAAAATATATGGTTGGAAATAAAATGGTTTGTTATGTCTATAAAAGGAGACAAGAGTTTCATAATGAATTATGGAATGTGCGTGAGAAGATTGCATTCATGTGAAGCTAGTCAAACAAGTTGAAGACAGAACCAAGCAATTCTGTAGACAACACCGAGCGTCAAAGAAATATAACCGAGCAGAATAGAGTTGGAGGATACAAAGGAATTGAATTGAGTATATTGGCCAAAGGTATTTTGAGCTTAGCATAGATCTAAAAATATGCAAAAGAAATTTGTATTTGAATCAGATCATTTAATGTTGCATTCTAACAATTACTACAGATAAATCGATTAACCAAGTGGGACTTAATAGTGTTTTATATTTTGATTAGTGGGACTTAACAACTTCTTGTTTGTACAGGGTTTTGAGTCCCTTCAAAACCTATTTTTTCCATTAATCAAAATAGTCTTTTATAATTCATTATGATATTCAATGAATGTTGATTATTTTCATGTTCACCCCATAGTGAATATTTGGTCACAGAGAACTGTTAGTGATAAACCCTCTAACCAGGTCACACCTTAAAGTGTGTTATTGTAACCTTTAATAGGGTTAGCTCTTAACCAAGCTCACTTCAGAAGAGAGAAATCATTTTTGGGTTATCAGTCCCAGGTGGTTTTTCCCCTAACAAGGTTTCCATGTTAAAATCAAAGTGTTATATGTGTATGGATGTGATGAATTGTTATTTTTCTTTACACATTACAATTACTAGTTTGATTGGTACATGCACTAGATAATTTATTGGTATTCAGTTATTGAACATAAAGGCATAGTTAAAGTTTTACCGAGTTGAGTAATTGATTTGAAAGAATTTTTTTATACATCAGGGAGTGTTTGGGACTGTAGGATAACTAGAGTTAACTGATTCACCCCCCCCCCCCTCTCAGTTATCTAACAACTAAATGTTTGTGAATTCTAATAAAAACTTAATCATATGTCTTAAGCTACTTCCATGTCTCAGGAAGATCACCAATCTATAAAAATGTGCAACTAGATCCCCTAAGAAAGAATTGGAACAAAATGAGCTAATCATCCATTAGACAACAAATTATTTCTACCAAAATTAGCTCCTAGAATAGTGGAACTAATTGATTAGCCAAAAATGCTTATCTAGACAAAAGGAATCCTAATGCCTTAAAGAAGGCCTTGCATCTTCCATCATAGGCATTGTGGTGCCCAAGATTTGCCATTGTTTCTTTTTCTCTTTTTTCTCTCCTTGAATAAACTATTGTCCACAAAGTAGAAGTTAACACTCTAGGTTGGGGAAACAAAGATGGCATATGCAACCTTTGAAAATTTCATTTGGTGGTTCTTTCTCAATTTCTACAAGCCTACTTTTTTTTCCCTTATCCAACTTCTTTTCCTCATTTAACTCTAGTCTTTCCTGGTCTACATTTTCTTTAATTTACACTTGCAAAGGAACATACCCATCCTCAATAAGATAATTTCTCCACTAGTCGATCTTTGAGGCTGCCTTTTCCCTAGCCACTTTTGAAGAAATTCTATGTTTCTTACTATAGTTGGTTTACGTGCTTCAAAATCCCTCTATCTCTCATGGTTAAAATAGTTCTCTTTTTTATTTCTTCCTCAGGGAGCATTCAGAGCCATCTCTATTTTCAAAATCCATAGGATATGGGACCAATAAATTTTGGGGTTAAGCATAAAATTCAAGGAGAAATGCAAGGTGTCATTGTGAATAGAGCTCCTTATTGTGTGGCATGTGTGATATTTTGATGATTTAATCTTTCCATTTAAAAACTAATCGTGTATTGATTACTCTATTTAAAGTCACTTGATATCTAGACTATTCCATCATATTACTAATAATCATTTTATCCTTATCAACATGAAATGACATCACAACCATTCCCAACACCACTTCACTTGTCTAGTCATCCATTAATAGCACAATCCACCCTCTAGTCCACAAACCACCCTTTCTATATCATTTCTGATCACCGTCAAAATCTATTAACTGTTGAAACAATGGTCAACTATGATTCAAATTTGAATTTTGAAATTTAGCATTCCCACTAAGTATAATAGTCACCATAAATTCAAAAAAGAATTCTAAAAGTTGACATCCTTAATTGGGAAGAGCCACCATACTCAAAACAACTATATCTAATAGCCTTGCTGGAATTTGCTTGCTAATTGCTACCTTTAGTTACCTCATACCAACTATCTCTGAAAAGGTAGTGTTCCATAGTTCATAACTCTAATAAAACTTCAAGATGACCACTCATTCTCTCTCTAGTAGGAGAAAGACCACTAAAAACACTTCATCAAAATAGCCTTATAAACACAAATAGACCTAAAATCTTGAATTGATTGATCTTCTCAATCCTTGAAGTATTTCATTAAGATATCTCCCCTACCAATAATTCAAGATTGATTATACCTACCCCAGAAGTCCTCATAATGCTTGTAACTCTTTATCTAGTTTCACAACAACTAATAAATTGACCACTCCCTCTTCTTTGGATAAAGGTGTAGGTATTCTCTCCTTACTATGATTAGAGGATTCTTGTAGAACTTCAATTCTCATATCTTCTTTTATAGATCTATACCATTTGTTCTTTCTAATATCCTCATTAACAAAATCTTTTATCTTATTTGATAAAGGAAATTATCTAGAGCCTTTCAGATTTACCTTTTCCAACAATCTGGCTAATTTCCTCCACCCTAAATTTGAGCTTCCATATATCTATGTCTAATGTTTGAAAGCCAAGTTGATTAAGTCATTGTCTTTATTTCTAGTGCTCCCTATTGGTCTACCTCTACTTCTTCTATTTTTCAATGGGGTGCAATCTTTCTTTTTTTGATCTATCATTCCATCATGTACCAAAACATCATTCTTATGCAATACTTCTTCTAATTCCCACTAGTAGAATTTGGCAAATACATGACCAAGTGACTAAAACTTTTAGTCACATGACTAAAAAGTTTAGTCATGTGACTAAAACTGATCATGTTCTACCATTTTTTTAGTCACGTGACTAAATTTTTTAGTCATGTGACTAAAATTGATCATGTTCTACAAATATAAATGATTAAATAAATGACCAATTTGGTCATCAGGTAAAATCACAACTAAAATGACTAAATAATTAGTTTTTAGTGAAAGTGATTGCAAGCCTAATTCGTCTTGGGATATTGGTTTTGGAACCTCTTTTAGTCACGTGACTAAAATTGATCATGTTCTACAAATATAAATGACTAAATAAATTACCAATTTGGTCATCAGGTAAAATCACAACTAAAATGACTAAATAATTAGTTTTTAGTGAAAGTGATTGCAAGCCTAATTCATCTTGGGATATTGGTTTTGGAACCTCTTTTGGTCTTTGTTTTTATATATTCTTGATGCTTTGTTTGTAACGCTTAGACCTTTTCTACATTGTCTTTGAATGTGTGATCCCCTTTTATATAGTCATCAAAATTGACTATTCATTGATATACCCGTGTTGTCTTTGTTCAGTAATGGTTCAACATTTGATGATTCATTTCACCTATTTTCATTGCAATTGTTTTTCTTCATTGCAAATGTTTTTTTATAGAAAATATAATAACACCAACATCTGGAAAAGGCCACATACACTATTTGTACTCAAACCCTATTGGTACTCATTACAATTATGTGAATACCCTCCATTTACATGAACAGTAAGTTTTCACGATCTGATGAATAATAATTATTAAGTTTGAAGTTTAATTAAAACAAATTTGGAAGGGACCAATGATCCCTCTTATATGTATGGTAAATAGATCTACTTGGAAAATGGGCATTTGTTAGTTTTTACAGTCAAGGATGCAAGTGTAAAATAGTTACCAAATGTCTATATGTGGTATCACCTAAAATATAATATTTAATAAAGACAAAATAAATATAGTGCCCATGTCTATAT
Source organism: Chamaecyparis obtusa (assembly GCA_027943335.1). NCBI lineage: Eukaryota > Viridiplantae > Streptophyta > Pinopsida > Cupressales > Cupressaceae > Chamaecyparis > Chamaecyparis obtusa. Next base: position 237,167 of record BSBK01000291.1, on the reverse strand, counting down.
AATATGCATCACCTAAAATATAATATTTAATATAATTACTAATTAATTAAAAATTAATTAATTTAAAAAACTAATTAATTAAAAGTTTAAATAGAATGAACCTTAGTAATTTAATTAATTAATAAAAATCATAAAAGCTAGGGATCCATCAATCAAAAATCACGATGGGGCATTTTGCAGCAAAAAAAATAAAATTAACTTCCCGCACGCAAGGATTGAAGGGTTTTGGGCACAAATAAACATTTTTAATTAACTGCACGCAAGAAGGATAGAAGGATTGGCGGAAGAATATAAGGATTCACGTCATATTTCTTATAGATTTCATTCATCTCCATTGATTCTTTGATTCAATCTTCAAGGTAGTCAATTTGTTTCCTTTTCTTTCTGAAGCATTGATCTTTTGTTTTATGATAGTCATTATCGTGTTTAGCATGAGATGATTTCTTTTACACTCTTAGTTATCATTGCAGCCTGATGTACAATAGCACTATTATGAGCCTCTCTCTCTATCTCTCTAATATTCTTTTCTTATGAGATCTTCATGTTAGAAAACCATCATTATATACTCAGTCATTTGACAGTGCTCTTGCGTAAGAGTGTTTAATAATAGCCATCCTGTTTCTTAATAAAAGTGCATATATTATTGATTCCTTCATGAGTTCTTTATATGATTATGAAAGGCATAAATGATTCTTTTGATTTCATTAACAAGGGTTTTTAAGTGAGGGTTAGGCATTTATTTTGTATATCTCTGTCAAAACCATTTATGATAGTGATTGTTGCAGTCACAGTCACAACTATGATGTTGATCCATTGAAACATTATGTTATTGGGAAAGAACTATGGTGATTTCCCCTAGAACGTATGAAAGTCTCTCTCACATGGTTTGAGTGGGTGTCAACAAACCTTGAATCCTTTTATGTCTTTGATATGTCACAGTCAAGTATTTGATTGTTGATCAGTAATGTTTCATAGTGGATAAACCGGCGGTCGATGTTTGAGGTATCATTTGAATTAAGGTCTAAGACAATGCCTTACTAATGTGTTTTTCATTTCTCTGATCAACCTTGTGGTGGAAGATCATTCAATAGTAAATGAAAGAGGTCATGAAGCACCTACCTAGTCTTATTGTTGTTTGAAAAAGTTATGGTTGTTATTTCATTTCAAATGAATGATATCCTTGAATGTATGTTGAAAGACACTAGGGGTTTGGTGGTGATGTTCCAAGTATTGGGGGAAGGTTACACCTTTCAATCAACCCAAGGTATGGGTGTGGACTATTTACAAAAATGAAAAGTAAGAAGAAGTTATTGGGAGTTGGCATGTGATCAGTCCTTGAACCTTTTTTTTACTCAATTTGAGGTTGTTGAGACAAGTTAGTGAGTGTTTATCCAATATCAAGTAGATAAGACATTTGGGAGAGATTGAGGGCCATTGGGAGACCTATTTTTCAAGAAATAGTTTCCTCTTGAGATTCTTTAGGTGGGTATTATTACAAAACTAGAATAATGTTGTCTAGTTACCAAGTTGGAGTTTGTGATCCTTGTAGCCTCCACATCACAAAACCCTCTTCACCAAGGGTTTGAATGAAGATGGATTACTAACTCACAATTACACCATTGGAAAAATCTAAAACTATAGAGTTTTTTAGTGTTTTTAATTCTCTTTCCAATGGTATAAGTTGCAGACTTGGAAGTTGTTCCTATGAAGAATAAATGGAGGCCCTAATGGGACTTTTATGACATTTCCCATTGCATGTGACAATGAATTTAATTATTTTGTTAAAAAAATATGCATGTAAAGGGTCCCAATGGAATGTGAGGTTTCAAAAAAGGTTGTAATCAATCCTAATCTCCCTTACAAATAACATGAAAGGAATTGTATATGGTTTTGGATCTCTTATTTTAAAGTTCATTGTCCAAACTGTCCTAGAATAGTGATAGTTATAGCTAGGAATTTTTCATTTTTTATTGAAGTTGTTCCTCAATTTGCAATAATTCCAAAATCCCTATAAGTGATGTATTAAATGTACATTATGTCAAATTATGGAAAGTGGAGAATGGAATACAGTTATATACTTTCAAATTTGATTCCCTGGCTAGATCTATGGACTTCTCATAAGGAGACAAGCTTTCTTTGATTACCACTGATCCATTCATGTAGTTGAGATAAACCATTCACGTAAAGAGGATTGAGAAGCATATGTCAACGCATAAGTGAATAGATTTCTTCTTGGTTCTTGAGATCACTGGTGCATGATATTCATAATTTTTATTGTAGCCTAAAAAAGGACTCAACAAGCAATAAGTTTAAAATGAAAATGCTGGTAACCTAAATAATAGACTTTCATTTTACTATATAGCTTTTTAAAATTTCAATATATATTATATATATTTCAAAAATTATAAACTATAAAATTAATATTTTAGCAAATTATGTAAAATCTTGGCATCTCCATGTACTTGTCTGTGGTTTTTTTTAATGGCATACTAGTATTTTTATTCGTCTTCTAGTATGGGAGATAGATGCTTGGAGTGATAGGTATCCTATAGTTTTACACATTTTATTGATGTTTTATTTACCAAAATATCTCCATTGGTTATATAGAAAGCTATATAGTGCACAACCTGAATATCTTTAAGGCATCAACAGAATGATTTTCCCTTTACAAAATTTCATGGTTTTTTTGGTAATTTATATGGCTAGGGATTACTACAAGTGAATCTATTGGTATCACAAATAGATTTTCTAAGCTTTCAAAAAAACACATAATTTTTAACTGATAAATGGTATTAAAAATCAATATATTTTTATTGCATACAGAAAAGAGATAGAGGCAATTTCCATCTTGAAGAATATATAACCCCTAAAGAAGTTGATGGTGAAATTCAAGAGTTGAAAGAAACTGTTGAAGAATAAATTTGGTTGCAAGGAGATTTATTACACATTGTGGACTTCAAGTAAGCAATGATAAATAATCAAAATGCTTTTATAATCCCTTATTCTCATGTATTTAGAACGATGTGATATATTATGCTTAAAATTATATTTTATATTCTTTGACAAAATATCTTATAACATCAAGATTGAATGCATTTGGATCAGGTTTTTTAGGTTGTCAATTTCCAGCTTATGCTTCTTCATCAAGTTGTACATAGGATTGTATGAAATTCCTAAATGCCTCACATCCAGAATGTGCTTTTTGAGCATCATCAGGGAACCGGGTAGTGATGTGAAGAGAAGAATTTATGGCCGACCACTTATGCTTGATGTGATTGTAGAAGTTGACACAAGCACAAGCCCTAGGATTTGTTTGGTAAAATTTTAGTCATTTATCCTTCATGTTGATTGGTTTTAAAAGTTTTACATGGTAATATATTGGCTTTATTCTCTATTTTGTACACTGTTGCATGGTCTTGAGCATGTGTTGGTATATCTTATCTATTAGAAACATTTTTTAAAAATCATTTCTTCCCCTAGAGAGCTCCCTATTTTGAACAAATCAAATATTGTTCTTTTCATTGTGTTTGGATCACTTCTCCATGACCTTTAATACCATAGTTCAAATTTGTATCTGTTTTGATTCTCTACTAATGATATTACAATATTCATCTACCCTTGGTGCATTCCACAAAACTATCTTTTCATGCAAAATAATGAGGAGGCTACAAGGATTCACACTTATCAACTTGACACAATGTCATTCTCCATCTTTGTTTTGTAACAAAACCCACCTAAAGGTTCTCAAGAGGAGATAATTCTTGATAATTGTCTCTCAATGGTACTTCAAAATCCAAAAGTCTTATCAAACTTAATTTGTACTAACACCTCTAAATAGAATTCAGAACATAGACCCAAGTGACTGTTCACATTACCAACTCCAATAATGTGTTCATAACTTGCAATATATGGGTTGTCAACATTCGCTAACTTCCAGACCCCCTAATTGGACAGTTACCTTTCAACTTGGAATTCAATGTGCAAAGGAACTCTTAACCTTGAAAATTATTTACTCATAAAATACTAATAACCAATGACCAAAGTAAGAAATGATTGTAATAAAAGGAAAATCCTTCACATTTGTGACTATCACTATCAGTGTTTGATCAACATTCCTTTTAACAGAGATAAAGAAAAATTACATTCTTTTTCAGGAAAATTTAGAGAAAGGGACTTCCACCATCCAATTTACCTTTTAGAATGACACTTTCCTGGTTCTCACATTGAGTTCAAATGGGATCAAATCACATTTGAATAGAACACTTGTTTGACTGTCATTACACCACTCTGTCTAATCACAGTTATAATAGTCACCTTAACTAGTGTTGTAGCGATACACCAAGATACAATGATTTGGAATCTTTCAAGCATTCAATAGTTCTCTTCTACCAATCCAATATCCATAATAACAAACCCCAATACATATAAACAATTTCACATACAAGAAGAAAAACTTAGACTTGCAACTGTCATAGTTTATATAGCAGTTTGACAATGATCAATAAAAATCCAAGGCTTAGACCATTAAAAATCCATTACAAACATTTTAGAGGGAGTTTTAGATACCCATTAAGGGAATACACAATATATTACAAAACTAATGTATGGTGTTTTTGGGCAAAAAGGTTAAAGTTGGATTGTTGCTATTCATCCTAGGCCTAATTAGTACAACAGATAACATTTTTTGGGTATAATTTCTTTCTAACACCTCCTGGGATTAAAATAAAAACACTTTTGGATACCCTTTTCAGTATTTTACAACATATATAAAACTTGGGTAGGGTTGTTTTGTAATACAAGGCCCTAAAATTGACTAGTAATAGTGTTCTTGAGAGGGCAGTTTGGTCTATTTTGCAAAGGAAGTGTTTCAAAAATGTGCTTTATGACTTGGCCAATGGTTGGAACACTTCTCAATCCCAAACCAAGGATTTCAGAGGTTACCAGGACCCAAACTTTTTAGATTTTGCCCAACAACTTGATTTTTGCCCTCAAATAAGTCCTAGGGCATCAAATTTCTAACATCAAACATTCTCTCCTGCCTTGAGACCACCATCAACATTTAGAGAATTCAAAGGCCTTTCAAACCTCTATGTTATAGATTTTATCAATGGTGAAATATATCACAAATTATCAAATTTCTTCATAAACCCTTGACAGTGAGGGTTTCCTAGTAGTTTTGGAAGAAATGACTCTAACTTCCTTAATCTTCCATGGAAAAAGTTAAAATCACTTCCAAATGGAAGTAGAGTCACCCTCCTTCAAGTCCCTGCAAGATTTGGATCGAAACAAAACAATGCAAAACATGAAAAGGTCTCTGATCAGCAAATACACAGTCACGTTGGCATAAAAGCATACCTTGATTTCAAGGAAGAAACAACATAATGTGATATCATCCATGAAGAATCTAATTGACAACTAGCATATGTAGAAAACCAAAAAGTGCCAATAGTTTCTATTTCGACCAATTTTACTTGTTCCAAGGATATCATAAGGTGCATGACAATGTCCTAAGTATGAAGAGCATTCTTCTTAAATTAGATGGGCTACTGAGAATTGACTATAAACTAAAACTCAATGAACTCATGGAATGTAATTAATTCCAAAAGAGTATATGAGTGTAGAAAAGAAATTGACAACTTAATACTAAAGATGCTATTCAAGTGTGTCTTTTTTACTAAACTATATGATTTTTATCAACTAATAATCTATGATTTATTTCAAATTTAAATTCACAGTAGACTATGAAACTAGTTAGTTAAAGAGAGGATTAGAAGATGTGTACCAAGTCCTTGCAAAATCAGTATCATTTCTATACTAATCAAGATCAAGATTGGGAACAAATTTGGGACAGCCAAGGAAGTCATGCCATATTGAGAACCCTGCGAATACATCCTAGACATACTTAAAGGGCATCTAAGATCATAGTTTGAAGACTTGCCAAGTACTCAAAAAGATCCAGTTCCCTACCAGAGATTCCTTTGGATGCCTTGTCAAAATTTTAATTTCACCTCTTAGCTTGGCCTATGCCATGTCAGTTCCTCTTTGCACTTACATTCTCTTTTCAGTCTTGAACATGAATAGAGAGACTTAATAAACCAATTAAAAAGCATTAATGATGCCTACAACTTTCCAAAGATATTGGTTACATTGAATTCCAATATATGGCAATTGAGGACCCCATCCCCTTAAAAATACACATATTCCTTTGAACCACAAACCCCATAATACACACACATCAACTATTTGCCACAGGGTTAGTAAATTAGTCAAGCCCTTTCACCAGCTTTTGAGGTGTAGATTGAGCACACTCAGAAAAAGGCCAGAGCTTTTTCAGCTCAAGAGAAGCTTTGAGCATATGGACCGGGCATATCTGCAATCACATATGTTTCAGTGTCTCCTCTTCATTGCAGCATGACAAACGCCTGGAAGATCCAAAAATATTTCTTCTCATAAAATTGTCAAAATTAAAATTTGATTCCTTGCAGCTAGCCAAGCAAAAGTACAACATTTTAGCAAAGCCTTGTTACAGATCAGATTAGGAAAACAATCATTGCCAACAGAGGAAAGACAACTTTGTCGTACAACATATGCAGTTCTTACACTACAGGCACCATCTTTATTACCCTGCCACCATATGACATCATGAGGAAATGTATTCTTTTTGAGGATGAATTTCTTGTTTCCAAAGTAAATTTTGCTCTCTGTCAGAGATTTGTGTCTTTTTGTTGTAAATTTTGTTTCAAATGTTACTGTATACTCTTTCAGTTTAGCAACATTTTATAAAAATGATTGGGTAAAACATAATTCATGTGCTAATTTGATGATGACTGCCTTTTAGTTTGTGGATGGCAATGTGAAGTGGCTACATATAGACATGGTTGGCCCTGTTTGGAGTGAAAAGAAACGTTGTGCAATAGGATTCGTTGTCCCAACCTTGGTAGAATGGGTTATATATAGAATGGGTCAGCCATGTCTATATGTAGAATGGTAGCCATGTCTATATGTAGTCAAAGTGAGTCAAAATAATTACAAATTTAAGCGAAAAAAATTACAAGATTCGGATTTTTCAGAAATTAGTAAAATTCTTGCAATTTTTTGAGCCTTACAAATTGGGGCTTGTCTGAGTTTGTGGAGGCTGATTGATTTCTTTCTTTTCTGTGGTATGCCAAGTCTTAACGAGTTTTCTTCTAAATTTGGGGGTGCTTGTGGTTTTCGACTCACTTTATAAAGGTTTGTAATTCAGATTTAAGATTCCTAAGACTAAGAGGTTTGTAATTCAGATTTAATCATTAACTAGGTTTTCCAATGGTCATCTCTTTTGAACCTCACACCTATATAAGTGGAGAATGGCACCTCATTTCAAACCACATTGCAATTTGATCAACACCAACAATATATTATACACAAAGCAGAAAAGTATGAAATTTAAAGGCAAGGAAAATTCAAACTAAAGTTAAGAGAATTTTCACCCAAAGACAAGGTGAACCATATGTAGGAGCTGCGAATTTTGGGCGAGTTTCAAAACCAAAGATTCAAAATCCTTTTCCATGGTCAAACCATAGCATGAATCCATTGAAAGATCAATGATTTGCATGATTAAAATTAATGAAAAGGCAGTGATAATGCAAGAAAAGACAATCATCAACATTCAATTTATGAAGTGATATGAATCACTATTATGAAGGGTAGTCAACCATGAATGCACTCAAAAGCTAGAGACAACTCAAAGAATGAACTGAAAAGTCAACAAGAGGCTTAGCTATTATAATCAGTCAATGGACAACAATGAGAAAATAGTGACAATGAGTCAAAAGACAATGTATTCAATTTAACAAAAAGATCATCAATCATAACGCAAGAACGATGGTATTGGAAAGAGCACAAAATATTGAATGAAACTTTACAAGGTTATTTTAGGCCATAAGGTTGAAATGTTTCACACACTTTTGCAAACTTGACACTTCCACTTTTCTCAATGGCAGAACCTATGCCCCTAAGATAACACAATGTCTAAACAACAAACTAAAATGTATATCTTATCAAGGGGAACACTTATATTTTTTTCAAACTCCCTCTATATATTTTACATTTTAGTTGGCTATTTAGCCAATACCTCAAGAAAATAAAACATACAGATTTGAGTTGGTACAGTAAGGTTATGTGCAGACACTTTGTGTTGGAGAAGTTCAATGTCAATTCCTTCACTACAAATCTAGATGTGTATAAGTTTAAAGTAGTGCTTTCATACTTCTTAGTGAAAAACGTGTTTTAATTGCTAGTTAATCAGTTAAGAAGGGAAGAGAGTTCTCAAGTCCCCTATGTGTAATAGTGTATTTGAGATGTTAGTGGATAAAGATCAAATAGAGTAATGGAAAATGAAAGTGGACTTCTACATCCTGATGTATGATAGTTCCCACCAAAGACAATTCCAGGATGAATTGATTTGTATGTGAAAACATATACTAATTTTTTTTTTGTGTTTTATTTGAATTACAATGTGTTACAAATTTTTATTATTAATGACATGGGGTGTGTTCTTTTGTCAATCTTGGCTCATGGCCTACTTCCTGTTCAAACTTATTTCAACTTTATTTACTCTATTTTACCAGCATTATGAATTTTTTAACAAAATAGTCACTGATGTTGAAATGAATAAAAAGAAACAGGGGAAAAATCTCACCTATTAAATTTGGTGAGTATGTATCCAGAGATGGATGACACAGAGCAAAGAGCTTTTTTCCATTGCTCAATCCTGTTCAAGTACCTGCCCTTTTCTATAAACATACTGAATGCATCAAAATACACCCCTTGTGCAGCCTTGGATGAATTGCATGAAGTTAAAAATAGATTATTTGATCTTCAGTTTTGCATGAACATATATGAGATTTCTTTTTGTTTCACTTGTTTTTAAATTTGTTGAAGACCTCTATTTATCGAGGTAATTTTTTTCAAATTAAAACATGAATGGAAGGAAGACAATTGTAGTCTATCATGGCCCTGGAAAAGTAAGTGCTCTATTTATATCTTATGGAACACTAACTTGACAGAGGGCTATTACGCCAATCTGTGGAAACCAATCATATTCATGAAAACATCAACATTTTAAAAGTAGAGACTTATAATCACACAGCTCCTTGCAGATATAATCTTCAATCATTAGCTTTATTTTTCAAAGTGAAAGCTTCTAAGATCAAAGATATGCACAACTGCAAGTATAAGTAGCCATTTGTATGTTTCTTTTATAATCTTTAGTGCTCACATATTCAAGAGATTACTGTTTCTATATTCTAGTCCTAAGCAAAACAAGTTCAATTCATTTCCAAAGATTTTCATTGTACAATGATACAGATTGTTTCCTAATTTATTGATATGTATTCATTTCATATGGATGTCAAATGATTTCATTGAACAGAATTAGGTCTTTGGGAACTTTATCAAATATTGGAGGATCCTATTTATTTCGTTTGTGTAATAGTTTTTAATGGCCTTCAGTTAGTCTCTAGTCAATAAACCCTAATTTTGTGCAAAATTTGAAATGAAGTTCATAGATCCTATCAATCTTCTTTCTTCATAACTTTCAATGTTAATTTATTACAATTTTTTTGAAGTCTGATAAATAGCTCCCATTGAATTGCAGATTCGAGCATTAGCAGTGAGTCTTTCATATTCCATTTGTTGCCTCTTTGAGACTCCCATTAGCATTTCAAATTGCATCCATCATACAGTCAGCATATTGGGTCTCCTTGGAGGAATATATTATGGTGTAGTATGTTCTTTGACCAAATTTATCCATTCAATTTTTTATCATTTTGATATAGAATGCTAGAATACAAAAATCAGAGATTTGGCAACAGAAAACTAGTCAATACCAAATGATTTACATTTTTCATGGTGATATTTTCTTATATTTGAATTCTTAAAGTTACCATTTTGTTAGTATAGAAGTTTCAATAATGTATGTGTTAGAAGTGTTCTATTGTGGGTGGAAGAATTCTCAATGATTTTTGTGGCTGTGAAACAGATATATTGTCATAAAGGAGTTTATTTTTGTATGAAACATATTAACACTCACCATATCTTATCTAATCTGGATTAGTTGGACAGAAATAGTTGCAACTCTCAAAGTTGTATCTATTATCGTTTAAAAGAAAAATTGATCCACTTCTTTAGGTTCTCGGTACAACCTTTCAGGAGATTGTCAAAATTATCAGGTAATTAAAAAGTTTCCCTTTTACATAAATTGAAGAACCAATGTCAAGCCTTGTGAAGCATCTCTTTTAACAGTAATCTTAGATTCATAAGATCAAGAACAGTACATTACCATGAGTACACTAATTAGTAAACTTTAGGTAGGTTTTAATCCTCCTAAAGATATTAGCCAAGTACTTCTGGATACAAAATTCAACATATAAATAGATTGGAGCTCCCTGCTAAATATTATTGGATATTCTTTTTATATTAAATATAGAGTATCGAAAAAGATTACAGTTGAGGAGCTGTTGTACCAGATTGTACCAGTAAAGATCACCTAACAGAGTAACAAAAGTAGCAGTTTTGTTTATACAACTGATAACATACTATATGAAAATACCATGCTGATCAGCTAGTCCCAAGCACCTATGATGTTATTACTGCATTCAGCTTTGTCACATTCATATGTCCTGAGGGATGGCACAATCAGATTTGGATCAATCTCATTAGGTTCAAACTGATTTTCTACTTTCTATTTTTTTGGTTCTTCATTAGGTCTGGGTTCGGTAATCTCTCTCTCCTCCAGATATTTGTTCAGCATCTCAAGCTCCACTTTGCTCAGGTTATTTCTTCCATGTGGGAAAAAGTGAATTGATTTAATCTTTGTTTTGTATACTATCATGATGCCCTTTTTCAACAATATCATGTACTGGTCCTTATGTATCTCCATTGTTGAAGAGACCTGAAACATGACAGTAAGGAAGGTGAGTTCACTATAGAACTTGGTAAAATGCCTCCTTTTTCTCTGGAAGAGCCCAGCATTCCTCTTCTTCTATGACAACCATAAAATCTCATTAGTAAGAATAAGTCAAAATTTATTCAACTCGAGGTTAATTGCATCAACATAACCAACCAAAAAACATTGGTACAATAAATTCATGTTGTAATATCTGGTTGGTGGAATACACCATATTCCTTCAGAAGTTTAGCTCTCATTTAATATACTATATTAAAAAAGTAGTAATTATCAAAAAAGGAAATGCTTGGAGAGTACTGTGCAATTGCAGAGAATATCTAAATGGCATACATATAAAATAGTTAGTTGTTAATGTAAATGCACCCTCTAATGATGATTCTTAAATTCTGTGAAATTATAATTTATGAATTTGATGACTTTACAATCTTACTAGAATGTATTCATCTCTGATCTCTCTGATCAACCGATCCTTTACGTGATCAAGAAACTTTTGTAATTCAATTTGATTGAATCAAAGATTTGTTTTTATTTATAGCTGTTGCAATTTGTCTCTGCTATTTCTTCACAATCTAGCATTTCTTTAGCTCAAGAATAGTGTTTCTTCATGAGATGAATTTGGTCATTGTTTGGATTAAACAGGGTATGAGTTTTGTGAGAGGCTGGCTTATGGTGGGATATGGGCTAATATGGTAATTTATCTCACAACCAGACCGCATGAAGGCATTGTTTCTGCCTCAACTAATGTCACCACTTGGACTGGTACTATGTGGACTATGCCTCTCCTTGCAGCTTATATTGCCGGTACTCATTGGGGATGCTACTGGACCTTCCTGGCCTTTTCCTCTATCTATATATTGGTAAAATTTTGTCCAAGTTGGTATTGATGTATCCCCTCATTTATAATCATTGAATTCCCCAAAGATTAAGTAAAGCTTTTCCATTCTGTATCTAAATGCTGTGAAGATTTTAAATTTGGGTGTTTTTATATCAATTTATATCAATTTGGTTTATATTTTCTCCTTACACATATACTTACATCTTTGGTATTATCCGTTGCAGGCTCTTGGTCATATTTCTTATCATCTCATAGGTGCTGGTTTGAATGGTTACATGGCAATTGTAACAAACCTCAAGCGGCCTGTATCCGAGTGGCAATGTGGTGGTGCTCTGATGACTGTATGATTTAGACTTTTTCCCCCCTATGAGTATTTGGCTAGAAATTGAGCACTGCAGTTCATAAACATTGTATAGAAAGCTCTGGTTAAATTTGTCTGTACACTTCAGACTAGCTCTAAATGTAATGATGCACATTGTGATTTTGAATGATCACCTTTGTATCTATATATTTAGTGACTTTGTTTTATTGTGTGATGCTTTATGGGACATAGATATCCTATTTACACTGGTTCTATTCTGTTCATAAAACTTAGCTCAATTAATCTTTTAGTATGGACAAATATATGTTGGAATCTTAAACATGGTAGTATGTTTTTTCTTCTTGTCTTTACGTGACAATACAATGTGGTTGTCATATATGCAGGCAATGATGACTGTGAAGAGATGGCTACGGGGGCCAGGTGTATCTCCAATAGGGAAGCCTGCTATTCATCCTACTAAGGTGGATTTGAAGGGTAGGCCATACGAGTAAGATATAAAATCATGCATGTTGATTGGTTTTGTTTATTCATGTCATTTAAGTTTCCTTTATTAGTATGGAAACTGCAAATTGTTCTGTAAACAAGACAATTGCATTGTTTGATTTGTTTTACATTTGGTTACAACATAGATTTGTTCTGATGTTCTGTTTGTTGTGATTTGATAATGATGAACTAATTCAAAATTTGTATGTTAACTATAAAAGAATATTTTACATTTTAATGAAATATTTATGTTGTGTGATGGTGTGCATGCATTTTGCAATTTGAAATATTATTGTGTACAAGTGGGTTTCTAGTATCTACAACTGAATTGCAAATGTTATAAATGATCAAAAGACTCACATGCTAATTATTCAGTGAGGGTCTTTAGGTGTCTAACTTGTTCACGGATTAATTTCTTATTGCCCTTTCATAAAAGTCATAAATTGATATACTTGTCTTTTTGTCATCTTTTACAGGTTGCTAATGCACAATTCAACAAGATTTTTTATGGATGATATCTATAGGAATCTTGGTCCTCTTCAATTTGAAGGTCCTGGAGCAAACATAAAGACTATAACACTATCTATTGAAGACCAAGATTATATTGGTAGGATTCAACTGCTACGAAGTTACCTAGACAAGGTCAGTTTAAATAATGATCAATAATTTTCATACAAATTATATGCGTTTCTACAGGTATGATCTTTCTGAGACACACCCCCGAGCTCTATTCATTTGCTGGATTTCAGTATATTCAAACCTCTGTATATTTTGGTGCTCCATACTTGATGTTGGTTGCATTACATGTATATCATGTATGTGATTTGCATACTTATTTCTAAAAACCCTTATAACATTTGGTTCAATAGTAACATAATTTATAGATTGGATAAATTAATTTGGTTCCTTATCTTAAGTTACAATTTTTTCTCATCTTATACAAGTATGGCATATATTTGTGTAGAGATTATGAGGTGTGTGATTTATCTTGTAGCTTCTTGAATGTTTGAGATCTTGTTAAGAGATTAGAACATGCATTGCAACAACTTAGAATGTTTAGTGCTTTAATTTGCTTAAGTTGTTAGTTTTAAATGACTTTGTTATATACTCTAGTCTTTAAAACATTTTCAAAAAGTCCATTTTGTGCATATCTTACAATAATTCTCTAAATGGCTCAAATATATGACAGAATGTTGTCCCAAAGCTACCTCAAGCAATGTATCTCTTACTTTCAAAACTATCATTCACTGGTAATATGAAATGCATCTGTACAATACATTTGTTCACCACTTAGGGATTTTAGTAGCATTTGACCTGCAGATTACACTAGACTTGGGACATTTTCTTTTGCCTAGTGCTAAAATATTATTTAGGAAATTCTATGAAATTTGAACTTATATTTGGGACTAGTTTATGTGCTAATGTGCATTTAAAGATAGATCTCTAAGCTTAGACTCATGTAATAATTATTGATGGATGGTTTCATACTTGTACATGATTTCCCTAATGAATCTTATTTTTCTTCCAACTCCAATGAATCCTCAAATGTCAAAATTAAAACCAGGATACAAATAATTTAACTAGATTTCTCTAGTATTTAAGAGAATTTTAGGAATTTGACTCTAAGAAATGTAGACCACCTGAGTAGTGATAAAGAGGGAAGTGAGCATATGAGTATGCAAAGCTAAACTAAGTTTGGAGTAGTGTGTAATTATTTAGTGGTTGCATTTAAATAGATCATTAGTAGATGACGACACCAACAATTACACGACATTGAAAATGTAAGCATTAAGATGGATTAGGAGCAAGTGATAGGGAGAGAAGAAGGATCATTTTGTGTGGTGGTATAAGACAGGTCTAACAATAAATCAAACCTCAAAGTAGATTGGTATTGTGTTGTATATAGCATGTTACAACAATGGAAAATCCTAGAATCAGTCATAATGGGTGACAATATAGTGTTGTCAAGAGCTAATATATAACTATGCATTATGTTTCATGAAGACAGGGTATCCAATGTTTTCTGCTATTGCCAAAGCATCTTCATCACTTTTAGCTATACCTCCTTGAGGTTGCTTGATTTTTAGCTGATTCAACACTACATTAAACCTTTCCCTATCTTTAGCAGCATCTATTGAACTATAGATGGAAAAACTTGAAATCATGTTTAGTGGAAAGTACTAGTATACATGGTATGATTATTCTTTAAAGGGTACTAGCTCAATGGAAGAGCACCTACTTTACAAGTAGGAGGATGATGGTTCGATTCTATCGTGCCCTAATATGACTAAATATATGACTAAATTAATAACTAAATATATGACTAAATTAATGACTAAATAAATGACCAAATAAACAATCAAATAAATGACCAAATAAATGACCAAATAAATGACTAAATAAATGACCAAATAAACGACCAAATATATGATCAAATAAACTACCAAATGACCAAATAAATGACTAAATATATGACCAAATAAATGACCAAAATAATTTAGTCATAAATTTGGTCACGAGATAAATGACCAGCAATAAACTACCACTAGTCACGTGACCAAATTTGGTCATTTATCTACAATTTTTGGTAGTTTATTTGGTCATATATTGTTGTTTTTGTACTAGTGTCCTTAAACTATACTTGAAGATTATCTGATACAGATTGTTGGTTATCTACTCAGAAATTATCAGTATTATCATTGTCCTCTATTTGTCCATTCAAAGATGAATTTTGAAAAGAATTTCCTTGAACTTCTATTACCTCATTGTCATAATATTTTGAAAGGACTTAATCTACGATTTCCTCAATAAGCCTAATTTGTGTGTCTTGAAAACATTTTTGCACATGGTTTTCTGTGTCTTGGATATGAAATTGGTTCCTGGGGACTACTAGTGTTTTCATCTCTTCTCTCGAATTTCTTCTTAGCCCTCCATTTGACATATCTATTTGGACATCATCTGTTTTAGAGTTCATACCATTGAATGTTTTCCAAACATTATTTTTATTCATGAAGCTTTTCAAAACCTTCTTTCCCATATGATTAGGAATAAGTATCTACATCTTTTTGAAATATTTCCTTGGCCAAACAAAAAGATCCTTTTTATGGTTTCCAAAATAGACCTTTTTTTTACCAAACTATTCCTTTATTTCTCACCATTAGTTAGAAGATACCCATCCTTATGCTTATAATAATTATGAATTATCCATAAACATTTCTACAAAAGGCACAAAATTTATGTAATTGATAAACTTGAATCCATACAAGTTTCAGCCAATAAATACTTATCTTGATTTCTCTCATTTTCTATTCCTGGAGATAAATGAGATGAGCTTCTGTAAATAGAGGTCTCAATGCAAATACCTTGATCCAAATCAATAGAATATACCTCATTATTTCCCTTGTTAGATGGGGTAGAGACTTTGATTGGTTTCTCCTTTTTTGCTAAATCTTCACCATCATCATTTTCATATGTAATGCTTTGAATTCTTTCCCCAATTTTAGATATGATTTTGAGAGAAGAGGGGATAGCTTTCTCCATATCCATTAACAAATAGATTATGGGAGGAAGATGAAAATCCTTCAAGAAGATGGGATCTAAGTTCAGAAAAAAAAAAAAAAAAAAAAAAAAAACTTTATTCCCACTAACCTCTAAAATTGTTGAATGTCTATATTCTAAAGGTAGATTATGAAGTTGCACCCAAAAGGGAATAAACCTAATATTATTTTCTTCAATATTGAAATTATAAGGAGACCAAGCATGCATATGAAGATCAGAGTACTTATAAAACCATCCTTTATGCTTAAAGATATTTTCTCTAATATCTTTTGTTTTAAAGAAAACAATACAAAAACCTTGAGAGATGTCTAAATATGATACCTCCTCTATTTCCTCTCATTCTTCCTTTACCCAGCTAGACAATTCATGAATGGGAATGGTTATATTCCAAAATTTACATATAAGAGCTTAATAATGCAGATCTTTGATTCTAGATTGTAAAGTTTGTTCTAGGAAGATGATACTGATATCCTTATTTCTAGAAGGATGTAGTTGTTGAATCCCTTCTTTTTGGGGACCTTCAAACTCCTCAAGTTATTCATGCCTGTTGATTTTCTATTGAATCTACTAGGTGTGACTCTATTAAATCTCCCTACTTAGATGAAGGAATATTTTGGCTATTACTGATTTTCTCTCTCCAAATTTTGTCCTTCCTTCTTCTGTTTTCCTTACATTTAGACTTCCACTAATGCTGATTTATAGAAGGATGAACCCAAATACCATTTTGAACATTAGGGTTTCCTTTTGGGTCACCATTTTCCTCTCTATTGTGTCTTTGATTTGTCTAAGCCCTTGCATTAAGATTAGGGTTTTTCCTTAAAAGATTATTCTCCTTTCTTTCTTGCCTTCTATTTGACCAAATCCCACCCTTAATATTTCTACCATTAAAATGATTTCCTCTGTACTTGGATTTCTCCAAAATCTAGGGTTTTTCCTTAAAAGATTATTCTCCTTTCTTTCTTGCCTTCTATTTGACCAAATCCCACCCTTAATATTTCTACCATTAAAATGATTTTCCTCTGCACTTGGATTTCTCCAAAATATGGGTTGAGGCCCTTCATGCTGAATATTATTGACATCCCTTTTATTCATTAAATAATTTATCTGCTTCAAAATGTTCCAATTTTATGGAGGCCCAAATTTTTTTGACATTGGAGAGTAAGATGAAACTCCAAATGAAGTTTTTGGTCTTGGTGGGTAAATTTTTTGAAATGATTACCTCCTTCCCCACCACAACTTCTCCCTTTAAATTTCCCTTTTAAAAACATCTTTTGTTGTTCTTAATGGGAAATGATTTCTAGGTTTTGATCTGGGTTTAAAGTCCTCACCTTGATTGTGAAAATGGATCTCATTTTTATCGAAGTGTATGGATATATGTCCATATCTGGTGTACCTTCTCTCCTTCCCCAAATCCTAGATTATGCACTCTTGAAATGAATCTTGTTTGAAAAAATCCTTTTGCCAAGTTGGTATCCTTGTTTTGGTCATGTACTTGTTGCCCCCTCTACCTTGTGCTTGTTGGGATTGATCCACATATATCCTTTCTTGAAATTGGTGTTCTTCCTTTCTCATGTTGTCCTTTCTCTTTATCATTGACCTTCCTGCAATAAGTAGTAATGGAATCTTTTATTAATCTGCTTTATAATTAGTAATATGTTTAATATAGATATTTTTTGATTTTTTGATTTACTAATCAAATCATTACATGCACATAAATGTGCAATTCAAATGTAAGAACTGTTAGTTAAAGGGGTTAAACCACCTTGGATTCGAGATATTGAAATTGTGCATTTATAAAATTGAAGTTATATTATGCAAACAATCACATTCAATGAGAGTATTATGACTTGCACCAAAGATTTGGGAAGGAAAAAAATATAAAAAAGGGAAAAGAAATCAAATAGAATGCACCGAAATTAAAAATATGTATATTAAGCCTTATTATTAGTAATATGTTTAATTTAGATTTTTTTAAAAATGATTAAAGAAATGGTGAAGTAGATGTGTAATTTGATATTTAAAAAAAAAAGAAATAATTTGTTTTTAAACAATGGTCTAATAGAATGGGGTTTGTTAAAATATTTTTGTGAGATTAAAAAATTAATAATATATTACACAAATGAATGATCTTAAGGTGTGACAAACTTGAATTGTTTTTGGCTTATTGCTCTTTGTAATGTGGTGCATAAGATTATCACTAAATTGATTGCAGAGAGGCTAAAAAATTATCTTCTTGTGGTGATCTCTAAGGAACAAGGTGATTTTGTCACTAGTAAATAGATTATGGATGGGGTGGTGGTGGCTTATGAGGTTATTCAGTCTATGGAAACTTCAAAGGAGAGATCTATGTTCATTAAACTAGACATGGCAAGGCTGAAGTCAAATGGAGTTCTCTTCATAAAATTCTCTTAGCCTTTGGTTTTAGTGCAAAATGGGTAAGTTGGATTATGAGTTGTTTTACTTCTACTTCTTTTGCGGTTATTGTGAATGGAGAACCTTCAAAACCTTTTGGTCCTTCCAAAGGCCTTCGTCGAGGGGGTCATCTTTCCCCTTACCTGTTTATTATTTTGGCTAAGGGTGTGGGCCTTTTTGTAAAGTTTTGCACTGCTTAGGGCTTGATTCATGGGTGGCAATGAGACAATGGCTTGCCACAACTCTCACATCTCTAGTTTGTGGATGAAACATCTCTTATGGGATTGTCTCATCTTTGGGAAGCTGAATCTTTTAAGCAAGCCTTGGATGTTTACCTTACAACTTCAAGTTAGAAATGCAATGAGAATAAGTCCTCCACTTTCTTCATCAATACCCCTCAGGCCATTTAGAGGCATATTCCTGACATTCTATGGTTTTGGATTTGGTTTCTTTCCTTTGTTTAGTGGGGCATTCCTCTCACTATTGGTAGACATCCCAAGTCATCTTGGTAGATTTTTCTTGACAAGCTGCATCACAAGGTTAATTGTTGGACTCGCCATTGGTTATCTATTGTTGCTTGATTAACTCTTTTAAAGTTGATTATTCAAGATCTTCCTATATACAAGTGTTTTGTTCAGGCTTCTCCCATGTATTTTCTTCAAGAATTTGATGTCCTCTCTTGTTAATTTATTTGGAGTGGGAATTTATTGGCTGCTACATAGAGCCTTGTTAAGTCAGAAACTATGCATACCTAAGAATGAGGGCGGTCTTGGCTTATGTCCTACTATTTTAAATGAGGAATTTCTTGCCGCTAAGTTATATTGGCGCTAGTGTACTAGCCAAAATCAGCTTTGGGCCCGTATTCTCACCCTTAAATATCTTCCAGGTGTTAATGTGTTCGATGTTCCCTTCTTTCCTTTCGTGGGAAGAGGTTCTATGATCTAGAACACTTTGAAACTTGGGGCTCAATTGGTTAAGAATGGTCTCTTTTGGATCTTTCATACGAGATCTCAAACTCTTTTTTGGTTGGATTCTAGGGATGGTCATCCTTCTATCCTTTCTACTCATCCCCACCTTCAGGCCCTTTGTAATACCTTTACTGTTGTTGACTAGAACATTGTTGATCACTATAAGATTGCCCATAATTGTGGGTTGGTAGTTCATTTTCATTGGAAACATCCTTTTGAATGACCTTTGGGAGGATTTGAGGAAGATAGGTAGGAGCTGGCTCAAATTCTAAAGTCTCGGGAGTGCACAACCTTGGCTAGGAATTATGTTCTAGCTTGGGCAAGCAATGATTTTTCTAGAAAGTTTTTTGTTTTTGCATGTTATGTAGAGTTGGTGCAACGAACTTTTGGGGACATTCAGGTTCCTTGGTGGAAACAAGTTTGGTATAAGTTCACATGACCCAAGTGCATTTTTTTTTCATGTGGCTGGTGATCCACAATCAGTGTCTTACTTGGGATAATTTATGTAAGCATGGTTTTCAGGGCCCATTGATGTGTGTGTTGTGTCATAATAGTGAAGAAATTGTGTGTTGTGTCATAATGTGAAGAAATTGTCTCTCATCTCTTTTTACAATGCTCCTTCACTAAACATTTGGCACTTTTGGTGGGATGTGTGAAATCAAGCTTGTTAGCATGTCTCTTCTTTAGCTAAGTTCTTTGATTGATGGGGCAAGGCTCCTATCAAGACTTATTTTCTTCATGTTGCTTGGACTCTTGGGCCTTCTTTTATTAGCTAGCATATCTGGTTGGAGAGGAATTGTCAGATATTTCAAGATGTGCTGTTGGGGGCTCACCACCTGTGGTGAAAAATTCTCCATTCTTTGAGAGAAATTGTTTCAGCTATTTGTGACTTTTTGGAGGTTGTGGATCCTAGTGATGTTATTTTCTATAATCATCTCCATAATCCTCCTCCACAAGGCCATCTCATGAGAAATAGATGCAAACACCCTCTTCTAAAGATAAATAGGGTGTGGAGGTGGAGTCCTCCACAGGGCATTCTTAAAATCAACTTGGACGGGTCTTCTCAGGGAAACCCAAGTCTTGCGAGTATTGGTGGAGTTGGTAGAGATAGCTAGGGGATTGTTTAGTTTAGGTTTTTTGTTTATAAAGGTCATCATACTAACAATTTGATGGAGGCTATTGCTATTTTATATATTGTGGAGTGTGCTTGTGCTCTTGGATGGAGCAAGCTCATTTATGAATCTGATTTGCAGGTGGTGGTGCATCTATTGACTCGACAACATTCTGAGGATGTTAGTTGGTAGTTAGCTTTGGTTGTTAACTAGATTCTTAATTTGTGTGCTTTGGATTCTACTACTTTCACTCATATCCCTAGGGAGTGGAACGAAGTAGCAGATTGTCTAGCCAAATGAGCTTTTGACCACATGCAAAATTGGAATATTGTGGATAAGGGTCAATTACCTCTAGGTTTGTCTCAACACTTAGGCTACTTAGTAGATCTTGATAGGGATGTTTGATGTCTGTATAAATTTTAACCCCTCTTTTATTTTGAATGATCTTAAAGTTTGTGAAAAGACAAGCTTAAAAGTTTTTGAGGACTCATCTACAAGTAAAAGAAATAAAATGAATGTTAAAGAGAAAAAGTTTTTAAAAATTATTTCAAATTTTACTAATAAAACTATAGAATTATAAATGCACCATATCTTTAAACAAAAATCAATCCTACCTCAAAAGTCATTGTTAAAAGTATACTCGAATCTCTACAATAAAAGTCCAATATTTTAACTAACACATAATTTTTTTCCAAAACCTCATATTCTCATAAAATAAAAGCTAAAACATCTTCTAAAATAAATTTTCCATTTTACTTTTAATTTTAAAAAAAATTAAAATACTTCATTTGAAATGCTAAGATACTAAATTTCCATAATATATATTAAATATTCATAGATTAAAAATAATTATCCTATTGCAAGCAATGAATGCCGACCAAGCCTTTTCAAAGATCCGTATAATAATAATGAATAATATAATTTAAAAACCAATATAAGTATACTAGGCCTAGTAACCAATTTCTAAATGTGTTTCAGAAAAAACCACGTTACCAGTAGCTTCAGGGGAATCATGATAATGGTATGAATTTGAAAGGTCAAAATTGAATGAGTAGAGTTAGCGACTATTAAATTACTGAGCAAATCTGATGTGTTCAGTAACATTGAAAGAAAAACGGTTTAACTACAGGATACCCAGAAAGGAGAACTGGCATTATGGTATTAACAAAAACTCTGGTTTTTGTGCTGAATGGCCACAAGACTGAAGTGGATTTGTCTCAAATCCACCCAGAAACTACTCTGCTTTCTTATCTTCGCTATCACACTCAGTACAAAGGAGCCAAACTTGGCTGTGGAGAAGGTAAATCTTATCATACACAAAATCCAATTTAAATTGTATATTCTGTTTTGCTTTGTGCAAACATTTATACAATTTTTTTCTAGTGATTCTCAAATCAAATTCAAATTGAATTACCCCTTTTTCTTAAGCAAATTTATACCATTCTTATGGATTTTCTAGAGAACATGGTGTTCTTGATTTGGCAAGACTGTTTGTAGACATATCCACCCAAGAACACTGTCATCAAAGGATTTGTAAGGGATTCAAATTAAACTTTTACAGTACGCAATATATTTATATCTTAACAAGCCCCAAGTAGATGAAAACTTAACTAGTTTTTGGAGAATTTATTATAAATCTACAAAACAGATATGTACAAATCATTAGAGAGTAGTAGACAACCAAACCAGTTTTGATGAATTTATCTTAGAACCAGAAACAGATATGAACAGCCATCTAAATTAGTAGATGTTGAATAACTTTTGGCAGGTTTTTCAGACCAATTTGGCCTTAAATTGTCAGATTTTTTTCCAGGGGGATGTGGAGCTTGTGTTGTGCATTTATCGAAATACAGCATTAATACAATTATAGACCAATTTGGCCTTAAATCTTCTGATTGTTTCAGGGGGATGTGGAGCTTGTGTTGTGCATTTGTCGAAATACAACACTAATACAGAGAAGACAGAGGAATTTTCAATAAGCTCGTGCTTGACACTGTTGGGATCTATAGATGGTTGTTCCATCACAACTTCTGAAGGGCTTGGAAATTGCAGGGATGGGCATCATGCTATCCACAAAAGGGTTGCAGGTTTTCATGCATCACAGTGTGGGTACTGCACTCCAGGATGGTGTATGTCTCTTTATGGTGCTCTTCGTCAGGCTGAAGCCAAAGGAAGCAGTAACTATAGAAATGGGTTTTCAAAAATGTCGGTTTTGGAAGCTGAGAAAGCCATTGCAGGGAATGTATGCAGGTGTACAGGCTACAGACCCATTGCTGATGTTTGTAAAAGTTTTGCAGGGGATGTTGATTTAGAAGACTTGGGTCTCAACACCTTTTGGAAGAAAAATGAAGCTCCCGACCCAAATAAGTTGCCTGAATACAATTCAATTGGGATTTCTACAAATTTCAAATTCTGTAGACAAAGCTGTGAAGATTCTGTAACACCCACATTGAATTTTTCTTATAAAGATAAGTTTAGTGGAGAAGAACGTGTTTGGATCAGACCATCCAGCTTGGATGAGATTTTGGGGGCCCTGGAAAAAGCTGCCATGGAAAATGTTGAACCCAAGCTTGTAGTTGGTAACACAAGTGCTGGAATCTACAAAAACATAGAACCTAAAGTTTTTATTGATATCACTAACATCTCAGAGCTACAGGTTATTACAAGACATGACTCTGAGATTGAAGTTGGAGCAGCTGTAACCATTTCCAAGCTAATAGAAGCCTTAGAGAACATAAATGCCATTGCAGATGATGTTCTGAATAATGGGAAAGTAAACCCTACTAGAAGTGTAGTTTTTGAGGGTATTGCCAACCACCTGAAAAAGGTAGCTTCTGGATTTATTAGAAATACAGCTAGCATTGGTGGCAACATAATTATGGCCAAGAAATTTTCATTTGACTCAGATATTGCAACCATTCTCCTTGGAGTTAATGCATCAGTCAAAATTATCTCATCTGGGAGAAAAGAATCTTTGTTAACCATGGAGGAATTCCTTGATAGACCTTGTCTTGATCCAGGGACACTGTTGCTATCAGTATACATTCCATACTGGAATGAAGTAAGTATTGCTGTTGAAGACAGTGGTATCAATGGAAGTGCTGAAATTTGTAAACAATTGTTGTTCAAAACATATAGGGCAGCCCCTCGCCCACTTGGTAATGCAGTGTCTTATGTCAATGCTGCCTTCCTGGCTCAAATTTGTTCCAATAGACCTCATGGAAATATGATTGCAAAGAGTCTTCGACTTGCTTTTGGTGCATTTGGGGTGAGACATGCTATTAGGGCTACCAGTGTAGAAGAATTCTTAGTTAATAAAGTTATATCACCAGGCATTCTTCTGGAGGCAATAGAAATGCTTAAACTACATATCATTCCAGTGGAAGGTACCCCAAAATCTGCTTACAGGCAAAGTGTGGCTGTTGGGTTTCTGTTTGACTTCATGAGTCCTCTTATAAAAGAAGTTGTCCCTCCTTGCATAATTGATTCTGTGGAAGTTAACAACAGCCAGAATGGCATTACTCCCAACTGTGGGAAATGGCCCTGCAAACCAAAAAGCATTACAGCTGGTAAACAAACAATGGAATTTCATCATGAGTACAATCCGGTAGGCCAGCCTTCTCCAAAAGTTGCAGCAGAGCTTCAGGCATCAGGTAATTTCCTTTTTTAATCCACTTTAATGACCAACAGCATACAAGAATAGGTATCTGCACAATTGCAGCGAATGCTACACATCTGAATGACAAATTAAGACTACCAGATTCCCCAAGAATTCTTTTATGCAGATGGTTCTTAATACTAGGAAAGAATCTATAATAATCTAACGGTGAAGAGTTAAACTGGCCGGTTTGGAAGTATGTTCTTGACACTAACCATCTTTCTTGGCCTGCCCGGTCTTCATCTCCTTCCCTATAAACATAGCTTCCTTTTTTGGGTATTTTTCCTTGTTTTTAAGGAATTGAATGCATAATCTTAGACCTAGCAGTGACCACCCACTCTCAGTTTTTTTAAATATTTCTCTCGGAAAAAGGGTTGTTATTTTTCAATTTTTTATGCATACTTTCCATGGGATTTATGAATCAATGGGAAGAAGGTTTTAAAAGCATCAATCAAAGGCTTGAATCCAAACCTCATCAAAGAATTCTGAAGTGGAGTGGAGTTAAAGTCTGACCTGTTGAAGTTATACTACTTTTAAAAAGAATCAATCTTAATAAAAAGGTCATATAATCTCAACTTCTATTTTTTTTTTTTATTGAAGACAATAATGTAAAATACTATTGACAATTATTCTAGTTGATTTTGACCTCCCACATATCATCTACCTGTTGTCAATTAATTTAACTATCTTTTTTATTATTATTATTGAGGAACATTTAAACTCAGCACCTTCTAAGTGCCTACAACTTAACTTTACTACTACGATGCCTTTTGGCAATTTAACTATCTTTGTTGTATAATTTTTCAATAAATTTCAATTAGCATTGCACTTATAATTATTTCAATCCATTTTGACCGTTCTCACAAATTGCAAATCAATTTAACTAATTGTTTAATTTTTCTATGAATTTCAATTAACATTGCACTTACAATTATTTCAATCGATTTTGACTATTCTTATAAATTATAGTTTAATTTAACTATCTTTGTTGTATAATTCTTATTTGTATCTTATCTTTGTTTTACAATTCTTATGTGTATCTTAATTTATTAACATTTTTTAATTTTCTAATTAGTTAAATGATTTGTAGGATGTCAAAATATTGTTTTTAATTTAATTTTAATCTAAGTTTGTTAATTACTAAACTTAGCTTAGAGTAATTAAATATAGTAAAGATATTGATAAATTTTATAATTTAGTACATTGTTTATTTAACTTCATAATTAATAATGAAATGATTTAACTAAATGTTGTAAAATTCTAATATTTGTCTAGGATTTAATTTTTATATTTTTTCACTTTCAACAAGGATTGGTTTGATGATTAGGGATGAGCCAATGATTGTTGATTTATTCTATATCTGTAAATTTGTAATGTGGAATCTACAAGCCTTTTTTTTCACTTCTTTTGGTTTGTCTTAACTTCCTTTTTGCCCCTTGAAATTTGAAGGTTAACAATATTAATGAATACTTTTTTTAGGTTGCCATAAAGGAATATCGTCTTTTAGGTGAGTGTTTTTACAGTCCTTTCCTTGGAAGTGGTCTCATTGAGGAGGCTATTAATGGGGTTTATTTTGACACTAATTCTAGTGGTGCTTTCAACATGTAGTAATTGAGGAGGCTATTAATGGGTTTATTTTGACACTTATTCTAGTGGTGCTTTCAACATTACTACTACATAGATGGTTATTGCAGCTTAAGGTTAGAATATAATGTTAGGGTTTTTGGAATCTTCTTTAGATGACTATAGAAGTTATGGACTTACCTACTTATATATATATATATATATATAGAGAGAGAGAGAGAGGGAGAGAGAGAGAGATGGCTATAGAGGTTAGGGACTTACCTATTTATATATATATTTTTATTTCCTATTTGTTTCTATTTATGAGTTATGTGTTGGTTTGGCTCCCCTATCTCTTGCCCTTAATTTTTTCAAGAATTATGTGTCTTGCTTGTTTTTTGCTTGGCTCTTTTCTTCCCTTCAAATTCCTCATTAAATTGAGTTGTAATTATGTTGGTCTTTTTGATCTTTTATTTATTGAATTCTTGATATTTAATGGGTAATAGTTTGAAGAAATCCCTCTATATTTATATACTTGAATAACTATTTTATTCTTCTATATTAATAAATTCTAACTCACTGCATGTGATCATGTAAATGAATGGCAAATAACTAAGGACTATTCTATCTATTTAAGATCTCTTTTATCTTAGTTAAACATTATTTTATTTACTAAATATACATATAAATTTTAATTTTTAAATTTAAATCAGAAAATTGCATTGTTTACATCTTTTTTTATTGAAGAGAAAATTAATTTTTTACTTTCTTTAAAGTTATTTTATTTTATTCTAAATTTATGTTATTTTATTTGTATTGTTTACATATTTTATTGAAGATTTATTTTAATGAAAATAAATTTTTACTCCCACTTTTATTTAGAAATTATTTAATTTTATGTCTAATAAATTTTTAATATTTATAAATTTTTTAAATATATTTTAAATAAAAAATTGTATAATTTAAAATTTTGTTATCTTCAAGATGTTTTAAATAATATATTTAAGTGAATATTTCTAACAAGATTGACAAAGGGAAAAAGTATGGCCTAGGTGTTCTCAGCATATCTCTGGCCTTGCACAACCAAAACAGTGGCGAGTGAGGCCCTAGAGGCCCACGAACCACTTCATATGCTGCTTCTGCTTTCATCCCTAAAAGTACCCTTATGTATACTCTTAATTATAATATTTTATTTTCTTAAATAACTATAATAATGTGAACCTCTATGTGATATAGTAAATATAAACCAAACATCCCGAGAATAGTGTCTCTCTTGACATGCCCTTATACATGACTTGTGAAAGACAAATCAATTTGCAGTTTGTCAAAGTGGTCATAGTGATGCAGGGTGAAAATCTACATGAGCCACATATGCCAATCAAATAAGGATTTGACTTAAACTCTGAAACAAATTTCATATAAGATCAGTCCAGATGAAAACAAGAACAATGAAGAGTAATTATTTCCTTCCTCTTTGGTTTCTACCACAATCCAGCTTCCCAATTACATAACCATGCGGGCACCAAATAATCATCACCAATCTTAATATAAATCAGATGAAGAGGGAAAAAACACATATAGCCTTGACCTCAAACACAAAAGATCGAAAGAATTCTGAAATGATATAAAATGTAACTCAGAAATCTGCAAACAGTTTCTTACTTCTCACCCAAAACTCTAGAAATTTCATTCAAATGATGCAAACCAGAAATAACATTCATAAGCAGCCATATGAGCTTCAAATACATTTCATTAATCTGATATAAACTGATTTAAATTAGTTTGATACAACTTTGAAACTACAAACCCAAAATACTTCTCATTTCATGCACCCTGCTAGGAAACAGGTTCACAAATCCTTAATTTAATGAATTTAACAAGACAAATCAAATCAGCAACCTTTGAATAACATCCCCATGAAATCCCCCGAAGCCTTCAAGTCTGAAATCTGCCCATGAACGCTCATCACCATCCTCAAACTTAATAAATCAAATTCCACAACTATGCACTCAGCTGCAAACAATCTTCTCCACCTACAACAATAAATTATAATCAATATGGATTCAAATCTTAAGCCTAAAATATGCCCAATATCATTTCCTCCATCTTCAAAACCTGGAATGTATTCATGGTATCCTTCTTCCTCCCTCAAAACTTATCGCCAAATATCTGAAAAATGAGAATGATAATATCGAAGTCCAAACTGCAACAAACAATCATGGTTACTCAAACCTGGGTTGTTGGTAACCTGCATAAGCTACTCCAAAAACATGAGGTAGCCTCTTCTCCAATTTAGGAATCACATTAAATGTTTTTGGATGTCTTCTAACCTCCATCCACCAATTTGCTTAAAATGAAATTCAACTTATGATGTCCTCTTACACCACAGAATCCGGAATAGAAAAATGCAGCCCCACCAACTCCTGAGCGCCCAAGCTTGTACAATAAATGCAAGATTCTGTCATAAACTGTTGTCCCCACCAAATCCCAGGCCAAGGAAAGCATATTTCATGGATTTTGCTTTGAAATGCCATTAAAACTGAACCATAAAGTTGAAACATAAGGTCCTGCCAAATATTTATCAAATATTTCATTCTTTATGGTAAGAATTTATTCTTCTATAACATTTACAACTAGACTAAAACAAACATTAAATTAAATATCTTTTAAAGCGATGCAAGATTGCACTTAGACCATATATGCTCTTGCATCACAGAGTGTGCTATAAAATTATCAAATCTGAGACACCATCGTTCTATATCAGTTTTGCATAAGAAAAATCTCTAGCATTAGAGAAGTAGCCATTTGTAATTCAGTTCATGTTTCCTGCATACTGTGAGCACATAAATTAGAAAAAACACTAAAGAAACCTGTATCTTCCTCTCAAATCTAAGTGATATGTGAATGAATCACATAAATTTGTTTGGAAAGTAAACAACATTAAAGAAACATGTATCTTTAGCTCAAATCTAAGTGATATGTGAATGAATCACATAAATTTGTTTGGTTGGAAAGTAAACACAACATTAAAGAATCCTGTATCTTCAGCTCAAATCTAAGTGATATGCGAATGGATCACATAAATTTGTTTGGAAAGTAAACACAATTGGTGATATGATCTCATGTGACTTGAGTTATTCAAGATTTGCATCTCATTATGCTCCAAATGAATAGCGAGTTTATTAGAATTGCCTAACATTGCCTTAAAAATGTGCAGGAGAAGCTGTATTTGTAGATGACATTCCTTCTCCAGAAAATTGCCTATATGGGGCATTTGTTTACAGCAAAAAGGCTTTGGCATTAATTAAGAATGTTGATGTAAAAGAAGCATTTGAATCTCCTAGTGTAGTATCCTACATAACTTACTCCGATATTCCTAAACAAGGAAAAAATGTAGGCGTTGTTGGATTCTTTGGCGAAGATATTCTTCTTGCTGAAGAAACTGTGGAGTGCTTTGGTCAACCGATAGGACTTATGGTAATTACATGACCAGGGATTGTTTGTGGAGCTATCAAAATATTTTATAATTCGATACAGAATATATAATGCTATTTTAGATCTTTTATTGTATCTTCCGGTCATCACAAGCTTGATTACATTTCAGTTCACCTTTAAAATCTATTTCATTGAAACTTACAGCATTTACTTCATAATCTTTTCTTAACAAGTTTACATTCCTTGCATGCATTTTGATAGGTTGCAAATACTTGGAATGATGCAAAAAGGGCAGCTGATAAAGTGGCTGTAGATTATGATTGTGAGACATTAGGTCCTCCTATTCTCTCTGTAGAAGATGCAGTTGCAAAAAATAGTTTCTATCAAGTTCCTGCATGGATAGACCCTAAGCCAATAGGAGATCTTGCAAAAGGAATGTCAGATGCAGATATTAGGATTGAATCTGCAGAGGTAATCTGTGCAAATATCCATTTTCATGTTCTGAGGTTAACTAAACGCTTGAAGCACTGTTCATTGCAAAAGCAATTGAAGCACATTTCTAAGGTCTATGATGGGATGATACGCAGAGGTCCTTTAAGATACATGTAAAATAATTGTTGGAAATCAAAACTAACTTGAAACAGTTGTTTCAACAGGTCAGAACGGGATCTCAGTATTATTTCTATCTAGAGACCCAGACTGTGTTAGCTATACCGGATGAAGATGAGTGCATGACAGTTTATAGTGCATGCCAGAACCCTGATACGACACAAAAATCTATTGCAAAGTGTCTAGGCGTTCCTACTCATAATGTGCGAGTTATAACAAGAAGAGTAGGTGGTGGATTTGGCGGGAAGGCTTTAAGATCTGTACCTGTAAGTTCTTGCAAAAAAAATTCATTTTGTCCATGTTTTATTAGAAGTATCTATAGAGTTGCCTTGAATGTTATAAAACAGTCTATACATCTGTATAAATGCATATGCAGGCAATGAATCTATAGAGTTACCAATGCTGATAAAGCCTTCTGCTTCACTAAGTAGCAATGCAATGACCAGATAAAATGTGAAAACTGGTGAATGGAACTGTACACAAGTGTGAAAGGATTTGAAGAAGAGAGGCTAATTAATCTCCAATGAAAACATTAAATTAGTGATAAAAGCAACAAAGCCAAAGGGTGCCTCTAGCATCTCTCGTACAAATTGGAAACAAAAAAAGAAGCTTCGGAGTAGAAACACCTGTTCAAGCCCTAGGGTCAAAGATGTCCTCCAAAACTCAAATGGTCACAAACAAATATCATCGTACAAAGTCCCTTGTAATCTTCAACATTGGACACATCCCTTGTAGGCAAGATACACATAATTTATGCACACTTATATATGTTTGATATGTATACTAGAATAAGAGTCATTTGCGAAAAAAGCTGTGTTGAAGAAAATCAATGAAAATCAACTGAAACGAAGCCAACATTAATCTAAGGAAAATTGATCAAAGTTGATCAAAGGAGTTCATCATACAAGGGGATCTAAATGAGGAAGCTAATTCAACACAAAAACATGAATCTTCTAGGCTGACAAAAGGAATTTTCATTGTTCTCTCTCTACATCGCTATATACTCATTGAAACTTCACAAAAGAGTTAACAAACAAATTAACAAAACTTCATTATTTTCAATGTTAATGTGTATATAATATATAAAATATAATATATATATATATATATATAACAAAATGTTCAAATGCTACAAGTTTTAACTAGAAAAATGACAAAAACATAAGATATATATATATATATATATATATATATATATATATATATAACAAAATGTTCAAATGCTACAAGTTTTAACTAGAAAAATGACAAAAACATAAGAAGTATGCAAATATCTCTGATCAACATTTGGTAACAATGCTTCAAAATCAAAGTGAGAGTTCACGTCAATGCAACCATGAGGGGCTACCTTATCCAATGGAACTCCAATCAACCCATCATGCACCTCCTTTTCATCAACTTTAATGACATCTTTGGGATCAACATCCCAATGTGCAATTAAAGTTTAATAATATTCAAGAGTTTGTCAATCTTGGAACCTCAAGAAACTACACACAACTACCAACTTTTTTTTGCTAGTCTAGAGATAAGGTTGTTTCTCTTGACTGACTAATAAAAATTGTATGTAGTGATTCCTCTTTGCAATAGAGGAATTGGTAACTTGTGAAAAGAGATGTGTGGAAATATTCTCAACTCTAGTGCATCTTTGCCATGCTACATCAACCAACCAATATGATCGTTTGAACTAATGTTACTCTATTCTTCCTCACTTGCATTTTGTTGAAAGTTAGATCAAGAGATTGACAAAGGTAGCAACTGTGTTAAGCATGGTAGACTCATCAATGTACATTTTTGGAAGGGCTTCCATGAACCCTTCTTTCACCTTTTCATCATGAGATAGAGACACTCTCCCAAACCTAACTACAAAACATGTGAAATTTAAAGCATAGATTGCCATATGTAGTAGGGTGTTCATGGTGTTCCATTATCGTGCTATAGTGGGCCTAATATGGTCATAAAGTTTCAAAGAAAGATCTTTAAAATGAATGACTTGTTTCATTTTCGTAAATCTACTAATCAAATGTCTCATAAATCTTTCCAAGGTTAGGAGAGTTTATATCAAAGTTCCATCGAGTTTCCTAATAAGGGGATGTGAGGATGCGGGGATGGGTTTTGGGGATGG
The DNA here is from genome assembly GCA_027943335.1 of Chamaecyparis obtusa. Taxonomy (NCBI): domain Eukaryota; kingdom Viridiplantae; phylum Streptophyta; class Pinopsida; order Cupressales; family Cupressaceae; genus Chamaecyparis; species Chamaecyparis obtusa. The sequence goes on along the minus strand of BSBK01000291.1, from coordinate 205,142 downwards.
GGGACCAAGGGCCTAAGTTTGGGGACAACACAAGGGGGTGCCGGAGGGGAGACATTGATATACATATAGTACTTGAAAAAGCAAGTGTAAACAAATTAGAAAAAAATTATATTTAAAAAAAAAAGATTAAGAGACATGATAAAGAATAAAAGGAATGAAAATAATTTACAATCATGATATTTATATCAAAATTCAACTACATAATTATTTATTCAAACTCATTGACCCATAGTTCATGTCTAACATAATTTCATACAAACATGTCTCTAATGAGAATGAACGATCCACTTATCACTCATTACATCTAGGTGATGCTTGTTGGAGATTAATGTATCTCACCCTTTGCAAGTTCCTAGAATTATTTATTATTATTTGACATTTTCCCAAAGTTAATTAGACATTAAATTTTTATTTTTTTAATAATTGTACTCCACCAAAATGGTGCATGGGATCTTGAGTTGGAACCACATACCACGTTGGTACTTTATCTACACAATTAATTTATACTACACTTATCCGATAGCCTTTTGACATAATGAAGAAACTTCATTTAATGTCTAAAACTTATTCATGATCTTACTTCCTTGGACTAATTAAACAAAGAGAAGTGCTAAATTATATGACAATTTGCTTTTATCAGCCGATTAGATATGATCTATTATTTATCCCAATTAAGAAGAATGTCTTCAATCTTCAAACTTCGAAGGGGAATTTAATTTGACATACATGTTCATTATCTGATCGGCTAAAGATCTGACAAGATATTCAAGCCAAAACAAATGTTCATCCATAGAGTTCACTACCAAGTAGATATAAATCATAATTAGAAATAATTGAGAAAAATTATGTTAAAAAAAGGGAGACATCAAACCAAGGGATTCTGATACCTAATTCACCAAATACCAAAATAGAAGTTTTATCTGCTAATTATATCGAAGGGTAACACAAAACCTCACAATCTTTAGTAGCAGATTACCAGGCTCTCCCTAATGAGAAAACCCTAGTACATATTATCTTTCAGCTCTCGACTACTGTGGAGTCATCATAAGACACATCAAACCAAGGGATTTTGATATCTGCTTCACCAGATCCCAAAATAGGAGTCATATCTGTTAGAATAATAAGCAGAAAAAAATGCAAATATTAACACACATAAGAAAACACAATAACATAAAATTTAACATGGTTCACCCAATCCCTGAGCTACGTCCACCAACAGTGAGTCCAATATCTCTTTATTATTATCCAGTGATTACAATCTGAAGCCTACAACTCAATACCGCCACAAGAAGCTACAAAACCCCTCATACAATAAATCTCCAACCTTAAGCCCTTTTTCAAGTATTTTTGACTTCACCTAATTAGGGCAAAAAAAACTCCAACTAATAGAAAATTGATGGCTGACCTTTTACAATATTATCAAGTCATTGTTAGCGTCGAAGGCCCCCGTCAGGGACTCTGCCCCTTGACCCCGTGTGGAGCGCTGCCCCAGGACCCTGCAAGGAGCTCTGCCCCTTGACTCTGAGCTTGGGGGCGCTGCCCCCAATCCCCCGTAAATAAGTTGGGGGGAACCGCGCCGAAAGAACCTAAATCTGATTAGGCTCCACATACATAATAATATCTGCTAATTATATTGAACCATAAATGCAAAAGAAGCCTTGATTATATCTGCTAATTATATTGAACCATAAATGCAAAAGAAGCCTTGATTATATCTGCTAATTATAACAAGGGTTAACATCACAACCCCAACACCTCACAATCTTTAATAACAGAATGGAGAGCAGATTACCAAGCTCTCCCTAATGGGAAAACCCTCACACATATTATCTTTCAGCTCTCGACTACTGTAGAGTCAGATCATTTTCCTCAACACGGCTAATTTCTTCATTGACTAATGCAGACTGAAAGTTTCAAAAAATGCAACAATATCGTACATTCCTCGAGAAAGCTTACCTCAGTTCCTGAATGATAAATGCAAGTGATTAATACTCTTCTTCAAATTCTTCCCTTCTTGCTTTTGAACCTCCCCAGAATCTTCTTTTAGCAGATAAGACATATTCATAGCATATTAGAGCAGCTAAGGGTTTGTGTTGCACCAAAAATATTCTGACAATTAATCTCCTACATAGGATTCAATAATGTCTGTCATAACTACATTTTAAAAATAGAGGATTTGTCCTCCATCTCCAGATCCAAAGCCCACATGCATTAGCATCCAAATTCCAATGGCTGGATTGGTAATGTGCTTTGTAATATAATCCACAAACTTCAGAGACTGAAGCAGCATTCAAAACCATAGCATCAAATTGCACTCGTATAGCACGTGCTTCCCCTTGCTTACCTTCCAATCCCGAAGGCAGTCTACCACCAATCTCGAGAGCAGGCTTCCAAAGTCGACAATAACTACCATTTGAGCCTTGATTTAATTTTCTAGATAGAGTGATTTTTTCTGGATACGGCCATTGATATCAGGCTGACCAGACGATCCATCAAAGTAGGTATCAATAACATCCATATGGAATCCTTCAACCCATCAGAACAAAGGGCGAGTGACCATTCAGTTTGGTTGTTACTACAACATTCCCACTTCCTCATCCTGAATGATTCAGTGGGTTCCCATTAATGTCCACTGCCTAGTTGTAGCAACACACAAACTGAAGAATCACGTGCCATTTTCACTTCAATTGCCAGTTCCTCGTCCCGAATGATTTCAGGAGGTTTCCCATTTCTGTCCACTGCATAGTTGTAGCACCGCCCAAACTGAATCGTCATGCACCCTTTGCCCTTCATCTACTTTCGCAGCTCTAAATAGGTTCGTTCTGCAACACATAGATTGATTTGATCAAACCCAGCACCCAAGATTGGATTAGGGTTAAATGAAATGACAGGGCGGGTGATGGAAAATTGGATTAGGGTTAAATAAAATGATGGATAATGGAGCATACGGTGTGAAAAAGGGAGATAGAAAAAGATTTTCTTAATGAATTATGGATCACTAAGATAGAAAAAGGGAGTCTAAAATTATGGAGTGTAATTTAAAATATTAAACAATTTTCTTTAAGAGAATTTTATATCATTGAGAATTATGAAAATTTAATATTTTTTAATATAAATATCTTTAAGTTGAGTGTTCTTTTTCTATTGTTGAATTTGATAAACGAAATTAACAATTCGTTTATATGTAATGTAGTATTGACCACCCTAGTGTGCAATTCCAAATTTTGGACAATATTCATCGGTTTACCATTTACACTTTTGATATAAGTAGTCTTTTTATGCCTACTCGCATGAATGGAAAGTACTATCGCTCATCTCTTGACAAAACTCTTTTACCCATCCCTTGATCCTATTGTTTTGTTGAGTTGATCTCTTCCCCAATTCACATTACTCGTCTTTTATATCTATAATGAAACATACGTATAGTTTGCACTCAAATGCATATGCATTGCATAAGAATAGTATTTTACTAGGACACAAAGAATTTTGAACACGGGGAACTATTAATACAATTCTGATTATTGAGAGGGGAGGGGTGAATCAGTAATCAACAAATTCTCTGATTTAAAAATCTTCAAACTTTATGCACCAAAACATTGAACATCAACTAACATGAATAGAAACTTTCAAAGCATACATCCACAAATAATCAATCACATAATGTAGACACCATATTTTTTTGGTAAAAACTCAAATGGGAAAAACCACGGTGGGAGTTGGTACCCGCTAAATCTGTACTCTTCTAGAATATGCCCTATGAGGAGCTTACCCGGTTAAAGGTTTACAAAAGTACTTTTATGTGCTATCTGTTAGAAACAGGGAATACTGAGGGGGGGAGGGGGGGGGGTGAATCAGTATTCTACAAACTTTTACTTTTGCCCAATTATGGATATAACAGATTATCTTAATGCATGCATAACATAAGAAGCTAAACAACATGCATAGCAATAAAACTAAAGAACTCATAACACATTATTTGTTCTCGAGGAAACCCTGGCCAAGGGAAAACCCCGGTGGGGATGATACCCACAAAGATCTACTAATCAGAAGTATCATGTTAAGGATGTTGACCCTGTTAGGAGTCTATTACATGCATATAGTGTCTCAGTCTTGATTAGGGACTATAGGCCTTGTTAGAAGCCTCAACCCTGTTAGGAGTTGGCAATATAAAAAGTGATTACCAAATGAGCCCACTGCCCAAACAAGTAATGTACAATATTTACCGATTACAAAAGTAGGTCAAGGTACATAACCTTATACTGCTTGCATCAATATCTTTTCGCTGCTCTTTCACTATCGCTATTACATACATTCGTTCCTTCATCGTATCCTTCTTACAATTTACAATTACATTTATACAAGTTATTAAGATTAATAACTTTCTAGTCAGCTATCATATTACAAAATAACTTTATCCAAGGGTTAACATCTAGGATGTCGTCCCTTTATATTGTTAAGTCATTATTTTGATAAACAAAATAATCCCTTAACTCTTTATCAATTCTATCTTCATATTATGTCATGTCGGCTTAACACTGTCTTTAGAAAAACTGTCATAACTTCTTCCGTACATGTCGTACTGACTTGCGCTCTGAGATGAGTCTTCAATAGTCACCATAGAGTCTATGTTCAAGTGCGCAAGCACTAAACTTACTCCAATCGACATCGCAAACAAAAATTGTCTTTAGGTTCACTGGTAAAAACACACCGTCTCATACTTAGACAATTTCACATTGCGCTCTGACATACGAGCTCTTTGACCTGTGCGATCTTCATGTAGATCATATGTTGCCATAATGACAACATCTATGTAACCGACTCAGCGAAATTGCCAACACTATCCAGTTAAGGGATTTGCCTATAAACCTGATAGGAGTAGCCTTGTTAGAGGACTTTAAACATTCAACATGAATGCCGCTTTATTAGAGGATTCACAACTAAGATGTGTTAGGATCTACTCAATTAAGGGATTTCACTGTTACAATGGTTAGAAAGCAACAAATAAGATGATATGTGAAATTGCACTACCTCTGCATGATTAGATCCTATTAAGTTGTGGAACTCTTCTCCACGCACTATACTCTTTCTTGGCTTGATTGCACTTGATTCCTTTACTTGCTTTTTCACCACACCCTTATGCAATTCACAATCAACAAATAACTCATTTTTTAACTTTCCAATATATAGCTTTTCTTCCACCGATTTAAATAAACCCTAGATCTGAGATACAAACAATCCAGATCATGTTAGGTAAGATACAATGTATCTAACAAGTCATAAAATGTTTTTCTCTGACCACATCAGCTTCCATATAGATTTCACTTTAGAAATTGAACCATCTTCAAAAACTCTTTCGACCAAAAGAAACTTTTTGAAGAATCCTCCTCAAACGTATACCTCAAACAATGTGATGTCAAACACTTTTCCACAAATCATGGAACCGCCTTACTACTTCACTAAAAACATCACTAATCCCATTGCCACTTCGGATTTCTTCATTGGTTCACAAATTTTCATTACCTATTCAAAAACTTTGTCTTGTTTATCTATTTATTTTGTCAATACCACTTCCAATCAATTAAGCCATCTTCACATGCAAACATTATAAGTCACGATCCTCCACATAGTATCTAGACATTGTGATCAATCATATCATATGTTCGCTCCATCCAACATGTTACCAATTTGAGATAACATTTAAATCACTTATTATCAGCCACAGACTGTTTTAGCATTTACCCGATTTGATTCCATTCAAACATAGCCAACTCAATACTTCATATCAAAAGTCGCAATTACAAACTTAACATCACAACACATAACATGTTCTTCTTTTAGAATAGCAACTTTAGAAACACGTTGCAACTCATGATTTACTCACACAATATCTGGTGACATACTGAAAACACTAAGTCAATCAATTGACATCAATGACATAATTTCATACACACACACACACACACACACACAAACTAATGATATAAGATTTCCACAATTCATAATTTAAATTCTTAAAATAGCTTCTGATTTTTTTTGGTTATGTTTAACACAAGAAGTTATATTGAAAAAAATTATATTATAAGGTCGGGGACCACCTTATGGCATGTCGTGGACCAGGTTGCAATTGATGTTTCTTGAATGCGTGAACTCTACCCTAAAAACTATTAATATTTTAAGTAAAATATTCAAGAGCAACAGGCAGAGAGGAGAAGAAGACACATCAAACTAAGGGTCTGTTTGTTTGCTCGAATATAAGAATGGTAGAATTTACAAATACTGGAATTTGAAACTTTTGGAAGTTTTAAATCTAGAAAACGGTTGGAACTCGTTTGGTTCACATGGAAGATGAGTGAGAAGGTGCATTTTTTTTGCGTTTGGTTCAATAAATCTGGAATTGGAATACCACCTGGAAAATGGGTAGATAGTTTGTGATAAGTTAATTTTTTTAAAAAAAAATTAACAAGAACGAAATCTTTAAAAAAAGAACAAGCAACCTTTTATTCACGCATATTTTTCACTGTCTCCTTCAAAAAGAGACATTGGTTTGTCATTTTCGAGTGAAATATTGAATACATAGAGGAATTTTTCTCACCATCTCCTTCAAAATTCCATGATTAAAAGACATTTATTTGCTATTTTCGATTGAATTATTTAATACAAAGAGGAATTTTTCTCATTGTCTCCTTCAAAATTCCATGATTAAGAGACATTTATTTGCCATTTTTGAGCAAATTATTGAATACAAAGAGGTATTTTTCGAGTTAATTGTTGGAGTATTTGTAATTGTTTTTTTTCTTATTATTTGAATTTCAATTTGTGGTTATGTTTCTTTTCAAATTTGTAGTAAGAAACCTTAGACTCGATGTATTATAATATATGACAGCTTTTCAGTGGCCAATGTATTATGCCAACATCAAACATCACCTATATTACAGTGAGCATTTGCACAAATCCATTCACTCGACGTTCTATAGGCAAACACCACAATTTAACTCACATCCTTGTGGATTTAAATGTGATCTTTCTTGTCTATACCGTTATTAGAGAGGAAAATAAATGATTCTAAAATAGACCAGGTTAACACAATCATGAACTTTTGGGATAAAATTAGAATACACAATACCTATTCTATGGTAAAATTAGAATACACAAATACCTATTTCATTTTCATTTCAGATATTAAAAAATTTCAATTCCATCCCAATTCCACCAAACAAAGGGATGGAGAGCAGATTAGCAGGCTCTCCCTAATGGGAAAACCCCAGCTCATATTAACTTTCAACTCTCGGCTACTTTGAGTCATCATTTGCCCCTGCACGGCTAAATTCTTCCTTGACTAATGCAGACTGAAAGTTTCAAAAAATGGAGCAATATCCTACATTCCTCGAGAAAGCTTACCTCAGTTCTCCAATCCTAAATGCAAGTGATGAACAATCTTCTTCGAATTGAGCACTTCTTGCTCTCGAACGTCCTCAAAATCTTCTTTTAGCAGATAAGTAGTCCTAGCATATTGGCGCTGCCAAGGATTTGTGCTACATCAAAAATATTCTGACAATAATCTACTACTTGGGGTTCAGTAAAGTCCGCCATAGCCGCCTTTACAGAGTCACAGGGTTTCCTGTTCATCTCCTTTTCCAGAGCCCACATGCGTTAGCGTCCAAATCCTCATGGCGGGGTTCGTAATTTCCTGTGGGATTTATAATCCACAAACTTGGCAGATATTGAGGCTACATTCAAAATCTTTGTCGCCTCAAAATGCACAGGTACAGCATGCGATTCCCCTTGCTTATCTTTCGAGCCCGACAAGGCATTCTACAAAATAATCTCAAGAGTAGGCTTCCAAAGTCGACTAATAACTGCTATCTGAGCCCTAAAATCCCTGCTTCGCATGCTTCCCACCATCTCCCAGAATGAGCATTTATACCACACACAATCATTATTATTCTGCACATTGTTTCCCGCCCTCACAAGCACTCTTGAAGTACTTGAAAATAATTAATTCCGTAGGTAAGCTATTTCGATAGATAATCAATAATCAGAACACACTTCAAAATTTTGTCACTAACTCCATTACAAACGCCTTTTTACTATTACTATGATTAGGCTTCTCATTGCAATTAAGATGATTCGAGAATTAAACCCAATGCTGCATAAAGGATCTGCGAGAGCTGTCCAATATGATGGAAGCAAAATAATCACAAGTTGTCTTGAAGGTATATAGCAGGAAAGCATAGCTTTGATTGTGTTTCCATTTATGCTGACCAGTCCCTTGTCAAACCTGGATCTTATCAATAATTTCATCAAAACCTTTTCTTGCAGGAATGAATTGGAAAATATTACTAGTTTTATGTTAACTAGTCAGTTTTTACTTTCTAGTATCTGTTCTTATTTCACAATTTTGCAGCCTGACAAATTTTATCAGAAGACTTTATTTGGAGAGATTAGATAATTCATTTCAATTTAGTTTCAAATGAACTACTGTACTTGCACACAAATTGCATCGTTTCCTTTGAAGTGTATATTGCATTAAATTCATTTTCTCCTTTTACATTTCAGGTCGCAGTTATATGTGCGTTAGCTGCACATAAACTGAAGCGCCCTGTCCGAATGTACCTTGATCGTAAAACAGACATGATCATAACTGGCGGACGGCACCCTATCAAGGCAAACTATACAGTTGGGTTAAAATATGATGGATCAATTACAGCTTTACATGTAGATTTATTGATCAATTGTGGACATACAGTCGATTTAAGCCCTATCATACCCATAAATATAGTGTCATCAATGAAGAAATACAACTGGGGGACTCTTTCATTTGACTATAAACTATGTAGAACAAATCTACCCAGCAAATCTGCAATGAGGGGCCCTGGAGATGCACAGGGATCTTTCATTGCTGAAACCATTATTGAGCATGTTGCCGAAATTCTAAGTTTGGATCCAGCTGTTGTGAGAGAGAAGAATATGCACACACTTGAAAGTACCAAATTCTTCTATGGCTCTTCTGTTGATAGTTCTATTGATTACACATTTCCTTTAATATTGGAGAAACTAAAGCAATCTGCATCTTTGAAAGAGAGAATGCAGAATATTAGAGATTTTAATGCTACTAACAGATGGTTTAAAAGAGGCTTATCCTTGGTACCATGCATTTACCCAGTAAGGCTTTCTTCTAGACCAGCAAGAGTAACTGTATTTAAAGATGGCTCTATTGCTGTAGAGGTCGGAGGGGTTGAGTTAGGTCAGGGAATTTGGACTAAGGTAAAACAGATGACAGCGTATGCTCTTGGGCAGTTATGGCCAGGTTTAAGTGGAGATATTGTGGCAAAAGTTAGAGTATTTCAGGCGGACAGTATCAGTTTAGCACATGGAGGAATGACATCTAGCAGCACCACATCTGAGGAAAGCTGTGAAGCAGTTCGACAAGCTTGTAACATATTAATTGAGAGACTTCATCCAATTCAAACACTCTTAAACAAGAGCAATCCAAATGGTTTCTCCTGGATGGATTTGATTTTTCAGGTATGCTTGTAAATCTAATCATGAAGGATCTTAGCTATGAAAAACAATAGGAGCGTTTCTTCTCTAACTCGTGAAAGTTGCTATACCAATTAGACCAATTGTGTGTCCTTTTTATCCATCCTCTCTTCTTCTTTTTATAGGTATTCTTTTTTTATAGGTATTAGTCTGTATTTTTTATCTTTTTCATTCTTAAACTTTCTCATTCTGATGATGGGTCATAGAGTATGATCTGAAACATTGATGTAAAATATTTTCACACAATCTTAACCAGAAGCATAACAGCATCAAATTTTTAATACTAATTCCTGTATATAATTCTCCTAGTTGTGGTCAATTGTTTGCCTGGCTTAGTGTGTTCACCTTTCAGCAGAAAGTTTTTCATTGCATTATAAATTATAGGCGTCGAAGAAGAGATGTGCTTAAATTCTTATTGTTTGACTGATTTTGAGATTTCACAGCAAAAGTATAATGTGCTGAAATTGTTCTTTCTGAGGAAGAGTTGACGGTTTCGTTGCATGCTTCCAGTCTTTTAGATGAATTATGATTACAAGTCACTTATGATTATCTGGAGTAGTTGATAACTTGATATCAGTACCATGTCCGGAAAGATGACTTGGGCTTTAAGAAGATGAAACTGAACTCTACTGAGATGATTGACCTCTTTGGTAGAATATTTTATTTGTGATTTTAAATATCCAATATATCGCTACCCTGTCCTACCCATACCCTTCCATTGATCTGTAATTTCTCAAAATTGCTATATAAAATTCACTAGAACATGAAACAAATTACTGTTCTTCTTGTCTACAAACAGTACTTGGATGGATGAATATTGCTCAAAACAGAGAATCAGAGTGCTGGAAATGAAATAAATTTATCATCAAATTCATGAACTTATCTTGGAAAACTCTCAAAGGGGAGCTGCAAAATTACTTCTACCTTATCTAATTGATCTCCAAGAACAAGCACAAAGAGTAGATACAACTGAAATTGCTCCTATCCTCATTGCCAAGCTGCATGATTCCTACAACACTCACACAAGCCTCCAATGATCAAACCTATATTCAGCTCTTTATATAGCTGTTGGAACACACCCCTCCTGCACTAGAAGGATCCAGAGAAGGAATTGAAGTTGGAGAATTCAGTTGTTCGTTTCAAATCCAGAATTCTACTTCATGACGAAACTTTCAATTGCCACCAGGCAGTGGGTTTTGTTTTTGCTTTGTACATTTTGTGATTGCCTCCTGTCTAAAAGCGTCAATTTAATGGGCAAATAGGCAAACCGCATGGTAAAGTAGTTGAGCAAATGATTGGTCACTTCAAGACCTCTTGAAGTAGTTTCTTGACCTCTTTTGCAGATTTTGCCAAATCTCAAGAATATGCAATATTTTCACAGTTTAATAGAGTAAAAACTGCAAATTATTAGAGAGAATTTCCTAGAAAAACTTGCAATTTTGTCAGCGGAAAAATAGAGAAATGGGTTTAATTACTAAGAAATCACTCTTTCTTGCAATTATTTCCCAAACTTTGCTACTATAGTTTATACAGTGATCTTAATTAACTACCTGATGGTTGATCTCTGCTACCACAATGATTTCTAAAAAGAAAACAACTTTGCTCCCATGGAGACAAATTTCAAACAATATCATAGCACTCCGAGAACTCCTCCATCGACCAATTTCCAGCATAGTTTAATCTTTTGATAAAGTTACGTATCTCAAAGGCCTTTAATACTAAGAATAAACCTTTTCAACTTAGGGTCTAGAATTTAAATAGTAAAGACTGTTGGATTTACAAATTATCAAATTGTTCAAAAGTTTCATTACAACTCCTACCTTTCCAAATTCAATAAATAGGCGCAATCATAATTGGTGAGGTTAAAAAATAAATTCTATTAGTTCCTATCTATTTATTTTAATGGGGATTAATCCCCTTCCCTTCCTAAAAGCGTCACAAGAGGATGGAAAAATTCATGGACTAAGAGTGTAAGGTGGATGTAGACACAAATGCGAACAACTAGTTGTGACACTATTATTCTCTGCCTTTAACGATACATTACATACTACAAATATTGCATTAATAAATTTCACAAATAAAGATCAGCTACTTCAATATATCAATAGCTTTGTCTGAAAGGAAGGTCACATCATAGTCATTGTAATTAAAGATTAAAATTGTTAGTAGTATCTATATTGCCACCGAGGCATTAGTTCGATAAATACTTTGAAACTTCTCATATAATGGTGGAACTGAAATTCTTGGGCCTTTTCTTATTTACAGGCTCAACTCCGATCAGTGGATCTTTCTGCACAAGTTTACTGGGTTCCTAATTCAAGTACTTCACAATATCTTAATTACGGTGCTGCGGCAAGTGAGGTGAGAATGCAAATCATCTTCCTGATTTTTATCATTATAATAATATTACAGAAGTACTAATGCCAAAACTCGCAGGTTGAGGTTGATCTCCTTTCGGGAGCAACTACAATAATTCAAACAGATATCATTTATGATTGCGGAAGAAGCTTGAATCCTGCTGTGGACCTTGGACAGGTTGGCTAAATAGATATTGAATTATTCTAATTTAAGCAATGTTAAAATTTCTCCTTTGTCTTAAATTTGAATAATCCTTCTTTGTGCTTGATGTTTTAAATTTAATATGTCTACAATGAAAAAAATTTGGAGCAGTTGATGAAAAATACAGATCATATGTTAATGACTAAAAGCCTGCCTAGTGCACAAGTGCCACTGAAAAGTTCTTTACTTCTAAGGATTCTCTCTCTAATCAGCTTGAAATTGTCTTCCCCTGTCTAATGCCAGATTTCAACCACAAAAAAAAAAAATGTATTGCATAGTTTGATCAAAGTACTTAATAAGCTCTAATATAGAGAAGAGATTGCTAAGCTAGATGAGTATTAGGATGAAATTTAACATCTATAAGACTAATGCAATTTTCTCCAAAACCATCTCGCATGACAATTTCTTCACAAGGATATGTTCCAAGTACATCATTTGTTGATTGAGTTTCATAGTTTGGTTGTGAAATATGAGCAAGCCTCATTTACTTCTCCCATAGGGATGATTTAGATATCACGACTAGTGCCACTAGTTGGCATTGTCTTAAATTGTAGTGAAATACAAGCAAACCTCATTGTCTTCTCCCATAGTGATGATTAGAGTGACACATTCTCCACCTATTCTTCCTAAAATGTGTGATGAAAGGAAATTGGATTTCATGGCCATGGTTTTCTGTAAGATCAATCGTTAAGATCCTTCTTGGTCACTTACATTCAGAACCTTTGGAGCATCATTATCATTATCAATCAAAACTTGATTGTTGACATTTTTCTAACCAAAGATGTTAAGGAAATATATGGAATTTTAGTTGCCAAATTTCAAGATTTAAACAAGTTAGAGATGGGCAATCTTCACATTTTTAGGGGATGCAGGCAATTCCATACTGCCAGTCATGTAACAACATTCATATAGAGAATTCAGTATGGAGGAGCTCAATTACAGGAAAAGTATAGGGAACCAGACTGATAGATATGAGAGAAAGGAAAAATATACTTTCTAAATGTATTATAATTGATTGTAATTAGAGATAGGCGGTCACAAAAATATCCCCAAAGTACCTAACTAGCATTATTTCATTTAAATACACAAGTGTAATCCTTTGAATCTCCATACTCTATAGAAGCCTAGCAACACTTCTCGGCTACCATTATGATTGGCCAAAATAGATCAAGAAATGAGCTGCCAGAAATTATTGGTAGCATAACTTTTATTGAAAGATTAAATTGGATTTAAAACTCAATATGGCAAAAATAGTTTTATAGAATTGTGGCCTACTTGTAAATACCATGGAAAGGCGTGAGAGTTGCTAAAAAACTGCACGCATAAATAAAAATTCAGAAGCAGTTCAGTGGACGGTATGGTTGCCATTTCTTTCCACTATTTGGTTGCGTAGTGTTATCCTTACATTCATTTAATATCCTCGATGTACAGTATTATGTGGACTTGTACCATCGATATTTTCTATATTTTATTGGCTCGATGTTATACTTCCTAGAAAATATATTTCCTAAGGTCAAAACATGATTAATTGATTAATTTTCCTTTTGTCTACAACTATCTAATTGATATATCAAAGCTTGGAAAAATATGCCACAACAAATGATTTTTGTTACTATGCTCCTACATAAAATCTGAATTGAAATTATGGCAAGAAGTGTTGGAGAGTAAGGGATTTCACATAGTTTATTATGCAGACTCAATAGTAGATTTAGACAAATGTAGGCTGATAAAAAAAGTATACTTGGGACTTCCAGCTATTTTGCTCAAATTTGATATCCTGCTACTATGTGTTGTCCTGAACTCAATTTATTTTTTGGAACTTCCACAATAAATTACCACGAAACCTTAGCACCTTTTTATCATCAAGATCCCAATCTGGGAAAGGTGTGCGCATTTGTTGAAAGAGTTAGATGATGTTATGATAAAATGCTTGTTGTTGGCAAATCACAAAACTCAAAATTGCTATTATCATCGATCTAAAAGTGAAGATATGCTTATTTTAATTGCAAGCCTTCCAGATGAATTGCAAACTGAAACTACTTTTGGTAGTAAGTCTTTCAAAACAAATTACAAAATATTAGTATTGGAATTTAAAAATGATCACTAGGGTACAAGCATAGCCTTCCCAAACTTTAAAAATTGAAATGAATTATTAATTTATAATATTTCTAGCAGTAAACCACATAGAAAATTACTATGAAAATATTATGTTAGTGAACTGAAATATTGTTGGGCACTACATAAACATCCTGGCCTATATGCAATGGGAAGTACAGGATAATAATTTTTTTCACCTAATTTTCTTAAATTTGAGTATATTGACATTAGTTGATATTAGGCTGATATTAATGTGCCTACAGTTAATGGAATTCAGGATGTGTACAAATAATTTCTAATCTAATGACATTTCATGATATTTTTCATGTGAACTTCAGCTCATTTAACATGAAACTCAGAGAAGAGTAGATTTGGGGGATTTGTGTCCTAATAAAGTTTTCTTATTGGTATGAGAAAAGAATAATTTTATTTGGGACTTGAGTTGCAGTATTCCCTACTTATTTCCCTCACATGTCTTGCCTATGTTTAATGCTTTCCATTTTTTGGTATGTCATCGATTCCTTTTTCATAGCTAATAAGCTAATGGATTCTATTACTTTTAGGATAATAATGCAGGAGTAGCCACTAACTTCTAGAATTGACTTTATATTCTCATTTTTTAAGTAATTTAAATGTTGAGTTAGTTCTTGTAATCAACTAATATTTGAAGGAAAACCCATGATGTAGATTGAAGGTGCTTTTGTGCAAGGAGTTGGATTCTTCACGATGGAAGAACATGTTGTTGACAAGAATGGAAAGCTTGTATCTGATGGAACATGGACATACAAAGTTCCTACAATTGATACCATACCTCAAAAGTTTAATGTGGAGCTACTTAGTAGCCCTCTACATCAAACACGCATTCTATCTTCAAAAGGTTTTGCTTTGAATCGTCCTTCAGCACCACAGAAACTTTCGCTTTGTAGAGCGCAACATAGGATCTGTTTACTAATATGGTGATTTTGGTTTAATACGGTATTTTTTTACATTATGTTACAGCTTCTGGTGAACCACCTTTGCTTCTAGCAGCATCTGTTCACTGTGCAATAAGAGAAGCTATAAGGGCAGCACGCAAGGAGCTTCCAACTGATAACAACAAAGAACACTTACGAATGGACTCACCTGCCACCATGGATGTCATAAAGTCTCTATGTGGCCTTGATAATATAGAACTGTATTTAAAGAGCTTGAGCTAAACAATAGCATGATACTTTTGAAATCATGTTTTATAGTCTACCCGGACAGGTGTAAATATACTCTGAAACAGGAGAAAGTGAACACCGCTTTTGGTGTAAGTCAAGGAAAGGTTTTTATCCACTTCTAAGACATGGAGTGAAAATTCCTCACTGTATCAAGTACAACCGCAATCTCCTATTTTCTTATATTTTTATCTACAAATACAGGAATGACACTTTTTTTATTAATCACTCTATTGAAAGAAAGAAATTAGATAAATTTTCAGGTATGACCAAAATCTAAGTTGTCAGTTCTGGTTCGGGATTGTGTTTGTTTTGGATTTATATGTACAAAAACATTATAAACTAGCATTTGTACCATTGAGGGGTGCAAAAACATTATAAACTAGCATTTGCACCTTTGAGGGGTGCAATGGTTACGCCGATAGTAATATATATATCAAATGATGATATTGTGATATATTTATGGATTTCTATTTGCCTCTATTTATATATTCTTATCTACCCCCCTATTCCTACTTGTATATCTTTCTTACTCACACACATAGGCACTCCTTTCTCCCTTCCTATCTCTATCTTATCATACCCCTCTCTTTACCCTTCACCTCTCTCTATCTATATCCCATTTCCTCTATTTATTTTTGATATACTCTATCTATATATCTATCTATCTATCTATCTGTCTGTCTATCTGTCTATTTGTCTGTCTATCTATTTATCTACTATCTATATATCACCTTATATATTTTTATCGTTCTATCTCTTCAACCCCCCCCCTCTTCTCTCCTCTCTCCTCTTTCTCTCCCTCCCACTCACTTCCTCTTCATCTTACTCTAATATCACTATATCTCTTTATCTCTTCCTCTCCATCTTACTCTATGTCACTATATCTCTTTATCTCTTCCTCTCCATCTCTCCTTTTTTATCTCCACATCTCTCTATCTTTACCTATCCTTCTACCTCTCTATCTATTTTCCTCTCTCTTCCCCACCCCCCACTCTCTCTCCCCCTCTCTTTATCTCTCCATCTTTGTCTTCCTAGACCTATATGCACATGTATATTTGCATCTACAATGTTGGGAGAGTTTTTTATCTATCATCGATGACACTGGTCTTGCTGATATCATAGAGAGTTTTCATTTCTTACCAATGTCATCTCCAACTTGCGATAAAAGACCTAGCTTGTCAAGTTTATATCTTCCATATACCCCTTTGTCTCTATCATGTTATTTCATTGTTTCTCTCTCCACTCTTATATAACTCCCCTTTCTACTTCTCTCTCTCTATATCACTTTGTGTCTCCCTCTACATCTTTCTATCTCCTCTCTCATTATTTGAACATCTCTCTCTCTCTCTCACACACACACACACACACACACCATTATACTGTAAAATTAAAAAACTAAACACGATTAAATCTTTTAATTAATATGAGTTGGGGTTGTTTGATAAATGCATTCAATACTCTCCTCCTAACAATTTCATTTTATTCTTTAACTATACTTACATCACTCGCCACCAAATTTATTAGCGGAGCGGATACTTGATCAAAGCATTTCACTACACACTACTATATCCATCTCTCCTTTTTTATCTCCATATCTCTCTATCTTTACCTATCCTTCTACCTCTTTATCTACTTTCCTCTCTCTTCCTCACCCCCCACTCTCTCTCGTGCTCTCTTTCTCTCTCCATCTTCATCTTCCTAAACTTGTATGCATATGTCTATTTGCATCTACAGTGTCAGGAGAGCTCTTTGATCTATCATCAATGGTACTGATCTTGCCGACATCAAAGAAAGTTTTCATTTCTTACCAATGGCATCTCCAACTTGCGTTAATAGACCTGGCTTGTCAAGAGATGATGAAATCCAAGGGATCAGGTGACCATCCTCTACTCATTACATTTAATACACAACATTAAATCATATTTTTTTAATTTTGATTATTTTTAAATGGTAAATTTATTCTCGCTATAATCATAAACTTTTTTTTAACTAAAAATACAACTTACTATTTAATTATTAGACCAAGGACAAATTGATTGAATTATAATATATATTTTTAAAGGCATGAATTGTCTATAAATTCTAGTGTTTAAATTAATAATTTAGAGACAAAAACTTAGAGTAAGAGTCATTTTCTTCATCAATTTTATTATAAAGTATGATGCCAATTATTGAATGTCTCTACAAATTCTTATGTTCACATTAATGATTCAAACATTTAGAAATTTAGGATAGGATTCCATTTCTCTACAAATTCTATCTTGAACATTTACAAACCTTGGGTTATGCATGGAAGCACTAAAAATGATCAATTTGACTATAAACATATGATTTCAAATTATCAATTGTATTCATACATAAGCCTATAATAAGAATCCATTTCTTTTTAAAGTTTAATATATATTAAAATTGCAACTTATTATTAATTATTAGACTAAGGACAACTTAGATAAATTATAATACATATTTTATAAGACATGAATTCTCTATAAACTCTAGTGTTCGAATTATTGATTTAGAGACTTAGAAACTTATAGTTGGAGTCAATTTCTCTATCACTTCCACTATAATTGTATGATATTAATTATTCAATAGTCTCTCTATAAATTCTAATGTTCACATTAATGACTTAGACATTTAGAGATTTCACAATAGGGATTTATTTCTCTACAAATTCTATGCAAGCCATGGGAAGTCTTAAAAAGCCGGTGGGCATCTCTCTGGGAGAAAGCCTATCGGCTAAATAAAAAATATATAAATATATGCAGTGGTGATTAAGTTCATAATAAAACACTACGCTAGTAGTCAAATACCATAGCAAAATGCACCACATGCAACACTAAATAATTTATAATGTCCCCTGCTAGGTTTAGGCTAGAATTGTCACATATTTAATATTATTATGGCCTAAACTGAATGGACTAAGTTTCATTGAATCAAATCTATGCTGTGTCATTATTTCAAGGAAAGTTATACATTCACCAAACATATTAAGCAATCTTACTATTTATAATTCTTAATATCCATACTAACCTTATTACCATTTTAGTCTGAGAAGAAGAAGGTTAGGATGTTACCAAGTCGCTTAGATACCAATCACAATAGGTTCCCCTCAAAGTTTATAGATCCAAGCCCTTATCCTATCTTGGGACTATGCCTGCAAGGCGCTCAGGGTCGTTTATCCATACGCTATCTTGGGAATCAACCTATTGGCTAGATTTAGACAGGCCTCTCCTTGGAAACACTTCAGTCCCTTCATCTTTAGGTACTAGTAGTAATAGGATTTGAACATATATATATATATATATATATATATATATATATATATATATATATATATATATATATATATATATATATATATATATATATAATCATTCTTATAGCCCAAGTATATTGGATCCTTCAGTAAATATATCATAGAATTTCAAACATATACAGTAACATATTAAGATATATAAAACATACTTCAAATGTATACTTTCACATATATTCTTCATATATAAGCATTCAAATGTACATATATGTATATATATGTTTGCTAGATATATATATTTATGTACATAATATAGTATACAATATATTTAATTTTGCTTTTATATATATATATATATATATATATATATATATATATATATATATATATATATATATATATATATATATATATATATATATAGCAATAATAATTAGAATTACATATATATGTTATATTTCAGTTGTGAATACACACACACACACACACTATTTTTGATTAATTAAGATGAACTTATACAATGCATATAACATATTACTCCAGTCATACGTTGGCCCTCAATTTTGTTAGGTGTGAGTATTTTACAATATGCTAACAGACTTATTGCCAGCCAATGATTCAAAATTGTCTCCTTCCTTCATCTCCCCTACTTTTGAATGATCTCTTATAACTTACTGATGGAGTGATAAGACATAAGGTCAAGAGACATGTCTTATTAACATCTCTTTTCCTTATTGCTAATTGTACTTTATAATGAGTTAATTATATTAACATCGCTTAATCTTCTTCAGTCATAATGGTCGTTGCTTCCTTTGTTATTATGATGTGTGCCTTATTTGATTTTAATCACTGTATCAATACTTTGGAATATATCGCAATCATTATGATTTAATGAATGAGATCACTATTTTAGAACATCATATATTTAATATTACTATTAAGAATTTATATTAATATAATATTGAGATATGTTATTCATATATTTAATAATTAATATTAGTATTAATTATTTATATTAATATAATATTAAGATTTATTATTATTGAATATTATATTATTAGTATTAATAATTGATATTATATTATTAGTATTAAGACATGACAATCCTTCCCTCCCCAAAATTGCTTGTCGTCAAGCAATGATAGTTTTATATAAATCTTTCCATGTGAGTAACTTTGTTGCGTAACTTGAGTATAGCTTTGTTGCGTAACTTGAGTATAGCCTATCTCAATATCTCTAGATTCCCTTTAGTTTATTCTCATATTTTAGAAAAACTAAATATGTAGAGGCACACATTGGTCATACACAGTGAAACATGGAGCATACATGTGAATACATGTAACGCATGAAAGCATGAAGCATACAAGTAGCACACAAATCATGAAGTAGACATATAAAAAGAGCATGCATAAAACTCAACATAGAAATGTAACATCATAAAGCATGCATATACACAGGTATACATGAATTTTAGGTCATGAAGCAAAGTATGAAGTATATATATAGACTCTCTTAAGTCCAAAGCATACATGTGAATATATGCAACATACAAAGTATGAAATATGCATATGAACACATGCTTGAATCATGCACATAAATACATGAATATATACACAAGTCATGAAACAAGAATATACTTAAGAGATGAACCAAACAAATGAGTATACAGAAAACATGAATCATACATAAGGCATAAAGTCATAAAGACATTAAGTATATGTGCCAGGCATTAAGCAATAAATACATGTTAGACACACAAGGCATGAAGCAATATACTTCAACACATGCCAAAAACATAAAGCATGAAGCAATACACTTGAATACACACCAAACACGTGAAGAATGAAGTAACACATGTCAAACACGTAAAGCATGAAGCAATATACTTGAATACACACCAAACACATGAAGCATAAAATAATATAATAATATTTGTCAGATATGTAAGGCTTGAAACAATCAATAAGTACACATTGAATGTGTAAGCAAGGCATACATGATGAATGTATAGACATGGATGACATTTATCTTCTATGAGGAAACACAAGTATACATATGAATGTATGAAGACACCAAGAATACATAAAATATGCATATTTTTAGATTTCTTCTTATTAACTCTTTACCCTGCAGGATGACGAGATGAAAGCTCTGATACCACTTGTAATGTCCACTGCTAGGTTTAGGCAAGAATTATCCCGTATTTAATATTCTTATGGCCTAAACTGAATGGACTAAGTTGCATTGAAACAAATATATGTTATGCCATTATTTCAACTAAGGAAAGTTATACATTCACCAAACATATTAAGCAATCTTACTATTTATGATTCTTAATGTCCATACTACCCTTATTACCATTTCAGTTTGAGAAGAAGAAGCTTAGGATGTAACCAAGTTGCTTAGATACCAATTGCAATAGGTTCCCCTCAAAGTTTCCAAATCCAAGCCATTATCCTATCTTGGGACTATGCTCCCAAGGCACTCAGGGTCGTTGATCCCTACCCTATCTTGGGAATCAACCTATTGGCCAGACAAGCCTCTCCTTGGAAACACTTAAGTCCCTTCCTCTTAGGTACTAGTAGTAATAGGATATAAGCATAGGTATATATATATACATACATATATGTAATATAATATTTATTTATATTAGATAATTCTTATAGCCCAAGTATACTAGATCCTTTAGTAAATCTATTATAGAATTTCAAATATATATAGTAGGATATTAAGATATATAAAACATACTTTAGATGTATACTTTCACATATATTCTTCATATATAAGCATTCAAATGTACATAAATTACATATGTTTGCTAAATAGATATATTTATGTGCATAATACAATATAAAATATATTTAATTATGTTTTCATATATATATATATATGTGTGTGTGTGTGTGTGTGTGCACAAAGATGGGGGACCAAAAGGGTGCCAAATCCTTTTTTGGTCCCCTAAAAGACATAGTGGGCACACGTTATGGCTTGGATTGCTCAAGCCTAAGGCTTGGGCAATCCAAGCCATAGCGCATGTGCATTATGTAAAATTTGTTAGAACTACAACTGATAGACTACTTGGAGAACAAAATGGGAGAATGTGATGATGATCACCGAGCTACTATGGTATATGTGAGACATTAGATCAGTTGTTTTATTGTCATTGATGTCAACCAGTTTTAACTTTACTTATCATGATAGTTGCAAACACCTGAAGAAGGTAATGTTGGTGAAGGAAAGGAGATATTAGCATGAAGATGAGATGTATGAGTAAGTTATGAATAAGGTATTTATTGGGAAACTTATTGATGAGTCTATGACAATATGATAGTGATTTGATTGGCTTACATGATTTTACTAAGTGTTGAAGATCAAGAATGTACAAGTTAATTTGGTCGGTATATGAAGAACTTAGTGTACACCGAACAATTGTAGTATACACTAAGTGCGGTATTAACCAAGAAGAAAAAATTGACATATCATGGTATTAACCAAGCATGAAGAAACTGACATATCATGGTATTGACCGAGCGAGAGAAATAAGGAGGAACATGTGATTACCGACATGAGCTGATAAGCTAGACAAATCTAGAAGATTCCAAGGATAAAAACAAAGTTTTTTATGAAGATCTATGACTGAAAAAATTCAAGGATGATCAGATGATGAAGATTGAAAATGTTTTAAGGCACACGTTCCGAGGAAGGTTAAAGAGGCAACACCAATGATGGAGATTAAGAGGCAAAATCTATGGCTGAAAAGAAAACGGTTTATATATGTCTATATAAGGAGACAAGAAATACAGAGAGAACATAGGAGAGAGAAGATTGCATCCCTATGCAAATTACCGGTGCATACATGCAAAGCTAGTCAGACAGGTTGAAGTGAGAACCGAGTGATTTTGCAGACCTAACCGAGTAACAGAAGGAGATAACTAAGAAAAATAGAGTAGGAGGAAGAAGGACAACAAAGACATTATGATGACTAGAATGATATTGAGCTTAGCATAGATCTGAATATGAGAAAAGGAAGTTGCATTTGAATCAGGTCATATAATGTTGTTTTCTAACCATTGCTACAGACAAAATCTCTTAATTGAGTGAGACTTAACCACCTTTTTTATTTTCTAATGGCATTCAATGAATGTTACTTGTTTTCTTGTTGACCCAAGTGAATGTATGGTCACAAATAAATGTTAGTGATAAATCCTCTAACAAGGTCATGTAATACCCCAAAAATGGGCTATAGGTTCATTAACCTCCTACATCTTCAATTCGAATGAAATCGACATCAAAGTCCTAACCTAAGGCACATCTGCATATTATTGAATCTTAATTAATTATTCTAAATTCTACATCGGGGAATATTTCCTAAATATTCTTAATTTATCATAAATATTCTTAATTTAATTATTATTAGGTGATAAATCCTATTTATCATAAAGTTTGATTAATTGAATATTCTGAATATTTAATTAATCAGATTTAATATTGTCACTTAATTATTTAATTAAATTTAATTCTAATTATTCCTAAATTGTATTATTTAATTTTGACAGTAAATCTAAAATCTCATGACTAATTGATTAAATTCTCATTTAATTAATTCATGTCAATTGTCAATATTTAATAATATAGTTTTTGAATAAAGTTTGATTTAATAATTGATTAACCCATAAATCAATTGTTTTAATTCAAAAATTAGTTAAGTTGAGGATAAATCACTTTATTTATTTAATTAATTGTGCACATTCAAAGAGCAATTAAACTCAAAATCAAGAAATCAATGCAAGTTGTTAACTTTTGGAAACTCAACATTCTATTTTGAGTTCAAAGCTGATCTAAACTTCTAATTTGAGTTAAAAAGTTGTTCTTGCATGCTTTTGCATGATTTTGTGAGTTAATTATCTCTGATTTCCTGATAACTCAAAAATCCACTTGACTTTATCAAGAGTGATTTATGGCTTTTCTCTTGCATCCTCAAAGCCCTGGATTTCTATAAAATCAAGGCTCAACTCTTTATAATGCAACACTTGAATTTATATAATTACCCTGGCGAATTGGCGATTGAAGGATTGAGAACTTGCGATAGGCGATTTGTGAGATCTTTCATAGTTGATCATTTAGCTTTTACATAGTTCCATATTCATAGTTTCATACTCATTCATAGCATTTTTAGATCAAATCTGCATTCCAATTTCATTCATTCTAGATTAATTTCATACAGTTTTCCATATTATTGCACAGAAAATCCAAAAATATAGCTTAATCTGAATTCATAATCTTTCATTCTTTACATTCAAATCCTTCATTTAGGTGTTTCATTGTCACTGGTCTTGGTCTGATCTAAGAGTATCATACTCGCACCTACTAGAAAGTAGTAAATCGCCTGGTTAGTTTACTTTCCATTTCCTTGCACGATTTTGGTTTTTGGCTAACCTCTAATGTTTTACTGAAGTGTTGTGTCTACAGCTAGGTACAAAATTCACACACATTTCTGGTGCCCACCGTGGGGCCTTGAAACAGGTTTTCATCATCTTTCTATCAATTTCTTGTCATTTTCTGGTTAAAACTATGATTTTTATTTTCTGTCCATACATTTTTCGTATGACTTTTATTAGAAAGTCATTTTAGGACGTACCCACTGTCGTACGACATGTTCAGATTTCAAGACTCGTATCAGAGAGTACACACTGTCGTTTGGAAGCCCGATTGTCGTATGAGAACACACCCACAATCGTACGAGTTTCCAGACTGTCATTTGGGAGGTAACCCACTGTCGTATGAGTTTTGATTCTAGAATTCAATTGTTGTTTTAGTATTTTTGGCAGTTTTTCAGATTTGGACTAACAGCTAACCCTAACAATTGAAATCTTCTATTTTTTACTGATACTTGTTGAATTTGATTGGAAAAAGTGCAACTAAATTGCTAAACCAGGTAAAAATCTACTAAGCGTGTTGCGAGGAATTCATGTATTCTTCTCAAGCTGATAAAATTTCGATCTGGGTTAAAATGAACTCTCACGTGTCAAGCTTGTTTGATTTTCTTGCTTTCATATCACAGAATTCATTTTGGGCTATAAAATGAACATAAATTTTCTTTCTGCATATCTGTTACACATAGTAAATAGGCCCTATGAACACTATTTGTGGATGATCTTGAGAGATTGAGCTTCTTTCGCTTGTTTATTCATGCGAAGCTCCTCTTGACGAAGGATCCCCTTATAGGTAGGGAAGGTACTGAGAGAGTCTCACGTTCTACTAGATTCATGTGTCTTCAACTTTTGATTGATACATTCTCTCTCTGGAGAGGTTGATAGATCATAAGCGGTTGACGTCATAGATCTTTGTGAGATAATCTTGGTCTTAGCGTGTTGGATTAATCTGTCTGCTTTGTTTTGGTTAAAAGTGAAAAGGCTAGAGGACTATGCTCTACTCCTTTTTTGGGTAGTATCAGAAATTCAAATCCTTGAATCTGGAACCAATCTCCATGTGGTATATTTTGTGAGTCAGTTTTAGAGAGGGTTAATGATGCAAGAGCATACTGGGTGTAAGAGCAATCTTGCATCACCCGAAAATATTTCTATTTTTGTATTCAATAAGGGCTATCTTGTGCAAAGCGACTATTTATGGAAACTTGCTATTTTTAGTAAGTTGGTCTTATGATCTTGGAATGTTCTGATTTTACATGTGGAGGTTCGTCTCAGTCACATTAGCTTGCCAGCAAAGTTTCATGGTTAGATCAGGTCTAGTTTTGAAGATATTGAAGATTTTCGGTATTGGCAACAGGGTACAGAAACTTTGAACTCATTTTTGAAAGCTTTAGAGGCCCTGGATGAGGTCAAAAATTTGGGTGACGAGCGCTTGGTCTAGTAAAGCCTGTAGAACACTTTGTGGCATTTTCAAAATGAGGTTATAATAGTCAATCGGGTCAACTGGTGATGACTTATGGTCTCTGAAAGTTGGGCCACCTGAAATGGCAGAAAATAATTTTTCTTCAAAATTTTTGTTTGGGTTTCAAAAGTTATTTTGAGCCGACTTTGATGTAATAAATTGAAAAATAAAATAATTCTAAGTTTGGTTGGCCCTTAGGGATAAATTTTTGGAACCTTCTCGGGCGGTGAAAAATGCCTATATAAAGAAGACCGGTAGTGTTGTCTAGGGCAGTTCTGGGTATTGATTTGAGGCTTTGTCTTATAGAATATTGTAAGGCAATGACCATGTGGCTTTGCATATTGTAATTCTGAAAGTTTGTAATTCCACATTTGTGGAGCTAATAAGAAGCCAATTTTTTGTTCTTGCATATTGTTGTTCTTTCTTTGTTTCTGTTATGTGTTTGTGGTATTAAGGGGAGCACCTTTCATCAAGTGGTATCAGAGTAGGAGTTCCTGAGTGTGTAAACAGATCACCGATCGTGAGGTAGTTTGCACCAGGACCGTGGTTAGGGTTTCAGCACGCACTGCGAAAATGGCTCCATGAAGGGAACGTGGTGGAAGAGCTGGTGTTGTAACACCTCAGGTTAGAGCGCTCCAGAGACAAGTGCGAGCATTGTAAGAGGAGATTCACAAAGGAATGAATCTTAATGTTAGAGATGAAAGCGAGGATGAAGCTGAAGAAGAAGATCAAGAAGGAGAAGTCGAAGTTGTGAACCAGGAGGAAGAAAGACTTTTTTGAGCCATTTCCAAGATCGAAAAAGGACCTAAGATTGAGGTTCCTACATTTTCAGGAAATCTTAACCCAGAAGAATTGATCGACTGGATCAATGAATGTGAAGAATATTTTGAGTATGAAGATATTGAGGATCCTGATAGGGTCAAATTTGCGAAGGCTAGACTGAAAGGTCATGCGAAGATCTGGTGGCAAGAGATTCAATTGGAGTGAAATAGAAGAGGGAAAGATAAAATCACAAGATGGGATCGTATGGTCGATAAATTGAAGCGACAGTTCATCCCTATTGATTATGAGCTTGACCTACTAAAAAAAATGCAAAGTTTGAAGCAAGCGGGATGATCTGTTCAGGAGTATACAGAGGAGTTCTATCGAATCCTCATCAGAACAGGTCATGCGGAAGCTGACAAGGAGAAAGTTGCTCGTTACCTTAACGAGTTGAGGCCCAACATTCAGGAGGAGCTAAATTTGGTTCGAATGAATAGTATTGAAGATGCATATCAGTTTCCCTAAAAGTGGAGGAAAAGCTGAACAAGAAGTTCGAGAGCAGACAAAATGGAAGAGGTCGTGGTGGATGATCTAGTGGACGGTCATATGGAGGCTGAAATGAAGATCCAAAAAAGAAGGATGAGGCTAGTAGCAGTTAAAATCAGAGAGGAAACAATTCCAATCATTTCCAAGATCAGAATAATAGAGATCAGAGAGGAAGAGGAAGAGGACAAGGTTCAGGAAGAGGAGGCTTCCATGGAACATGTTTTCACTATGGAGAAGAAGGTCATAGGGTATTTGAATGTCCTCAATGCCAAGGAAAGATAGATAAGAGTAATGAAGGCCAGACCAGAGTTGCACATGTAGATGAAGATGCTAGATCATCAAATTTAGAAGATGTTGAAAGAGGAGAAACGCTGATTAATAGAAGAGTCCTATTGAGTGGTGAGAATGAACCTGAACAAAGGAGGAGCCTATTTCGCACTAGATGCAAGTGTGAGGGCAAATATTGTGATGTGATTATTGATAGTGGAAGCACTAACAATTTGGTGTCAGAAGAGATGGTGGCAAAGTTGAAGCTCAAGAGACAGAAACACCCACATCCATATCGGATTGCCTGGGTGCAGGATGACTACAAGGTCATGGTCAGTGAACAGTGCCTAGTAAAGTTCAACATTGGCAGGTACCAAGATGAGGTACTATGTGATATCATATCTATGGATGCATGTCATATGTTGTTGGGTAGACTGTGGCAGTTTGACAGATGTGTTGTACACGATGGCAGTGCAAATACCTAATCCCTGAAAAAGGATGGAGTGCGACATAAGCTAAAGCCATTGAAGGAGACCAAAGAAAAGGTATGTGGTAATGCAAGAATAACATTTGTTGATAGAAAAAAATTTCTAGATGGTATGAGGTATGAGCATGTGTGTTTTGTTTTAATTCCAAAAGCTAGTAAAGAAGAAGTAGAGGATGTACTTATAGAGGTTGCAGATTTGTTGAATGAGTTTCAGGATATTGTATCTAATAATGTACCTGATGGATTACCACTAGTAAAGAAGATCAGTCATCAGATGGATTTGATTCTAGGAGCCAGTTTTCCAAACAAGGTAGCACACAAAATGACACCAACAAAAAGTGAAGAGTTGAACAGACAAGTACATGAGTTATTGCAGAAGGGGTTGATTCAAGAGAGTCTGAGTCCCTGTGCTGTACCAGTGGTATTAGCACCAAAGAAGAATGGAGAATGGAGGATGTATACAAATTCTAGAGCAATAAACAAGAACACAATCAAGTATAGGTTTCCATTGCCACGAATAGATGATATTATGGATTGTTTGAGTGGAGCTGTGTATTTCTCAAAGATAGATCTGAAGAGTGGATACCACCAGATTCAGATCAGAGAAGGAGATGAATGGAAGACTACCTTCAAGACAAAGGAAGGACTGTATGAGTGGTTAGTCATGCCTTTTGGGCTAACCAATGCACCGAGCACTTTCATGCGGCTTATGAACGAGGTTCTGAAAGAATTTTTGGGTAAGTTTGTTATTGTGTACCTAGATGATATTTTGATCTTTAGCAAGATATTGGAGAAACATATGATGCATATTCATATGGTGTTTGAGAAGTTGAGAGATGAGAAATTATTGATTAATTTGAAAAAGTGCAATTTTGTGAAGAAAGAGATAGTGTATTTGGGATTTGTAGTTTCAACAGAAGGTCTAAAAATGGACCCAGAGAAGGTACAGGCTATCTTTGAATGGCTTACTCCAAGGAGTGCTACTGAGGTAAGATCTTTTCATTGTCTAGCTAGTTTTTCATAAATTTTATCAAAAATTTTAGCAGTATTTGTGGTCCCTTGATTGAAACAATGAGAGGGGATAGAAAAGAGTTTAAGTGGACTAATGGGGTAGAAAAGAGTTTTCAATTGTTGAAACAAAAAGTTATAGAACAGCCTATTTTAGCACTTCCAAATTTTAATAAGGTGTTTCAAGTAGACTATGATGCTAGCGGTACTGCAATAGGAGATGTTATGAGCCAAGAACGCAAACCTGTTGCTTATTTTAGTGAGAAGTTAAATGATTCAAAGAGAAAATATTCTATTTATGATCAGGAATTTTATGTTATAGTTCAGGCATTGAAGAAGTGGAGACACTATCTGCTTCCTAAGGAGTTTATTTTGTATACTGATTATCAAGCTTTGCAATATTTGAATAGTCAAGGAAAGTTGAATCAAAGGCATTTGAAATGGGTTGAGTTTTTAAAGAGTTATACATTTGTTTTGAAACACAGAAGTGGAAAGTCTAACAAGGTTGCAGATGCACTTAGCAGAAGGCAACTATTGTTGACAGAGATGCAGATTGAGGTGGTTGGGTTAAAGGAACTCAAGAATTTGTATCTAGAGGGTCCTGATTTTGGTGAGGCTTGGAAAGCTTGTAAAGAACTTGTTACTCTAGATAGGATGAAATGACTGAATTTTATCATCTAGGATGATATGCTATTCAGAGGGAGTCAGTTGTGCATTCCAGGAAGTTCTACGAGGGAGAATATCATCAAGGAGAAGCATAGCGGAGGATTGGCTAGAAATTTTGGTCGAGATAAAACCCTTGCTTTGGTTAGTGAAAATTATTATTGGCCACAGTTGCAGAAAGATGTCAAGAAGTTTGTACAGAGTTGCAGAGTATGTTAGATGGCGAAAGGAGTGAAGTAGAATATAGGGTTGTATCGACTATTACCTGTACCAGAGAAGCCTTGGGAGGATATCAGTATGGACTTTGTTTTTGGTTTACCAAGGACACAACAGGGATATGATTCAATTTTTGTGGTGGTTGATAGATTTTTAAAGATGACACATTTCATTCCCTGCAAAAACACTAATGATGTTGTTCATATAGCATAATTGTTTTTCAGAGAAGTAGTGAGACTACATGGTTTGCCAATGACCATAGTTTCAGATAGAGACACTAAGTTCATTGGATATTTTTGGCGTACATTGTGGAAGAAGTTGAAGACAGATTTGAAGTTCAGTTCATCACATCATCCACAGACTGATGGATAGACAAAGGTGGTGAATAGGAGTTTGGGAAATTTTTTGAGATGTTTAGTTGGAGATAAGCCAACAGGATGGGATTTGATTTTACCACAAGCAGAATTTGCATACAATAATTCTGTCAACAGGAGCACTGGTAAATCACCATTTGAGATTGTACATGGGAGTAGTCCCAAAAATGCATCTGAGTTGAGAAAGATAGATAAAGGAGAAATAAGTAGTGCTGAATCTAAAGATTTTGCAGAACATTTGAAGAACATCCATGAGGAGGTGAGGAAGCATATTACCAAGATGAATGTGCAGTATAAGGCTAGGGTAGATGAGAAAAGGAGGCATAAGGAATTTCAGGTTGGAGATGAAGTCATGGTTCATTTGCAGAAGGAGCGATTTCCAGTTGGTACATATAACAAGTTGAAAATGAAGAAGTTTGGACCATGTAAGATACTGAAGAAGCATGATTCAGGAAATGCATATGAGGTAGAATTTCCTACTGAACTAAACATTTCACTAGTGTTTAACATTTTGGATTTGACAGAGTATCATGAAGGAGGTGTTGAAGATGAGGTTGCAGCAGCACAGTGGAGTATTCCAACAACCAGTTTAGATATCAAGGAGATTAAGACATACTGGATAGTCATGTTGGCAGAAGCACCAAGAACAAGACATATGAAGAGTATTTAGTCAAATGGAAAGGATGACCTATTGAAGATTCATTATGGCTAACAAAGGAGGAGGTTAACCATCTTGGTTTTCTTTTGCACACCTGAGTCATGACAAGGTCACTTCTCAAATTACCCCGGGTGTCTGATGCAGGAGCATCTTGGGTGTAAGAGCAATCTTGCATCACCCAAAAATATTTTTATTTTTGTATTCAATAAGGGCTATCTTGTCCAGAGCTGCTATTTTTAGTAAGTTGGTCTTACAATCTCGGAATGTTCTAATTTTACATGTGGAGGTTCGTCTCAGTCACATCAGCCTACCAGAAAATTTTTATGGTTAGATTAGGTCTAGTTTTGAAGATATTGAAGATTTTCAGTATTGGCAACAGGGTACATAAACTTTGAACTCATTTTTGAAGTCTTTAGAGGCCCCGTATGAGGTCAAAAATTTGGGTGATTGGTCCTTGCGTGGGTCAAGCTTGTAGAGTGCTTTGTGGCATTTTTGAAATGGGGTTATAATAGTCAATCAGGTCAGCTGGTGATGACTTATGGTCTCCAGAAGTCGGGCCACCTGAAATGGCAGAAAATAATTTTTCTTCAAAATTTTTGTTCGGGTTTCAAAAGTTATTTTGAGCCGACTTTGATGTAATAAATTGAAAAATAAAATAATTCTAAGTTTGGTCGGCCCTTAGGACTAAATTTTTGGAACCTTCTCGGGCAGTGGAAAATGTCTATATAAAGAAGGCCCGTAGTGTTGTCTAGGGTAGTTCTAGGTATTGATTTGAGGCTTTGTCCTACAGAATATTGTAAGGGAATGCCCATGTGGCTTTGCATATTGTAATTCTGAAAGTTTTTAATTCCACATTTGTGGAGATAATAAGAAGCCAATTTTCTGTTCATGCATATTGTTGTTGTTTCTCTGTTTCTGTTATGTGTTTGTGGTATTAAGGGGAGCACCTTTCATCAAGTGGTATCAGAGCAGGAGTTCTTGAGTGTGTAAATAGATCACCGACTGTGAGACAGTTTGCACCAGGACCGTGGTTAGGGTTTCAACACGCATCGCGAAAATGCCTCCATGAAGGGAACATGGTGGAAGAGCTGGTGTTGTAACACCTGAGGTTAGAGCACTCTAGAGACAAGTGCGAGCATTGTAAGAGGAGATTTGGAGAGGAATGAATCTTAATGTTAGAGACGAAAGCGAGGATGAAGCCGAAGAAAAAGATCAAGAAGGAGAAGTTGAAGTTGTGAACCAGGAGGAAGAAAGACTTTTTCAAGCCATTTCCAAGATCGAAAAAGGACCTAAGATTGAGGTTCCTACATTTTCAGAAAATCTTAACCTAGAAGAATTGTTCAATTGGATCAATGAATGTGAAGAATATTTTAAGTATGAAGATATTTAGGATCTTGATAGGGTCAAATTCGCGAAGGCCAGACTGAAAGGTCATGCGAAGATCTGGTGGCAAGAGATTCAATTGGAGTGAAATAGAAGAGGAAAAGATAAAATCACAAGATGGGATCGTATGGTCGATAAATTGAAGTGAAAGTTCATCCTTGTTGATTATGAGCTTGCCTACTAAAAAAAATGCAAAGTTTGAAGCAAGCGGGATGATCTGTTCAGGAGTATATAGAGGATTTCTATCGAATCCTCATCAGAACAGGCCATGCGGAAGCTAACAAGGAGAAAGTTGCTTGTTACCTTAATGGGTTGAGGCCCAGCATTCAAAAGAAGTTAAATTTTTGTTCGAATGAATAGTATTGAAGAGGCATACCAATTTTTTCTAAAAGTGGAGGAAAAGCTGAACAAGAAGTTGGAGAGCATACAAAATGGAAAAGGTCGTGGTGGACGATCTGGTGGACTGTCATATGGAGGCCGAAATGAAGATCCAAAAAAGAAGGATGAGGCCAGTAGCAATCAAAATTAGAGAGGAAATAATTTCAATCATTTTCAAAATTAGAATAATAGAGATCAGAGAGGAAGAGGAAGAGGATAAGGTTCAGAAAGAGGAGGCTTCCGTGGAACATGTTTTCACTGTAGAGAAGAAGGTCATAGGGCATTTGAATGTCCTTAATGCCAAGGAAGGATAGATAGGAGGAATGAAGGCCAGGCCAGAGTTGCACATGTAGATGAAGATGCCAGGTCATCAAATTCAGAAGATGCTGAAAGAGGAGAAACGCTGATTAACAGAAGAGTCCTGCTGAGTGGTGAGAATGAACCTGAACAAAGGAGGAGCCTATTTCACACTAGATGCAAGTGTGAGGGAAAATGTTGTGATGTGATTATTGATAGTGGAAATAGTGACAATTTGGTGTCATAAGAGATGGTGGCAAAGTTGAAGCTCAAGAGATAAAAACACCCACATCCATATCAGATTGCCTAGGTGCAGGATGACCACAAGGTCATGGTCAGTGAACAGTGCCTAGTAAAGTTCAAGATAGGCAGATACCAAGATGAGGTACTATGTGATATCATATCTATGGATGCATGTCATATGTTGTTGGGTAGACCGTGGTAGTTTGACAGATGTGTTGTACACGATGGTCGTGCGAATACCTATTTCCTAATAAAGGATGGAGTGCGACATAAGCTAAAGCCATTGAAGGAGACCAAAGAAAAGGTATGTGGTAATGCAAGAATAAAATTTGTTGATAGAAAAAAATTCCTAGATGGTATGAGGCATGAGCATGTGTGTTTTGTTTTAATTCCAAAAGCTAGTAAAGAAGAAGTAGAGGATGTACCTGTAGAGGTTGCAGATTTGTTGAATGAGTTTCAGAATATTGTATTTGATAATGTTCCTAATGGATTACCACCAGTAAGGAAGATCAGTCATTAGATGGATTTGATTCCAGAAGCCAATTTTCTAAACAAGGTAGCACACAGAATGACACCAACAGAAAGTGAAGAGTTGAACAGACAAGTACATGAGTTATTGCAGAAGGGGTTGATTTGAGAGAGTCTGAGTCTCTATGCTGTACCAACGGTATTAGCACCAAAGAAGAATGAAGAATGGAGGATGTGTATAGATTCCAGAGCAATAAATAAGATCACAATCAAGTATAGGTTTCCATTGCCACGAATGGATGATATTATGGATTGTTTGAGTGGAGCTGTGTATTTCTCAAAGATAGATCTAAAGAGTGGATACCACCAAATTCAGATCAGAGAAGGAGATGAATGGAAGACTTCCTTTAAGACTTGAAGGAAGGACTGTATGAGTGGTTAGTCATGCCTTTTGGGCTAACCAATGCACCGAGCACTTTCATGCAGCTCATGAACGAGGTTCTGAAAGAATTTTTGAGTAAGTTTGTCATTGTGTACCTAGATGATATTTTGATCTTTAGCAAGACATTGGAGAAACATATGATGCATATTCATATGGTGTTTGAGAAGCTGAGAGATGAGAAATTGTTGATTAATTTGAAGAAGTGCAGTTTTGTGAAGAAAGAGTTAGTGTATTTAGGATTTGTAGTTTCAACAGAAGGTCTAAAAATGGACTTAGAGAAGGTACATGCTATCTTTGAATGGCCTACTCCAAGGAGTGCTACCGAGGTAAGATCTTTTCATTTTCTAGCTAGTTTTTACATAAATTTTATCAAAAATTTTAGCAGTATTTATGGTCCCTTGACTGAAACAATGAGATGGGATAGAAAAGAGTTTAAGTGGACTAATGGGGTAGAAAAGAGTTTTCAATTGTTGAAACAAAAAGTTACAGAACAACCTATTTTAGCACTTCCAGATTTTAATAAAGTGTTTCAAGTAGACTGTGATGCTAGCGGTACTACAATAGGAGTTGTTATGTGCCAAGAAGGAAAACCTATTGCTTACTTTAGTGAGAAGTTAAATGATGCCAAGAGAAAATATTCTATTTATGATCAGGAATTTTATGCTATAGTTCAGGCATTGAAGAAGTGGAGACACTATCTACTTCCTAAGGAGTTTGTTTTGTATACTGATCATCAAATTTTGCAATAGTTGAATAGTCAAGGAAAGTTGAATCAAAGGCATTTGAAATGGGTTGAGTTTTTGCAGAGTTGTACATTTGTTTTGAAACACAAAAGTGGAAAGTCTAACAGGGTTGCAGACATGCTTAGCAGAAGGCAACTATTGCTGACAAAGATGCAGATTGAGGTGGTTGGGTTAAAGGAACTCAAGAATTTGTATCCAGAGGGTCCTAATTTTGGTGAGGCTTGGAAAGCTTGTAAAGAACTTGTTACTCTAGACAGGATGAAATGGCTAGATTTTATAATCCAGGATGATATGCTATTCAGAGGGGGTCAGTTGTGCAATCCATGAAGTTCTATGAGGGAGAATCTCATCAAGGAGAAGCATAGCGGAGGATTGGTTGGACATTTTGGTCGAGATAAAACCCTCACTTTTGTTAGTGAAAATTATTATTGGCCACAGTTGCAGCAAGATGTCAAGAAGTTTGTACAAAGTTGCAGAGTATGTTAGATGGCGAAAGGAGTGAAGTAGAATACAGGGTTGTATCAGCCATTACCTGTACCAGAGAAGCCTTGCGAGGATATCAGTATGGACTTCGTTCTTGGTTTACCAAGGACACAATGAGGACATGATTCAATTTTTGTGGTGGTTGATAGATTTTCAAAGATGACACATTTCATTCCCTGCAAGAAGACTAATGATGCTATTCATATAGCAGAATTGTTTTTTAGAGAAGTAGTGAGACTACATGGTTTGCCAAAGACCATAGTTTTAGATAGAGAAACTAAGTTTGTTGGATATTTTTGGTGTACATTGTGAAAGAAGTTGAAGATAGATTTTAAGTTCAGTTCATCACATCATCCACAGACCGATGGACAGACAGAGGTGGTGAATAGGAATTTGGGAAATTTGCTGAGATGTTTGGTTGGAGATAAGCCAACAGGATGAGATTTGATTTTACCACAAGTAAAATTTGCATACAATAATTCTGTCAACAGGAGCACTGGTAAATCACCATTTGAGATTGTACATGGGAGTAGTCCCAGAAATGCATCTGAGTTGAGAAAGATAGATAAAAGAGAAATAAGTAGTGCTGAAACTAAGGATTTTGCAGAATATTTGAAGAACATCCATGAGGAGGTGAGGAAGCATATTACCAAGATGAATGCGTAGTATAAGGCTAAGGCAAATGAGAAAAGAAGGCATAAGAAATTTCAGGTTGGAGATGAAGTCATGGTTCATTTGCGGAAGGAGCGATTTTCGGTTGGTACATATAACAAGTTGAAAATGAAGAAGTTTGGGCCATGTAAGATACTGAAGAAGCATGATTCAGGAAATGCATATGAGGTAGAATTTCCTACTGAGCTGAATATTTCACTAGTGTTTAACATTTTGGATTTGACAGAGTATCATAAAGGAGGTGTTGAAGATGAGGTTACAACAGCACAGTGGAGTATTCCAACAACCAGTTTAGATATCAAGGAGATTGAAGACATATTGGATAGTCGTATTGGTAGAAGCACGAGAAACAAGACATATGAAGAGTATTTGATCAAATGGAAAGGACAACCTATTGAAGATTCATTATGGCTAACAAAGGAGGAGGTTAACCGTCTTGGTTTTCCTCTGCACACCTGAGTCATGATGGGGTCGCTTCTCAAATTACCCTGGGTGTTTGATGCAGGAGCATCTTGGGTGTAAGAGAAATCTTGCATCACCCAAAAAATTTTCTATTTTTGTATTCAATAAGGGCTATCTTGTCCAGAGCTGCTATTTATGGAAACTTTCTATTTTTAGTAAGTTGATCTTACGATCTTAGAATGTTCTAATTTTACATATGGAGGTTCATCTCAGTCACATCAGTCTACCAGCAAAGTTTCATGGTTAGATTAGGTTTAGTTTTGAAGATATTGAAGATTTTCAGTATTGGCAGCAGGGTACAGAAGCTTTGAACTCATTTTTGAAGTCTTTAGAGGCCCTGTATGAGGTCAAAAATTTGGGTGATAGGTGCTTGTGTGGGTCAAGCCTGTAGAGCACTTTGTGGCATTTTTGAAATGGGGTTATAATAGTCAATCAGGTCAACGTGTGATGACTTATGGTCTTCGGAAGTCGGGCCACCTGAAATGGCAGAAAATAATTTTCCTTCAAAATTTCTGTTCGAGTTTCAAAGGTTATTTTGAGCTGACTTTGATGTAATAAATTGAAAAATAAAATAATTCTAAGTTTGGTCGGCCCTTAGGGCTAAATTTTTGGAACCTTCTCAGGCAATGGAAAATGTCTATATAAAGAAGGCCCGTAGTGTTGTCTAGGGCAGTTCTGGGTAGTAGATTTGGGTATTGATTTGAGGCTTTGTCCTATAGAATATTGTAAGGGAATGCCCATGTGGCTTTGCATATTGTAATTCTAAAAGTTTGTAATTCCACATTTGTGGAGATAATAAGAAGCCAATTTTTTGTTCTTGCATATTGTTGTTGTTTCTTTGTTTCTGTTATGTGTTTGTGGTATTAAGGGGAGCACTCTTCATCAGTTAACTATAGTGGACATTCCCTTAATTGGGTCAACCACGTGGACGAAACCTCAAGTGGTAATAGCCATTTTTGTCATGGTAGGAGTAGCCGCTATATAAATGTGCTTGTGGAGGAAATCTTCATAGGTGTGGTCTCTTGTTGGGCTGTCAAATCTCCATAGCAGCTCCTAATTGATTAATTTCTCAGACTATGTCAAAACCCCGGTGCACTTGGATTAGAGTTCACCCTCTTGAGATCATAAAATTTGCAGAGTCAGACCATTACTACAAACCCTAGTGAGGCCAAATTTTCATTTTTCTAGAAATATGTGTGTTATTGAAAAACATTTTGGAACATACACAATTAGCACTCCTAGGAATTAGCACATTCAATCACTTGATTGTTCATGCACAGGGTTGCTTTGTCCCCTGTTTATTATTTTCAGATGTGCTTGGAATCACTTGATTGCTATTTTGTGTGCTTGTTTATCTATTTGGCTACCGAAAATGAACGATCTAAGAATAATCTTTAAACCTGGACAAAGAAATTTGTGAACTATTTGAAATTGAAAACCAAAAATTTGCAAAATCTGAAGTAAAAATCCTTTTTGGAGTCAAAAGTCATCCCATCAGGTAAGAAAGTTGTACGAGTTTTGGCAAGTTTCATTTCAGAACCCATGTATTCTCATATGATAGCTTGTATAGTGTCGTACGAGTTTTGCCACCAGTAAAAAATAAAAGTAAAAAATCTACTATCAATTGTCATGCGAGTTTTGCAACTGTCGTATGAGTTTGTCAATTGTCATTTCACAGCATACCCACTGTCGTATGATCCTGCAGAAAGTCGTTTGAGAAAAATTGCTAGAAAGTGGTTAGAATTGTTAGAAACTCAGTTTTTGTAGCCTATTTCTAGAATCTATGGAACAAATCACTGTGTCAGGAACAAAGCAGAAACTAGAACAAATTCATTCATTTTCCTTAAGTGGGCTTTTGAGTCTGATCTTTCTTTCTGGGTTATCGATTTGAGTCTTTTTCATCTTGTGTCAAAACCTTGTCAACATTATCTTCAAATTCAGTCTTCTTGCTAAACGACTAAGTTTTGTGAGCTCATGCCCGCTATCTGTTGGGCGTCTACCCACACTACTATGGCATAGTATCTTTCATTTACATCTGATCTAATCTTTAATCACTTCAATCTTGACAAGGTTGCGTCATTCGATCTTCTTGAATCAATTCATTCTTCAGTTGTCTTCATCTTATTCATTTTCTTCACCCAAGGTTAATGGTGGAAACTAGAGCTTCCTCTCACAAGAAATCTGGAGAAGCACTTACCACCACGCCTTTAACTATTCACAAGGGTCCTACTCTTGAGAAACTCTACAATTCTGGTCTTTACGAAGATGATGGTCTTAGAAATTTTTGATTGAAAATTGGTTACGTACCCCCTCCATCAACTCACGAAGGTAATCAACAAACCCCTCCTCAATCTGATCCAGGTTGCTCTAAAACTCCTAACATGTCTCATAGAGGGACACAAAACGGGTCTCAAGGACACCATTCTCAACATGTTGTGGATCAAGAACCTACACCTTCTGAAATTGTTCGATATCAAAATGATGATGACTTCAAAAGAATGATGAAACATTTCTTGAAGGAAGATAGAGAGGCATACTTTCTATAGTTAGCTCATCAAGGAGCTAAAATTCCTCCAAACTTTAATGTGGAACATATCATTACACATAAGGAAGAAACTCCTATCATGACTATGATGAAACAAATGCATGTCATGCAAGTCAAACTTAACAAACTTGAAAAAGAAAAGGAACCTAAGGAGTTCTCCATGGAAGCTCTATGCCCTTTTCCATTCGATAAAGACTTGTACATGTCGCCATTCCCTAAAAGAGTGGAGATGCCTAAATATGATAAGTATGATGGAAACTCTAACCCTCAAGATCATGTCAGAGAATTCTGTACTCAATTTATGGAGTTTATGCACGAACCAACCTACTTAATGTGTCTTTTCCCTCGATCTCTGGGAGGAGCAGCCATTCATTGGTTCTCTAGAATGCCTCCTACTATCAAATTTTTTGAAGAGTTAATCAAACTATTCTATCAACAATACTCCTACAATATTCAACATCCGGTCACCATGATCGA
Source organism: Chamaecyparis obtusa (assembly GCA_027943335.1). Taxonomy (NCBI): domain Eukaryota; kingdom Viridiplantae; phylum Streptophyta; class Pinopsida; order Cupressales; family Cupressaceae; genus Chamaecyparis; species Chamaecyparis obtusa. The sequence goes on along the minus strand of BSBK01000291.1, from coordinate 166,023 downwards.
CATCTACAATTTGAAACAATACCCAGGTGAACCATTCCTGACATTTCTCAAGAGGTGAAGGAAAAAATTTTCTCTATATGCTGGACCCATTCTTGAAACTGAGAAGTTGGAAATTTTCATCAACAATGTTCCAGAAATCAACTACCCTTTACAAATGCAAAATCATACATCTTTTGACAAGATGGTAGATAACGTGATCAAAATTGAGAAAGTACTTGTTAAAAAAAGAGAGATCACACTTCAAAAAGACAAGTATGAATCTGGATCTAGTTCTAATGACAAGAACAAAAACTGAAACAAGAATAAAAGCATTGTCACAGATGGTGTTGTTGATAATATATGTGCCCCATCTAAGGCACCTACTTTCAATCTCACTATTGGTACCCAAGCCATCAAAGCTTTAGAAGCCAAAGCTACAGAGTCCAACATGTTAGGAATGAATGCAAAATGTTTTGGTAGTCATTCTATAGCAGTTGTTGTTGCATTCATGACTTGGATTGTCATTGATGTCAACATAGTGATATTCTAGATATTAGCAGGAAAGCAAGTAAAATTTTGTTTTGCACACATGTTGTATTGCAGATTGGATTTTGTGCAATTGATGGTATGTTCTTTGGTGTGTTATTAACCTATGGTTAACAGCGCAAAAAGAAATTCATTCATTTGTAAGAGTTATGAGCATTTTGGTGAAAGCATTGTTTAGACAGTGTTTCTATGTAGTGATGTTCAGAAATCGGAGGATATCTCTTAGCTGGGATGGAATCTGATATTGCACAGTTAAAGAGATGTTGGAGACTCATTAATGATGATGTGATTCATAGCACAAACTTCGAAGATATGTTTGGAGAAAGTTACAGTAACTGGAAGCTGACAGTTTTATGTGAATTCTGTGTGTAGCGTGTAGAATTTATTATTTTGTAATTGAGGACTGACTCATTTGTAATTATTTGAGTTTGGTATATAAGAATGAATTTTTTCCTTATTTTAATATGTACTATAAAGATTGTGATGCGAATATATGCATGAAGTGAAGAAAAGAGCTAATTCAGTGATGAAGGAAGACTTGTGAGTACAGAGATATGGAATTGTGATCTTGTGTAGCAGAGAGTGTAGTTTTGGCATAGTGTGAAGGATGTAATATATTTTATATTATTATATTGAATAATTCTAAGATCTTTTGGACAGTGGGTTCAGAGATCTTGCCTTGAAGCTGTTTGGGCAGTGGGTCCTTCTGTCTTTCATAAACTCTTAACTGGGTTAAAATCTTTTAACAGGGATTCAAAATCTCCTAACAGGGATTTATATGTACTGAATGTATTTCATAAGACTCCTAATAGGGTCCATCCTCTAACAAGGAACTTTCATATTAGTGTATCATTTTGTGGGCATCATTCCCACCGGGGTTTACTCTTTTCAAGAGGTTCCCTAGTTAACATATCTTGTGTTATTGTGCAATTGTGTATGATTATCTTTCTATGGTTGATCAGTACATTGATTATATTGTTTAAAGCTATTGAATGGATAAATTATCAAATAACTGATTCACCCCCCCCCCCCCCTCTCAGTTATCTTGGGGATCTTTACTTTCTAACAATTGGTATCAGAGCGGCAGGTCCTTGAAAGAAAAGTTTAACTTAAGGAGATCCATGGTGAATTTTAGAAAAGAAAGCCCTAAGTTTGATGGAGTAAATTTTGACAGCTGGAAAGAAAAGATGAAGACACATCTATTGTGTTTAGGACCAAGTTATTGGTTGATTACAAAGAATGAGAAGACTATCATTGAGGAAGACAATCTAGAGGCAGGAACTAAAGGTGAACTAGATCTATTCATGTGTAACATACTTGCAAGAGAAGCACTTTTATCAGCACTACCGGAGAATGAATATAGTCAGGTAAGATGTTTGAAAACATCTCATGCAATTTGGAAAGCTTTACATTCTACTTTTGAAGGTGATGAACATGCAAAGAAGGCTAGATTACATAATTGGATTTGTGCATTTGAAGATATCAGAATGATGGAAGATGAATCTATTAGAAGCTATATTGGTAGGATGTCTGAGATTGTGACAGGAATAAAGTCTTGTGGAGGTGATAAGACAGAGAATGAAGTGATATGGAAAATTCTGAGAACTTTGACACTAGTTTTCAAGCAGACAACGTAGATGATTGAACAAGTTATACCTTATACATCAAACTTTTCAAGAGAGACTCTTCTTGGAAGATTAGAAACAATAGAGATGAACTTGAGATTATCAGGAGAGCTACCTAGAATGGAAACAACATTCAGTGCTCTTAGCATTAGACCTACTAGAAGTACTAGTGTGAATGGAGATTATGCCAGTAGTAGCAGATCTGAGGAAGATAAGAAGATTGAAGAAGGTATTGCATTACTTGTAAAAAAAGAACTAGATGGTAAGAAAATCTTTAAATATTGGACTTGTCAAGAATATGGTCATTTTGCATCTAAATGTCCTAAAAGAGTTAAGAAGTATAGAAGCAACTTTAAACCTAGGAGATCTAAAGAATGTTATTATGCAAATGATGAAGATTTTGAAGAAGGAATTGAAAAACATTTAAGTGACAGTGATAATGATAACTTTGAGGAAATAGGATTTGTAGCAATTAAAGAAGAAAGTTCTGAATATGATAAAAGGGAAGAAAAAACATTAGTTTCACAAGTTGAAAAGAAATCTGATTGGATTATAGACAGTGGTTGTTCACATCATATGACTGGAGATAAAAGAAAGTTTGTTAAGTTAGATAATTATGATGGAGGAATTGTTAGGGTTGGTAACAATGCACCTTGTTTGATTAAGTGTATAGGATCTATTACTCTTGATGGAAAGACTAACACTGATGATGTTTACTTTGTTGATGGACTAAGATATAATCTACTAAGTGTTGGACAATTGGCTGATAAGGGTTATCAAGTTTGGTTTTCTATGAAAACTTGTGTGATAAAAGATAAAGATGGAAATCTGATTGGAAAAGGATCTAGAACTAGAGGTAATGTATTTCACTTGAATCCTACTGAGATGGCATGTTTGATAACTAGGATTGATGACAGTTGGTTATGGCATAAAAGGTTTTGTCATATAAACTTTGATAATATTGTCAAGGTGAGCACTACACATGCGGTAAGAGATTTACCTAGAATTATGAAACCTACTAACATGATTTGCAAAGAATGTATGATGGCAAAGCAGAAAAGGAGTTCATTTCCCAATAAGAAGTTCACTTCGGTAGAGAAGTTGGAGATTGTTCCTACAGACTTGAGTGGTCCTACTAGGACTAGAGGATTCTATGGTGAAAGGTATTTTATGATTCTTGTTGATGATTTTACAAGAATGATGTGGATTGCATTTTTGAAAGAAAAATCTAAAGCAATTGATAAATTTAAGATCATGAAAAGCAAAATTAAGAATGAATCTGGAATGAAGATTAAGTGTCTAAGATCTGATAGAGGTGGTGAATTTACATCTAGAGAGTTTAACACTTTTTGTGAAATGAATGGCATTAAGAGACAACTTTCAGCCCCTAGAACACCAGAACAAAATGGTATTGCAGAAAGAAGGAACAAGTCAATAATTGAAGCAGCAAGAGCTATGTTGTTTGAAAATGATTTGACTAAAACTTTTTGGAGAGAAGCAGTGAACACAACAGTATACACTATGAATACAGTACAAATCAGAGTAGATACAAACAAGACACCTTATGAATTATGGTTTGGACATACACCCTTAATTAAGTATTTTAAAATTTTTGGAAGTAAATGTTATATAAAGAGAGATGATGATATAGGAAAGTTTGATCCTAGAAGTGATGAAGGAATATTTTTTGGATATTCTTTAAAAAGAAAAGCATATAGATGTTATAACAAAAGAACTAAGACTATTGTTGAAAGTGCAAATGTAAAAGTTGATGAGAATTTTAAAATTCGGGAAAGAATGCTTGATTATGAATCTGATGGAGAAGCACAACCTCAGCCTAACATTGAAAATGCAAAATTATTTTTTGAAACTAAAAGTGATTTGCTGAATGAAAGTCATGCTGAAGAAGACATAGAAGAAAACAAAGAAGAAAGCATAGAAGAATCTACAGTCGGAACAAGATCAATAACTATGACACCTAACATGTATACTTCAAGACATCACCATGTTGAGCAAGTTATTGGAAGTTTAGATAGAGGAGTTTTGACTCGAAATAAGGTACATTTATGTTTGATTTCTCAAATTGAACCTAAGACTACTAATGAAGCTTGTGAAGATGAACATTGGATCAATGCTATGAAAGAAGAACTAGAGCAGATTGAAAAAAAAAAGACATGGGAATTAATCCCTAGACCTGAAGACAAGAATGTGATTGGAACAAAGTGGGTATTCAGAAACAAGATGAATGAACAAGGAGAAGTGATAAGAAACAAAGCAAGATTGGTATGTAAAGGATATTCACAACAACAAGGAATTGACTATGAAGAAACTTTTGCACCTATGGCCAGACTTGAAGCAGTGAGAATATTTCTAGCATATGCAACTTACAAGAAATTCAGAGTGTATTAGATGGATGTGAAGTCAGCATTTTTGAATGATGAATTGGAAGAAGAAGTCTACATTGAGTAGCCTGAAGGTTTTCCTTTGACACAAGAAGGAGATATGGTATGTAAGTTAAAGAAAGCTTTATATGGATTAAAACAAGCACCTAGAACTTGGTATGCAAGATTGGATAAGTATTTATTGAAATTGGGATTTATAAAAGGAACATCAGATAGTAACTTATACACAAAAGAAATTGAGAATGGTTTGTTGGTTATAGTTATTTGTTGATGATATTATCTTTGGAGGAGAAGATGAAGCTAGTGACAAATTTGCAGATGAAATGAAGACTGAATTTGAGATGAGCATGATTGGAGAAATGAAATATTTTTTGGGATTACAGATAACACAAAGCAAGGAAGGTATATTTGTAAGTCAGACTAAGTATTTAAATGAATTATTGAAAAGATTTAGAATGGAAGATTCTAAACCTATTGGAACACCTATGGTAATCGGACATAAGTTATCTAGCAAAGATGAGACACCAGCAGTTGAGCAGAAAAAGTACAGATCTATGATTGGAGGATTGCAGTACTTGACACATACAAGACCTGATATAGCACATTCAGTGGAGATTGTAGCAAGATTTCAAGCAGAACCTAGAGAATCATATTATGTAGCAGTAAAGAGGATACTAAGATATCTGAAAGGAACAATGGATTATGGATTATGGTATGAGAATTCTGATGATTTTACCTTATGTGCCTATACTGATGCAAATTGGGGAGGCGACATTGATGACAAGAAAAGCACCAGTGGTGGAGCCTTTTTTCTTGGAGGTAAATTGGTCTCTTGGCTAAGTAAGAAGCAAAATTGTACTTCACAAAGCACATCAGAAGCAGAATATGTTGCAGTAGCAAATAATTGTAATCAGATTATTTGGATGAAGCAGATGTTGAAGGATATTGGAATAAAGTTTGATGAGCCTGTTGTTATACATTGTGATAACACCAGTACAATGAGTATGTCAAAAAATCCTATTTTACATTCTAAGACTAAACATATTGAGATCAAGTATCATGTTGTAAGAGAGAAAGTTGCAGAAAAAGAAGTAAGATTGGAGTACATAAGTACAAAGGAGCAGATAGCAGATATATTTACAAAGCCTTTACCTAAGGATACATTTGTGTATCTGAGAGGTATGCTTGGGGTTATGCCCCAACCTATTTTTGAGAATTGATGCAGATGATTGCATCTGTCCAGTGGTATATGAGCCCTATCTTTCTTCTAGATTGGATGTTGGAACTTCCTCTATGGGGGAGTTTATGAGCTGAGTCATGAGGACTCTTGTTATTGTATTCTTCTGAAAAGTGTCTTTTGACATTAAGTTGTTGTTGACTTAGTGATAGAATTTCTATCATTGATGTCAATGGGGGAGAGATATACATGAAAAACATTGTGGATTGTATGAGAGAGCTGAATAGGAAAATGAAGTAAGATTTGATTTGATATTTTGCAGTGATGTTGCAGTATTGGATTTTTGGAACATTGGATGTTTTTCATCTATGTTGCCATCAATGCCAATAGGGGAGATTGTTAGGAATGAATGCAAAATATTTTGGTATTCATTTTGTAGCAGTTGTTGTTGCATTCATGACTTGGATTGTCATTGATGTCAACACAGTGATATTCTAGATATTAGCAGGAAAGTAGGTACAATTTTGTTTTGCGCACATGTTGTATTGTAGATTGGATTTTGCGTAGTTGATGGTATGTTCTTTGGTGTGTTATTAACCTATGGTTAACAGTGCAAAAATAAATTCATTCATTTGTAAGAGTTATGAGCATTTTGATGAAAGCAGTGTTTAGACAGTGTTTCTGTGTAGCGATGTTTGAAAATTGGAGGATATCTCTTAGCTGGGATGGAATCTGATTTTATGCAGTTAAAGGGATGTTGGAGACTCATTAATGATGATGTGGTTCATAGTGCAAACTTTGAGGATATGTTTGGAGAAAGTTACAGTAACTGGAAGCCGACAGTTTTATGTGAATTCTGTGTGTAGCATATAGAATTTATTATTTTGTAATTGAGGACCGAATCATTTGTAATTATTTGAGTTTGGTATATAAGAAGGAATTTTTTCCTTATTGTAATATGTACTATGAAGATTGTGATGCGAATATATGCATGAAGTGAAGAAAAGAGCTAATTCAGTGATGAAGGAAGACTTGTGAGTACAGAGATTTGGAATTGTGATCTTGTGTAACAGAGAGTGTAGTTTTGGCATAGTGTGAAGGCGGTAATATATTTCATATTATTCTATTGAATAATTCTAAGATCTTTTGGACAGTGGGTTTAGAGATCTTGCCTTGAAGCTGTTTGGGTAGTGGGTCCTTTTGTCTTCCATAAACTCTTAACCGGGTTAGAATCTTTTAACAGGGATTCAAAATCTCCTAACAGGGATTTATATGTACTGAATGTATTTCATAAGACTCCTAATAGGGTCCATCCTCTAACAAGGAACTTTCATATTAGTGCATCATTTTGTGGGCATCATTCCCATCGGGGTTTACTCTTTTCAAGAGGTTCCCTAGTTAACATATCTTGTGTTATTGTGCAATTGTGTATGATTATCTTTCTATGGTTGATCAGTACATTGATTATATTGTTTAAAGCTGTTGAATGGATAAATTATCAGATAACTGATTCACCCCCCCTCTCAGTTATCTTGGGGATCTTTACTTTCTAATACAACAAAAATTCATCTGATTACAAACCTTGGACTACATATCCTAATCGCAAATTCACTCCTCTTGGAGAATCCTTGGAATCTACCATGAAAACTCTATTGGAAAAAAAAATTATCTACTTGCTTGAGATGAAAGTCTTTGATCCGGAACCTAAACTGAAATGGTGGAGAGAGAATGATTTCTGTGAATTCCATCGCAATAAAGGTCATAAGACTAATAACTGCGTTCACTTGAAACACATTATACAAGACAAAATTGATAATGGCAACATCATGATTGACAATCATAAGAGTAATAATGATCATACAACATTTACAAAACCATTTCCTAAACATGGTAAGGAAGATTCTTCTTCTCAGCCTAATATGGGTGCTAAAGTCAATTATGCCTACTCTGGAAACAATGTTGTTATCAATATGGTTGAACCATGCCTATCTGAGTGTTACAATGTCATTCCAATTGTAAGAAGAGATAGAGAAAATCAATCAGCCAATGCAGTTACTCGATCACAAGCTCAGACACACCTACAAGGACAAATACCAGACTCATCCAATGTCCCTAAGGTGCCTTTCAATCTTTCATTTGCTTCTAAATAGAGGGCTACATCTAAATCTTCAAATCCTAAAGACACTAGGCCTACTTCATATAGTACTGTCCAACAACTCCAGCACACAAATGCTAAAATCTCCATGTTTGAGTTGCTTTGGATATCTCTAGCTCATAGAACCATTCTAGACAAAGCTCTGCTCAGATCCAATGTTCCTAATGACCTTGATTTAGACAGATTCCAGACTATGTTTGGTCATCTTACATCTCCGCAATATATTTCCTTTTCAGAGGAAGATGATAACTCCTTGAGTCATCCACATAACCAACCCTTTCATATTGAAGTCTTAATCCAAAACCGTCATGTCAAACGTGTGTTGATAGATGGGGGCGTTGGCCTAAACATTTGTTCTTTCAGCTTGATTACACAATTGGGATTTTCAAAAATGGCCATTGATCCCAGGAAGAAGATAATTATCAAAGCATATGATGAGCAAGAAAGATCTTCAAAAGGAACAATTGTCCTACCTATCAGAGTAGGTCATGTCATCAGAGATACTATATGTCAAGTTTTTGATTTACCTTTGGCTTATAATATCCTTCTAGGGAGACCATGGATACATGAAATGAAAGCTATTCCTTCTATGTACCATCAGTGTTTAAAATTTCCTTATGAAGGAGTAGAGGTGACAATCCCAGCTAATCTATATACAACTTGCAATACATTGAAAGAGAGTGCTAATAAACTTGTTTCTAATAACAGAGAATCTTCCACTAAGCAGCTAGACGCTGCTTCAACATCCAAGATGGAAGACATTTCTAAAGAGGTTAAAATCAAAGAAAATGATATGGGAGAATATACTATAGAGCGAGTCTTATCTTTGACGTCTCTCCCTATCTTGCCTAAGTCCTATGGACAAATTATGAAACAGTCCAAACTAGAGTCTAAAGAACCTCTTGAAGCATATAAAGGAAATTTTGTTGCAGAACAAGTATCTAAACAAGAGTTTGAAGAAGATGAAGTTGTGCTCACTTGGCTATACAAAGATGAACCTAAATCTCAAGTTGTTAAAAAATGTGATTCTAAAATACCAAATATCCCTTCTAAGTCATATGGCCCAGGGAACAAATTGATCACAAAAATGGGATATAAAGGAAAAGGACCTCTAGGACTATAGGGTAAAGGTCTTCTGTCGCCTCTTGATCACCGTGGCCGAGAAAACAAGAATACAAAAAGTCTAGGATACACGAAGAAGCCTTTCTATCTTAGCAAGAACTCCCTGCATGTTTTAGAAAAGGTTGAGCCCTCCGTAGAAAATCAACTAAAGGGAGAAACAACAGAACAATCTGATAGTGGTGATTTAGATACCACTGAAGATCTCATTCCCTATGAGATTTTTCCTAAAGAAATCAAAGATCTCCTTGAAGCTGAAGATGATCCAATAAAAATAATTAATGTAGTAGAAACACAAGAACCTACTATAGAGCAAGAGATAGTTGCAACACAAGAACCAACTAATCTCAAAGGCAATCAAAAAGACAAAGAGGAAGGTGGTAGTTATTCTGAGACAAATTCCCACAAGTATGAATTCAAATCAGAATCTGAGGGAAACCCTTCTTGGGGTATTCATCCTGATTTTAATCATGTTCTTATATTTCCTAGAGGTCTAGATGAAGAAACAGAAGATGAATTAAATGACTATGAATGGGGAGTCATTCTAGAACTAGATGAACTTATTATAGAAAAGCATGTTGATCTTATTCACCAATATGCACCTAAACCCAATGCAAGTCTAGAGCGAAATGAGGAACTTATCGAGTTTGATCCACCAATGGCTGAAGTGGATTTCCACAATGACATTGAGCCTATCCATGAATTGAATGTCTTAAGTTGTAATATCACCTTTGAACTCGAGCATTGGGTTAGGACCAATGATGACACATCCATATCCATAAATACTCTTTCCCAATCTTTCACCACTTTGACTATCCAACGCCCTGACCTTCTTAACATAACATCCACAAACTTGAACCAAGGTATTTATACCTTTCCCAATGACTATGCCCTTGCTTGCTACCTAAATGTAGTTGAAGCTATGAGGAATTCCATCAGTGAACCAAGCGTTAGCATGACAGAGTCAGACATCAAGTATCTTAGTCAGAAAAATAAGAATAAGAATAAAAAGAAAAGGAGTTCTGAGGGTGAAAACCACTTTGTGGCAGTCTCAGAACCTACAAAAGTAAAAATAAAAGACGTATCTGCAGGTGAAAACCTCTCTGAGGTGCCTAGGTATGAGATATTTAATGTCCTTCCAAGTCATTTACAAGACAAATCTCTAGTTCTAATTGAGTCCACTCAATCTATCAATTTGGGAACAACAGAAGAACCACAGTTGATCCATGTAGCACAATCTTTATCAGAAGAAGAGAAGAAAAAATTTACAACATTCTTAATAGAAAAGAAGATCAACTTTGCATGGAAATACTCGGATATGCCAGGGTTGGATCTTGATCTTATAATGCATCATTTATCTATAGCTCCAAACGTTAAACCTGTTAAGAAAAAATTAAGAAAGATGCATCCACATGTTGCACTCTTGGTAAAATCTGAATTAGAGAAGCTCCTAAAAGCCAGATTTATTCGAGTTATTGATTATGCAGAATGGATCTCTAATATTGTACCTATTTCTAAACTAGACAAATCAATAAGAGTATGCACAGATTTTAGAGATGTAAACAAAGCATGCCCTAAGGATGATTTTCCACTACCTAACATTGATATGATAGTGGACATGACTACGGGCTTTGAGATGTATTCTTTGATGGATGGTTTTTCTGGATATAATCAAATCAAAATTGTTCTAGAGGATCAAGAGAAAACTACTTTCACATGTGCATGGGGTACCTTATGTTGGAATGTCATGCCATTTGGGCTTAAGAATGCTGGTGCTACATATCAGAGACCTATGACATCTATTTTTCATGACATGATGCATAGAACTATGGAGGATTATGTTGATGATACTTTAGCAAAATCTATGATTAGAGCTGAACATCTAAATGACTTGAGCAAGATACTAGACATAATGGAAAAATTTAGTCTTAGACTAAATCCTAAGAAGTGTGCTTCTGGTGTCACTTCTAGAAAGCTTTTAGGATACATTGTTTCAAAGAAAGGAATTGAAGTAGATCCAGCTAAAGTTAAAGCTATCGTGGATATGCAACCTCCCAAGAACATCAGTCAAATAAGAACATTGCAAGGGAGAGTTCAATCTATTAGACGCTTCATATCTCAGCTAGCAGACATATCACAACCTTTTACAAAGACATTACATAAAGGTGTGACCTTTGCATGGAGTGAGGAATGTGAAAAGAATTTTGATCATATCAAGAAATATCTATCAAATCCTCCTATCTTGATACCTCCTATTCAAGGGAAGCCATTGATCTTATATGTCTCCGCAATAGATACATCACTGGGGGCATTACTTGCACAACATGATGAGAACAAGAAGGAAAGAGCTATATACTATATCAGTCGAACATTGGTGGCATATGAAAAGAACTATTCTATGATTGAAAAGGCTTGTCTAGCTATGGTTTTTGCTTCATAGAAACTGAGACATTATATGTTAGCTCATACCACACATTTAGTAGCTAAGATTGATCCACTAAAGTACTTACTAAGCAAAGCTACCCTCATGGGTAGATTAGCCAAATGGGTCACGCTCTTAAGTGAATTTGACATTGAATATGTTGAAAGAAAATCTATTAAAGGCCAAGTTATTGTTGATCAGTTAGCAGATGCACCTTTGCTTGATGACACACCAATGCACATGGAATTTCTAGATTCCTCTATCATGAATCTTTCTTCTAGAGAATGGCAATTGTTCTTTGATGGCTCCTATACATAGAATAGATCTAGAGTAGGTATCTTGTTTATCACTCCTCAAGGATACTCCATTCCTAAGGCATTTAGAATCAAATTTCCTTTTACAAACAATATTGCTAAATATGAAGCCCTTTTGAATGGTATGGATATAGCAATTGAGTGGAGAGTAACAGATTTACACATTCATGGAGACTCATAACTTGTAATCCATCAAGTTAATAATGTGTACCAAACTAAAGATGAAAAGCTCATTCCATACAAGAGAATGGTAGATGATCTAAAGAAATATTTCATATCTATCACATTTGAGCAAATACCTAGAACAAAGAATAAGGCTGTCGATGCAATGGCAACATTATCTACTTTATTATAGCAACCTGAACATGAGCTACGCTACGAGTTCCTGATGGAAGCACTATCTTATCCTGCATATGATTCCCCTAAAACCCACATGATCTGCACTATTGTGGGTCATGATTCATCCCAATATAAAAACCTATTCTCCTATCTCAAAGACCAAATCATTCCCAATACCTTTAACCGCCATGAAAAGAGATACCTTATCCGAAATGCCTCCTGATATGTCATCATTGGTCACGATCTGTACAAACGAGGTCTAAATGGTATGCTACTTATATGTTTAGAACATGAAGAGTCTCAATGTGCATTAGAAGAAGTCCATGATGGTATTTGTGGGTCACACTCGAACGGTTTAACACTAGCTTGAAAACTTATTAGGGTTGGGTACTATTGGCCAGAAATGGAGAAAGAGTCTATCAAGTTTGCTAAGAATTGTCAAAAGTGCCAAGTGCATGACAACTTAATTCATGCTCTAGGGAGAGATCTAATTCCCTTCACTACTCAATGGCCTTTTCATCAATGGGCGTTTGATCTTATTGGAGCCATACATCCTCATTCTTCTAATGGACATACCCATATAATCACAACTACAGATTATTTTACAAAATGGGTAGAAGTAGTCCCCTTGACACAAGCCACTGGAAAACAAATATCTATGTTCATCTTGAACTACATCATATGCCAGTATGGTATTCCACATTCTATAGTCACAAATAATGGTGGACAATTTAAGAACAAAGACTTGGATGACTTATGTGACAAATTCAAGATTACACAACATTGGTCATCAATCTACTATCCTCAAGGGAATGGACAAGCAGAGGCTTCAAACAAGAATCTATGGAAAATCTTGCACTGTACAGTTAATAAAATAGGAAAAGACTGGCATCTCATGATCAATCCAGCTCTCTGGGCCTACAGAACAAGTATCAAAATGCCTACTAGGGCTACACCTTTCACTTTAGTTTATGGGTCTAAAGCGGTACTACCTATTGAGGTTGAAATCCCATCACTAAGAATCAGAATGCATGGTATAGTAATTGATGATGACTACAGAGTGTTTAGGTTGCAAGAACTTGAACTACTAGATGAGCGCAGACAAGCAGCATATGATTATCTCAGAGTATATCAGAAGAGAATGTCTAGAGGCTACAACAAGAAAGTTAGACATAGAGAATTTCAGGTTGGTGATTTAGTCTTGAGAGATAATCCTAAAAATCAATCACATAGAGAATGCAAGGGGAAGTTTGAACCCAACTGGCTGGGTCCCTTTGTTATTACTGCTACTTTTGGCTCTGGTGCCTATCAACTCTCAATGACTGAAGGAGAATAGCTCTGAGAACCAATCAATGTTCTCCATCTGAAGAAATTCTACACCTAAGGCTTTCAGTCTATGGTAAAATATCCTGAAAAATCTTAAAAATTGGAAAAGTCCTAAAAAAATGAACATCTTGGTGAAAACCTAGAAATAGGCACCTTGTTGATTCAAAAAAAAAGTAAAAAATATCAAAAGTACAAAAAATTGAAAAAATGAAAAATACAAAAAAAAATGAGAAAAAGAAAGTGTCTTAGTGAAAACTTGGAAACAGGCACCTTGGTAGCAAAAATAGAATCTCTACCAAGATGGTGAAAACCCAGAAAATGGGTGCCACTTGTTCAAAATGCTCCATCTATCATCGCAATCTTGGTCTTTCCCTACTTTCAGTCTTTCTTTAGTTTCTACATATCTCTTGGTTTGTTCCCGCATTCCTATTTTCAATAAGTCGGTTGGTACACCAATTGGCTCACGCGTCTGTATCCTATCAATTCCTAACACTTGGGGGCAATCAATGTATAATCCTATGGCCTCCAGTATTTTTAGACGTATCATATCTAGTCAGAGTCCTTTGAAGCTTCATTTGAGTCAGTCAGTCAGTCTTGTCTCCAGAAAGGATTTTGCATCTACAACAACGCAGTTAAACATCAAAATGAAAACAATCTATGCTTTTATATGCTTTTATCTCCTTGTATGCTTACTGATTCACATTGAGATTTTTGCATCTTGTGTTCCCACGAGCTCTTCGATGATGTCCTTTTCAAGATTTAGAGAGTGATGACTAGGGGCATAATCTTTTCTTTATTTTCTGCTTGTATGTGAAAATCTAACAACTTTGGAAATTTTGGATTGAAAGGGTGTCCGACTATAAGAGCCTCTATCTTGAATTGGATGGCCATGCGTACCTCGACCATTGATACCCAGAAAATTCAAGGAAGTTTGATCTAACTATTGTCTTTTTGAGTGAGTTCTTTCTCCTATTGTGAAACATGATCTTTCCTAAGGATGTGAACGATAAAGGGTCACTACGGGTAATTCACATTGGATTTCGGATGATCTCTTGACTGCTTGATGTGTTTTTTTTAGCAAGGCGTATTCAGGTCATCACAACATTGATGTTATGATGCTTATACAAATTGCAATATTGAAATGGACATGATATTCAGGTCATCCTAGCGTTTGTGCCTTGGTGCTTATATCTACTCTGACATTCTGAAATAAAATCAATATTCATATGTCCATGGTTGTCTCACTAGTGGGTGTTGTATTGATTCTTGCGCATACAAATTGATATTCATGTCTATAGTTTCATAACTAGTGGGTGTTGTATTGATTTATCCGATTACCTAAAAAGTTCAATGATGATAACAAATCGACACATGATCAGCGACTAGGTCCTAGGTCTTAGGTTTGCATTTCATTCTGCATCTTTGCATTTTGCACTTTGCATGATCTCACAAATTGCTTGAACATTTAAACGATTCTTCAAAACCAAAAATGCTAAACATGACACAAGGATTGAGCATTGTATGAAGGTTCCTCCAATGAAACAGTAAGTAGAATCCTTTTTCGGGATCAAAATCAAAATTTGAGATCATTCATATTATTAACTACTTGCATAATCAACCTTCAATCATCACAGAAATCTAGAATTCAACTTAACTAATTATCTTACATCAAACTATCACAATTTCAACTTGGTCAACTATGGTCAACTCATGGTTTAACCTAGTCAAACTTGGTCTCCAAGACCTCTAAACTATGCAAAACACGTTCTCAAACATGTATAACCACTTCTCAAATCAATTAACATGCTTCTAAACTATAATGCTGACTTTTCTTGTCAGATTTCAATTTTAATCCCCAAGGGGGCATGGTATTACACATCATTTAAAGTCTATCAATCTATTTTTGTCAACCAAATCTTTCCTCAGTAATCAAGACAACAACCACGTCTAGTTGTTGACTCATCAAAAGTCCTTGTCGCTTGGGGCAAATCTATCATTGCTTGGGGCATATCAGATTCATCTTGATCCATATCAATCTGGTATCCTAAATCTATCTTGTAAACTGTATTAGCTTTTGTAACTATCGGTTCATTAGTGTTATTTCCTTGGTTCTTCGTAACTAATGGGTTTAGGATGTGATACCAATATGATTCATACAAGGACATTGAGGTCTGGAATTGGTCACTCACTTCTTCGCAATCATAAGGTTTAGAATCAGACATTTTGGCACTTTTTCGTAATCACCGATTCATTGTTGATATAGCTAGCATCATCTCGATTCTTGGTCATCCTAGACCTGGGTCAACATCATTTTCCAATCTTTCAATTGGTTTCTATCTCAGAATCAGTAAATCTTTCAAATCAATTTCATACATCATACATCATACACAAACTATCTTTGAACCACTACGCTTCGCACAGTAATTCAAAGAGGGGCAAAATGTAATACCCAAAAAATGGGCTATAGGTTCATTAACCTCCTACATCTTCAATTCGAATGAAATCAACATCAAAGTCCTAACCTAAGGCACATCTGCACATTATTCAATTTTAATTGATTATTCTAAATTCTGTATCGGGGAATATTTCCTAAATATTCCTAATTTATCATAATTATTCTTAATTTAATTATTATTTGGCGATAAATCCTATTTATCCTAAAGTTTGATTAATTGAGTATTCTGAATATTTAATTAATCAGATTTAATACTACCACTTAATTATTTAATTTAATTTAATTCTAATTATTCCTAAATTGTATTATTTAATTTTGACAATAAAATCAAAAATCTTATGACTAATTGATTAAATTCTTATTTAATTAATTCATGTCAATTGTCAATATTTAATAATATAGTTTTTGAATAAAGTTTGATTTAATAATTGATTAACCCATAAATCAATTGTTTTAATTAAAAAATCAGTTAAGTTGAGGATAAATCACTTTATTTATTTAATTAATTCATAATTAATTGTGCACATTCAAAGAGCAGTTAAACTCAAAATCAGGAAATCAATGCAAGTTGTTAACTTTTGGAAACTCAACATTCTATTTTGAGTTCAAAGCTGATCTAAACTTCTGATTTGAGTTAAAGAGTTGTTCTTGCATGCTTTTGCATGATTTTGTGAGTTAATTATCTTTGATTTCCTGATAACTCAAAAATCAACCTGAGTTTATCAAGAGTGATTTATGGCTTTTCTCTTGCATCCGCAAAGCCCTGAATTTTTATAAAATCAAGGCTCAACTCTTCATAATGACAACACTCGAATTTACACAATTACTCTGGCGAATTGGCGATTGAAGGATTGAGCACTTGCGACAGGCGATTTGTGAGATCTTTCATAGTTGATCATTTAGCTTTTACATAGTTCCATATTCATAGTTTCATACTCATTCATAGCATCTTTAGATCAACTCTACATTCCAATTTCATTCATTCTAGATTAATTTCATACATTTTTCCATATTATTGCATAGAAAATCTAAAAATATAGAATAATTTGCATTCATAATCTTTCATTCTTTGTATTCAAATCCTTCATTTAGATGTTGCATTGTCACTAGTCTCGGTCCGATCTAAGAGTATCATACTCGCACCTACTAGAAGGTAGTAAATCACCTGGTTAGTTTAGTTTCCATTTCATTGCACGATTTTGGTTTTTGGCTAACCTCTAATGTTTTACTGAAGTGTTGTGTCTACAGCTAGGTACAAAATTCACACACATAGGTCACACCTTATAGTGTGTTTTGTAACCTTTAACAAGGTTGGCTCTTAACCAAGCTCACTTCAGAAGAGTGAAAATATTTCGGGTACCGGTCCTTGGTGGTTTTTCCCTTAACAGGGTTTTCATGTTAACAATCAAGTGTTAAATGTGTATGCATGTGATGTTTTGATATTTTACTTTACACATTACAGTAACTGGTTAAATCGGTATATGTTAACTACTAGTTAGTTTACATTATCTAACAGTCAGTTAATTAATCAGAAAGTCACAGTCAAGTTATTACTGAGTTGTTTATGTTATTTGCTCAAGTTGATTTTATACATCAAAGAAGAATTTGGGACTGTAAGGATAACTGATCATAACTGATTCAACCCCCCTCTTAGTTATCTAACAAAGTTTTCCACTCATGTGATTAAGACCCATTTTTTTTGTATTATCTCATCAAAATAATATATTTTTTATATAAATATATTAAATATTAAATATATACTTATAAAATATAATATAAATTATAAAATATATACTTATTAAATATTAAATATTTAAATTTATTTAGATACATATTATATATCTATTTTTTATTTGTGTCAATTGTCCTTGAGAGAAAAGAATGGGGCAGTTGTTTGAAAATTTTAAATCTGTTCACACTGGCAAATTCCGCGAACATTGTTCCTCGATAGGAGTAATCACTAATGAAAATTATGACAGAATTAATAGGGGAATAATTATCTTTTCAATTAAAAATCATTAATTAACTTGTATTTTCTTCTATTTATGATCTCTATGTAACAAATTTACTAGAACAAAGGTAAAATTCTCCATGTCCAACAACAAATGTAATATTTATGATCTCTTTTTATGAGAGAGTGAAAGATAGAGTGAGAGAGAGGGTTTATGCTTTATGGTTTGGGGGTCCCATGACTCCTTAGGTCCTAAGGGGTCTTAAGGGGTCCTAAGACACACCAATGTGTCCTAGGACCCCTTAACAACCCTTATGACCATTAAGATGTATAGAGAAGGGTTGTAAGGGGTCATAAGGGGTTCTAGGACACACTAATGTGCCATAGGATCACTTACCATACATTAGTGTGTGATAAGGGGTCTTAAGACACAGTAATACATCCTAGGACCCCTTAACAACCCTTAGGACCTCTAAGATGTACAAAGAAGGGTTCTAAAGGGTAGAGAGAGAGAGAGAGAGAGTGTGAGTGGGGTTATGTGTGAGAGAGGATGAGATGTATCCATACGGGTTGTAAGGGGTCTTAAGTGGTTCTAGGACACATTAATGTGTCCTATGACACCTTATGACCTCTTAAGACCCCTTAGGACCCCAAAGATGTATTCTTAGGGGTCCTAATGGGTTGTAAGGCGTCTTAATGGGTCCTAGAACACCTTATGACTCACTACAACCCCAAATATGTAATCTTAGAGATCCTAAAGGGTAATGATGGGTCTTAAGAGATCTTAGGACCCCTAAGATGTATTCTTAAGGTTCCTAATGGGTCGTAAATGGGTCTTAAGGGGTCCTAAGATGCCTTATGGCTCCTTACGACCCCTTAGGACCCCTAAGATATATTCTTAGGGGTCCTAATGGATCATAAGGGCTCTTAAGGGGCCCTAGGACACCTTATGACCCCTAAGATATATTCTTAGGGGTTGTAAGGTGTCTTAAGGGGATTAATGTGTCTTAGGACCCCTAAAATGTATCCTTGTGGTCGTAAAGGGTCTTAAGGGTCCTTGATATTAGAATTATTAGCAATCATGAGATAAGGGTCCTAATGTGTCCTAAGGGATCCTAGGACCATCTATGACCCATTATGACCCCTTATGACATATTAGGACCCATTGTAACCCATTAGGACCCCTTAGAACACATTAACCATCATATGACACACTAATGGGTTCTAAGTGGTCCTAATGTATTATAAGGGATCATAATGGGTCCTAACTAGTCCTAGGACCCCTTAACACACATTGTGAACCCTGTTAGAAATAGGGAATACTAAGAGGGGGGGTGAATCATTATTCTACAAACTTTATCTTTTGCCCAATTATGGATATAACAGATTATCTTTATACATGCATAACATAAGAAGCTAAACAACATGCATAACAATAAAGAACTCATAACACATTATTTGTTCTCGAGGAAACCCTAGCCAAGGGAAAACCCCGATGGGGATGGTACCCACAAAGATCCACTAATCAAAAGTATCATGTTAAGGATGTTGACCCTGTTAGGAGTCTATTACAAACATATAGTGTATCAATCCTAATTAAGGGACTATAGGCCTTGTTAGAAGCCTCAACTCTGTTAGGAGTTGTGGTACAAAATGTGATTACCAGATGAGCCCACTGCCCAAACAAGTAATGTACAATATACACTGATTACAAAATAGGTTAAGGCACATAACCTTATACTACTTGCATCAATATCACTTCGCTGCTCTTTCACTATCGCTAATACATATGCTTCATATATTTTGCATCATATCACTTGTCCTTCTTTCTCAATAATACTACTTACTTCCAATTACAATTACAATTACATTTACATTTATATCAATAGCTTTATCCAAGATTTAACATCTAGGATGTCATCCCTTTATATTGTTAAGTCATTATTTTGATAAACAAAATAATCCCTTAACTCTTTACTAGTTCTATCTTCATATTCTGTCCTATCAGCTTCACACTGTCTTCGGTAAAACTGTCATAACTTCTTCCGTACATGTCGTACTAACTTGCACTTTGAGATGGGTGATCAATAGACATCATAGAGTCTTTGTTCAAGTGTGCAAGCACTGAACTTACTCCAGTCAACATCGCAAACAAAAATTGTGTCCAAGTTCACTGGTAAAACACTGTCTCACACTTAGACAAATTTGCAATGCGCTATGTCATACTTTCTCTCTGACCTATGTGATCTTCATGTGGATCATATGTTGCCATAATGACAACATCTATGTAATCAACTCAGCCAAATTGCCAACTATCTCCCCCTTTGTCATTGGTGGCAACATATGAGAAAATTGGCTAAGTGTACAACTCAAAATCTCAAAAAATGTTCAAAAATTGTGGCCATAGTATAAAATACATACTATCCTTATAACTCCTCAAAAATTATTTCCTCTAATAGTACTCCCCCTAAGAGTAACAACCCTTATCATATACTATCAATTTTCTTCTATATATCTCTCCCCCTTTGACAACAATGATAAAATAAGGTGTCACAAAATTGTATCACAAAAATTTATACCTCAATTTATTTATTACAAAGCTGGTAGGCTTGCAACACAATCTACAAAATCTATCTTCATGGCTTCTATCTCCTTCTCCCATGATTTCTTAATGAAATCTGCCACATTAAGTAGTGCACTTAGTCCATAAGAAGCAATTTCACATGCTTGGAGGTTTTCAAAGTTAAATTTCTGAAAAGATGTCTTTGCTGAAAGAAATTCTTCCAACTGTTCTTCAATTATGCTCAACTTCATAGAAGCATGCTCTCTCAAAAGAGTGTATCTTCTCAATTTCCTATCTTTCTCATCTTGTACAACTGTGATTTCATCATAAAGTTTTCTAACTTTCTTCTCAACATCACATACCTTCACATTGGGAGTAGACAGAAGGTTTGTTTCATTTAGAATTTCTGCTTCCTTCAACTTTATCTTCTGATCTTCCTTAGCTGTCAAAGTTTTTGATTTTGTACACTGTATGTACAAAGATTTACCTGTTTCCAAGTGCTTCCTCAAATCCTTTATACAGATATCAAGAGTGTTGATATCATTGCTGATATAGTGACTAATGTTTAAAAGCATTCTAGCCTCATAGTTTGCTTGTGCTTTCACTTTTGCAATATCAGCTAGGTTTGTGAATTCATTATCAAAGGTGCTCATTACCTTCTTTGCCTTCTCCATAGGGTCTGCTTCTGAAATTTGTGTAGTTACAGTACTTTGTAACTTCTTAGTTAGTTCCTTCAAAGACCCTTCAAGACTCTTCACCTTCTTATTCTTACCAATTATTTTGTTCAAGGATGTAATCAATTCCAACTGATCATCATCATCTACTTCTTTTCCCAAATGCTCAATCATAGATCCAATTTGAGTCTTCTTTCCAGTCTCAGGAGTAAGACTGATATCTTCTTTAGTGGGAATGGGAATTTGTTCTTCTGTAACTAGTGGTTCCACAACAGTGGTCTCTATCATCTCTTCTTCTTTTGTAGCTTCCTGTTCCTCAAAGGCCGAATTGTCAACAATGTTCTCCAAATTCTTGAATACATTTTCATTAGTATCCAAGGTAATTTTTGTACCTTCTACATTCATTGTTTCATCTTCAATATTAATAGCTGGAGAAGAGGGAATGTCCTCTTGTACTTTCTCACCTACTTGCTTTGCTGCAACTGATGATTCTCCAACATATTCTGTCATAACCTTGATAATTACCTGTTCTATCTTAGAATTTACTTCTTCATACCTGCCTCCCATAATTTGAATTGTTCTCCTTTTGGTTCTCAGATGGGTGCTTAGGGCTTTCATGATCTGATTGAAATGAGTTTCATCTCTTATTTCACAAAGCTTCCTCACAAGATTTTCTCTGATAGTTGTCTCTTCCTCTGATGCTCTCTTCTTCCTATTCAAAAGTTTGTTGTATAGATCATCAGGTATCCATCCTTGAATAGTATCAAACTTCTTGCCAGTCAAGATCATATGCTTCACAACTGCATTCTCTAGATTAAGTATATCAATATAATCATAAAGATCATAATATTTGTTCATTTTTGCAAAGTCACCATTCTCAATAATCTGCTCATTAAGCTTTTCAACTTTTGGTTTCCAAGCTTTCTTCTTAGTATGGACATCATCTTTAACTTCTGCAATCTTTCTTGGAATAGGTTGCACTAGAGTTTTATGTCTCTTTCTTGGTCCAATAGCACTTTCCTTAACTCTTTTTCTAGGTGTGGGGGAAGTGGATCTAGTAGACATCTTTGTTTCTATGTCCTTCTTTGGTACTTCCACTTTCACCTTTACTTGTGGTTCTTCTTGTGGCACTGCAATTGATGATAAAGGAGGGATAGACAAAAATTCATTTTGTCCACTCTCTCTAATTGTTGTTGTTGTCTGCTTTGCTACCAAAAACTCTCTCTCTATCATTCCTATATCTTTTAGGATTTTCTTAATGGTGCTCTCAACTCTCTTCTTAGACTGCTTCTCTTCAATTAGAATCTTTGCGGAGTTGAAGTTCTCCTCAAAGGTTCCAAACTTGTTACACTGAGTGTCCAACTTACACTTCAATAGTCTGCTAACATACTCTTCAGTCTCTACCTCAGATATTTCATAGCCAAGAGGGTCTATGAACTCTATTCTAGGCTCTACTACTTCAATATAGGTGAAGTCAGTATCCACCATAAAACATATATCATCTTTATATTTTTCAACAAGAGACTTAGGGATCCTTGATTTTCTAGACACAATATTCTGAAATGTCTTAATAACAAGTACTGCACTCTCATTAACACTATCAATAACATGCCTTCTATATACTACATTAATCCTTTCCATTGTAGTTTGTCCATCATTCCAATCATTTCCTATGGTGTAAGGAAATCTCCTCAAAAGATGAAAGAACATATATGTGATTAGGGATGAGAACCTAAACTATGTATACTTAGTTTTCTTGATCTTCTCCAAGTTCTCAAACAATTGAATTCTAAGAATTTCACACATATCAATTGGTACCCTATCAACACACATAAGATAAGCTACATGTACCATTCCAGTTGCCATGTCATCCTCTCTTGAATTTGCACAAAATTTAGTAGTTAGGATCTTGCATAAGTATCTCACATCATCTTGTTTGATCTTACTAATCACAATTCCTCTACCATTATAGGATGAATTTGTGTTGTCAATGACTATTTTTCTCATGTTTTTCTCGTTAAAAGGAATAGCTCCAGTCTTAGATAATCTAGTGACTTCATGAATCAAATCAGCTGTAATATCTATCACTCTATCCTCTAGCCAAAACTTTCCATTATGAATTCTGCTCAAGATGATCTTAGTGCATTCTTCATTATCAAATTCATATTGTAATCCATATTTGACAATTTCATTATGTTCCAAATATTTAAAACCTTGTTTCAGTGTCATATCCTAATTGTAAATCTTCTGATATTCATCTATGAAATCACTATCATTTACTGTCTCTAGTTTGCATCCAAGATAACTTTTGACATTCTCTAAGTGTAATACTTCGTCTGGTACAGATGATAATGCAAACCTAGGGTCTTCTTCCAAGGGTTCTACTAGTTCCCTTTTCAATTTAGGTCTATTCTTATCTCTGACATTGTGTATTAAGGAAACATCCATGATTTCTTCAAATTCCTTTATTGATTCAAAGATTTGTCAAGTAAAATACCTCAATTTCACAATTTTAGGGCTTGCGTAGATTCGACACAAAATTCTTCTCCAAATCCTTGCAAAATTCTTTCAATCACTGCTCTTTGATCTCCTTGACACTTGAATTTTCTTTGACGATCAAATAATACCAATCATAACCTTTTATTAATTCAATCTCACTTAGATCTAACATCGCATTCAATTATTTTGTCGCTTCTTTCCAAAAAGTTGTCTATGCTAACCTGCAAAACTTAAAAATTCTTGTGATCTTGCAAAACATAATATTTTCTTTGCACTCTTAATCATAGCATTAGAACATCATAAAATACCTTGCATTAACTGTGCAAGACTCAGTTCATCATATATCTACTTCTATACTATATCTAAGTTCCTATTCTACTATAATTTACATGAATTAAGTACTTTGAGATAGGTCAGGTAAAGATTCATTCTTACCTTTCAATACTTCACCTTTTTTATTACCTTCAATGTTGAATATGTCTCCTTGATCTGTGTTTTTGATAAACTTCACTTCATCTGAATTACTACAACATCCTTTCTGATTATTACTAGCATCTTCATTTCTTCTTGCATGATTTCTGGGGTTAGGATTAGGATGAAAAACTCTATTGTTCATTCTGTAAAACCTTGATGTATCTCCAATCTTGTTGCATATCTGAAAAACAATTCCATTGTTTCCATATCTTGGTCCAGGTTGATTGATTTGTGATCTGTAGTTTCTAGCAATGTGTCCAACCTTGTTGCATCTATAACATACTACTCCACTTCTTCTGTTCATATCTTCAGTAGGTTTCTTATTTGCATTGTTAGTATTCCTAAACATTCTACTACCATCATTATTCTCAATAAATTTAGGTTTCCTACAATCAATAGCTCTATGTCCAAAACCATGACAATTGTAACAATAACCATTAAGAGGTTTAAATTGTTTACCTATGCAATCTCTCTTCATATGACCAATAGTATTACAAGCAAAACATCTACCTTTGAATTCTCTTTGCATACCTTTGGGTGATTCCTCTTGCTTCGGTGATTCTTCTTCTTTAGGTGTATCTTTAGATTTGTTGATCTCATCAGGCTTCTTCTCATCTATGCTTTCAGATATCTTCAGATCTGGTTCCTTGCCTTCATCATTTGCTTTGAAAGTGTTGCATCCAAGACTAGTCTTATCATAGAATGGTTTCTAATAAGATATTTGTTCATCAATCTTCTCACTAGTTGAATATAGCCTTTCAAGTTGTTGTTTGGATTGAGTCAGTTCACCTTTCACAATCTTATTGTATTTCTCGAGTTCATCATACTGCAAATTGACTTTCTCAAGTTCTGATGTTACTTTAGAAAGTTTAGATTTTAGTTCTTCATTTTCAGTCTTTAGACTTTCATTTTCAGATTTCAGATTTTCTTCATTCTTGCCATTTCCATCTTTCAAACTAAGCTTCAAATTTGCTATCTTTAGTTCATGCTTAAGGATCTCATTTTCTTTTTCCACATTGTCATCACAATCTTCAATAAAAACTTCGGATTCCTTTTTAGATCTCAGATCTTCCAATTTGTTTTTCAGTTTCTCAATGAGGTTCTTTGCATCATCATACTTTCTTTTCAAAGTATCTTTTTCAATAGTAAGCAAGTCAATCTCTTCAAGAGCTTCTTCAAGATTCTTCTATAGTTGATCCATATCCATAGAGATCTTACTCAAGCTATTAGGCTTTCCTTGAATGATTCTTTTCCGAGTAACTAAGCTCTGATACCAATTGTTAGAAATAGGGAATACTAAGAGGGGGGGGTGAATCAGTATTTTACAAACTTTATCTTTTGCCCAATTATGGATATAACAGATTATCTTTATACATGCATAACATAAGAAGCTAAACAACATGCATAACAATAAAGAACTCATAACACATTATTTGTTCTCGAGGAAACCCTAGCCAAGGGAAAACCCTGGTGGGGATGGTACCCACAAAGATCCATTAATCAAAAGTATCATGTTAAGGATGTTGACCCTGTTAGGAGTCTATTACAAGCATATAGTGTATCAGTCTTGATTAAGGGACTATAGGCCTTGTTAGAAGCCTCAACTCTGTTAGGAGTTGTAGTACAAAATGTGATTACCAGATGAGCCCACTGCCCAAACAAGTAATGTACAATATACACTAATTACAAAATAGGTTAAGGTACATAACCTTATACTGCTTGCATCAATATCACTTTGTTTCTCTTTCACTATTGCTAATACATATGCTTCATATATTTCGCATCATATCACTTGTCCTTCTTTCTCAATAATACTACTTACTTCCAATTACAATTAAAATTACATTTACATTTATATCAATAGCTTTATCCAAGAGTTAACATCTAGGATGTCATCCCTTTATATTGTTAAGTCATTATTTTGATAAACAAAATAATCCCTTAACTCTTTACTAGTTCTGTCTTCATATTCTATCCTGTTGGCTTCACACTGTCTTCAGTAAAATTGTCATAACTTCTTCCGTATATGCCGTACTGACTTGCACTCTGAGATGGGTGATTAATAGACATCATAGAGTCTATGTTCAAGTGCGCAAGTACTAAACTTATTCTAGTAAACATCACAAACAAAAATTGTGTCCAGATTCACTGGTAAAACATTGTCTCACACTTAGACAAATTTGCAATGCGCTCTGTCATATTTGCTCTTTGACCTGTGTGATCTTCATGTGGATCATATGTTTCCATAATGACAACATCTATGTAATCAACTCAGCCAAATTGCCAACAAACCCTTAGGATGCATTAAGACCCATTAAGACACATTAGAACCCATGTTGATTATAAAATGTTTAGTTGAGGAGGTATTACAATGATCAAGAAGAAAACTGGCTATGGAGAATCTAGTTATGAATTTTGTTAAGAATGAAACTATTAAGGAGTTTCATGATATATTACTCCATGGTGCAAGGAATATTCTTGATGAACATGAGATTGTAGATACATCTATTCAATATGCTAATGTGTGGTAATGGGTCCTAAGGTATCCTAATGGGTCCTAATGTGTCCCAAGGGGACCTAAGGTGTCCTAGGATCACCTATGACCCATTAGGCAATAAAAAGTGCACTAGGCATGTAATAGATGGAAATCAATCTTCTATTTTCTATGAATTCCCAAGGATTCTGAATTATGTAAGTGTTGTGCAATGTATTAGAGCCTAACTTGACACAATAATATAATTATCAAAGTTTTAACAAACTCTTACAATTTTGTAATACAAACCCTCTACAGTCACTTATTACTCTCTCTCTCTCTCTCTCTCTCTCTCTCTCTCTCTCTCTATATATATATATATATATATATATATATATGAAATCAATCTTCTATTTTCTATGAATTCCAAAGGATTCTTTTATTATGTAAGTGTTGTGCAATTTATTAGAGCCTAACTTGACACAATAATATCATTATCAAATTTTTAACAAGGTCTTACAATTTTGTAATACAAACCCTCTGTAGGCACTTATTACAAACCCTCTCTCTCTCTCTCTCTCTCTCTCTCTCTCTCATCACCCTCACCCTCTCCCTCCCCCTCTACCATTTTCATGGCCTCTCTCTCTCTCTATATATATGTGTGTGTGTGTGTGTGTGTATGTATATATGTATATCTATATATCCCTGCCCCCCCCTCTCTGTCTCTGTCTCTGTCTCTCTCTTCCTATTCTTACATAGTGCACACGCGCTATGCAAAACACTACAAATTTGATATTACACCGAATGCAACTTTTTTCAACATTTTGATTTGCATAGTGTGTACGCCTTGGATTGAATTTGCCTTGGAGATCCAACCCAAAGGCTTGGAGGATTCAAATTGCTCTGAGACATGTTTTCCAACAAACATACAAAAAATTCATATTTTTTCTTGTCCGTCAAGTTTGCACGTAGTTGAATAATGATAAAATCAAACGACATGATGTTGTAGATCTCTCTCTTAGCTATCTAACCATATAATTTATTTTGAATTCTGATTATGTTAAACTTTTCATCTCTAATTTCTTTTGTATGTATGTCTGATTTTTGTCAAAAACTAACGTGTAGTATTTTGGGCTTAGATTTTGGCTCGTTGATCAAATTTTGAAACAAGTTACTTTTTTAGAAACTAGACTCCATTCTACACACTTTTAAAAAAAATAAATTTGATTTTCGATTAGTTTTCAATGATTTCTAGGGGGAGTACACACAAATTTCACGTTTTTAGGATGTGTCCACCTAGAAAATTTGTAAAAAATCATATATTCATTAAAAAAAATTAGTAGAAAAATTTGTGATAAACTACATGGTGTTAGCTAACTTCTCACTAGAGCGATTAATTTTTTTAAAAAATATTTTAGGGGGAGCACACCAAATACTATGTTATATTTTTTTACAAAAAATAGGACCACTTTTTGTGCTCCCCCTTTTTGAGGACTTTAAACTCCACCATTTAAAAAACAAATAGTAGTTTAGAAACTAGATTCAGAGTACTACAACTCTTGTTCTTGTCACATTTTGAAATTTTAAGTTTAATTATCTTCAATTTCTCGTCAAAGTTTAGAGTTTGTTGATTTCAGAAAAAAGTGGTATCTTATACCCCTTTTTGGTCCCCTATATATATATATATATATATATATATATATATATATATATATATATATATACCCCTTTTTGGTCCCCTATATATATATATATATATATATATATATATATATATATATATATATATATATATGATGCATATAACATATTAACCCAACCATACGTTGGCCCTCAAGACTCTTGAGCACGTGTCACGGTCTTTACTATTCAGTCTGGCTCAAAACTGTGCAGCATTGCAAGTTGCCCAAAAGAGCAAGGTTCTGCTCCTTAAGAAACTTCAGACTATGCCTCCCTTGCTGCCCTTGATCAGATTTGGAGTCTGCAACGCAAGAATAAACGATACCAGATAAGCATTAAAAATGAAGTCGCATGCAAACATGATTTGGGCAAGCTTCTTTACATTAAGTCATGAAATCCATTACAAGATTAATGCCAAGTTGTACTGGACTGAGAATGTCTAGGTCGCCCATACAGCGAAAGAAAAGGCTAACAAAGTTAACCAGTACAACAAAGCTTTAGAGAATGTCGCAGAACAAAGAAGAGAGAAGTTGCATTGCTAGCTAAAGGCTCTGGCTTGGACAACACTTCGACTCAGTCCCAAAGAAACCAATGTGGCCCTAAGATTCGGCCCTCAGCTTCGGCTCCTCGGCCCTGCAACCTGCAACAAACAAGAACTCCACCTGTCTGCTAATCTCCAAAGTAACTAACTAAATGCAAGAATAAGGCCCTGCCTTATATAAGATGAGCACGTCCAATATCCTGCCTAAAATGACCTATTTGAAATTCAAATGGCTAAATTTGCATGCAAGGGCACAGCCATGACACTTGTCATAGAGTTGCATTGTTGCAGTGCAATGATAGCCTTTGCATTTCAAGACGCCTCGACCTCCAAGGCAAATGATACCAGTCCAGATGCCTCCCATTTGCAGAACAAAATGGTGGCCATTGAGAATGGAGGAAATTCAAAAAGTTGCGTGTATATGAAGCAAAACAAGCTTCGGCTCCAAAGCCACTCATGGTGGTAGGTGAGATTGTAGTCACAGAGAAAGGCTTGAACTCCAAGGTAATCCATCATGACGCCCGTTCAAATTCACCTCTCGAAGACCCAATAAAACCCCACCTACTAAGCAATGCTGCAAGTCCCCTGACATGCCATTTGACATTCCCTACTGACATCCCTCTAACATCCTCTGACATTCCCAACTACCACATCCTCGGATCAACTCAGCTCTTGTTCAGCTCAGCTCGGGTTGGATCTGACTTAGCTAGGCAGTGCAGCTCGGGTCGGGCGATCAGCTCGGATCGCTGACTCAAGTAGCATGCTGACTCGACACAGATGCACAACTCAGGATGAAGAAATGAACATGAACTGCTGGGGTTGTGACATCCTCCCCCACCTAAACTGTGGCGACGTCCCCGACACCGATGCACCTAGCCCCAAGGGTACATGAGAGGTACTTCTGAGTCTTCACTCCAGAGGAGTAGAGTTCCTTTGCAGGAACTCCATGATCTTCTCCTTGTCCTTCCATAATGTTTCACCCTACTCCCAAGTCGCCTCATTCTGACTTGATCCTTCAAATATCACCAAGAACTCCCAGAAAATCCTTTTGCCTCGAGCCCGAGTTCTCATTGCCAATACTTGCTTGACCTGCTTGTTGGGATTATCCAGAACGTTGGCTGGACCCCGGACAGGGATATTGTGCTCCAAATCATCCAAGTCAAGATGATGCACCCTTAGCAATGAAACATGGAAGATTGGGTGTACATAAAGATTCAAAGGCAGGTTTAATTTGTAGGTCACTTGATTGATCTTCTTAATGATCTCGAATGGCCCATCCCATCTCTGAACAAGTGAAGGACTCAGTCCCCTAGGCACATGGAACTACCTTTGATCCATCTGCAACAACACTTTGTCTCCAACATTGAACTCTGATTTCTTCCTGTTCTTGTCTTTATACTTCTTCATGCGATCACTTGCTTGGGTAAGGTGATACCTAGCCAAGTTGACCTGCTCGTTCCATCTTTGCATCAGCTCGGCCGCTTGGGTGTCCGCTCCTTGATAGTCGCCCATCATGATATGAGGAGTAAGAGGTTGCTGTCCTGTTGCAAGCTCAAATGGACTGTACTTTGATGATTCACTCTTCTGCAAGTTGTAGCTGAACTGAGCTACGTCCAGCAACTTTAGCCAATTGCTTTGATCTGAGGCCACAAAATACCTCAAATAGTCCTCCAAGATAGCATTAATCTACTCAGTCTACCCATCGGTTTGAGGGTGATAAGCTGTGCTCACCAGCAACCTTGTCCTGATCAACTTGAATAGCTCGGTCCAAAATCGAGACGTGAATCTTGGGTCCTGATCCAACACAATGTTAAGTGGTATGCTCCAGTGCTTGACCATGTTCTTGAAGAAATACTCGGTCGCCAGTTCGGCCGTGCAAGGTTGCGCACAAGGCACAAAGATAGCATATTTGCTGAAGCGATCCACTATGACCATGATGCCATTGAACCCATCCACCAGAGGCAGCGAACAGATGAAATCCATGCTAACGCTTGCCCAAGGCTGCACTGGAACAGGCAAGGGTTGAAGCAAACCTGCAGGCCTCGCATTCACAGACTTGTCTTGTTGGCAAGTGAGGCAAGATCTCACATACTACTCCACATCCTCTCACATACTGGGCCAATAGAACCCTCTTTCCAGCAATGCCATCATCCGCTTCTAACCCGGATGCCCAGCTCAGGCCGAATCATGGCACTCATGCAACAGTTCCTTGCACAATCCTTTCCACTTTGGTATGTAGAGCCTGCTCTCAGAGAAGTAGAGCAGCTCTTCCTTGATGCAAAATCTCCTTGTCCACCCAGCACAAACTTGGAGCACAATCTGATATGCCTGAGAGTCATTCTCCAGGCCTTCTTTAACTCTATCCCGAATGTCATCTGAAATCATGACTTGGCTTGAAGTCTCCTGCATAGCCTCCAATGCACTGAGCTACTTCTTTCTGCTCAAGGTGTCTGCCACAACATTATGTCGGCCAGGATTGTAAATCAGCTCGGAGTCAAACTCCGCTAAGTACTCCTTCCATCGAGCTTGCTTGGGTGTCAACTTCGCTTGGGTCTTGAAGTAAGTGGAACTTACATTATCCGTCTTTACAACGAACTGGACCCCAAGAAAATAATGCCTCCAAACTCTCAAGAAATGCACAATCGCAGTCATTTCTTTCTCATGCACTGAGTACCTCCGCTCTTAGTCATTTAGCTTCCACGACTCAAATGCCATAGGGTGCCCATCCTGCATCAAGATGCCTCCAATGGCATAATTCGATGCATCGGTCTAAACCTCAAATGCCTCATTGTACTTCAGAAGAGCAAGAACTGGCTCCTCAGTCAGCTTGCTCTTAAGTAGCTCAAATGCCTCAATCTGTCGCGGCCCCCAAGTCCAGCGCTTCTCCTTCTTCAACAAGTCTGTCAAAGGCACTGCGATCCTGGAGTAGCCCACCACAAACTTTCGATAATAGTTGGCCAACCCCAAGAACTGCCTCACTTCATGAACATTGTCGAGCGGCTCCCAATCTTGGATTGCAACCAACTTCTCCGGGTCAGGTCGGATGTAGCTGCGCCCCACAATGTGACCAAGGAATGACACTTCCTCTTGGGCAAACACACACTTTTCCTTCTTGACATAAAGCCCATGTGTTCTAAGAAGTTCAAACACCTCCGCAAGATGCTCCTTATGCTCGGCCAGTGACCTACTGTAAATCAATATGTCGTCTAAGTAGACAACAACACATCGATCCAATAGTGGCCGGAAGACATCATTCATAAGTGTGCTGAATGTAGCTGGTGCATTAGTCAGCCCAAACGGCATGACTAGAAATTTGTAAGACCCATATCGGGTGGTAATGGTAGTCTTTTCCTCGTCGCCTCTTGCAACTCGAATCTAGTAGTAGCCCTGCCTCAGGTAAAGCTTAGTGAACACCCTTGCCTCCACAAGCTGGTCAAAACTATCAGCAATCAATGGGAGCAAATACTTGTTCTTCACAGTCAGTTTGTTGAGTGCCCGGTAGTCAACGCATAGATGAAGTGATCCATCCTTCTTTTGGAACAATATTGGGGTGGCATAGGGAGTGTTGGAGCTTTTCCTTGCAGGACCAAACTTGAATCAAATAGGTGGGCTTGAATCATAGGTTAGGTACTCAAGTTTGATAAGAAAACAATCCAATTGATGAGGACCGAGGGCATCCTCCTTCTTCTTCGAGCTCCACATTCACTCAGGCGGGTATTACCTTATCTACACATTCATGACATCCTTTTGGTGAATAAAAGGCCTGCAAACAGATTAGTGTGGAATAGTCTTCAAACCCCTTCAAGTAACTTGTACCCCAATGAAGCCAATCCTTATGCAACAACCCTACTTGCATAGAATGAGTCTAAAGACTAGAGAGAAACTCCTACTACTACTATCAACATGAAAGGGAAAGGTATTTGATTTAATGTTGGGCTGAAAGGACCCCTGAGATACCCTAAGTCTCTCATAGACCAATGCCTTATCCAACGGGCAACAGAGTCAAATGTCTCACTGTAACAGAGCTATGAAACAAGAGGACAACACATTCAAATATGTTAGTGCCTTACACCAAGCATATACCACTAATCAAACCATACTTTAACTATCCATCTGTGTACCCAGATATGCAATTACCTATTCAAAGGATTTTAACCCTCCCCTTAGAAGAGACCTATAAACAAGCAATACATAACCAGCATCCACCGGAAGACAAGTCTGAGACACCCTTGATACCTGAGCTCATACACACTTGAAAACCAATCTTGAACTTAGTTATCTCTGTGAAGACAACTCTATTGCAGACACTCATTGGAAATGCAAATAGAAAGACTACAACACCCTTGATTCCATAATCAATAAGTTTAAGACTCAAATGGAGACAACCTGATAGAAGTGCAAATATGCTAAAATCTCACACATAAGACATCTGTTACAATATGTATTATATTCTCTGAACCAGCAATGGAGGAAGAACACCCTATATGCAGAGAAGAAGGAGAAATATCTAGAGGAAAAGGACCCTTCACTTGGAACCAATTCTCCTCAAAAAAATTTGCAAAAGAAGGAACCCACACAAAGTTAGAAATTCAACTATTTATACCCCCCTAGTCATCTTGGAAACCCAAAACAGGTTGCAACAAGCTACGGATGACTAGGGTCAAAGTTTCACCCACCTCAACCAACCAGAAACACATCAAAATTTAAAAACTCCTGGAGGGAAAACCAAGCACATGTCTATCAGACCAAGGATGATCTTTGCACTTGAGAAGAATCTCTGAGAAGGACAGGAAGATCATAAATTTACCGTGAAAATCAAACTGAACAAACTTGCAAAATGCCTCGAGCAACAAAATTTGTCCATCACCACACGGTACCAGTCCCACAAGCAACCACCCAACTCACTGGACCATTCTGCAACCACTGGCGCCACCAACCAAATCAAATCTGGCCGAAGAAGTAATAAAAACTAGTCCTTCTGTCGTTGGAACTTCTCAGGAAATTTAAAAATGAATTTCAACGGTTATGATAGAGAGCATTAAGACACGACCATAGATGCACTTTGCTTCCCGAAAAATCAGGTGGCCCAATATAATCTTTAAAACTACCGCGGGACCCCCAGACAAGTCAACCACCACCTCATAAATCCCTCGGTGAATGAAGACAGCAGCAGACAGGACCCACTACCCAACTCCGCAACAGTGACATCTAAACAGTTGTCGCATGATCGCATAGCTAGGAAACGGGCTATGCGAACATGCGACAACCCGCAGACCTTTACCTTGCCGCATAACCACCGCCGCTGCTAACAGAAAGTGTCAGACGCATGATCACATAGCCTTGAAAAAGGCTATGCGAACATGTGACTAACTGCCAGCATTCACCACTGCTACCGCCACATTGACCAATCGGGAATGCCCACTCCACCACCTATCACCGAGCCCCAGCAAGGAAGAAACTTGTCGCATGGTCGCAAGCTGTGAAAATGGCCCTTGCGATCATGCGACAAGGCCATAAGACTGCTACCTTGTCACCCGCCGACCAATGAAAAGTGAACACCAGCACCGTGTGACATCTTGGACCCACCCCACTATCGACCAGTTGGGAAAATGAAACATCACCACCCGCCAACAGGCCCCAGCACAAATGGGTAACCGGTCGCATGGGCACATGTCAGAAAAATCTGACATGCGATCATGCGACAACCAATCGTTTTAAAGCCCATTGAAGACCCGGGCCCACCAACAAATCGCACTTGCGCACTTAGGACCAACAAACAAGGAGTGTTGGCAAAAGGGAAGAAATGCGAGGTCGAAAACACAGGGTTTTCGACAAAGAATCGAAAACATCCAGGGTTTTCAAAAACATTGTGGGTTTTCGACACTTAGGCAGATTTTGAAACTATTTCCTGCAAACCTTAAAAATTAAAATTCTCCCTGGGTTTTGCGATTTAGGAGATGCGATTTGAACTGGAGCAAGGTGACAACATGAAGAACACAGGGCTAAGGGCGCACACCATGAAACATTAAGGATTTCCTTCGCACATTAAAACAAGCTTGCAGCAAGGTGGGACAACATAACAAAACTTTGCAGGGAAGAGGCCATTTTCAAAGGATTTTCTTGTGGTAGGAAAATGGACTAACAAGGAGATCTAGATGGCTATAGGTAGCTTGCCCCCATGAGTTCCTTCAACTGCCTCTTTAGCTCAGCCATCTCTGGGCCAGAGAGACGGTATGGAGCTTTTGCTGGTGGCCTAGCTCCTTCCTCCAGCTCATTCCAGTGATCAACATGACACCTTGGTGGTAGCTCCATGGGAAGATGATCCGGCATCACATTGAACAGACCTGATTTGGTGTTGGTTTGAACTAAGTTGTGCGGACCCAAAATTTAGTGTGCACTATGGCGGATGCAGAAAGTCAATATGAGGCGGAGCAGTCTTAGAGGGTGGAGACGGGCTGAGCTTTGCACGGAAACATGAAACACAAGGACTGGTTGCAAGACCATGAGGTGCGACTTGAAGCATTGGAAAGTCCTAAGCTTGAAGAGCGACTGACTGAGGAGGTTTCAAGACTGACTGAGCAGCTGAATGCATTGCGCGAGGAGGTCAAGTTCTTGAGAGATGGACAATCTCTTCATCATTCGATGCTGCAAGGTGGAACCAAAGGGCAGAAAGCGTCTGAGGAGATCGGGTCATATGATGGAGATCGCGACGATCAAGCCTTAGACAATTTTTTTTGGGATGTGGAGGAGTACTTAGCCGGAGTGACGGACTTGTCTGACGAGATGCAGATCAAGAAGGTCACTTCTTGTTTGACCAGAGGTGCCAAATTATGGTGGCAGATGCACTTAGTTGATGAGCGAGCTGGGAAGCCAGTCAAGGCGATTAAGACTTGGGCGGATCTGAAGGGAGCACTTCGCGATCAGTTCCGACCCAAAAATTATGACTGGGTCATTTGGGCGTGCTTCGAACAACTGAAGCACACAGACACGGTTCGGGACTATGTCAAAGAGTTTAGAGTGCTGGACTTTGAGTGCAGCAAGTTGGGCGACTTTGAGAAACTTTTTCTCTTCATGCGCAACTTGCAACCATGGGCGGTCGAGGAGATCAGGCGGCATAAGGTTCAGTCCTTGGCTGAGGCCATCACCGTTGCTGATGGGCTACTCGATTACAAGGGCAACACAACATTGGGTTATGGGGGAGACAAATCTAATAATGTGCATCGCTCTCAACCGAAAGATGACAGGCGAGAAGGTGAACAGAAGTCCAAGAAGCACAAGGCGGATCGAGCTGAGCCTAATCATGAGGACAAGGAAAGGAAGCGGGTTCAAAACTGCTTCATCTGTGGGAAGCCTGATCATTTTGCAAGGGAGTGCCCAAATAAGACATGGGTCAATGCGATGCTATCGGGAGATGAGTCAGTGCCAAGGGGTGGAGCGCTGAAGATCAACACGATGCGTTCAACGGGGTCATTTTCGAGGGCTAGTGATCAGCTTGAGTTATGCTATGTCGAGGTGTACTGGGAAGGAGAGAAGATCATGGCAATGATTGATTCCGGGGCAACGCATAACTTCATATTGGCAAACCAAGCCAGAAGACTTGGGTTGCGGATGCAGCTGATAGATGCAACTTGTGAGACGGTGGATTCCTCTGCCATGCGGGTTTACGGTGTTGTTCGAAACCTTCCCATGCAACTTGGAGTCTGGCAGGGATCCATCAACTTGGCAGTCATGGAGATGGAATGTGATGACCTGATCTTGGGTCAGGAATTCTTGAGGCTTGCTAGAGTGGTAATCGCTCCTTGCTGGAACTGTATCATAATCCTGGATGCGGAGTAGACGTGCTTCATTCCAACTATGAATGAGGTAGGTTCAACAGTGGCAGAATCTACTTGGAGCCCGAGGTGAGAAGTCCTTACAACAGGGGGTCATCCTACTCTGACGAACTTTGGACAACATGGATTGCCCTATATTGATGATTGGATGCTCCTAAGTCAGGGACCATTTCAAGTAGGACCGCATACTGATGCTCGTGGGCGGATCCGAGATGCTCACAACTTGAGGCGATTCCTTGGTGCGGTTGGCTTCCTTGCCAATCACTCTGAGGTCGTCGATCTGTTGTCCAGATGCTTAAGGGGAGGATCAACTTGGGGAAATCAGTAGATGTACGCAACAGATGACTTGATGGGGTTCCTTCGCCGAAGGGGCTCCACTCAACTTGAGTCATCCATTCTGGATCACCTCTCTTGCACCGTTTAAGGGGGTTTGGGTGCAACGACGTCGAGGACGTCACCACAATTAAGGTGGGGGAGGATGTCATGACCCCAAAGACCCACGGTCATTTTCTGACCCAAGTTGGAATTCCGAGCTGAGTTGTTAGGCTAGCTATTTTGCCTGACCCGAGATGGATCCAACCCGAGCCGAGCTGAGTAGGGACTTAGCCGATCTACGAAAGTGGTAGTTGGGAATGTTAGAAGATGTTAGAGGGATGTCAGTAGGGAATGTCAGACGGCATGTCAAGGGACTTGCAGCGTTGCTCAGTGGGTGGGGTTTTTATTAGGTCTTCGAGAGGCAAATTTGAATGGGCGTCATGATGGCTTGCCTTGGAGTTCAAGCCTTTTTCTGTGACTGCAATCTCACCTACCGCCATGAGTGGCTCTGGAGCCAAAGCTTGTTTTGCTTCAGTTGCATGCAACCGTTTGAATTTCCTCCATTCTCAATGGTCACCATTTTGTTCTGCAAATGGGAGGCGTCTAGATTGGTATCATTTGCCTTGGAGGCCAAGGCGTCTTGAAATGCAAAGGCTATCATTGCACTACAGCAGCGCAGCTCTATGACAAGTGTCATGGCTATGCCCTTGCATGCAATTCGGCTTTTTGAATTTCAAACAGGTCATTTTAGGCGGGATATTGGATGTGCTCCTCTTATATAAGGTAGGGCCTTATTCATTCTTCATTCTGGAGAGAGGGAGAAAGTTGCAGACGGGCAGAGTATCTAATTTGTTGCAGAGTTGAAGTGAGAAGATCTTAGGGTCGGGGTGCTACGTGCCGCCAGAGCTGTGCAGTTCACAGTTTAGGTTCTTTCTCATTGTTCTATAGCACTTTCTTATGCCTTGGGAAGGCATTGTTGTAATCAGGCTAGCTTTTGTTAGTCTTTCTTTGTTTTAGGGGCAGCTGGACATTCTCAGTCCAGTATCGGGCTTAGCATCTCTTTTGTACTTAGCGAATTTTAGAAGTTATGTTTTGAAGCTTGCCCAACCATTTGCATGTATTGCATATTTTTCATGTATGTCTGGTATCTTTAGTTCATACTTGCAGGCACCAAATCCGTTTGTGGGACAAAAAAAGGCGTAGTCTGGATTGCTTCTCAGAGCCGAACCTTAGCTCTTTGAAGTAAATCGCAGTGCCGCGCGGACTGAGCTGGGATCTCTAGCGAAGGCTCCTCGGCCCTGCAACCTGCAACAAACAAGAACTCCGCCCGTTTGCTAATCTCCAAAGTAACTAACTAAATGCAAGAATAAGGCCTTGCCTTATATAAGATGAGCACGTCCAATATTCGGCCTAAAACGACCCGTTTGAAATTCAAACGGCCGAATCTCAGGACCGCATTGGTTTCTTTGGGACTGAGTCAAAGTCCTGTCCAAGCCAGAGCCTTTAGCTGGCAGCCCAACTTCTCTCTTCTTTGTTCTGCGACATTCTCTAAAGCTTTGTTGTACTGGTTAACTTTGTTAGCCTTTTCTTTCACTGTATGGGCGACCTGGACATTCTCAGTCCAGTACAACTTGGCATTAATCTTGTAATGGATTTCATGACTTAATGTAAAGAAGCTTGCCCAACTCATGTTTGCACGTGACTTCATTTTTAATGCTTGTCTGGTATCATTTATTCTTGCGTTGCAGACTCCAAATCCGATCAGGGGCAGCAAGGGAGGCGTAGTCTGAAGTTTCTTAAGGAGCAGAACCTGTGCTCTTTTGGGCAACTTGCAGTGCCGCACGGTTTTGAGCCGGACTGAATAGTAAAGACCGTGACACGTGCTCTCACCAAAGCCCTGACCCTAAGATCTTCACACTTCGGCTCTCTACCAGTCCCTTCGGTAGCACCAGACACTCAGCACTTCACTCCATCAGTAAATTGGCTCAACCCGTCCCTTCGGCTCTCGGCTCTACAACAAATTAGATACTCCGCCCGTCTGCAACTTTCTCCCTCTCTCCCTGGAATGAAGA
This sequence comes from Chamaecyparis obtusa, assembly GCA_027943335.1. Lineage (NCBI taxonomy): Eukaryota > Viridiplantae > Streptophyta > Pinopsida > Cupressales > Cupressaceae > Chamaecyparis > Chamaecyparis obtusa. The sequence continues at coordinate 127,090 of BSBK01000291.1, read as the reverse complement.
ATGAATAAGGCCCTGCCTTATATAAGAGGAGCACGTCCAATATCCCGCCTAAAATGACCCATTTGAAATTCAAACGACCGAATTGCATGCAACGACACAACCATGACACTTGTCACAGAGCTGCGCTGCTGCAGTTCACAGTTTAGGTTCTTTCTCATTGTTTTGTAGCACTTTCTTATGCCTTGGGAAGGCATTGTTGTAATCAGGCTAGCTTTTGTTAGTCTTTCTTTGTTTTAGGGGCAGCTGGACATTCTCAGTCTAGTATCGGGCTTAGCATCTCTTTTGTACTTAGCGGATTTTAGAAGTTATGTTTTGAAGCTTGCCCAACCATTTGCATGTATTGCATATTTTTCATGTATGTCTGGTATCTTTAGTTCATACTTGCAGGCACCAAATCCGTTTGTGGGACATAAAAAGGTGTAGTCTGGATTGCTTCTCAAAGCCGAACCTTAGCTCTTTGAAGTAAATCGCAGTGCCGCGCGGACTGAACTGGGATCTCTAGTGAAGGTCGTGACACGTGGTATCTCCTTCCTTCATCTCCCCTACTTTTGAATGCTTTCTTATAACTAACTGGTGGAATGATAAGACATAAGGTCAAGAGACATGTCTTATTAACATTTCTTATGGTAACTGCTTCTTTTGTTATTATGATGTGTGCCTTATTTGATTTTAATCACTGTGTTAATACTTTGGAATATATTGTAATCATTATGATTTAATATGAGATGGTTGTTTTAGAACATATATTTAATATTCTATTAAGAATTTATATTAATATAATATTAAAATATGTTATTAATATATTTAATAATTAATATTAGTATTAATAATTTATATTAATATATTATTAAGATTTAATGTTATTATTGAATATTATATTATTAGTATTAAGAATTGATATTATATTGATTATTATAAAATAATAATATTATATTATCAATATGAAAAATTGATTACAATATTAAAATATTATTTATCTTTTATTTATTTTAATTTTATTATTATTTGTTATTAAATACTATTTCATTAGGGTTTCCAACAGGGCATGACATAATTCAATTCTTGTGTGCAATAATTTTTTTTTGCATCTAAAGCTGGGTGATTGATTGCTAGACTAGTTGACATGAAAATGTGGAAATGAACAATACATTGCTCCTTAAGAGCCTCATCAATAAGCATGCAAATGTTGCATAGCACATTTTTTCATCTTATGGTTTTGAGTATTCATAATTGCTCATCTGCATGTAAAGAATGTTGTATAAGAAGGCTCTTCACTGAGTTGTACATTGTAATGTCTAACCGATGATGCTTGTACTTTGGCATACACTACCTAGTGATGTATTCTTGAGGTTCTGGTACTTGATTGATTTCAAGCTCAACTCTCAAGTGGCGTAAGGAACAAAAATATCCTATGGATCTACAAATAGAGAAACTAACAAAATTCAGTGATCATAAATTTATGTATACTGTGCCACTTGTAATTCAAATGGCAGTCTTAGAGAAAGAGAGAATTATTGATCAAAGTAAAAAGAAAACATGCTGCAATATGATAATTCCACACAGGAATTGAATTATTTTTCTCAAAACCCATGAAGAGATAGACGCCAAATTGTATGCCTAAAAATACAAATGTGGAGGTGAAATTCTGCTTGGGTTCACCTAGGTTTGTCCGAGCTGAACCCAAACGCTGCAGGAAGGACCCTGGCTGAACCCACAGAGGACCAAACCAGGACTAGAACCCAGTTCGAATCAGACTAGGACCAGGGGTTGTAGGGTATGTACCATGGACCCAGTAACGTAAACCAAAATATGTATTTATCCATTTGCAATGAAAGTTAAAATGAGCCTAGCAGAGATTTAAGGTGATATGCGAAAGGATTCAGGTTTGGCCAGCAAAGTTTATATTCATCAATGCAGGAACCCACACCAACAATTACCAACAAAGATGAGCGCTGGATGACAGTGAAGTGTACCAATCATGTCAGCAATATCCTTTCAGGGCAGCAACATTCCTAGACAACAACAAACACTTTTGGTGACAATAACCACAAACAACAATTTACTCACAACGCTGAAAACAGTGTCAGGCATCAAGCATACTATCTAACATGAAAAAATGAGCCAAACAGGGAACCTATTGGAGACTAAGTTGCTGAATCAGGGGTACGTGGGTACGGTATGCCAATATGGAAAACAAATTTTTTGGGGTTGGGTACGTTTGGGTATGTCTGTACAAAGAACAGATGAAAATCATAAACATATACTTATTTGCAGCTTAAAAACAAGAAAATTTAGAATAACACTACCATGCCCATGCTAAACAAAACTCCCATAAATATTACAAATTTGAAATACAATAAACTAATTTAATATCAATTGGTCAAAACTTGAATGTCATGATAGATATATTGAATTCATTGTTCATTGATTCAATATTAAAAAAATACAATTAGTAATCATCATTAAGATCAGCATCAGCATCATTATTGACATTAAATGATGCAAATAGATTAGTAGAATCAGATGCAACCCCACTTTCACTTGCACTAGAAGCACGCTCAGTAATCAACTCCACAGAAAATTAAGATTGTGTGGCAGCTAAGAAATCTGAATCAGTATGCTCAAGATCTACATCCCACAACTTCATGCCCCCTTGTACTCATTATGTTTAACATCATTTTAAATAATATACAACAGCCATAATTCCACAAATAGGTAGATGCGACTTCTTGCTTGATATTTCTTGTAATGGCACGGTTGCCAACGTATAGAAGCTTAAGATCACACAAGTATAACACTTTGCTACAAATGCAGGATCAATGCTGCATAAAAATTATGACATGACATAAGCCTATGCTTCAAGCCCAGTTTACTTTGCATTACCAGTAGTCCCCACAGGAACATTCTCCATCCTTGAAATGGTGGAAACGGCTAGCGTCCCTCACTATAATTTCTCGGGCAACAATCTTGGAGATAAACTTAGTAGCAGAGTGGCAATCCCCACATGCTCTAAGGTTCTTGATGATGCGAATGGGAGTTCCAGGTGCTGTGTTGATAAGCCCAAATGCAATTGCCAGCTTTTCGCTATGGTGACAAAGAATTTGTTCCTTCTGTTCATCTTCGACATCATTCAGGACAAATCTTGTGTCTTGCACATAACCTGCCTCCTTCATCTCTGTAGACAATCTTTCGAGCTCGTCATAAATCTTCCGCATTTGAGGGTGGGACTTGTCTCCTACAACAAAAGTGTTTATCTTCTTATTGACCTCAATCCAGCTGCATCCAGGGGTTTTTTTAATACTCTTTTCTTTCATTAGATTCCTTACCTTTTCAATGTCACCCCACTTGCCAGCTGCAGCATATATGTTTGACAGCAATACATAAGGTGCAGCATTATCAGGGTCCAACTGGAAAAGATGATTTGCAACTGTTTCTCCAAGTTCAACATTGTTATGTACCCTACAGGCACCAAGCAGACATCCCCACACATTAGCATCAGGTGTTGTTGGCATTTTCTTGATAAAATCATGTGCCTCCTCAAGGCGTCCAGCACGGCCGAGAAGGTCAACCATGCAGACATAGTGCTCCATTGAAGGACTGAGATTGTAAGCATGTTTCATGCAATCAAAATATTCCAAGCCCTTATCCACAAGACCTGCATGGCAGCAAGCTGCTAAAACACAAATGAATGTGACATGGTCTGGCCTTGTGCCCAAGAGTTGCATTTTCTCAAAGAATTCAAGGGCTTCAATGCCACGGCCATGCATGGCATAAGCTGCGATCATTGATGTCCAAGAGACAGTATTTCGCTGGGGCATCTCTTCAAACACATCACAGGCCTTCTCTATGATCCCACATTTTGCATACATATCTACAAGGGCATTGGCCACAAAAACTTCTGACTGAAATCTCCCCTTTGTTATTTCCTTGTGGATATCAATTCCCTCTTCTAAAGCTGCCAGTTCGCCACATGCAGAAAGGACAGTGGCAAAGGTTTTTGAATCTGGCTTCACTCCTGCAATTTGCATTTGCTCATAAAGCTTCAGGGCCTCCGCTCCATGCCCACTCTGTGCATATGCTGCAATCATTGCATTCCATGACACAACATTTGGTTTGGCAATCTTGTGAAAGAGTTCAAGGGCTTCGTCAATACGCCCATTCTGTGCATATACTGTGATCATGGAATTCCACGACACCACGTCAGGCTGAGGCATTTTCTGAAAGAGCTCACAAGCCTTATCAATATCCCCACTCTGCGCATATGCTGCAATCATAGTGTTCCATGACACGACGTCTCTCCGAGGTATTTTGTCAAACAGTTTCAGTGCCTCCTCGACCTGGCCATTCTGTGCATACCCACTAATCACACTATTCCACGAAACTTGGTCTCTCTGAGGCATTCTCTGGAACAAGTCCATTGCCTTATCGACCAACCCATTCTGTGCATATCCCGCAATCATCCCATTCCACGAATAAACATCTCTCTTTTCCATTTTCTGAAACAAATCCAGAGCCTCCTCTAGATGCCCGTTCCTCGCATATCCCGCCACCATGGCATTCCAGGTTACTAAATCTGGTTCCGGGATTTTATCAAACACTTCGCGTGCATTCTCTAAATTTCCAAACTTCCCATACATGTCAACCAGAGAACTCCCCACGAAAGCATCGAACTCAAATCCATTGATAACAATCTGCTCATGAATATCTTTAAGAACGCCTAAATTAGGACAAGCCCTGATTACACTTGCAAAGGTAAATTGATTCGGTTTTATACCTTTCTTTTGCATTTCGTAAAATAAACCCAGAGCTTCCTCCAAAACGCCATTTTTTGCATAAGCTGCTATCATCCCAGTCCATGTTATTTCATCTTTTTCCCCCATCTGATCGAAAACTCTTCGAGCTTCTGCCAGGCTTCCGCATTTGGCGTACATGTTGAGAAGAGTCGTTAGCAAAAAACGGTTGGGAATGCATCCTGTTGTATTGATGTGGGCGTGGATTAATTTTCCTTGTGACAAGGATTTCCTTTTAATGGAATCCTGCAGCAGAGAATTGTAAGTGGAAATGTCTACAGGACTGTCAGTTCGGCTTAAAACGTGCAGGACGTCTTTACAGAGGACTTTTGAGGCTTCTGGATTGGGTTTCTTTCCCAGGGTGTTGCTCTTCGACTTAATAGGATTTCTTCCTTGAATTGCTTTAGTTGCTGAATTCATACTCGGCACTCTAATTTAGAAATTCCCAGCGAGCCATATTTTGAATTTGGAATGGATACGTTTAAAATTATGAAATCCATTGTCCCGAGACGGTAGTGGTTATCCAGCCACGAAAATTGTTTTCTTTATATAACTTTTTACAAACTTTTGAAAAAGAAATTAGGTGTTTCCCTTTAGTATCCTTTACAATTTTTGTGGCTGCATAGTGGCTGCCGTCCTGCGATTCGCAGGTATGAATGTAGCAAGGACGTAAAGCATCAAAATTTCTGTTCAAAGATTGGCTTTCTTACGTCTACAAACTTTTGAAAAAATTATTTCTAGATGGTTTTTGAGATTCTCAACACTAAAGTAAAAATAGATGAACAAGGTCTTGTGTCTATAACTAAAAACAAGAGTAATATGTAGAAAATAGTATATGTCAAATGAAATGAACTTCAATATCTGAATTTTTATGACCAATTAACTTGAAATTTCAAGCTACATAAACCAAGTGAACACAATGTGCATCCAAGATGTGTAAGAAAAAACTCACAATCGCAGAACATTTAAAATTGTTCAAAGGTTTGCAAAATGATCTATGCATTCAATATGCAATCTAACCTTATAAGACATTTGTGATTTATGCAGATCGTGGAATTGCATTTAATTTGTACTCCACTAACAAGCTTTGCATAATTATAGAGAGGTTTGAAAATTTATTCAACGAAATTCATAATTATAGCTACCAAATATTGGAAACAATATGCTCTCAAATTTATTGCATCATATTTTCTTTGTATAAATCATAAAACAATAACTTATGTGAAAATACATGATTTTAATAGAGTGTATAATAAGTCAAAATGTATGACATAGACAATAGTGATAGAATTTAATATTCTTGTCATTCAAATTTTTTAATATTGATAATATTTGCACAAAAATATTTAATTATTTTTTGGAAAAAAAACTTTTTGCATTGATTGGTCCATATTAGAGAGGTTTGAAAATTATTCAATGAAATTCATAATTATAGCTACCAAATATTGGAGACAATATCCTCTCAAATCTCTTGCATCATATTTTCTTTGAATAAATTTGATGAAGACTTGCACTTAACACCTTATTGTTGAAAGCAAATTCATCTTGTGAAAGGCATATGGGTAGTTAATTTTTAATTGAAGACCCCACATTTGACAGTTGATGTGATGTAATGAATTGAGTAGATTAAAAGTGCAATTGAAATTAAAAAAATAATTTTTGCAGTGACTGTTTACAATATGGACCAATAAAATTGATGAAAAATGATATTTGTATAATTATTTAAAATAAGAAATAAATATAAACTATAGACTTTTTGGTCAATTTTTTTTAATTTAGTACTATGATTGGTTCAACTAATAGTAAAAAACAATTTGCATGAATGCATAAGTATACTAATAATAAATAATGGTATGCAATTTTGTGATTGAAATCTAGAGGACGTAAATGAATACTTTGAAAATTCTCATGATCAAGAGCAATACGTGATAGTTCCTTTTCATTTTGAGATTAGAATATTATTTTTTTCCATGCCAGAATGAGTCTAGGTATCAAGATCAAATTCTAGTTGTAAAAATATATTAAACTTCTACACTTAATTCTAAAGGTCACTTGTAGAACTTTTCTTTTTTCTTTTCCACTTCATGTAATTTGTTTCTAGGTTTTAATTTTTTTTTAATATTTAGGGATTAGTAATATTTAAATATATTTTAGTGGGATTGTCATAAATGTTTTCCTAGGTCCATGCATTGAAATGTGTGTATTATATAAAAAAAATACTTTTCAATCTTGTATATGATAGAATGATCATGTAGATTTAGATTCTATTAGGATTAAGTAATACTGAGAGGGGGGTGAATCAGTATTACATCACTTTAAATCAAACTTAAACCAATTGCAAATAAACCATATGAATGCTAAAATGAAAAGAACATAAACACATAACTCATAATACCGTTATTTATTTTCATGGAAACCTTGGCCAAGGGAAAACCCTGGTGGGGATGGTACCCACAACTATGCACTAAAATATTGTATCCCTGTTAGGAGCTGAGTATTACATAGTACATTTCCTTGGTAGAGGAATATCAACCTCGTTAAAGGTATGGTGAGCTTACAACTCTTACAATCAATAATTCAATTACAAAAGTGTTCTCAAGAGTGAACATTACAAGCATCTGCTTATGCTTAGATAGCTCAAGTTATAGCTCTCACTAGTCTCTGTCAATATCTGATCTCACATATGCAATTAACCATTATTGATATCCCAAATTTGCATCCATATCACATACATATGTTCCACACACATCGCTTCTACAAAACACTCTTTACTTATATCTATTATGTCATCGAGTCGGCTCTCAAATACAATACAAAGTATATAATAATTACTTATGCAAATAATAAATACTGATTCGACAATCTTATATTACCAAAGTGTCAAAAATATACAATCTTCATCGGACTTAGCACATCTCCATTCCATCTAGCATTCCCTTAATCATTACGACTGTTCATATACCATGTTTCATTGTTCCTTTGTCTTCACATGCCTTCATATTACTATAACTTGCTTATATCGATACCAAAATGCATGCGACCTTAACCAAAGGTCATACATATCCCAAAATGTCTTCCTCTAAGTTCACAAGCTATAATATATCATGTACCATCTTCGCTGACTGAAACAGTATTGCAGTATATTGTAAATCCGATTATGTACTTAGTCATTTTCATGACTGTGTCTCCAACACTCATACTTACTACATGCGATCACTATAACATAAATGTTGTTATAAATGACAACCCACAAGTGATCCATAGTGCTCTCAGAACATCACTTTCCAACAATCTCTCCTTTTGGCATTGATGACAACACTTAGCGAAAAATGACTAAGTGTTAAAACAATAATTGTACTCTTCCTTCTTCTTTATACATATATATATTCTCTCTTTTTTTATTTACAATTTTCTTTTTCTTATATATATATATATATATATATATATATATATATATATATATATATATATATATATATATATATATATATATATATATATATATATATATTCTTTTCTTTTTCTCTTCTTCTCATTTTTCTTCTTCTCCCCCTTCAACATCAATGGAAAGGGTACTCACAAAACATCAAAATTTTAAGCATGTGTGACTTAGTGCTTACTCACCAGATTCAAAATGTCTTGGAAGGAATCTTCCAAGGTCTTCACTTCATCATTCCATGACTTAATTAGTAGTTCACTGACATAGATCAGTCCATTTAATGCATAAGATGCGGTTTCTACTGTCTTCAACTCAGTGGGTACAAATTTCATTGATTTCTCAATCTTTTCCATCTTAGTGAGATGAGCTTCAAGAATTGATATCTTAGGAGTGATTAAACTCTTTAGAAAACCAAACCTTGTCACTACTCTCCCTTTCTCTATATTCAAAACATTGAATTTGTCCAAGATCTTGGATGTCTACTTATCCATTTCTAATACAATTTGTGCTCGGAGGTCTCACAACTGTCCATCATGTTATCTAATGCAACCCTATCCTTGACTATGATGTCCTTAATGTTCTTTATGTGTCTAATGGGATTGATGCAATAACTGTAGAGTTTTCTTCCTTGTGCAACACAACTTTTGGCCTTAATTGTAGTTGCTTTTAGAATTCCCAAGTCCCATGAGATGGACTGGAAAAATTCCTTCAAATTCTTTTCTAGGTATCTCTTCTCAGCCTTATCCTCTGCAATCTTCAATAATGACTCATCATGGTTGTCAAAGTTGTCCAGTGCCATGTTTAGGTTCTCTGCATCATCCTTTCCTTGAAATGTAAGAGGTGTAGGGAGTATTTTATTCACAGTTTCTACTGCCCTAGTGATCACCTTGACATTCTTATCTCTTTTTTGTTCTGACCTCTCCTTTGCCTTAGCAAATGCCATGAAGGATAATCTTATGAGTTCATCCTCATCCATATTATCCACATCAGTGCTCACAGGTTTGGCCATACTTTCCAACAATAGGGTGGAGGAGGTGTCGGGTTCTTGTTTGAGCTCAACTCTTACCTCTTCTTCTTTTTCTACTCCTATCTCTTCTTTCTGTTCTTCCTCTTTCTATTTTTATTTTTCTTGTTCTTTCTCTTCCTTTTTTTCTTCTATTTGTTCTTCCTCTTTCTGTCATTCCTCTTCTATTGTCATCACACTATCCAAATTACCTTGAAATGAATCATTAACATCAAGTGAGGTATCAAGTGTTATAGGCACACCAACAATAAAGAAGTCTAGTTGCTTGTCAATTTCGCTTGCTTCTATGCTCTTCTCAACTATCTTAGAGCTTTCTTCTATACCCAAAAGTGTAGGATTGGTGGCTTTGGGAGGTGAAGTCTTCTCAAACATGTCGCTCATAAAAATTTGATCCAACGCCTTTTGTGTGTCTTCAATTACCTCATTATATTTTCTTTCCATTATATTTACAAGTCTGGCCTTAGTTCTCAATAGAGGTTTGAGTTCCTTAATTATTCTCTCCTTGTCCTGTATGGAAACTACAAGCAACATGTCTTCAATTTCTTTATTTCTTATTGTTTCATCCTCTGACTGTGCTAACTATTTTCTAATTTCCAACTTGCTATACAAGTCTTTTGGTATACTTCATTCTATTTCCAGTAGATTATTTTTATAAATTAGTAGGTGCTCAATCACTATGTCCTCTATCACTGACTAATTTTCAAAGTCATACCTCTCATAGTACCTGTTCAATGTCTTCAAGTTTCCATCTCTTATTATTCTTTTCTGTAATATTTTTATGTCCAGTTTCCATAAATTCTCTGTTTTCTTTTGTTTTGCCTTTTCTTCTTTCTTCTCAGTTACCTTGTCCTCTTTCTTCTTTGTTTCTACTTTGACCTTTTGTTTCTTAGGGCTAATAGGTCTGTTTGATCTTGTAGATCTCCTAGGAGTTCTCATAGGTACATCTTCCTTTTCTATTTTCTCAGGGGTGATTGATAAATCAATTACATCAAAAGCCGTACTTACTATCTTTTCTACTTTAGGAGGAGATGCTTCAATCCTCATGCTAGAAGATCCTTTTATCATCTTAGTTCTTTCTTCCTTTAGTTGTTCATTTGTGATCCTAGCCTTCACTGCTATTTTATCTATCATCTTCTCTACCTTCCTCTTCCTTGTTCCTTTATCCTATTCTTCTCTAACCTTTGCTGAATTTTCCTTATAGGTTCCCCATATTTCTTTAGATGTATCTATTTCAGATGCTAGTACATGTTCAATTTTTATTATAAGAACCTCATAACTAACCTCATACCCCATAGGGTAGCACCATTTCTTCCTAGGCTCAACTATTTTAAAGCATACACAGTCACTTTCAACCATGAAACAAATTGTGTCCTTGTATCTCTCAACTAACTCCTCATGAATTTTGCATCTCTCCTTCATTTACCTTTGAAGAATCTTAATCATTGCAAACAACTCACCATCTACCCAATTTTTGTTTTGTCTCCAATAAATCTCCAATATTTTTATACTAGTAGGTATATTGTCCTTCCATGTGCTAGGGTGCATTCAGAAAATTTGTGCTCAATATGAATGTACATGTGAACCAAATCTGAATTCTTTTGACTTATCCTTCTTGACAATCCTCACATTCTCCAAGAATTGTTGTGCTAGGATCTCGCATAGGTTGTATCTATAGTTTTCCTTTACCATTCTGTAAGCCATCATGATTACCCCCACTGAAACAAAGTTAGGTCTGCTACTGTAATATAACTTGCATCCTAGTGGCATTGCTACCAGTCTCACATCTTTCTAAAATATATCATTAACAGTCATCGCTCACTTGTCCCATTTGGAATGTGTTAGGTTTTCTACTTGTTTCTTGATGTTTTTCTCTGCCACAGGGAGGGCTCCAGTATTGTCCAATCCAATTATTTCATGAATCAGCTAGCTACATATCTTTACGGGCTGCTCTCCTATCCAGATGAATTGATCATGAGTTCTGCTTAGTATGATCTTAAACCATTCAGTCTCATTGAACTCATTCAAGAGGGTTAGCTTTATGATTTATTGGTCTTCTAGGTGTTTGAACTCTTCCTTCATTTTACCATCTGATTTTATCATCTCATCTATCTCCCTATAGATTTATGTATCCCTTATAGTCTCATACTTACAATGAATGTAAGCCCTAATGTCTTCTACGTGAAGGATGACGTATGGGGTTTGCAAAAATTCTCCTTCAGGATCACCCTCACAAGACTTAAAAGGGTTTCTTTTGAACTTATAACTTGGCCTATCAATAACATCATAGATTACAAGAGCATCCATAGCTTCTTGATAGAGTATATGATCTAAATACCTTTAATACGTCGAATTCTAGAACTCTTTCTTTGATTGATCACACAATGTAATTTCTAGGTGGCTGATGTGCTTCTTAACTCTGCTCTCCTTGGTCGCTACTTATCAAATGATGAAGAAATGATATGCTTAAAGGTATTTTATCCATCACTAGTTGAGTAAATACATTTATCACAATTATCTCAACTTCACACACTGTCCAGTCAAACACAACTCTCGCGCTCATAGGATATGAATCTCCAACTACTGTGTTCACATATGTAGACTCTATAATATCTGTATACACCATATCTAAGCTCGCATGAGCTCATTTCACATAATCAAGGGCTAGATATAATCTATTATATGCATCCAATGCTCCCCCTAAGGCCATGCTCGACCTTTTAGGTCAATGTAGCAATGTTAACATCATGCGAAGACACAATAGCATCTACTGTCTCTCCCTAAACCAATTCCTTATTGAAATCTTTTACCCTCCATATTTTCCCATCATCTTCATCTGTTGGTTTCTTGAAATGATTATTTAATTCATCTATGTATTCACCAAGACTTTTACCATTGTCACCAATGTTCTTCTTTATAACCACATGTGGTGGTCCTCTTCTATTGTCCATTCCATTATACCTGAAAAAATTTTCTATGTGTCCTAAGTTGTTGCATTTGAAACATGTAGGTGGTCTTCTATCCTAATTAACCTGTTGTATGCACCCTAAAATGGTCGCCTAGACTTTGGGCCTCCATTCAGCAATTTATCAAATCCCTGAATCAATATTTTAAAAAATCAGCATTTTATCAATTATATCAATTTCCTTGATCAAATCCTTTTATCATTTTTTATTATTTGCCTTAGGCTAACCATTATATCCTAAGTCTTTATTTGTTAAAAGGAATATTTCCTCCCCTTTTAATAAATAAAAAGCTCCCACTTTTCCTCTTATCCTAAGTTGCACAAATAAAGCATTATTCTTATTTTATAAAAAGGGAAAAAACACTTTTTGTCTCATATGGACACAAAAGTCAACTCTTATTTTCCCATTGGAGGATACTTGTGCACATGGATTGCTCTTCTTTGATGCTCCACCATTGATTAAATCTATTGCCTCTTAATCTTCATGGTCCATTCTTTCTCATTTCCTATAAAAAAAGAGCTCTCTTCCTCATTCTAGTGTTGGCATTAAGCAGAATTGCCACTAGTGACAACACTTATTTGCATTCTAGGTGCGAACCGAGCAAACAGTGCAAACCGAGCAAACAGTGCAAACCGAGCAAACAGTGCAAACCGAGCAGACAGTGCAAACCGAGCAGACAGTGCAAACCGAGCAGACAGTGCAAACCGAGGAAGTTAGTACAAACCGAACAGGATAGTGTAAACCGAGTAACATCATGTCTACCGAGTCACCTGTATTTACCGAGTTCTAAACCTATCGAGTGATCAGTATGAACCGTGCCTTCACTTCTACCGAGTGCATGACGATGCCGAGTAATGCAGTGGACGCCGAGTATCAGAAAGTCACCGAGTCAGTTTGTAGGAACCGTGTAACCATACTTGGGCTGAATTAGTAGCACTTATGTTTATTTGTCAAGCCGACTTTGTAATTGTAATTGTAATTAATTGTTTAAGACTTGTATATAAACAATGTTGTAAAAATGTCAAGATGTATGAATGAAGAATATATGTGAAAGAAAAAGAAAGGCAGAGATAAGCGAATTACAGAAGGCTTCAGCAGTATAAGGAACAGCAAAGACAAATTCATCACAGAAGGTGATCAGTACATCAGCGAATCTCAATCAGCAATCCAGTTGCAAAGCAAGAGATCTACTATTTCATCCTAACAGGTGAATCAGTACTAAATCCTTTAACCGGGTAGACTTAACAGTCTTTTGTAAAATCTCTTTACCGAGTGCATACTTCATTGTATGTTTGTAAATCCTTTAACAGGGTGGATTTAGCAATCCTTATTGCTCCTAACAGGGCAAATCATCAGAAGTGATCAAATTATAAGCCTTAACCGGCCAACTTTATTCTGCAGTATTAAAGCTTTGTGGGTTTCATCCCCACCCCAGTTTTACTTTCTTTTGGAAGGTTTCTGGGTAACCAAATCTATGTGTCATTATTGTGAATGCTTTTAAGTTTCATGCTTTCTGTATGCAAAAGGTTAAAGTAAATCACATGATAATACATCTATAATTGAAAGAAAATTTGGAGTTACTGATTCACCCCTCCCCTCTCAGTAACTCGGTTAATTCCTAAATATTTCCAACAATTGGTATCAGAGCAGCATTGGTTCTCAAGATAAAGCTTAACTAGCTTGAGCAAAGATCCAGGACAATGGAGGTATTCAAACTGAACAAGGTGATTGAAAATGAAAAGCTAGATCTGGAAATGGCCATAGCTAAACTCAAAGAAGCAAAAGAACATCTTTCCCAATCCCTAAGAAGAAGGAAGGAACTTACAAATCAGATGAATGATCAGAATTACATTGAAGAAAAGATTGAAGATATTTTTCCCTCAAATAACTCAGATGAAGCAAACAATGCTGTCAAAGAACTCCTAGAAAAGAATGGGTCTCTGCAGGAAGAAGTGAGAAAATTGAAAAGAGAACAAGAGCTACACTCTACAAGATTCTATGAGATCTTGGAACAAAGAAACAAGTTGAAAGATGAATTAGATGGAAGAAACATTGAAGTCCAAAATAAAACCCTTCAGCTAGAAAACCTAATTGATCAGATCTCTCATACAAATGAGGAAATTCTGAATCTAAGATCAGAAATAGAAAGCATAAGAGAAGAACTAAGATCTGAAAAGGAAATCAATCTAAGATTGGTGGATGACCTAAATGCTGAAAAACAAATCAATGAAGGAATGTTGAAAAGTCAAGAAGACCTGAATCAGCTGTATGAGTGAAATCTTCATAGGCAAAAAGGAAAAGCAGGACTTGGATACAAAGGAGAAGGTGAATCTTCTAAGCAAGGTACTCAAAGAAATCAAAAACCTACTTGTAATCATTGTGGTAAAATAGGACATACTTCAAATAAATGTTGGAATAATGAAAAAGCAAAATTCAATGGAAAATGTTACAACTGCAATCAACCTGGTCACAAAGCAAATGAATGCAGGGAAAAACCTAGATTCAGAGGAAATTGTCACAAGTGCAACAAACAGGGTCATAAGGCATCCGAGTGCAGATCCAAGACATTTAATCCAGCAGAATAAATTATGAAAGCAATGTTTGGATGGGACTACAACACCTGGTGTAGATGTCATTACTGTGGAGAATATGGACACATTGGCATGAATTGCATAAAACATCATCTAAGGAACAGAGATACTACCGTAAGATGCTTCAAATGCACTAAACTCGGTCACATAGCCAGAAACTGCATGAATGCTAGTGAAGTTGAAGATGGAAAGAAGAATGAAGCAACTAAGGTCAGGAAATAGGTAAGACAAAAATGGATTCCTAAAGCTACCGAGCAATCCACTCCAAGTAATGGAATGGATGGCTCTACCGACTCAAACTAAATTTCCAAGAAAGCACTGGAAGTGTATTCTCATAGACCAATCTCAAGCAGTTCCAGAACTGAATTAAAAGAAAGATCTAAATCAGCATGTAAGATGCAGTAAGATCACAAGGAGGTCGGTATCAGTCTTCACCGAGCAAGGTCGGTATCAGTCTTCACCGAGCAAGGTCGGTACCCGTCTTTACCGAGCGAGGTCAGAGCAATATGAATTCCCGAGTTCACCGAGTTGCGAAGTCTTTACCGAGCAATTAATTCTTAGTGGGTGACAGTCTGTCAGAATTCATACCCTAATTTGAAATGAGCATTAATGACAGAGTTGTAAACAAAAAGCAAGTAATCGAACTCATTCTTCACCGCGAACCTTTAGCACTTTGAGAGGAGAAAATTTCAAGAGCAACCCAGTGATTCAATACTTTTGCGAAAGGAATTTTCTGTGAGCTATCATGGCATCATCCAGCACTTCAGCGAAGAAAGGATCTGATATGTTAGTCCAAGGGGAGTGGAAAGCACCAGATTTCAAGATCGTGCCCGCAATTGCAGCAGCCCTAGATCCAAACGGAGCTCAATCTCAGATTCCTCCTAAGGTACTACTTATTAACGATATCCGCAATCATTTCAACTGTTCAATTCATGAAATGAGAAACCTAGAACTAGATATTATGCGTGAGGAACTATGTGTGGATGGTATTCTGAAACCCAAGCACAAACATCTGGAAGATAAAGGTTTAGTTCACATTGCACATCTACCTCGAAACTTTTGAGATAAATGGGTTAGATGCATTCTCAGCCGTGTACATGATGGCAAGATTTGGCTTGAGCAACCTATTGTGATCACAAAGAAGATGATTCAACAAATCACCGGTCTTCCCATGTTGAACAAAGCTAAAACTACCAAAACCCTAGGTTGGACGGAACTAGAGAAGAAAACCCTAGTCGAGTGGGACGGTAGAGGCATGAAAGTTAGCAGCATTACCGATGCGGAACTGAAGTTTGGTACACACATTATTGCCCATAAGATTTACAGTTCTAGTCGACAGAACAGTGTCTCCTGTGAAGCTATTGACCTAGCATACAAAGTGGTCAAGAATAACTTAACTTTTGACCTAGCAGACTTATTGTTAAAGCAGTTTAACAAAAACATGGAAAGCATTAAAACTTCCAAAAACAATCCATGTAAGTTTGGATCCTTGTTGGTCTGTTTATTCTTCTATGTTCTGAAATTCTTCCCTTCTAAAGGAAAAGTTGTATGGAGAAAAGATGTGCCAGTCCTCTATGAAATAAATGAATACATCTCAGAAATGGGTGAAAATTTTGAAAGCATCATGGATAATTATTTTGAGTCTTTCAAAGAGAAAATGAATGACAGATTCCGGATTCCACAGAAGTTGGTGGAAGATTACAAAGATGACATTTGTTTTATGGTGGATTGTGATAATGTATATATTCAAGCAGTTAAACCAAGGATTGTATATGTAAAACCTCTTCCTTATGAGGTAAATATTGATGAAACCAAGGATATCATTGAAGCTCTTCTTAATCAGCCTGTCAATCCCAAAGCTCCATATTTTGGAACATATGATGAAGCTAAGGTGAGAATTGAACTAAGCATAAAGCTTCCACAGGCGGTAAACAAAGGAAAGAAGAGGATAGCCAAAATGCAAATGATAAAAGAGGACAAAGAAGAAAAAGATGAAGAAGAAGAGGAAAAGGATGAGAAAACAGAGGAACCAGAACCTGCAAAGAAGAAAGGAAACATATTTATTACTAAGGCACCTATGCCTCCTACTGCTGTATTTACAAGAAGAAATACAAGAGGCAAGGTAGACAAGGCAGAAAAGGCAGATAAAGACACAGTATTCAAAAAGCCTCCTCTAAACCTTCAAGAAAAGCTCAAACTCTTTAGAGACGGATCAGGATCTGGAGTAAGTAACATAAAATCCTTAAGATATGAAACCAGATCGGAAACAGAACAGAAGGAAATAGAAGATGTTGTTATTGAGAAGATGGGACAGTGGAAATACTCTCCTGAAGAAATAGCCCCACAGGTTCCAGCAGTTCTATTGAATCCAATAAAAATGAGATGGAGCAATGCAAAGCAAACGGTGATAGACATATTTGATCAAAACCTGAGACAGTTGATGCCGAGCTTGAATAATGATGAAGTAAAGAAGGCATTAAAAGAAAATGAAAGTAAGATGACATTGAAGTTCAATACTTGTTTGATTTTGATCAACAATATTGAATCGGTTGTGAAGGCTGCAAATGCTACATGGAAGAACATATACCACCTTCACCAACCGAGTATTGAAATAGTCATAATAAAAGATATTGAAGATGACAGTGATGAACAAGAAGAAGACACTGAGGTAGATGATACTGTGAGGATAGCAACAGAAGTCATTGCATCCCTTCCTACCTCTCCAGTAAAAGTTTCTAGATCCAGCCCGGAGACACCTTCAAGCATGGTTGTGACAACTTCCACATTTGTCCAATCATCCATAGCAACAACAGAAGCAGCTACCATTTCTTCTACCGAGTTGCAGTCTCCCGCACCATCAAGTTTTCCAGCAGTAAGTTTTCCAGTTTTTGAATCTTCAAGTGTAAATATCTTAAGTTCTCCAGTAGAAAGTATGCCAGTATCCATAGCCAGCCCTACTTTATCTACTGTCACTACTACCAAAGCATTAAGTACAGATAATCCTAAGGCTCTACCGAGTATAAAATTTTTGGGTAAGAATGTAGTAGAGGATATAGACCTAGATGAAGAGATAGAGATTCCTACATTAGATTTTGCAAATCTATCAGCGGACCAAATACAAAATATAGGTGAGATCCTCCAAAGGAAAGCAAAACAAAAGAAGCTTAAAGAGGAGAGAGATAAGGAGTATCAAATCATCAAGGATGCTAAGGACATTTTGTCTGATGCATTAGGCATTAAAGTAGACTCCTTCCAACATGTTTTGTTACAATTAGCAGAAGCAGTTGAGAAATACAATGAGGATTCATCCGGGACAGAAAAGTTAGTTGAAAGAGCCGAGAAGAGATTCAACAATAAAGTGCTTGAGCACATTGCTCAGCACATAGCTATTAACCAAGTGGAATTGTCTTCAGTTTTGTCTAACATTGAATCTATCTATTCAAATGCTACCTCTCTTTTGGCCAGATTGTGCAATATTGCCGAGTTCACAAAGGATGTTAAGGATAAAATGGATGAGGATATGAAGATTAGCATACAGAAGCTGCAACTTGAACCAAGTTCAAGCTCTGCTCATCACATGAAAATTTCACACCTATCAAATATGCAGTCTGATCTACTGAAAGAAGACACAAGGATCCGGTCCACACTGCTAGCCATCCAACACATGATCCTTCCCATCATGAATACAATGTATAAGCACATTGAACATTCCAAAACATTCATTCATGACAATCAGTTCTCTATAGCAGATCACATGATTGAACTCTCTGCAGAAGTCCAAATTGCTATACAAACATGTAAGATTCTGCAAGAAAGTTGGGACAGAACCCTGGCACTAATAATGAAGGTACATTCTGATTTTCTATCAAATTTTGGATTCTCTCTGTAAATAACTTGTATATGCACCTTTGGCATTATCGTCAAAAAGGGGGAGATATGTATAGAAGGAGAGATATGTATAGAAGAAGATTTGTATAAGAAACAGTTAGCACATTGAAAGGGGGAGACAATGTATAAAGCCCTATAACAAAGACAAATTTTGAAAAATCAAAATAAAACTCAGCATGATTCATGTATATAAATTTTGGCCAATAAGTGTTTTTGTCACTAATGCCAAAGGGGGAGATTGTTGGCATTAAGTAGAATTGCCACTAGTGACAACACTTATTTGCATTCTGGGTGCGAACCGAGCAAACAGTGCAAACCAAGAAAACAGTGCAAACCGAGCAAACAGTGCAAACTGAGCAAATAGTGCAAACCGAGCAAACAGTGCAAACCGAGTAGACAGTGCAAACCGAGCAGATAGTGCAAACCGAGCAGACAGTGCAAACCGAGGAAGTTAGTACAAACCGAACAAGATAGTGTAAATCGAGTAACATCATGTCTACCGAGTCACCTGTATTTACCGAGTTCTAAACCTACCGAGTGATCAGTATGAACCGTGCCTTCACTTCTATCGAGTGCATGACGATGCCGAGTAATGCAGTGGACGCCGAGTATCAGAAAGTCACCGAGTCAGTTTGCAGGAACCGTGTAACCATACTTGGGCCGACTTAGTAGCACTTATGTTTATTTGTCAAGCCGACTTTGTAATTGTAATTGTAATTAATTGTTTAAGACTTGTATATAAACAATGTTGTAAAAATGTCAAGATGTATGAATGAAGAATATATGTGAAAGAAAAAGAAAGGCAGAGATAAGCGAATTACAGAAGGCTTCAGCAGTATAAGGAACAGCAAAGACAAATTCATCACAGAAGGTGATCAGTACATCAGCGAATCTCAATCAGCAATCCAGTTGCAAAGCAAGAGATCTACTATTTCATCCTAACAGGTGAATCAGTACTAAATCCTTTAACCGGGTAGACTTAACAGTCTTTTGTAAAATCTCTTTACCGAGTGCATACTTCATTGTATGTTTGTAAATCCTTTAACAGGGTGGATTTAGCAATCCTTATTGCTCCTAACAGGGCAGATCATCAGAAGTGATCAAATTGTAAGCCTTAACCGGCCAACTTTATTTTGCAGTATTAAAGCTTTGTGGGTTTCATCCCCACCCCAGTTTTACTTTCTTTTGGAAGGTTTCTGGGTAACCAAATCTATGTGTCATTATTGTGAATGCTTTTAAGTTTCATGCTTTCTGTATGCAAAAGGTTAAAGTAAATCACATGATAATACATCTGTAATTGAAAGAAAATTTGGAGTTACTGATTCACCCCTCCCCTCTCAGTAACTCGGTTAATTCCTGAATATTTCCAACATCTAGGTCATTCATTTTTATGCTAATGTTATGCTGCAGGTTTTCTAGGTCACTTTGGAGCTTTTGAAGATTTGGAGCACTCTTGGATCTCATATTTACATGCTTTCATAGCTTTCACTCTTACATAGTAGTTGCATAATCATGACATTCTTAGTATAGACTTTCTTTATGCTATAGATTAATCTCACATAGTTTAATTAGGAGGGATTGTAAGACTTGTACTTTCCTTTCATAGACTAGCTTGCATCCTTCATTTTCATAGATTAGCTTGCATTGCATTGCATTTCATTTGATTCTTCAGGGATATTGGCATTCTTGCCCTTGTCTTCACTTGAATCTCTCATTGTGTGGTTGACTAGCAAGGTCATTAGCTTAATAGCTCTAGCTGAGAGCAATTTTACAATCTTGCAACTCCATACATAGAGAGCTCTAGGTCGCTAGTGAAGGTTTCCCTTTCATGAATTTACTTTGATGTAATGACTTAGAGAAGTGCACTACTTTTGTGTGTACATTTCTAGTGCCCACCGTGGGGCAGAGTAGATTAGCTTTGTCCTTTAAATTTTGCATTTCCATCATATTTTCGGCAATTTTTGGACATTATTCGTGGTCTTTGAGTTTTCTATCTCAGAGTATCACACAATAATTCTAGGAATATCACGCGATAGTTCTCTGTATACATGAGTGATACTTCACCTGTCGGAAGTATCGCCCACCTATTTCAGGAACTGTCACCTGGTCTCAGACGAAGTATCGCCTGGGTATAGAGCAGAGTATCGCTTGAACTAATATTATCACTCCAATACACTGAGAAGTGTCGCACGATAATTCTAGTGTTTGCAGTCTATTTCTGTACCCGGTAGTGAGCCTTTTTGAGGTTTTTTGGCTGAATCTTGATTTAGTTAGCTTGTTGTTTCTATTTCCTGCACTTAGATAGAATTAATTTGCATAGTTGTACTTAGTTTCTTACACCTTCATTTGGATTTTGGATCTAAAAAGAACCTCTCATGTGTTTGGCTTGAATGTTTACTTGCTTTCATAGGCACATCTCTTTTATGCTCTTAATGGTGAATGAAAGAACATAGATTTGTTTTTACAAGTTTGTGTAAGTGAATGCTTCTTGGTTTCCAATATCAAATATGTCATTGAGTGATTGGGGGCATGGATTCATTCCTTGTTTACATAGAGAGTTAAATGTACCACTTTGTGGACTCACTCTATGTTTTCTTGGAAAGTTAAATATTCCATTGATTCAACCCTTTTTCATTTGTGAGTAGTATTGATAAGCAACTTTAGAGTACTTTTGATTGATCTTGTTAGCTAAATTGGGTTGTTGGACTTGCTTATTTCTAATCACCCCTCGTTTCCACCCTTTGGATGCAATATCAACATTCATATATAGGGGAGGGGTCTACTTGAAAAGAGCGTTAAGTGTTCCACAAAGTTTCCCCCTTTTTATGCTTTCTTGATCTCATTAGTTTTCTAAGGTGTGGACTCACCTTGAGTTTGTGTGAGGAGTTAAATGTTCCACCTTGTGGAATCACTTCACACTCACTTGAAGAGTAATGTTGATTGATCTTATTAGCTACATTGGGTTTTTGGACTCGCTTATTTCTAATCACCCCTCATTTCCACCCTTTGGATGCAATATCAGCATTCATATATAGGGGAGGGGTCTACTCGAAAAGAGCGTTAAGTGTTCCACAAAGTTCTCCCTTCTTTGCTTTCTTGATCTCATTCATTTTCTAAGGTGTTGACTTGCTTTGAGTTTGTGTGAAGAGTTAAATGTTCCACTTTTTGGACTCACTTCACATTTATTTGAAGAGTTAAGTGTTCCACCTTTAGTGCTTTAAATACTTTTGATAGTGGATTGCTTAATTTTTAGAGCTAATTGGATTTTGGATTGTTCTAACCTTGTTGACCTAACAAGTTGTGGTTGTAGGTGCATTAGCTTTTCCATATTGCATGCAAAAAAAAAAAAGGGCTACTAATGGTTTTTGCAGGGCTACCCTAAGCATAAAGATCAAATCAAGTGCTTGTTTAATTGCTTTCTTTATTGAGTGCGGCATATACTAGTTGTTTCATTTCATGGGCACTTAATATCTTGTGGAAGAGATTTTGAGGTGGTAGGAGAAGTATGCTCTTCACCATTGTGGTGAACCAGAAAATCTTGACCCATCTTGGGATTTTGGAAGCAAGAGGGTAATTGAACCTTTGCTTGGTGTGTTTGGGAGAAAGCTTTGAGATAAGGGGAATATGCTCTTCACCCTTGTGGTGAAACAAAATCCTTGAATCTCATAAGTTGATCCATTTTTGTTTAGATTGTTAGAATCATTTAGCGGGCCTGCTCTTGAGCAATCAAGAGGAACGACCCAAGTGGGGACAAGCTTATTGCCGGCTATTCCAACCCACTATAATCTCAAGGCTATTGAGGACACAAAACCTTGGTAGACATAGTGCTTGTCTTTGCTTGATGTGAGTACTTGTGGGATTGTGACCATGAGGAAAAGTTGAGCAAGAATGCTTAAGGTACTCTTGAGGCCACGAGGTCCGTTACTTGCCACAAGGTAAGGAGTCCCTTTGGGGAGCAAGAGGGGTACTATGAATGAAAGCCCTTATTAAGAACCATAGTTAGAGGCCACCCTATTTTTTTGCTTAGCTTCTTGGTGCAAGGATTGATCCAAGTGGAATAACCCAGATCACCCCAAGATTACTCACCATATGTGTTCCTTTGGTTGTGTCTTTGGCACTTCCATGACAAAGCCAATATCTATTGTGGGCAACCACTTTGTGTGAGGCAAGGGAGCATCAAGTGTGGGCCAAGTTGTTAAGTATTGAGCCTTGACTTTCTAGGATAGATATTGCTTGAAGTGTCTTTGATTGTGTAATACCAGTGTTAATGTTCTTGAACATTCAAACAATTGGTAGTATTCATGGGATATTTTTTCTATTTTGATATCACAAGTGTTTGTCTTGGCAAGGTTGCTTTTGTCTTTGTTTCAAGTGTTTTAAGACATGTTTGATCCCTTACTGTTTGCAAACCTATCGAATTTTTGCTAATATTGTGATTAAGATCGAAAACATCAACCCTCAGACTGAAAATTTTGATCAAATAGACCCGAAAATGCACATTTCACACAATTCTGGTCAAGTGTCTTGCAAACTAGCAACAGTATCGCCTGCTTTGAGAAGAAATATCACACGATAGTTCATTTCTTCTGGATTATCGCCCGACCTGCTTGGAGTCTATCACCTAGTTATTGTGAGGTCTATCACCTGGTGAAAGGTGAAATATTGCCTCAGTGAGAAGTATCACCCGGTTAGACTGGAAAGTGTTGCTTGAGAATTTTTTGCTTTATACCTGGTTTCAGTCGTTTCGCAGTTGCTTTTAGTTGGCTAGGTCTTTAGGAAGGTAACTTATCTTGCCATTGGAAGCCTATCTTTACTCTGAATTTCTATTTTTAGCCCTCTAGGGGTAGTGTCATTTGATTTACAAAGTCACTTTGGGAAGAATTGTCAAGTTAGAAGATTATTCCTATTGAGAAAGTATATCTCTAGAGTTGTTAGTAACATTCTTGGAGAATTCTAGTACTCTTTTTGTCCAAATCATTTCCATTCAAATTCAATTTTAATTATAAAATTTGGCTAAGTCCATCCTCCTGGTTCAAACGTGCAGGGATATTGATCCTTTGATTTAAGCACCTCTTTGACAGTGTTGGTAACGCCTTTTGTAATTCCTATCTTACCATCTCTTTTTTGGACATTAGAGAACTTTAATTATCTTAGTTTGGTGTTGACACTTTGAGAGGTCATCTTATCATCAAGACTCATTTTTTTTCATGTTAGTTACAACAAGGTACCAAGTGAATCAAGGAAAATGACCCCCAGTTGTCTTTAATCAGTTATCCTTAGTTAAGACTTGTCAACAACGAAAGGGAAAAGAACCCATTTTCGATTGATCCCCTAAGAGTGAGTCTAAGGTTTTTTTTGACCCAAAGAGTAATCCCAATGAATTGAGTTCCTCTTTAGCACCTTTTTCATCAAATATGGACATGAGTTACACCTTCACTAGACAACAAAGAGAAGCGATGAATCAAACTCTTAATGACATGTTCCAACGACATAATGGTGACACGATGTCTGCTAGGTTTTCTTCTGATAGTCCACCTGGATCACCTCCTATCAACACAAGGTATCTAGATACTCATCAATGAGCTGAGAGACATCATAGGCAAGCTCACTCAGATGCACGGTCACAACATGAAGACCAAAACAACGAATCTGGTGATGCTCATATCAATGCAACTAATGTATCCAGACATTCAAGAAAACCTTCTCCACTTAGAGACACCTCATGATACGTGAGTGAGAGGTTAAAGAGACTTGAGAGAGAAAAAAAAGCTTTCTTGGATGAACAAGCTGCTAAGAAAGAAAGGTTCAAACAATTGGAGGATGAGGAATGAGCTTTGCTAGACATAAGGAGAAGAGTCACACAAGAAGAACAAGATAGGCTCCTAGCGCAACAACTCCATAATCAATTCAACAATAGGGGTACCAACAGTGGAACCAACTCTCCACCATCTACTCCCTCACCAAGTCCAAGAGCTAGAAGAAGGTCAAGGACCCCATCAAGATCACCTAGTCCTAGAGGAAGAAGGACTTCTCGGTATAACCATCATAGGAGACAATCATCTCCTAGACATTCAAGACAACCCTCCCAACAAGCTCATCATGGCTCTCAACATGGAGGAAGTAATGCCAATTGTGACACTATTGATTTCATGACAATGCAACAAGAACCATCCTTCCAACAATATGTGGAGAAGTATGTGGAGCAAAATAAGGATCAGTTCTTGGAAAGTCTAATTAATAAGGGTGCAAAAGTCCCATACAACTTTGATGTGGACCAAAAGATTAAGAAGCAAAACCCTTCAATTGATGAGGTGATTAAGCAGATGCAAAAGACTATGGAAAAAATGATGGCTCCTAAGAGTTCCTTCAACTTGGATTCTATATATCCTAATCCCATTGACAAAA
The DNA here is from genome assembly GCA_027943335.1 of Chamaecyparis obtusa. Taxonomy (NCBI): domain Eukaryota; kingdom Viridiplantae; phylum Streptophyta; class Pinopsida; order Cupressales; family Cupressaceae; genus Chamaecyparis; species Chamaecyparis obtusa. The sequence continues at coordinate 101,990 of BSBK01000291.1, read as the reverse complement.
GTGTGGTTATTGTAGATTTTCCTAGAAAGGTTGAAATCCCCACATATGACAAATATGATGGTAGTGGTGACCCCCATGACCATGTGCGTCAGTTCTATATTATGAGTTTTAAATTATACTATGAAGATTCCTATCTCATGAGGTTATTCCCAAGGAGTCTAAAAGGTCAAGCAATGGAGTGGTTTACCAACATTACCCCTCCTGTCAAAACTTTTAAAGAACTTGTTCAAAGATTTGTGCAACATTTTGCATATAATTTATCAAGGTCAGTCACCATGCTTGATTTGTGTAAATTAAAATAGAATCAAAGGGAACCCTTTGTGACATTTTTACAAAGATGGAGATGCTTATGTTCCAAATATTCTAGGACCATCCCTAAGGAAGAAAGGATTGATATAATTGTGAGCAATCTAGTGCCAGAATTAAGATATGAAGTTAGAAAAATGGTCTTTAATTCTTTTGACACTATGGTAGAAACTACATGTCGCATCGAGGATGTTCTAAAAGAACAAGGTATTTTGGCCAAACAAAGTAACAACAACAATGGCCAAAACAATAACAACAAGGACAAGGACAAAAAGAACTCATATTGGAACAAAAATAAGCATGTAGTCAATGATGGAGTTGTTGACTCCACAACCTAAGGAACAAGGAGTTCTTAATTTATCTAACGTAGTTCAAGCTATGAAGCTACAAACATCCTTAGACCAACAAGAGCACAAGCCCAAGTATCAAGATAAACCTAAGTTAGGAAAGAGGCAATTCACTAAGCTTGGAGACTCTTATGCAGACATTTTTAAGACCTTGATTGCTCATAATTTGGCACAACCTTAGGATCCTACAAAGTTTCGCATACTGGATCCTAAACCTTATTGGTGAAATGAGAAAGCTTACTGTGTATACCACAATGGGATTGGACATGACATTGAAGGTTGTTTTAAACTCAAACATCTTGTTCAAGACCTTATTGAGAATGAGAAATTACAAGTTGATGGGTTGACCACAAACGCAGACCATAAGGCCTTTAAGGAGCCCTTGCCTAAGTATGAGAAGGGGGAGACTTCTAAAAATAAGAATGGCAAGGCCACAATCAATTATACCTATACAGCTGTAGAAAATGTCATTAATATGCTTGAAGTTGTGGACAATGATTTCAACATGATGAGAGGGAATGATCCCTATGATTATGATGTAAGCTCACCTCCAATATTTGATGAAGGACCTGTTGTTGTGCTTAGAGGTCCTCAATCTCGAAGGTCATCTCAACCTCTCAATGATGTTACTAGGAGTCAGTCCCAAGGTCCTATTATCATTAGAGGTCCTAATTCTAGCAAATCTAAGCAACCAATGTCCAAAAGTGTTCCTCCCAAATCTGCAATTGGTCCTGATATGAGTTACAACCTTGTTGATCAGTTACAGCAAACGCTAGCACAGATTTCCATTTTTGAGCTCCTAGAATTGTCTCCTAGACACAAGCGTGTCCTTGAGGATGCTTTGCATGCAGAAAATGTCCCTAATAATATAGATGTTGACCAATTCCAGAACATGGTCAACCACCTTGCTAGCCCACATTACCTTACATTTTTTGAAGAAGACGATAAAGCCTTGAGCCATCCGCACAATCTTGCCCTTCACATTGAGGTCATGATCCATAAAACCCATGTTAGGCATGTGTTGATAGATGGGGGTGCTGGGCTCAATATTTGTTCTTTAAGTCTTTTGAAAAACTTGGGTTACTCAGAGCATGCCATTGATACCAGGAAGAAAATTACTATCAAAGCCTATGATGAGGCTGAGAGAAGTTCTAAGGGGTTAACTGTTCTTCCAGTCAGAATTGGTCCTGTTGAAAAGGACATTTTGTTTCAGATCATTGATGCTGGTCCTCTAGCATCCAACATCCTACTAGGTAGACCATGGATTCATGACATGCAAGCAGTACCATCTACCTATCACCAATGTGTCAAGTTTCCATACAATGGCGTAGAAGTCTACATACCAAGTGATAGTACCTTGTCTGTTAATGCCATTTTAGCAAGGGCCCATGTTCCCTTAAATAGAGAAGCGGACAATTTTGGGGAAACTCTTGAGAAATGTAAGGATAAATTCAAGTCCATAGACCTTGGTATGGGAGGATATCAAATTGACTCCTTTACAAAATTGCCAATTTCACCTAGGTCCTATGGTAAACCATCACAAGAGATGCGTCCCTCATCTTTGGCCATGACTCTATTCGATACTTTTGTAGAGTCTTCAGTACCTATTTAGGATGAGAAAGAAGAGGTGGCTGTTAGAGATTGGATATATAGAGAATAAAAGTACCTACATAATGAAAAAATTTCTCCATCTCCTAAGACTTATGGGAGAGGATACATGTTGGTCACCAACATGGGCTACCCAGGTCATGGCCCTCTCAATCACAGGTTAGATGCCAAGGCTAAACCACTCAACCATGATCTTTTTGGTCATAGGACTAAGTCAATGGTTGGCCTGGGGTTTGATAATGGAAAGAACAAAAGTGTTCCTATCCTAGCTGTGACAGATAGTGACAGTGACTCAGATTATACACCTAATCTCCAAAACCAACAAGACATGATTAATGATTGGGTGCCTTCTACAAACCTCCTTTGGGGAGATTCAGATGACTTAACAATTGTAAGCACAAACACAAATGCTAGAGAAGGGGATACCTTTCACAATCTTGAACCTTTTACATCAAGGCATCCTAAGCCTTCTTGGTGTAAACATCCCAGCAGAGATTCAGAAATAGATTCACATGAGTTTGAATGGGACTCTCTCTCAAATGAAATAGTTGATTTGGACATGGATGTTGTCCACACCTATAGTACTCAACCCGATGTGACCAATGAACCTAGTGTAGGACTAGAGGATTGGACTCCTCGAATTGCCTTAGTGGACAATGCTTCATTTGGTAAGACGAGCCCTAATTTGGGTATCTTAGAGGGAGACTTGATAGATCCTAACTATGAGATCACCAGAGATAATACCTTTTGTATCAATAATGTTGAACCAGTCATTGACCTACCCCTTGTAAACCATCATTTGATTGATTGGTCACAACTTTGTCAAGAGCCTCATCTCCTCACTTTTCACAATGACTATGAAATAGCTTGCTACCTGAATGCTCTTGAACCCATAGTCTCTTCCACCAGTGAACCTACAATGAGTATGATAGAGCCAGATATTAAGTACCTCAATCAAAAAATAAAAGAAAAGAAAAAAAAAAGAAATGGTTCTGATGGCGAAAACCACTATGTGGCGGTGTCAAAACCCAAAAAAGTAAAAAGAAAGGATGTATCCGAAGGTGAAAACCTCTTTGAGGCACCTAAGGATGGGGTACTTAATAACCTACCAAGTTATTTCCAAGATAGGTCATCAGTTCTTATTAAGCCTACACAACCAATAAATTTGAATATGAAAGAGGCTCCACAGGTGATTCATCTAGCTCAGTCTCTCTCAGTGCAAGAAAAAGAGGCATACACAAAGTTCTTACAAAAGAAGAAAATCAATTTTTCTTGGACATATTCAGACATGCCAGGGCTTGACACTAATCTTATTATGCATCACTTATCTATAGCTCCAGGAATTAAACTAGTAAAACAGAAGTTGAGGAAAATGCATCCTCACATAGCTCTCCTTGTTAAGGCTGAATTAGAAAAGCTCTTAGGAGAAAGATTTATTAGAGCTATTGACTATGCCGAGTGGATCTCAAATATTGTTCCAGTTTCAAAGCATGATGGGTCCATTCGTGTATGCACAGACTTCAGAGATCTTAACAAGGCTTTCCCAAAGGATGACTTTCCACTCCCTAACATAGACATGATAGTGGATATGACTATGGGCTATGGGATATACTCTTTAATGGATGGTTTTTCCGGTTATAACCAAATAAAAATAGCTCCTGAGGATCAAGAAAAGACAGCCTTCACATGTGCATGGGGAACCTATTGTTGGAACTTCATGCCATTTAGATTAAAAAATGCAGGAGCCACATACCAAAGAGCTATGACCACAATATTTCATGATATGATGCATAAAAACATGGAGGATTATGTGGATGATACCTTGGCCAAGTCTAAGCAAAGGAATACACACCTAGAAGATTTGGAAGTAATTCTAGATCGAATGGAGCAGTTTCAGTTAAGATTGAATTTGAAAAAGTGTGCCTTTGGGGTTACCTCGGGTAAACTTCTAGGATTTATAATTTCAGCCAAAGGAATAGAGGTGGATCCTGAAAAGGTTCAAGCTATATTAAATATGCCTCCTCCTAAGAACATTAGTCAGATGAGAAGTCTTCAAGGATGACTCCAATCCATACAGAGGTTTATTTACCAGCTTGCAGATAGAGCACAACCATTCAACAAGACATTGCATAAAGGAACCACATGTGCCTGGAATGAGGATTGCCAAAAGAGCCTAGATCAAATAAAGCAATACTTGGCTAATCCTCCAATTTTAATGCCTCCTATCCTAGGAAAACCATTAATTTTGTACATCTCAGCAAAATAATCTTCCTTTGGGGCATTGTTGGCTCAACTTGATGATACTAGGCAGGAAAGAGCCATCTACTACATTAGCCATACTCTAGTATCTTATGAGATCAATTATAATAGTCTTGAAAAGTCTTGTCTTGCGGTAGTGTTTGCTTCCCAAAAGTTGTGACACTACATGCTTGCCCATACTAGACATCTCATTGCAAAAATTGATCCTCTTAAGTATTTGCTTGGTAAGGCTGCTCTCACAGGTAGACTCGCTAAGTGGATGATGGTTTTGTTAGAATTTGATATAGAGTACATTGAGCATAAGGCTATAAAGGGGCAAGCTATTGCAAATCAACTTGCTGATTTCCCAGTCAAGGATAGCATGCCTATTCAAGTAGAATTCCTAGATGAGCACATAATGTACATGACCACACGTACTTGGAAAATGTTCTTTGATGGTTCAAATATGAAAAATGGATCAGGAGCTGGAGTATTGTTTATTTCTCCTCATGGGTGCAACATACCTAAGTCTTACAAACTTCTATTCCCATGCACAAATAATATTGTAGAATATGAGGCTCTAACCAATGGACTTAAGATGGCTATTGAGTGGAATATAATAGAGTTACATGTCTGGGGATTCACAATTAATTATCAACCAAGTGAATGGAGAATACCAAACTAAGGATGATAAGCTGATACCTTACAAAAGGATGGTTGATTCATTGCGATGCTATTTCACATTTGTGACATTTCAATAGATCCCTAGAGCAGAAAACAAGGTTGCAGATGCTATGGCTACATTAGCTTCACTCGTTTAGTTGGAACAACATGAATCAAGATTTGAATTCTTGGTGGAAGAGCTACATCATCCCATCTTTGACTCCTCTGAAAGCCACGCCATTTGTACCTTGGTCACTCATGAGTCTTCCCATTATGGTGCTATCTATTCATATCTTCATGATGGCATCATTCCTAGATCCTTTAATTGCTCTGAAAGAAGAAACCTTGTCTGTAATGCCTCTCGCCATACCCTTATCTCTGGTGATCTGTATAGGAGGGGTTTAGATGGGACACTTCTTAGGTGCTTAGAAAAGGATGAGTTCGACTGAGCGTTAGTTGACATCCACGAGGGCATTTGTGGAGGACATTCCAATGGTCTTGCCATGGCCCGAAGGTTTCTTAGGGTGGGGTACTATTGGCCCACAATGCAGATAGATGCTATAGCTTTTGCCAAATCATGTGAAAAGTGTCAGAAACATGGAAACCTGATTCATGCTCTAGGTAGGGAGATTATTCCTTCTATTTCTCATTGGCCATTTCAACACTGGGCCTTTGACCTTGTTGGGCAGATTCATCCCAACTCATCAGGTGGACATAAATTCATTATTACTGCTACTGACTACTTTACCAAATGGGTAGAAGTCGTTCCACTATCTGTTGCTTTAGGAAAGACAATCTCTTTGTTCATATTGAATCACATCATTTTTTGATTTGGGATACCTTCTGAGATAATCACTGACAATGGAGGTCAGTTTAAAAACAAGGACCTTACACACCTTTGCAAGAAATTCAAGATAAAACAACATTGGTCCTCCATTTACTTTCCGCAAGGAAATGGGCAAGCAGAGGCTTCTAATAAAACCATTCTTAAGATTCTCCATAGAACAGTTCACAAGAATGGTCGAGACTAGCACTTACAAATCAATCCAGCCTTATGGGCCTACAAAACGAGTATACGTACTCCCACAGGGGTTACTCCTTTTTCCCTCACTTATGGTGCTGACATAGTATTACCTTTAGAAGTTGAGATTCCCTCACTTAGAGTCTCTCTCAAAGGTTTGGTTACAGATGAAGATTATCCTGCCATGAGATTGCAAGAATTGGAACTTCTTGATGAGAAACGTAGAACATCTTTTGATCACATGAGAGTCTACCAAAAGCGTATGTCCAAAGCATTCAACAAGAAGGTTCACCCTAGAGAATTTCAAGTAGGAGATCTTGTCCTGCGTGAGAATCCTAAGAACTAACAACATCGAGAACAAAAGGGCAAATTTGAACCTAATTGTCTTGGACCATACATTATTACTACTACTTTTGGGATAGGTGCTTACTTGCTATTTGATGAACAGGGGGAACAACTCCCTGATCCTATTAATGTTTTTCACCTCAGGAAGTTCTATCCATGATGCCTATTCTATCCGGGGGCATCCTTTGTACATATTTATTGATCCTGAAAAAAATCCAAAAAAAATTATATATGATGCTGAAAAAATCCTAAAAAGCATATAAAGTCCTAAAAAAATAAAAAAAAATTAAAAAATGCAAAAAAAATTTTAAAATAAAAATAAAAATAGAAAAGTGCCTTGGTGAAAACCTAGAAACAGGCGCCTTGGTAGCAAAAATACACAAAAATGAAAAAATAAAAAAAATCTCCAAGTGGTCAAAACCTGGAAATAGGTGCTACTTGAGGCCTTTGCACCCTTGTCTCTTAGCATGCATCCTTGACACTTAGCCATTCTCCATCATGCCTTGACCTTATTTGACTTGGTCTGGAATTGGTCTTTATTTTTGTCTAGGGGGCATACCTGTTAGCATAGGTCCTTTAGGTGCATTTGTCTCTTGGGGCATTTTCACAAACAAGTGTTTTCAACACCACCCCAAACTGTGTTTTTCAACACTACCCTAGCGTTGAGTGTTTCTCAACACTTATCAGATGTCTTACCCACCAGTCTAAGTATGATGTGATATCACTCATTAGCAAATTTGATACTCAAAGTTTGACTCTATGACCAAACACACACACACTTAAACAATCAACTCAATTGAGATATGTTGACTTTATTTTTCTTTGTGTGCTGTCTATGAGAATTTCTTTGATGAGTGGTCTCTCCTTGAGAAGTTTTCGATGATGCATAGCTAGAAGACTAAGGGTATGAGAACATGTTTTATTCTTTATCTTCTTGTGGGTATATTTCATTGATCCTAACTGTCATGAGCATTTATGCTGGTCTTACTTGACACTAGGGATTGACAAGGTATTATCCTTGACTATTTTGCGAGTGCATGCTTATAGCCATCTTGACCTTCTTATGTCCTAATGCAAGCCTAATCTCGCTATAGTAAACTTAGGTAATCTCACTACACTAGTCATCTTGACCTACATGTCTTTGGTGCCTAGGTGGGATTTCCACATTTCATTTGATATAGATCATATTCATATACCCATAGTCATACTAGTGTGTATTGTATGATCTTACGATGCTACCAATAAAAGCTCAATGATGATAATTAGATTCTATAAGCATTGTGACCTTGCAAGTCAACCACTTTTCATAGTAGCTTGCATTTTTAGGGTCATGTTAGATTAGTTTTGCATCTTGCATATGGAGAGAGCTCTCCTTTTCATCTTACATGGACCTGTCGGTCAACTTCGCTCATCTTCCCTTTTCTCGATCATGTCTTTCACTCCTTATCTTTCATCACGACCTATTCCTGTCATCACAAGGGGTTAATCATATCATTATATCTATATCTCAAAAATGTCATTTTCAGAAACATGAGTCTATATCATACACATGAGAATCAACCATACATCTATGAGAGAGAATATTCATGAGCATTTATAACATACATTTTGAGCAAAATGACAAAACAATACATAAACTGATACATCCATCACAAGTGAGATGTAAACACAAGATATATCAAACATCCAGTAATCTCATATATATAACAATGTCATCATACAATATACAATATGAGATCCCAAAATCTAGATCACAAAGTCTCATGATATGTCCAAAACATCTAAACCTAAGCCCTAAACCTAGGACTCACTCTCCCCATCATGTGGACCTAGTGGTGGGGGAGGTGGTGTCGCATCTAGTACCATGTTCAATTTTCCTACCCTCTAAGAGTAAGATGGTGCTCTCTGATCCTCTGGCACAGCCTGTAGGTAGAGTCCATGATAATAGGCAGCTCAAGTCATCTCTCTCTGGATCTCTCCTGCGTCTGCCTATGTCACCCTCTCCCGGCATGCTATCTCTACCTTGAGATCTGTAATCTGTTGATCTATCTCTACCCTCAAATTAGCTAGCTGTTGATCTCTCATAGCTATAGTGATCCTTAGCTACTGCATCTCTACCTCTAGAGCTTGTATCTTGGCTCTCAGGTCCTCCCCTCCCGCAGGCTGATCCTGCTGTACCTCTGCCTGTCGGCGAGCTAGTCTCACCTCATCCTTAGGAGTTGCCGATCTCCATCCTCGTGACCATTTTCAGCCACCTGATCTAGAGCCCTCACCTCTCTCCATCCCTCTCCCTCCATCTCCCCCATCATCCCCATCCCCACCCTAAACTGCTATCGGGGCATCAGGTACTATGAAACGAGGGAATGGTGCCCTCCACCACTCAGCCCTGTATGTTGCATCAGCCATATCAGGAAGGTACTCCCAAGGCTCCCTCCTGATGCCATTTGCCTCTACAATGGCCAGTTGATAGTCTAACATAGGTAGCCACCCATGTCCCTCCTCATCCCTAGACCTCGCATAAGTGGTGGTCTTTGCCGAGACCTGCTGCTACTGCCCGAACTGTCACCATACCCAAGTGATGTAGAATCTCTCAACTATCTTTGCATGTCGGCCTACTAATGGCCAACTACATAGCATGTAGTCAGCTCATCCTCTACATCACCCCAAGATTCAACCTCCTTGTATGGCCTCCATATGAAGGAGGTCATCTCATCCAAGATCCGTCGGTAGTATGTCACATCCCCAGTATGGGAATATGATATAAATTTTTTGTACCTATATATGTACAGATATCTCCATTCTCTCGGCTGAACCCTAGGGTGCACCACAACGATGTGCTCCTAAGCCCACACCTGTGCCAAGATGGCACCACAAGCCCATGTTTGATCATCCCTGTAGATGATCTTATGTAACTCATGATACGTCTTTGCAAGTATGGTAGGTCCCCATGCCATGTGTCGAGGTCTGCCTACCAAGTCAACCAGTAGTCTGCCCCATCCGAGAGGGAATCCCTTTTGACTATGATGGGTCATCAGGGCCTGTGAGATGGTGGAAGCAACAATACATGGCATTGGGAAGTCTTTTCCAAAATCGTCCATCAGTCACTCCCAACTGATGTGTCTATCAACGATAGTGACATCTTGAAACATGCCCTGGATAGCATGTCGGCCCTCGGTAGTGTCCTGATCATAATATACCTGTGCCAGCAAACAGTCATGTTAGTTTTCATCATATTACACTTAAATGATTATATCTTTAAGCATGATTATATTACAGGCTCGCCATGGCATGGTACTCTGAGAATCCTGTAGACATCCTCTAATGAGATGGATGCCTCTCCAATGGGCAAGTGAAAGTTGTTATGCTCACTGTGCCATTTCTTAGCCAAGGCTGTCAATAAACCATGATTAGCCCGGATATATGGGAACCGTAATAAGTATTAGAATCCCATCGCTCGGATATCAGCCTCACTCGAATCATCTAGATCTTAGATACATCTCAGTCCCACCACCTTTGGTGCTCTGATGAGTAACGTCAAAAAATGCTCCTGCAAACCATTAAACCAAGCCAGATGCTAGTACATATCATGATGAATGTCTAAAAATCAGTACAAGACATATACAATGTAAATTTGTCTAGACCCATGTCCTTTTTGCTCAAAAATACTTAAAAATATCAATTTTTTTAACTTGGGTGATACTGCTTTTGGGATTGGTGTCCACTCGTGTGCGATACACTTGCGACCCATGAAGTATCATGCGATGTTTCTCTCTAAAGGGAGCGATACTTATAAAGTATTGTGTGACATATTGCCCAGTTCTTGAAAATTGAGATTTTTAAATTTGAAAATTCTTGAAAAAAAAAGTGCTAAATATCTTAAATGCTCATTAATGACTCAAAAAAGTGAAGTTTTTCTGAAAACTCACCGAGGCAACATAGTGTGGAGGCCGGTTGTGCAACCCACCATGCGCAAACCGATGCTTATGGATGGGAATCACTGCTTGCTGGGCCATTTTCTCTCTCTAAGCTCTTGAAATTCTCAAATGGCTAGATGACAAATGATTTTGAAAGTGACACTTTTGCCCCTTATATAGCATTTTGAGTTTTTGACCAAATTTCAAAATCCCTTGGAATTGCGCAAAAATTGCACCTCTAGCTAATTTCGACATCCTAGATCTATTTTTAGACTCAAAATTGAAGTCTGAGTTCATCTTGATAGTCAAAATTGCATTTCAAAAGTTCACCCTCATCTACGCAGTTGGCTGACCATTTGAGGCCTGATCCTTCGATCTTTGTTGGGGCATCTTCATTTCTTCACCCCCATCTCTTTCAAACTCCTAGTCTATCATTCATTATCACTAACTTCATTTCTCTAAGGTTTGACTTAATTTTTATCCTATATCTTTCCCAGTCAAACCTAGTCAACCTGGGGCATGTCTTCACTGCTTGATGGTTATCCTATTGTCCTATTCTTCCACTATGATTTCTAGTGCTTTGATCAAGTTTATCAATTTCCTGTTCTCCTCTACCTGATTTCAATTTCAATTCCAAGGGGGTAGTACCTATCAACTTTAATCTTTGATTCAGCTTTATCATTCAGCTCAGCTTGAGATTCTTATTTTTAGACTTGATTATCACCTAGCAGCGACGTTGGTGATTTTGTCTTTCAATTTTTATCTCTTATTTTTTAGACTTGATTATTGCCTAGCAGCGACGATGATAGTTTTGTCTAAGGCTTGATTTGCACCTAGCAGTGACGGTGTTGGTCTTGTCTTTCAGCTTATCTTTATCCTGGTGTGTTCCTAGAATGATCACACGTCTAAGTTGTTTTGTGATCCCAAAATGAACTCACATTTCAATTCTTCTTTGATTGCATGTGTTCTCAAAATGATCACACATTATTCAAAGAGGGGAAAATGTATGTACCCTAAAATGGTCGCCTAGACTTTGGGCCCCCATTCGGCAATTTATCAAATCCCTGAATCAATATTTTAAAAAATCAGCATTTTATCAATTATATCAATTTCCTTGATCAAATCCTTTTATCATTTTTTATTATTTGCCTTAGGCTAACCATTTTATCCTAAGTCTTTATTTGTTAAAAGGAATATTTCCTCCCCTTTTAATAAATAAAAAGCCCCCACTTTTCCTCTTATCCTAAGTTGCACAAATAAAGCATTATTCTTATTTTATAAAAAGGGAAAAAACACTTTTTGTCCCATATGGACACAAAAGTCAACTCTTATTTTCCCATTGGAGGATACTTGTGCACATGGATTGCTCTTCTTTGATGCTCCATCGTTGATTAAATCTTTTGCCTCTTAATCTCCATGGTCCATTCTTTCTCATTTCCTATAAAAAAAGAGCTCTCTTCCTCATTCTAGGTCATTCATTTTTATGCTAATGTTATGCTACAGGTTTTCTAGGTCACTTTGAAGCTTTTGAAGATTTGGAGCACTCTTGGATCTCATATTTACATGCTTTCATAGCTTTCACTCTTGCATAGTAGTTGCATAATCATGGCATTCTTAGTATAGACTTTCTTTATGCTATAGATTAATCTCACATAGTTTAATTAGGAGGGATTGTAAGACTTGTACTTTCCTTCATAGACTAGCTTGCATCCTTTATTTTCATAGATTAGCTTGCATTGCATTGCATTTCATTTGATTCTTTGGAGATGTTGGCATTCTTGCCCTTGTCTTCACTTGAATCTCTCATTGTGTGGTTGACTAGCAAGGTCATTAGCTTAATAGCTCTAGCTGAGAGCAATTTTACAATTTTGCAACTCCATACATAAAGAGCTCTAGGTCGCTATTGAAGGTTTCTCTTTCATGGATTTCCTTTGATGTAATGACTTAGAGAAGTGCACTACTTTTGTGTGTACACCTGCAACTTACAATACCTTGCAGTATGCCCAAGGTTATTGCATTTGTAGCATGTGATCTTTGCTATTGATTCTTCTCTAATGTAATCTTGCCTTCTTCTTGATTGATCATGTTTTCTACATTCTGCTTTCTTCTGTCCATATGCATAAAAATTATAACAATAACCAGTAAAGGGTTTGAAAGGACCTTTACCTCTACAATATCTTTTCATATGTCCAAGTTTTTTGCATCCAAAGATCTACCTATGAAATATTTGGTTTGAACTTTAGGTTCTTCAAAAGTGGATCTATCTTCAGTCTTCACTTCATGTGATTATTCATGAGTTTTATAACATTCTCTTTCATTGTATCGAATTCCAGTCATGTCTCCTTTAGGTTTCTATCTCTCTCTTTGTTCATCAATTTTATCACTGCTCGTGTGTAACTTGGATTGAGTGAGTTCACCTTTAATGATCTAATTGTACTTCTCTAATTCCAAGCATTTGTCCTTGTAGTGATCAAGTTCTATCTACATCTCTCCTATTTGTATGTTCGCTTCTTTTAGAGTCTCTTCAACTTTGTATCTTGCATCCTTTTCATGTTGAATCTCTTTAATCATCAAAAGATTAATTTGTTCTTTTTCTTGCTCTAGCTTCTTTACTTGATCTGATGTATTATTGTTTGAATCCTCCTTGATCTTTTCCATAAGGTCTTGTCTTTTATTTCTTGAAAGTTCAAGTTGTTCCTTTAGTTTCTTGATGAAACCTTCTACTCTTCTTAATTTGAATTTCAAATCGCCATTCTCAACCTTTTCTTTGTCCAGGTCATCAAGTGCTACTTCAAAGTTCTCTTACAAACTTTTTGAATCCATTCTGATCTCCCTTAAGTTGTTAGGCTTTCTCTTCAAGGGCCAATAGCTCTGATACCAATTGTTAGGATTAAGTAATACTGAGAGGGGGTGAATCAGTATTACAACACTTTAAATTAAACTTAAACCAATTGCAAATAAACCATATGAATGTTGAAATGAAAAGAACATAAACACAACACATAATTCATAACTCATAACACCATTATTTGTTTTTGAGGAAACCTTGGCTAAGGGAAAACCTCAGTGGGAATGGTACCCACAACTATGCACTAAAATATTGTATCACTATTAGGAGATCTAGCCTTGTTAGGAGCTGAGTATTACATAGTACATTTCCTTGTTAGAGGAATATCAAAACTGTTAAAGGTATACAAAAACCTTGTTAAAGGTATGGTGAGCTTACAACTCTTACAATCAATAATTCAATTACAAAAGTGTTCTCAAGAGTGAACATTACAAGCATCTGCTTATGCTTAGATAGTTCCAGTTATAGCTCTCACTAGTCTCTGTCAATCTATAATCTTGCATCTACAATTAACCATTACTAATATCCCAAATTTGCATCCATATCACATACATATGTTCCACAAACATTGCTTCCACATAATACTCTTTACTAATATCTATTATGTCATCCAGTCGGCTCTCAAATACAATACAAAATATATAATAATTACTTATGAAAACAATAAATACTGAGTCGATGATCTTATATTACCAAAGTGTCAGTAATATACAATCTTCATCTGACTTAGCATGTCTCCATTCCATCTAGCATTCCCTTAATCATCGTGATTGTTCATATACCCTATTTCATTGTTCCTTTATCTTTGCATGCCTTCATATTATTGTAACTTGATGATATCAATACTAAAACATGTGTGAACTTAACCGAAGGTCATACATATCCCAAAATGTCTTCCTCTAAGTTCTCAAGCCATAATATATCATGTACCATCTTCACTGACCGAAACAATACTGTAGTATATTGTAAATCTGATTATGTACTTAGTCATTTTCATGACTGTGTCTCCAACACTCATACTTACTACATGCAATCACTATAACATAAGTGTTCCCATAAATGAGAACCCTCAAGTGATCCATAGTGCTCTCAGAACATCACTTGCCAACAAATTCTTCTTAATGTACCAAATTCAAAAATGTAACTCTTTAGAACGAGAGAATGGGAGGATATTCCTTGATACGATCAAATGATTAAAATGAATGCATTTAAATACAAGAACAAAACAATATTACATAAAAAAATTTTTAGTTAACTATTGGTTAGAATGTATATAAGTATGTGTTTATAGGGGCAATAAATGTATGGATGGGATGAATACATACAGATGTGTGAACATGTGAATAGGGCAAGGAAAATATTAGTAGTTCAAGGAGTGATTGCACAAAAAGAATAAGATTACAATATCAAAGCTCAAAAGACAACCTAAACCATAAGTCTACAATATAAGGAGTCAAAATGCAACTAGCTAATTGCATCGGCTGACTAAGAATAACTATAATATACATGGGAGACATGAGACATTTTGAATATGCACAAGTGGCAATATACATGAAAGCATGACTATCGGATATGAAGATTAAGAAAGTTATACAAAAATTCATTTACAAAAATTATCTTAAACCCTCGGGGAAACAAATCAAACTTGAAACTTGAGGAGCTTCTTCAACTATCTAGCACATTTAATCTCTCCTCCATGAAGTTACAAAAACTGATTTTTGATTTCATCAAAGTGTCTATTATATCTATCATCATTCCCTTGACTGGTCTTCAACTATGAATATAAGAAGATGAGATGGAACATGATTTCTGAGTAAAAAATTAAAATATCTACTTCTTGATGTAAAATATGATTAGAAAACATTTCTTGACATCTTCTTTTCCATATGTCACAAAATACATTGTTTCATAGAATTTGTGATCACTTTCTTATGAAGACCAACACCAAAAAAGTTGCATCTCATCTCATAGCATGATTAAAAAAATTATTAAGAAATGATTAAATATAAAATGTAATTTCTTTCTAGCTCTGAAGAAGCCCCAAAAAATCTGTTTTATGTTTTTGCTTTGCTGACAAAATGAACTCTTAGTTAAATGCTAAATCATAAATCTTAATGTATTCCCTATAGGAAGTTTGTGATGCAAAATTTTCTATCACAAAATTTGAGCATTTGCCTCAACCTTAGATTGCCAAATTTAAGCACTTAAGATCCTTCACTTCCTTTCTTTAAATCTACGATTCCATTTAATGTTAAGATTTAGGTTTAGTCTCATGGAAAAATTTGTAGGTAAAATCTTTTTTTAATGAAAAGCATGAAAGAGGAAAATTTCCATCCAAAACTAGTCCTTGAAGATGTTGCATTGTAAAGGAGTACATAACTTCATTAGTAGCTTCATAGAAATCAAATGCTTAACAAAAATAAAAAACCCCTAGGACTCATTTTTTAGAAGAAAGTAAACCTTAACAGATTGCTAGCTAATCTAGTCGAGAGACTTGAAGTTCCAACTATCCCTGAAATATTTCACCCTCTTCTTAACAAGATAATTATCCTATTTGGAAATGAAACAACTAGTAGCTACTCATGATATTGCACAAGTAGATTCCACCAAAAAGATGAATTAGAAAAGTTAAAGCCATGATGTAAAAAACTCTTTCTCTAATTCAAATAGTTGCATACAAATGTCCAAGCCTTCTAGATGGATGGCAATGGAGCATAAGCTTTAATATGAAAAAAATGGAGCAACTAAGATATTATCTAGCCTATTCACCAATTGCCATTTTTTATTCATATTAGAAAGATATATCTTATGTTGCACTAATATTTTCCATTGTTCATCTCCTAAAACAACTCTTATTATCCACTTGGAAGATAAACATGTCCCTTTAGTTCTCAGATCTATAAGCCCCAACCCCCTCTATGTTTTGGTTGAATACAATAAAGCCAGGAAGAAGACTTGAAGCCCATTTTACCATCCTAATTTGTTTGTAAAAATTATCAAACAATTTTTTTAAGGTCTTCATAATCTTTTTTTTAAGGCATCCAACAAGAATAATAATAACCATGATAGGCAAAAAAGATTCAATTTATAACCTAAAATGTTCCAGCTAATGAGAGGTACTTACTACCCCAATTAAAATTTGTGTTAAACAATCTAATGAGGAACCAATTCCACATATCATGGAGAAGAATCTCTAGTCCAAAGGGAATACCAAGGTACCATGTAATTTATCCATGTTTGATTTGTTTTCACTATCTAGGAATCAAATTTTGGTGCTAGATCAGGTTGGATCATTAAAAAATCAATTTTATGATGAGCTAACTTAGAAATCAAAACCAAACAATACAAATCCAAGGCCTCCAAAATATTATTAATTTTTTATTTATAATTTTGTTAAAACAACAAACTATCATCAATAAAATGTGAGTTCAAAACAACTAAATTATTAGGAATAATGATGTGCTTAATTAAGCTTGTTTGATTATTTTTTGTAGGATATAATCGAAAGCATCAATAGATAAAACATAAGGCCCTGTTTGGTTGAGGAATTAGAATTTGACTCAAAACCTGATTATCTCCATATAAGGTTTTTAAATTCTGGTTTTGTGTATTCGCAAGATAGTTTGGACTGTTTGGTTGACCCAGAAGTTGACTGAGACAATCCATCTTCTACATTTGGTTGCCAATAAATTCCTTGCAATTCTAGAAGAATCTAAGAAACTGTCTCCAACCATTATAAAGGGATCTCATAATTTACATAGGAGAGCGTCATTGGCATTCATGTCATTGTATCCATTTGTGCAATAGAAGAAGCTCAACTTCGATTTGGAGACATAACCTCCGCAGATGTTAAATTGTGGTTGACGGACCCAAATAGCAAAAAACACAAAAGAAATGTAGTTCATCTGCATTCTGTGATTCTCAAGAAATCCAATTTTTTCAAAGCCAAGATGTCTGAGCATTGGTCGTTTGATAAACCAAATGAGATACACATAACAACTAGGAAAAAGTTTGATGACTATTTAAAATGCATTGAACTCATGTATTGTGAGCACGTGTACTTCTCCAATGTTGAGGAATGCCTGGATATTCTGTCAGTAGCTTTTGAGTTATTAGATGATGACATAATCAAAAAATGCATGCATTATTTGCAAGGAGTTCATTAGAGCATTGTGGAAGAAACCCAAATTAAATATGTGCTCCCTTCTCTGTGGTTGAAACTCTCACCAGATCTGGCTGCAAAGTTCGATAAAGAGAATGCCAACCATATGATATTTGAGGAAAGGATTATCAAACAAATGGTTTCTCATTTGCAAGGTAGCAAGGACATAGAAGCCAAGTCTAAAATCCAGAAGATGATTTCAAATTCCACCTACTGGGTGGGAAGATAGTGCCGCCAATTTTGGTGCTTAAACTAGATTTTGATCTCTGAAACCCGAATTGCAATTTAGCGTCCCAAATAACAGATTTGGAAAAAAAGAAGAAGTTCCGCACCCAATTCCACCCCAATTCCACTAACCAAATGGGGCCTAAAGGAATGGATATGATGGGAAACCTTGTTTCATTGATCATTGTAAAGGGAAATAATTAGAGATTGAATTATTGATCTTTAAAATAACATTAGCATCATTGAAAGCATTTCAACATGCCTACATATCTTGGGACCAAAACCAAACCACCGTAACATCTTCAAAATAAAACTCTAATGCATTCTATTATAGGATTTGTTAAGATATAATTTAACCTACAATGCATTTCTCCTTGACTATTGAGCCCATTAACTCATTTCCCAATCTAATATCAAATTATCCAAGATAAACCCATCACAAAGGAAACTAACTTGCTTGGACCTAACTATCATTTTATTTATTTGTTTGATCCTTGTGTCTAAGGATTTAGCAATAATCTTATAAGACATATTGAGTAAAGTAATAAGATGCCATCCAAAGATATAATTTGTATTTTACCTTTTTGGAGGACCTTTATTAATCCTCTATTGATCTCTAGTCCCAAAGAGCCTTCATTAATTGCTTCCAGATAAACTAAATAGAAGTTGTCCTTAATATGGTGCCATAAGGTTTGATAAAACTCAATAAAAAATCCATCAATTCTTGGGCTTTTATTAGGATCCATAAAGAACATAACATATTCCAAGTCCTCAATAGAAAGGTTGCAATCAATTAAAAAAATATAATCTAGATCCACCTTTCTAGGTATAATATCTTCAAAGATATCTTCCAAAATAACTTGCACATCTTGCCAATTTTGATATTATTTAAAAAGTTTCTCACAAATGACCTAAAATAGATTTTTAATTTCTTCTAGACTTGTATGAATATGTCCATTGGTGTCATAGATGAGACCAATAAAATCCTTGTGTTTATAGTTTAAGAATTGAAAGAAATGTTAGAACCTTTGTCGCTTTCATTAAACCAATGTAACGTAGCTCAAATTTTAGCTCCTTGTGCCTTGTAATGATCAAGTCTATGAAGTTGGGTTTCTTTTGAAGAAATACAAGATTGAATACCTATATTGTTTGGATTATCATTAAGCATTTTTCTATGCCAATCAAGCTTCCCTTGTAAATATTTCTCTTTCCTTTTTTGCTGCCAAGGTAGTCTTTTACCAAAAGAACATAAAAAATTAGCAAATTTAGAGATAACACGCTACCACCAAATCCTACAAGACTCCCAAGCTTGGGAGTAGAATTCCAAATGTTGACAAAAGCATCGATATTAGAATGGATTTTAAAATGTGAAGTATTAAGCTTAAAGGACAGTTGTGAATCTATACTTTTAGAATTATCATTTTCAACAATACAAAAGATAGGGAAGTGGTCTAAATATGTAGTGGAGTAATCAACCTTTACATAATTTCCAATGAAATCTTGTACTAATTGAAGGTTAGGAAAAATATGAAACCTATCAATTCTACTCATTTTTCTATCAACTTCTAGCCCGAAATTGGTCCAAGTAAATCATTTATGCTTATGGAAAGCTCTTTTTAATACAACAAATCAACAACCCCCATAGAGTTGCAGAAAAGAAACAATTTGTCAAATTCCTCAAAAGTGAGTTTTAAATGAGCAGGCTAGTTGTGATCACTATGGTGTTCTACCAAGTTAATATCAGCACCAATAATCCAATCAACATGATGTAAGTGATTGGACATCCGTTCCCATAATTCACATACTTCTTTTACAATGTTAGGGGCATAGATAGATCAAAAACCAATAGGTTGACCATTAATAAAGGTTAGGACCCACATGCAGTTGTTTGATGGATCCTCCTATTTATCAATGACAAACCTATTGATCCATGATGTCAACCCAATTATAGTACCCCTCTGGACCATCACTATGCAATGTATGAAAAGAGGTAGCATCTCTACATATGTTGAATAGTGATGATGCAAGACAAGGACCATTGATTTTAACATCTTGTTAAAAAAACTAGGTTTTCATTTGGCAATAGATTTCTTGACTTCAAATTTGTGGTGAGGGAGTGATAACCCTATAATGTTTCAAGAAAAATATTTGTAATTCATGATTAAAAAATATTTGAAGAGTCTCCCTCTTGTGGCCAAACTTCAAAGTGATTGACAAGAATAATTAAATTCTTAGAAATACCAAGCTCCTTAACATTAGAAATTGAAGATCAGGATCATTGTCTCATAGCTTGAACTAACGACTCATTCTTCATTGAAAAAGACAAGGATCTATGTCTTTTAGAATAGATTGGAAGGATTTTTTTTTAATTTCTTGTAACTGACCTAGTAGGAGATGGAGGGTGATTTTGTGGAGATGACACCCAATGTTGATATTCAGCTATCCTTGG
Source organism: Chamaecyparis obtusa (assembly GCA_027943335.1). Taxonomy (NCBI): domain Eukaryota; kingdom Viridiplantae; phylum Streptophyta; class Pinopsida; order Cupressales; family Cupressaceae; genus Chamaecyparis; species Chamaecyparis obtusa. Next base: position 81,864 of record BSBK01000291.1, on the reverse strand, counting down.
AGGATATTTTTGTTTCCTAACCATATTCCAACTATTTGTCAATAACATCCTTGTATGAATTGGTCCTAACATTGTTGTTCTCAACAAGTACATCATTGACTAGTTATTTCACTTAAAGGGATGAAACAAACATCACAGAAAGATAAGTTGACTAAGGATGTTATGAACTAGGGCCACTCGTATATTGAGTTTGACTATATCTATTTCTTCTTTAAGGGGAAAATTATTATTAAATGGCCATCTTGTCTATAGAAGAAACAAGTATTAGGTTTATTAAAATAGACCATTGGCAGAAAAAACAAAATGTTGGCCCAACTAGCTTAATATTATCAGGTATCTAGTTATCTAGGTCCATCTCTACACAAGCTTGTAGATGGACTCTAAGACTAGAAAACTTGTTAGAATTATTTTTGCACTACATGAATCTTGAGAAACTATTTCTTTAAAAAAGGTCTAAATGCTAGATTTAGAAAGAGTAACTCAATCCACATTGGATATTTAGTCCTAGAGTTTCCCTTAAGATGAAACTCCAAAGACTAGGCATGTAAATAACATATTTTTTCACATATAACTCAAGTTTTGTTTTGGAGCTCTACTTGTGCATGATCAACAAACTTAAACTTATATGGCATATACCCTTTTCCCAATCCTTCGAGAGATTCAATTTACCAACCTTTAATCTCCCCATATAATTTATCCCACTTATAGAAATCAATCTCAGATGGTATACCCCTTAAAAAGAACAAAACCACATATCTATGCTAATATTTTGTAATGAAATCTATCACATCATCAAGGAGAACATGTTATAATATCTTACATTTGTGTGCTTTCTCCCCCATTTCTTTATCTTCTCTAGCTTGTGCTTCCCCTTCTTTGTCAAGTTCATTCTCTAGTCCTCCTTTCCTTATACTAGCTAAGTTTCCTCCCTTATTTCCTTCAGAATATTTTTAGTGTTGGTTTAGAGTCGACATTTTCACCATTGTCTTGAGAGGGTTTTAACATTTTGGGATCTATTTTATCTCATGTTGCTCTCCTCACCTATACCTTCAGTCTCATTGCCTTTGTATTTCCCTTTGATAGCTGTAAATCCTCCTTTTTCCCATAAAATGGGTCCTCACGCTCTTCAATCATGGCCAAGGAATGACTCACCAACCTCCATTTTCTAGTATATCAATGTATTAAGGCAATACCCTCAAAATAAATGTAAAACTAAATGAGAAATCTATTAAGCGTTCAATTTTCATCATTATATTTTCCCAACTTTGAGGCATATGTGAAATTTATATTATTATGCAACTTAAAGTATGTAGCACACACAAATATAAATGTGAAGTAAATATTTAGACAATAAAGGATGCCAAAAAAGTAGTCGTGTAGAGTTTTTAGATGTCATTTTTAATTTCTTATTCAAATGTATATGTTTTGATCTTCAATTTATTATTTAGGATACATTAAGGCTTTGATCTTTAATTTATTTGTGTAATCTATCCAATTTTCTTGAAAATCTTTGTATAACTTTTTTCATGTCATTTTTTGTATGCTTATTCAAATATATAGAAAATTAAGATTCTTCAGTCTAGACTTCATTCTATACACATTGAAATAAATAATTTTCATTTAGTTTCTCAAAATTAAGGGTGGAACATGATTAATTATCTATTATTCAAGAGGTGTCCAGTTTGAAAATTAATTTAAAAAAAAGCATATATTCATTTAGAAATGAGTAGAAAAATCTAGCATAATATAATGATTTTAGCTAACTTTTCTCCAAATATATTTGTGAAATGATTTTAAACAATTTTAGGGGGAGCACACCTAACACCATGTTATAATTTTTTAACAAAAAATAACCACTATGTATGTTCCCTCTATTTAGCCCTCTTAATCTCCGATTTTTTTTAAAAGTTTAGAAACTAGATTCTCAATGCTATAATTAATTTATTGTCATGTCTTAAAATTTTCTATTTCTTTATCTAGAATTTCTCAATCAAGATTAGTTTTTTATTGTAAGAATTTTCCAATAGCAACAACCTAAGATCTAGAGGGCAATGAATATCACAAAAGAGAGAAATGCTATGATAATAATAAGTTGTATTGTCACCAAGAATGCAATGCAATTTTATCAAATGGATTACAATACCATAACTGATGGATTGACTCAACTAGAATTCAATTGATGAGTACAATGTAGACACGCCTGCATACTTAGGAAAAAAAATAATAAGGAGGAGATCACTTATCACCCACACAAGGTGGAATCACATGTCCACCAAAGGTGGATCATCCTTTATTATGCAATGAAGTATGTGCAACATTATGAGGATGATAAGTAATAAGTGCACTAAAGGTAGAGGCAACACATAAAGTGGAATGTGATAACGACTTTCACTATCTAAAGTGGAATGTCTCCTACACCATAAAAAAATAAAGTTGCAAACTTATAAGTGTCTCAAATATAATCTACTATGTATTTATCCTAAGCTTAAGTAAAGTGTAATTAATGAATATTTAATCACACCAACACCCTCCCCCCTTAAGTGAAACTTAGGGGAATGCAGACTTAAACTTATAATATAAGATGGGTTCCAACTACTAAGCCATGTTAGGTACCCATGTATAATGTACAAATACAATACAATAAATCTCTCATAAAGTGGAGAAAGGGAAAAAACCACATGGGACGAAACTCCCCTCCAAAAGAGAGATGAAAACAAACAAGATGCATGGATGGAGGATTCAAGACACCCCAAGGACTACATACATCATATATATACAATCAAGTATCCCTACATAGGAAGGAAAGAAAGAGACATCATAGCCCTACCATAATGAACAACTACTGTAAAAATGGTGAGTTCTTGAAGTTAAAACATATTCCATTGCCTAAAAACAACATTTCTCCCCTTGAGAAGAAGATAGACCAAGTATAAATGCTCTTCCCATTCTTGATAGGAATTAGGAAGTAGAATCTATATGTAGTATGATGATTTTGTCTCTGAAATCTACTCATGTTTCACCATGTCGTTTGATGATGAAGATGCCATGAACCAATTAGGAACATGCTCAATCACAATAAAAGGTGAAAAATAAGGAACCAATGGAAACTAATTGTGAACAAGCTCCAAAGAAAAAGATGAGGTGATAAAATCATTGACACAAATATCATCAAATAGAGGATATGCCTCTGAAAACTAAATGGGAGTCTCCAAGCTCGAAGAATCCATCACATAACCATGATCAACCTAAACCAATCAATGTGACATATCAAGTGAAGGAAGAGACTCATGAATGCAACTCTCCAAAGATGAAGAAGAAGATCCTCCAACTATAATGAAGTTTTCATCAAAGAGAAGATACATCCCCTTAAGCATGTCTCCCAAATCTAAAATGTGAGACTCCATAAACAATGCACCAATATCTGGCAAATAGGAATCCCAATAAGGAAGACAAATAGATATCTCTTGCAATGAATCACTAGAATCACCAACATGAGATGAATGTGTGATCTCAAATGGAAAATTAGGAGCTGCAAGTGGAGTCACTAAATCATCATACCAAATAAATATATACTTTAATTTATCATCATCAAAGGGAATATTTTCTATATTGTCAAGTGGAATGAGACAATTTGCAATAGGATCATCTAGGAATGGAGGAATGTGAGGATCTCCAAAATGCTTCCAAAGAATGGTCAAAATTGTGCATGGGGATAGAATACCTCTAAAGTTGGGGTAAATGTCATAGATGCGAATGAACTAATGCTTATACAAATCAATAATTTGATATGATCATTCTTATGCCCCTAATTTAATTGCTTCCACCTGGACTCTAGCTTAGGGATGACTCCATAAAGATGAGGCAAGAGATTATGCCATCTACAATGTGTGTTGAATCCTTTTTCCTATGAATCATAATTACCCCTAGTCAAATTTATTACAATAGGATGTGTTTTATATCCCATAATTACATCAATGCTACACTTATCAAATCACAAATTGAGATCAACAATTAATTACCCCTCGTAAAATAATGATTTTAGCACTTTATATATAATGTGTGTACAATTTCCACTTTCCAAATAAGAGCAAATAGGTCTTCTAGTTTTGACAATAACAACTGCCTTTATGAGGTCAAATTAGACTCAAATAAATATTTCTAAAGACCCAATTGAAATCCTAGCATTATAATGATCATAAATGGCCAAAAAAGACCAAGTTCTGAAAGTGATATTTCTATCGACAAAGACTACAAATTGGTAGAAAATTACATAAGTAAAAAAAATATTATGCACTTTCAAAAAATGACACCTCAAAATGTGACTGTATGAGCTTGAACAAAGCCTTAGAAGTTGCAAAAATGAGGATTAGACAAGAACAATCACCAAAAAGTATGAATTGTTAAAATCATGTCCACAAAAATTAGAAAATAACACCACCATTGGATAGTTTATGATTTTCTACCCCAAATAAAATAAATGCACTGAAAAAGGCCCCAAAATGAGAAAGTTGTGAGCCTTCAAAGTTGTACTAAAAAATTGAAAATTCAAATAGTGAGGGGTCCAAAATTTTCAAAAAATGATAATGTAAACAACATAGTAGTTTAAATTTGATGGCTTGGACGACATCATAGAAATGACAACTAAATGAATGTCAAATTTAATGCATAGAAAATTGTATGTCACCTATTCATGTCTACATGGCACTGATGTTCCTGATAATTGTGTATATCTTACATCTATTGGTTGTTGATTGGATCATTGCAGACATCATCTAATGATGTATTATTGTTGATGTGGCACTTGGCATAATAAAATTGGTCTTCATGGAATTGGTTTATCTGAAGTGGCTACTAACTCAATTTCTTATTTTGTATGGATGAGTTGACTATGTGTACTAACATGGTGATGTTCCATGTGGCACAAGGTGGTTGGTGCTATGTAGTGGGGTCAAAATCCAAGTGAATAGGTTAAATATTGTTGCATTAGGATTCATGCTGTAAAGTTGGTGTGCATTAGGATTTCTCAATCAAGATTAGTATTTTATTGTAATAATTTTCCAATAGCAACAACCTGAGATCTAGAGGGAAATGAATATCACAAAAGAGAGAAATACTATGATAAGAATAAGTTGTATTGTCACTAAGAATGCAATGCAATTTTATCAAATGGATTACAATACCATAACTGATGGATTGAATCAACTAGAATTCAATTGATGAGTACAATGTAGACACGCCTTCATATTTAGGAAAAGCAATAATAAGGAGGAGATCACTTATCACCCACACAAGGTGGAATCACATGTTCACCAAAGGTGGATCACCATTCATTGTGCAATGAAGTATGTGCAACATTATGAGGATGATAAGTAATAAGTGCTCTAAAGGTAGAGGCAACACATAAAGTGGAATGTGATAACGACTTTCACTATCTAAAGTGGAATGTCTCCTGCACCATATGAAAATAAAGGTGCAAACTTATAAGTGTCTCAAATATAATCTACTATGTATTTATCCTAAGTAAGCTTAAGTAAAGTGTAATTAATGAATATTTAATCACACCAACACCCTCCCCCCCTTAAGTGAAACTTAGGGGAATGCAAACTTAAACTTACAATATAAGATGGGTTCCAACTACTAAGCCATGTGAGGTACACATGTATAATGTACAAATGCGATGCAAGAAATCTCTCATAAAGTGGAGAAAGGGAAAAAACCACATGGGATGAAAGTCCCCTCCAAAAGAGAGATGAAAACAAACAAGATGCATGGATGGAGGATTCAAGAAACCCCAAGGACTACACACATCATATATATACAATCAAGTATCTCTACATGGGAAGGAAAGTAGGAGACATTATAGCCCTACCATAATGAACAACTCCTACAAAAATGGTGAGTGCTTGAAGGTAAAACATACTCCATTGCCTACAAACAACATTTCTCCCCTTGAGAAGAAGATAGACCAAGTATAAATGCTCTTCCCATTCTGGATAGGAATTAGGAAGTAGAATCTATATGTAGTATGATGATTTTGTCTCTGAAATCTACTCATGTTTCACCATTACATTTGATGATGAAGATGCCATGAACCAATTAGGAACATACTCAATCACAATAGAAGGTGAAAAATAAGGAACCAATAGAAACTAATTGTGAACAAGCTCTGAAGAAAAAGATGAGGTGATAAAATCATTGACACGAATATCATCAAATAGAGGATATACCTCTAAAAACTAAATGGGAGTCTCCAAGCTCGAAGAATCCATCACATAACCATGATCAACCTAAACCAATCAATGTGACATATCAAGTGAAGGAAGAGACTCATGAATGCAACTCTCCAAAGATGAAGAAGAAGATTCTCCAACTATAATGAATTTTTCATCAAAGAGAAGATACATCCCCTTAAACATGTCTCCCAAATCTAAAATGTGAGACTGCATAAACAATGCACCAATATCTGGAAAATAGGAATCCCAATGAGGAAGACAAATAGATATCTCTTGCAATGAATCTCTAGAATTACCAACACGAGATGAATGTGTGATCTTAACTGGAAAATTAGGAGCTGCAAGTGGAGTCACTAAATCATCATACCAAATAAATATATATTTTACTTTATCATCATCAAAGGGAATATTTTCTATATTTTCTTGAGTGGAATGAGACAATTTGCAATAGGATCATTTGCGAATGGAGGAATGGGAGGATCTCCAAAATGCTTCCAAATAATGGTTAAAATTGTGCATGGGAATATAATACATCTAAAGTTGGGGTAGATGTCATAGATGTGAAACAAATTGATGCTTATACAAATCAATAATTTGATATGATCATTCTTATGTCCCTAATTTAATTGCTTCCACCTAGACTCTAGCTTAGGGATGACTCCATAAAGATGAGGCAAGAGATTTTGCCATCTACAATGTGTGATGAATCCTTTTTTCGATGACTTATAATTACCCCTAGTCAAAGTTATTACAATAGGATGTGTTTCATATCCCATAATTATATCAATGCTACACTTCTCAAATCACAAATTGAGATCAACAATTAATTACCCCTCCCTAAAATAATGATTTTAGCACTTTATATATAATGTGTGTACAATTTCCACTTGCCAAATAAGAGCAAAGCGGTCTTCTGGTTTTGACAATAACAATTGCCTTTATGAGGTCAAATTAGACTCAAATAAATATTTCTAAAGATCCAATTGAAATCCTAGCAGTATAATGATCATAAATGGCCAAAAAAGACCAAGTTCTGAAAGTGATATTTCTATCGACAAAGCCTACAAATTGGTAGAAAATTACATAAGTAAACAAAAAATTATGCACTTTCAAAAAATGACATCTCAAAATGTGACTGTATGAGCCTGAACAAAGCCTTGGAAGTTGCAAAAATGAGGATTAGACAAGTACAGTCACCAAAAAGTATGAATTGTGAAAATTATGTCCACAAAAATTAGAAAATAACACCACCATTGGATAGTTTACGATTTTCTATCCCAAATAAAATAAATGCACTGAAAAAGGCCCCAAAATGAGAAAGTTGTGAGCCTTCAAAGTTGGACTACAAAATCAAAAATTCAAATAGTGAGGGGTCCAAAATTTTCAAAAAATGATAATGTAAACAACATAGTAGTTTAAATTTGATGGCTAGGATGCCATCATAGAAATGACAACTAAATGAACATCAAATTTAATGCATAGAAAATTGTATGTCACCTATTCATGTCTACATGGTGCTGATGTCCCTGATGATTGTATATATCTTACATGTATTGGGTGTTGATTGGATCATTGTAGACATCATCTGATGATGTATTATTGTTGACATGGCACTTGGCATAATATGATTGGTCTTCGTGGAATTGGTTTATCTGAAGTGGCTACTGACTCAATTTCTTGTTTTGTACGGATGGGTTGACTATGTTTACTAACATGGTGATGTGCTATATGGAACAAGGTGGTTGGTGCTATGTAGCAGGGTCAAAATCTAAGTGAATAGGTTAAATATTGTTGCATTAGGATTCATGCTATAAAGTTGGTGTGCTTTGACTAGGACACATGTCCATCCTCCGATCTATGTGGAGTGCTCTCATGCTCAAGGGTATATGTGTTGGGAATAGTTAATAGTCCTACATTGGTCACAATGAATATTTTTCCACTATTTATCAATGCAAACACATAATACGTAAATCAAAGAAGAAGCTATGAGTTGAGTCCCTTGTTGCTAAAATGTGTTGAGTTGTGGTTGCCAATTTTTTGTCGATGTTTCCTATTTTATTTTTGCAGTACCAACATGACTATGGGGAATTATCCCACATTGGTGGTAAGAGTGATATCTAAAATTTTAATATGCGAACTCCCACGGTTCAATGGTAATCCAAGCTCAAAGGGGATGGAGTTGGTCAAGAATGAGAAACCTGGATGCTAGTAGAGTGTTGTCCTATCTATATGATTTGTGTATAGGGATTCCTTTAAAATATTCTTGCCCAAATCTAACAAATACTAGGGGTCTGAGGTAACCCTGGAATAATATTTTACTACGAGAAAAAAATCTATGAATAAAACTAAAAATACATAATAAAATTTTTTTTTCTCAAAAATCATACCCAGCTATGCGAATCGAGTCATACGGTCTGGTTTGCAAAATAAATTCCACAGATTGACTTTCATCTAGTATGGATGAATTTATAGTCAAAATTTAACGTAACAACCTCCTAGACACGATGGTGAGCTTGTATTTGGTGTAGGATGCTCCTGAAGATCATTGGTCCCTAGATCTACAAAAATTCCTTTCTTTAAACACACTAAGATCTCTCCAAACATGACTATGTAATGGGGCTCCACAAGCTCTAATACCATGTAATAATTTTACAATAGAAACAACCCAAGATCTAGAGGCTAATGAATAACACAAAAGAGAGAAATACTATGATAAAAATTAGTTATATTCTCACCAAGAATGTAATACAATATGATCAACTGGATTACAATACCATAATTGATGGATTGATGTAAATAAAAATAAGAAGAGCAAGGAGATGAAAGAATAATCCAAGTGAGAGAGAATGAAGAATGTATTACCATGAGATAACCAAGAGCTAGGAGAAAGCTCCCAAAAGCCAAAGAATAGAGACAACAATATTTTTGAAAGGGGAAAAGAAAAGAAAAACCCCTTAGTGTTATTATGAATATGAAAGAAAGAGAGAGAGAGAGAGAGAGAGAGAGAGAGCATAGATCATTTACAATAACTTCATTAGTAGAAATAAGAAAGGAGAGCATCTCTTGTATAGATATGAGAACAGGAGTTACTAAGTAATGCACCAATATATGAATGCCATCATCCATAATAGGTGTGTGCAAAGTGTCAAGATCCTCATAAGGAGGATAAGATAAATTCCTTATTAAATGAATTACAAAATGTGACATGTCCTCCCACTTGGACTAGAGGACAAAATACAACTAGGGATTCTGTAGGAAACACCTAATTAAAGTAAAAGGATACCTTGGTTTATCCTCAATAAATAAACAATACAACCAAGGAAAGATTATTAATCCTAAAACCCCCCCTTAATCTTTACTTGGGGAGTTTACAAGAATAAGAATTAAACCCAAATTTTTACAAAAAATTGCAACTTGATCTTCAATACAAGGAATAAAATTGATTGTCGTCACTATGAGCTTGATCCAAGTCTTCATGTAGTCTTCTTGAAGTTATAGGACATGTCAAGTTGAGTTGATTCCTTAAGTTGGCCTTCAAGATTCACTTGAAACAAGAAACCATAGAAATGCAAACCAAAGAAACTATCCACAAGAAGAGTGTCATCTAACATTCAAGTTAGTGTAACTATGAAAATTTTTCATAATAAAATATAATTAAAGAAATGCATGAGATTTCATCAAAAAAGGAAAAGGAGCTAAAATAAAATCAAGATAAACCAAATAGACAAAGTACTATAAACAAAATCTACTCTCCCATCTCAAAATAAACATACTAATGCACAAATGACCAAAAAAAAGGCCAACTAATGAAATCTGCATCAACGCCACATCAATCACATGGATATAGATAGTCCATTAATGAGTCATCACTACAAGTGTATGGGTGATCAGTCCACAACCTGCATGACTCACAATCTAAGCAAGGAAGGATGCAAAATCATCATCACATTAGTAATTTTACATATAGAAATGAGAGAGACAAAATCACAATCCAAGTAGGACATCAAGTACCATAATCAAGGAGAATGATCTAAACCAACAATAATGAATAAACTATTGACATATGCTAAATAATAATCTGAACTAAGGATTATGAGTGAGAAAAACATATTGCCTTTGAAATATATATGAGAAATCCAACAAAATTCCAAGAAGGATATCAAGAACACCATCCTCACCATGAGGAAATAAAACCAATGGAACAAGTTGATAAATATCAACTGAAGTAAGTACATCCCAAACATAGGATGGAGGGAAACTCCACGAGTCCCTTTGTTAGAAAGTAAAGTTCACCAACACAACTGAGAGGGGGGGGGGATGAATCAGTTGTGAAATTAATTTAAATTAAACTCTATCAAATCTTAATCTTGTAATCAATAACAACAATAACCATAAGATAATAAACATACACAATAACACCAGATTTGTTAACTAGGGAAACCCTTGATCAGAGGGAAAACCTTGATGGGAATGATGCCCACAAGATGATGTACTAATATAAAAGTTCCTTGTGAAATGATAGATCCTATTAGAAGAATTTTATAATGCAATCAGTACATATGAGTCCATTTGAGGAGACTTTAGATCCCTACTAAAAGATCCCAACTCTGTGAGGAGTTAAGAGAGACACAATGAAGATAATTGAACCCACTGCCCAAATTGGTTCAAGACTATATTCACTAAACAATCATCAGGATAACACATCCAAGAGTGAATTGACTAAAACATAAACTTTCTTTTCCTTTACAGTTCCTTTGAAGTCCTCAACATGCCAAAAAAATCATCTTCTTCTCTGATCATAAAGATTTCGCATTCAAAGCTCGCACAAGATCTCATGATCTCATGATACTCTTTTCATCTAAATAAACTTCCTTTCCTTTATACCAAGTCCTAATGATTATTCAGTCAGCCAAAAGGATTTCTTAATTTATAATTAATAGTATAGGAAATCAATAAGAATTTACAATACATGTTTCATTACATCTAAATATTTCCATAGAATTATTAATTTGTAGTCAGCTCCCAAAGAAGTAACACGCTTCACATCATGCACGAGTATTCAAAAAATGCAAAGTAGATTATGTCATGTTTATTCAAGAATCTGAACATGTTTTCAACAACATATCAACCTTTTTGAAATAGCTTCAACCTCGTTGAAAAAATAAATCTTGAATAACTGTCACCAGTTCCTAGAAACTCTCACTATGAAAAGTCTTCAGTAAACTTCACATAACTAGAACATATCTTCATAGATTTTTTTGTGCTTGCAACCACATCATCAAAACATGCTCTTGAATTGTAATAAATCTTCACAAAATTCAATTCATAAGTATAAAACCTCGCCAAACAAATATGTTCCTGTAACTTTATTAACTCTGTCTAGAAAGTGTATATGTTGACATCAATGAAAAACCCAGTCATGAATGTAACATATAAGAACTCAATAATCTATAATCAATATCCAATCTACCCTACTAACAAAAATCATTAACATTCATGCTAACACCTTTTGTAGAATAAGGCAACAAGTTAACCTTGAAAATTGGGCTCCCAGTGCAACTTAAAAAAAGAATGTAATTAAGTGCATATCAATCAATTTATAAAACCATAAAATGGTACCATAAGCATAAAGAGATGCTACAAAAGCATAAAATTGCAACTAAGTGAAAATCAATAGATCATATGGAACCCATAAAAAATGCAATTGAGTGCATAACTATAGATCATAAACACTGATAGCAATTAATGCTAAATAATGAGATCAACAATCATCCACAAGAAGGCAATAGTGTTAGATAACTCACAATACTAGAATAAATTAAAATTGAGAAATGCATGGAAATAAACATATGGCACATATCAAAAGGGGTTAGGGACATCATAACAAATAGTAAAAGCATGACAAGATTGATTACCATTACTTTTTTGAAAGTTCTGATTATTTTGATTATTTCAGTTCCTAGGTTTCTTATCTTTTTGTTTTTTAAAGCAATTGTTGGTCACATGACCAGCTTTCCCACAATAAGTGCAATGGGGTCTTTTATGAGGACCATTATTTTGATGGTTATTATTATGATTATTATTGTAATGATGATTAGATCTAAAGTTAGGATTTTGATTTTTAGAAACAAAAAAAAGTTCATTAGATTTAAGACTACCAAATTGAATCAATTTTTCTTCCTCTTACCGCAATAAGTTTTGAAAGATAATATAGGTTAAATGAGTTGCTAAACTAGTAATAGCTAATTAAGAATGAACATTAGTAATAAATTGTTGAAACTACCTAGGAAGACATTTCTTTAAAATAATATGAATCAATCTAATATCATCAATAGTAATTCCTAAACCATTTAATTAAATTTTAATTGAATCAAACTTAAGTAAAAACTCATCCATTGTTTTAAAATCAATATACCTGAGATCCTCCAATTGATCTTGGAGTTGAATCTTTTTAGACTCATTGGGACTTTCATAGGTATTTTTCAAAATGTCCCACGCTACATGGGTTGTAGTACAGTTTGAAATAAGAACATATAAATCTGGATTAAGAGAGATGCCAATGAGGCCAAGTGCCTCCTCATTTTTGGCATTACAAGCATCTATATTAGCTTGAGCTATAAAGGTGGCTAGATCAAGAGTCACACCAGTGACAATATCTAACATGTGTTTAAAGAGAAATATAAATAAAATGTGTTCTCCACGAATGACAATTTGTACTATTTAACTTAATTTTAGGGACGATTATAGACATGATGAAATAAATAATAATAGAATTAAATTATTAAAATGATTAAGTACACAAAAGAGGTCAAAAATAGTAATAATAGAGGCCTAATGAATGTTAAAATGCAACTTAACTTAATGTTAATAACACTAAGAGTAACTTAAATTCAATATTAAATTTTTTTTTAAATTAATTAAAAATGATTAAATACTATTAAAATTTGAATTTAAACAGAGGATTAGGTAATACTGAGAGGGGGGGTGAATCAGTATTACTGAATTTTGATTTAAACTTTAGCCAATTATAAATAAACCATAACACTACTGAAATGAAAAGAATAATAAAACATAACACATAACTCATGACACCATGATTTGTTCTCGAGGAAACCCTGGTGGGGATGGTACCCACAACTATGCACTAAAATATTTTATCCATGTTAGGAGATCTAGCCATGTTAGGAGCTGATGATTACATAGTACATTTCCTTGTTAAAGGATTACAAAACCCAGTTAGGGGTATACAAAGCACCTAGTTAAAGGTGGTGAGAAAAAAACTCTTACAATTTAAAACTATTACAAAGAGTTCTCCAAAATGTGAACAATACAAGAACTTATCTTGCTTAGATAGTTCCAGTTATAGCTCTATCTCTTACTGATCACGCATCTGATCTCTACTCTTAGATTCACAACCTTTCTTCATCATCATAATCACAATACATATCACTTTCATAAAAGCACTCTATACTTATACAAAAACTTCCATCCAGTCGGCTTCACAAATGTCATACAAAAAATAATAATTAATTATGTAAAGGGTAAGTATGAAGTCAAGGATCATATATTACCTAACTGTTGGCAATATACTCTATTCACCTGACTTAGCATGTTACCATAACCACTAACCTTGCCTTAATCTTCGCAACTGCTCATATGCCCTGTTATACTGAATCTCATTCTTCACATACCTTCAGATCACTGAATCTCACTGATCTTATCACCAAAATTCATGTGCTTTTAACTGAATCATATACATATCCCAAAATACCTTCTACTAACTTCGGAGGCCATAATACCTCATACATTTCATCGCTAGCTAAAACTATAACATTGTACCCTATTACCCTGATTATGGACTTAGTCATTTTCATGACTGTGACTCGAGTATTGAACCTCTCATCATGTGATCACTCCAGCATAAGTGTTGCCATGAATGAAAACCCTTAAGTTATCCCTAGTGCTCCACAACGCCACTTGCCAACAATCTCTCCCTTTGGCATTGATGGCAACACTTAGAAAAATGACTAAGTGTCAAAATACAACTCACTTCTTTTCATTTTCTCTTTTCTACTTTTTTTTTGTTTTATACATCTTTTTCTTCTCTTCTTTTTCCTCTTTACATTTTTCCTCTTTCTCTTCCTCTCCCTTTGACATCAATGGAAAAGGTTCATTCAAAGATTTCAAAAACTTAAGCACAAAAAGATTTAGTGCTTACTCACCAATTTTAAGACATCTTGGAAGGAGTTTTCCAAGGTCTTTACTTCCTTAGCCCATGACTTTATCAGTAGCTCATTGACATGGATCAATCCATTCAGTGCATATGATGCGGTCTCCTCTACCTTAAGCTCAGTAGGTGTAGACAAGGTCATTGATCCTACAACCTTTTCCATCTCTGAAAGATGAGTCTCAAGCATTGAGAGATTAGGGGTCAATAGGCTTCTTAGCAAGCCAAATCTATCTACAACTATCCCTTTCTTCATTTCCAGTATAGTGATCTTGTCTAAAAGCCTGGATGTCTCTTTATCTATTTCTCCTACAATTAGTGAAGACAACTATCCATCAGAATGTCAAGAGTATCCCTATCCTTGTCTATAATCTCCTTAATGTTATTTACATGCCTGCAAGGATTTATGCAGTAGCTGTAAAGTTTCCTCCTTGTGCTACACAACTCTTGGCCTTAAGAGCACTGGCCTTGAGAATGTGTAAGTCCCATGAAATGGACTGGTAGACTTCTCTCAAATTCTCCAAAAACTTTCTCTCTGCCTTATCTTCTGTAGTCTTTACCAATGAGTCAAAGTGACTATCAAAGCTATCCAATATTGTACTAATATTTTTAACTTCATCCTTTTCTTGAAAGATAATCAGTGAGGGAAGTAGCTTGTTTACTGTTTTAACAACCCTAGCAATTACCTTTATTCTTTTGTCCCCTTTCTGTACTGACCTTTCTTTAGCCTTGGAAAAGGCCATGAAGGATGGCTTCATAAGCTCATCCTCATCCATAATGTCTACATAAGAACTTGTTGGTTTGGCCATACTTGCCAACAATAAAGAGGTGTCCAATTTAACCTCGACCATTTTTCCTATTCTGGTCTCTTCTTCCTTCTTTTCTTCATGTCGTATTTCCCTCTCTTGTACTTTCTCCTTTTTTTCTCTTCCTCTATTTTTTCTTGTTCTCCAACTTCCATCGCACTATCTAAATTATCCATAAATGGATCACTTACATCATGCAAAGTGTCAAGGGTCACAGGCACACTAGAGACAAAGAAATCTGGTTGCATGTTGTCTTGTACACTTTCATCCACTGCTTTGGAACTTTCTCCCAAACCCAAAGATGTAGGCTTGGTGACCTTGGGAGGTGATGTCTTCTTTGGCATATCACTCATTAGGATCTGATCTAATGCCTTCTGAGTGTCCTCAATCACCTCATCATATTTCCTAGCCATTATTTTTACTAGTCTGGCCTTTGTCCTTAGCAAGGGTTTCAATGCATTTATAATCTTCTCCCTTTCTTCTATTGAGACAATAGGTAACATGTCCTCAATATATTTATTCCTTATGTTTTTATCTTTTGATTGAGCCAACTGCTTCCTGATTTCCAGTTTATTGTATAGTTCTTTAGGGATACTCCCTTCAATTTCTAGCAAGTTTTTCTTGAAAACTAAGAGATACTCAATGATAGTATCTTCAATGAGTGACTGATTCTCATAATCATATATCTCATAATACTTATCCACTATTTTTAGGTTTCTATCTTTAATCACTCTTTTCTGTAGTGACTTAAGGTCAGGTTTCCACAAGGTTTGTGGATCCCTTGGTGCTACTTTTTCTTCTTCTTTCTCAGGAACCTTTTCCTCTTTCTTCTTCATCTTTACTTCTACTTCTTTCTCCTTAGGACTATCCTGCTTGCTAGATCTTGTGGATCTTCGGGGAATGATCACAGGCACAACTTCTTGTACTACCTCCTCTTGTGTACCTAATAAATCAACAATATCAACAATAGGAGTTTCTATCTTTTCTACTTCTGAAGGAACAAAAGTATCAATGGCTATGCTTGAGGATGCTTCCATCTTATTTCTCATATCTATCAACTTCTTTTTAGTGATTCCTACTTTAGCAGTGATATCCTCCACAATTTTACTAATTTTCCTTTTCCTTGTTACCTTTTCTTGCTCTTCTATGAATTTTTCATATTTCTCTTTGTATGTTCCCCATCTTTCTTGTGTAGGGTCTATTTCGACTATTGCCAGTATATGCTCTACTTGCATGGTTAGAACCTCAGCACTTACTTCATATCCCATGGGGTAACACCATTTCATCCTTGGTTCCACTACCTCAAAACAAACACAATTAGTTTCAACCATGAAATAGATAGTGTCCTCATACTTCTCAACAATATTCCCAGGTATTCTATACATTTCCTTCATTTGCCTTTGTAAGATTTTTGTCATGGAAAATAGTTCACCATCAACCCAATTTTTTGTCTTGTCTCCTATAGCTCTCTGAAATCTAAATCCTAGTAGGTACATCTACTTTCCATTCCCTAGGGTGCATGCCAGGAAACTTGTGAATGATGTGGATGTACATATGGACTAACAAGGACCCAAACCTAAATGTTTTAGTCCTATCTTTCTTTATCACTTTGACATTTTCAAGGAAATGTTGTGAAAGTACTTCACAGAGGCTATATTTCATGTTTTCCTTCACCATTTTGTATGCCATCATAACAACTCCAGTTGATAGAGAGTTTGGTCTGCTACTATAAAACAACTTGTAACCCAACAACATTGCTACCAACCTAACATCTTGCTGAAAGATGTCATTGACTATCATCGCCCTCTTATCCCACTTGGAATGAGTTAGGGTTTCTGCCTATTTCCTTAAATTCTTTTCTGATACAGGTCGGGTTCCTTCATTATTAATGCTTGTAATCTCATGAATCATCTATGCACAAATCTTTACTGGTTGTTCTCCAATCTGAACAAATTGATCATGTACTCTGCCAAGGATGATTTTAAACCATTCAACTTCCATGAATTCTGTGAGTAGGGTTAGCTTAAAATGATGGATTGATTTTGTAGGTCTTTGAATTCTTCTACCATGGATCCATCTACTTCTATCATACTATCCAATTCATTGTAAATGTTTACATATCCAATGATTTCATACTTGCAGTGTATGTATGCCCTAATATCTTCTACATGTAACACGCCTACGAGGGTTTGTGAAAAAACTCCTTCCAGATCATCCTCACAAGACTTGAATGGATGTCTCTTGAATTTGTACCTAGGTCTATCCACAACATCATAAACTACCGGTGCATCCATAACTTCTCTATGAGTATAGGTCTAAATAGCTTAAACACACTTGAATCTGACACTTTGCTTGACACGATCATGAAATATTTCTGCTAGATGACTGCAATCCTTCACAAATTTGGTCTCCTTAGTCGCTGATAATCAAAAGATGTATAAATAATATTTTCCAAACCCTTTTATCCTTCACAAGTTGAGTGAGTGCATTAAACACAAGTAGCTCAACTTTGCATCCCGTCCTGTCAACATAAAACTCGTGAACACACATAATGAATCTCCTAGTGTTGCGCTCCCATCCAAAGACTCCAAAGTGTCTGCACACACCATACCTAAACTCACATGAGCTTACTCCACATATACAGGGGCTAGATATATTTTGTTCTTTGCATCCAATGCTCCCCTTAAGGCCATGGGACCTTCTAGGTCGATGCCTCAAAGAACTCATCATGCGAAGACACAGTATCATCAACTGTCTCTCCCTAAACTGATGCCTTGTTTAAAACTTTCACCTTCCATATCTTGTCATCCTCTTTTCTCTCTGATTTCTTGAATTGGTTCTTAAATTCACTCATGTATTCATTAAGACTCTTACCACTGTCACCAACATTCTTTCTTATAACCACAAGAGGTGGTCCTCTCAGTTCACTAGATCTTCTTGGTCCTCTTATGTTGTCCTCTCCATTGTATCTATAAAACTTCACAATGTGTCCAAGGTTTTTGCATTTGTAACATGTAGGAGGTCTCCTTCTATCCTGATTTACTTGCAGTTTACAATACCTTGCAGTGTGTCCAAAGTTGTTGCATTTTTGACATGTGATCTTGGCTACTAATTCTTCTCTGACATAATTTTTCTTGTACCTAGACTGATCTAGTTTTTTGCAATCTTCTTTCTTGTGTCCATACTCATAATAGATAAAATAGTAGCTGGTAAAGGGTTTAGAGGTACCTTTACTTCTGCAATCTCTTTTCATGTGTCCAACTTTGTTGCATCCAAAGCATCTACCTCTGAAAGGACTAAACTGTCCTTTAGGCTCTTCATGAGTAGGTCTTTCTTCACATGTAGGTATTTATTCATTCTTTGCTCCACTTGCTTCTTCATTGGTTTTAGAACTTTCTGCTCCATCAAATCCAACTCCAGTCATGTCTCCTTTAGGTTTATGTCTTGCTCTTTGCTCATCAATTTTGTCACTACTCATGTGCAACTTCTCAATGTGTAATTTTTCTTGAGTGAGTTAACCTTTAATGATCTGATTGTACTCCTCCAATTCTTGATATTTATCTTTGTAGTGGTCAAGTTCAGTCTTCATTAGTCCTATCTTCTCATTTGCTAATTTCAGTAATTCTTCAACTTTGTTCCTAGCATCCTTGTCATGTTGAATCTCTTTTATAATCAAAATATTGATCTCCTCTTTTTTTTGCTCCAACCTCTTCACTTGATCCGATGTATCATTGTCTGAATCTTCTTGGATCTTGTCCATAAGATCTTGTTTCTGATTTCTTGAAGCTTCCAGTTGTTCCTTTAGTTTCCTAATGAAACCTTCTACTCTTCTCAATTTGAATTTTAGTATACCATTCTCAGCCTTCTCTTTGTCTAGATCTTCAAGTGTTGCTTCAAAGTTCTCTTGCAAAATTTTTGAATCCATTCTGATCTCCCTTAAGTTGTTAGGCTTTCTCTCCAAGGGCCAATAGCTCTGTACCAATTGTTAGGATTAGGTAATACTGAGAGGGGGGGTGAATCATATTA
Source organism: Chamaecyparis obtusa (assembly GCA_027943335.1). NCBI lineage: Eukaryota > Viridiplantae > Streptophyta > Pinopsida > Cupressales > Cupressaceae > Chamaecyparis > Chamaecyparis obtusa. Next base: position 62,572 of record BSBK01000291.1, on the reverse strand, counting down.
CTGAATTTTGATTTAAAATTTAACCAATTATAAATAAACCATAACACTTTTGAAATGAAAAGAACAATAAAACATAACACATAACTCATGACACCATGATTTTTTCTCGAGGAAACCCTGGCCAAGGGAAAACCCTGGTGGGGATGGTACCCACAACTATGCACTAAAATATTGTATCCTTGTTAGGAGATCTAGGCCTGTTAGGAGCTAATGATTACATAGTACATTTCCTTGTTAAAGGATTACAAAACCCTGTTAGGGGTATACAAAGAACTTGGTTAAAGGTGGTGACCAAACAAATCTTACAATTAAAAACTATTATGTAAAGAGTTCTCCAAAATGTGAACAATACAAGTACTTATCTTGCTTAGATAGTTCTAGTTATAGCTCTGTCTCTTACTGATCTCTGCTCTCAGATTCACAACCTTGCTTCATCATCATAATCACAATACATATCACTTTCATAAAAACACTCTATACTTATACAAAAACTGTCATCCAGTCGGCTTCACAAATATCATACAAAACATAATAATTAATTATGTAAAGGGTAAGTATGAAGTCAACGATCATATATTACCCAAGTGTCAGTAATATACTTCATTCACCTGACTTAGCACGTTACCATAACTGCTAACCTTGCCTTAATCTTTGCAACTGCTCATATGCCCTGTTATACTGAATCTTTGTCTTCGCATACCTTCAGATCACTGAATCTCACTAATCTGATCACCAAAACTCATGCGCTCTTAACTAAAGCATACACATATCCTAAAATACCTTCTACTAACTTCACATGCCATAATACCTCATACATTTCCATCGCTAACCAAAACTATAACACTGTACCCTGTTACCTTGATTTTGGACTTAGTCATTTTCATGATTGTGACTCCAGTACTGAACCTCTCATCATGCGATCACTCCAACATAAGTGTTACCATGAATGACAACCCTTAAGTGATCCCTAGTGCTCCACAACACCACTTGCCAAAAAATAACATTATGAATAACTTAAATTCAATATTAAATTTTTGTTTAAATTAATTAAAAATGATTAAATACTATTAAAATTAAAATTTAAACAGAAAGAAATGATAAATAATTAGAGAAAGTAAATGTTAAAACACAACATTTAGATGAGAAAGTAAAGTAAAATGTAAGATTTGAAATGTGAATTTAAATTATTAACATAAATTTAAAATAATGTACAATTAAATGAAAAAAATGATTAAATATTTTAAATGATGAAATTAATTTAAATGATTAAGTGTTTTGTTGTATTTAAACTAACAATACAAAAATGTGAATGAGATTGAAACACAAATAATGATAATGAAAATAAAAAATGTTGAAAATGTAAATGCTAAGAGTGTTTAAAATTAGACTAACTAAAACAGAATATTGGAAATTATATTTGAAGAAGAGTAAATAACCTAAACTGAAGATTAAACTAATAATAAATAAATTAGTCAAACTTATTAAAACATGTTCAAACTAAAAATAAATGTTGGACAGACAACAATACTGACAAGAGCTAATTCAAAGCTAAGTTAAATGATAGGAGTGCAGAACATTATAAGGCAAAGATGTTGCTCACCCCAAAAAGAGGAAACACATGAGAATGAGCTAAAATTGGTGGAAAGAGGTCAGTTACACACCCTGCGGGGCCACACAAGGAGATGTAATGAATAATGTCTTAAGAGCAGGTTGAAAATGCAACCCGAAGGCTCACACAAGGGAAAGAGGGAGGAGAGTTACAAAACAATCCCCCAAGGCTCACATAAAGGAGCTGGATAAAAGATGACAGTCATGCAAGGAAGAGAACAAAGAATCACGTAAGGTATAACAAGCATGGCAGGGATAAATAGAATACAAGTTGGACAGGAGAAAAAAAATAGTTAAAAATGGAAAGGGTGGGCTTACGTAACTACCAAAGACAGAAGAAACAAAAAAAATGCAGCCTAATAAAGAATTCAAAGGTTAAAGGTGGGAAGTAGCCAACGAAGGAGAAAGTCACACAGTAAGGAGAGATACAAACAACCAACTAGGAAGAAATAGAAGGCAACTAATGCAGGAAGCCAAGGAGGAGTCACACTGGTCAATAAACAAAGATTTATAAATCAGATAAATCAGATTAACTATCTAGTTGAATTTTTTTTTTTCCTATATACACAAACAAAGATAAAAATGAGATTAAAATGAAAGAATAAGAGATAGGAGAGACGTCTGTAGCAAAAAAAAAATAGAATAATAGATTTCAAATCTTGCAAAAAAGAGGTTAAGATAACAAAATAAGAGAATGGATAAATGCTTGTAATAGAAATAAAATAGCATGCACACTCATAGGTCAGAAAATTGAAAATGAAGATATTTGAATCCTATAATCAAGTTTAGTTTTAAAACAAACTAATTGAAAAAGATTTGCAAAACTGTTAGAGAAATCAAATGAAAAGCCTTGTGGTTTCCTGACTGAGGCTTTCAAATGAAGTTAGAGAAACAGAAATGGGTTTTGCAGTAAACTAGCCAGACCAAAAAAAAATCAAATGCAACTCTCTGGCAACAAGACAACCAAAGAGGATAAGAGAACTTAGAAAAACCAAGAAAAAAAACCTGCAACGCAAAGAAGTTAGCAAAATGAAGCTTAAGCTACTCTCTCAAACAAAAGTCTCTAAGAGGTGAGCTCCCAAGAATGGTAACCTTCAATCAACACTCAAACAAGGATTAGCAACTTATTCTCTGATACCATGTAAAGAACAATAAGAAGAGCAAGTTTATGAAGAAGCTTCATGGCCACGACAAAAAGATTATGACATTGTTTGCGGAAGGCTGGAACAATGGTAAGGTGTTTCTTTGGGGCAAATCTTTCAAGCTTACTATTTCTAACCTAGCTGAAATTACTGGTTTACTTGTTGATGGAACCCACTTTCACAAAGGTAATCATAAGCTAGGAACTGATGCAAGTGATTGTAAATGGTATCAAAAGTTTAAGTGTGATATATCGTTGGAAAGGTCTTTCCGAGCCTAATCCAACCATGATGGTTTCATTTTCAGATTTTATCATTTGATCGATTATTTTTGCAGATTATCTAATTTTTCATGTACTAATCATTGGTAGATTTTGGATTTTGATTCTCCTAACTCTTGTTGGTCTAACAAGTTGTGGTTGTAGGTGCTCTCATTACTTGAAATTTTTCAAAAGAACGCATGTCAAAGAGGGCTACTAATGGTTTTTGTAGGGCTGCCCAAGCATAAATTTAAAAAAAAAAAAAAAAAAACTTGCTTGTTTATTTGCTTTCCTTTTAAGTGTGGCAAAAACTAGTTGTTTCATTTATTAGGTACTTAAGATCTTGTTGTAGGAATTCTTGGGTGGTAGGAGAAGTATGCTCTTCACCATTTTGGTGAACCAGAAAATCTTGACCCATCTTTGAATTTTGAAAACAAGAGGGTAAATGAACTTTGCTTGGTGTGTTTGGGAGAGATTCTTGAGATAGGGGAGTATGCTCTTCACCCTTGTGGTGAACCAAAAACCTTGAACCTCAAGAGTTGATCCACTTCTTTGTTTAGTTTAGGATCCTTTAGCGGGCTTGCTCTTGAGCAATCAAGAGGAACGACTCAAGTGGGGACAACCTTGTCATCATTTTCCTTGGTGGCAAGTGATTCCAACTCACCATAATCTCAAGGCTATCAAGGACACCAAAAACCTTGGTAGACATAACACTTATCTTCGTTTGATGTGAGTAGCTCATGGGATTGCGACCATGGGGAAAACATTGAACAAGAATGCTTAAGGTACTCTTGAGGCCGCGAGGTCCTAGTCCTTTATGAGGAGAAAGAGGGGTGTTGTGAATAGAAATCCTTATTAAGAACCATTAGATAGAAGCCACCTTATTTTAGCCGCTTATCTTCTTAGTGCAAGGATTGATCCAAGTGGTTTACCCGGATCACCTTAAGATACTCACCATATGTGTCCCTTTGGTTGTGTCATTTGACATTTCCATGACAAAGCCAACATCTCTTGTGGGTAACCACTTGGTGTGAGGCAAGGGGGCATCAAGTTGTGGGCTAAGTTGGTAAGTAATGAGCCTTGTCCTTCTAGGTAGTAATTGCTTGAATTGTCTTCGATTGTGCTATACCAGTATAAACGTTCTCACATACAAACAATCGGTAGCTTCCATAGGGTGCAATTTTATTTTTGATATCACAAGTGCTTGTCTTGGCAAGGTTGCTTTTTCCCTTGTTTCAAGTGTTTGAAGACATGTTTGATCCCCTACTATTTGCAAACCTATCCAATTGCTATTGAATTTGTGATCGAAATTAGACATTTTCACCCTCACATTCGAAAACTTGAAATTAGACCTTAAAAAATCAAAATTTTGCACAAATTGGTCAAGATCAACATCAGTATCACATTAGCCAAAGAGAAATATCGCATTAGAAGGTTGTTCTTGGTGAGAAAGTTTATCTCTAGAATTGTGAGCTACATTCTTGGGAAATTCTCGTACTCTTATTGTCCAAATAGTTTTCATTTAATCTCAATTTCAATTATATTTTGGCCTAGCCCAACCTCCTGGTTCAAAAGTGCAAGGGTAGTCACCCTTTGATTTGAAGCACCTCTTTGATAGTGTTGGTAAAGCCCCTTCTTCTATCTTTTCATTTCTCTTTGGACAATAAAGAACTTTGATTATCCTAGTTTGGTGTTGACATTTTGTGAGGTCATTCTATTACCAAGGGTCTTCTATTTTCAGTCTTCCTTGGTCAGTCCAGATCTTAGATCTTAGGTGTTGTCATGTTGCTCAACATCTCAATGAACGTTATGGTATCAATTGCACAAGATGGCTCTTAGTCTTCTTCTTTCTTCTCCATTTTCCATGTTCTTCTAAAGTCTTCTATTCCCATGGGAAATTCTTCTTCTTCTTGATTCTTTTCCTCTTATTATCTAGTCTACCTTCTTCTATTCATCTATTCATTTCTTCCATGCTTGATTCTTCCTCTTCTATAACCATGAATCTTGACTATCTGGTTTTGGAACCTTTATTAAGAGTAGATGATCTTGAGCTCATTGACATATTTGAAAAGTGTTGTTCCTCCAAAATTCTCATGAGTGATGAATTTATAGCAAAAATAAAAGAAAAGATGTTTAAATCAGATGCCTTTGCTAGAATCATAAACATGATCATATCACAATATTTTTCTTCCAAACATTCTTCATCATCTAAATCTTCTCATTCTTCTTCACCTTCCAAGTCTTATCATGACTCTTCCAGACATCATTCTCATTCTTCATCTTCTAAGTCTTATCATGATTCTTCTAAACACTATTCACATTCTTCATCTTCCAAATCTTATCATGACTCTTCTAAACATCATTCGAATTCCTCATTATCCAAGTATTCTTCTTCCACTAGGTCGTCATTTTCTTCTTCCTCAAGATCTCGTTCTTCTTCTACTTCTCCCAAGAGTCTTACTTCTCTTCAGAAGACATACCATAAAGAGCAACGTGATAGTCCTTGTGATGTCTCTTCCACAAAGAGTGACACACCTACCTTTGATGACTATGATGACTATGATGATGGACAATGTAGCAATACTTATGGCACCTCTATTCCTAAGAGTCCTCCTCGTCGTGTGCTTAGGCTTACTAAAGGGTCATCCTATTGGATAGATTGTGATGGTGATCCATATGATTCTGATTTTGAGAGAAATTATGATATTTGTTGTGAACAATATGATACATCTACTTCTATTGAGGAAGAGAAAGCTTTCCGTGCTGATTATAAACGAAGATACTATGAGCATGTCTTGTCTAAAAACTCTCATGCTGAAAATAAAGATTACACTCTCCAGCAAGATCATGTTAATGCTGAACCTTTGTCTTGTGATGGTCCCCTTCCATCCTCTACTTCCTCCAATATCCACACATCTCCTAAAGCTACTAAGTCTTCCAAATCTTTCACAAAGCCTTCAAGGAGCCTTAAGAGCACAAATCCTTCATCCAACAAAGATCCTAATGCTTTCCATGCGGTTCCGTATAGTTATCCTCAAGGGCCACCTCTTAAAGATACTCAAGATAACCTTCACTTGGCTGCAAATACTTTCAATAATGTCAAATCTAAAGAGCCTAAGCCTTCATCCGCTATAATGCCTATTTCAGCTAGTCCTTCACCACCTCTTCCAAAGTCTTCCATACAATCCCCACATGCTTCCTTGTCCTTAAAAGTGGCTCCATGTCAAGAGGACTCTAAAAATGATAAAGAAAAGAACATAAAAAAAGATCAAGATCAAGAACCCTCCATGTCATCCAATCCTTTTCATGATGTCTCTGATCCGCTTCATGGTTCTTTTGATCCTCTATGCTCTTTCGCATTCATTCCACCATCTCCTAAGCAAGATCAAGCTACTACTTACACTATTGAGCTTATTGACAATCAAAATAACCTTACTACGCTTGTGCTTTCTAAAGATGATACTTCCATTAAGGTTATTAAAAATGGTGTTGTTACTTCCAATGTTGAGCCTATTGAAAATCTAGAAAAAGTTGATATGCTTATGCTACCCAACAATCATTGTCAAGATCAAAGTCTTCCATCTTCTTGTTCTACCATTCCATGTTCATTTCCGCTTTCTACTCTTCCTAAGTCTTTGCAAGCTCTGAATAATCCTATCAAAGAAGTTGCTCCTATTCAAGATGTTCATGATCCTATTGTAAATCCTAATGCTCACTCTAAAGATCCTGATGTCCTTGGTTGTCATATAGATGCTAATGAACTTATTGATTATCCTTTTGCATCTTCCACTTCCATCCTTGGACCTCCTCCACCAATACTAAGGGCTTCACATCTTCCTTCCATATTAGGTCCTTATGTCCCTTCACTTTCCCCTCCTAATTGTCCTAATTCATCATCCATCTTGGGTCCTTACGTCCGTCCATCTCCTATCTTTCCTCAAGATCAACATAGATGCATACCCTTGAATCTTTTTCATCCACCCACCCATCTAAACCAGTCGTATTTTCCTTCTTCTTCCACAAGTCCCAAGTCTTTTGGAAGTAAATTGAATGTTCAATACAAGAAAAAGAAAAAATATAAGAATCCATCAAAAAAAGAAGATCAACATGTCTCCTCTAATCGACATGGAAGCATAAAGTCAAAAGAGATATCTAAGAAGAAAACTACAAGACAAGTATGGGTTCCAAAATCCATCATTCAAGATATTCTCTCTAAATCATCAAAAAGAAATAAAAAGCCAATGGCTATATGGATTCCAAGATCTCTCTTAAGAGAGTCTTATGTTGAGCAAAAAGTGAAGTTGACATTCAAGCTTCCAAAGGCTTCCACTTCATCTTTTTCCAAAAACATTCTTCCATTCCATGTGCCTAAACCGCAACCTCTGCTAAACATTTTCCATATTCCTTCTCGTATTCCTCCATTCACATTTGAGAATTATAACAAGCACACCAATCCTCTCTTCGAGGAATCACATAGCAATAATGAACTAGAATATGGTTCACATTTGGACTAGAATATGGTTTACGTTTCCTACATTTTTCCCATCACCCTTCAAGGTGTGTATTAACGTTGATATTACCTTTCTTTCCATCTACCTTTTCACATTCCTTCCATTCATTATCCTTCTACCTTCTATCTTTTTTCCTCATTTGCCTATTCCTCATGCATCTTCCTTTCCCCTTCAGCATCTTTGAGCATATCATTTTGAATCCTTGACATATCATGGTTTATCCTTTCAAGGAGCATTATCCTAAAAGCTTGCTTTCTTCCAAAAATTTATAAAATTCAAAAAAAATAGAAAAATTCAAAAAAAGAAAGAAAGAAAAAAATGAAAAAATTGAAAATGTGCCATGGTGAAAACTTGGAAACAGGCACCTTGGTAGCAAAAGTAAAGAGAAATAAATTCATCCTATGGTGAAAACCACTCCCTTGTGGTGCCTTGGATAAGTACCATGATGAAAACCTGACAATCAGGCATCATGCGTAGTTCTTCTACATATTTCATCCATTCCATCTTCTCTCTTTGATCTTGATAATGTTGACCTATACACGAACATTTGGCTATCTTGTGAGCTATCTTCTGATGCTCTTGCTTTCATTCCATTCATGTTTAGCCTTCATATTTATTTTCCTTCATTCATTCTAGCCTTTCGCTATCTTTTTCCCCTTTGGTCTTGATCTAATAAAAAAGAGTAAAACACAATGCTATGAAGTCTCTTGACATGTCTACTCCTTTGGACTGCATCCTTCCTTCTTTTGCAATGTGCTTTTGTGACTTACCCTATGCTAGCCTCTCATTGCTTGTCCAGATGCGCTTTACATGACAATTTTTCCCTAGCTTGGGTACTCTTGAGGAGTTTGACCTTGAGGATTTCTTCCCTCCATTCACCTTCATTCTCCTTTCCTCTATCTCATTCACCAGCTTACTAATCCATCTTGTCCCTCACCTTGCTAGACATTGGGACTACACGATGTGATCTTGCTCATGAGTTTGATGTCCATTCTGTCTGGGGGCATCCTTTGTACATATTTTATGATCCTAAAAAAATACAAAAAAAAAATTGATATATGATGCTGAAAAAATCCTAAAAAGCATAAAAAGTTTTGAAAAAATTCAAAAATCAAAAAAATTCAAAAATACAAAAAAAATGAAAAAATGAAAAAAAGAAAAAAATGAAAAATGAAAAAAGATTCCAAGTGGTGAAAACCTGGAAACAGGCGCTACTTGAGGCCTTTTCACTCCTATTTGTTAGCATGCGTCCTCGACACTTAGCCACTTCCCATCATACCTTGACCTTATTTGGCTTAATCTAGAATTGGTCTTTGTCTTTGTCTAGGGGGCATAACTGTTAGCATTGGTCTCTTAGGTGCGTTTGTCTCTTGGGGCATTTCACAACAGGTGTTTTTCAACACCACCCCAAACAGTGTTTTTCAACACTACCCTTGCGTCAAGTGTTTCTTAACACTTATCAGATGTCTTGCCTATAGTCTAAGTATGATGCGATAGTGCTCATTTGCAGATGCGATACTCAGAATCTGACTCTATGACCAACACACACACACTTAAACAATCAACTCGCTGATGATATGATGACTTTATTTTTCTTTGTGTGCTGTCTATGAGAATTTCTTTGATGAGTGGCCTCTCCCTGAGAAGTTTTCGATGATGCATAGCTAGAAGACTGAGGGAATGAGAACATGTTTTATTTCTTTATCTGCTTGTGGGTATATTTTGTTAATCCTAACTGTCATGAGCATTTATGCTGGTCTTACTTGACATTATGGATTGACAAGGTATTATCCTTAACTGTTTTGCGAGTGCATGCTTCTAGTTCTCCTGACTTTCATGTGTCTTGATACAAGCATAATCTCACCACATCAAACTTAGGTGATCTCACTGCATTAGTCATCTTGACCTATATGTCTTTGATGCCTAGGTGAGATTTCCACATTTCTATCTGATAAAGATCATATTCATATCCACATAGTTATGCTAGTGTGCATTGTATGATCTTGCGACGCTACCAATAACGCTCGATGATGATAATTAGATGTCTATAAGCATTGTGACCTTGCAAGTCAACCACTTTCATAGTAGCTTGCATTTTTAGGTTCATGTTAGATTAGTTTTTGCATCTTGCATATGGAGAGAGCTCTCCTTTTTATCTACGGACTAGTTGGTCAACTGTGCTCATTTTCTAGTTCTTCTTGATCATATCTTTCATTTTTGGTCTTTCATGTCACATCATTTTCTATCCATTTCGGACTCGAAATCGAAATCCAAGTTGCATTTCAAAAAATTTTCCCCTTCATCTAAGCAATTGACTAACTTTTTGAGGCATAATTTGATTTTCGATGGACTTTCTTCCTTCCATGTCTCTCAAATTTTCTAGTCTTTCATTCGTGCTATTTCTAGTCTTCTATCTCTTTTCTTCTACTTCCTCACTAGGGCATGTTTTCATGGCCTAATGGTTTTCCTGTTATCATTTACATTCGATTGTGATTTCATTTTGATTTGATCAAATCCTTATCAATTTGTTGTTCTCCTCTCTACTTGATTTCGATTTTGATTCTGAGGGGGCAGTACCTATGGGATTCTCATCCCCAATTACTTGATTCTCTTGATTCAAACATCTTTTGTGAGCTGTTGCTCAAATTTGAGATTCTTATCTCTTACTTTGAATGTGATCCCGAATCAACCTCATGTTCAAAGGCCTTTTGTTTATGCTTTGTCCAGATATGATCCCAAATCGACCTCATAGCTGAGTTGTTTTGTGATCCCAAATCGATCTCACATTGCAACTTCATTCTTTGACTACATGTGTTCCCAAATCGATCACACATTAGTCAAAGAGGGGCAAATGTATGCACCCAAAAATGGTCGCCTAGACTTTGGGCCCCATTTATTTCAATTTATCAATCCTGAATCATTTTTATCAATAATCAATATTTTCAACAATATCAATCTCTTGATCAAATCTTAATTTCGATCATATATTGGATTGTTATCCTATGGGCTAACCATTTATCCTAAGTCTTTATTTATTCAAAAGGAATATTTCCTCCCCTTTTAATAAATAAAAAGCCCCCACTTTCCTCTTATCCTAAGTTGCACAAATAAAGCATTATTCCTATTTTATAAAAAGGAGAAAAGCACTTTTTGTCTCATATGGACACAAAAGTCAACTCCTATTTTCTCATTGGAGGATACTTGTGCACATGGATTTCTCCTCCTTCAAGCTCCACCGCTGATTAAGACTTTTTGCCTCTTAATCTCAATGGTCCATTTCTTTGCATTTCTTATAAAAGGAGAGCTCTCTCCTTCATTTGCATATCCATGTTTTTATGCTAATGTTATGCTGCAGGTTTTAGGTGCATTTGGAGTTTGAAGACATTGAAGACTTGTTGCATTTCATTGTAGTTGCATATTTCCATTCTTAGTTGCATGATAATGGCATTCTTAGCTTAGTTTCCTTTTATGTAATAGAATAAGCTCACATAGTCTAAATAGGAAGGATTTGTAATCCATTGATATTTCTGTTTCATAGCTTAGTTTGTACTTCCATTTTCATAGCATAGCTTGCACATTTGCATCTTCATATAGCTTGCATTGCATTTGCATATTTGATTCTTGGAGATATTGGCATTGTTGCCCTTGTCTTCACTTGAATCTCTCATTGTATGGTTGACTAGCAAGGTCACAAGCTTGTAGCTCTAGCTGAGAGCAAATACACCATAGTCCCTTGCAACTCCATGCATAGAGAGCTATGAGCCGCTTTGTGAGGCCTCATTCTTGAGCAACCTTGCATGTAATGGTTCATAGAAGTGCACCATTTTAGTGTGTACACTAAGGATGATGGTACAATTGAGATGAATAAGAATGTTAAAGATAAGATGAAAGATTTAGAGACTAAAATCAATAATAATGACAGCATGATAAGAGGTGTCCTGAATCATAGCAATGAGGGTCTGAAGGTGACCATTAAGAATTTGAAGGTGTTGCATAATTACCTGGCAAGGAATATGCAAGAAAAAACCACTATCACTATTGATGAGGATGTTGGAAATACAGGGTCAGGGATGAGAACTAGAGGTCGCATCCAGAGAAAGGTCCCAAAAAAATCTACTGAGTTGAAGGAAATGCAGGATACTATCCAGAAGATGGAAGATCTCCAGAAGAAGGCTGAGGAAATGATAAAAGATAATTAGTTTTCTCGGGCTGGTAGATGTTTTGCTGTTAGACTGTTAGACAGTTGTTTTCATCTTTTGAGTTGTTAGACTGTTGTTCGCTACTGTGGGTTTCCAATAGTTGTTTCATTTTGTTTTCTTTTATGCTCTATCTTATGTTGTTTTAAACTCTGGTTTCGGGTCCATGTAAAACTTGTTTTTAACTTATTCAAAAACAATAAGAAGAGCAAGGAGATGAAACAATAATCCAAGTGAGAGAGAATGAAGAATGTATTACTATGAGATAACCAAGAGCTAGGAGAAAGCACCCAAAAGCCAAAGAATGGAGAAAATAATATTTTTGAAAGGGGAAAAGAAAAGAAAAATACCTGAGTGCTATTATGAATGTGGAAAATCTAGAGAGAGAGAGAGAGAGAGAGCTCAATTATAATAACTTCATTAGTAGAAATAAGAGAGGATAGCATCTCTTTTATAGAGATGAGAAGAGAAGTTACTAAGCAACTCACCAATCTATGAATGCCATCATCCATAATAGGTGTGTGCAAAGTTTCAAGATCCTCATAAGGAGGATAAGCTAAATTCTTTATTAAAGGAATTACAAAATGTGACATGTCCTCCCACTTGGACTAGAGGACAAAATACCTTGGTTTATCCTCAATAAATAAACAATGAAACCAAGGAAAGATTATTAATTCTAACAATTGACTCTACTAGAATTTAATTGGTGAGTACAATGTAGATGTGTCTACTTATATAGGAGAGGAAATGAAAAGGAAATAACTTATCACCCACACAAGGTGGAATCACATGTCCACCAAAGGTGGTCATCCTCCATTATGCAATGAAGTATGTGCAACATGTGGAGGATGATACACGATAAGTGCGCTAAAGGTGGAGACAACACATAACATGGAATGTGATAACAACTATCACCATCTAAAATGAAATTTTTCCTACACCATGTGCAAATAAAGGTGAAAACTCCTAAGTGTCTCAAATGCAAACTATTATGTACGCATTATCCTAAGTAAGCTTAAGTAAAGTTTAATTAGTGAATATTTAATTACACCAACATTGATCATTACAAAAATAAAATATTGGTCGTGTTTGACCCCCTTAGCCTTACATTTCCATGCACATATATACATAAATAAATGTAATCTAATTCTAATAAAATTAAAGATTCTATTCTAGCTGATAAATAAAAACACAAAGTTACTATTCTCCAACAAGTTTGAAATTATAATTGTTGATTGAAATATTTTGAAAAAATAGAGAACCTATAAAATCAAGAATTTTCATAGAAATATTTTGGTTTTTTCATGGTGGTTTCTACCCTAAAAGAGCCCAACTTCTTTTGAATCCTCCTCTACAAATTTAAACCTCCTCTTGATGGTGAAGATTACTTGGTGTTAGAATAATAAGCAAAAAAATGCAAATATTAACACACAGAAGAGAACACAATAACACAAAATTTAACGTGGTTCATCCAATCCCTGGGCTACATCCACCAACAATGAGTCCAATATCTTTATTATTATCCAATGATTACAATCTGAAACCTACAACTCAATACCACCACAGGAAGCTACAAAAAACTCTCATACAATAAATCTCCAACCCTAAGCCCTTTTTACAAGTATTTTTTACTTCACCTAATTAGGGAAAAAAATACTCCGACTAATAGAAAACTTATGGCCAACCCTTTACAATATTATTAAGTCATTGTTGGCTGCCCCAGGACCCTGCAAGGGGCTCTGCCCCTTGACTCTGAGCTTGGGGGCGCTGCCCCCAATCCCCCGTAGATAAGTTTGGGGGGAAACCGCGCCGAAAAAACTTGAGTCTGATTAGGCTCCACATACATAACACTTGGAAGACGTAGAAAGGTTTGAAGCTTCAATGCATAGAGGGAAAATGCTCTAGATGTCTTGTGTTGGGAATGATAATGTAGTGGGTGGAGGCTACAATGCATAATCAAAATATTAACCTCCCTAGATACATCAAATGTCCCCTTTATGTTTTCCTTATTTTTCTATATGTCATAAAATCTAATTCACAATTATAGAAACATGGTTAATTCTAAATATACTATTAACTTCAAAAACTAAATTTTTAGTAATTTATTTTAATATAGATATAATATTTAGAATATATTTTGGAAAATGGGGAACTTCTTCTAGACTAAATGAATCGGGTAGCCCACCGTATAAATTGTGTAGTACATCAGGTAAACTTTTAACATGGACATTAATGTTAGCGTGACATGCCCTCTGATACCATGTGGATCACTAGGGGAAGACTAGACCTTGTGATCTCATACCTACCATGAGAAATAATTTCTAATCAAGCTAGGCCCCCAAGCCTAGAAAAAAAGGAACTTATCCTTTGTATCTATTGTTAATTATCTAAGATTTCTAGCAATCTATCTTCACTAAAATATCTTTGTATTGTCTCCAAATTTTGTTTTTGTCCCCAAGTTGTTGACAAATAGTCCATAAGAATCTAATGAAGGTAGTTTTAATAAATGAATAGCTTTACTCCCTAACTTGTCATTGTAGATGTTACTACATATTGTTTTGTCCATGCTACTTTTCTATTCCAAGAAAATATTTCATTCTTTTTTTCTCTTATAACTCTACAAGTGCCACTAGTAATGCCTTTATCCTCTAATTTTAACTTGAGCTTCATAGTATATAATAATTTTGAGTTCTCTTCAAAAGAGTGTATCCAATTCAACCCTAATATCACGTTGGTTTTACCTATACTAACTGCATAGAAGTGATCCCACAACTTGTGTCTACTGAGGATAACCTCTAATTATTAAATTTTCTTATGAATGAAGTGGTAAAAATGTCAATCACTACAACATTGAGTTCATTAAAATATTTTATTTGTAACACTCTTCTAGAAACTAATCCTTCATCAATGATATTATGTGTGGATCCATGGTCAAATAGGAGTGTAACTTTATGCAAAATATTTAGGAGTACCTAACAAGGTTGCAAGTGTTCCCTTTGAATATTCACCTTCCATTGTTCATTTATTTTCACATTCATTTAATCTAAATTCTTGTTTCTCCTCCTCATTAGACATTGCTTCTATGTAATACACTTGGCATTTAAAAAAATGTGTCTAGGATCTCATGGTTTTTTGCATGAAAAAATATAGTTTATTTTTTCAAAACTAATTTTTGATGACTTCATCAAAATTACTCTTTGATGGTAAAACCTTTTGTTGAGGGTAAACCTTTTTTGAAGGTTCCATATGTGGTCCTATAGAAGGGCCTCCTAAAAGAATTTATTTTTGGCTACAAAATTTTCTAAATTCAAA
Organism: Chamaecyparis obtusa; assembly: GCA_027943335.1. Lineage (NCBI taxonomy): Eukaryota > Viridiplantae > Streptophyta > Pinopsida > Cupressales > Cupressaceae > Chamaecyparis > Chamaecyparis obtusa. Next base: position 47,546 of record BSBK01000291.1, on the reverse strand, counting down.
GCTCTTTTGATAGGTTCTAGAAGGGTTAATGGATTAAATACCTCAATTTGACCCATAAGAGGTTTATTTAGCCCCTACACAAACATGATAACTAATATCATTTTTTAATATCATAAAATATTATAGATAAAGCTTAAATAATATTCTACATATTTTCGTGTTCTTTTTTTTTCAAGGCAAATTATCTAAACTAGATTTTTGAATCCTTTCAAAAGAAATTCTTGATCAAACTTTTACAAAATTCAACACGTGTCAATTAGACAATGAACTTGGGTAACCAACTCATGGCACCACCATGCATGAAATGATCCCTCAAATTGTAAGGCGACAAATTTGGTGGATCATGACCAATCATAAGTTTTAGTGTTTTAAGTGTATGTCTAACTTTTGCCCCCATGCATAAGAAGTTACTTATAACTTATCCAAATCTTGATAACTCATTTATCTTGGTTTAGGTATAGGTTCAATTCTTGTTCCATGTTTTCCTTTCTCCATATTCACGTAGTTTGTGAGAGACATTATTTTTCACATTTTTGTATGAGATTTTCTATATTCTACATAATAGGGGGTGATATTTTCTTGCATTGAACTTTGATCTTCTTTGGAGGAAACTCCTTCTTTCAAGTATAAATAGTGTCTTTATCCACCTAATTAGCTAATCATATATCCAGGATAGACCTATTCAAACCTAGCTTAAGCTTTCTTAGGAAATTTTGTAGTTTTATCTTACCTCATGTGATTGAGACATCATGTGTGCTCACCTTGAAAGGCACATATTGTATCCATGCATGACACTTGCTCACACAGTTGTCAAGTGATCTTACAAGTGTTCCATCATTTGAGGAAAATCCATAGATAAGTCCTACCTTCCTACCTCATTTACCTTGCCTATATATGCAAGTCTTTTCATTATACATTAAACACTCTTATTTTCATATTTGATAGACATGCTTTTGTGTTCATTGTTTCACTAGTGGAAGTTAGTTTTCACTTTCAAATTGTGAATTTCTATAGCATGTTATCAAAGCCATGAACGCGTGTAGCTTCTTCCCACATCAATGTGATTGCATCACTTAGCCCTATCAAGAGAGTAACTTTTTATGCTTTTTTAATTATTTTTTTGTAATTTAGCGTTATACAAAATATTATAAAAAATGGGGGTCATTTGACTTGTCACCCATCTATTGTTTTAGTCAATAATTTAGCTTTGCAACAAAAAAATAGCTTTTTTGGCCTTTTTGCAGGTATTGTTTGCAATTGTTCTCCCATTTACATGTCATTTTTTCCCTTTTTGGAGGATTGGTGTGGCTTATTAAGCCACTATTGATTTCTTTTGTAGCACATCTCTGCAAGAGGTTTCCATTTCCATATACCCTTGACTTTGTAGGCTCACCCGCCTTGCATTTTTTACCAAAGATTGTGTGCACCATAAGGTAAGCATACTTGAGTTTGTTAGATTTAGATGTTGTTGACATTGTTGTAATTGATGTCAAAACCTTCAAACTGACATCTTGGTGGTATTGATTGGTTGTTGGCAGTTTTGGTTATGTACCTATTGGCTATCAATTATCCATTACAGGTTTCAATTATTCATAAGACAGGTTCGGTATGGACAATTTTGGTGTTCTATGGATGGTGTACTCGATTCTAATTATGGTCGACATATTTTGATACACTTGTATGCTTTTGTTAATCAATGTTGGATAAAGTTGTCTATTAGTTTATGGTGATTATTATGTTTGTAGAGGTTTCCCAAGTGTTTTTGATATCTAGACTATAGTGTTGTTCATCATATGGTTTTGGTATCATGTTCTCGACGCGTTCTATCTTGTTTCACCCAACGGTGATCCAGATGTTTTGGTGACCAAGTCATGAACTTGGTTATAGTGTTATAACAATTTCAGTTAATGTAATGTGAATTGTAAACATCTTAAGTGTGATCTATATTTGAGTCTTGGTGTAGCGTGTAGAATAATGACCCCAAATAGGACCTTACTTAATTTTCTGAACATATAAGGAACATATAGACAATGATATATTAATTAACAGCGAATGACTCACTAATAGTATTAAAATTTAGATGAATATTATCGCTGCAATTTAAAAATAGATATAAGATCTATATCGTTCTGAGAGTAGTATGCCAATCTCCCCTTGTCGTGATGCTTTTCAATCTAAATTCTACTTTCAACAATGACATTGTCTATCGCTGTTAATATATCTTCAGATCCACATTTGTGCCTTTCGAAAATATTAAAAACATTTGAATCCTATCTATTCTCCCTTGTAGTTTTACGTTTTATTCCCTCCATGTAATCAATATCCAATGTATACTATAAGTTATTATTCGATGATCTTCTCCTTCAATCAATGATGGCCAGATATCAATTATAATTTGCTTCTTTTTCCTTAATTTGATATTGTTAAATATAAGTCGCTGTTCTTCATAATATTAGAAAGATTAATATTGTAATAGTAATTATAGATTTGTATTAACAAATAATAATAATATTATTGATTATAGATTAATATTAATGCTTAATATTATATTGATTAATATTAATATTACAGGTTAATATTATATTTATTGATTAAGATTATATCGATTAGTATGATATAATCAAAATATGGAATTAATTAATTATTAATCAATCATTAAATAAGAGTATATGTATTTAGGAATATCAATTTCAGTTCATGACATGTAGTAATGTTTTCTTAAGTGTGTTCTATATTTAGGATCAATGGTAATGCATTAAATACAATTGTAATATCTTTTGATTTAAGAGTCGACACATCCTTTTGTGGCGACTAACATCTATATGATCAGGTATCTATATAAATAAAGAAGACCCTTTGTATCCAAGATATATGTTTATATATATATATATATGTGTGTGTGTGTGTGTAAGGGTGAATGTAAGTGAGCTGTAAGAAGAGTCTTGAAGTGAGTTCCTAACAATGTTGTATGCAAGTTGAAGTTAATTTTGGAAGACTATTGAAAGATCAAGAAGGGAACTTGCATACAAATTTGTAGCCAATTAGATAGTGGTATACGGAGAGAAGATCAACAATCAGAGTTGTTGTTGGATGTGGTAACTGAGCTTAATTGTTTAACTCTTTCATGCATAGTCAGATGCAATTTTATTAGTTCATATTTTGTCAGTAAATTTTGTATTGGTAGTGAGTCTACTCATATTTCAGGGCAATGAGCCTAACCGATAGTGAGCCAATTGTAGTGAGAAAAATCACAGTGAGCCTTTGTAAAAATCACCTTAACCGGTGTCACCTTAACAAGTATTTCATTTCATGAAAATTAGATTCTCAATGGTTTTCCCCAGTTTGGGTTTCCACATAAATTCTAGCATTCTTTGTGTTGGCGATTTATGCTTTCATGTTTACATCTGTTATAATTATTTGATGTGGTTATTGGTAGAACAAAAGTTAATATTGATATAATAGTTATCATCATTTGTATGGCTTTTGTGCTTATCGATAGAGTAAAAGTTTTATAAAGTGTTTGGGAATAACTGATTCTCCTTCCCTCTCAATATTATTCAGCCTATTCAATAGGGTTTACTTATTGCAACCAAGTTCTTGTCATTTTTAAAAATAGTTAAAGAGTGAATTTTGGAACAAGGTCGTGCCTAAGAACACAATTTGAGGGGAATTTTGTTTCTAATTTGTTATTGTTGTTCTCCTCAAATTACCTTGTGCCAATTGACCTTTCTTATTACCCCAACTAGCCTTTTTTGGTTGTCACTTGAAGCTTTTTAAGGCATTAGAAGTGGGCATTACTGTATTGTTTATTGTGTTCACATGAGATCTCTACTTGAGCCCATGGCCTTCATACTTTGATGCTGCCATAAAACCCTCACTGAGCATTCTAGCAACCAACTAACATCATTTTCAAGTGTTTTATGGTTGTCAATACTTAGATGATTTTTCTCATTAGGAGCTTGGTTATGAGTGTATAGGCATAGATTTTGTGTTCAAAACTAGCAAATTCAAAGTGTTCAAAGCTCTTTTAGGTCATGAGGCATATTCTTGTGGTGTAAGAATTTGGAAGTCAACCTGCAACTTCATCAACGTGGCCACATATTTTAAGGAAAGTTAGTTCAACCTAAGGAGCATTCAACAACATTATCATAAAAATATAAAATTGTGTTAGAATTTAAGCAAGGAAATGACAAGCACCATTCAAATTTTTAAATTGAATCAATAGAAATAAACATATATAATTTAAACTTTGAAATGATATTAACCGATAATAATGTGTGTGTGTGTGTTTATATATGTATATATAGTATTTTATTTTTGTAATTTAAAAAAATTAAAAGATTATTTTAGTGTAAACAATAAACTTTATTTCCTAATAAAATGTTGAAATTGAAGTTGCATGGAACATCACTCTTATATAGTAAGTTTTATCCCATTTTCTTTGTGTGCATTGATAGCTTGAAACTATAGTGCATGGATATATTTTAACAATATTTTATAAATAGATCTAAAAATTTGTGTGTACTAAAATATAACTCTTTCTATTCAAAATCACCCTTTTTAAATTATTTTTCAAAATAAAAAATAATAATTTTATCTTGACATAGATTATTATTATTATTATTATTTGATCGATAAAGGCCGAAGCCAGTAGTATGTATATTTATATGCTAAAAATTTAAAATATACATAGTAAATCAGTGTCTGAAACCAGTCAAACAATCTAAACAAGGGGTGTTGTAAAGATGGAGCAACATAGCTTAGCCCCTAATAACATCCAACTTCCAAAAAATCATCAATTGGGTATAGTCTTTAAAGCCAAGACCATACGAAGAACATAAAATCAAAGGATGCAAAAATCTGGAACCCATCTCCCTGCAGTGACAAAATACCCAGTTTACAACAAGTGCTATGACAAGGAAATATACCATTCTCCAAAGCCAGTAAAGATATCGCCAAAGATAAGAGCATCTCCAACTCATCTCTGCCATCCCTGTACCGCCATCAATACTTGGAGAGGGTAAATGTCTGAACCTCTAATGAGATCAAAGTTCTTTCACCTTCAATATCTTAGTGTAGTTAAGAAGAAGTACGCTGCAGATATGCTTTGGAGAACAAAAATTCAGGCAAAAAGGTAAATGATGACAACTTAGTTTTTCAAATTGCTAACACGTCAAAATCCCGCCAGAGATAAGCTGACCTCCATCTACTAAAACTAACAATGTTGGAAGGAGAAAGTACGCCACCGCAGTTCCGTTGTAGAAAACTTGCACAACAAGGCTTGTTTCGAAAGTGCCCCAGAAGATGGTGAAGTGACCATCCCCTTTGTAGCGAAAAGTTAGGAAGTGTAAACAGATCAATATAAAACCAAATTTCTATTCTCGAGATTAATGCTAATGCCAAAAAGATAACCGTTGCACTGGAATGTGTGCAATTCAATTTTGATTGGAGATGTGCCTTATTTCAAGAGAGATAGTTTTGATGTGTATACCTCCTGCCCCAGCATTTGCCAAATCATCTGCTTTACCATTACCCTCACGGTATATGTGATTAGCCGTTATCGATTCAAATTTGGAAATAAGAGTTAAGATGATTTCAAGGAATGCTTGTAATTTCCAATTGGTGATCGACCTTGCTTTTATTGAATTTATCACAATCATTGAGTCTCCCTCAATTTCCACTTTATTTAATCTTAATTCCTTGGCTAATACTAAACCATGAAGCAAAGCTTTAAATTTGACCACATTGTTGGTATCCAGATCCAAGGGAATAGCTAATTGAGCAATAATATGTCCCTCTGAGGAATGAATGATGCAGCCTGCTCCCGATGGTCCTGGATTGCCTTTTGAGGCACCATCAAAGTTAAGTTTGAACCAGCCTAGGGAAGGGGCTTTCCAAAAACACGATAGTCTTTGCTGAAGATTTTCTTTACCCCCCTACCAATGGAAATCGGTGTTTTGAGACCATGCCAGCCTTTAATCATCTTATCATCCCAACTGGTGTAAAATTTATGAATAGAAATGTGGTTTGGATCCAAGAATTCATGATTTCCACTAGTGTCGCTTCAATTTTATTTGATACATTCTCAATTGCCATAGATTTCTCTTGGAAGAGCCTCCTATTTCTCTCTTTCCATATTTCCCATATTACAATGGAGGGAGAGATGGTCCAAGGATTACCACAAAGGCTTTCTTTGAAGAGTGAAGGCTAGGCAAGAAGATGAGATTGAATGTCTTGAGAGTGAGCAGAATACCAATTCAGTTTTGAACATAACCAGTCCTAGCATTTTGTGGCAAAGGGACATGAGAGTAACAAGTGATTGTATGTTTCTTCATGATTTAAACAGAGAGAGCATCTTGATGGATCCAAGAAGCCCATTTTAAAAAATCTTTCTACTGTTAAGATACGACCCTGAGATGCTGCCCACAGAAAGACTCCTGCCTTAGGGAGGCACAATTTATTCCAACATAAGTGAATCAAAATTGAAATAGAATTCTGAAGATGACTTGATAAGAATTTATATCCCTCCTTCACTGTGTAAATGCCATTCTTGGAACCATTCCATATAATCTCATCACTCCCATTTTTGACAAGAAAAGATCTATTTTGCAAAATTTCTTTTAAGAGATTTGATTCTTGGATATCTGCCCCCACACTTGAAAGGTCCTTCCAATGCCAAGAATCGTCCACATCAGAAGAGGGAGATGGGACAATGTAATCTTTGAGTAGAGGACCCCAAGTCGATTGGCAGAGCTGAATAATCTGATTAAGACCTAGAATAGATTGCATGATTGGGTACCCTCCCCAAGAATCCTCCCAAAATCTGGCTGAGTTACCGTTTCTGAAATTCCAAGAGAGATTCGAGTCCACAATGTGTCTGGACTTTGAAATAAAATTCCAAATCCTTTATCCTCTAGGAAAATTTTTGATGCGAAATACCTCATGACCCACTCCCGAGCCCAGATATTTGTTCCAAATTTTTAAGTTTTAGTATTTTTTCTTGACAAGATAATCAATCTTATATTTTAGTATTGATGACCTACTTTCAAATAAAATATAAAAAGTAATTAAAATAAAAGATATATATTTTATATAAATATTTACGTATAGATCTACAAAAGGACATTTTTATATTTTTTTTAAGATACTATTTATATAAGAGTATAAGTTGTTGAAACTTTAAGTTTCTCAAATAATTTTATTTTTAATAATTGGACCTAAAGTGGTATAAAATATGTACCTAGTAGACATTTTAGGTTGGAAAAGTTGTGTCTTATGTCCAACTTAGCTAGAATAAATCTAGCTAGATTATACATTTGAACAAAATTAATTTTTTCTTAAAAATACTTAAATTCACTTGCATTGATATGTTGGCCTAAAGAGTGACATCTTTGTACTTCTACCCAAATGGACAAGCAAGACAACAAAAAGTTTGTTTTGTGGAACAAACATTAACAACTACAAAAACTTGTTACACTCTCACTATCCAAAATTGGTGCCTCATCTACAACTCTCTTTCTCAATAAACAACTAGCATGCACTAAGGTGGCTTGAAAATAGGGACTTGTGGAGTTTGTTGAGTTTTTTTTTCACAATAAGTTTGTCTCAACTTTGGCATCACCTCACCAACAACTGGTAGTTTTTTTGTGATTTTTTAAGGCACTCATCAAAGTTCTTGTAGCATAAACAACACTTTACCAACTTACACACTCAGTGTAAGTGATTTTCTCAGTCAACAACAAAGCACCTTCCCATCCATTTATTTCATGTGAAAAGAATTGGTCTCCTTATCAACACTTGGCAGTTTCAATTTATTTTATTTGCTGCTATTTGTTATTTTACCAAATATTTATTGTAATTATTATTTTTAAATTTTACTGATAGTCAATTAGTTAAGTTCACAATAGTAAACATCAATATTTTTTACAATAAAATCCTTTGTAAAAGGGGTAGCAATTAATTTTCTATAATAACTAGTTTTTTTTAGAGAGACACAATTTTTTATTTTTATATAATTTGCAAACAAGGGGTGTGTAATTTTTTCATGAGTGGATAGTCACTAGAAAGTTCATTGCATCTTGATTCCAATGACTAGTTGCATGCCCATGTTTGGTCACATTTTACTGTTGTTATTCATTGCATTTGTAATTAAAATAGGCCCAATTTACAAGAATTTGATTTTGCAATAACTTTTGATTGATAGCTTGAAATCAAGTGTCACTTTTTGCAAAAGTTCACATTTTCTAATTTCTAATCCATTGGGCCTATTTTCATTGTAAAACACACTAATTATTAAGTGCCAAATTTTGGGGGGTCATCTAAATCTTTAATTAAGGGGGTTATTGTAAGGCACATTTCACATGCCTTGTTGAGTGTTCATCATGGATCCTAAAATTGATTTGTTAACTCTGCACAATTATCAAACATGGAAATTAAAAGTATAACAACTTCTTCAATCAAAGAGATTATGACAAATGATCAATGGACAACAAATGCATTTTACTAGATATTTTGAAAAATCCAGTTATGGAAAGAAGATTGATGAGGAGATAGGTATCATATGTTTTCTTGTTTCAAATAATTTTTTATTTCACATTTCGAGTTGTACTACTAAGAAAATTTGGGATAGGTTTAATACTCTTTTTTGTACAATGGATGAGTTCAAAATTTTACAATTGGATGCAAAATTGACCAAAATTTCTCCTAATGTCTTCCCTTCTATTGAAGATTTCCTAATTCAGTTTAAGTATTATCTTTCTAGTATTAATGTAAAAAATAAATAAACAAAGAGTGTGTGTGTGTGTGTGTTCTCAATCCTTCAAAGCTCAAAGGTCCTTATCAAATGTTTTCTTATTTTTTTATGAATATGCCATTTCAATTATATATATAATTAAAATTACACTATTCACAAAAAGAAGGTTGGGGGATATACAGTCACCCCACAAGAGTCATGTAGACCATGCCAACGATTGAAGATCAAATTAACATAATTAAGGTATTATTCTTGAATTAGGGCAAATAGGGCCTTAGGACCTATTAGCCTGATTTTAGGTGATAACACAAGCCACTTGCAATAGGATATCCTGGCAACCACTTGCGGGCATCGACACCAATTACAAGCCACTTCCCACTTATACACTTAGTTAACCTACCTAGGTTCACAGCCCAAATAACCTCACAAGATAATAATAATGTCCCTCATGACTATTCCACAAAACACCAGGACCATGCAACAGGTTTCTAACCATAACAGCACAAAAACACTCTCCAAGTATCCACAATAAATATACTCCTGATCCCATGGATAGGACATATAAGGTCGACATCATATTCCCCCATGTAGAATATGAAGCAAACATAGTTATACAAAACATCACAAAAGAGTATCATAGAACAATCTTCACATAGGGTTGGGTCAAATCAATCGATTACAATCGAGTATGCAAGGCAAACAAACATGATAAACATCTAATTCCTGCATCTGGATTACATTCCCACTGGCTAACATTCTAACCCCTTATTCCACCACATAGGGTAATAAAAGACTAAACATGATTTAATTAATAACAAACTAATTTGTAATCCAATGCAAACTTAATCCATGTAATAATCAATAAAAGACTAATTATAAAATATAATTAAATTCCGATCCTAAATATCAATTTATAACACCCACAAAATAAATTGATTTCAGGCATTAAAATTATCGATCAATTATAATATCATAGTCTCAAATTATAGGAACCAAAACCATGCCGATTATATCAAAACATTTAGCCAATCAATTAAATAAACATTAAATAAAAGCATTAAAACACCCAATTTGGATATTTATTGAGAAAAGACTTCCTATTAAATATATTAAATAATCATAATAATTATTGTTGTTTTAAAACGTACAGTAATATATATATATATATATATATATATATATATATATATATATATATATATATATATATATATATATATATATATATATATAATTTACCTATTTATAAAATTTACGAATATAAATTAAATTGAAAATATAATTTACAAGTAAAAATGGTTTAATCATTTATTAATTCTCTTAAAACAAATAATAATAATTTTATTTGGGGGGCGCAGGCCTCGCACCCCTATTGCGCACAACAGCCCATGGTTGACGTACTAGTACCTAAGGGTACTGCGCACACCAACCCAGGGACTGTTGTGGTACAATCCCCCATTAGCACTGTGCACGGCAGCCCCTTTGGGGACTACGTGCGTCAATACCCCATGGGGTACTGCGCACGACAATCCTCCCTTGGGTATGCCAAAAAGGTATGGGGGGGTACGAAACCTCCCCAACCTTTATTTTAATTTGTTTTTTGTTTTTATTCAAATTTTTTTTAAAACAAAGTTTTAATATTTAACAATTTTTTTTTTACAAAAAGTGAATTTATATATATATATATATATATATATATATATATATATATATATATATATATATATATATATATATATATATATATATATATATACATATACATATTTTCAATAACAACAAACTGGTATAAAACAACAAGGTCGAATGAACTTATATTTTCTTTTTAAAAAAATAGAAATAATTGTAGAATAAATTGAACAACTAGAATAATGGCCAAAAAAATCAAGGTAATATCTAGGGTTTCACAACAAACCTTCAGATCTACTAGATACATCTACAAAACCATACATTCCAAGCCTAGGGTTTCTAATTGGTCCAATCTCCATAGAGATCCCAATTAACATCAATTTAACCAGAATTACACAGAATTCATCCTCAATGAAATCTATTCTAAAATTTAAAATTAAAGAATGTATGTAGTGTGAAGAGAGAGAAGATACATATAATAGAGTTCTTGACAGGAAAATACAACCATGCATGAAGAATACAGTCCTTTCAAAATTTACAAAACAACATATTCATAAAGAAAATAAAACCTTGCCTCAAACACTGAATAATATTCGAATGAAGACCAGATTTGAAGACAAATTCCAAACTTTTGAAGCTTTTCCATAATCGAATTCTTCACCCAAAAATTTTCAACCTGTCTCTCTCAAAATCATGGCCAAATCTCCAACATATAGGAATTCCTATTCCACATGCGAGGGTTTGGAACTCAACTCCAAAAAGCTTTGCATGAATTAAACTCTAATTTTTAGTTTAATTTCAGTTGAACTAAAGTCTCTTCTCCACTTTGTCTTTTGTTGAAAACACTTAACCAAAATTAACTAATACCTTTAATTTAATTTACTCAATCCTGATTGTGCAACTTAATGCATTTAATTAATTAAAATAAAACACTTAGTCTAAAATAAATTCCACATGCTAAATTAATTCTTAAATTAATAAATACATCTTAATTGAAAAAGGTTGAATTTACAATTAAATAATTCTAAGGTGAATGTATTTAATTAATTCTCATTAATTAATTACTTCTACCACATAACAAACTAAATTTAATTAATTTTCAATTAAATAATCTCTCATAGCTAAAAATAGCAAAGATCCAATTTATTGAAAATTGCACCATTTAATCAAATTAAATAACCTAAATATAGAAAACACGCCAACAACCAAAATCAAATGAACCTACAAACCCACATTCATACTCAAGCAAGGGGTTATAAACTCACCTCCACTGGATGAGTTTAATAGGGTAGGATAACAGAATATTGTCCACTATTTCAGGACAATATCATGGCTTAGGTTAGGATTTTGACCTGTGGGTTATCTCCCATCTTACCATTTGAGATATTACGATAGGGTACACTCATCTTGACAATTCAGAGAAGTCAATGTCTGATACCTGCAAACCTGCATAAAAGACAAGTATGTACATACATGTATAGATATATAACAGACAATGGTGGGGATCGGTCGATCGTGTGGATCTCACAAGCAAGTAACTACGCATCCGTCCCTCAACCACATCAAGCACATCAAACAGAAATATAAAACACGCATGCCAACCATGCACATGCAAGTATGGGGTCAGTAAAACCATAAACATCAATGGTATCCTGGCATATAAATCATCTTCCTAAAATAATCATAACATATATAAAATCAGACTATGGGAGGGGCATTACATGCTTTTGGATTCTAGATTTCTCCAACACTTCTCCCCTTTGAATACAATTAGGATGAAGAGACCTATTAATAGAATCACCCTTAGCTCCTTTATGTGTAACCCTTTTTCTTATTAATATTACTATTATTAGCTCTAAAAGAACTTGCCTCACTATTTTGATTATCAAAATTATTCTATATTTTTTGGTTGTTTGCATCATATGTGATAGTTTCCTCGTCATATCTAAAATAAGGTCAATTTTCCTATCAACCATATGTAGCTATCATGTTAGGAATAAGGTGTCTCAACCTTGGATAATTCCTATTCTTATTATTTGTTTTGTAAAATGTATTTCTTGCAAATAATGTTGATGTGTCGGCATCTTGAATTATGTGTAAGGAGATCATGGCTAAAACGGTTATGATGGATTCCTATGACATGTAAGAGCTATGTCAGGAAGATTCAATGACAGGTGAAGACATGTGGCAACTGATAAATTTGAGTACTGTACACTCTTCTCCAATTGTGAGGTTCAAGGAGAATGGTAAAACCCTAATACGGTTATCTTTGGGAGTAGCCCTAAAAAGTGAAGCGCATGATATAAGCTTTTTTAGGGTTGCGAAGAGAAGAGATGCGAGTGTATGGTTGGAACGTTTTTATGCTGCCGTGATTTGTCTTCAAGGTTTTGGAAATCTTCTGAAAGAACTTGCATTACAAGTGTATTGTAAGCTATAATAGTTTTGATCAATACATTGTGCAGGTTTTGGAGTGCTGGGGTTTTTTACCGAAAGGTTTCCCCAGGGTATATCATTTTGTCATTCTCTATTTTTTCTGTATGCATGGTATGTGGTTGCAATATCTTTGTTAAAGTAGTTAACGAATCTGAAATTGTAAGGATTTATAAGAATTTGCACAATACTCTCCTATAGAGATTAGCGTAGGAAGTTGTTTCTGCACCTGAGTTTCCTTACATATCATTCTCATTAACCATGTTTCTGTCTACTACCTAACCTTCCATGAGATTTTCTACCTCTTCATTTTTAGAAAGTTTATGATTTTTTCTACGTTTTGTTTGAAAATAAATGTTGGCTCTACAACTAAATTGCATATAAAGGACTTGCATACTAGCAAGATGCAACTCTATATTATTTTTTGTGTCCCTTTTAAATTTCTCTTATTTTCTTTAAATTATAAAATCTGAATCACAATTAATTATAAACATATAAACTTCAAATTTGTAGTTCTAATAGTCTATTCTAGTTTAGATACAATATATAGAATATATTTTGGAAAGAGGGAACTTATCCTTTGTGTTAGTTGTTAATATTCTCAAATATGTAGTGATTTGTTGAACCACAATCCACACACTAAAGGAGTGATAATTACATATATAAGATGTATGAAATGATTTTCTCCCATTTCATTTCTCTTATATACCTTATTTTCCTCATAGACAACTCTTTGTAATGTCCCTTGACTTTTGATAAAATTAAATTTTAATTTAATTATGACTTTTTATAACTTGCACCGCGTTAAACTATATATATATATTTTTTAAGATGGGGGCATTACAATGCCAAAGGTAAGGGGATTAATCATAAAAAAAGTGGTTTGAGAAAGATTGGAGAGTTGATGGATAAAATAGACTTAAGAGTTGATTAAGAGTCAAAAGAACAAAAAACTCAATTAAGGGAGTGAAGAGTCAATCAAGCCAAGACTACACAGAACAAAATGAAAGTATAGCTTCAACAAATGAGAGTATAGCCAAGAAGAAAATGTTCACTATTTAGTTAGCCGACAAGGATGATGTGTTGTCCAAAGCTCCCTTGTTCTTGTGAGTTGACACAAGTTTGTTATTGGTTTACAACTTAAGTCACCTTGAGTTGGTTATTTTTTGTCTCTTCTTATGGTTAGCCATCAAATTTAATTTATTTTGTTCAATCTTGTGAGTTGACGCAAGTTTGTTATTGGTTTATAACCTAAGTATTATTTGTTCCTTTTTGTGGTATGCTTAATTACCGATTTGATATCTTTGCTATTATGATTGTAAAAGATTTAAAATCCTTTCAAAATCCTACTTTTACCCTCTATACAAAAAACCGTTTCATAATTTTCAGATTTTGATGTCTTTACATTTGAACTTTCTACTATAAAGACATATATATTTTAAAACAGTTGTGAAATAACAATTTCATGCTATTTTATTTATATTTTCTTTACTTCAAAGTTATTTTAAATCACTTTAAAACAATTTTATTTACTACATACATACATGAACACAAAAAGAATTGTTTTATTTTATATTAAGGGAAACAATTGCAGCAACCCCAAGTACAAATTTCTGGCTTGGAACTGAACAGTTGAACAAAATAATTTCAGACAGAAATGCATATCTTCAGTGGATTAAACTACTTTGGCAGAGGGTGCTTAATAAAAATTACTTGGGTACATTTGTTACTTGAACATCAGTGGTCAATCCAAAACCAAATGGAAACAGGGGATCATAGTCCTTGTCTCCTATATTCATGGGCAGCTGATCAACACTCCTGAACCATGTCCTTGGAAGATTTCCATGAAATCCATAGTCTCCAAAAATCACATCTGTCACACCTTGACCCTCAGTGCCAGGAAGCCATGCTGCAACAAAGGCATCAATCATTGACATGTATGGTTCAATGACAAGAGGCCTTCCAGAGATCAATATTACTAAGCATTTCACTGAACCACAGACGTTGTTGATAGTGTCAGTTCCATTTAAGGGAATCGTCAAATTCAAGTTATCCCCATACATTTCAGCATAAGGTGGCTCGCCCACAACCACAATAGCATATGAGAATCCCTGTGCTTTAACATAGTTTGCATCCGGATTTTGTTCAAAAACAACCTCAGTAGAGTGACTGACAGCCGATTTTATTGCTGTCAGAATTGTAGTTCCTGCATACACAGAACAATATTACAAAGAGAGACTTGATGTTCATATGGTCCATAACAATGGAAAATAGGTTTAGGGTTGTGGGTTCTTTAAAAACTGTTTTATCCTATAATAAAAAAACAATGAAAAATAAGTTTTGGGGGTAAAAAATGTTTGCAGAGAGAGATTCTTTATCAACATTTAAGACCAGTTAGTGGTCCATCACTATCAATTGATTGAACCACTTGAGGGGTTGGAAATTTTGTTTGGAATTTTCTCTTTGCACACAGTTTTGACCCAAAAATCTTATTTCTCAATACTTAAATATTGATTGGTTAGCTGCTAGACCACTAGTCTACCAAATGCTAACTTGGACTCACCTACGGTTGAGTTACCACTTAAACCTTGCCATGTTTCTGTCCATCCACCGCACTGGTAACCTAGATTGTCAGCATGTGATCCTGCAACAAGAATCTTGGGAGCATTCTTATCCAAAGGGAGCAGAGGGTCTTGACTGCCTGGCTTTCCATTTTGCAACAACACCAGAGACTTCCTAACAGCTTCTCTTGCCAAATCCCTGTGTTCCTGCAATCCCATAAGTTACTTCAGACAGTATTGAAGCAAATCAATTATTGGAACTCCATACTTCTTGTATCCTTCACATTAGAGCAAAGAGGATTGCAAAGAGAACAAAGAAACTAAAACTGTTTGCACTTGTTTAATTACGTACATCTCTGAGGATTCTGTCATTCATATTTGTAAGTGCTAAGAAGTTTTGTATGTTTAAAAAGTTCATGTATGTGAAACATTGATTAAAAAAACTATCATACAATCAAATTCAGAAACAATAACATTCAGAAATAATAACAGTCAATAATATGAATTGTACAAAATCTAATATAATTACCCATAGCATAATTAAGTCTTAAATATATCTCTACAAATAACAGTTTTCAACAATATGCCAACAGCCCAAAAAAAAAGAGTGCTGCAGAGATAAAATGCTGAGTGGAGTACATAAACTAAGAGGCAAGAATGCCAAATTCTCACAAGGAGCTGTTTAGCAAAAAATCATAATCACCACTAGCGGTTAGCTTTGAAAAAGAGTTGTATTGGTATAGCTCAGAGAATATATCCAGCACAGGGTGCTACTTTGGGTCTAGACTGATGCTAAGGTTTAGTTTCTCTATATAAGGATGACTGATCTGCTTAACCCTCCTTATAGCTTTTAAAGGAAGTTAATGTTCTAAAGGCCCTTTACTAAAATCAAACTGAATGAGACTGCAAAAGCAGACAAGAAGCATTGACCAATCAAAAATTGCTATAACCCACAATATAAACACTTCACCTTGCTCCCAATGTGTTTCACTAGACTGTAGTCTCCCATAGGATTCTCAAAGAGCCCGCTGGCAAATTTCACTCTCAAAATTCTTCGCACGGCATCATCTATTCTGCTCATAGGGATGAAACTACCTTTGACATGCGCAGTCAGTTGATTAATGAACACTGTGAAGTTGTAGGGAACCATCACCTATGAAACAGATTCACCAGAGGAAAATGTCAGGCATAGATCTCATAGCTACAATATTCAATAGTCTCTCATGAATTATGATTTTCTATAACAAGCTAACATGACTTCAACTCCATAAATTGACTGAGATGATGAAAGCATCCTCTACATCGCTAAAATAGAATTTCAGCAATAACAATAAAAATTGATGAAAGAATAATTACCAGGTCAATTCCTGCACCTACGCTTTCAAGGACTGACAAAGAATAATTAGCACCAGGTGGGCTAGTTATTCGGTCAATGCCTTGCCAATCTGAAATAACCATGCCCTGCAACCCAAAAAAGTAAAACAAAAAAACGGCATGATTCTCTGATAGGATCAAGATAGAATTAAATACTAGCATTGGATATGAATAGAGCAATAGCCTGTAGGATCGTGAAAATAACAATTTACAGTAATTTTGTACTTAAATCTGGAATTGGCTGTGTTTTATCCTCTTTTAGTTACCTTGAAGTGAAGTTGCTTTTTGAGAACTTGAGAAATAAGAAAGCGGTTGGCATGCATCTTCACTCCATTCCAGCTGGAATATGAAATCATTACAGTGGAGACTGATTTGTAGATGGCGTCAAAATAAGGAGTCATATGGATACCAAGTAATCCTTTGTAGTTGATGATAGTATTGTTCTCATCAATTCCATTAATTGTGCCTCCATCACCCACAAAGTGTTTAGCACAAGCTACAACATTTTCCCTGTTGGCATGTATTCAATGAATTAGGATCTGTCTCATTTTTTTCCTAAGCCTACAAAAGTTATATCATAAGTGCTTAGTCTTAGAACTTCAAATTTTTACAGGAATAGTGGATTGACAGAAGATTTATATGAGATTTGAAGAAGTTCAGAGATTCCTAATGTGATAGAATCTTACGGTCCTGCTACAAAGGGAAATCCCTTTGGGTGGTTGTCAGGGGGCTGCCCCTGCAAACCATAGATGATTTCGGTCATAGATCTCACCACCTCTGCATCCTCACTGTAGCTCTCATAGCATCGCCCCCATCGAGGATCTCGGCAAACCTGTTCATAACCCCACATATCAAAAAACCCTAAGCAAGCTATAGAATGTTACTATTTGAAGCATATTCAATCCTTAATCTAACAGAATCTTACAGCAACACATGGAGCGAATGCATAAGGAATCCCAGTAGCTCGAACTTCCAAAGCTGTGGCAGCGCCAATTCTTTTCACCAGCTCAGGATCTCTTCATGACCAAAACAAAAATGTAAGACCTGTCTATATGGTTAAGACTAAAATGAACAACAAACATACTTCTATGATCCTGTAAAGCATTTTGTCCCAAACGATTTAAACATTATCTGATCATATTTTTTGAGGCAGAAAAGCCCATTTCAAAGATCCAAATTAGAGAAATTAAACATATAAATGTTTTCTTAAAGAAAACAAATGACAAGGGAAACTGATATTACAATGACAATAAATAGAATCTACAGATCAGATCATGCAAAAACAATGAAAAGGACATGGTTTACAGTACATAGGATTGGGAAAGAAAAGTGGGGAGGAGTTGGCGTTTGTGTAGTGTATCAGTACTACTTACCTGGTTGCTCCAAGGCCAACATTGTGAGGGAAAATTGTAGCCCCATAGACATTGTTATGGCCATGCACAGCATCTATGCTGTACATTGATGGGATCTGAAGACGAGTTGACATGGCACCTTGCTGAAACTCATTTATCATTTCAAGCCACTGCTCTGGAGTTGCTTGAGGTGCAGGCTCACTTCCTCCACCACTAAGTATGCTCCCTGGATCACAAACAATACAATACAACACATCCTATTATGAGACTAACATATTATGATATTGCTATCACAATTCAACTGTGTAGATTTTGAGTCAAACTTCCATGTTTCATGAGGAGTGGTTCAGAAGAATCTATCTCTCATAAGAATGAATTGTACACTTAGTACTCATTGCATCTAGGTGATCCTCACAGAAGTGAAGCATTGGGCCTTCCCAAGGGATCACCCATCTCAAAACTACTCCAAATCAAACATGCTTAATTATAGAGTTTCCTCCAAGATTAAACCCACTTAACTTAATTACCTACTTATTACATTTCCAAGAGTAATTAGTATTACCCTCAAACCTTGATATAAAAGCCTAAAAGTAGTATAGTTATTAATGTAGCCCTTACAAAGCTTCTTTCGCTAAAGGCTTCCTAATAAGAATAGGGCCTCTTGCTGTTTTATTAAAGATCTGTTTTCAAGATGCAGAATTTCCTTACCCAAAAATATGAAACAAATTAGAACCTACAAACAAGCAACTAAATTCATCCAATAAGAAAAATCTTTGGGAAAAGATCTTAAAAGAACACTAATCCATCATCAAAAATATAAAAATAATTAATCATCAAATTATGAATGTGTGATCTAAAATGGCAATGTTTTTTAACTAATCATGGAAATTGAACATAATTACTGTTTAAGCCCTTTCTTTTCTTATTTATATCAACTAGGGATACCTATTACAGTAACTAATCCATTCATCTAATGAGTAAAAAATTCATAATATTCCAAAAATATAAAATGATCCCAGATCACAGAAAACAGTAAAATATGAAGGAGAACAAAATGCACACAAATTATATATTTTGATTGGAAATATAAATTAAAAACAAAATTGTATAAGTATGTATGAAAAATTTAGTTTTTTTTATTGAAAATATGTCAGTATATATAGATGTCAGCATTTCTATTTTTATATAACAGATTATAAAAATTTGAATAAGCATACATCTAAACTACAAGCTTTCTTTTTTATACATTTGATATTCTTACCAATTTTAAATAAAATTGCACACAAAATACACACGGACATTAAGAAAACAAAATTTGAAGAAACATACATATCATGCACTGTGAAAACCTAATTTTCATTATTATGATCTCATTCATTTGATGATCTTACCGATTTTGAACAAAATGCACACAAAATAGACATTTTGATTGGAAACATAGATTAAAAAACAGATGCAGAGGCATGCTACTCTATCTCATTCACTGTGAAAACCTAATTTTCATTATTATGATCTCATGCATTTGATATTCTTACCAATTTTGAACAAAATGCACACAAAGTATACATTTTAATGGGAAAGAATGCACAGGCACTGTGAAAACCTAATTTTCATTATTATAATCTCATTCATTTGATGTTCTTACAAATTTTGAACAAAATGCACACAAAATACACATTTTGATTGGAAACACAGATTAAGAAGCCAAAATTGCAGAGGCATGTTACTCTATCTCATGCACTGTGAAAACCTAATTTTCATTATTATGACCTCATTCATTTGATCTTCTTACCAATTTTGTAATATTTCATAACATCTGCTGAAGCCACAGATCTTTCAATTTGGGTCATCTGTCCAATTTTCTCTTCCAGTGTCATCCGAGCCAGCAAATCTTCAACTCGAGCTTCAATGGGCTGTGATGGATCTTTGTAACGAACATATTCTGCATCTCCCCATTTGCATGCATACACAAATACAAGACATGATAGCATGAAATGCTGCCATCTGAACTCCATTTTGCTCATCATGGCTTCCTTACAAGTAAAATGTGAGATCAAATTTAACCAACAGGCTTGTTCATATTAATACCCAATTCTAACTAAAAGTTTATACATATCCCCTAGGAAGATTACCGCCATTAACGTAAGGATTATGAATCCTGGCATTGGACAGATAGGATTTCAAATTTCAAAGCAAGGTTATTTTGGGCTAATCCAGCTAAGAAACTTGAGATTATAACACGAGTCAAATAAAGATAGGATAGGGTTAAGATTAGATAGATTTTTGACGTCAATGCTAACAAATTTTTCGGGAGTCTCACTTGTTTTTATCCTCACCACCTTCAGGCCATTTTCTACGCAAATAGAACTTGATGAAACTGGTTGTGTTTTGCAAATTGTTGTACTTTAATTTTTAAAAAAAAACAGAATTATATGCCAAATATGTTGACTGGGAAAGGATATATATCAATCAAAATACAAGCATATGTTGAATTGGCAAACGGAAATTTGAACCATTGTCTATGCAGCAGCGAGAATGGTGATTATTAATTAATTAAAAATAAAAATAAAAATTATTGTATTCTATTTTTTAATTTATTAATATAAATTTATTATGGCTTCCCCTTCTTATCAATCAAAAACTAATTTGTTTATGTTTGTTAATTAATTCAATTAATAAAAAGGAGCTTTTAATTTGAATTTGGTTTAAATCAAATCAAGGTAGTGTCCCATGAGGGCGGTTAAGCTCTATTTTTTTAAAAGAGGGTGGTCTCATGAACAAAATTTTGTTTGACAACATGATTATTTGGAATCTTCTCCTTTGAAATAGGTAGGAGCTCCCATTCTTTAGAGTTGCATATTCAAGGTGGTGAAAAAGGGGTGGGGCTAGAAATTGCTCCGCCAGCTTAGGAAACCTTTTTGCAACTTGTCAAACATTTAATTTTAGAATTTTCTTAAAAATCATTTTAGAGGGAAAATACTTTATTTATTTATTCTTTTTATGCACAAAGTATGGAAGACAAAGGTATTGTAATCATAAACCACCAACTTCCTTAAAAGTATTCTTTTCATGCACAAAGTATGGAAGACAAAGGCATTGTATTCATAAACCACCAACTTCCTTAAAAGTTGGTGTTTAAACTTTTAATGAACGAGACTACAAATTCATGGGACCACCACCTTTAAAATATTCCTAAAAAGTAGCAAGCACTTTTAGCTCTATTTTTTAGGACGCGCCCTTCCATGAGATCACAACGTAATTGATTGGCATGATATATTCTTTTATTGATTTTTGAGATATAAATTCTAAATCAAATTTAGAAAGGAGTTTATTCTTTGTGTTAAATTTACAAAGACTAACCTCATGTCCCCATGTGGTTCTTTAACACCAATTTATGATGTAATTGATTGGCATGATATATTCTTCTAATGATTTTTGAGATATAAATTCTAAATCAAATTTAGAAAGGAGTTTATTCTTTGTGTTAAATTTACAAAGGACTAACCTCATGTCCCCATGTGGTTCTTTAACACCAATTTGTGCTTAAATTTAAGGAGCAAAGTGTTCCCATTATTTTAAATGACTGGAAAAGGATAAAATAGAATCTTCCCCTATTTTAGTGGAGTGGAGACTATTTAAAAAATAAAAATAAAAATTGGAAAAAAGGGGGGGCTAGAAATAAGCAACAAGTGCTTATCGGGAAAAACAACACATGGATCCACAAATTGTTTTCTTTCTTTTTATTTGTCTCATATTTTTTCTCCAAATTTTTTTTTAATAATGATTTTGTTTAAAAATGGTTTTTAAGGTAGCAACTCAAAAAATAAACAACAAAATTTCATAATCATGGGGCCACCAACTCCATAAATTATTGCAAAAAAAAATTGAAAATAAGCTTAGCAGTTGCAAAGGGACCTACCCTAAGGAGGGTTATTCTTGTGTGCTATAATTGTGTCACACTTCTATGAATCCTTACATTCAAGAACACTCAAGAATGAGGTCTCAAAAATTGATCCATAGCTCCCTAGGCATGGAGTGCAAGGGTTTTTAAGAATGCTCTCAGCTAGAGCTATTAAGCCAATAACCTTGCTAGTAAACCATGCAATGGGAGATTCAAATGAAGACAAGGGCAAGAATGCCAATATCCTCAAGAATCAAATGAAATGCAATGCAATGCTATGCTAGAAATGGAAATGCAAGCTAAGCTATGGAAATGAAAGATGCAAGCATTACAAAGCCTCCTAGTTAAGCTAGATGAATTAATCTAAAGCATAAAAGAAACTAAGCTAAGAATGCCATGAAAATGAAGCTACTATGCAAGAAATGAAACTATGATAACATGTAAATGCAAAAGCCAAGAATGCTCCAAATCTTCAAAAGCTCCAAAATGACCTAGAAAACCTGCAGCATAACATTAGCATAAAAAGTTGAGATATGCAAATGAAGAAGAGAGCTCTCTTTTTAAAGGAAATGAGAAGGAATGGACCATGGAGATTAAGAGGCAAAAGATTTAATCAAGGGTAGAGCTTGAAAGAGGAGAAATCCATGTGCACAAATATCCTCCAATGAAAAAATAAGAGTTGACTTTTATGTCCATATGAGACAAAAAGTGTTTTTTCCCTTTTTATAAAATAAGAATAATGTTTTATTTGTGCAACTTAGGATAAGAGAAAAAGTGGGGCTTTTTATTTATTAAAAAGGGAGGGAATTCCTTTTAAATAAATAAAAACTTAGGAATAAGATGGTTAGCCCATAGAAAATAATCGAATAAATGATAGAGCTAGGATTTGATCACGAATAAGCAATTGATGATTTAGCAAAAGGGGCTAATAGTCTAGGTGACCATTTTTGGGTGTATACATTTGCTGGGCTCTTTGACTAATGTGTGATCGATCTGGGAACACATTACGTCAAAGAATAGATCAGCCAAGAACGCAAGCAGATAGCCAAGAAGGCAAGCAAATAGCGATCTGACTCCAAAGAATGAAGTGCAGAGAGATAGCAAATCCTGCATGGTCAGCCTAGTAGCGACAGTACTGAACACTTAGGAAAGAGATGGCCAATAATATATGATGTGTCTACCCCCTTGGGATCGAAAGTGAAATCCAGGTAGAGGGAAAGCAGAAGCAAGAGCAACATGATCAAATCGCTAGAAATCATAATCGAAGAAAGAGAATAGAATAACCATCAAGCAGTGAAGGTATGCCCCACACATGGGACACGGGGCACGAACCTATCGGTCCCTCAACCCGTAAACACCACGGAGGGGGATTTGAACTTGGGATTTGAAAGTGAATGAAAGATTGGAAGTTTGAAAGAGATGGGGATGAAGAGGTGAAGAATGCCCCAGCAAAGATTGAAGGATCAAGCCTCAAAAGGTCAGCCAACTGCGCAGAAGAAGGAGAAAGGTGATTGCGGATTTCAGTTTCGATCCCGAAATGAAGAGAAAAATGATGGGATATGAAAGATCAGAAGTGAAAGACATGATCGGGAAGAAGCGAAAGGTGAGTGTAGTTGATTAACAAGTCCATGAAAGATGAAAGGAAAGCTCTCTCCATATGCAAGATGCAAAACTAAACTAACATGAACCTAAGAATGCAAGCTACATGAAAAGTGGTTTACTTGCAAGGTTACAAAGCCAATAGACATCTAATATTGAGCGTTATTGGTAGCGTCGCAAGATCATACAATACACACTAGCATAACTATGTGAATCTGAATATGATCTATATCAGATAGAAATGTGGAAATCCTACCTAGGCATCAAAGACATGCAAGTCAAGATGACTAGTGCAGTGAGATTACCTAAGTTTGATATGGTGAGATTATGCTTGTATCAAGACACATGAAATTCGGGATAACTAGAAGCATGCACTCGCAAAACAGTCAAGGATAATACCTTGTAGGTCCATAGTGTCAAGTAAAACTAGCATAAATTCTCATGACAGTTAGGACCAACAAAATATACCCACAAGCAGAAAAAACAATAAAACATGTTCTCATTCCCTTAGTCTTCTAGCTATGCATCATCGAAAATGATCATAGGGGGAGAACACTCAGGAAAGAAAGCATCATAGATAGCACACAAAGAAATAAAGCCAAGCAAGTCTCAGCGAGTCAAATGTTTAAGTGCGTGTGTGTAGGTCATAGAGTCAAACTTTGAGTATCGCATCTGCCAGTGAGAAATATTACATCATCTAGACTGCGGGTAGGATATCTGATAAGTGTTGAGAAACACTCGATGCTAGGGTAGTGTTGAAAAAAAAGTTGGGGTGGTGTTGAAAAACACCATTTGCGAGGTGCCTAAGAAACCCAGATGCACAAAGAGACCCAAGATAAGCTTAAAACAACGTATGCCCCCTAGACTAAGACAAGAGTCAATTCCAGGCTAGGAGAGGCAAAGCGAGAAGTGGAGCGAAGGAGCACCATGCAAGACTGATAGACATAGGTGCAGAGGGTCTCAAGCAGCGCCTATTTCTAGGTTTTCACCACTTGATAGATTTATTGCAATTTTTTCAGGACTTTTTATAATTTTTTTGTATTTTTGCTACCAAGGCGCCTGTTTCTAGGTTTTCACCAAGGCATTTTTCAATTTTTTTTATTGTTTTGGTGAGACATCAAAGCGCCTATTGCTAGGTTTTCACTAGGATGCTCTCTTTTTTTTTGCAATACTTTTTATGCTTTTTAGGTTTTTTTTAGCATCATATATGAATTTTTTTGTAATTTTTTCAGGATCATAAAGTATCTACAAAGAATGCCCCAGACATAAACGGGCATCAAGAATCTACATCCTCTGATGTAGAGAACGGATAGGCCCCAGGCCCAAATGCTGCAGCTGTGACGATAGGAGGTCTCAACTAGTTCGACCAATAATAACCAGCCCTAAGTAATGTCTAAGCTAGTGAAGGATCGTTAGAATGTGATCCACATATGCCATCGTGGATTTTAGCTAGCACTTTTTCTGACTCCTCTATTTCTAGACACTTAAGGAGATTTCTATCTAGACCCTTCCTATACAAGTCACCAGAGACAAAGGCAAAGTGTAAGGGATGGCGGAAGGAATGGCGTGGTGGATTTGCAGGAGGAATATGAGGTGGAAGATATGAAAAGATGGTAGGATTGTAAGATTTGTGAGCAGGATAGCGTAATTCGTCCACCAAGAACTTGAAGTGAGATTCATGCTTTTTCATTTGTAAGATGGATGCCAAAGTAACCAAGGCATTAGCAACTTTGTTCTCAGCTCTAGGAATGGGCTGAAGTATAACAGTTATGAGATCATGCTTGAAGTAGTGCACCATTTTTTTGTAGAGAATCAACTTGTCATCTTTTATTTGATAATCATTATTTTTTAGCAGATTTTTATTTTTACTTTTCTTAGGTTTGAATATCACCACAATGTGGTTTTCGCCATCCGACCATTGATCTTTTCTTTTGACTTGATGACTGTGATGTTTGATTGCTGATTCAATCTTTTTTGTGGCTAGTTCACTGGTGGAAGAAGTAATAGGTGTTGATGCGAGATGAAATGAAGTGATTGGTTCAACAACATTTATGTGAGAGGTGTCATCTCTAGTGACAAGAGAAGTTGAGCCTATAGGGTAAGCTCCAAAAGCGTTAAGATCTAGACTTGTCATAGAAGGACCAGCGTGATCCACTAAAGCAATATGTGGAAAAAACTCATCAGACCCAACATGAGACTCATCAACTATGTCAGGGGGGTTACGAGAGGTATGAACCACATCAAAATCCATATTTTTCATGGGAGGATCTTCTGGAAGAGGCTTAAGATGCTGAGAAGTAGAGATACTCATGTCATTATGTGAGAGATCACCTCTTTGTAGCAGTCGTGCAATGTTGCAACGTTGTCTATCATAGTTCAATGATTCTTTAGGCACATAGGTTCTAGACATAGAGGCCTCA
The DNA here is from genome assembly GCA_027943335.1 of Chamaecyparis obtusa. Taxonomy (NCBI): domain Eukaryota; kingdom Viridiplantae; phylum Streptophyta; class Pinopsida; order Cupressales; family Cupressaceae; genus Chamaecyparis; species Chamaecyparis obtusa. The sequence goes on along the minus strand of BSBK01000291.1, from coordinate 21,528 downwards.
GCTATATCATCAATAGATATACATTCTTCTCCCCAAAGAAGTGAAGTAGAAGGAAGATCATCTCCCATTTGAACCATAGTGTGCAGTGGTGACTCATCTGTATCTGTGTCTGAATTACTGAGCATGGGAGTATTTATGGAATTATCAAGGAGGGAAAATCTACCCTTATCTTCTCTATAGATCCACTCTTGAATAGCTTGTTTTTCTCTTTCTACTTCTAAAGGAATGGATGAAGGAATAAAAGTATCAAAGATCGTCATAGCAGAAGTGGAAGGCTTCATCTGCTCAGAAGGTCTCCCATATGACCTAGGAGAAACAGGTATAAAAGCAAAGGAATCCAGCATATATTCACCCATACCAAGGCTCATCATCTTAAGTGTTTTCTTAGCAGCAACTAGAGACGTACTAGGATCAACAGAAGGTTCATTGTGAGGAACAAATTTTTCAGCAGCAGGAAGAGCATTAATAGCAATAGTATGGTCTCCAGGAATCACAACTTCAATGCCATTATACAGAAATTTGACGCACTGATGATAAGTGGAAGGAATAGCCTGCATGTCATGGATCCAAGGATGGCCCAAAAGAATGTTATATGTGAGTGGGATGTCCAATACTTGGAAGCTAATATCTTTTGTGATAGGGCCCACTCAGAAAGGCAACGTGACAAGACCTTTGGAAGATCTTTCCACTTCATCATAAGCTTTTATAGTAATCTTCTTCTTAGAATCCACAGTGAATTCTAACAAACCCAATTGTTGTATGACATTGAAAGAAATGATATTTAACCCTACACTATTGTCTATCAGGACTCGGTGGACTCGGGTATTGTAGACTAGAACTTCAATGTGTAAAGCTAGATTATGCGGGTGAGCAATAGATATGTCATCTTCTGTAGAAAAGGAGAGAGATAGCGGAGATGAAATGTGGTTGACCATAGCTTGAAATTGATCTGGATCAATGTCATTGGGAACACATGTTGTACGTAGAGCCTCATCAAGAATCTCTTTATGTGAAGGGGATAACCAAAGCAACTCAAGGATAGATATCTGTGCTGGTGTCTTTTGCAAATGTTGGACAAGATCATAGCTAAGGGTGGCTGAAGGAGCCGGTTGTTTGGAAGGAAAAGCTTTCTTGGGATCTTGCACAGTTTTAAGGACAATCTTGGCTTGCCCCCTAGTAACAGCATTCAGTGTCTCACTTCGGGAAGATGAACTACCACGTGTTTGCAAGACCAACTTTGGCTTACCATGATTGGCTTTATTATCATCTTGAGACCTCATCATTAGAATACTCTCAACGGGCTCTACCATGTTAATCATAGGCATATTAGAAGGATATGTGTAATTGATCTTTGCATCATGATTCTTCTTATGTGCTTGAGAAGTTTCCCCCTTATCATGCTTAGGTAGAGGATCTTTGAAAGCTGTGTAATCAAAAATTTTAGTTAAGCCATCAGTGGAGATTGTGCCATTCTCAATAAGATCCTGAATATCATCCTTAAGCTTAAAACAATTGTCTGTCGAATGTCCCTTATTTCTGTGATAATGACAATAAGAATCCTCTCGCCACCAATCAGGCTTATTTAGCGGATCCCAGTTACTAGGTTTATCAGGAAGCGTAAGATATCCATTGTCAACCAAAGTCTTAAGGATCACATCGTAAGGTTCTGCCAACTTGGTATAGACTCTCTTTCGAAATGACTTCTTAGGCTTATCTGCATATTGAGGTTTAGGAGCACCGTGAGTGTTGGTAGCTTCTTATTGTTTTGTTGCATAGATAGCGTTGGAGAGATTGAAAGTAGGCTCTTTAGCTTTAGGAGCATCAACAACCCCATCATTAACAACATACTTGTTTTTATTCCAAGGTTTTTTCTTGTCTTTGCCATTGCCTTTAGCATATTTATTAATAACAATATCCCCTTTTCTTATAGCTACATCCTCAATTTGATATGCACTTTCAACCATGTCATTGAAAAAGGAGAACAGTTGTTTCCTTAGATCATAATACAACTCAGGCACAAGAGTGTTGACGAAAATGTCAATCTTTTCTCTTTCAGGTAGCGGATGAGGATACCTAGAATACAATGATCTCCAACGTTGTAAGTAAGTTGCAAATGGCTCACCTTGATGTTGTCTTAAATTACCGAGATCTATCATGGTGACAGGTTGTTGGATGTTGTAAGAATAATGTTGTGTGAAGCGCATAGCTAACTCATCAAAAGTCTTAAGAGGTGGTGTCAATTTTGCAAACCATTCCAAAGCTTGGCCTCTTAAACTTCTAGGGAACAGTCGTAGAAGAAATGTGTCTTCATGAAGGAAGTCCATGCTAAGAGTGTAAAAGTGACGCACATGGTCATGGGGATCACCATTTCCATCATACTTGTCGTATTTGGGAACCTCAATATCCCTAGGAAATGGGACCATGTATAGACTTTTATCAAAAGGAAGAGCACAAATTGATTCTACAAAAGAGACCTTTGGAGGCTCTCTTTCTATTGCCATTTGGGTAAGGCGTTGATTTGTCCGACGTAGTTCTTCTTGAAGGACTTCTAATTCAATTGGTACTCTTTGTTGGACAATTTGTCTAACATCATAGCCGGGAGGAAGCTTGTATCCTCTAGAAGTCATATATTGAAAATATTGATCACCATTACGCTCTAAAAGCTTATGCATCATTCGTTGGGAGACCACATCTTGTTCAAATCTCATCAGATCCTCACTAGAAATCTCATCATCAGCCTCTCGCTCATGTTGAGAGGAAGGAGGTCTAGGAGGTGAAGAAGGCATACCAAAAGTAGGTTTTGGAGGAGATCTTGGTGGCGTGTTGTTGCCATTGTTGCCATTAAAAAGAGGTCTATGCTCATAGTTACTAGTCTCGGGTTGCTCATGAAATGTCCCTCTATAAGCCATGCGCCTAGCAGCATCCATCCTTTGTTGATTGTGTTCTTTGTCTAAGCGCGCTTGGTTATCCTTATGTTCAAAGTGTTCTTGCAAGCGTTGAAATTTTTCTTGTTCAGTCAAAGTGAGTGAGACACTGTCTATGTTTTTGGGGGTCTTGAATGCGGAAAAGAGGAAACCTCCTTTGTACCACGGGGTAGCCTTAGAATCCTCAGATTGGTTAGAACTAGAACTGTTGTTGCTAATGGGCACTTGTGAGCGTCTAATTGGAGAAGGTAACTGTGTATAATTGAACAGAGGATGACTCTCCTACTCAAATTGAGACCGAGTTGTAACCGGCATGAAAAGAGATGTTGGTTGACTAATAGAATGAGACAAAGTTTCTCAGATTTGAGATAAGCAAAGCTAATAAAGATCACTTGTCAAAGTAGAACAATAGAGAGATGGCTCGTCAAAAGTGCTCAAGCACTTACAGCAATCAATTGACTAAAGCCGAGCAGCGAGCAAGAAGCTCAATAAGCAAGTAGCTAGAGAGGTAACTGTGATGCAACAAGTGATCAAGAGTAGCATTCGTTAAGCTCAAATCCAATAGTTTTAGCTCATTTGTTTCAGTCTAGAACAAGTCTGAGCATGCAGATAACAGACCAGCTTCAGGTAAGAACAGAAAAAGACACTCTATGACAGGTTAAAATGCAAGTTTAGCAACTCCAGATTGCAACAGCAACAAGACAGCAAAAAGGTTATAGGTGACACTTTCCAGGCAGACAAGGTGACACTTTCCAGAGTCGCAGCTCTCTTTTTATAGGAAATGAGAAGGAATGGACCATGGAGATTAAGAGGCAAAAGATTTAATCAAGGGTGGAGCTTGAAAGAGGAGCAATCCATGTGCACAAATATCCTCCAATGAGAAAATAAGAGTTGACTTTTATGTCCATATGAGACAAAAAGTGTTTTTTCCCTTTTTATAAAATAAGAATAATGCTTTATTTGTGCAACTTAGGATAAGAGGAAAAGTGGGGCTTTTTATTTATTAAAAAGGGAGGGAATTCCTTTTAAATAAATAAAAACTTAGGAATAAGATGGTTAGCCCATAGAAAATAATCGAATAAATGATAGAGCTAGAATTTGATCAAAATAAGCAATTGATGATTTAGCAAAAGGGGCTAATAGTCTAGGTGACCATTTTTGGGTGTATACAATTCTCTGTGTAACACAATTTGACAAGTTTTTTAACATGAAAGGATTCTCTCCAACATGGTTTTAATTTCACTTCTTCATCCATTTAGTGGAACAAACAAGAACAATATCATGGTCAACCTCTTGTAATTAGCTTTCCTAAACAAACTCTTTATTATTTTAGGAAAAGGAGTGCAACAATTTTGTGATTTATGGGATTTTAACTCATCGGATTGGGCTGACTAGATTAATATCAAAATTCATTTTGGCCTAAGAAGGAATTCACGAGGGTTCTTTACCTTTGTGAAGTCCTTGGTTTCTCCAAATCTTCTCATGAAATTATGTTCCCCTCTGCAATGCAGCACCTTCAAGGAGTGGGTTTGGCTTGGTACCTTTCCTTGGCTTTGTTTTCCATAGAAGAAAAACTATTTTAAATTACTCCCCTTTATAAAGTTGAATCCCAAACTTAATATTAAATGGGGTTGCAAGTTTAAAGAGAAGAGGTGGAGGAGTTTAACCTCGCAAATTTGGAGGTCAAAAGCTAAGGTTAATGCACAAATCTTGGCTTGAAAGATGTTGCATTTTAAACTTCCTATTGGGGTAGACTATTTTTTTTAAAGATTCAGTCAATTAAGTGTCCTTTTTGTCAGTATACTAAAAACATAAAGCATACCTTTTGGGGTTGTTTTTGGGTAAAAATGAAATGAAAGGCAACATAATTTGATCATTTTCTTGCCATTTTTTTTAGCATGCTTTGGGATGGAAAGAAGTTGTTTTGGGTTTTGGTTTGCACAAGAATGTAGTTGTTAACTCTATGAGACATGTTTTTTTGTTGCATATCTAGAAAAGTGGATGCTTAGCTATATTTTCTAATCATATTTTGCATCAAGAAGTTGAGATGTTGTAATTTTATTGTGACATTATGTTACAATTGGCTTCTTTATATTTTCAGCTCAAGACGAATGATTCTTACAACAAGAATTTGGAGGAAATTATGTATCAACTTCTATGCAAGAATGTAATGGATCTATGAGAAAATTTCAAATGAATGTATCTAAATTAGGCCTAAATGGGTAATAATGCAACAATGTAATGCCTAAAAAGAAGATCTAAATGCATACAATGTAGCAAACATATGATGTATATATTGATTAATGCAATACACATTATGTCTAGACACTAATCAAAAGTATGTAAGAGGAGTCGAGTTCATCAAAATGTACAATATGAAAAGGGGAACACATAAAAGTACTAATTTCCCCAATTCATAATGGCACATTGGAATACAAAACCACCTCAAGACAAATATGATTAACACCACTTGAAAGAAAGAAGCCAATGCATTATTCGTGCGTGAAGGGTTTTTATTCATTTGTTGCTTAAAATTGAGAAGGAGAGGAATGATATTGATATACAAAACACAAAATAAGAACAGATCTGATATAATCCAACTAAAAAGCAAATGTAAAAGAGAATAAGGAGGAGTTTGAAATAGGAGAAGTGAGTTTTCAAATTTGGGCTCTCTTCTGTCATAATTTCAGAATGACCTGTAACTGCAAATATGAGACCTAGAGGTTGTGACCTAACTCTGCCAAATTTGGGCTAATAATGTATGGAAGAGGGCAAAAATTGCTCTATACCTGGAGACCGAATGCCAATGGAATTCGGTACTAGGTGATTTTGGTTGAATTTTTCAAGGGTGTTTTTTCTATCCTCGGTCTTCTTGGATCTCTGTCAATAGCTTTGTAACATGTTCCTACACAAAAAAATGGGGAAGAATGTTGGCTAAATGGGTTTGTCTCAGTCAAACCCCTGTTTAGGAATTAACCTTGAAAATGAAAGTAAATTGCATAAGAAAAGATGAAGTAGAAGCTATCTATCTTAATTGTAAATCACCTTATACCTTGATGGTGTAGTGCTTCTTTGGATGTGATAACAAATTTTAATGCAATATCTTGATCCAGAAGGAAATCATGAAAGAAATGCTCTGAATGATGGATATTGTAGTTTTCCAACTATGCTTGATAAAGAAGAAGGAAAAATTCTTTGAAGGATTGAACACTTAGATGCTTAATTGTAGAAGGGATTCTGAGTTATGATTTCTTGATTGATCATGAATGCTTAAAAACTTGATAATGGATACTTTCACTTGATAATGGATACCAAAATGAGGAAAGATAGGGTGTTTATATAGTCAATCCATCATTTTGGGGATTAAAACTCAGGCAGGTCGACCATGGGATGAGATCTTTTGCTAATAACCTGACATAGGGCTCAGGGGAAAATTTGGGCCTAAATCCTCAGGGAAAAAACACCAATGACATTTTGTACCCTAGATAATGAGCCAAAATTTGGATAGGGTGTTAGGGAAATAGGGTAGATGCAAGATTTCAAGGTACAACTCAATATGAGGTCGAAACAACTCATGAAGGCTAAAAATAGGGATATTATGCCTAGGTAGTTGAAATGAATTATTTGATTGAAGGAAGAATGGAGGAGCACACATAGAAATAAGGGCTCACCTTGAGTTTTGAAGAAATTGAATCAATATAGGAATTATAATATTAATTTGAAGTCCAATAAGCATTAGGAGAGCGTGAAATCGGTATGGGAACCCATACATACTAAAATCGGGCTAAAATGAGCACCTAATTAAGGGTGCTTACTTTTTAGGATGATACACCTTTATATGGAAATATGTAGTTTTGCAGGTCATAACTTGAGTTTAACTAGTGAAGGCAAAAGTTCAATTTGTGTTATCATTTTCCTTCTAAATGATTTCCTTCACATATTGAACCTAGTTATGAAATGTTGTTGCAAGACCATACAAAAATGTTGAGTTGTGTATGCCATGGTTCTGGTTATTGATCATATTGTGTGTTCGAAATAAGTTGTACTATAAGTCTTGAAATGTCATTTTGGTGCATCACCTTAGGTATAGGTTTCAATTTCATGTTTCCTTCTAACCCTTTCCCTAGAAAAACATTTATTTTAGGTGAAGTACCCAAGAATTCAACCTTCTCTAGGGGTTCACTTCTATATTTGGACACCCACAACCAAGGAGTATTCCAATGTGTCACTAGATTGTTGAACTCCTAGATCAATAGGGTGAAAATCTTAGGTGATTTTAACAATAACACAAAGAATACTCTGAGGCACCCTTCAAATATTTTAAGACTCTTTTAGCTACATCCCAATAAACTCTTCTAGGAGAATACATATATTTAGAAAGAACTCCCACTACTTAAATAATGCTTGGTCTAGTACAGACTATAACATACATAATACTTCCAAAGCACTAGATAGTAAGACACTCTAGTATTGTCTTCCATCTCTGATGGAGGTGTAAGTTGATCTAGAATGGTTAAGTTCATTCCAACTATTAAAACAATACATAATTGTCTAACATTTTGCATGATAAACCTCTATACAACTAAATTTGAACATACTTACTCTATCCTAGCCATATCTTTCTATTCACTCTATCTCTTATAATCTCCATCCCAATAATGTGTTTAGCTATAAGTTGAGATCTTTCATTTCAAATTAAGTAGCAAGTTGACACTTCAATTTGGAAATTATAACTTTCCCTTTACCAATGAATAACATATCATCAACATATAATGCAATGTATAGGAATTGATCACCATTAGATTTATAATAAACACAATGATATGATTTAGAATGCTCAAACTCCAAACTTAACACTGTAGACACCTAAAAATCTAACTTGTTAATTAAATTTATTTTAATTAATAAAAGTCTTGATGACATCATCATTAATTAATTAATTATTATTGTTATTAACCCCTCCCATTTTAATTAAATTCATTTAATTAAATAATCACTCCCAAAAATATTTAAATCAAATTTGAATATTTATCTCTTAAATTTATTAAATTATTTAATAAATTATTTCAACCCAAACCCTCTTTAAATAAATTAATTATTTATTTAAAATCCCCAAATCCTAGATATCTTCTAGAATCCCCTAAACCTATCCTCTCATCCCTAATTACTCCCTAACCCTGCTTAAGGGGTGATTCCTAACCTACTTAGCCTAACCATCTCCCTTTGACCCAAAGTCAACTCCCTCATTAATGAGCCTTACAAACTCATTAATGACCCCTTACACCCTCATCAATGGCTCTTACAACCTTATTAATGAGAGCCCATCCCCTTACTTCCATCTTTGTCCCATTCACACTTCCCAAGTGTTTCTCACACATGTGTGAGCAACCTTGATCCCCTCATGCATTAATGTCCATCCTTATCTCTTTGACCCTAAACCCTAACCCTTGGTCTTAAACTCCAACCATCCTTCCTAACCCAAGTCCTTCCTCAAATCCTATAAATATCCCTCCTTCCATGAGACAAAAAAATCAATCACTCTTCCATTTACAAAGCATTGTTATCATGTTCATTTATATCTTGGATTTCATAGCATATGTTAGGATTGATAGATTTCTTCATGATTCCAGTTTTATAACTCATAATAGCGTATCCTAATGGATTAATTTAGTCTCTTTTAAGTATTTAAAATCATCTTCAATTCATATCACATCCATGTTAAGTTAAAATGAATCTTGCATTCTTATCCATAGCTTAGAATCTTCATTTTCATCATTTGCACCCTTGGAACCCTAGCGGCAAAACTGGTTCCCTATACCAGGTTTTGTGCCACTTTTTGGGGTCTCCATGGCTTTCACATGGTCCTAATATACCCTCATCTTCATTGGGGATATGTTCATTATTCTTAGAGAGCACACCCACATCCCTCTTAAATGAGCAAATCAAATGGGGCTCAAGTGCTCCCGTTTTGGCTCAATCTGTGGTGGTTTTGTGAATAGTTTTACTTTTTGTCATGTATGCTATATTTTGTACTAATGTTTGAATGTCTTAGTGTTCTCTCGATAGGTTAGGTTCACATCATCCACATTTTGGCACGTCCGGTGGGACCCCCACCACGCATTTCAACTCTGTTTCTAGGGGTTTTTTAAATCAAAAAACTCACTTTTTCTGAAGATCTCGTACGAACCTATGGGAATCCTAGTACAAGTAAACTCATTTGGACCTTTTACTTGTATGGGAACCCCTGTATTCTCATAATATGCTATGTACTAACTTGTTTGGGACTTCTGCATGCCATTTTTGGCCTTTTGCTTCTCATCTAGCCATGTTTGCTCGTATGGTGACCCATGTATACTCGTATGGGGCATGGTATTGACTCATATGGGGAATGGTATTGACTCATACGAGTAAGCACCCCAAAATCCCATGCCCTCTTTAATTTTATGGGAAACAGAGGGCATGTTTGGGGCCCCAATCCTTGAGTTGTTTGGTTTTTCAGGTTTATTTGGGCTCCATATTGTCCCTAATCTTCAAAATTCCAGGATCTAACTTTGTTTTCCAGGTCATCCTTGGAGAACAAGTTGTTTATCAAAAAAATAAAGGACCTAAAGCCTAAAAACCCCATTTTTTTGTTTAAAGAACAAAGGCAACTTTAATTTAGGCTTAAAACAACTCGCACATCAATCTTGAACGCCTAAGTTAGAAGAATATGCACGTGTTCACTAAAGCTTACAAAATCAATCAAAACCAATCCTAAAATGAACAACTTGAATCTTCACACTTTGATTTAGGGTTTAAAATGAATCATATCTAAAATTCTTGAGGGACTAAAAGTTGTATGAAATCTTAAAGTGTAATCTAGGAGCACTTCAATCTCTTAGGCTTAAAACAAACCCTAAAAACCAAATCTTGAATGCTTAAAATAGAATGAAAAATCAAACACACACTTAATTAAGGGTTTAAAACAAAATCACATCAAATATCAAATGCTTGAAGGTAAAAAGGATCTTAAAACACTTCACATCTTCTTTTTGTCCTAAAAGGAACCCTAAAATCAATCTTGAGTAACTAAAAGAGAAATAAGAAAATCAAAAGCACCTTAACTTCTTTTTTTGGCTTAAAATGAATTCAAAACCAAAATATTGAATGTCTAAAGGAATGAACAAATCAGAATCAACTATTTCATTTGGATTTTATAAGAAGCAAACATCCAATCTTGAGTGCCTAAAAACAGCTTGAAACAAAATCAAACACTTTATTTTGGGATCCTAAAAAGAAGCAAAAAATTCAATCTTGAGTGATAAAAGATAAAACATTTGCAATTTGTCCAAAGTTCCTAAAAAGATTTCTATTTCAAAAAGTAAACCTTGCATCTTAATCACGTGTGTCTAAAAGTCATAGAATAGAAAACACTTAAAGATCAATTTTGGAAAGAACTCTCTATGATGTGTTGTTAGGAGCTTTGTTTCAAACTCTTGCAAAAACCCATTAATCTAAGTGATTCAAGTAAAGATTCATACCCTTTCCCCATGCCTTCATAGAATTTGGGTGAAATATCAAGGTTTGGATTGGTTACTTGACTCTAGTGAGGCTTGTCCAAAGATAAAAGCGCTTCCTCTTTGTAGAACAACCTCAAACTGATATTTCCCCGACCGGTATATAAACAAAATGCTAAGAAAACTCTCACTTCATCCCCTCAAGCTTGGGCGATGCATGTTAATGGTAGCCTGAGGTAGGTGAATATCCCTACTCTTTCGGCATGGTCAACTAGGCTCTTAAGTGAGTCACGCTCATACAAACCGATTGGGAGGACGCCACAAACCTTATTAAACACCTATTAATCAAAGGCCACCCGATCTACTCCTGAAGGCTTTCTAATTTTTATGCAAGGAGAATAGTAATCTCCCCTAGACACTCATCATATTATTCCATCCTTGAGCACTTGGAACCGGATAATATGACATCATGACTAGAGCCATTGTGTTCTTGGTGATGGTCATATTCTGGTTAGCTCTTGGATGTGTGCCTAAGTCTATGAGAAAAGGTTTTTTAGTCACAACCAAAATTACTTAGGGTAAGATTTCTTGTGCGTGTCTTCAAAAGTTTCAGACTTGGTGAAAAACATCTGTCAAACAAACACATTCTGAAAAGAGAATTTTTAGAATCTTTGCACCACTATTTGTATCCCACAAAGTTGATTTGTCCTTTGTTGGGATTGTCTTCAAATACTTGGTCATTATCTTTTGAGTTTTTGGTCATTTTCCATTCGGATAGAAAAATCAAACTGAAAGCCCAAAACTTCATCATATTTCATCAAAACATCCTTGGACCTAAAGAGTGCTCTCAAATCAATTACTCAGAAGCATTTATTAATCTAATCCAATTATCTATCCTTACAAGATGTGTCTGATTCAACCAAGCATAAGAAAGCCAAATTGCCAAACTCCTGCATCTACCAAGAAAAGAAAGTTGTAGAAAGAGATCTCAAAGACCATCAATCTTACCTAATCCAAAAAGAGAACAAGTATCAAGAGAATCTAGACAACGTGGGTTACAATGCAAGAATTAAATAGTTTACAGCCCGCTTCTAGGTTAATCGCCACT